>JAPQWN010000006.1:26278772-27528772 GCA_028538565.1 Umbellularia californica
TATGAGGATCTTCACCTGCAAGTCCATGAAAAGTAGGCAAGAGATGTATTAGTCCAGATTTTAATTCAAAAGTGGTAGTAGCCTCTAAATTAGGAAAAGTTATGCATAAAGGTTGTTGATTCAAATCTGGGGCAGCAAGCTCTTTTAATGTTCGATTTCCAGCCATGACTTCCTCCTTTTCTAGATCAGAATCGCTAGCAAATAGGAAATCAAGAGCTAGATCGTCCTCTTCAGAATTTCTCCGAGCTTCCCTCCTTAACCTGTACAAAGTTCTTTCTATTTCAGGATCGTACTGCAAATCACGTTGATTAGACGATCGAGTTATAGGCATAAGCTGTCAAGGAAACCATAAAATCAAATTAGGAAAAATCTAGAGTAATAAAAACAAAAATTCTATGCTAATAAAAAAAACTAAAATAAAAATTCTACGCATAAAAATTAAACTCTAAATTTTTTTTTTTTTCAAATTTTTTTTTTATTATTTTATTATTTTTATTTTTTTTTCAAAAGTAAAAATTTCAGAAAAAGAAAGAGATGAGATGAAATGGAGAGAAGAGATGAGATGAAGAAAAGATATGAGATGAAAGATATGAGATAATGAGAGGTGCAGGATGAGTGGAAACAGAAAAAGTGTTCCTGTTGAATGAGAGAATAAATGAATGACAGAAAGTTGCTGTTGTGGAAAGTTAAGAAACGACAGAATGAGAGAT
This sequence comes from Umbellularia californica, assembly GCA_028538565.1. Classification (NCBI taxonomy): domain Eukaryota; kingdom Viridiplantae; phylum Streptophyta; class Magnoliopsida; order Laurales; family Lauraceae; genus Umbellularia; species Umbellularia californica. Next base: position 26,279,483 of record JAPQWN010000006.1, read on the forward strand.
TCAGAAGAGTGAAAAAAAACATCAGAAAACAGAGAAAAACCGAGAGCAGGGAGAAAAGAAAAAAAATCAAAGAAGGCGAGAGACGCTGGAACGGAAAGAGGAAAAGCGGATAAAAGCAGGAGAAAAAAAAAAAACCTTAGAAAATCACAAGGAGCAAAAAAAAAAATCAACTAGAATCACTCCCCGGCAACGGCGCCAAAATTTGGTCGTGCTGTCGCAGGCACCCAAAAATAATAAAACCTTTACTCCTAAAAATATATGTAGTAGTGCGAGTAAGGATCGTTCCCACGGAGAGTGTTTAGCCAAATTTTATGCTATGTGATCAAAGATGGGTGGTTTTGATTATACTAAAAAAATAAATAAATAAATAAAAGCAAATAAAGATCAATAAAGTAACGAATTCAATCAAATGCGCAAGCATTGGTCAAAGTTAACATCCACCATCGGATATTCAGAACTGATCATTGATGTAAAAATAAATCAATTAACACTTTGAATATTCATCGTTGGAATTAAATTCCTACCTCCTTAATTAGTTAATTAGAAAACACACGCTCTAATTAACCCTAATTACTAAACAACCTAAGACAAGCGCTATAGATTTAATTTAGTAACAGCATTAAAATTAGAGAGATCGATGAACCTAAATAACACAAACACACGCGGTTGCATTTAATTTAGCCAAGTGTTCTTCCTAATTTCTAACAATTACTGACGCAGTAAATTATCAAAAATCAGTTGCTTCACAAATTAGAGGGATCAAACAATTACGGATTTGATTTCTAATTCAGCAGTAGATTGCAACGAAAAATAAACTAGTAGGCCTCCTAGTAATTAAACGAAACAATCATGATAACAAATTAAGCACAGAAGAACAATCCATATTCAAAGCATAAATTGAACAATGAAAATAAATTAGATCTCACAGTATTTATTCCGAGGCTTCAGTCTCCTTTGACCAATGACAAAAAATTAGCCACGCAGGGCCATAAAAAGACTTGCAAAATTAATAAAAGAAAAGAAGAAGAGTAATGAAGAAAGAGAGAGAGAGAGACTTCGTCAGAGAGGAGAAGGTACTCTACGTTGGATATGGGATGGGTTATTTATAGTGGAGAGTTAGGTTAGAGAGAGGAGAGAAGTTAGGTGATGTGTTCGTTGCATGATGGGAAAGAGAAGTGAAGATGGATAAGAATTAGAGAGAAAAGAGAAAAGGTAGAAAGTACAATTAGATAAGGACAGTGGCTGTGGCTGGTGTGATATTAGAGGGAAAGATGGATTTGAGAGATGAGGTGGCGTTGGAATTGGAGATGGAAATTAATAGAATAATCAATTAAATTCTAACTTAGTCAAAATCTTCTTCTTGACCATATCTTCTCGCTCGGGCTTCTGTTGGACTCGACCCAAGAATTAAAGTTGCACTATTTTTCGTTCTGCACAATATGAGCCCAATATTGGATATGTTTCGACGAACTCCTGATTTCTTCAAATTTACCATAATGCCATTCTGCTTGATTTTTCATCCAATTAGCATCAGGTACGAGCAGTAACTTCAAGTCTGATTTCGACCTTGATGCAGCCAGTATTTCTCAAAACTCAAAACATGAAAGTTGTAGATCTTTTTCTTGGCTTTCCATAGCATCTTGAATCATCTCAATTGGAGCTCAGATGAGAGAGTTATGCCCAGATTACGAAGCGCTGTCCAAACTGTCCAGAGTCGCCCAATTAGCTTTGTTTTGCACTTAATGCCTCCATTTGCATCCTAAATCAAAATATAAGAATAATTAGTGCAATTGGACATCAAATAGATACAAAGGACTAAATATTAATGGAGAAAAATATATCATTTTTCATTCTCATCATACCTCCTCCCTCAACTCCTGAAAATGGAGAACATTGCTGGATTGACGATCCTCTTACATCCGAGGATGAGTCTGACTCCGAGCAGGCAACATCTTCTATCAGAGCTTCCTGTAATGTAATATATCAGGATTATAGCTCTTCTGAAGCGTCGTCTGATGAGATTACCTACACTCCGACGACGCCTAGCAATGTATCCTCTGGAGCTACCTCGTCTCACGTGACTTTCACAGAGATGACACCCTCTCAGGTTTCTTCTCCTGAGACTGTGACTTCAGGATACACATTCTTCCCGACTCATCATCTGAAGAAAACCCAACTTGGGGTGATGGATGGGTCAACGAAGAAGAAAAGCTGCTGGATGCTGTTCAGGACTTGCTCCCGGAAAATGCTCCGTGCAATACAATCACTGAGGATGGCAACTCTGCTGCAGATACATCCCCAGTAGATGAAAAACGACAGCCTCTTGATCCTGAAGACAATCTTCCAAACGAATATCCTTCTCAAGAAGCTCTCGAAGTTGGTAGAGGCACCCGTTCGGGCCGGGACTACCACAAAAATTACAACCAATCTTCCTTTACTTATGTAAATCCTTCGGGAAAAGATGTTGTAAGCGCCCCCAGTGGCAACAATGATGAACATGCAGGCCCTAAGGAGGCTTTCAAGTATGACTTGGTTGAGCACTTCAAACACATACCTGCACGTCTTCACATCCTAGACTTATTGCGAATGTCTCCACGCACTCGTGATAATCTCATATCAGAATTACAAAAACTGAATGAGGATGTCGACAAACATGCCCCGCAAGTCCTCCAAATTGAAATGGACTACCGGGTCAAAAACTCTGAAACCTCCTTAAAAGAAGAAAAAGAGAAAAGCGAGGGATCATGCATCCAATGCCTCTCGGTTCAAAAGGCAGCCAGTGCAACCATCGCCTTCACTAAGGAAGACCTCCTACTTGGCGAAGCAAGGCACAACCGACCCCTGTACTTCACAGGGTACATCAAAGAAATGCCGATACATAGAGTTCAGATCGACCCAGGTTCTGCACTCAACCTTATCTCCACTTCGGCTCTTGAAGAGTTGGGCATCCCACCCAGCAAGCTAAGCCACACATCTGTATCTATCTTTGGATACGATGGGAGCACTCAAAGGCCTATCGGCAAAATCAGGTTCAAATTGCAAATCGGTGATCTTATCTCTGAGGTCACTGTGTACGCAATAAAAACCCCCTCATGCTACAACATCCTTCTCGGACGTCCTTGGATACACGAGAATGGTGTTGTTCCTTCAACTCTACATCAATGCATCAAGTTCGTCGGCGACGACGGCATGGTACATCGAGTCTTTGCGGACAGAAAACCCTTCAAAGGTAAAGAAGTCCACTTCGCAGACTCCGAAATGTATGAAGGCGAAAAAGAAGAAGAAGAGGAAATAGCACCCCCTGCTGAAAATCTCCAGAAAGATAAAGGCAAGGCTCCTCAAAAATCACCGGAAGAAAACAAACCCTCCGGCAAATTAGAAGAGAGTAGTCAATCTCCCTTCGTTATCTCCCTCAAGAATTCAAAACCTTTGGTCATCATGACTAAAGTGAAGAAGGCGAAACAAAAGCCTGGGGGCAAATTTGTTGTTTCTCTCGTGTCTATCATGCAAGACACAGACTCGGACTCAGAGCCAGAAGACGATGCATCGTCAAGCCAAGCTGACACTCAGCAAGTTCAGCCTGCTCTCACTCCGATGGAGACACCTGCTGATGTAGAAGATCCTACGTCAGCTACCTTTGTTGTTCCGGCAACATCACCAAAGCAAAGGCCGATCTTCTTCCATAGATCGGACGCTTCTTCATCAAACTCCATGCTGGAACCTTTTCAAAATGAAGGTATGCCTCATCTATCTCTATATAGTCCTGTGGCACAAGCAATTATGAAGAAAATGGGCTTTGACGCTCAAAACCCAGTCGGTTTGGGAGAAAGACGCGGTATTCTCACGCCATTGGAGCCCACCTTGACCAAAAGCCAGCTGGAAGATTGGAGACTCTACGGTCATGTAGAAAAGTCTTCATATGGGTTAGGATATGATCCTGATACTCCTCTGAGACAGTTGACACAAAAGCTTAAAAGTCGTTTTACCGACCAAGCCTCAACATCTCAAGTCCATGAAGACATCGATCTCCCTGGATATCTCTTTAAAGAGTTACCTGACAAAAATCCAGGAAGCTCATCCAATTGGTATGATTTCTCTGATGATAAAGAGGAATCGTCCGATAATGCAGACTTGTGCTATTCTGACCCAGAAGAACCCTCGTCTCCAAAAGAAATACCAGACTCAACAGGCGATTAGGACTATCTCATAGCAAGCCTTGAGGAGATCACCAATCAAGAAAATCCATGGAAAGGAACAGAGCCTTGGTCTGGTAATGCAGTTGAAACTCCAGAAGGTTTCGTTGAGTTGGAAGCCTCCGAAAATATTGTGGAGGAACCACCTTCGAACCTTCCGACAGAAGATCATGTTCAAAAGATAAACTTGGGAACACCTGATAACCCACGTCCTGTATTCATAAGCAAGAATATAAAGGATGATGAGTTACCCGAGTATATCGCTTTTCTTCGTGAGTTCGTTGATTGCTTTGCATGGTCCTATGCTGAAATGCCTGGTTTAGACCCCAAAGTAGCAGTCCACAAACTCAATCTTCAAGAAGACGTCAAGCCTGTCAAACAAGGCCAAAGAAGATTCCGTCCAGATGTGATGGATAAAATTGAACAAGAAGTTCAAAAACTCAAAAGCGTTGGCTTCATCCGTGAGGAACAACATCCAGAATGGTTGGCCAACATTGTCCCCGTGACAAAGAAAAATGGGCAGATCAAAGTCTGTATTGACTATAGAGACTTGAATGGCGCTTGCCCTAAAGATGAATTCCCGCTCCCCATACCGGAGGTGATGATTGACAATACTTGCGGATTCGAGCGAATGACATTCATGGATGGCTTCTCTGGTTACAATCAGATAAAGATGCATCCCGAGGATGAAAAACACACTTCATTTCGGACTCCATTTGGCGTGTATTGCTACACTGTCATGCCATTTGGTCTGAAAAATGCTGGTGCCACATATCAAAGGGCTATGATGAAAATATTCCAAGATATGCAGCACAAGACGGTCGAATGTTACGTTGATGACCTCGCCGTCAAAAGCAGAAGAAAAGAAGACCATCTCAAAGATCTTCGGGAAGTCTTCCTCCGACTCCTCAAACACAAACTGCGGATGAATCCTCTAAAATGCTTCTTCGGCGTCTCGTCGGGTAAGTTTCTCGGATTCCTTGTTCGGAAAGCTGGAATAGAACTTGACCCCATAAAAGTCAAGGCTATTCTAGAAATGCCCTCTCCAAGAACCCTAAGGGAACTAAAAGGGCTTCAAGGGAGATTGGCCTACATTAGACGGTTCATCTCCAATCTTTCGGGGAAATGCCGTCCATTCTCTCGATTGATGAAAAAAGGTGTAGACTTTGTCTGGGATACCGACTGCGAAGCCGCATTTCAAGATATCAAGTCATACCTGACCAAACCTCCAGTGTTAGCTGCCCCTGCCACTGGAAAACCATTCATCTTGTACACAAGAGCTCTTGATCATTCTGTAGGCGCTTTGCTTGCACAAGAGAATGGTGAGGGAAAAGAAGCTGCTCTATACTACCTCAGCCGCATGCTAGTAGGTGCAGAGCATCGCTACTCTCCAGTCGAAAAAGAATGCCTTGCAGTGATGTTCGCCGTACAAAAGCTACGTCACTACTTGCTTTCCAACACAGTCTACCTGGTCTCGAGGATCAACCTCTTGAAGGTCCTTGTCACGAATGCCGGTTCTCTCAATGCCCGACTGGCAAAATGGTCCATCCTCTTGTCACAATTTGATATTAGGTATGTGCCACAAAAAGCAATCAAAGGCCAAGCTCTAGCAGATTTCCTCGCAGAGCATCCATTGCCTAAAGATTCACCACTCAGAGATGATCTCCCAGACGAACCTGTCTACAACGTGGAGACTTCCTCACCAAATGCCTCTTGGGACATGTACTTTGACGGTGCAACCAGGACAAATGAAAACAGAAAGCTGATCTCGGGAGTTGGCATCCTCTTTGTTAGCCCCGACAAATGCATGATTCCACACGCTTTCTCGCTACTGGAACCATGCACAAACAATGCGGCTGAATACCAAGCTCTGATCCTAGGATTGGAACTCGCCATCGAATCCGGTATCACTATGCTGGAAGTCTTTGGAGACTCTCAACTGATCGTCAACCAGATGAATCAGAAATATGAAGTCAGAAAGCCCGATCTGCTGCCTTATTACAACAAGGCACAATCGCTTCTGCAAAAGTTTGACATCTGCAACATCACCCACATTCGTAGAGGTGAAAATATCCGTGCAGATGCCCTGGCCGGACTTGCCGCATCAATGGCGATCCAGGAAGGGGAAAACATGCAAATTACAGTGTGCGAGAGAAGGATCCTCCCTCCTCTTAACACACACCAAGCAGTTGCCGAATGCCACCGAGTGGTTGGAAGTCGGATCTCTATCCTTCAACCTTCAATCGTCGACTGGAGGGATCCGTTCATTGATTACACTATGTTCGGAATCCTACCTGAAGATCCAAAAGAACGGGTGAGCATACAAAGGCGAGCCCCAAACTTTCATTTGGATATTCCTTCAAAAATCCTCTACAGGAAATCCTTCAACGGAGTACTTCTACGCTGCTTGTCACAACAAGAGGCCGAAGAAACACTTAAAGAAGTTCATGCTGGTCTTTGTGGAGCCCATCAGGCAGGTCCTAAGCTCTATGATCAGATAAAAAGGTTAGGTTACTATTGGCCTACCATGGTTGCTGATGCAATGCAATTTGCCAAACGCTGCCAGCTATGCCAAGTTCACGGAGATTACATTCACATGCCTCCGGAATGGCTGCATCCTACAGCAATCTCATGGCCTTTTGAAGCATGGGGCATGGACATCATAGGTCCTATCTCTCCCCCTTCAAGCAAAGGTCATCGCTTCATCTTCGCCGCAACGGATTATTTCTCCAAGTGGTCAGAAGCATTTGCGTTCAACGAAATGAAGACCTCATCAGTTCTTCAATTCCTACGCACCAACATCATTTGTCGTTTCGGCATACCCAAGAGATTCGTCCATGATAACGGACCACAATTCCGGGATCATCGATTCTACAGGTTTTGCGACAAATACAAAATCCAAAGCTGTCCTTCGACTCCATAGAATCCGGCAGTAAACGGATTAGCAGAAGCCTTCAACAAGACACTCTGCAAAATCCTCAAGAAAATGGTCTCTAGTCACAAAAGAGACTGGAGCGACAAACTGTCTGAAGCTTTGTAGGCCTATCGAACCACCGTTCGAGGACCAACCCATAGCACACCATTCTCCTTGGTCTATGGATGCGAAGCTGTCGTGCCCCTAGAGGTACAAATTCCTTCTCTGAGGGTATCTCTACAAAATGACATGACTCAAGAAAGCAATGTCAAATTGTGACTCCATGAGCTGGACAATCTCGACGAGAGACGGCTCGAAGCTCGACAAAGCATTGAACTTCACCAGGCACGCATGGCAGGATCTTTTGACAAAAGGGTCCGGCAACGCGCCTACAAAAAGGGTGACTTGGCTCTTGCGGTAAAAAGACCAATGGTCTTCGCACACAAATCCAAAGGCAAATTTGAACCAAAATGGGAGGGACCCTACGTCATCGACAAAGTCTTCTCCAACGGCGCATATGCCCTCCTAAACATGGAAGGCGACAGATGTATGCTGCCTATCAACGGCAAGTTCTTGAAGCGGTACTACCCTTGAAGACTTACCCAACTGGGTAAGAGCAATGCCTGTATGGCCAAAACCTGTTCTCAGGTACTCGCTCGTCAAACCCACTCTCTTTAGAATTTTCATATCAAATGTCAAAATTTCTAGAGATTCAAAAACAATGCTTACTTTCATCGTTTCATTAAACAAAAAATCCAAGTTTAGGAGCCTCTCCCTGACTTGACCAAAACTTTCCATCCTTGAACCAAAATTCATGGTTTGAAACAAAAATCCGGATTCAGGGATTTCCACCCTAGTCCACCTTACCTTTTACCGCCAAATGGTTCTAGGTCAAAATTTACGACCCTCGTGTCTTTAAACAAAAAAAAAATGGTTTTTCAAAAATCATGGGGAAACGACATCAAAGTCAGTACCCGCAAAACAAAAAATTTTGAAAAAAAGCAAGGATGCAACATTCCATCGATACTTGCATCCAAAATCGCAGGGAAGCGACATTTCGTCGATACTTGCAAAATCCAAAACCGTGGAGAAGCAACAAACCAGTTGATATCCACAATCCAATTTCAAAAATCGTGGAAAAGCAACAAACCAGTTGATATCCACAACCCAAATTTCAAAGGTTCGAGAAAACCTAAAATCGTGGAGAAGCAACAAACCAGTTGATATCCACAACCCAATTTCAAAAATCGTGGAGATGCAACATACCAGTTGCTATCCACAACCCAAAATTACAAATGGTTCGAGAAAACCTCAAATTTCAAAAATCGCGGAGAAACGACATCAAGTCAGTACCCGCAAAAGCAAAAGTCTTGGGAAAAGCAGGGAAGCGACGCTTAGTCGATATTTGCACCCCAATTCGCGAGGAAGCGACATTCCATCGATACTTGCAAAACCTAACCCGCGAGGAAGTGACATTCCATCAATACTCGCAAAACCGAATGAGCAAGGAAGCGACATTCCATCGATACTTGCAAGACCATTCAGCGGGAAGGCGACATTTAGTCGATACCTGCATTTTGAAAACCAAAACTCGGCTATAAATGCCAAAATCCGGCTATAAATGCTAAAACAAAAATTTCCGGCTATAAACGCCAAAACCGGCTTTCATGCCAATAAAACAAAACTTGGTTTTCAAAAAAAAAAACTCGGCTACAAATGCCACACACAAAAAAAAAAACCTGACTCTCATGTCAAAACCGGCTATAAATGCCACAAATTGGCTATCAATGCCACCAAACTGGCTATAAATGCCACCAATTGGCTATCAATGCCACCAAACTGGCTGTAAATGCCACAAAAATCCGGCTTTCATGCCAAATTCGTTTCCCCTACCAAAACAACCATTTGACAAAAGATTTTCACAAAATGACAAAGCTTTTGATCAAATCCCATTTAGCAATTGCTTTCATCACAAAAAGATTTGAGTGAGCGTAGGGAACAACAAAAAAAAAAAGGTACCAAAAAAATACATGTGGTACCAAAGCAAAAAAAAAAATAGAAAGTGTTCACAAGCACTTAAAAAAAAAAAAAAAAAAGTACCAAAAAAAATACATGTGGTACCAAAAAAAAGAAGAATGGTTTCTGCTATAAAAAATCAGGAGCTCAGCCAAAAATGGTCTCCAGCCAAAGCTTCAGCTCCTCAAGCAAACTTTTGGCCTCAGCCGTCAGAGTTTCCAAGGCACGCTTCTTCAGGAACTTGCCATGAGATGCTGGCGAATGCCGTAACCCTTCTTTTACACCGGGAAGCTCTTCCCCAGCAGTTTGCCATCGTTCGTTTTCTAGAGTCCTCCTCTCGAGAACTTGACCGGCATCTGCAACCCTGCGGATCAGAGTACTCTCCCTGTCACGAGCCTCTGTTATAGCAGCCCACTTCGCATCGACTTGTGCCTTCAAATGCTCAAGACGTTTCCTGGCCTCCTCAACTTCCCTATCAAGGACGTTAAGGTCATGCCTCAATCCGATGATGGCTAGCTCTTCCTTGTTCTTCTCCCGAACTAGCTGCTTCTTGCTTTGTGTAGCCTCATTCAGGTCAGACTTAGCCTTATCAGCAGGGTCCAAGAACATCTCCTTGAAGAATTGGTCATCAGGGAAACCCATGGTCTCAAACCACTTGTCACCCAGTGCAATGATCCTATCAACGATCGCCCTGGCCTGTGACATCCAGACCAACCTCTTCGGTGTCGATCAGAATCTCCTGTACATGTGGGATCATGCCAAATCCTGCCTCCAAGTGTCCAGAAAGGAGAGTCTTGACCCAAGAACTCAAAACCCGAGCCAGCACCTTCTTCGCAAATTGAAGAGACGAACCGGATGAAGATTCACCCTTCTCCGCTGATCGGCTGCTCATGTCATGTCCCATTGGAAGAGTAACAAAAGAACTCTTTTCACTTGGAGCCACTGGAGAGGGAATCTCAACAGGAGACATCTCCTCAATCATGTCTGAACTGGTCTCTACCTCCGGATCGACCTCTGGCATCCCTTGCTCTGGTTCTGAAGGAGGCGATGGACTCTCTTCTGTCACTTCAAAACCTGCAAATGAAACACAAAAAGGTATGAATATGATCCTGTTCAAAAAAAAAAAAAAAAAAAAAAAAAAAAAATCATCAGGGTCATCACTACAAAGTACCTTCTTCGACAACTGGCGGAACACTCTCTTCCTCCATGAACTCATCAGAAGCATCATCGACATTTGCGTCCATTGATGGTTCAAAGTCATCGGAATCCTGTGGCAAGTTAGCTGACAAGAAAAAAACTGTTAGCAAATCAAGTCGCAGGCAAAAAAAAAGAGAAAGCGAAAGAAGTTATACCAATTGGAGATTCCGGAGTCATTCCAGAGTCCCTCGGTTCTTCTTCAGATGCCATAACCGGCTCCATCACCACCTCATCGGTCGGAACCTCAGGCATCGGCAAGTCTTCATCCTCTGCTAAAAAAAAAGAGCAGCAGCAGGGTGAGAAAACAAATCAGAACATGGAAAGCCCCATGAAAGAAGTAGAAAAAGAAAAAGGAAGAATCATACCTTCACCAATGGTCTCTTCCCCACGACTCCTCTTCTCTGGAGGCTCGTCGACAGCCTCTGGCACCTCCTCGTTGATGGTAAGAGGGATTTCCATGTCAGGAGAGTCCTCATGTGGCCGCTCGCTGCGATGATGACTCCTCCTCTTCTTACCTCTACGGGTTCGCTTCCTAGAAGAACCCGCCTCACTATCAGAGTCAGGTTTCTCACTTGACTCCTCACTGGATGGTCTGCTTACGCCAGTAGACTCCACGGAAGCTCGTCTCTGTGCCGCTTGCATCCAAGCGTCGAGCTCAGCTTCCTCCTGTTCTAGCTGCTCCAAAGCCTCATCAGGTACTTCCCGAACAGCTTCAGAACCAATGACGCCCTGGTCACCGAGAAAGCCTATCTTGTGCTTCTCTCCAGAAAGGAAGGCCCAAACTTCCTCTCGCCGGACGCCATCCGACTTCCCAATGCCTTTTCCAGAAGACAGCTTTACATCAAGCTCCTTCTTGGAAAGCCCCCGATATGCCAAAAAGCTCTCCGCGAACCACTTCGTGAAGCCGGCAGTTCGGAAAGTCGACGGCTCAGGATAAGAAATCGTGGCAGTAGTGTCTTCAGCACTATAGAAAGCCCATGCATTTCTGCCATCCTGCAAACCCCCAAAACGCTTCACCATACTCGAAGGCGCTCCAACAACGCCTTGAGAGAAGCCCAACTGAAGCGCAAAGCGAGAAGGTACATACGGCTGGATGTCGACGAAAAGATGTCTACGGTACACCATCGTGCCGACCCGTATGCTGAAAAGCCACTCCTTCTCTGCATTGGTCAAAGGGTAATGCCTTCCCGACCCTGCTCTGGTAGAGTCTCGAGAGGCACCAAAATCAAAAGCCATCTTCCGCAACTCCGGAGAAAGCTTAACTGAAGACTGCCCCATCTCGACGTCCCTGAACCGTCGGATCCTCATGCGGGCAAACAAAAGTGATTCAGATACGGCTTTTCCCTTAGCCAATCGAATCATCAAAGGATCATCATCCTGTGCAGCACCCAGCTGGTGGAAGCCAGGACAGTGGTATACAAACCACGAATAAAAGATATGGGCTGAAAATACCCTATTCATAGGGAGCCCAAGCCGAACCAAGAAAGCAGCAGCCTGCAGTTCGGTACACAGGTAGGAGTAAAGAACGGGCACCAAAGCAAGCCGCTCTCCAAACGCCATCTGACAAGCCGGAAAAATACAATGCGGCCTGATGTGCGTCCCATCTCCACCAGCAAACACAGCCTCACCTAGCCAATAAGTGAGGTAAACAGCAAGATCTCTCCGCAGTGCAATGTCAGAATAAAGGGAATCTGTGCTCGCGAAGAAACCCTTCAACTCTTCCTGCATGGCCAAAGTCTTCTTCCTGTCTTCCCGGGTCATGCTATCAGGAGACTCTTTGCTGTTAAAGAAGTTGAAGAATGAAGAGCCATAACTCTTCCAACTGCTGGATCTGACTTTCGAGCCCTCCTTCAAAAAATCGTAGAAGGCGACGAGCTGAAAGTATAGGAGCCTGAATTCCTCTGACTGCTCCTCAAGGACGCTGTCAATCGGCATGAACTCCTCGTAGAGTTTGCCAAGGATGGGCAATCCAGTAATAGCACTCAACTCCTTCAGAGAAAAACCAATCTCACCGTTCGTGACAACGAAGGTATTGGTCTGAGGGAGGAAAGACTCCAACATAGCCATGAAGGCATCATCGGAAAAAGTCACGGTCTCCCTAAAAGTGCGGACCGCGTCAAAAATCCCGGCTTCCTTCAAAACGGCGCCCCCAATCAGCAAGGTGTGGTCAGTCCATGACTTCCAATCGGAGTCAGCATTGAAACGGCCACGAAGTCGAAAAGGCTTCACCCAAGTACTGCCGTCACCGCTGAAAACGCCAAGGCCCACCGGTCTCAAATCGACCGACGGATAATCAGAGCCCTGGTAGCCGCTGGCTGGCATCAACACGTCCATACGGACAGGTGGTTTCTCCGCATATCCGGAGGGTCCACCAACAAAAACCCCTGTCTTGATCACACTGGTCCTCTTCACCCAGCTCGGAGGATCTTCCCTCTTAGGGCACGTGGGAGAAAGGCTCAGGATCGAGATGGTCCGATCAAAAGACGACCGGGTAGAAATAGTTCTCTCTTCACCATCAGCTGTGTAAGAGAACTGAAAACATCTCCTTTGGTATGTCAAGTCGTCAGGGACTGCATCTCCAAAGAAGAAGGTAGGCTTGGGTAAAACCCTCAGATCGTCCATAACCCAAGGACGGTTGCTTACCATGATCTTATAGAATTCCTCATTCTTGAGAGCGATCAATCGCTGTCTCATCTCATCGCGATTGAGGGAATCGCACTCTTCCAAGTTCTTCTCAACAAACTGGACCTTCTCCCAGGCCTGCTGAACGGCCACATTGGAAGATCTAGCAGATCGACGAGGTACGCTTGTAGCAGGCTCTTTACCCTTGTTCGCTCTGGAGGAACCACCTGCAAAGGTTGGAAAAGAAAAAGATCGTCATCAAAATGACAGGATTTCGATAAAAAAAAAGGGGTCACTTTGTCCCACCAAAAATCTGGCGAAATTTTGGCATGACTCCGGGGCAATCCCAAAGAAAAAGGAAATACCCCGACGGAAATAGAAAGTTTGAAGATGGGCTCAACATTGCTGCGGGCTCCGAAACTCCAAACTTTCGAAACCTCAAAATCTCCGCAAAATCAAGAAGGGCTCAACATCGCTGCGAGCTCCAAATTCCCAAAATTGCAAAGATTTTCAGGTATGCTATCACATCATGCTACTCAATTCAATTTACAAAAAGTACATGCATGAACATCTAGATTTGCATAAAAACGCATTATCATGATGAGCAAAAAAAAAAAAAAAAAAGAAACTTTCTCAAAAAAAAGGAGGGAGAAAGAAAAGAAAAAAAAAAAGAAACTTTCTCAAAGAAAAAAAAAAAAAAAAAATCAGGCCACGTGGCCGTACGGATCTGTCCGTACGGCCCACAAAAAAAAAAGAAGAAAAAAGAAAGAAGAATAGAAAGAAAAGAAAGAAAGAAAAAAAAAGAAGAAAGAAAAAAAAAAAAAAAAAAGAAGAGAAACTTTTTTTTACCATCCTATTCTCTACATAAAGTTTTCTTGAAAGAAAAAGAGAGAAAACTTACTTGAAGCCATTGATGGAGAAGAAGAAGGAAAAAGCTTGAAGATCCTTGAAGAAGAAAAACTCTTGGCCTTGGAGCTCTCTTGAGATTGTTGCAAAAGAAAGCAATAAGAGCAAGAGATCCTACCCTCCTTGCTTTTATAGAAGAGAGCAAATCAAAGAAGGAAACAAAAAAGAAAGGTAAGTGTTACTAATTAGTAACCTTACCAAAAGAGAAGGAATTAGAAAGATTCTTTCCCAAAAAGAAAGATGTCTTTGAGAGATTTTCTCCCAAAATCAATCAATGAGAGATTCTCTCCAACAAAATAGGAGATTGGAGATTCTTTCCCAAAAAGAAAGATACCTTGAGATATTCTCTCCCAAATTAAGGGAAGATGAGAGATTCTCTCCCATAAAGATATTTTTAGATATTCTCTATCCAAATGAGATATCTTTAGATATTCTTTACAAAAATGACCCCACATGAGATCTAAGCCATCCTAAAAAGCTTAAGGTCCCATGGGCTAGCTCATATGAGCCAGGTTTGACCACCTAGGCACTAAAAAAAAAAAAATGGGCTTTTAGTCAGAAAAAAAAAATCCCTCTTACCCAAGAGCATACAATAATGGTTCCATGCCTCTTTTGAGTTGATTGAACCATACAAAAAAAAAAAAAAAAAAATTCCAAGCCCCATGAGCTTCCAAAAATCAAACCATCCAGCCTCATATACCAAATTGAGCCAAAATCTTGAAATTGACATTCCACAAAAATCCAAACCACTCCAATGGACCCACACAGTCCCAAAGAGTGACCAAAAACCAAATCCTGGTCCCCTAACTTGCCACATACAGCTTGTTAGGTCACAAGACCAAAACCAAAAACCAAATCATGATCCCCCAACTTGCCACATTCTCTCCCATGAGTTGAAATTGACATTCCACAGAAATTGACATTCCACAAAAATTCCAAGCCCATATGAGCCAGGTTTGACCACCTAGGCACTAAAAAAAAAAAAAAAAAAAATGGGCTTTTAGTCAGGAAAAAATCCCTCTTACCAAGAGCATACAATAATGGTTCCATGCCTCTTTTGAGTTGATTGAACCATACAACAAAAAAAAAAAAAATAAATTCCAAGCCCCATGAGCTTCCAAAAATCAAACCATCCAGCCTCATATACCAAATTGAGCCAAAATCTTGAAATTGACATTCCACAAAAATCCAAACCACTCCAATGGACCCACACAGTCCCAAAGAGTGACCAAAAACCAAATCCTGGTCCCCTAACTTGCCACATACAGCTTGTTAGGTCACAAGACCAAAACCAAAAACCAAATCATGATCCCCCAACTTGCCACATTCTCTCCCATGAGTTGAAATTGACATTCCACAGAAATTGACATTCCACAAAAATTCCAAGCCCATATGAGCCAGGTTTGACCACCTAGGCACTAAAAAAAAAAAAAAAAAAAATGGGCTTTTAGTCAGGAAAAAATCCCTCTTACCAAGAGCATACAATAATGGTTCCATGCCTCTTTTGAGTTGATTGAACCATACAAAAAAAAAAAAAAAAATTCCAAGCCCCATGAGCTTCCAAAAATCAAACCATCCAGCCTCATATACCAAATTGAGCCAAAATCTTGAAATTGACATTCCACAAAAATCCAAACCACTCCAATGGACCCACACAGTCCCAAAGAGTGACCAAAAACCAAATCCTGGTCCCCTAACTTGCCACATACAGCTTGTTAGGTCACAAGACCAAAACCAAAAACCAAATCATGATCCCCCAACTTGCCACATACAGCTTGTTGGGTCACAAGGTCAAAACCAAAACCCGATCCCCTAACCTGCCATATATAGCTGGTTAGGTCACAAGATCAAAAACAGAAATCCAAATCCACATCCCTGATGTCATCTTCAAAACTTTGCCTCGAGATGGTATTTGATTCCTTTCACTACCATAAAATTCCCCTGGAAGCTCAAAGGCTACTCTACCAAAGGAAAGATTGCTCAAAGACTCTTGGTCAAGACACAAGCTCTCCTTCAAAAGTCTCTTGGAGGCACATCGACTCAAAAGTCAAGCAACTCGTCGCTGTACCTCGAGGGGGCATTTGTTGACACCAAAAATGTCACTTTGCCTCTTCAACATCAAGAAAGCTGCATGAAGTCGCAACCTGCCATAAATAGGCAATGCAACTTCTCCAAAAAATCAAATCTTGTCAGAATCAAACAAAAACTGCAAGATCCTTCAAGATAGCCAAGAGAAGAGTACACATGAAGTTTCGGGCCATTTCGACAACATTTGGCCTAACTTCACTTCTCCGACAGCTAAACGGGAGCTCTCGGCGGCGACATCATCGGAGACGTCAAAACTTCGATCAGAGCCTACAGATGACTCCAGCATGTCTCAAAAGGGCTCCATGCCAAATTTCAAGTCAAACCGACAACGTTTGACCCTCCATCAATGCTCGAGCAGCAAAATCAAGCCTCCCGGCGGCGGGAACCACCGAAGCCTTCGCTCATCAAACCAAGTGCATGAGTGGCTTCAACATGCTTCCAAAAGGCTGCACGTCGAATTTCAGGTCATTCCGACAACGTTTGACCAGGTTTCGATGCTCCGAGAGAAAATCAAGCCTACCGGCGGCGGAGCAACCCGGGACCATGACATCCAAAACGGAGCCCATGGAACGTCTCAAAATGACTCCAATAGGCTCCCCGTCAAATTTCAGGTCAATCGGACATCGTTTGGCCACATATCAAAGCTCGGCATTTTCCCCGCAGCAAAATCAAGTGAAGCATCGACGGGACCCCAAACGGCTTCAAAACTCAAACAAAAGCTTATGGTTGGTCTTATTTATTGCTCAGGAGCCTTCACCTCAAATTTCAGGTCATTCCGACATCGTTTGACCGAGTTTCAGCTTCTGGCGGAAAATCAGCAGCTTTACGCGACAAAGTCTTCGGCTTTCCCGGAAAATTGGAAACTTTGCACTCTAAAAATGCAAGGATTCTCATCAAGTTTTCTACAGGGAAATCAAGCCAATAAATGAGAAGAAATGTCAAGAAAAATACAGAAGAAAACGGCGACGAAAAAGACCTCAAAACGACCGCAAAACGGGCTCCGAAGGGGAAAAATCCCCCAGGGTCGCAGACCCCTGCGACCATGGCCCATGGTCGCAGGCCCCTGCGACCATGGCCCATGGTCGCCGGTCCATAGTCGCCGGCGACCATGGCCCATGGTCGCCGGCGACCATGGAGGTCCGGGTCACCGGATTTTCCGCCGGTGACCCGTTTTTCCGTCCTTTTTCGCGTTTCGCGTACTTTGGCCCCTGTGGTTTCCTGAAAATGTGATTTTTAGTGCTTTAAATTGACTCATATCCTCCGACATCCGTCAAAATCACGGGTCAACCTCCAAAAGCATAAAATCATCATTGATCGCTCCAAGATCGCCAACCGGTCGACCAAGAAAGTGCACTTTCTGTCCAACCGATCGTGAAATCGACAAGACAGATGTCACCGGCCCACTCTTAGCTATCAATGTCTGAAGTTACATGTTCATCCGATGTCGATCAGCATGTAGATCCATCGATGATCATCGCCAGAAGAATTCCAGAAGACACGGCATGGCCCGCGACTCTTCGACTGCTCGGCGACCAATTAATGTGGTTAATTGACTAGCTTTATTGCAGTCATTAATTCATTTCTTTGGACGGCCCAATCAGAAGCAAGCATTTGGGAGTTACAAGTCAATTGATTCATGGCATTTAAACCATGAAACTCCTCCCATTATGGTAATTAAGGTGATTAAAAGCCCTTAATCTCCATCGGCCAATCAGATTCAAGGAAAAAGGAGTTACAAAATCAAGAAATAAATCTTGTAACTCCTCCCATTAAAGCCATTAAGGCTCATAAACCCTCCTAAATGGCTACCAAAGGCCTATAAATAGGAGAGCATTCCATTGAAATTGAAGATCGGAAAAAAGAGGAGAAAATCAGAAGATCAGAAAAAAAGGGATCAGAAAGAGATCTGAGAGAAAGAAAAAGAGAGAAAAACTCTGCTGAAGTTCCGCACCGGCCACCACTACAAGGTGACAGAAGTCCCTTGGGGGGCACCCCCCCCCCCCCCCCCCCCCAAGGTCCTTGCCTTCTCCTGCTGCCTCCAATGGCTTAGACGTGGCTTTTCAGCCCGTCTACTTAGCTTTTTATTGGACATAGGACCTTCTCTTGGTCTTTGTCCTCTAAAAACCTGAGGTCATAGCCAAGCCAAGCGAGTCAAGAGCATCTTCTGTTCTCATCTGCATGGATGATGGCGAAGCCCATACATGGCTTGCGACCGTCAATCTGAACGAGTCCCCCACAATCTCCTGAAAAGTTAGATCTTCCTTTTCTTGCTTTTCATTGTAATTTGTATTTTTCTAAAGAGACAAAAATCACAAATCTTGTCTTTCATTATTGATAAGAATTGTAAATCGGCTATAAACGCCAAAATCGGCTATAAATGCCAAACAAAATCGCCTTTCACGGCAAACCAAGAAAATGTCTCTTTTCTTAAATATTTGTGCAATGGAAAACTTGAAAGAAGTTGATTTCCTTTTTACTTGCGAAGGTTGATCTCCGGATTACCACTTGCAATTCCAAGTAAAATAGAAAATCTGGCACACCCACACAAAGAAACGTTGATGCACGCTTCAGGCCCGCCAGGGCGCGAAAGGGCCGGACCCGACGGACTCCCACGTTCCGCCGACCCCGGTAGCCGCCCCGAGGCGCCTCGGAGCGCGTTCCATCAGGTACTTTGTAGTAATGACCCTGATGATTTTTTTTTAAAACAGGATCATATTCATACCTTTTTGTGTTTCATTTGCAGGTTTTGAAGTGACAGAAGAGAGTCCATCGCTTTCTTCAGAACCAGAGCAAGGGATGCCAGAGGTTGATCCGGAGGTAGAGACTCCTACAACCAGTCCTGACGCGATAGAGGAGATACCTTGTGCTGAGGTTCCTTCTCCAGTGGCTCCAAGTGGAAAGAGTTCTTTTGTTACTCTTCCAATGGGACCTGACATGAGCAGCCGATCAACGGAGAAGGGTGAATCTTCATCCAGTTCGTTTCTTCAATTTGCGAAGAAGGTGCTGGCTCGGGTTTTGAGTTCTTGGATCGAGACTCTCTTTTCTGGACACCTGGATGCCGGATTTGGCATGATCCCACATGTACAGGAGATTCTCACTGATACCGAAGAGGTTGGTCTGGATGTCACAGGTGCCAGGGCGATCGTTGATAGGATCATTGCACTGGGTGACAAGTGGTTTGAGACCATGGATTTCCCTGACGACCAATTCTTCAAGGAGATGTTCTTGGACCCTGCTGATAAGGCTAAGTCTAACCTGAATGAGGCTACACAAAGCAAGAAGCAGCTAGTTCGGGAGAAGAACTTGGAAGAGCTAGCCATCATCGGATTGAGGCATGACCTTAACGTCCTTGATAGGGAAGTTGAGGAGGCCAGGAAACGTCTTGAGCATTTGAAAGCGCAAGTCGCTGCCAAGTGGGCTGCTATAACAGAGGCTCGTGACTGGGAGAGTGCTCTGATTCGCAGAGTTATAGATGCACGTCAAGTTCTCGAGAGGAGGACTCAAGAAAACGAGCAATGGCAAACTGCTGGGGAAAAGCTTCCCCGTGTAAAAGAAGGGTTACGGCATTCGCCAGCATCTCATGGCAAGTTCCTGAAGAAGCGTGCCTTGGAAACTCTGACGGCTGAGGCCAAAAGTTTGCTTGAGGAGCTGAAGCTTTGGCTGGAGACCATTTTTGGCTGAGCTCCTGATTTTTTGTAGCAGAAACTATTCTTCTTTTTTTTGGTACCACATGTATATTTTTTTGGTACTCTTTTTTTTTTGTAGTGCTTGTGAACACTTTTCTTTTTTTTTTGGTACCACATGTATTTTTTTGGTACTTTTTTCTTTTTTTTTTTTTTTGATTTCCCTACGCTCACTCAAATCTTTTTGTGATGAAAGCAATTGCTAAATGGGGTGTTTGTTTGAAAATTTGATCAGAAGGTTGTCTTTTTGTGAAAATCTTTTGTCAAATAATTGTTTTGGCATGGGAGCCTGATTTTGGTTGTGGCGTGAAAGCCGATTTTGAGATGGCATGGAAGCCGAAATTTTATGACGTAAAAGCCAAAATTTGGGTTGGCATGGAAGCCGAAATTTTATGGCATAAAAGCCAAAATTTGGGTTGGCATGGAAGCCGGATTTTTGTGGCATTTACAGCCAGTTTGGTGGCATTAATAGCCAATTTCTGGCATTGATAGCCGGTTTGGTGGCATTGATAGCCGGGTTTTTTTGAAAGCCAAGTTTTGGTTTGTCGGCGTGAAAGCCAATTTTTTGTGGCATTGATAGCCGGTTTGTGGCATTTATAGCCGGTTTTGACATGAGAGTCAGGTTTTTTTTGTGTGGCATTTATAGCCGATTTGGTGGCATTGATAGCCGGTTTTGGCAAAAGAGCCAGGTTTTTGGTTTTCAAAAATGCAAGTATCGACTAAGAGTCGCCTCCCTGCTGAATGGTCTTGCAAGTATCGATGGAATGTCGCATCCTTGCTCATTCGGTTGCGAGTATCGATGGAATTTCGCCTCCTAGCGGATTTGGGTGCAAGTATCGATGGAATGTCCATCCTTGCTTTTTTAAAAATTTGGTTTTGCGGGTACTGACTTGATGTCGTTTCCCCACGATTTTTGAAATTTGTGGTTTTCTCGAACCTTTAGGTTGTGGATATCAAAACATGGCATCTCCACGATTTTTAGGTTTTTTCGAACCTTTTTTGAAATTTGGGTTGTGGATATCAAATGATATGTTGCGTCTCCACGGTTTTTGGATTTTGCAAGTATCGACGAAATGTCGCTTCCCTGCGATTTTGGGTGAGAGTATCGATGGAATGTCGCATCCTTGCTTTTTTTCAAAAATTTTGTTTTGCGGGTACTAACTTTGATGTCGTTTCCCCACGATTTTAGAGGTTTTGGAAGTATCGAATGGGGTTCGCATCCTTCCGATTTTTTGAGTTTTGCGAGTATCGACTAAGTGTCACTTCCCCGCGGTTTTTTGAAAAACCATTTTTTTTGTTTAAAGACACGAGGGTCGTAAATTTTTACCTAAAACCATTTGGCGGTAAAAGGTAAGGTGGACTAGGGTGGAAATCCCTGAATCTGGATTTTTGTTTCAAACCATGAATTTTGGTTCAAGGATCGAAAGTTTTGGTCAAGTCAGGGAGAGGCTCCTAAACTTGGATTTTTTTGTTTTTGAACAATGAAACGATAAAAGTAAGCATTGTTTTTGAATCTCTAGAAATTTTGACATTTGATATGAAAATTCTAAAGAGAGTGGGTTTGACGAGCGAGTACCTGAGAACAGGTTTTGGCCATACAGGCATTGCTCTTACCCAGTTGGGTAAGTCTTCAAGGGTAGTACCGCTTTAAGAACTTGCCATTGATGGGCAGCATACACCTGTCGCCTTCCATGTTTAGGAGGGCATATGCGCCGTTGGAGAAGACCTTGTCGATGACGTAGGGTCCCTCCCATTTTGGCTCAAACTTGCCTTTGGACTTGTGAGCGAAGACCATTGGTCTTTTTACCACAAGAACCAAGTCACCCTTTTTGTAGGTGCGTTGCCTGACCTTTTTGTCAAAAGATCCTGCCATGCGTGCTTGGTAAAGTTCAATGCTTTGTCGAGCTTCGAGCCGTCTCTCGTCGAGATTGTCCAGCTCATGGAGTCGCAATTTGACATTGCTTTCTTGAGTCATGTCATTTTATAGAGATACCCTCAGAGAAGGAATTTGTACCTCTAATGGCACGACAGCTTCGCATCCATAGACCAAGGAGAATGGTGTGCTATGGGTTGGTCCTCGAACGGTGGTTCGATAGGCCCACAAGGCTTCAGACAGTTTGTCGCTCCAGTCTCTTTTGTGACTAGAGACCATTTTCTTGAGGATTTTGCAGAGTGTCTTGTTGAAGGCTTCTGCTAATCCGTTTGCAGCCGGATTGTATGGAGTCGAAGGACAGCTTTGGATTTTGTATTTGTCGCAGAACCTGTAGAATCGATGATCCCGGAATTGTGGTCCGTTATCATGGACGAATCTTTTGGGTATGCCGAAACGACAAATGATGTTGGTGCGCAGGAACTGAAGAACTGATGAGGTCTTCATTTCGTTGAACGCAAATGCTTCTGACCACTTGGAGAAATAATCCGTAGCGGCGAAGATGAAGCGATGACCTTTGCTTGAAGGGGGAGAGATATGACCTATGATGTTCATGCCCCAGGCTTCAAAAGGCCACGAGATTGTTGTAGGGTGTAGCCATTCCGGAGGCATGTGAATGTAATCTCCGTGAACTTGGCATAGCTGGCAGCGTTTGGCAAATTGCATTGCATCAGCTACCATGGTAGGCCAATAGTAACCTAACCTTTTTATCTGATCATAGAGCTTAGGACCTGCCTGATGGGCTCCACAAAGACCAGCATGAACTTCTTTAAGTGTTTCTTCGGCCTCTTGTTGTGACAAGCAGCGTAGAAGTACTCCGTTGAAGGATTTCCTGTAGAGGATTTTTTAAGGAATATCCAAATGAAAGTTTGGGGCTCACCTTTGGATGCTTACCCGTTCTTTTGGATCTTCAGGTAGGATTCCGAACATAGTGTAATCAATGAACGGATCCCTCCAGTCGCCGATTGAAGGTTGAAGGATAGAGATCCGACTTCCAACCACACGGTGGCATTCAGCAACTGCTTGGTGTGTGTTAAGAGGAGGGAGGATCCTTCTCTCGCACACTGTGATTTGCATGTTCTCCCTTTCCTGGATCGCCATTGATGCGGCAAGCCCGGCCAGGGCATCTGCACGGATGTTTTCACCTCTACGAATGTGGGTAATGTGACAGATGTCAAACTTTTGCAGAAGCGATTGTGCCTTGTTGTAATAAGGCAGCAGATCGGGCTTCCTGACTTCATATATCTGATTCATCTGGTTGACGATCAGTTGAGAGTCTCCAAAGACTTCCAGCATAGTGATACCGGATTCGATGGCGAGTTCCAATCCTAGGATCAGAGCTTGGTATTCAGCTGCATTGTTTGTGCATGGTTCCAGTAGCGAGAAAGAGTGTGGAATCATGTATTTGTCGGGGCTAACAAAGAAGATGCCAACTCCCGAGATCAGCTTTCTATTTTCATTTGTCCTGGTTGCACCGTCAAAGTACATGTCCCAGGAGACATTTGGCGAGAAGGTCTCCACGTTGTAGACGGGTTCGTCTGGGAGATCATCTCTGAGTGGAGAATCTTTAGGCAATGGATGCTCTGCGAGAAAGTCTGCTAGAGCTTGGCCTTTGATTGCTTTTTGTGGTACATACCTAATATCAAATTGTGATAGAAGGATGGACCATTTTGCCAGTCGGGCATTGAGAGAACCTGCCTTTGTGACAAGGACCTTCAAGAGGTTGATCCTCGAGACCAGGTAGACTGTGTTGGAAAGCAGATAGTGACGTAGCTTTTGTACGGCGAACATCACTGCAAGGCATTCCTTTTCGACTGGAGAGTAGCGAAGCTCTGCACCTACTAGCATGCGGCTGAGGTAGTATAGAGCAGCTTCTTTTCTTTCATCATTTTCTTGTGCAAGCAGAGCACCCAGAGAATGATCAAGGGCTCTTGTGTACAAGATGAATGGTTTCCCAATGGTAGGAGCAGCTAACACTGGAGGTTTGGTTAGGTATGACTTGATATCTTGAAATGCGGCTTCACAGTCAGCATCCCAGACAAAGTTTACACCCTTTTTCATCAATCGAAAGAATAGACGACACTTCCCCGAAAGGTTGGAGATGAACCGTCTGATGTAGGCCAACCTCCCTTGAAGCCCTTTTAGTTCCCTTAAGGTTCTTGGAGGGGGCATTTATAGAATAGCCTTGACTTTGATGGGGTCAAGTTCTATTCCGGCTTTCCGAACTAGGAATCCAAGGAACTTACCCGACGAGACGCCGAAGAAGCATTTCAGAGGATTCATCTGCAGTTTATGTTTGCGAAGTTGGAGGAAGACTTCTCGAAGATCTTTGAGATGGTCTTCTTTTCTTTTGCTTTTGACGGCGAGGTCATCAACGTAACATTCGACCGTCTTGTGTTGCATATCTTGGAATATTTTCATCATAGCCCTTTGATATGTGGCACCAGCATTTTTCATACCAAATGGCATGACAGTATAGCAATATACGCCAAATGGAGTCCGAAATGATGTGTGTTTTTCATCCTCGGGATGCATCTTTATCTGATTGTAGCCAGAGAAGCCATCCATGAATGTCATTCGCTCGAATCCGCAGGTATTGTCAATCATCACCTCCGGTATGGGGAGCGGGAATTCATCTTTAGGGCAAGCGCCATTCAGGTCTCTATAGTCAATACAGACCCTGATCTGCCTATTTTTCTTTGTCACGGGGACAATGTTGGCCAACCATTCTGGATGTTGTTCCTCACGGATGAAGCCGACGCTTTTGAGCTTTTGAACTTCTTGCTCAATATTATCCATCACATCTGGACGGAATCTTCTTTGGCCTTGTTTGACAGGCTTGATTTCTTCTTGAAGATTGAGTTTGTGGACTGCTACTTTGGGGTCTAAACCAGGCATTTCAGCGTAGGACCATGCAAAGCAATCAACGAACTCACGAAGAAAAGTGATATACTCGGGTAACTCATCATCCTTTATATTCTTGCTTATGAATACAGGACGTGGGTTATCTGGTGTTCCCAAGTCTATCTTTTCAACAGGATCTTCTGTTAGAAGGTTCGAAGGTGGCTCCTCCACAATATTTTCGGAGGCTTCCAGCTCAACAAAACCTTCTGGGATTCCAAGGGCATTTGTAGACCGAGGGTTTGTTCCTTTCCACGGGTCTTCTTGATTGGTGATCTTCTCAAGGCTTGCTATGAGATGGTCCCAATCGCCTGTTGAAACTGGGTCAAAGTAAGGTACTTCTTTTGGAGACGAGGGCTCTTCTGAGTCAGAATAGCACAAGTCGGTATTATCGGACGATTCCTCTTTATCATCAGAGAAATCGTACCAATTGGATGAGCTTCCTGGATCTTTGTCAGGTAACTCTTTAAAGAGATATCCAGGGAGATCGATGTCTTCATGGACTTGAGATGTTGAGGCTTGGTCGGTAAAATGACTTTTAAGCTTTTGTGTCAACTGTCTCAGAGGAGTGTCGGGATCATACCCTAACCCATATGAAGACTTCTCTACATGACCGTAGAGTCTCCAATCTTCCAGCTGGCTTTTGGTCAAGGCGGGCCCCAATGGCGTGAGAATACCGCGTCTTTCTCCCAAACCGACTGGGTTTTGAGCATCATAGCCCATTTTCTTCATAATTGCTTGTGCCACAGGACTATATAGAGATAGTTGAGGCATACCTTCGTTTTGGAAAGGTTCCAGCATGGAGTTTGATGAAGAAGCATCCGATCTATGGAAGAAGATCGGCTTTTTCTTTGGTGATGTTGCCGGAACAACAAAGGTGGCAGACGTAGAATCTTCTACATCAGCAGGTGTCTCCATCGGAGTGAGAGCAGGCTGAACTTGTTGAGTGTCAGCTTGGCTTGACGAGGTGTCGTCTTCTGGCTCTGAGTCCGAATCCGTGTCTTGCTTGATAGACACGAAAGAGACAACAAATTTGCCCCCAGGCTTTTGCTTTGCCTTCTTCACTCTGGTTGTGATGACCAAAGGTTTTGAAGATTTGAGGGAGATGACGAAGGGAGGTTGACTGCTCTCTTCGGATTTACCGGAGTGTTTGTTTTCTTCCGGTGATTTTTGAGGAGCCTTGCCTTTATCTTTCTGGAGATTTTCAGCAAAGGGTGTTATTTCCTCTTTTTCTTCTTTTTCGCCTTCATACATTTGGGAGTCTGCGAAGTGGACTTCTTTACCTTTGAAGGGTCTTCTGTCCGCAAACACTCGATGTACCATGCCGTCGTCGCCGACGAACTTGATGCATTGATGTAGAGTTGAAGGGACAACACCATTCTCGTGTATCCAGTGGCATCCGAGAAGGATGTTATAGCATGAAGGGGTTTTTATTGCATACACAGTGACTTCAGAGATAAGATCACCGATCTGCAATTTAAACCTGATTTTGCCGATAGGCCTTTGAGTACTCCCATCGTATCCAAAGATAGATACAGATGTGTGGCTTAGCTTGCTGGGTGGGATGCCCAACTCTTCGAGAGCCGAAGTGGAGATAAGGTTGAGTGCAGAACCTGGGTCGACCTGAACTCTGTGTATAGGCATTTCCTTGATGTACCCTGTGAAGTACAGGCGTCGGTTGTGCCTTGCTTCCCCGAGTAGGAGGTCTTCCTTTGTGAAGGCGATGGTTGCACTGGCTGTTTTTTGCACCGAGAGGCATTCAATGCATGATCCCTCAATTTTCTTTTCTCCCTTTGAGGAAGTTTCAGAGTTTTTGACCCGGTAGTCCATTTCAATTTGGAGGACTTGCGGGGCATGTTTGTCGACATCCTCATTCAATTTTTGTAATTCTGAGATGAGATTATCACGAGTGCGTGGAGACATTTGTAATAAATCCAGGATGTGCAGTCGTGCAGGTATGTGTTTGAAGTGCCCGATCAAATCATACTTGAAAGCCTCCTTAGGGCCTGCATGTTCATCATTGTTGCCACTGGGGGCGCTTACAACATCTTTTCCCGAAGGATTTACATAAGTAAAAGAAGATTGGTTGTGATTTTTGTGGTAGTCCCGGCCTGAGCGGGTGCCTCTACCAACTTCGAGAGATTCTTAAGAAGGGTCTTCGCTTGGAAGATTGTCCTCGGGATCAAGAGGCTGTCGTTTCTCATTTACTGAGGATGCGTCTGCAGCAGAATTGCCATCCTCAGTGATTGTGTTGCATGGAGAATTTTCCGGGAGCGAGTCCTGAACAGCATCCAGCAGCTTTTCTTCTTCGTTGACCCATCCATCATCCCAAGTTGGGTTTTCTTCATGATGATGAGTAGGGAAGAGCGTGAGTTCTGAAGTCACAGTCTCAGGGGACGAAGCCTGAGAGGGTGTCATCTCTGTGAAAGTCATGCGAGACGAGGTAGCCCCAGAAGATATGGTGCTAGGTGTCGCCGGTGTGTAAGTGATCTCATCAGATGATGAATCGGAAGAGCTATAATCCCGAATTATCACATTACAGGCAGCTCTTAAAGGAGACGTTGTCTGCTCGGAGTCAGACTCATCCTCAGATGTAAGAGGATCGTCTACCCAGCAATTTTCTCCATTTTCAGGAGTTGAGGGAGGAGGTACCTGGTGGGCTTCAGGGACTTCCGGCTCTGGATTGTGAGGAATCTCGTTGACGCGGTCTTGCTCTTGTTCTAGAGCGAGACGCTGCAAGATCCTTGCATATTCTTCAAGATCAGGCATGGGAGCCAGATCCTCTTCTTCGTCTTCTCCGTGTGGCTCAACATAGTTGATTTCCACTAGAGCAATGACAGGTGCTGGGTTAACAGCATCTTCTTGTGCAGCCACTTGATCTTCTTCATCATCAGACCAGGATCCTTGTGGATGCAAAGGGTTATACCAGATTACTGGCATAAGGTGAGTTTCAGGAACCCATTCTTCATCGGAGAGATATTCTCCTGTTTCAAGAGATTCCTCCCACTCATCGGTGTAGCCGGACTCGAATCCATCCTCGATGTCGCTGGACTCGTATCCATCAATGGAGAATCCAACTACCGAGTTGCAAGAGTATGATGCCCCCTGCATAGCTTCTTCTCTTAATCGAGGTGGCATGAAATCACTGAGAGTGAAGTTTCTTACCGCCTTTGAAGTCTCTGGAAGGGACGTTTCTGTTGCCCCTAGTGAAGTCGTAGAGGAGGCCTCTGCCTTTTCATGGACTTCTTGTTTTGGCTGGGTCTTCTCTTGCCATTTGAGCCTGACAAGATGTTTCCTAGCCTGCCTTCGCTGTTGAGTTGTTGGCTTTGTTTTGACGATCTCCCAGTTTTCATCTTCCAGGAGATCGGGATGTACCCATATAGGTTGTCCATCTGGTGTTGGATAGGGAACCAGCTCCTCGGACGCTTGAATTTTGTTTATCACCATGAAGGAAGTAGTGATCTTCTTCTTCGGTGATTTTGGTGTTTGTCCACATGACACCATGTTGACGGAGGCAGTCTCATAGTTTTTGTCAAAGGTGATGACTCCGTTTTTCCACATCTCGTTTATCTTCTCTCTCACAACAAAGCATTGATTGAGAGGATGCGAAACCATCTGGTGGTATGGACAGTACCGAGGATCGTTGGTTTTGCCAACATCGCCCGGTCTTTTGGGTTCAGGCAAGGTGAGCTTGCCGTTTGCCACGAGAGCCCCGAAGATTTCGTCAACATCTTCATCGAACGGGTATTTCTTCTCTACTCGCTCTTTGAAGGCATCAGAGAGTTCAGGTCTCTTACCTGCAGCTCTGTTTTCAGCATTCTTTGGTTGCTGAGGAGCTGACTTGGTTTGTACATTGAGGACCTCTTTCTTCTTTGGTTTAGAGGTTGCAATGGCGGTTGGCTCTTTTCTTGATGTCTTCTGACTGTTGAGGTCTTTAATCACCGTTTCAGCTTCCATAGAAGCTTCCAGGAGTTCTTCCAGGTTTTTTGATTTGTTGCCGATGATCATGGAGCGTATTCTGGCTCTCATGTTGTTACAGTAAATGTCGACTAGCGACGCTTGTGGCAGTACATCTGAGCATTTGTACGCCATTGCTTTCCACTTGTGAATGAAGTCATAAGTTGACTCATTCTCTCCTTGTTTTAGGCTGCAGAGCTGTGCCATGGTAACAGGATGATCCTCACCTTTGAAGTGGGTCAGGAAGCGTGTCTCTAGCATGGCCCAGTTTTGGATGGAGTCCTCCGGAAGAGTGGAGTACCAATCGAAGGCCGTACCTTTTAGGGTACTTGCAAAGAGGCGGATCTTGAGTGCATCTTGATCCGCGATAGCTCCCGTCAAAATCTTGAAGTGGATGACGTGCTGTCTGGCTGATCATTTCCCCGTATATGTTTGGAGAGTAGGATGTTTGAATTTTGTGGGGAACGGGACCAAGTCCATCCATAAAGGATATGGTGGCTTGATCCCATGCTCCTTGAGTATATCCTCTTCTTTTGCTTTGGCGAGGATACTGTCTACGTCCTTTTTGGTAAGGGCGCGTGACTCATTTTCTTCACGATTTTCCTCGTCATTGCGATGATTCGGAGGAGGCTCATTGTTCACCTGATTTTGGACAACAAGGAGAAGGTTTTCCATCAGAGTTTCAATCCTCTGCTGGCCTTGTTCCAACTGCTGGATGCGTGTGAGCGCATCATCTTGAGGTGGATTCTGAGGTGGTGGCTCAGAATTTGTAACCAGGACGTTCATTCCTCGGGATTCAAACGAAGAAACCGTCCTGGTGACTGAGCTGGGGCTCATTCTTTTTTATGACGAGCTTGATGAAGGATTACTCTCCCGTCCTAGGCTTGAAGGGGCAGGAGATTCTTCGGGATGTCTTCGTGTCCTGGTGACGCTATGGGTCACCGGACGTCGGACATGGATTTTTGATGCTGACTTTTGGCGTCTTCTGGTTTTTCCAACCATATGGACGGCAGCAACTTGGTCGGGTCTTTCTTTTTCGACCCATTTGTGGGAGACTTGAAGTGTAGGAGGCTGGGTCCGTTGCTTCTCTAGTCTCTTTTGTCGATATGACACACGGCGGCATACTCGACAAGCGATTTGAGCTTTGGTCAGCTCTGGCTGGGCTCTGACGATGAAGGATGTGCTCCCTCGGGCGCAGCAGCCGAGCCTGTCTTCTTTATAGCTAGGCAAGGACAGGATCCGGACCCGGTCATTTACCTGTTGCAGCGAAGCTTTAAATTTTTCAAGTTCGGCCCCTGTAGAGATAAAGGGTCGAACTGAAGGAGTGTAGGCCTTAGCAGGTGCTTGTAGAGGCCTGGTGATGCATGATCTGATTTTGGGCCTGTAGGAATAAGCCGACTCATGCTGGGTTGACTTGGGAGTCAGGTTGAAGATAGGTCTCTCCTCTTTCATGTAGGCAAGAGGGTAGAACTGGTTCTCCTTGAGTGGGGCCAGGTATGCTGGCTTGGTGGATGTTTGAGACCTTCTTTGTTTTGGGGAAGGTCTTGGAGACCAAGTCTTAGGGTAGACCTGGTTGTTTGTGGGTCGAGGCTTCGCGGGGGTGCCGCGGGCTTCGGGCTTTTGGGCGCTCGCCTTTGGTGTCACGGGAGTGACACGTTGAGAGGCGATCTTCTGCTTTTTAGCAGGCGCAGCTTGTTCTTCAGGAAGTGGGAATGGTCCCAGCGTCCCAAAGAAGATAGTCCGGGGAGTCGAGGTCGACCCGGAGTTCGGAGAGTTGCCGAGGGAGTTGGCGCTTTGGCAGCTGACAAGGCGCTTATGAGTGCGCGCGCTTTGCTTCTGTTGAAGCATAAGCTGGTGCTTGTTTTCATCGAAGATAATGGTTAAGGCTGCCATTGTTAGTTTCGAAAAAGTTCTAAAACAAGACCACATCCATTAGTAATCACAAGAATATGATGATCATAAATGGGGAATTCTATGATTTTGTCTTTTCAAATCGCTCAAGGGACATGACCCAAGCAATATGAAGAAGGCAAAAAGCCATAGAGGGTACAATTGTTCTGGTTGCAAGCATGGTAGGCTCGAAATGAGCGTTCCAATGACTGCTAGAAGCAATTGTATACCTAAATTCGACTTATCGAGAAGCGGAGCTTGCTCGAGATAAGAAGAATATAAGGTAGGAGTTACAAATGTGCCGGTCACAGATACAGTAGACCCTGAAAGGGCGTACCAGTATTGCTTGGCACAAATGTTGGAAATCGCATCCATGAGATGGGATTCTCTTTTTTGAAAGGTCAGAAATGGATTCGTCAAAGAGAGCAGGTGGCATTCCGATTCAAATACGGGCTCAACGATTTCCGCGAGCGCCAGTACTCAGAAGGAAAGAGACCACAATTTCTCGAATCTGAATCCAAAAGTGACGAGTTTTTTTTTTTTTTGAAATGTCAAGATTGGTTCCATCAAGGAGAGCAAATGGTATTCCAATCTAAACACGGTCTCGGCGATTTCCACGAGCGCCAGTGCTTAGAAAAGAAGAAACCAAAATTTCTCAGATCTGAAATCAAAAGTGACGACTTTTTGAAGATTTTTTTTTTTTGAAATGATTTTTTTTTTATTTTATTATTTTTATTTTTTATTTTATTTTTTTTTAAATATATTTTTTTTAAGATTATTTATTTTTATTTTTTTTTGAAGATTTTTTATTTTAAGATTTTTTTTTTGAAAATCTTTTTTTTTATTTTTTTATTTTTTTTATTTTTAATTTTGATTTTTTTTTGTTTAAGATTTTTTTTTTGAAAATCTTTTTTTTTTATTTTTAATTTTTTTTAATTTTTTAAGATTTAAAGACGAGAGAGTACACATAGGCCTCCTAACCCGGTCTTATGAAACCTCAATTGATAGAATTGCCCCCAGGTAAGGGTACGATTACTTAATGAACCCGTTTGGAGGACCCTTGCCTAGAACAGTCAAGCTGTCTCCACACTCTGGACAAGGCTTTTCTTGAATCAATCGTGATCAAAGAACGCAATTGGTTTAACCTTAGTGGTCTATGTCTTTTTATTTATTTATTTAATTTTTTTTTGATCCCTGACAGACTCATCGAAGAGAAACGATGGCCCAATCCCCGATCCGAACACGGGCTCAACGATGAGAATCCTTGCATTTTTAGAGTGCAAAGTTTCCAATTTTCCGGGAGAGTCGAAGACTTTGTCGCATAGAGCTGCTGATTTTCCGCCAGAAGCTGAAACTTGGTCAAACGATGTCGGAATGACCTGAAATTTGAGGTGGAGCCTCCTGAGCAATAAATAAGACCAACCATAGGCTTTTGTTTGAGTTTTGAAGCCGTTTGGGGTCCCGTCGATGCTTCACTTGGTTTTGCTGCTGGGAAAATGCCGAGCTTTGATATGTGGCCAAACGATGTCCGATTGACCTGAAATTTGACGGGGAGCCTATTGAAGTCATTTTGAGACGTTCCATGGGCTTCGTTTTGGATGTCATGATCCCGGGTTGCGCCGCCGCCGGTAGGCTTGATTTTCTCTCGGAGCATCGAAACCTGGTCAAACGTTGTCGGAATGACCTGAAATTTGACGTGCAGCCTTTTGGAAGCATGTTGAAGCCACTCATGCACTTGGTTTGATGAGTGAAGGCTTCGGTGGTTGCCGCCGCCGGGAGGCTTGATTTTGCTGCTCGAGCATTGATGGAGGGTCAAACGTTGTCGGTTTGACTTGAAATTTGGCATGGAGCCCTTTTGAGACATGCTGGAGTCATCCGTAGGCTCTGATCGAAGTTTTGACGTCTCCGATGATGTCGCCGCCGGGAGCGCCATTTTAGCTGTCGGAGAAGCGAAGTTAGGCCAAATGATTCTGAAATGGCTCGAAACTTTATGTGTACTCTTCTCCTGGCTATCTTGAAGGATCTTGCAGTTTTTGTTTGATTCTGACAAGATTTGATTTTTTTTTGGAGAAATTGCATTGCCTATTTATGGCAGGTTGCGACTTCATGCAGCTTTCTTGATGTTGAAGAGGCAAAGTGACATTTTTGGTGTCAACACTATCGTTCATATCGGGGATTGGGCCATCTTTTCTCTTTGATGAGTCCAATTGGGATTTCAAAAAAAAACTTATAAATTCAAAAAAAAATTCTCTTTTGCATTCAAATTTAAGAAACCTTGGTTCCTTCCCTTTTGGATTTAGCGCTCGCAGAAATGTTGAGCCTTTGTTCGGATTGGAACACCATCCGTTCTCTTTGATGAGTTTATTAAAAAACCTTTCAAAAAAAGAGTTAAAAAAAAAACACTAAGGTTCCACCAGTTGCATTCTTTGACCAAAGTGCATTTAAGAAAAGCCTTGTCTAGAGTGTGGAGGCAGCTAGACTGTTTGAGGCAAGGGTGCTCCAAACGGGTTCATTAAGTAATCCTACCCTTACCTGGGGGCTGATCTATCTACTAAGGTTTCATAAGATCGAATTGGAAATCTATGTGCACCTTTCAAAAGAAATTCTCTAAAAAAAAATCTTTTAAAAAAAAAAACTTCTATCACTTTTGAATTCAGAGTTGAGAAATCTTGGTTATTTCCCTTTCGGATTTAGCACTCGCAGAAATGTTGAGCCTTGTTCGGAATGGAACACCATTTGCTCTCTTCGATGAATTCAATCTTGACCTTTCAAAAAAATTTCCGTCACTTTGAGTTCAGAGTTGAGAAATCTTGGTTCTTTCCCTTTCGGATTTAGCGCTCGCAGAAATGTTGAGCCTTGTTCGGAATGGAACACCATTTGTTCTCTCCGATGAATTCAATCTTGACCTTTCAAAATAAAAACTTCCGTCATTACTGGATTCACATTCGAGAAATTCTGGTTCCTTCCCTTCTGAATTTAGCGGTCGCAGAAATGTTGAGCCTTTGTTCGGATTGGAACACCATTTGCTCTCCTTTATGAACCCAATTTTGACCTTTCAAAAAAAATCCCATCTCGTGTCCTTCCCAAGGATGCGATTTACAACATTTGTGCCTAGCGGTGCTAGTACGCCCTTTCGGGTTTACTGTATTCGCGACCGACACATTTGTATCTCCAACCTTATATCATTTTACCTCGAGTGAGCCTAGCTTCTCGGTAATTTGAATTAAGGTCTACAATTGCTTCTAGCAGTCACTGGAATGCTCACTCTGAGCCTACCATACTTGCATTTTAGAACAATTGTATCCTCTATGGCTTTTTGCCTTCTTCATCGTCCTTGGGTTGGGCCATGTCCCCTCAAGTGATTTGAAAAGACAAAACCGTAGTTGTTCTCCATTTATGATCACCATATCTTGTGATTACTAATGGATTTGGTCTTGTTTCAAAAGTTTTTCAAAACTAACAATGGCAGCTTCATTGACAATCACTTTCGATGAGAACAAGTACCAGCTTATGCTGCAAGACAAGCAAAACAAGCATAAGCGCCCTGCCAGTTGCCGAAGTGTCATCTCCCTCGACAACTCTCCAAACACCGGGTCAACTTCAACTCCCCGAACCATCGTCTTCGGATCGCTGGGACCATTCCCACTTCCCACAGAAGACACTGTACCTGCCAAGAAGCAAAAAACCACCCCTCAATGAGTCACTAAAATGGCACCAAGGGCGAACACCAAGAAGTCTGAAGCCCGTGGCTTTCCCACGAAGCCTCAATCCACAAGAAACCAGGTTTACCCCAAAACTTGGTCCCCGAGATCTTCGCTAAAGCAACGGAGGTCCCAAACATCTGCAAAGCCAGCATACCTGGCCCCTCTCAAGGAGAATCAGTTCTACCCTCTCTCTTACATGAAAGAGGAGAAACCTACTCTCCGCTCAAAAAATAAACAAAATCATCATAAGCCGGCTTGCTCCTACAAGCCAAAAATTAAATCCTGCATCGTTAGGCCTATGCAAAAACATGCTGAAGCCTGCACTCCCGCGAGTCGACCCTTCATCTCAATAGGGGCCGAGCTCGCAAAATTCAAATCTTCACTACGACAGACAAAGGACTGCATCCAGATTCTGTCCTTGCCAAGCTTCAAAGAAGACAAACTAGGCTGCTGCGCACGAGGGACTACATCCTTCATCTCCAGAGCTGACTGAAGCACAAATTGTTCGTCGTATGCGTCGCCACACTGCATATCGACAAAAGAGACTCGAGAAACAAAGAACCCAGCGTTCTACTCTCCACGTCTCAAACAAATGGGTCGAAAAAGAAAGACCCGACCAATTCGTTGCTGTTCATATGGTTGGCAAAACCAGAAAACGCCAGAAGTCAGCAACCAAAATCAGTGTTAGACGTCCAGTGACTCGCAGCGTCTCTCGGACACGAACACATCTGGAGGAATCTTCCACTCCTCCAAGTCGAGGACATCGGAGTAACCTATATGGGTACCAGATGGACAACCTATATGGGTGCATCCCGATCTCCTAGATGATGAAAATTGGGAGATCGTCAAAACAAAGCCCACCGCTCGGCAGCGAAGGCAAGCCAAGAGACAACTCCGCAAGCTCAAACAGCAGCAGAAGTCTCAACCAAAACAAGAAGTCCTTGAAAAAGCAGAAACCTCTTCCACTGCTTCACTAGGGACGACGGAAGAATCTCTTCCCAAAACCTCTAAGGCAGTAAGAAAATTCACTCTTGATGATTTCATGCCACCTCTATACAAAATTGGAAACATGCAGGGGGCATCATACTCTTGCAACTCAGTAGTTGGATTCTCCATGAATGGATACGAGTCCAGTGACACTGCCAATGATATAGATGAGTGGGAAGAATCCTTTGAAACAGGAGAATACCTCTCCGACGAGGAATGGATTCCCGAGTCTCATCTTATGCTAGTAATCTGGTATAACCCATTGCAGCCACAAGGATCTTGGTCTGATGATGAAGAAGACCAGGACCCTGTTCAAGAAAACGCTGTCGATCCAGCACCAGCAAATGCTTCAGAGGAACCCAACATGGGCGAACCACAAGGAGCAAATGACGAAGAAGATTTGGCTCCCATGCCTAATCTTGAGGAATATGCAAGAATCTTGCAACATCTTGCCATAGAGCAGGAATAGAACTTGACCCTACCAAAGTCAAGGCTATCCTGAAAATGCCATCTCCCAGAACCCTAAGAGAATTAAAAGGGCTTCAAGGAACGCTGGCCTACATTCGACGGTTCATCTCCAATCTATCAGGGAAATGCCGTCCATTCTCTCGCCTGATGAAGAAAGGCGTGGACTTTGTCTGGGATGCTGAATGTGAAAATGCATTTCGAGACATCAAAGCATACCTCACCAAACCTCCAGTGCTGGCTGCCCCCACAACTGGAAAATCATTTATCTTGTACACAAGAGACCTCGACCACTCTTTGGGTGCTCTGCTCGCACAAGAAAACGACGACGGAAAAGAAGCTGCTCTATATTACCTTAGCCGCATGATGGTAGGTGCAGAGTACCGCTACTCCCCAGTCGAAAAAGAATGCCTTGCAGTAATGTTCGCTGTACAAAAGCTGCGTCACTATCTGCTGTCAAACACAGTCTACCTGATTTCGAGAATCAACCTCCTAAAGGTCCTTGTCACAAAAGCAGGTTCTCTCAATGCCCGACTGGCAAAATGGTCCATCCTTCTATCACAGTTTGATATTAGGTACGTACCACAAAAAGCAATCAAAGGCCAAGCTCTAGCAGACTTCTTCGCAGAGCATCCATTGCCTAAAGATTCTCCACTCAGGGATGATCTCCCAGACAAATTTGTCTACAATGTGGAAACTTCCTTGTCAAACGCTTCCTGGGACATGTACTTTGACAGTGCAACCAGGACAAATGAAAAAGGAAAGCAAATATTGGGAATCGGCATCCTCTTTGTCAATCCTGACAGATACATGATTCCACACGCCTTCTCGCTACTGGAACCATGTTCAAACAATGCAACTGAGTACCAAGCCCTGATTATAGGATTGGAACTCGCCCTCGAATCCGGCATCACCACGTTGGAAGCTTTTGGAGACTCTCAACTGTTCGTCAACCAGATGAATCAGAAATATGAAGTCAGGAAGCCTGATTTGCTGCCTTACTACAATAAGGCGCAGTCGCTTCGACAAAAATTCAACATCTGTCACATCACCCACATCCTCAGAGGTGAAAACATCCGTGCAGATGCCCTGGCTGGACTTGCCACATCCATGGCAATCCAAGAAGGGGAAAACATGTAAGTCACAGTGTGTCAAAGAAGGATTCTCCCTCCTCTCAACACACACCAAGCAGTTGCTGAATGCCACCAAGTGGTTGGAAGTCGGATGTCCATCCTCAAACCTCCGAGTGGCGACTGGAGAGATCCGTTCATTGATTATATCATGTTCGGAATACTACCTGAAGATCCAAAAGAGCGGGTAAGCATCCAAAGACGAGCCCCAAACTTTCATTTGGATATAGCTTCAAAAGCACTTTACAGAAAATCCTTCAACGGAGTACTCCTACGCTGCTTATCACAACAAGAGGCTGAGGAAACTCTCCAAGAAGTTCATGCTGGTCTTTGTGGAGCCCATCAAGCTGGCCCTAAGCTCTACAACCAGATAAAAAGGCTAGGTTACTATTGGCCTACCATGGTAGCTGATGCAATGCAATTTGCCAAGCGCTGCCAAAAATGCCAGATTCACGGAGATTATGTCCACATGCCTCCAGAATGGCTACATCCAACAGCAATCTCATGGCCTTTCGAAGCCTGGGGTATGGACATCATAGGTCCCATTTCTCCCCCATCAAGCAAAGGTCATCGCTTCATCTTCGCCGCTACGGATTATTTCTCCAAGTGGTCAGAAGCATTTGCGCTCAGCGAAATGAAGACCTCATCAGTCCTTCAGTTCTTGCGCACCAACATTATTTGTCGCTTCGGCATACCTAAAAGATTCGTCCATGATAACGGACCACAATTCCGGGATCACAGATTCTATAGGTTCTGCGACAAGTACAAAATCCAAAGTTGTCATTCGACTCCATATAATCCAGCAGCAAACGGACTAGCAGAAGCCTTCAACAAGACACTCTGTAAAACTCTCAAGAAAATGGTCTCTAGTCACAGAAGAGACTGGGGCGACAAACTACTAGAAACTTTATGGGACTATCGAACCACCATTCGAGGACCAACCCATAGCACACCATTCTCTTTGGTCTATGGATGCGAAGCTGTTGTCCCTTTGGAAGTACAAATTCCTTCCTTAAGGGTATCTTTGCAAAATGACATGACGCAAGAAAGCAATGTCAAATTGAGACTCCAAGAGCTGGATAATCTCGATGAAAGACGACTTGAAGCTCTGAAAGCATTGACTTGTACCAAGCACGCATGGCAGGATCTTTCGACAAGAACGTCAGGCAACGCGCTTACAAAAAGGGTGACTTGGTTCTTGTAGTAAAATGACCCATAGTCTTTGCCCACAAATCCAAAGGCAAATTCGAACCAAAATGGGAGGGACCCTTCGTCATCGACAAAGTCTTCTCCAACGGTGCATACGCTCTTCTAAATATGGAAGGAGACAGATGTATGCTACCCATCAACGGCAAGTTCTTGAAGCGGTACTACCCTTAAAGACTTCCTCAAACGGGTCAGAGCAATATCTACATGGCTAAAGCGTATTTCCAAGGTACTTGCTCGTCAAACCCACCCCTTTTGAAATTTTCATCTTTATGTTGAAGTTTCAAAAAAAAAAAAAAAACAACAATCTCTCAAAACAAGGCTTACTTTCATCGTTTCATTGTTCAAAAGAAAAATCAATCCAAGTTTAGGAGCCTCTTCCCAGACTTGACCAAAATTTTCAATCCTTGAACCCAAAATTCATGGTTTGAAATAAAAATCGGGACTTAGGAATTTTCACCCTAGACCGCCTCGGCTTTTACAACCGAAATGGTTTTAAGTCAAAATTTATGACCTTCGTGTCTTTAAACAAAAATTTTGGTTTTTAGAAACCCCGGGGAAGCGACATTCAGTCGATACTCGCAAAACCCAAACAAAAAACCCGGAAGGATGCGAACCCCATTCGATACTTCCAAAACTCAAAAATCGCAAGGAAGCGAACCCCATTCGATACTTGCAAATTTCAAAAATCATGGAGGAGCAACAAACCAGTTGCTATCCACAACCCAAATTTCAAATGGTTCAAGAAAACCTCAAATTTCAAAAATCGAGGAGAAACGACATCAAGTCAGTACCCGCAAAACCAAAAGTTTTGGGAAAAGCAGAGAAGCGACGCTTAGTCGATATTTGCACCCCAATTCGCGAGGAAGCGACATTCCATCGATACTCGCAAAACCTAACCCGCGAGGAAGTGACATTCCATCAATACTCGCAAAACTGAATGAGCAAGGAAGCGACATTCCATCGATACTTGCAAGACCATTCAGCGGGGAGGCGACATTTAGTCGATACCTGCATTTTGAAAACCAAAACACGGCTATAAACACCAAAATCCGGCTATAAACGCCAAAATTCGGCTATAAATGCCAAAACAAACAAAAAAATCGGCTATAAACGCCAAAATCGGCTTTCATGCCAACAAAACAAAACTTGGTTTTCAAAAAAAAAAAAACTCGGCTATAAACGCCAAAATCGGCTATAAACGCCAAAACTCGGCTATAAACACCAAAAACCGGCTATAAACGCCAAAATTCGGCTATAAATGCCAAAACAAACAAAAAAAATCGGCTATAAACGCCAAAATCGGCTTTCACGCCCGCGACCCTGGAAGCCCGGAATCTCCGGTTTCGCCCCGGGAGCTCCGTTTTCCATCGTTTTTCGCGATTCGAAGCTTCCAACCCCTGGGACTTTCCAAAATTCATACTTTTGAGGTGCCAAATCCTCCGACATCCGTCAAAATCACGGGTCAACCTCCAAAAGTATCAAAATCAACATTGATCGCCAACCGGTCGACCAAAAAAGTGTGCTTTCCGCCCGATCGATCGAAAAATCGACAGGACAGATGTCACCGGCCCGCTGCTAGCTATCAATGTCTGAGATTACACGGTCATCCGATGTCGATCAGCATGTAGATCCATCGGTGATTATCTCCAAAAGAATCCCAAAAGACGCGGCGCGGCCCGCGACTCTTCAACTGCTCGGCGACCATTTAA
Organism: Umbellularia californica; assembly: GCA_028538565.1. Lineage (NCBI taxonomy): Eukaryota > Viridiplantae > Streptophyta > Magnoliopsida > Laurales > Lauraceae > Umbellularia > Umbellularia californica. The sequence goes on from JAPQWN010000006.1 coordinate 26,318,984, forward strand.
TGCAGTTAATTGACTAGCTTTATTGCAGTCATTAATTCATTTCTTTGGACGGCCCAATCAAAAGCAAGCATCCAGGAGTTACAAATCAATTAAGTCATGGCATTCAAGCCATGAAACTCCTCCCATTATGATAATTAAGGTGATTAAAAGCCCTTAATCTCCATCGGCCAATCAGATTCAAGGAAAAAGGAGTTACAAAATCAAGAAATAAATCTTGTAACTCCTCCCATTAAAGCCATTAAAGCCCATAAACTCTCCTAATGGCTACCAAGAGCCTATAAATAAGAGAGCTTTCCAAGAAGAAAGGGATCGGAAAAGGACGAACGGAAAACCGAAAATCGAAAATCAAAAAGTGCAAAGAATCCCGAATTCCAGACAGACAGAGTCTAGAGAAAGAGAAAATTCTGCAGAAATTCTACATCAAGCACCACTACAAGGTGACAAAAAGTCCCGTGGGGGGTACTCCCCCCCAAGGTCCTTGCCTTCTCCCGCTGCCTCCAATGGCTTAGACGTGGCTTTTCAGCCCGTCTACTTAGCTTTTTATTGGACATAGGACATTCTCTTGGTCTTTGTCCTCTAAAAACCTGAGGTTATAGCTGTTGACACCAAAAATGTCACTTTGCCTCTTCAACATCAAGAAAGCTGCATGGAGTCGCAACCTGCCATAAATAGGCAATGCAATTTCTCCAAAAATTCAAATCTTGTCAGAATCAAACAAAAACTGCAAGATCCTTCAAGATAGCCAAGAGAAGAGTACACATGAAGTTTCGGGCCATTTCGACAACATTTGGCCTAACTTCACTTCTCCGACAGCTAAACGGGAGCTCCCGGCGGCGACATCATCGGAGACGTCAAAACTTCGATCAAAGCCTACAGATGACTCCAGCATGTCTCAAAAGGGCTCTATGCCAAATTTCAAGTCAAACCGACAACGTTTGACCCTCCATCAATGCTCGAGCAGCAAAATCAAGCCTCCCGGCGGCGGGAACCACCGAAGCCTTCGCTCATCAAACCAAGTGCATGAGTGGCTTCAACATGCTTCCAAAAGGCTGCACGTCGAATTTCAGGTCATTCCGACAACGTTTGACCAGGTTTCGATGCTCCGAGAGAAAATCAAGCCTACCGGCGGCGGAGCAACCCGGGACCATGACATCCAAAACGGAGCCCATGGAACGTCTCAAAATGACTCCAATAGGCTCCCCGTCAAATTTCAGGTCAATCGGACATCGTTTGACCACATATCAAAGCTCGGCATTTTCCCCGCAGCAAAATCAAGTGAAGCGACGGGACCCCAAACGGCTTCAAAACTCAAACAAAAGCCTATGGTTGGTTTTATTTATTGCTCAGGAGGCTTCACCTCAAAAATTTCAGGTCATTCCGACATCGTTTGACCAAGTTTCAGCTTCTGGCGGAAAATCAGCAGCTCTACGCGACAAAGTCTTCGGCTTTCCCGGAAAATTGGAAACTTTGCACTCTAAATATGCAAGGATTCTCATTAAGTTTTCTACAGGGAAATCAAGCCAATAAATGAGAAGAAATGTCAAGAAAAATACAGAAGAAAACGGCGACGAAAAAGACCTCAAAACGACCGCAAAACGGGCTCCGAAGGGGAAAAATCCCCCAGGGTCGCAGACCCCTGCGACCATGGCCCATGGTCGCAGGCCCCTGCGACCATGGCCCATGGTCGCCGGTCCATGGTCGCCGGCGACCATGGCCCATGGTCGCCGGCGACCATGGAGGTCCGGGTCACCGGATTTTCCGCCGGTGACCCGTTTTTCCGTCTTTTTTCGCGTTTCGCGCACTTTGGCCCCTGTGGTTTCCTGAAAATGTGATTTTTAGTGCTTTAAATTGACTCATATCCGACGACATCTCGGATCCGCCGTCAAAAGCATAAAATCATCATTGATCGCTCCAAGATCGCCAACCGGTCGACCAAGAAAGTGCACTTTCTGTCCGACCGATCGTGAAATCGACAAGACAGATGTCACCGGCCCACTCTTAGCTATCAATGTCTGAAGTTACATGTTCATCCGATGTCGATCAGCATGTAGATCCATCGATGATCATCGCCAGAAGAATTCCAGAAGACACGGCATGGCCCGCGACTCTTCGACTGCTCGGCGACCAATTAATGTGGTTAATTGACTAGCTTTATTGCAGTCATTAATTCATTTCTTTGGACGGCCCAATCAGAAGCAAGCATTTGGGAGTTACAAGTCAATTGATTCATGGCATTTAAACCATGAAACTCCTCCCATTATGGTAATTAAGGTGATTAAAAGCCCTTAATCTCCATCGGCCAATCAGATTCAAGGAAAAAGGAGTTACAAAATCAAGAAATAAATCTTGTAACTCCTCCCATTAAAGCCATTAAGGCTCATAAACCCTCCTAAATGGCTACCAAAAGCCTATAAATAGGAGAGCATTCCATTGAAATCGGAATCAGAGAGAAAAAAAGAGGAGAAAATCAGAGGATCAGAAAAAAAGATCAGAAAGAGATCTGAGAGAAAGAAAAAGAGAGAAAAACTCTGCTGAAGTTCTGCACCGGCCACCACTACAGGGTGACAAAAGTCCCTTGGGGGGGCACCCCCCCCAAGGTCCTTGCCTTCTCCTGCTGCCTCCAATGGCTTAGACGTGGCTTTTCAGCCCGTCTACTTAGCTTTTTATTGGACATAGGACCTTCTCTTGGTCTTTGTCCTCTAAAAACCTGAGGTTATAGCCAAGCCAAGCGAATCAAGAGCATCTTCTGTTCTCATCTGCATGGATGATGGCGAAGCCCATACATGGCTTGCGACCGTCAATCTGAACGAGTCCCCCACAATCTCCTGAAAAGTTAGATCTTCCTTTTCTTGCTTTTCATTGTAGTTTGTATTTTTCTAAAGAGACAAAAATCACAACTCGTGTCTTTCATTATTGATAAGAATTGTAAATCGGCTATAAACGCCAAAATCGGCTATAAATGCCAAACAAATCGCCTTTCACGGCAAACCAAGAAAATGTCTCTTTTCTTAAATATTTGTGCAATGGAAAACTTGAAAGAAGTTGATTTCCTTTTTACTTGCGAAGGTTTATCTCCGGATTACCACTTGCAATTCCAAGTAAAATAGAAAATCTGGCACACCCACATAAAAGAAATGTTGATGCACGCTTCAGGGCCCGCCAGGGCGCGAAAGGGCCGGACCCGACGGACTCCCACGTTCCGCCGACCCCGGTAGCCGCCCCCACGGCGCCTCAGAGCGCGTTCCATCAAGCTGGCACACCCGGTGGGACTCGTTCATTTGAGAACACGGTGCTTGGAAATGAAATATTTGCATATCATACTTTTTGCTCTATGCTTATACTTCTTTTCCGGATTCCTTGGCTACTTCCTAGCTGGTAGCCTATGTTGGATTTTGCATCCTGAAAAAAAAAAAGATGAGATGGGATTTTTTGGAAATTTCTATTTCTTTGAGTTTGTTTCCATTCTTTCTCTTTTCAAAAAAAAAAAAAAAATCAGTTTTCTTAGTTTGAATTCAAAATTGAGAAACTTTGATCCTATCCTATCGTTCTTTGGTGCTTGCAGAAATGTTGAGCCCGTTCGACTAAGGTTTTGGACCATCGTTTCTCTTCGATGAGTTCATTAGAGATTTCAAAAAAAAAATAAGAAAAAAATCAGTTTTCTTAGTTTGGATTCAAAATTGAGAAACCTTGATCCTATCCTATCGTTCTTTGGTGCTTGCAGAAATGTTGAGCCCGTTCGACTAAGGTTTTGGACCATCGTTTCTCTTCGATGAGTTCATTAGAGATTTCAAAAAAAAAATATTAAAAAAAAAATCAGTTTTCTTAGTTTGAATTCAAAATTGAGAAACTTTGATCCTATCCTATCGTTCTTTGGTGCTTGCAGAAATGTTGAGCCCGTTCGACTAAGGTTTTTGGACCATCGTTTCTCTTCGATGAGTTCATTAGAGATTTCAAAAAAAAAAATATTAAAAAAAAATAAAATAAAATAAAAATTAGTTTTCTTAGTTTGGATTCAAAATTGAGAAACTTTGTTCCTATCCTATCGTTCTTTGGTGCTTGCAGAAATGTTGAGCCCGTTCGACTAAGGTTTTGGGCCATCGTTTCTCTTCGATGAGTCTATTTGGGATTTTTATAAAAAAAAAGGGGACATAGACCACTAAGGTTAAACCAATTGCGTTCTTTGATCACGATTGATTCAAGAAAAGCCTTGTCCAGAGTGTGGAGACAACTTGACTGTTCTAGGCAAGGGTCCTCCAAACGGGTTCATTAAGTAATCCTACCCTTACCTGGGGGCAATTCTATCAATTGAGGTTTCATAAGACCGGGTTAGGAGGCCTATGTGTACTCTCTCGTCTTTAAATCTTAAAAAATTAAAAATAAAAAATAAAAATAAAAAAAAAAGATTTTCAAAAAAAAAATCTTAAAAAAAAAAAAAAACAAAAAATTTTCAAAAAAAAAATAAAATAAAAAAATAAATAAAAAAAAATATTTTAAAAAAAATCATTTCAAAAAAAAAATCTCCAAAAACTCGTCACTTTTTGGATTCAGATTCGAGAAATTGTGGTCTCTTCCCTTCTGAGTACTGGCGCTCGCGGAAATCGTTGAGCCCGTATTTGAATCGGAATGTCACCTGCTCTCTTTGACGAATCCATTTCTGACATTTCAAAACAAAGAATCCCATCTCATGGATGCGATCTCCAACATTTGTGCATAGCAATACTGGTACGCCCTTTCAGGGTCTACTGTATCTGTGACCGGCACATTTGTAACTCCTACCTTATATTCTTCTTATCTCGAGCAAGCCCTGCTTCTCGATAAGTCGAATTTAGGTTTACAATTGCTTCTAGCAGTCACTGGAACGCTCATTCTGGGCTCACCATACTTGCTGTCAGAACAATTATACCATCTATGGCTTTTGCCTTCTTCATGTCGCTTGGGTCATATCCCTTGAGCGATTTGAAAAGACAACCATAGAAATTCCCATTTATGATCATTACATTCTTGTGATTACTAATGGATGTGGTCTTGTTTCAGAACTTTTTCGAAACTAACAATGGCAGCCTTAACCATTATCTTCGATGAGAACAAGCACCAACTCATGCTTCAACAGAAGCAAACCGAGCGCACTTACAAGCGCCCCGCCAGCTGCCGAAGCGTCAACTCCCTCGGCAACTCTCTGAACTCAGGGTCGACCTCGACTCCCCGGACCATCGTCTTCGGGACACTGGGACCATTCCCACTTCCCGAAGAACAAACTGCGCCTGCTAAAAGGCAGAAAATCGCCTCTCAACGTGTCACTCCCGTGACACCAAAGGCGAGCGCCCAAAAGCCCGAAGCACGCGGCACCCCCGCGAAGCCTCGATCCACAAACAACCAGGTCTATCCCAAGACTTGGTCTCCAAGACCTTCCCCAAAACAAAGAAGGTCTCAAACCTCCACCAAGCCAGCATACCTGGCCCCACTCAAGGAGAACCAGTTCTACCCTCTTGCCTACATGAAAGAGGAGAGACCCATCTCCAACCCGACTCCCAAGTCAACCCAGCATGAACCGGCTTGCTCCCACAAGCCCAGAATCAGATCACGCATCACCAGGCCTCTCCAAGCACCTGCTAAGGCCTACACTCCTTCAGTTCGACCCTTCATCTCTACAGGGGCCGAACTCGAAAGGTTTAAAGCTTCGCTGCAACAGGCAAAGGACCGGGTCCGGATCCTGTCCTTGCCTAGCTACAAAGAAGACAGGCTCGGCTGCTGCGCCCGAGGGAGCACATCCTTCATCGTCAGAGCCCAGCCAGAGCTGACCAAAGCTCAAATCGCTCGTCGAGCACGCCGCCGTGCGTCATATCGACAAAAGAGACTAGAGAAGCAAAGGACCCAGCCTCCTACACTTCAAGTCTCCCGCAAAATGGGTCGAAAAAGAAAGACCCGACCAAGTTGCTGCCGTCCATATGGTTGGAAAAACCAGAAGACGCCAAAGGTCAGCATCAAAAATCCATGTCCGACGTCCGGTGACCCGTAGCATCACCAGGACACAAAGACATCCCGAAGAATCTCCTGCCCCTTCCAGCCAAGGACGGGAGAGTAATCCTTCATCAAGCTCTTCATCAAAAAGAATGAGCCCCAGCTCGGTCACCAGGACGATTTCTTCGTTCGAATCCCGAGGGATGAACGTCTTGGCTACAAGTTCTGAGCCGCCACCTCAGAATCCACCTCGAGATGATGCGCTCGCACGCATCCAGCAGTTGGAACAAGGCCAGCAGAGGATTGAAACTCTGATGGAAAACCTTCTCCTCGTTGTCCAAAATCAGGTGAACAATGAGCCTCCTCCGAATCATGGCAATAACGAGGAAAATGGAGAAAAAAATGAGTCACGCGCCCTTACCAAAAAGGACGTAGACAGTATCCTCGCCAAAACTAAAGAAGAGGATATACTCAAAGAGCATGGGATCAAGCCACCATATCCTTTATGGATGGACTCCGTCCCGTTCCCCACAAAATTCAAGCATCCTACTCTCCAAACATATACGGGGAAAGGATCAGCCAGACAGCACGTCATCCACTTCAAGATCTTGACGGGAGCTATCGCGGATCAAGATGCACTCAAGATCCGCCTCTTTGCAAGTACCCTAAAAGGTACGGCCTTCGATTGGTACTCCACTCTGCCAGAGAACTCCATTCAGAACTGGGCTATGCTGGAGACACGCTTCCTGACCCACTTCCAAGGTGAGGATCATCCTGTTACAATGGCTCAGCTCTGCAGCCTAAAACAGGGAGAGAATGAGTCAACTTATGACTTCATTCACAAGTGGAAAGCAATGGCGTACAAATGCTCAGATGTACTGCCACAAGCGTCACTAGTCGACATCTGCCGAAACAACATGAGAGCTAAAATCCGCTCCATGATCATCGGCAATAAATCAAAGAACCTGGGGGAACTCCTGGAAGCTTCCATGGAAGCTGAAACGGTGATCAAAGACCTCAACAGTCAGAAATCATCAAAGAAAGAGCCGACTGCTGTTGCAACCTCTAAACCAAAGAAGAAGGAGGTTCTCAATGTGCAGACTAAGTCAGCTCCTCAGCAACCAAAGAAAGCTGAAAATAGAGCTGCAGGTAAGAGACCTGAACTCTCTGATGCCTTCAAAGAGCGAGTAGAAAAGAAATATCCGTTCGATGAAGACGTCGAAGAAATCTTTGAGGCTCTCCTAGCAAATGGCAAACTCATTTTGCCAGAGCCCAAAAGACCTGGAGACGTTGGCAAAACCAATGATCCTCGGTACTGTCCATACCACCAGATGGTTTCGCATCCTCTCAATCAATGCTTTATTGTGAGAGAGAAGATAAACGAGATGTGGAAAAACGGAGTCATCACCTTTGACAAAAACTATGGGACTGCCTCCGTCAACATGGTGTCATATGGACAAACACCAAAGTCACCGAAGAAGAAGATCACTACTTCCTTCAAGGTGATAAATAGAATTCAAACGTCCGAAGTGTTGGTTCCTTGCCCGACACCAGACGGACAACCCATATAGGTACATCCCGATCTCCTGGAAGATGAAAATTGGGAGATCGTCAAAACAAAGCCGACCGCTCAGCAGCGAAGGCAAGCCAAGAAACATCTCCTCAGGCTCAAACGGCAAGAGAAGACCCAGCCAAAACAAGAAGTTCATGAAAAGGCAGAGGCCTCCTCTACCACTTCACTCGGGGCAACAGAAACGTCCCCTCCAGAGACTTCAAAGGCGGTAAGAAACTTCACTCTTAGTGATTTCATGCCACCTCAATTCAAAAAAGAAGCCATGCAGGGGGCATCATACTCTTGCAACTCGGTAGTTGGATTCTCCATTGATGGATACGAGTCCAGCGACACCGACGATGGATTCGAGCCCAACTACACCGATGAGTGGGAGGAATCTCTTGAAACAGGAGAATATCTCTCCGATGAAGAATGGGTTCCTGAAACTCACCTTATGCCAGTAATCTGGTATAACCCCTTGCAACCACAAGGATCCTGGTCTGATGATGAAGAAGACCAAGAGGTTGCACAAGAAGATGCTGTTAACCCAGCACCTGTCATTGCTCCAGTGGAAATCAACTATGTTGAGCCACACGGAGAAGACGAAGAAGAGGATCTGGCTCCCATGCCTGATCTTGAAGAATATGCAAGGATCTTGCAGCGTCTCGCTCTAGAACAAGAGCAAGACCGCGTCAACGAGATTCCTCACAATCCAGAGCCGGAAGTCCCTGAAGCCCATCAGGTACCTCCTCCCTCAACTCCTGAAAATGGAGAACATTGCTGGATTGACGATCCTCTTACATCCGAGGATGAGTCTGACTCCGAGCAGGCAACATCTTCTATCAGAGCTTCCTGTAATGTAATATATTAGGACTATAGCTCTTCTGAAGCGTCGTCTGATGAGATTACCTACACTCCGACGACGCCTAGCAATGTATCCTCTGGGGCTACCTCGTCTCACGTGACTTTCACAGAGATGACACCCTCTCAGGTTTCTTCTCCTGAGACTGTGACTTCAGGATACACATTCTTCCCGACTCATCATCATGAAGAAAACCCAACTTGGGGTGATGGATGGGTCAACGAAGAAGAAAAGCTGCTGGATGCTGTTCAGGACTTGCTCCCGGAAAATGCTCCGTGCAACACAATCACTGAGGATGGCAACTCTGCTGCAGATACATCCCCAGTAGATGAAAAACGACAGCCTCTTGATCCTGAAGACAATCTTCCAAACGAAGATCCTTCTCAAGAAGCTCTCGAAGTTGGTAGAGGCACCCGTTCGGGCCGGGACTACCACAAAAATTACAACCAATCTTCCTTTACTTATGTAAATCCTTCGGGAAAAGATGTTGTAAGCGCCCCCAGTGGCAACAATGATGAACATGCAGGCCCTAAGGAGGCTTTCAAGTATGATTTGGTTGAGCACTTCAAACACATACCTGCACGTCTTCACATCCTAGACTTATTGCGAATGTCTCCACGCACTCGTGATAATCTCATATCAGAATTACAAAAACTGAATGAGGATGTCAACAAACATGCCCCCTCATGCTACAACATCCTTCTCGGACGTCCTTGGATACACGAGAATGGTGTTGTTCCTTCAACTCTACATCAATGCATCAAGTTTGTCGGCGACGACGGCATGGTACATCGAGTCTTTGCGGACAGGAAACCCTTCAAAGGTAAAGAAGTCCACTTCGCAGACTCCCAAATGTATGAAGGAGAAAAAGAAGAAGAGGAAATAGCACCCCCTGCTGAAAATCTCCAGAAAGATAAAGGCAAGGCTCCTCAAAAATCACCGGAAGAAAACAAACCCTCCGGCAAATTAGAAGAGAGTAGTCAATCTCCCTTCGTTATCTCCCTCAAGAATTCAAAACCTTTGGTCATCATGACTAAAGTGAAGAAGGCGAAACAAAAGCCTGGGGGCAAATTTGTTGTTTCTCTCGTGTCTATCATGCAAGACACAGACTCGGACTCAGAGCCAGAAGACGATGCATCGTCAAGCCAAGCTGACACTCAGCAAGTTCAGCCTGCTCTCACTCCGATGGAGACAACTGCTGATGTAGAAGATCCTACGTCAGCTACCTTTGTTGTTCCGGCAACATCACCAAAGCAAAGGCCGATCTTCTTCCATAGATCGGACGCTTCTTCATCAAACTCCATGCTGGAACCTTTTCAAAATGAAGGTATGCCTCAGCTATCTCTATATAGTTCTGTGGCACAAGCAATTATGAAGAAAATGGGCTATGACGCTCAAAACCCAGTCGGTTTGGGAGAAAGACGCGGTATTCTCACGCCATTGGAGCCCGCCTTGACCAACAGCCAGCTGGAAGATTGGAGACTCTACGGTCATGTAGAAAAGTCTTCATATGGGTTAGGGTATGATCCCGACACTCCTCTGAGACAGTTGACACAAAGGCTTAAAAGTCGTTTTACCGACCAAGCCTCAACATCTAAAGTCCACGAAGACATCGATCTCCCTGGAAATCTCTTTAAAGAGTTACCTGACAAAAATCCAGGAAGCTCATCCAATTGGTATGATTTCTCTGATGATAAAGAGGAATCGTCCGATAATACAGACTTGTGGCATCCTGACCCAGAAGAACCCTCGTCTCCAAAAGAAATACCAGACTCAACAGGCGATTGGGACTATCTCATAGCAAGCCTTGAGGAGATCACCAATCAAGAAAATCCATGGAAAGGAACAGAGCCTTGGTCTGGTAATGCAGTTGAAACTCCAGAAGGTTTCGTTGAGTTGGAAGCCTCCGAAAATATTGTGGAGGAACCACCTTCGAACCTTCCGACAGAAGATCCTGTTCAAAAGATAAACTTGGGAACACCTGATAACCCACGTCCTGTATTCATAAGCAAGAATATAAAGGATGATGAGTTACCCGAGTATATCGCTTTTCTTCGTGAGTTCGTTGATTGCTTTGCATGGTCCTATGCTGAAATGCCTGGTTTAGACCCCAAAGTAGCAGTCCACAAACTCAATCTTCAAGAAGACGTCAAGCCTGTCAAACAAGGCCAAAGAAGATTCCGTCCAGATGTGATGGATAAAATTGAACAAGAAGTTCAAAAACCCAAAAGCGTTGGCTTCATCCGTGAGGAACAACATCCAGAATGGTTGGCCAACATTGTCCCCGTGACAAAGAAAAATGGGCAGATCAGAGTCTGTATTGACTATAGAGACTTGAATGGCGCTTGCCCTAAAGATGAATTCCCGCTCCCCATACCGGAGGTGATGATTGACAATACCTGCGGATTCGAGCGAATGACATTCATGGATGGCTTCTCTGGTTACAATCAGATAAAGATGCATCCCGAGGATGAAAAACACACTTCATTTCGGACTCCATTTGGCGTGTATTGCTACACTGTCATGCCATTTGGTCTGAAAAATGCTGGTGCCACATATCAGAGGGCTATGATGAAAATATTCCAAGATATACAGCACAAGACGGTCGAATGTTACGTTGATGACCTCGCCGTCAAAAGCAGAAGAAAAGAAGACCATCTCAAAGATCTTCGGGAAGTCTTCCTCCGACTTCGCAAACACAAACTGCGGATGAATCCTCTAAAATGCTTCTTCGGCGTCTCGTCGGGTAAGTTTCTCGGATTTCTTGTTCGGCAAGCTGGAATAGAACTTGACCCCATAAAAGTCAAGGCTATTCTAGAAATGCCCTCTCCAAGAACCTTGAGAGAACTAAAAGGGCTCCAAGGGAGATTGGCCTACATCAGACGGTTCATCTCCAATCTTTCGGGGAAATGCCGTCCATTCTCTCGATTGATGAAAAAAGGTGTAGACTTTGTCTGGGATACCGACTGCGAAGCCGCATTTCAGGATATCAAGTCATACCTGACCAAACCTCCAGTGTTAGCTGCCCCTGCCACTGGAAAACCATTCATCTTGTACACAAGAGCCCTTGATCACTCTCTGGGTGCTCTGCTTGCACAAGAAAATGATGAAAGAAAAGAAGCTGCTCTATACTACCTCAGCCGCATGCTAGTAGGTGCAGAGCATCGCTACTCTCCAGTCGAAAAAGAATGCGTTGCAGTGATGTTTGTCGTACAAAAGCTACGTCACTACTTGCTTTCCAACACAGTCTACCTCGTCTCAAGGATCAACCTCTTGAAGGTCCTTGTCACAAAGGCAGGTTCTCTTAATGCCCGACTGGCAAAATGGTCCATCCTCTTGTCACAATTTGATATTAGGTATGTGCCACAACAAGCAATCAAAGGCCAAGCTCTAGCAGATTTCCTCGCAGAGCATCCATTGCCTAAAGATTCACCACTCAGAGATGATCTCCCAGACGAACCTGTCTACAACGTGGAGACTTCCTCACCAAATGCCTCCTGGGACATGTACTTTGACGGTGCAACCAGGACAAATGAAAACAGAAAGCTGATCTCGGGAGTTGGCATCCTCTTTGTTAGCCCCGGCAAATACATGATTCCACATGCTTTCTCGCTATTGGAACCATGCACAAACAATGCAGCTGAATACCAAGCTCTGATCCTAGGATTGGAACTCGCCATCGAATCCGGTATCACTATGCTGGAAGTCTTTGGAGACTCTCAACTGATCGTCAACCAGATGAATCAGAAATATGAAGTCAGGAAGCCCGATCTGCTGCCTTATTACAACAAGGCACAATCGCTTCTGCAAAAGTTTGACATCTGCAACATCACCCACATTCGTAGAGGTGAAAATATCCGTGCAGATGCCCTGGCCGGACTTGCCGCATCTATGGCGATCCAGGAAGGGGAAAACATGCAAATTACAGTGTGCGAGAGAAGGATCCTCCCTCCTCTTAACACACACCAAGCAGTTGCCGAATGCCACCGAGTGGTTGGAAGTCGGATCTCTATCCTTCAACCTTCAATCGGCGACTGGAGGGATCCGTTCATTGATTACACTATGTTCGGAATCCTACCTGAAGATCCAAAAGAACGGGTAAGCATTCAAAGGCGAGCCCCAAACTTTCATTTGGATATCCCTTCAAAGATCCTTTACAGGAAATCCTTCAACGGAGTACTTCTACGCTGCTTGTCACAACAAGAGGCCGAAGAAACACTTAAAGAAGTTCATGCTGGTCTTTGTGGAGCCCATCAGGCAGGTCCTAAGCTCTATGATCAGATAAAAAGGTTAGGTTACTATTGGCCTACCATGGTTGCTGATGCAATGCAATTTGCCAAACGTTGCCAGCTATGCCAAGTTCACGGAGATTACATTCACATGCCTCCGGAATGGCTGCATCCTACAGCAATCTCATGGCCTTTCGAAGCATGGGGCATGGACATCATAGGTCCTATCTCTCCCCCTTCAAGCAAAGGTCATCGCTTCATCTTCGCCGCAACGGATTATTTCTCCAAGTGGTCAGAAGCATTTGCGTTCAACGAAATGAAGACCTCATCAGTTCTTCAGTTCCTGCGCACCAACATCGTTTGTCGTTTCGGCATACCCAAGAGATTCATCCATGGTAACGGACCACAATTCCGGGATCATCGATTCTACAGGTTTTGCGACAAATACAAAATCCAAAGCTGTCCTTCGACTCCATACAATCCGGCAGCAAACGGATTAGCAGAAGCCTTCAACAAGACACTCTGCAAAATCCTCAAGAAAATGGTCTCTAGTCACAAAAGAGACTGGAGCGATAAACTGTCTGAAGCTTTGTGGGCCTATCGAACCACCGTTCGAGGACCAACCCATAGCACACCATTCTCCTTGGTCTATGGATGCGAAGCTGTCGTGCCCCTAGAGGTACAAATTCATTCTCTGAGGGTATCTCTACAAAATGACATGACTCAAGAAAGCAATGTCAAATTGAGACTCCATGAGCTGGACAATCTCGACGAGAGACGGCTCGAAGCTCGACAAAGCATTGAACTTTACCAAGCACGCATGGCAGGATCTTTTGACAAAAGGGTCCGTCAACGCGCCTACAAAAAGGGTGACTTGGTTCTTGCGGTAAAAAGACCAATGGTCTTCGTACACAAATCAAAAGGCAAGTTTGAACCAAAATGGGAGGGACCCTACGTCATCGACAAGGTCTTCTCCAACGGCGCATATGCCCTCCTAAACATGGAAGGCGACAGATGTATGCTGCCTATCAACGGCAAGTTCTTGAAGCGGTACTACCCTTGAAGACTTACCCAACTGGGTAAGAGCAATGCCTGTATGGCCAAAACCTGTTCTCAGGTACTCGCTCGTCAAACCCACTCTCTTTAGAATTTTCATATCAAATGTCAAAATTTCTAGAGATTCAAAAACAATGCTTACTTTCATTGTTTCATTGTTCAAAAAAAAAATCCAAGTTTAGGAGCCTCTCCCTGACTTGACCGAAACTTTCGATCCTTGAACCAAAATTCATGGTTTGAAACAAAAATCCGGATTCAGGGATTTCTACCCTAGTCCACCTTACCTTTTACCGCCAAATGGTTCTAGGTCAAAATTTACGACCCTCGTGTCTTTAAACAAAAAAAAAATGGTTTTTCAAAAATCGTGGGGAAACGACATCAAAGTCAGTACCCGCAAAACAAAAATTTTGAAAAAAAAGCAAGGATGCGACATTCCATCGATACTTGCACCCAAAATCGCAGGGAAGCGACATTCCGTCGATACTTGCAAAATCCAAAAACCGTGGAGAAGCAACAAACCAGTTGATATCCACAACCCAATTTCAAAAATCATGGAGATGCAACATACCAGTTGCTATCCACAACCCAAAATTACAAATGGTTCGAGAAAACCTCAAATTTCAAAAATCACGGAGAAACGACATCAAGTCAGTACCCGCAAAACCAAAAGTCTTGGGAAAAGCAGGGAAGCGATGCTTAGTCAATATTTGCACCCCAATTCGCGAGGAAGCGACATTCCATCGATACTTGCAAAACCTAACCCGCGAGGAAGTGACATTCCATCAATACTCGCAAAACCGAATGAGCAAGGAAGCGACATTCCATCGATACTTGCAAGACCATTCAGCGGGGAGGCGACATTTAGTCGATACCTGCATTTTGAAAACCAAAACTCGGCTATAAATGCCAAAATCCGGCTATAAATGCCAAAACAAAAATTTCCGGCTATAAACGCCAAAATCGGCTTTCATGCCAATAAAACAAAACTCGGTTTTCAAAAAACTCGGCTATAAATGCCACACAAAAAAAAAACCTGACTCTCATGTCAAAACCGGCTATAAATGCCACAAATTGGCTATCAATGCCACCAAACTGGCTGTAAATGCCACAAAATTTCGACTTCCATGCCAACCCAAATTTTGGCTTTTACGCCATAAAATTTCGGCTTCCATGCCATCTCAAAATCGGCTTTCACGCCACAACCAAAATCAGGGTCCCATACCAAAACAATTATTTGACAAAAGATTTTCACAAAATGACAAAGCTTTTGATCAAATCCCATTTAGCAATTGCTTTCATCACAAAAAGATTTGAGTGAGCGTAGGGAAAACAAAAAAAAAAAGGTACCAAAAAAAATACATGTGGTACCAAAGCAAAAAAAAAAAAATAGAAAGTGTTCACAAGCACTACAAAAGAAAAAAGAAAAGTACCAAAAAAATACATGTGGTACCAAAAAAAAAAAAAGAAAGTGTTTATAAGCACTACAAAAAAAAGAGTACCAAAAAATACATGTGGTACCAAAAACAGAAGAATGGTTTCTGCTATAAAAAAACAGGAGCTCAGCCAAAAATGGTCTCCAGCCAAAGCTTCAGCTCCTCAAGCAAACTTTTGGCCTCAGCCGTCAGAGTTTCCAAGGCACGCTTCTTCAGGAACTTGCCATGAGATGCTGGCGAATGCCGTAACCCTTCTTTTACACCAGGAAGCTCTTCCCCAGCAGTTTGCCATCGTTCGTTTTCTAGAGTCCTCCTCTCGAGAACTTGACCGGCATCTGCAACCCTGCGGATCAGAGTACTCTCCCTATCACGAGCCTCTGTTATAGCAGCCCACTTAGCATCGACTTGTGCCTTCAAATGCTCAAGACGTTTCCTGGCTTCCTCAACTTCCCTATCAAGGACGTTAAGGTCATGCCTCAATCCGATGATGGCTAGCTCTTCCTTGTTCTTCTCCCGAACTAGCTGCTTCTTGCTTTGTGTAGCCTCATTCAGGTCAGACTTAGCCTTATCAGCAGGGTCCAAGAACATCTCCTTGAAGAATTGGTCGTCAGGGAAACCCATGGTCTCAAACCACTTGTCACCCAGTGCAATGATCCTATCAACGATCGCCCTGGCACCTGTGACATCCAGACCAACCTCTTCGGTGTCGGTCAGAATCTCCTGTACATGTGGGATCATGCCAAATCCTGCCTCCAAGTGTCCAGAAAGGAGAGTCTTGACCCAAGAACTCAAAACCCGAGCCAGCACCTTCTTCGCAAATTGAAGAGACGAACTGGATGAAGATTCAACCTTCTCCGCTGATCGGCTGCTCATGTCATGTCCCATTGGAAGAGTAACAAAAGAACTCTTTCCACTTGGAGCCACTGGAGAGGGAATCTCAACACGAGGCATCTCCTCAATCATGTCAGAACTGGTCTCTACCTCCGGATCGACCTCTGGCATCCCTTGCTCTGGTTCTGAAGAAAGCGATGGACTCTCTTCTGTCACTTCAAAACCTGCAAATGAAACACAAAAAGGTATGATATGATCCTGTTCAAAAAAATCATCAGGGTCATCACTACCAAGTACCTTCTTCGACGACTGGCGGAACACTCTCTTCCTCCATGAACTCATCAGAAGCATCATCGACATTTGCGTCCATTGATGGTTCAAAGTCATCGGAATCCTGTGGCAAGTCAGCTGACAAGAAAAAATGTTAGCAAATCAAGTCGCAGGCAAAAAAAAAAGAAAAGAGAAAGCGAAAGAAGTTATACCAATTGGAGATTCTGGAGTCATTCCAGAGTCCCTCGGTTCTTCTTCAGATGCCATAACCGGCTCCATCACCGCCTCATCGGTCGGAACCTCAGGCATCGGCAAGTCTTCATCCTCTGCTAAAAAAAAAGAAAAAAGCAGCAGCAGGGTGAGAAAACAAATCAGAACATGGAAAGCCCCATGAAAGAAGTAGAAAAAGAAAAAGGAAGAATCATACCTTCACCAATGGTCTCTTCCCCACGACTCCTCTTCTCTGGAGGCTCGTCGACAGCCTCTGGCACCTCCTCGTTGATGGTAAGAGGGATTTCCATGTCAGGAGAGTCCTCATGTGGCCCCTCGCTGCGATGATGACTCCTCCTCTTCTTACCTCTACGGGTTCGCTTCCTAGAAGAACCCGCCTCACTATCAGAGTCAGGTTTCTGACTTGACTCCTCACTGGATGGTCTGCTTTCGCCAGTAGACTCCACGGAAGCTCGTTTCTGTGCCGCTTGCATCCAAGCGTCGAGCTCAGCTTCCTCCTGTTCTAGCTGCTCCAAAGCCTCATCAGGTACTTCCCGAGCAGCTTCAGAACCAATGACGCCCTGGTCACCGAGAAAGCCTATCTTGTGCTTCTCTCCAGAAAGGACGGCCCAAACTTCCTCTCGCCGGACGCCATCCGACTTCCCAATGCCTTTTCCAGAAGACAGCTTTACATCAAGCTCCTTCTTGGAAAGCCCCCGATATGCCAAAAAGCTCTCCGCGAACCACTTCGTGAAGCCGGCAGTTCAGAAAGTCGACAGCTCAGGATAAGAAATCGTGGCAGTAGTGTCTTCAGCACTATAGAAAGCCCATGCATTTCTGCCATCCTGCAAACCCCCAAAACGCTTCACCATACTCGAAGGCGCCCCAACAACGCCTTGAGAGAAGCCCAACTGAAGCGCAAAGCGAGAAGGTACATACGGCTGGATGTCGACGAAAAGATGTCTACGGTACACCATCGTGCCGACTCGTATGCTGAAAAGCCACTCCTTCTCTGCATTGGTCAAAGAGTAATGCCTTCCCGACCCTGCTCTGGTAGAGTCTCGGGAGGCACCAAAATCAAAAGCCTTCTTCCGCAACTCCGGAGAAAGCTTAACTGAAGACTGCCCCATCTCGACGTCCCTGAACCGTCGGATCCTCATGCGGGCAAACAAAAGTGATTCGGATATGGCTCTTCCCTTAGCCAATCGAATCATCAGAGGATCATCATCCTGTGCAGCACCCAGCTGGTGGAAGCCAGGACAGTGGTATACAAACCACGAATAAAAGATATGGGCTGAAAATACCCTATTCATAGGGAGCCCAAGCCGAACCAAGAAAGCAGCAGCCTGCAGTTCGGTACACAGGTAGGAGTAAAGAGCGGGCACCAAAGCAAGCCGCTCTCCAAACGCCATCTGACAAGCCGGAAAAATACAATGCGGCCTGATGTGCGTCCCATCTCCACCAGCAAAAATAGCCTCACCTAGCCAATAAGTGAGGTAAACAGCAAGATCTCTCCGCAGTGCAATGTCAGAATAAAGGGCATCTGTGCTCGCGAAGAAACCCTTCAACTCTTCCTGCATGGCCAAAGTCTTCTTCCTGTCTTCCCGGGTCATGCTATCAGGAGACTCTTTGCTGTCAAAGAAGTTGAAGAATGAAGAGCCATAACTCTTCCAACTGCTGGATCTAACTTTCGAGCCCTCCTTCAAAAAATCATAGAAGGCGACGAGCTGAAAGTATAGGAGCCTGAACTCCTCTGACTGCTCCTCAAGGACGCTGTCAATCGGCATGAACTCCTCGTAGAGTTTGCCAAGGATGGGCAATCCAGTAATAGCACTCAACTCCTTCAGAGAAAAACCAATCTCACCGTTCGTGACAACGAAGGTATTGGTCTGAGGGAGGAAAGACTCCAACATAGCCATGAAGGCATCATCGGAAAAAGTCACGGTCTCTCTAAAAGCGCGGACCGCGTCAAAAATCCCGGCTTCCTTCAAAACGGCGCCCCCAATCAGCAAGGTGTGGTCAGTCCATGACTTCCAATCGGAGTCAACATTGAAACGGCCACGAAGTCGAAAAGGCTTCACCCAAGTACTGCCGTCACCGCTGAAAACGCCAAGGCCCACCGGTCTCAAATCGACCGACGGATAATCAGAGCCCTGGTAGCCGCTGGCTAGCATCAACATGTCCATACGGACAGGTGGCTTCTCCGCATATCCGGAGGGTCCACCAACAAAAACCCCGGTCTTGATCACACTGGCCCTCTTCACCCAGCTCGGAGGATCTTCCCTCTTAGAGCACGTGGAAGCAAGGCTCATGATCGAGATGGTACGATCAAAAGACGACCGGGTAGAAACAGTCTTCTCTTCACCATCTGCTGTGTAAGAGAACTGAAAACATCTCCTTTGGTATGTCAAGTCGTCAGGGACTGCATCTCCAAAGAAGAAGGTAGGCTTGGGTAAAACCCTCAGATCGTCCATAACCCAAGGACGGTTGCTTACCATGATCTTATAGAATTCCTCATTCTTGAGAGCGATCAATCGCTGTCTCATCTCGTCGCGATTGAGGGAATCGCACTCTTCCAAGTTCTTCTCAACAAACTGGACCTTCTCCCAGGCCTGCTGAACGGCCACATTGGAAGATCTAGCAGATCGACGAGGTACGCTTGTAGCAGGCTCTTTACCCTTGTTCGCTCTGGAGGAACCACCTGCAAAGGTTGGAAAAGAAAAAGATCGTCATCAAAATGACAGGATTTCGCTAAAAAAAAAAGGGGTCACTTTGTCCCACCAAAAATCTGGCGAAATTTTGGCATGACTCCGGGGCAATTCCAAAGAAAAAGGAAATACCCCGACGGAAATAGAAAGTTTGAAGATGGGCTCAACATTGCTGCGGGCTCCGAAACTCCAAACTTTCGAAACCTCAAAATCTCCGCAAAATCAAGAAGGGCTCAACATCGCTGCGAGCTCCAAATTCCCAAATTTGCAAAGATTTTCAGGTATGCTATCACATCATGCTACTCAATTCAATTTACAAAAAGTACATGCATGAACATCTAGATTTGCATAAAAACGCATTATCATGATGAGCAAAAAAAAAAAAAAAAAAAAAAAACTTTCTCAAAAAAAGGAGGGAGAAAGAAAAGAAAAAAAAAGAAACTTTCTCAAAAAAAAAAAAAAAAAAAAAATCAAGCCACGTGGCCGTACGGACCAGATCCGTACGGATCTGTCCGTACGGCCTACAAAAAAAAAAAGAAGAAGAAAAAAACGTGTGAAAAAAAAAGAAAAAAAAAACAAAAGAAGAAATCACGTGGAGAAGAAAAAAAAAGAAGAAGAATAGAAAGAAAGAAAAAAAAAAAAGAAGAAAGAAAAAAAAAGAAGAGAAACTTTTTTTTTTTACCATCCTATTCTCTACATAAAGTTTTCTTGAAAGAAAAAGAGAGAAAACTTACTTGAAGCCATTGATGGAGAAGAAGAAGGAAAAAGCTTGAAGATCCTTGAAGAAGAAAAACTCTTGGTCTTGGAGCTCTCTTGAGATTGTTGCAAAAGAAAGCAATAAGAGCAAGAGATCCTACCTTCCTTTACTTTTATAGGAGAGAGCAAATCAAAGAAGGAAACAAAGAAGAAAGGTAAGTGTTACTAATTAGTAACCTTACCAAAAGAGAAGGAATTAGAAAGATTCTTTCCCAAAAAGAAAGATGTCTTTGAGAGATTTCCTCCCAAAATCAATCAATGAAAGATTCTCTCCAACAAAAAAGGATATTGGAGATTTCTTCCCAAAAAGAAAGATACCTTGAGATATTCTCTCCCAAATTAAGGGAATATGAGAGATTCTCTCCCATAAAGATATTTTTAGATATTCTCTATCCAAATGAGATATCTTTAGATATTCTTTACAAAAATGGCCCCACATGAGATCTAAGCCATCCTAAAAAGCTTAAGGTCCCATGGGCTAGCCCATATGAGCCAGGTTTGACCACCTAGGCACTAAAAAAAAAAAAATGGGCTTTTAGTCAGAAAAAAAAAATCCCTCTTACCCAAGAGCATACAAAAATGGTTCCATGCCTCTTTTGAGTTGATTGAACCATACAAAAAATTCCAAGCCCCATGAGCTTCCAAAAATCAAACCATCCAGCCTCATATACCAAGTTGAGCCAAAATCTTGAAATTGACATTCCACAAAAATCCAAACCACTCCAATGGACCCACACAGTCCCAAAGAGTGACCAAAAACCAAATCCTGGTCCCCTAACTTGCCACATACAGCTTGTTAGGTCACAAGACCAAAACCAAAAACCAAATCATGATCCCCCAACTTGCCACATACAGCTTGTTGGGTCACAAGGTCAAAACCAAAACCCGATCCCCTAACCTGCCATATATAGCTGGTTAGGTCACAAGATCAAAAACAGAAACCCAAATCCACATCCCTGATGTCATCTTCAAAACTTTGCCTCGAGATGGTGTGTGATTCCTTTCACTACCATAAAATTCCCCTGGAAGCTCAAAGGCTACTATACCAAAGGAAAGATTGCTCAAAGACTCTTGGTCAAGACACAAGCTCTCCTTCAAAAATCTCTTCGAGGCACATCGACTACAAAAGTCAAGCAATTCGTCGCTGTACCTCAAGGGGGCATTTGTTGACACCAAAAATGTCACTTTGCCTCTTCAACATCAAGAAAGCTGCATGGAGTCGCAACCTGCCATAAATAGGCAATGCAATTTCTCCAAAAATTCAAATCTTGTCAGAATCAAACAAAAACTGCAAGATCCTTCAAGATAGCCAAGAGAAGAGTACACATGAAGTTTCGGGCCATTTCGACAACATTTGGCCTAACTTCACTTCTCCGACAGCTAAACGGGAGCTCTCGGCGGCGACATCATCGGAGACGTCAAAACTTCGATCAAAGCCTACAGATGACTCCAGCATGTTTCAAAAGGGCTCTATGCCAAATTTCAAGTCAAACCGACAACGTTTGACCCTCCATCAATGCTCGAGCAGCAAAATCAAGCCTCCCGGCGGCGGGAACCACCGAAGCCTTCGCTCATCAAACCAAGTGCATGAGTGGCTTCAACATGCTTCCAAAAGGCTGCACGTCGAATTTCAGGTCATTCCGACAACGTTTGACCAGGTTTCGATGCTCCGAGAGAAAATCAAGCCTACCGGCGGCGGAGCAACCCGGGACCATGACATCCAAAACGGAGCCCATGGAACGTCTCAAAATGACTCCAATAGGCTCCCCGTCAAATTTCAGGTCAATCGGACATCGTTTGACCACATATCAAAGCTCGGCATTTTCCCCGCAGCAAAATCAAGTGAAGCATCGACGGGACCCCAAACGGCTTCAAAACTCAAACAAAAGCCTATGGTTGGTTTTATTTATTGCTCAGGAGGCTTCATCTCAAATTTCAGGTCATTCCGACATCGTTTGACCAAGTTTCAGCTTCTGGCGGAAAATCAGCAGCTCTACGCGACAAAGTCTTCGGCTTTCCCGGAAAATTGGAAACTTTGCACTCTAAATATACAAGGATTCTCATTAAGTTTTCTACAGGGAAATCAAGCCAATAAATGAGAAGAAATGTCAAGAAAAATACAGAAGAAAACGGCGACGAAAAAGACCTCAAAACGACCGCAAAACGGGCTCCGGAGGGGAAAAACCCCCCAGGGTCGCAGACCCCTGCGACCATGGCCCATGGTCGCAGGCCCCTGCGACCATGGCCCATGGTCGCCGGTCCATGGTCGCCGGCGACCATGGCCCATGGTCGCCGGCGACCATGGAGGTCCGGGTCACCGGATTTTCCGCCGGTGACCCGTTTTTCCGTCTTTTTTCGCGTTTCGCGCACTTTGGCCCCTGTGGTTTCCTGAAAATGTGATTTTTAGTGCTTTAAATTGACTCATATCCGACGACATCTCGGATCCGCCGTCAAAAGCATAAAATCATCATTGATCGCTCCAAGATCGCCAACCGGTCGACCAAGAAAGTGCACTTTCTGTCCGACCGATCGTGAAATCGACAAGACAGATGTCACCGGCCCACTCTTAGCTATCAATGTCTGAAGTTACATGTTCATCCGATGTCGATCAGCATGTAGATCCATCGATGATCATCGCCAGAAGAATTTCAGAAGACACGGCATGGCCCGCGACTCTTCGACTGCTCGGCGACCAATTAATGTGGTTAATTGACTAGCTTTATTGCAGTCATTAATTCATTTCTTTGGACGGCCCAATCAGAAGCAAGCATTTGGGAGTTACAAGTCAATTGATTCATGGCATTTAAACCATGAAACTCCTCCCATTATGGTAATTAAGGTGATTAAAAGCCCTTAATCTCCATCGGCCAATCAGATTCAAGGAAAAAGGAGTTACAAAATCAAGAAATAAATCTTGTAACTCCTCCCATTAAAGCCATTAAGGCTCATAAACCCTCCTAAATGGCTACCAAAAGCCTATAAATAGGAGAGCATTCCATTGAAATCGGAATCAGAGAGAAAAAAAGAGGAGAAAATCAGAGGATCAGAAAAAAAGATCAGAAAGAGATCTGAGAGAAAGAAAAAGAGAGAAAAACTCTGCTGAAGTTCTGCACCGGCCACCACTACAAGGTGACAAAAGTCCCTTGGGGGGGCACCCCCCCCCCAAGGTCCTTGCCTTCTCCTGCTGCCTCCAATGGCTTAGACGTGGCTTTTCAGCCCGTCTACTTAGCTTTTTATTGGACATAGGACCTTCTCTTGGTCTTTGTCCTCTAAAAACCTGAGGTTATAGCCAAGCCAAGCGAATCAAGAGCATCTTCTGTTCTCATCTGCATGGATGATGGCGAAGCCCATACATGGCTTGCGACCGTCAATCTGAACGAGTCCCCCACAATCTCCTGAAAAGTTAGATCTTCCTTTTCTTGCTTTTCATTGTAGTTTGTATTTTTCTAAAGAGACAAAAATCACAACTCTTGTCTTTCATTATTGATAAGAATTGTAAATCGGCTATAAACGCCAAAATCGGCTATAAATGCCAAACAAATCGCCTTTCACAGCAAACCAAGAAAATGTCTCTTTTCTTAAATATTTGTGCAATGGAAAACTTGAAAGAAGTTGATTTCCTTTTTACTTGCGAAGGTTTATCTCCGGATTACCACTTGCAATTCCAAGTAAAATAGAAAATCTGGCACACCCACATAAAAGAAATGTTGATGCACGCTTCAGGGCCCGCCAGGGCGCGAAAGGGCCGGACCCGACGGACTCCCACGTTCCGCCGACCCCGGTAGCCGCCCCCACGGCGCCTCGGAGCGCGTTCCATCAATAGCCAAGCCAAGCGAATCAAGAGCATCCTCTGTTCTCATCTGCATGGATGATGACGAAGCCCATACATGGCTTGCGACCGTCAATCTCAACGAGTCCCCCACAATCTCCTGAAAAGTTAGATCCTCCTTTTCTTGCTTTTCATTGTAGTTTTTATTTTTCTAAAAGAGACAAAAATCACAACTCTTGTCTTTCATTATTGATGAGAATTGTAAATCGGCTATAAACGCCAAAATCGGCTATAAATGCCAAACAAAATCGCCTTTCACGGCAAACCAAGAAAATGTCTCTTTTCATAAATATTTGTGCAATGGAAAACTTGAAAGAAGTTGATTTCCTTTTTACTTGCGAAGGTTGATCTCCGGATTACCACTTGCAATTCCAAGTAAAATAGAAAATCTGGCACACCCACACAAAGAAATGTTGATGCACGCTTCAGCCCCCCGGGCGCGAAAGGGCCGGACCCGACGGACTCCCACGTCCGCCGACCCCGGTAGCACCCTCGGCAGGAGCGCGTTCCATCAAGCTGGCACACCCGGTGGGACTCGTTCATTTGAGAACACGGTGCTCGGAAATGAAATATTTGCATATCATACTTTTTGCTCTATGCGTATACTTCTTTTCCAGATTCCTTGGCTACTTTCTAGCTGGTAGCCTATGTTCGATTTTGCATCCTAAAAAAAACGAGATGGGATTTTTTGGAAATTTCTAATTCTTCGAATTTATTTCCACTCTTTCTCTTTTCAAAAAAAATAAAAATAAAAAAAAATCAAATTTCTCGTTTTGGATTCAAAATTGAGAAACTTTGATCCTCTCCTATGGTTCGTGTGCTCGCGGAAATCGTTGAGCCTGTTCGAAATGGGATTTGGGCCATCGTTTCTCTTCGATGAATCTGTCAGGGATAAATAAAAAATAAAAAAAAATCAAATTTCTTGTTTTGGATTCAAAATTGAGAAACTTTGATCCTTTTTCTTCTGGGCATGTGTGCTCGTAGAAATCGTTGAGCCCGTGTTCGGATCGGGGATTGGGCCATCGTTTCTCTTCGATGAGTCTGTCAGGGATCAAAAAAAAATTAAATAAATAAATAAAAAGACATAGACCACTAAGGTTAAACCAATTGCGTTCTTTGATCACGATTGATTCAAGAAAAACCTTGTCCAGAGTGTGGAGACAGCTTGACTGTTCTAATCAAGGGTCCTCCAAACGGGTCCATTAAGTAATCCTACCCTTACCTGGGGGCAATTCTATCAATTGAGGTTTCATAAGACCGGGTTAGGAGGCCTATGTGTACTCTCTCGTCTTTAAATCTTAAAAAATTAAAAAAAAATCAAAAATAAAAAAAATAAAAAAAAGATTTTCAAAAAAAAATCTTAAACAAAAAAAAATCAAAATTAAAAATAAAAATAAAATGAATAAAAAAAATATTTTCAAATAAAAATCTTAAACAAAAAAAATCAAAATTAAAATAAAAAAAATAAAAAAAAGATTTTCAAAAAAAAATCTTAAACAAAAAATAAATCAAAATCAAAATAAAAAAATAATAAAAAATAAAAAAAAAGATTTTCTAAAAAAATCTTAAGAAAAAAAAATATAAATAAAATAAAAATAAAATAAAAAAATAAAAAAAAAAGATTTAAAAAATAAAAAAATCTTAAAATAAAAAATATTCAAAAACTCGTCACTTTTGATTTCAAATCTGAGAAATTTTGGTTTCTTCTTTTCTGAGCACTGGCGCTCGCGGAAATCGCCGAGACCATGTTCAGATTGGAATACCATTTGCTCTCCTTGATGGAACCAATCTTGACATTTCAAAAAAAAAAAACTCGTCACTTTTGGATTCAGATTCAAGAAATTGTGGTCTCTTTCCTTCTGAGTACTGGCGCTCGCGGAAATCATTGAGCCCGTATTTGAATCGGAATGCCACCTGCTCTCTTTGACGAATCCATTTCTGACCTTTCAAAACAGAGAATCCCATCTCATGGATGCGATCTCCAACATTTGTGCATGGCGGTACTAGTACGCCCTTTCAGGGTCTACTGTATCTGTGACCGGCACATTTGTAACTCCTACCTTATATTCTTCTTATCTCGAGCAAGCTCCGCTTCTCGATAAGTCGAATTTAGGTATACAATTGCTTCTAGCAGTCATTGGAACGCTCATTTCGAGCCTACCATGCTTGCAACCAGAACAATTGTACCCTCTATGGCTTTTTGCCTTCTTCATATTGCTTGTGTCATGTCCCTTGAGCGATTTGAAAAGACAAAATCATAGAATTCCCCATTTATGATCATCATATTCTTGTGATTACTAATGGATGTGGTCTTGTTTCAGAAATTTTAAAACTAACAATGGCAGCTTCACTGATCATCACCTTCGATGAAAACAAGCACCAGCTCATGCTTCAACAGAAGCAAACCGAGCGCAATTACAAGCGCCCTGCTAGCTGCCGAAGCACCAACTCCCTCAGCAACTCTCTGAACTCCGGGTCGACCTCGACTCCCCGGACCATCGTCTTCGGGACACTAGGACCATTCCCACTTCCCGAAGAAGAAACTGCTCCTGCCAAAAGGCAGAAGGTCGCCTCGCAACGTGTCACTACTGTGACACCAAAGGCAACTACCGAGAAGCAGAAGATCGCCCCTCAACGTGTCACTTCTATGACACCAAGGGCGAACCCCAAGAATACTAAAACCCGCGGCATCCCCTCGAAACCTCAACCAACAACCAACCAGGTCTACCCTAAGACTTGGTCTCCAAGACCTTCCCCAAAACAAAGAAGGTCTCAAACCTCCACCAAGCCAGCATACCTGGCCCCACTCAAAGAGAACCAGTTCTACCCTCTTGCCTACATGAAAGAGGAGAGACCCATCTCCAACTTGACTCCCAAGTCAACCCAGCATGAACCGGCTTGCTCCCACAAGCCCAAAATCAGATCATGCATCACTAGGCCTCTACAAGCACCTGCCAAGGCCTACACTCCTTCAGTTCGACCCTTCATCTCTACAGGGGCCGAACTCGAAAGGTTCAAAGCTCCACTGCAACAGGCAAAGAATCGGGTCCGCATCCTGTCCTTGCCCAATTCCAAAGAAGACAAGCTCGGCTGCTGCGCCCGAGGGAGTACATCCTTCATTGTTAAAGCCCAGCCAGAGCTGACTGAAGCTCAAATCGCTCGTCGAGCATGCCGCCGTGCGTCATATCGACAAAAGAGACTAGAGAAGCAACGGACCTAGCCTCCTACACTTCCAGTCTCCCACAAATGGGTCGAAAAAGAAAGACCCGACCAAGTTGCTGCCGTCCATATGGTTGGAAAAACCAGAAGACGCCAAAAGTCAGCATCAAAAATCCATGTCCGACGTCCGGTGACCCGTAGCGTCACCAGGACAAGAAGACATCCCGAAGAATCTCCTGCCCCTTCAAGCCAAGGACGGGAGAGTAATCCTTCATCAAGCTCTTCATCAAAAAGAATGAGCCACCACCTCAGAATCCACCTCAAGATGATGCGCTCACACGCATCCGGCAGTTGGAACAAGGCCAGCAGAGGATTGAAACTCTGATGGAAAACCTTCTCCTTGTTGTCCAAAATCAGGTGAACAATGAGCCTCCTCCGAATCATCGCAATAACGAGGAAAATTGTGAAGAAAATGACTCACGCGCCCTTACCAAAAAGGACGTAGACAGTATCCTCGCCAAAGCTAAAGAAGAGGATATACTCAAAGAGCATGGGATCAAGCCACCATATCCTTTATGGATGGACTCGGTCCTGTTCCCCACAAAATTCAAACATCCTACTCTCCAAACATATACGGGGAAAGGATCAGCCAGACAGCACGTCATCCACTTCAAGATTTTGACGGGAGCTATCGCAGATCAAGATGCACTCAAGATTCGCCTCTTTACAAGTACCCTAAAAGGTAGGGCCTTCGATTGGTACTCCACTCTTCCGGAGGACTCCATCCAAAATTGGGCCATGCTAGAGACACGCTTCCTGACTCACTTCAAAGGTGAGGATCATCCCGCTACTATGGCTCAGCTTTGTAGCCTGAAGTAGGGGGAGAATGAGTCAACATACGACTTCATTCACAAGTGGAAAGCAATGGTGTACAAATGCTCAGATGTACTGCCACAAGCGTCGCTAGTCGACATCTGCCGAAACAACATGAGAGCTAGAATCCGCTCCATGATCATCGGCAACAAATCAAAAAACCTGGGAGAACTCCTGGAAGCTTCTATGGAAGCTGAAACGGTGATTAAAGACCTCAACAGTCAGAAGTCATCAAGAAAAGAGCCAACCGCCATTGTAACCACTAAACCAAAGAAAAAAGAGGTCCTCAATGTGCAAACCA
Source organism: Umbellularia californica (assembly GCA_028538565.1). Lineage (NCBI taxonomy): Eukaryota > Viridiplantae > Streptophyta > Magnoliopsida > Laurales > Lauraceae > Umbellularia > Umbellularia californica. The sequence goes on from JAPQWN010000006.1 coordinate 26,347,011, forward strand.
AGTCAGCTCCTCAGCAACCAAAGAAAGCTGAAAACAGAGCTGCAGGTAAGAGACCTGAACTCTCTGATGCCTTCAAAGAGCGAGTAGAAAAGAAACACCCGTTCTATGAAGATGTTGACGAAATCTTCGGGGCTCTCGTGGCAAACGGCAAGCTCACCTTGCTTGAACCCAAAAGACCGGGCGATGTTGGCAAAACCAACGATCCTCAGTACTGTCCATACCACCAGATGGTCTCGCATCCTCTCAATCAATGCTTTGTTGTGAGAGAGAAGATAAACGAGATGTGGAAAAATGGAGTCATTACCTTTGACAAAAACTATGGGTCTGCCTCCGTCAACATGGTGTCACGTGGACAAACACCAAAATCACCAGAAGAGAAGATCACTACTTCCTTCAAGGTGATAAAAAGAATTCAAACGTCCGAAGTGTTGGTTCCTTACCCGACACCAGACGGACAACCCATATGGGTACATCCCGATCTCCTGGAAGATGAAAACTGGGAGATTGTAAAAACAAAGCCGACAGCTCAACAGCGAAGGCAGGCTAGGAAACATCTCCTCAGGCTCAAACGGCAAGAGAAGACCCAGCCAAAACAAGAAGTCAATGAAAAGGCAGAGGCCTCCTCTACCACTTCACTCGGGGCAACAGAAACGTCCCTTCCAGAGACTTCAAAGGCGGTAAGAAACTTCACTCTCAGTGATTTCATGCCACCTTGATTCAAAAAAGAAGCTATGCAGGGGGCATCATACTCTTGCAACTCGGTAGTTGGATTCTCCATTGATGGATACGAGTCCAACGACACCGACGATGGATTCGAGCCCAACTACACCGGCGAGTGGGAGGAATCTCTTGAAACAGGAGAGTATCTCTCCGACGAAGAATGGGTTCCTGAAACTCACCTTATGCCAGTAATCTGGTATAACCCCTTACAGCCACAAGGATCCTGGTCTGATGATGAGGAAGACCAAGAGGCTGTACAAGAAAATGTTGTTGAGCCAGCACCCGTCGTTGCTCCAGTGGAAATCAACCATGTTGAGCCACAAAGAGAAGACAAAGAAGAAGATTTGGCTCCCATGCCTGATCTTGAAGAATATGCGAGGATCTTGTAGCATCTCGCTCTAGAACAAGAGCAAGACCGCGTCAACGAGATTCCTCACAATCCAGAGCCGGAAGTCCCTAAAGCCCACCAGGTACCTCCTCCCTCAACTCCTGAAAATGGAGAAAATTGCTGGGTAGACGATCCTCTTACATCTGAGGATGAGTCTGACTCCGAGCAGACAACGTCTCCTTTAAGAGCTGCCTGTAATGTGATAATTCGGGATTATAGCTCTTCCGATGCATCATCTGATGAGATCACTTACACACCTGCGACACCTAGCACCATATCTTCTGGGGCTACCTCGTCTCGCGTGACTTTCACAGAGATGACACCCTCTCAGGCTTTGTCCCCTGAGACTGTGACTTCAGAACTCACGCTCTTCCCGACTCATCATCATGAAGAAAACCCAATTTGGGATGATGGATGGGTCAACAAAGAAGAAAAGCTGCTGGATACTGTTCAGGACTCGCTCCCGGAAAATGCTCCATGCAACACAATCACTGAGGATGGCAATTCTGCTGCAGACGCATCCTCAGTAAATGAGAAATGACAGCCTCTTGATCCTGAGGACAATCTTCCAAGCGAAGACCCTTCTCAAGAAGCTCTCGAAGTTGGTAGAGGCACCCGCTCGGGCCGGGACTACCACAAAAATTACAACCAATCTTCCTTTACTTATGTAAATCCTTCGGGAAAAGATGTTGTAAGCGCCCCCAGTGGCAACAATGATGAACATGCAGGCCCTAAAGAGGCTTTCAAGTATGATTTGATCGAGCACTTCAAACACATACCTGTACGACTGCACATCCTGGATTTATTACGAATGTCTCCACGCACTCGTGATAATCTCATCTCAGAATTACAAAAACTGAATGAGGATGTCGACAAACATGCCCCGCAAGTCCTCCAAATTGAAATGGACTACCAGGTCAAAAACTCTGAAACTTCCTCAAAGGGAGAAAAGAAAACTGAGGGATCATGCATTGAATGCCTCTCGGTGCAAAAAGCAGCCAGTGCAACCATCGCCTTCACAAAGGACGACCTCCTACTTGGCGAAGCAAGGCACAACCGACCCCTGTACTTCACAGGGTACATCAAGGAAATGCCTATACACAGAGTTCAGGTCGACCCAGGTTCTGCACTCAACCTTATCTCCACTTCGGCTCTCGAAGAGTTGGGCATCCCACCCAGCAAGCTAAGCCACACATCTATATCTATCTTTGGATACGATGGGAGTACTTAAAGGCCTATCGGCAAAATCAGGTTCAAATTGCAGATCGGTGATCTTATCTCTGAAGTCACTGTGTATGCAATATAAACCCCTTCATGCTACAACATCCTTCTCGGACGCCCCTGGATACACGAGAATGGTGTTGTCCCTTCAACTCTACATCAATGCATCAAGTTCGTCGGCGACGACGGCATGGTACATCGAGTGTTTGCGGACAGAAGACCCTTCAAAGGTAAAGAATTCCACTTCGAAGACTCCCAAATGTATGAAGGCGAAAAAGAAGAAAAAGAGGAAATAGCACCCTTTGCTGAAAATCTCCAGAAAGATAAAGGCAAGGCTCCTCAAAAATCACCGGAAGAAAACAAACACTCCGGTAAATCCGAAGAGAGCAGTCAACCTCCCTTCGTCATCTCCCTCAAATCTTCAAAACCTTTGGTCATCACAACCAGAGTGAAGAAGGCAAAGCAAAAGCCTGGGGGCAAATTTGTTGTCTCTTTCGTGTCTATCAAGCAAGACACGGATTCGGACTCAGAGCCAGAAGACGACACCTCGTCAAGCCAAGCTGACACTCAACAAGTTCAACCTGCTCTCACTCCGATGAAGACACCTGCTGACGTAGAAGATCCTACGTATGCTTCCTTTGTTGTTCCGGCAACATCACCAAAGAAAAGGCCGATCTTCTTCCATAGATCGGACGCTTCTTCATCAAACTCCATGCTGGAACCTTTCCAAAATGAAGGTATGCCTCAGCTATCTCTATATAGTCCTATGGCACAAGCAATTATGAAGAAAATGGGCTATGACGCTCAAAACCCAGTCGGTTTGGGAGAAAGACGCGGTATTCTCACCCCATTGGGGCCCGCCTTGACCAAAAGCCAGCTGGAAGATTGGAGACTCTACGGTCATGTAGAAAAGTCTTCATTTGGGTTAGGGTATGATCCTGACACTCCTCTGAGACAGTTGACACAAAAGCTTAAAAGTCATTTTACCGACCAAGCCTCAACATCTCAAGTCCATGAAGACATCGATCTCCCTGGATATCTCTTTAAAGAGTTACCTGACAAAGATCCAGGAAGCTCATCCAATTGGTACGATTTCTCTGATGATAAAGAGGAATCGTCCGATAATACAGACTTGTGCTATTCTGACCCAGAAGAGCCCTCGTCTCCAAAAGAAGTACCTTACTTTGACCCAGTTTCAACAGGCGATTGGGACCATCTCATAGCAAGCTTTGAGAAGATCACCAATCAAGAAGACCCGTGGAAAGGAACAAACCCTCGGTCTACAAATGCCCTTGGAATCCCAGAAGGTTTTGTTGAGCTGGAAGCCTCCGAAAATATTGTGGAGGAGCCACCTTCGAACCTTCTAACAGAAGATCCTGTTGAAAAGATAGACTTGGGAACACCAGATAACCCACGTCCTGTATTCATAAGCAAGAATATAAAGGATGATGAGTTACCCGAGTATATCACTTTTCTTCGTGAGTTCGTTGATTGCTTTGCATGGTCCTACGCTGAAATGCCTGGTTTAGACCCCAAAGTAGCAGTCCATAAACTCAATCTTCAAGAAGAAATCAAGCCTGTCAAACAAGGCCAAAGAAGATTCCGTCCAGATGTGATGGATAAAATTGAACAAGAAGTTCAAAACATCAAAAGCGTCGGCTTCATCCGTGAGGAACAACATCCAGAATGGTTGGCCAACATTATCCCCGTGACAAAGAAAACTGGGCAGATCAGGGTCTATATTGACTATAGAGACCTGAATGGCGCTTGCCCTAAAGATGAATTCCCGCTCCCCATACCGGAGGTGATGATTGACAATACCTGCGGATTCGAGCGAATGACATTCATGGATGGCTTCTCTGGTTACAATCAGATACAGATGCATCCCGAGGATGAAAAACACACATCATTTCGGACTCCATTTGGCGTATATTGCTATACTGTTATCCCATTTGGTCTGAAAAATGCTGGTGCCACATATCAGAGGGCTATGATGAAAATATTCCAAGATATGCAACACAAGACGGTCGAATGTTACGTTGATGACCTCGCCGTCAAAAGCAAAAGAAAAGAAGACCATCTCAAAGATCTTCGAGAAGTCTTCCTCCGACTTCGCAAACATAAACTGCGGATGAATCCTCTGAAATGCTTCTTCGGCGTCTCGTCGGGTAAGTTCCTTGGATTCCTAGTTCGGAAAGCCGGAATAGAACTTGACCCCATCAAAGTCAAGGCTATTCTAGAAATGCCCCCTCCAAGAACCTTAAGGGAACTAAAAGGGCTTCAAGGGAGATTGGCCTACATCAGACGGTTCATCTCCAATCTTTCGGGGAAGTGTCGTCCATTCTCTCGATTGATGAAAACGGGTGTAAACTTTGTCTGGGATGCTGACTGTGAAGCCGCATTTCAAGATATCAAATCATACCTAACCAAACCTCCAGTGTTAGCTGCTCCTACCACTGGGAAACCATTCATCTTGTACACAAGAGCCCTTGATCACTCTCTGGGTGCTCTGCTTGCACAAGAAAATGATGAAAGAAAAGAAGCTGCTCTATACTACCTCAGCCGCATGCTAGTAGGTGCAGAGCATCGCTACTCTCCAGTCGAAAAGGAATGCCTTGCAGTGATGTTCGCCGTACAAAAGCTACGTCACTATCTGCTTTCCAACACAGTCTACCTGGTCTCGAGGATCAACCTCTTGAAGGTCCTTGTCACAAAGGCAGGTTCTCTCAATGCCCGACTGGCAAAATGGTCCATCCTCTTGTCACAATTTGATATTAGGTATGTACCACAAAAAGCAATCAAAGGCCAAGCTCTAGCAGACTTTCTTGCAGAGCATCCATTGCCTAAAGATTCTCCACTCAGAGATGATCTCCCAGACGAACCTGTCTACGACGTGGAGACTTCCTCACCAAATGCCTCCTGGGACATGTACTTTGACGGTGCAACCAGGACAAATGAAAACAGAAAGCTGATCTCGGGAGTTGGCATCCTCTTTGTTAGCCCCGAAAAATACATGATTCCATACGCTTTCTCGCTACTGGAACCATGCACAAACAATGCAGCTGAATACCAAGCTCTGATCCTAGGATTGGAACTCGCCATCGAATCCGGTATCACTATGCTGGAAGTCTTTGGAGACTCTCAACTGATCGTTAACCAGATGAATCAGATATATGAAGTCAGGAAGCCCGATCTGCTGCCTTATTACAACAAGGCACAATCGCTTCTGTAAAAGTTTGACATCTGTCACATCACCCACATTCGTAGAGGTGAAAACATCCGTGCAGATGCCCTGGCCGGACTTGCCGCATCAATGGCGATCCAGGAAGGGGAAAACATGCAAATCACAGTGTGCGAGAGAAGGATCCTCCCTCCTCTTAACACACACCAAGCAGTTGCTGAATGCCACCGAGTGGTTGGAAGTCGGATCTCTATCCTTCAACCCTCAATCGGCGACTGGAGGGATCCATTCATTGATTACACCATGTTCGGAATCCTACCTGAAGATCCAAAAGAACGGGTAAGCATCCAAAGGAGAGCCCCAAACTTTCATTTGGATATTCCTTCAAAAATCCTCTACAGGAAATCCTTCAACGGAGTACTTCTACGCTGCTTGTCACAACAAGTAGCCGAAGAAACACTTAAAGAAGTTCATACTGGTCTTTGTGGAGCCCATCAGGCAGGTCCTAAGCTCTATGATCAGATAAAAAGGTTAGGTTACTATTGGCCTACCATGGTAGCTGATGCAATGCAATTTGCCAAACGCTGCCAGCTATGCCAAGTTCACGGAGATTACATTCACATGCCTCCGAAATGGCTACACCCTACAGCAATCTCGTGGCCTTTCGAAGCCTAGGGTATGGACATCATAAGTCCTATTTCTCCCCCTTCAAGCAAAGGTCATCGCTTCATCTTCGCCGCAACGGATTATTTTTCCAAGTGGTCAGAAGATTTGCGTTCAACGAAATGAAGACCTCATCAGTCCTTCAATTCCTACGCACCAACATCATTTGCCGTTTCGGCATACCTAAAAGATTCGTCCATGATAACGGACCACAATTCCGGGATCATCGATTCTACAGGTTCTGCGACAAATACAAAATTCAAAGCTGTCCTTCGACTCCATACAATCCAGCAGCAAACGGATTAGCAGAAGCCTTCAACAAGACACTCTGCAAAATCCTCAAGAAAATGGTCTCTAGTCACAAAAGAGACAAGAACGACAAGATGTCTGAAGCCTTGTGGGCCTTTCGAACCACCGTTCGAGGACCAACCCATAGCACACCATTCTCCTTGGTCTATGGATGCGAAGTTGTCGTGCCCCTAGAGGTACAAATTCCTTCTCTGAGGGTATCTCTACAAAATGACATGACTCAAGAAAGCAATGTCAAATTGCGACTCCATGAGCTGGACAATCTCGACGAGAGACGGCTCGAAGCTCGACAAAGCATTGAACTTTACCAAGCACGCATGGCAGGATCTTTTGACAAAAAGGTCAGGCAACGCACCTACAAAAAGGGTGACTTGGTTCTTGCGGTAAAAAGACCAATGGTCTTTGCTCACAAGTCCAAAGGCAAGTTTGAGCCAAAATGGGAGGGACCCTATGTCATCGACAAGGTCTTCTCCAACGGCGCATATGCCCTCCTAAACATGGAAGGCGACAGGTGTATGCTGCCCATCAATGGCAAGTTCTTAAAGCGGTACTACCCTTGAAGACTTACCCAACTGGGTAAGAGCAATGCCTGTATGGCCAAAACCTGTTCTCAGGTACTCGCTCGTCAAACCCACTCTCTTTAGAATTTTCATATCAAATGTCAAAATTTCTAGAGATTCAAAAACAATGCTTACTTTTATCGTTTCATTGTTCAAAAACAAAAAAATCCAAGTTTAGGAGCCTCTCCCTGACTTGACCAAAACTTTCGATCCTTGAACCAAAATTCATGGTTTGAAACAAAAATCCGGATTCAGGGATTTCCACCCTAGTCCACCTTACCTTTTACCGCTAAATGGTTTTAGGTCAAAATTTACAACCCTCGTGTCTTTAAACAAAAAAAAAATGGTTTTTCAAAAACTGCGGGGAAGTGACACTTAGTCGATACTCGCAAAACTCAAAAAATCGGAAGGATGTGAACCCCATTCGATACTTCCAAAACCTCTAAAATCGTGGAGACACAACATTTCAGTTGATATCCACAACCCAAATTTCAAAGGTTCGAGAAAACCTAAAACCGTGGAGACGCAACATATCAGTTGATATCCACAACCTAAAGGTTCGAGAAAACCGCAAATTTCAAAAATCAAGGGGAAAACGACATCAAGTCAGTACCCGCAAAACAAAATTTTTGAAAAGCAAGGATGCGACATTCCATCGATACTTGCACCCAAATCCGCGAAGAGGCGAAATTCCATCGATACTCGCAACCGAATGAGCAAGGATGCGACATTCCATCGATATTTGCAAGACCATTCAGCAGGGAGGCGACTCTTAGTCGATACTAGCATTTTTGAAAACCAAAAACCTGGCTCTTTTGCCAAAACCGGCTATCAATGCCACCAAATCGGCTATAAATGCCACACACAAAAAAAAAAAAAAAACCTGACTCTCATGTCAAAACCGGCTATAAATGCCACAAACCGGCTATCAATGCCACAAAAATTGGCTTTCACGCCGACAAACCAAAACTTGGCTTTCAAAAAACCCGGCTATCAATGCCACCAAACCGGCTATAAATGCCACAAATTGGCTATCAATGCCACCAAACTGGCTGTAAATGCCATAAAAATCCGGCTTTCATGCCAAATTCGTTTCCCCTACCAAAACAATCATTTGACAAAAAAATTTCACAAAATGACAAAGCTTTTGATCAAATCCCATTTAGCAATTACTTTCATCACAAAAAGATTTAAGTGAGCGTAGGGAAAACAAAAAAAAAAAAGTAACTTTTGTAGAATGAGTACTTGCAAACAGTACCAAAAATACATGTGGTACCAAAAAAAAAAAGTGTTCACAAGCACTGCAAAAAAAAAGTACCAAAAATATATATATATATATATATATACATGTGGTACCAAAAGAAAGAAGAGTAGTTTCTGCTACAAAAAAAAAAATCAGGAGCTCAGCCAAAAATGGTCTCCAGCCAAAGCTTCAGCTCCTCAAGCAAACTTTTGGCCTCAGCCGTCAGAGTTTCCAAGGCACGCTTCTTCAGGAACTTGCCATGAGATGCTGGAGAATGCCGTAACCCTTCTTTTACACGGGGAAGCTTTTCCCCAGCAGTTTGCCATTGCTCGTTTTCTTGAGTCCTCCTCTCGAGAACTTGACGTGCATCTATAACTCTGCGAATCAGAGCACTCTCCCAGTCACGAGCCTCTGTTATAGCAGCCCACTTGGCAGCGACTTGCGCTTTCAAATGCTCAAGACGTTTCCTGGCCTCCTCAACTTCCCTATCAAGGACGTTAAGGTCATGCCTCAATCCGATGATGGCTAGCTCTTCCAAGTTCTTCTCCCGAACTAGCTGCTTCTTGCTTTGTGTAGCCTCATTCAGGTCAGACTTAGCCTTATCAGCAGGGTCCAAGAACATCTCCTTGAAGAATTGGTCGTCAGGGAAATCCATGGTCTCAAACCACTTGTCACCCAGTGCAATGATCCTATCAACGATCGCCCTGGCACCTGTGACATCCAGACCAACCTCTTCGGTATCAGTAAGAATCTCCTGTACATGTGGGATCATGCCAAATCCGGCATCCAGGTGTCCAGAAAAGAGAGTCTCGATCCAAGAACTCAAAACCCGAGCCAGCACCTTCTTCGCAAATTGAAGAGACGAACTGGATGAAGATTCACCCTTCTCCGTTGATCGGCTGCTCATGTCATGTCCCATTAGAAGAGTAACAAAAGAACTCTTTCCACTTGGAGCCACTGGAGAAGGAATCTTAGCACGAGGTATCTCCTCTATCGCGTCAGAACTGGTTGTAGGAGTCTCTACCTCCGGATCGACCTCTGGCATCCCTTGCTCTGGTTCTGAAGAAAGCGATGGACTCTCTTCTGTCACTTCAAAACCTGCAAATGAAACACAAAAAGGTATGAATATGATCCTGTTAAAAAAAATCATCAGGGTCATCACTACAAAGTACCTTCTTCGACGACTGGCGGAACACTCTCTTCCTCCATGAACTCATCGGAAGCATCATCAACATTTACGTCCATTGATGGTTCAAAGTCATCGGAATCCTGTGACAAGTCAGCTGACAAGAAAAATGTTAGCAAATCAAGTCACAGGCAAAAAAAAAAAAGAGAAAGCGAAAGAAGTTATACCAATTGGAGATTCTGGAATCATTCCAGAGTCCCTCGGTTCTTCTTCAGATGCCATAACCGGCTCCATCACCGCCTCATCGGTCGGAACCTCAGGCATCGCCAAGTCTTCATCCTCTGCTAAAAAAAAAGCAGCAGCAGGGTGAGAAAACAAATCAGAACATGGAAAGCCCCATGAAAGAAGCAGAAAAAGAAAAAGGAAGAATCATACCTTCACCGATGGTCTCTTCTTCCCGAATCCTCTTCTCCGGAGGTTCGTCAGCTTCCCCTGGCACCTCCTCATTGACAGTGAGAGGGACTTCCACATCAGGAGAGTCTTCGTCCCGCCCCGTGTGACGCTGACTCCTCTTCCTCTTACTTCTGTGGGCTCACTTCCTAAAAGATCCTGCCCCATTGTCAGAGTCAGGTCTCCCACTTGACTCCTCACTGGATGGTCTGCTCTTGCCAGTAGACTCCACGGAAGCTCGCCTCTATGCCGCTTGCATCCAAGCGTCGAGCTCAGCTTCCTCCTGTTCTAGCTGCTCCAAAGCCTCATCAGGTACTTCCCGAACAGCTTCAGAACCAATGACGCTCTGGTCACCGAGAAAGCCTATCTTGTGCTTCTCTCCAGAAAGGAAGGCCCAAACTTCCTCTCGCCGGACGCCATCCGACTTTCCAGTACCTTTCCCCGAAGACAGCTTTACATCAAGCTCCTTCTTGGAAAGCCCCCGATATGCCAAAAAGCTCTCCGCGAACCACTTCGTGAAGCCGGCAGTTCGGAAAGTCGACAGCTCAGGATAAGAAATCGTGGCAGTAGTGTCTTCAGCACTATAAAAAACCCACGCATTTCTGCCATCCTGCAAACCTCCAAAACGCTTCACCATACTCGAAGGTGCTCCAACAACGCCTTGAGAGAAGCCCAGCTGAAGTGCAAAGCGAGAAGGTACATACGGCTGGATGTCGACGAAAAGATGTCTACGGTACACCATCGTGCCGACTCGTATGCTGAAAAGCCACTCCTTCTCTGCATTGGTCAAAGAGTAATGCCTTCCCGACCCTGCTCTGGTAGAGTCTCGGGAGGCACCAAAATCAAAAGCCTTCTTCCGCAACTCCGGAGAAAGCTTAACTGAAGACTGCCCCATCTCAACGTCCCTGAACCGTCGGATCCTCATGCGGGCAAACAAAAGTGATTCGGATACGGCTTTTCCCTTAGCCAATCGAATCATCAGAGGATCATCATCCTATGCAGTACCCAGCTGGTGGAAGCCAGGACAGTGGTATACAAACCACGAATAAAAGATATAGGCTGAAAATACCCTATTCATAGGGAGCCCAAGCCGAACCAAAAAAGCAACAGCCTGCAGTTCGGTACACAAGTAGGAGTAAAGAGCAGGCACCAAAGCAAGCCGCTCTCCAAACGCCATCTGACAAGCCGGAAAAATACAATGCGGCCTGATGTGTGTTCCATCTCCTCCAGCAAAAATAGCCTCACCTAGCCAAAAAGTGAGGTAAACAGCAAGATCTCTCCGCAGTACAATGTCAGAACAAATGGCATCTGTGCTCGCGAAGAAACACTTCAACTCTTCCTGCATGGCCGAAGTCTTCTTCCTGTCTTCCCGGGTCATGCTATCAGAAGGTTCTCCACCGTCAAAGAAGTTAGGAAACGAAGAGCCACAACTCTTCCAACTGCTGGACCTGACTTTCGAGCCCTCCTTCTCCTTCAAAAGGTCATAGAAGGCGACGAGCTGAAAATACAGAAGCCTGAACTCCTCTGACTGCTCCTCAAGGACGCTGTCAATAGGCATGAACTCCTCATAGAGTTTGCCAAGGATGGGCAATCCAGTAATGGCGCTCAGCTCCTTCAGAGAAAAACCAATCTCACCGTTCGTGACAACGAAGGTATTGGTCTGAGGGAGGAAAGACTCCAACATAGCCATGAAGGCATCATCGGAAAAAGTCACGGTCTCCCTAAAAGCGCGGACTGCATCAAATATCCCGGCTTCCTTCAAAATGGTGCCACCAATCAGCAGGACGCGATCAGTCCACGACTTCCAATCGGAGTCAACACTGAAACGGCCACGAAGTCGAAAAGGCTTCACCCAATTGCTGCCGTCATCGCTAAAAACGCCAAGGCCCACCGGTCCCAAATCGACCGATGGATAATCAGAGCCCTGATAGCCGCTGGCTAGCATCAACATGTCCATTTGGGCAGGCGACTTCTCCGCATATCCGGAGGGACCGCCAACAAAAACCCCGGTCTTGATCACGTTGGTCCTTTTCACCGAGCTTGGAGGATCTTCCCTCTTAGAGCACGTGGGAGAAAGGCTCATGATCGAGATAGTACGATCAAACGTTGACCGGGTAACCACAGTTCTCTTCTCACCATCAGCTGTGTAAGAAAACTGAAAACACCTCCTCTGGTATGTCATGTCGTCAGGGACTGCATCACCGAAGAAGAAGGTAGGCTTGAGCAAAACCCTCAGATCGTCCATAACCCAAGGACGGTTGCTTACCATGATCTTATAATATTCCTCACTCTTGAGAGCGGTCAGTTGTTGCCTCATCTCATCACGATTGAGGGAATCGCATTCTTCCAAGTTTTTCTCCACAAACTGGACCTTCTCCCAAGCCGGCTGAACGGCAGCATTGGAAGATCTAGCAGACCGACGAGGTGTGTCAGTAACAAGACCTTTACCTTTGTTCGTTCTAGAAGAACTACCTGCAAAAGGTGGAAGAGAAAAGATCAATCAACATCAAAATGACAGAATTCTGCTACAAAAATTTTAGCAAAATTTTGACATGGTTCCGGGGCAATTCCAACGAAAAGGAACATACTCCGAAAAAGACAGGAAGCCAGAAGATGAGCTCAACATCGCTGCGAGCTCATAGTCAGTGGAGAATTCTCAAAGAAGGCTTGAACTCAACATCGCTGCGAGAACAAGCCAATCTCATCAAACTTCCGCAAAATTTGGAAAAGAGCTCAACATTGCTGCGAGCTTCAGAATCCAAAAGTTGCAAACTTCCTCAAAATCCAGCAAGACCGAGAAAGAGCTCAACATCGCTGCGAGCTCAAAATCTCTATACTGGCAAAAGAATTTTAGGTATGCATCATCATACTTCCAAATCCATTTACAAAAATCATGCATCAAAAAATATCATCATGCATTAGATGCTAGGAAAACCTTGACCAAAGTTTGACCAATTCCAACCCAATTTGGTCAAAACCAATCAAACTTTGTCCAAGTCAAAAATCATGTTGGCTTGATCTAGAGACTCTAGCCTTCTATCTTGATGCATCAAACAAAAAAATGCATACATATTGAAATTGCATAGCCTCATTATCATAGTGAGCAAACAAGGAAAAAGAAAAAGAAAGAGAGAAAAAAAAATCTCAGCAAAAAAAAAAGAAAAAAAAAAAATTTGGCCCACAGGCCGTGGCCCACTGCCACGTGGCAGTACGGTCAGGTCCGTACGGACCTGTCCGTACAGCCAGAGAAAAAAAAAACAGCAAAAAAAAAAAAAGAAGAAGAGAAGAGAAAAACGCTGAAAAAAAAAGATCAGCTTGAAAAAAAAACAGAAAGAAAGAAAAAAAAAAGAGTTCACGAAAAAAAAAAAGAGAAAATCTTGAAAAAAAAGAAAAAAAAAAGAAAAAAAAAGGAAAGAAAAAAATAGAAGCACGAAAAAAAAAAGGGAAGAAAAAACGTGCATGAAAAGAAAAGAAAAGAAAAAGAGAAAAGAGAAGAAGAAAGAAAAGAAAAGAAAAAGAAGAAAAAAATGATGAAGAAACTACTTCTACAATGGAGATTCTTGACGAGGAAGAAAACTTACTTGAAGCCATTGATAGAAAAGAAGAAGAAAAAAGCTTGGAGATCCTTGAAGAAGAGAAAGCACTTCTTGCCTTGGGGAGCACTCTTGAAAATTTCTTGCAAAAAGAAAGTAATGGAGCAAAAGCACCAACCCTCTTTGCTTTTATAGAAGAGAGCAAGCAAAAAGAGGAAACAAAGAGAAAGAAAGGAGGTAAGTGCTAAAACTTAGCTACTTTCCCAAAGAGAAAGATATTTTGAGAGAATCTTTCCACAAAAAGAAAACTTGGGAAATTCTCTCCAAGTAAAGATATTTTTAGATATTCTCTACACAAAAGAGATATTTTTGGATATTCTTTACAAATATGACACTATATGAGATCTAGGCCATCTCCAAAGCCTAAGGTCCCATGGGTTAGCCCATATGAGCCAGGTTTGGCCACCTAGGCACCAAAAAAAAAAAAAAAAGAAGAAGAATTGCGAGCCCCATGAGCTTCCAAAAATCAAACCATCCAGCCTCATATACCAAATTGAGCAAAAATCTTGAAATTGACATTTCACCAAAAATCAAATCCTGGTCCCCTAACCTGCCACATACAGCTTGTTAGGTCACAAGACCAAAACCAAAAATCAAATCCTGGTCCCCTAACCTGCCACATACAGCTTGTTAGGTCAAAAGACCAAAACCAAAAACCAAATCATGATCCCCCAACTTGCCACATACAGCTTGTTAGGTCACAAGGCCAAAACCAAAACCCGACCCCCTAACCTGCCACATACAGCTTGTTAGGTCACAAGGTCAAAAACAAAAATCCAAATCCACATCCCTGATGTCATCTTCAAAACTTTGCCTCGAGATGGTGTGTGATTCCTTTCACTACCATAAAATTCCCCCGGAAGCTCAAAAGCCACTCTACAAAAAAAAAAAAAAAATGCTCAAAGACTCTTGGTCAAGACAGAGACTCTCCTTCAAGATTCTCTTCGAGGCACATCGACTACAAAGGTTAAGCAACTCGTCGTTGTACCTCGAGGGGGCATTTGTTGGCACTAAAAATGTCACTTTGCCTCTTCAAGCCACATGAAGCCGCAGCCTACCAAAATAGGCAATGCTGCTTCCAAAAAACCAAATCTTGTCAGAATCAAACAAAAACTGCAAGATCCTTCAAGATAGCCAAGAGAAGAGTACACATGAAGTTTCGGGCCATTTCGACAACATTTGGCCTAACTTCACTTCTCCGACAGCTAAACAGGAGCTCTCGGCGGCGACAGCATCGGAGACATCAAATTCCCAATCAAAGCCTGTGGATGATCTCAAAATGCATCCAAAAGGCTCCACGTCAAGTTCCAAGTCAAACCGACAACGTTTGACCCTACATCAACCCTCAAGCAGCTAGATCAAGCCTCTCGGCGGCGAAAACCACCGAAACCATTACTCATCAAATAGAGCACATGGGCAGCTTCAAAATGCTTACAAAGGGCTACACATCAAGTTTCAGGTCATTTCGACAACATTTGACCAGACTTTTGACTCTCGGAAGCCAAATCAGGCCTCTCGGCGGCGGAGCTCCCCGGGACCATGGTTTCCAAGACAGAGCCTGTGGATCATCTCAAAATGACTCCAATAGGTTCCCTGTCAAATTTCAAGTCAATCAGACATCGGTTAACCGCACATCAAAGCGCGACATCTACCTCGCGGTAGAATCAAGCGTACTGGCGACAGGACCCCATACGGCTTCAAAACTCAAACAAAAGCCTATGGTTGGTCTTATTTATTGCTCAGGAGGCTCCACCTCAAATTTCAGGTCATTCAGACATCGTTTGACCCAGTTTCAGCTTCTAACGGAAAATCGGCAACCCTGCGCGACAAAGTCTTCAGCTTTCCTGGAAAATTGGAAACTTTGCAACCCAAATTGCAAGGATTCTCATCAATTTTTCTACAAGGGAATAAGGCCAACAAATGAGCAAAAATGTCAAAGAAAAATACAGAAGAAAAAACGAAGGAAAAAGACCTCAAAACGACCGCAAAACGGGCTCCGAAGGGGAAAATTCCCCCAGGGTCGCAGACCCCCGCGACCCTGGCCCAGGGTCGTAGGCCCCTGCGACCCTGGCCCAGGGTCGCCAGCCCCTGTGACCCTGGAAGCCCGGAATCTCCGGTTTCGCCTCGGGAGCTCCGTTTTCCGTCGTTTTTCGCGATTCGAAGCTTCCAACCCCTAGGACTTTCCAAAATTCATACTTTTGAGGCGCCAAATCCTCCGACATCCGTCAAAATCACGGGTCAACCTCCAAAAGTATCAAAATCAACATTGATCGCCAACCGGTCGACCAAAAAAGTGTGCTTTCCGCCCGATCGATCGAAAAATCGACAGGACAGATGTCACCGGCCCGCTGCTAGCTATCAATGTCTGAGATTACACGGTCATCCGATGTCGATCAGCATGTAGATCCATCGGTGATCATCTCCAAAAGAATCCCAAAAGACGCGCCGCGGCCCGCGACTCTTCAACTGCTCGGCGACCATTTAATGCAGTTAATTGACTAGCTTTATTGCAGTCATTAATTCATTTCTTTGGACGGCCCAATCAAAAGCAAGCATCCAGGAGTTACAAATCAATTAAGTCATGGCATTCAAGCCATGAAACTCCTCCCATTATGATAATTAAGGTGATTAAAAGCCCTTAATCTCCATCGGCCAATCAGATTCAAGGAAAAAGAAGTTACAAAATCAAGAAATAAATCTTGTAACTCCTCCCATTAAAGCCATTAAAGCCCATAAACTCTCCTAATGGCTACCAAGAGCCTATAAATAGGAGAGCTTTCCAAGAAGAAAGGGATCGGAAAAGGACGAACGGAAAACCGAAGATCGAAAATCAAAAGGTGCAGAGAATCCCGAATTCCAGACAGACAGAGTCTAGAGAAAGAGAGAAAATTCTGCAGAAATTCTACATCAAGCACCACTACAAGGTGACAAAAAGTCCCTTGGGGGGTACTCCCCCCCAAGGTCCTTGCCTTCTCCCGCTGCCTCCAATGGCTTAGACGTGGCTTTTCAGCCCGTCTACTTAGCTTTTTATTGGACATAGGACCTTCTCTTGGTCTTTGTCCTTTAAAAACCTGAGGTTATAGCCAAGCCAAGCGAATCAAGAGCATCCTCTGTTCTCATCTGCATGGATGATGGCGAAGCCCATACATGGCTTGCGACCGTCAATCTGAACGAGTCCCCCACAATCTCCTGAAAAGTTAGATCCTCCTTTTCTTGCTTTTCATTGTAGTTTGTATTTTTCTAAAAGAGACAAAAAATCACAACTCTTGTCTTTCATTATTGATGAGAATTGTAAATCGGCTATAAACGCCAAAATCGGCTATAAATGCCAAACAAAATCGCCTTTCACGGCAAACCAAGAAAATGTCTCTTTTCTTAAATATTTGTGCAATGGAAAACTTGAAAGAAGTTGATTTCCTCTTTACTTGCGAAGGTTGATCTCCGGATTACCACTTGCAATTCCAAGTAAAATAGAAAATCTGGCACACCCACACAAAGAAATGTTGACGCACGCTTCAGCCCCCCGGGCGCGAAAGGGCCGGACCCGACGGACTCCCACGTCCGCCGACCCCGGTAGCACCCTCGGCAGGAGCGCGTTCCATCAGCTTGTTGGGTCACAAGGTCAAAATCAAAATCAAACCCCGACCCCCTAACCTGCCACATACAGCTTGTTAGGTCACAAGGTCAAAAACCAAAATCCAAATACCCCATGTCATTTTCAAAACATGGCCTTGAGATGGTACGTGATCCCTCTCACTGCCATAAAATTCCCCCGGAAACTCAGAAAGCTATTCAAAAAAAAAAAAAAAAAAAAAAAAAAAAACAGAGAGAAAAAAAAAATGCTCAAGACTCTTGGTCAAGTTGGAATCTCTCCTCCAAGTTTCTCTTCGAGGCACATCGACTCCAAAAAGCTACTCGTCGCTGTACCTCGAGGGGGCATTTGTTGACACCAAAAAAGTCAATATGTCTTCTCAACATCAAGAAGCCTCCTGAAGCTGCATCCTGCTAAAAATAGACAATGCTACTTCAAGCATCAGATTTTGTCAGAATCAGACAGAAACTGAGAGATCCTTCAACATAGCTAAAAGAGGGGTACACCTGAGGTTTCAAGTCAAACCGACAACGTTTGACCCTCCATCAATGCTCGAGCAGCAAAAACAAGCCTCCCGGCGGCGGGAACCACCGAAGCCATCACGCATCAAACAAAATACATGAGTAGCTTCAACATACTTCCAAAAGGCTGCACGTCGAATTTCAGGTCATTCCGACAACGTTTGACCAGGTTTCGATGCTCCGAGAGAAAATCAAGCCTACCGGCGGCGGACCAACCCGAGACCATGACATCCAAAACGGAGCCCATGGAACGTCTCAAAATGACTCCAATAGGCTTCCCGTCAAATTTCAGGTCAATCGGACATCGTTTGACCACATATCAAAGCTCGGCATTTTCCCCGCAGCAAAATCGAGTGAAGCATCGATGGGACCCCAAACAGCTTCAAAACTCAAATAAAAGCCCATTGTTGGTCCTATCCACTGCTCAAGAAGCTTCACCTCAATTTTCAGGTCATTCCGACATCGTTTGACCTAGTTTCGACGCTTGACGGAAAATCGGCTACAAAGTCTTCGGCTTTCCCGAAAAATGGGAAACTTTGTGCTCCGATTTCGCGCGGGTTCTCGTCAAGTTTTCTCTAAGAAAATAAAGTCAATAATTGAGGAAAATTGTCAAGAAAAATACAGAAGGAAAAAGGAACGAAAAAGATGGAAAATCGGCCGAAAACGGAGCTCGGCGACCAAAGGGCAAAAAACCCTAAGGTCGCCAGCGACCTTGGCCCAAGGTCGCTGGCGACCCTGGCCCATGGTTGCCCGGCGACCCTGCAAATCCGGGTAGCCGGATTTTGCACCAAATCATCCATTTTCCGATTCTTTTCGCTTTTCGGGTGTTTCGGCCTCTGTGATTTTCGGAAAATGCAATGTTTGATGCTTGAAAACGACTGATCTTCGTCGACATCTCGGATCTGCCGTCAAAAGCATGAAATCATCACCGATCGCCTCAAGATCGCCAACCGGCTGACCAAGAAAGTGCACTTTCTGTCCGACCGATCGTGAAATCGACAAGACAGATGTCACCGACCCGCCAACATCAATCAATGTTTGAAATTGCACTGCAATCCGACATCAAACAATGTATGGATCCACCTGTGATGATCGCAAGAAGGATCTCAAAAGGCGCAGCGCGGCCTGCGACTCTTCACATGCCTGGGCGACCACTTAATGACGTTAATTGACCCGTTTATGACAACTTAATGCGGTCATTAACTCATTATTTTGGACGGCCCAATCAGATTCAAGCATTTGGGAGTTACAAATCCAAGTAATCATGGCATTAAACCCATGAAACTCCCATCATCATGAAGCATAAAGGCAATTAAAAGCCCACTACCTTCATCGGCCAATCACAAGCCATGAAAAAGGAGTTACAAAATCAACTTGTAACTCCTCATCAATGCTATCATCATCGCTATCAATGCCCATAACCATCCCATGGCTACCAAAAGCCTATAAAAGGAGATCCATTTCCAAGAGAGAGGGGATCATCATCGAAGGATCATATCGACAGCTATTGACTTGAAGTTCTGCACTTCTCCCAAAGAAATTCAGATGAAGTCCTGCTGCTCTACTGCAAAGAACACCACAAGGTGATCAACGTCCCTTGGGGGGCCACCCCCCCCCCAAGGCCTCCTCCTTCTCCAACATGGCCTAAACGCGGCTTTTCATCCCGTTTACTCGATTTTTCATTGGATATAGGACCTTCTCTTGGTCCTTGTCCTTTAAAAAACTGAGGTTAGGAGCCAAGCCAAAGAATCAAAGTATCACATGTTCTCATTTGAAGGAAGATGGCGAAGCCCATACATGACTTGCGACCGTCGATCTCAGCGTGTCCCCACAATCTCCTGAGAAGTTAGATCCCTTTTCTTCCTTTTCTATTGTAGTTTGTATTTCTTAAAGAGACAAAAGAAATCACAATTCTTGTCTTTCACTTTTGATGAGTTTTGTAAAATCGCCTTTCACGGCAAAATCGCCTTTTACGGCAAACAAACAAAAACGCCTCCTACGGCATTCTAAAAAAAACAAACTTGTATCTTTTCTTAATATTAATGCAATTTGAAAAGTTAGAAAAAAGGATTGATTTCCTTTCGACTTGTGAAGGTGAATCTCCGGATTATCACCATTCCAAATTCCAAGTAGAAAGTAAATCTGGCATACCCGTACAAAAATGTTGATGCCTGAAATTTTCCCTCCTCCGCCGAGACCCAGGTCAACCCCCGGGGTGCAGAAGAAGAGGACGGAAGATTTCTTTCGGGTCCATCACGGCTGATGAAGCGATTAAGCGCGGGCGCCATACCTGTGAGCCTCTAAACTTGTTTCGTCGTAGTGGGACTCTGGATTCCTTGAATAATCGAAATCTGGTCTGGGTTTGCTTTAATTCCCCTTCTTGTGACCAGGCTTTCGAGAAATTTGCCGGAGCCAACACCAAATGCACACTTGGAAGCGTTTAATTTGAGCCGAAATTTCTTGAGGATGTCAAACGTTTGACTTAGGTCCGCCAAGTGGTCCTGTGACCTTTTAGACTTGACAACCATGTCGTCAATGTAGACCTCCAACGTCTTTCCTAGTTAGGCCTGGAACATCTTCGTCACCAGCCTCTGGTAAGTTGCCCTTGCATTTTTAACCCAAACGACGTCACTTTGTAACAATAGATGCCCCTAGGTGTTATAAATGCGGTCTTTTCTTCATCAAGCCCGTGCATCAGAATTTGATGGTAACCTCGGTAAACATCGAGGAAACTCATCCGATCATGCCCGGCAGTTGCGTCAATCATCTGATCAATCTTCGGAAGCGGGAAGCTGTCCTTGGGACAGGCTTTGTTGAGGTCGGTGAAGTTGACACAAACTCTCCACTTCCCACTCTTCTTCTTGACTACGACTGTGTTGGCCAGCCAATCTGGATAATGCACTTCCCTGATTGCTTTGGCCTCCAACAGCTTTTCAAACTCCTCGATCATAGCCTCGGTTTATGGAACTCCCGTTCTCTAAGACTTTTGAACCACGGGCTTGTGCTTCGAGTCCACGTTCAACTTGTGGCACATGACCTCGGGGTCAATGCCGAGCATCTCATATGGAGTCTAGGCAAAAACTTCCTTGTTCTGTAACAAGAAGTTTAAGAGCTTGGACCATTCAGTTTCAGCGAGCTTCTTCCCAAGCAGAAAGTACCTTTCAGGATCGTTGGGATCGATCTTGACTTCGGCTAGATCTTCAATGTTTTTTTGTTCCGGAGCTCGGCCGACATCTTCAAACTCGGCTTCTTTGTCCAGTTCAGCCATGTGTACCTGCTTTGGCTTTGCTTTGCCAGGTACTACGGCCATCAAGCATTGTTTGGACATGTGCTGGTCACCCCTGACCGTGATCACCTCAACTCTGTCGTTCTCATTCTCTAATGGGAACTTGAGTTTCTGGTGATGAATGGAAGGCACTGCTTCCATATCGTGCAGCCAAGTCCTCCCCATTATTGCATTGTATGGGGATGGTGCATCCACCACAAGGAAGACGGCTGTCATGCTGGCTCCCTCGATTGGGACTTTGAGGGTGACTTTCCCCTTGGGATATACGAGCTTTAACCTGAAGCCCACCAAGGGAGTGCGCGCCTCCAGCAAATCCTCTTCTCTGAGACCCATCTTCTTGAAGCAATCGAAGTAGAGGATCTTTAACGAACTTCCGGGATCCACGAGAATCCTCTTCACCATGAAGTTCTTTAACCTTAAGGTTATGATCAAAGGGTCATTGTGGGGGAGCTGGACTCCATCCAAGTCCTTATCTGAGAACCAGATCTTGGGTCTTTCTTTCCAAACTTTCTTGGCAGCTGGTCCTGGCTCGGTCGTCGTCACTTGCTTGCCGTGGGAAGCCCTCCTGGCCTCAGCACGAGCTTGATTGCTCCCTTTTGGTGCGGGAGTAAGGTGGATGACGCTAATGATGCCTTCCAGCTCATCGTTGTCCTGACCATCGTCATTTCAGCACTGATGAGCTCGGTTATTATTCAAGCCCTCTTCTTTTATGTGGTCCCTCAAGTGGCCGTCCTTGACAAGCTTCTCAAGGTGGGACTTGAAGGCCATGCAATCTTCAGTTTTGTGCCCGTTTTGTTTATGGTAGGCACATAACTTATTTTAATCTCGGGTGGAGGGGTCACCTTTCATAAGCTGCGGCCATTTGAAGAACAGTTGTGACTTGATCCTCTGAAGGAGTTTATAGATTGGCTCCTTGAAGACCGTGTTCACAGCTCTATAGGAGGCAACAGCTGGCTTGGGCTTCTTTCCGCCCCCGGAGGTAGAGACCGAAACTGCTGCTGGGCTTGGAGACGCTCTAATTCGATCTATCACCTCTTTCCGAGATGACTTCATCTTCTTCTTGGAGGGTCTGTCTTCTTGCCAGAGGCCAAAGCTTTGCCGAGCTCGGGCCTCGTCTTCCTCCTGCTCGATAAACTGGTTCACCCTGGCCATCAGTGCTTTCATAGTGACCACGGAAACCAGACCAGGTCCTTTTTAAGCTCATTGCCTGGTAGTAGAGCTTGCTTGAAGGACCTGATGGCCGCTCTGTCAGTGGCGTCTTCTACCTAGTTGTAGATCATCCAGAATCTCTTGGTGAACCGAGTGACGTTCTCTGTCTGCCTCATTCTAATGGCCATTAGATCACCGTCCGTATTGGGGATGACCCGGTGAGCCTAAAATTTTTCCACGAAAGATTTTCAGAGCTACCGCCAGCTCGAAACCGACCCCTCTGGAAGCGCGCAGGACCATTTCAGGGGGAGGTTTCCTAAACTGGAATAGAAGACTCTGCAGTTCAGGTGACCTACATCACCCCATACCGACATCCGCTGAGTAAAATGTCGGAGATGCTCTGCCGGATCCAAGGTCCCATCGTAAAGGACGAACCTCAGAACAGTAAATTGCTCTAGGAGAGAGAAGTTCCTTATCTCCTGGGAGAAAGGAGATGTACCGAGATCCTTAGTATCGTAGGAGTTCAGCCGATCTCGGGTGAAGCCAACCACCTCCATATTTCGCTAGACCGTCTGCTTGACCTGTTCGTCAAGCCACTCTCTCAGGTCGTCATTGTCCTCCGGTCTTGATTTTGACCTCTTCGAGTCGTCGTTCAGGTGGCTGCTACTAGAGCCTTCGTCATAAGCTCAGTCACGCCTCTTGGTATTTAGGATTTGCCTCAAATCCTGCTCGACCGAAGGAGCTTGATTGCTCCTAGGGGGTGGAGTCCTCGCCCTCTTTAGGAGCTGCTGCCGGAGCTGACGAGTCAACTATTCCTGTTCTTGGATAACAAGGTTCTGGGCCTCGATATCCGCAAGGAGCGGGTTGTTGTCATCATCGTCGCCGTCAATCTGGTGATAGGATTGATGTGACTTGGTTGGTATTGGAGTATCATCTCGTCAGGGGCGTTCCGCTAGAGGGAGACTCTGCCGGAGACGCTCCAGTAGAAGGTCGTCTTGTTGGGGAGGTGCTGTCACCCCCTTCAAAGATGAGCTCAACTGAGTTACAGGCCCCTCTACGCTCACCACACCAGATTTTGTCCCGGTTCGCTTTTGGCGAGTGACCGGTGGCAACTACTTCGGCAATACCGGTGGTGGTGGCAGAATTCTCGATGATTCCTCGCCCTTTCGGTTTTTGGAGGCATGGTGTTTGTGAACTTGGTTTGATCTTTCCCCAAAGACGGCGCCAATTGTAAGTGTCTAAATATTTATGGACTTGTTTAAGTGGATCTAGAGCTTTTTGGGAAAGATTGGATGGATGCCTTGAACTTGAAAGGGAAAGAGAAGCAAAAGTTAGATACCCTAGCTGCACTCAACCAAAGGCACTCCGATGCTCAAGTCAGTTCAGTAACCAGACCAAGAGAGAAAGGGAGAGTTTGGAGTATGTGTAAGATTGGATGGATGCCTTGAACCTGAAAGGGAAAGAGGAGCAAAAGTCAGAGACCCTAGCTGCACCCAGCCAAAGGCACTCCGATGCTTAAGTCAGTTCAGTAACCAGACCAAGAGAGAAAGGGAGAGTTTGGAGTATGTGTAAGATTGCATGAGATTACCCAAGATTGCGTACCTCTTCTGGATTGTCTCCTGGTATATATAAGCGGAAGTCCCATCGGACCATACTAGTAGTTGGAGGTACAGTCCCATCAGACCATACCCTGAATCCGTGGAGGTAGTTGGAGGGAGGGTCCCATCGGACCATGCCCTGATGTGGATCATGCTCTTTCAAGGATTGCTAACGTGACCATCGAATAAAGGTAACTCCTTGTCCTTATCCGGTGCTCGTCTTATCTGTCACCACGTTCCGCAACGTGATTGAACCTTTGTAGGAATGCGGTTGTAACTGACTGAGCGCTGATAATCGTCTCGGTTAACCAAATTGAGGTGAATATGATGCTGACATCAGGTATGAACGCACTCTGGCACTATTGCTGAGATGCGGGGCACCATTGCCGAGCTGCAGAGACCAAGATCGAGACGTGCTTAGCTGGTACACTTACCGAAACTAAGTTAATATGGGTATTAAGAGAATATCCCACACACAAGTACTATATATTTCTCATATGTTAATCTTTAATTTTAATGAATCCTATGTTTATTCTGAAATTTTTTTTTTTTTTTTTTTGGTATGTGTGATTTGTTTATTATGGATTTTGTACGGCTGGAATGAAGCGGCCATTAACATGCAGTCACCACTGGGATGTTGTAATTGGATGAAGTAGTGGGATAGTGGTTTTTTTTTTTTTAACAAGCTTTGGGGAGGTTGTAATTGAATGGAGTAATTCCAAAGTTGAATGTATATGTTAAAACTTGATTTCTTAAATTTGTCTGCAACTTTGTGTAATGTGACGTTGTAGTAGGATGTCCTACTAACTTTAGAATGTCAGGTAATAGTAACTAGAAAGGAACTTACAGGCCAACCATCACCATCTACTACCCAAGTGGGAATCACAAATGAGTGAAATGAGAAAGCCTGATTGGAGTTCATATTCTGACCTGAGAATGCCTTGGGATTTTCTATAATCCTTCTAATTTATGGAGGCTTATTTTTTAGGACATTTCATTTACTTAAGCAGTTGAGATACTAATGGGACCATCGATTTCTGAGCGTATGTGATCCAACGAGAGTGTGAAATTGGTTACAATGGCCCATGTCACGCGACTGAAGTTATTACTCAAGTCAGAGGCCCATTATTGAGCATTTTCAACCCAATTGAATGATTTTTTTCCACCTCTCATAGTTTTACCCAGTGTATATGGATAGAAGGGTTAGTTTTACCCCATGCATGTGGATAGGAGGGCTTACAAGTGCCCCTAGGAATTAGTTCTCGGCTATCCAGAATCAAGTGTCCCTCGCGCTCAACACTAAAGGCTCATGGGTTGGACTTGGCAGAAGATACCCTAGGTTATCAAAAAAAATTATTGAATGCTATTTTTGCTTCAAAATAACAACCATACAACTGCAAGAACAAACCAATTGTGCCTCTGGGTCCAAGCAAAGAGCATTAATTAATTGTGTCTTCGAACTACACATCAATATAGTTTCAACAAATTGATCCATCCACAACAGGATTCAATAGCAAGATCAAGAGTTGTATACCCACGAGTTCAAGAGTTAAACTTTTACTAAATAAGATGGTCTAAATTGAATGGTGTTTTGGATAATAGAAACTCAAAATTAAGTTATAATTTATTTGAAGATATTAGTTGAAGACTCTCTGTTTGTTGAACAGTTTAATGGAAATTACCAGAATATGCACTTTTTAGGTGATCTAAGATATGTTATTGTCATTCACAGCCACAGTTATTGACATAAACATGGGTTGCTAGGATTTAAAAATTCGAAAAAGGAATCTGGTATGATCACCAAAGACTTTCCAAGGGACATAACATTCGCGTGCTTGAGACATGACACTCACGAGCTCAAGACATGACACCTTGATGGACATGACTTAATTTGCGAGCTCGAGACATTACTTGCAAAAAAATAAAAACAAGTGAAGGGAAATTTAGTCCGAAAAAAGGGATCTCTACGGTAGAAGCCGTCTTTGGACATTACGTGTATTTAAGGCTTGATTTAGAAGTATAGAGATTTGAGTCTTTTTCTAGTAAAAAAAAAAAAAAAAAAGGAATTATAATACAAGTGATGATGATGATGATGAAAAGAAATTTTGTCCACTAGTATTTCATCTTCGAACATCCCAAGCAAAGTTTTTTGTTATTGGCAAGCCACACAAAGATTACAAATCATGAACATCACATCTTGTTGTTCAAGATGATAGCAGTTCTGTCATAAGAAGGTTCTATTTATGGACTACTGGGAAAATCAAAGACTCGGATCCATGCTCACCTGAATAGCCACGCCATCTCTGTTCATTAAGCCTCCCCTTCCTTTGAATTCTAGAATACTTGATTTCTTCAAAAGTCGTTTGACCAAGCGAACCAAATGTGCTATTACTAGTGGGCCAAGCAAGGCCAATGAACCAAAAAGTCAAATTAAAGCCATAGTGATGTAAAGACTACCAAGCCCTGATTTACGGAAGGCATTGAGATAAGTACTGAGAGAGAAGAAGGCCAAACCAAAAGAAACTACCATCGAAGCGATAGCAATCCACATAGCAATCATCAAAGCCCACATCAACCTCGTTTGTTTGAGACTGAAACCACTTATGAGCAGTAAGATTATGCTGGCAGATGCAAGAAAACCGATATCGTTGAAGAAGTTGATTAACATGTAAAAAATAGGTTTCTCATAAGACATGATCGCCTCTCCTGCCCTGTGTTGCGCTAGACTATTATAATACTGTGTCTCATTCATTTCCGAGGGTCCTGTATGTTGTGGCTTATAGTTATCTTACAAAACGCCACCAGGAGGGTTGAGTACAGCTTCAAAGGTCACTGTTGCAATCAAAACTGCCACCACCATCACCATGCTTTTCATCTCATTCAACCAATTAGCGTGTGCCTTCCAAGTATTTTTACAACGAGTTGTTGATTGTGCCTGTGAAAATTCCTTGGCACTTCTACCTCCTGCACGACATAGAATCCTTTTGCATTCTTGCATAGCCAGATTTCCTTGGTGCTTTTACTAGGGCATCCAGTGGCGTATGTTTATTCATGTTCAAAGCATTTATTTCCTCGCTGGTATTGCAAAGCAAAAATTCTATCACCTGCACATTTGTAGTCAAACTTAGAGCCTGTTTGTTTGTAATAGGATAGAATAGAAGAGGAGTAAAAAAAGGTTGCAACAGTTGAGATTTTTAGCTCAAAGTATATTTGGATAGAACACAGGAGATAAGTGAAATAACCACATCGACTATAGAGAGGAAAGTGAATGGGAGAAGGGCTCATGCAAGGTAAGGGTGTAAGCTCTACATATAACCACATTCACTTTCCTCTCTATAGTCAATGTAGGACTCCGGGGCGTCACAATCCACCCCCCTTAGGGTTGCACATCCCTGTGCAGTAGCCTGCCAGCCCTCTTGGCCCGCCACGCTTCCGCTGGCCTCATGCAAGGTAAGGGTATAAGCTCTACATATAACCTCATTTACTTTCCTCTCTATAGTCGATGTGGGACTCCGGGGCGTCACACAACCCATCTAAATTTCATTATAGCTAATTTTGAATAACTTGCTTACTTTACCCCACCTTCTTTCTTTCCCATGAAAGTTGTCACCCCTCACTTTCATATTACTTTATTCCAACAAACCAAACACATATAAAGTAATTCAATACTCATTTTATTTCAACCCATTTCACTTTAACTTTATTCCAAATCTGAGATTTACTCTACTCTTACTCTATCCGTCTTGGAAACAACCAGGCCCTCCAGTTTAGCAACTCTACTAATGAAGTCAAGTGAAGTAAAGTTGATTTTGAAGATAGAATAAAATATAAGTGACTTATGATGGTATTTTATTTTTAGTTCTTGATTATGGAATCTTTTTTTACTTTCTGTATGGGAAAGTGGAGTTTTTTTATATTTTAGTAGATAAAGATGATTGCTTTTTGACATTTTTTGAAAAAGATGGAGGGAGATTTGAATTAAAGTGCTTTTGATGTGCCATCTTGCCTGAGAAATGGAACATTTACTTGACTTTTACTATGTTAGTAAAGTGCCAAACTAGCTTCTACTAGTTTAAGAGTGGACTTTGAGGACTCAAGGATCGAGCCCTGGGCAAGTGTGCAGAGCTAAGATGCGATTCAACCATGAGTGTGTTGGCAGTTAACCCTCTATTCATTTGTCCCCTACACGTCGAACAACTACTATGTCTTAAGAGTCATTGAATGGGTCCCGCAAAGCCCCACCTCAACATTTTCACATTTTTCATTTCCAGGACCTATCGTATTGTTTTGGAGAAAATCACAACCTGGCTTGTAGAGACATCTAGATTCAAGCGAGCTATGATAATTTCATGCTAAGTTGGGCACGGCTAACACAAGCTATGGCATAGGCCCTGTGATTGAATCCAAACTTGATAGCTGTGCCCATCAGAGATTGCTCTTTCCATCACCTTGTCTTGTGATCATTAGGGACCTAGGTGGGCCCCATTATGGTGT
Source organism: Umbellularia californica (assembly GCA_028538565.1). Classification (NCBI taxonomy): domain Eukaryota; kingdom Viridiplantae; phylum Streptophyta; class Magnoliopsida; order Laurales; family Lauraceae; genus Umbellularia; species Umbellularia californica. Next base: position 26,375,105 of record JAPQWN010000006.1, read on the forward strand.
CTTTCATAGTATGCGTGTCTCCCCTAGTATTAAGTAAGAGTTAACTCTCATAGGAACATTTTCGTTTATTTAATATACAACGTATTCCCTATGTATAAGAGAATAAAGTTTCGGTTACCTTTTTCATAACAACCATTTAGGGACAATGAATATGGTCTACGTTTCTTATGGAAGAAATGCTTAAAAGAAAGACTAAAAGACAAAAGGGCCTAGTTAACTCCACACCTAAACCATTGCTAGAAATTCATCGCTGAAACCGGTACAAAGGAAGGAGGATACGAGAGTTTAAATGCCACAGAGAGAGACATATGGATTCAAGAATGTTTAGTTTACATTTAAATTATAATCGTGTATTATTCAAATAAAACATTTGTAGCTGTTGATCTTGAGGATTGGGAATGGCTTCCGGGCACTCCGAACATGAATTTTGTACTTTTTGCAACTATTTTGGAGCTCACAAGAGGGTAATGTAAATCAAAGCTGTCTAGTACACATGTCAGTGTAACACTAATATTTTACTTTTGGTAGCTTTTCTTTTCTCAGGTGCCATGATAAAGAAGTTCCAATCTCTCATATCAAATAGTTTTATGACTCAAGGAAAAATAGTAAAAAGAATAAATCCCCAATTTGCAAGGAAAGCACCCCATTGGGCACCACATAGAAATCCCTTGCATCACAAAAATGTGCTTTTGACATAAATGGAAAAAAAAATGTGCCTTTGACAATAAACGGAGGAAAATGGATTTTACCTCTGTCTGAATCTCAAATGCAAGGAGATGCAAGATGGAATTGTCGTCGTTGTCTTTCATGTTCACAAATTCATCATCATAGACGAACTGGATCAACATCTTCAAGGCCTCCAACTGGTTATGATTGGCGCAAAGGTGCAAAATTGGCTCTCCTTCATCGGTCAGAACCCAAGCAGCTGTAGGTTCAGCAAGAATCAACTCCTTCAACACCTCAACTCGGCCTTTCATTGCTGCGATATGAAGAGGAGTCCTTCCTCTTTTGTCACGGACGTAACAAACACTAGCATCTTTTTCTAAGAGTAGCTTTACTACCTCTCCATGCCCTTTCTGGGAAGCAAGATGAAGAGGATACATTCCATGCGAATTTAATTCATGGGCGTATTCGGGTTTTTGACTCAAAGTTTCTTGGGCGAAATCAACATGCCCAAACTGGGCAGCTACGTGCAGAGGGTTTTCATTAGATACTCTCCATGAAGGAGGTGTTGTTCTTGGTTAAGCAGATTCTGCAACATTGTCACGTCCCCTCTAATTGCGGCTTTGTAGAGCCTCGTGTCCATCCCCCTTCTCTCTATTGTTTTTGCAGGTGGATTGAAAAAGTGCAGGGGTCTCCGGGATCTCTAGATTGGTCTACTCAAACAATCAACCAATGTGTGCAGAAATAAACAATAATGCAGCGGAAATAAATCAACAAGCACATATCACAAGGACACCAAATATAAGGTGGAAAACTCTAACCGGGTGAAAAACCACCGATCCAAACGGGATCAAATCAAGCACTATGAATCTCGCAATTACAAGAAACTCAGATCTCTTCCCTAGATATCCCCTACCCAAGGACTGAAGTTACCTTGTGTTGCTTCACGCTTCAACGACTTCACACTGTTGATTGCAACAGATCCAAATCAGCACTTGACTCCTCAAATCTTCTCGCAGGAAGATAATATTCTACAAAGGATGCAGAAGAAGTGACTCTAGAGAACTTGACAGCACAACTTCATAAAGCTCTAGAGAAGAACTCTCTCAATGATAATCTCTAACTCAGCACTATGAGAGGTGAGGGTTCTTCATTGCAATAGCCTTTGAACCCTTTAAATAGCCCTTGGTTCGTGCTTAAAGTTTCCTAAGAAGATTAGGATAAAAACAAACAGTTTGAGCACAATTAGAATATCAAGTTTCCAATCTTGAAGCACTGTCTGCGTCAGGTTCGCTTGAGCGATCTCTCGGTTCGCTCGAGCGAACAACCCTCTGTTTCAGAACTGGGCAAGACAGAACACTGTTCGCTCGAGCCAATGAAATGGTCGCTCGAGCGAACTCCCCTCTGGACTTGATCCTGAAATTCAGCTCTCTTTCTCCAGCAGACTTCTTCTAATTCCTTCAGGCTTTCTCCTTCTGAGTCCTTCCAATCTTCTATCTTCAGAGGTCTTTTCTAAATAAAACATTACAACTCAAAGACCCAGAGTTTTGTCCAACCCATGAATTTAGCCAACACACAAAATCCTAACATGGATGGTCAACTTTAACTAAAACATGAAGTTCATAGTGGGCCTCTTGATTGTCCCGGCCGTTTGAAGGTGGTACTGATGTTTTGTCGGTTTGAATTGGTCACATGACCTTTGGACTGTGCCGGTCATCGATACAAATTTTAAAACTGAGACCTCCCGACTATAATTGCTCTTGGTTCTTTCCGGAAAAAATAAGACTAACAAACATAGTCTTGATTTACTGAAGCAGCGGCTCAGCGATTTTTGAGCCCATTACTGTAAATTCATCTTTGAGGTCTACTTTTGAAATCCAAATCACTCAAAATAACATCACCCATTTTCCTATTATGAAGAAAAATTTACAATTATGCATATTGTTAGATTGGTAGCGTCTGTGTAACATACAAATGCTTCACTCCAATTAGTATGATTATGCCCACTTTCAGAGAATCAGATTGGTCAACGGCTAAAACACAGTACTTCCTTTCTTTCGATCAGAGTCTGGAGCCATCATAAATCAACAGTGGACATAACTTCGATTGTGGTGAAGTCTTCATTGGTGATGGAATAAGATAAGACCGTGATGTACGGTCAAACTTCAAAGGTGAAACCCAATAATGGATTTATAGCTATGGACTCAAAGATAGTGCATGAGAATGAAGAAAATACAGCCACGTTTACGAGAGATGCTACTATTTGTCAATTCCGATCAAGCCCTTCGAGTAATTCACTTGTAGAGTAAGTTGAAGTGAAAGGTTGCTTTTAAAACACAAGAAAAGAATACGGATATTATCAAAAAGTACAAAATTTCAAAAATTATTTTTTATTAAAAAAGGTCAAGAAGGCAATCTCTCGTTCTACTAAAAGACAAAAGGGCCTCTTGTCAAAAAAATTCATTCACATGTCACAAAATGATAAAAAGTCAATGAGATAGATTTGTAGTTTTTTTTACTTTTTGACAAGTTCCCTGTTCTTTTTTCTTTTTTTTTTTTTTTTTTTCTCTTAAATTGACCTCTTGTTGACTCATACAAGTCCTAAGTGGTGGGGATCTTTCTATTGCCTTTTGAAATAAAACATCTGATAGAGTTTATTAGCACACTTGCCCCATCAAAGCTATATGGCAATTTGTATTTAGCCATCTTAAGAATAAATAAATAAGACCTTCAACACCTCAAGTTATCCATTTTAAGGTTATGAAATGGATGATAAACAAAACTTATATTCTAATTATCCTCTTTATAAACTTAGATCATACAATTAAAAGCATCAAGTGAACCCAGTTTTTTTCTAGATAGTTAGATAGAAAGTCCCCTTCCACCTAGCAGCGAAAGGGTCTCACAAACTCTACCATGTGCCATCCTATTTTATAAAATCATCAATAAAAAAAGTTACTGTTATGAAAATTGTAGGCAATCATGCTCTTCTTCTTCTTCTTCTTCTTCTTCTACTTTTATGTTTTTGAGAATCTGCCTTTCAAATATCCCGTGGACTTATTTGTTGCCCAGCATGGCCCCACCAGGGCCCTGGCACCCCAGAGATAACTTCACATTGTTCCCTATACTCTTTAATTGGAGCTCCTCTATCAAGCACTAGAGCTCACCTCATGGTGAGCTCCAGTGCTTGTGGGACCCACTTTGGCCTCACCTAGGCATCGGATTGGGAGGGGGATCGAAAGATCTCCCCCGAACACTACCTGTGTACGATGACTAAGCTTCGATCATCACCGAACCCACTTGATCTATGGCCAAAAATTTTGACTGTTCAAAATGAGTGCAAGTCAATCGAATGGTCTAGTCCATTCGGATGGATCCCAAACTCAAGATCGGTAACTATCACAAGGGGTCCCTATTTTATGGTTTACTTAGATGGATCACAAGTAGGGCCCCACTAGGTGTTTTGGCATGCGGTTCTCACCTTATTGTGAGTACCGGTGCTCGTGGTGGTTTTCCTCTATTGACCCAATTTTACATGAGATTGAGTCCAGGGCATCTAATTTTGAGTTCATTGAATTTTCTTTTATTCCTAGGAAGTTGAACTCTATGGCTCTGACTTACCTAAAAACTCTTATAGTATGGGTTTTGGGATTAGGGGAGTTGGGACTTAGGGTCTTTGGTTTGGTTTGGTGACTTTGGTCTTTTTTTTTTTTTTTTTCTAATGACATTTCTATTTTACCAAAATAAAAATAAGAAAAAGAGGCCCCTCCTTAGAACATATCCAAGATATTCTTAACTTAGAAGAAATTTAAAATCTGTAGTGAGTAGTGTTAGATTGTATGCCCTCAATCTAGTAGATGACATGAACATTTTGATTAATTATCTCAATTGATATACTTTTCCATTTCTTTTCATTAGATGAATAGGATATTCTGTTTAATTGTTGCACATATTTGATACAAAAATGATATGGTTGTTCTCGAGATGAACAAGAGCCCTTAAGTATATTATATATGATCCATGTGTGTGGATGAGATTCACATGCAGGAGATATAGGTCAAAAATCTTATATTTAAAATGTTTTACAACCAATGAGAGACTGAGCATTTCATCTAAAAAGGTTGTATTACTATGAGACAGTGTGGTTTGTCTTGACTATCAGAATGGAAGACTCAAGATTGTTGTGCTAGTACATTAGATTTATTGAAGGACCATGAGTAAAGCCTTATATAAAATATTGTCTCTAATTAAGGAACACTCTCATAATTTCCGAGCAATAAGATCTTATTCCTGATGGAGTAATGGGCTCAAGTTTCTGCCAAACATTTACTTTAACTTACCAATAAGTGAGGCCAATTATAGGTCAACACATCGGTATCTTGAATAGATGGTACTAGGATTGTGAGAACATATGTTCTCAAGATAGAACATATCCTCATAGAAGAAATACCTCACTGCGCTGATTAATAGATTTATCGTCGGTAAGTGCGCATTTGTTCTGATTAAGAGTTAATCAGATGGTATCGATGATCGATGTGATTAATTGTATCACAAGGATAATAAGAGGTGGATCCACATTGGTTAGACAATTTATATTTATTTCCAATGGATCCATGGATATAATTGATTGATGGGTTTGTTTGCAGTAATTGGAAAGTTTAGGGTCTTTTGACAGAAATTTTTAGGATTGGAGAGCAATTACATTTATATAGTGGTGTCATTTGTAATTAATTGTTTGTCTGGATCTTGCATAAGATGTGGGGTTCGGATGTTTCAGTTGGAGCCATATTCAAGGATCCCTAGTGGTCCCAATGCTAGCCCTAAGAGAGAAAGTTGTATTCAAATAAGAACTCATAAGAGAACTAGAATTGTGGGATTATAAAAACAAGAGAGGGCCGGACATCCAAGACACTTATCGGATGTCCTTGTGCTCCTCTCCTCCCCTCTTCTTGTTCTCTACTTTGAGTGCCTTGAGTCCTCAATTGATATTCCATCATTCTCTTTGAGAAGATCTTTGCAATTGGGTCTGGGAGAGCGCGTCTCCAAAAGGGTTTTACAGAGACAAAGATTAAAGACTGGATTTGAGCACAACAGAGCTCCTTAGTTATAAATATGCACCATGTTATTCATAGATCTAGATAGTTGTTTTTGTTCAAGTCTATTTTTCTTGACATAAATCTAGGATCTTAATACATTAAGATCGGTGTTTTAGATATTCTTGGAATTGGTTCCATGGTGATTTGGATGTTACATCCCTGCGTTAAGTGAATCAAAGTTTTAAAAACATGTCTACAAGGTCCATATACCGGTAGAACACGAAGTAGCCTCTATCCCTCGACAACCCCAACAGTATTTATATTTAACAGTGTCTTAATAACAAGTCCTTGTGAACCATCAAAGCAATGAAGTGCTACTTTTTTCAGCTGCATTTGCTTAAGATACGGCCTATTTGCTTCTTTTGAAACATAAACTATAGCTCACATGAGTAGTAAAACCCTTTAAAATTACATACCGTGGGATGCCTACAGGCACCACGAGAGCTCCTGAAACAATGCCCAAACTTGCAACAAGATTCATAACTAATCTACCATTCTGTCATTCTATGATAAAACTAGAAATGAAGAGAAATTTAATTTCCCATAACAAATACACCTTAAAAACAAGAATTTCAGGAAATAAAAAGATTCAATGGGTTGGGATGGAAACAATGGTGCTTTACAAAGAATGGAGTAACAAATACCAATCATTCTTGATGCATCAAACAAATGTTCTCTCTTGAGAAACAGGGGAAAAAAATAAGTCTCACTGCCTCATCATTTGCAAGGATTTTCTTTCAAATCACAGAATAAAATTCATGTCAATGGCTGTATATGTTAAGCGATCCACAGGGTTGAAATGATCAACTGCACTCTAGTTGATAATGGATGGTCTAAATGTCTCAAATTTAAATACAGTGGTCCAATAGGGGAGCGAGAATGTTGAGATAGATGTATGGTATAGCTAGGAAAGATAGACTTGGAAATGGGCACATAGGAGCATTTTGGGTGGCATCAATAGATGATAAATTAAGAGAGACATATTTGAGATGGTTTGGATCTGTCTAATGCAGGCCAGCAACAGAGTTTGTTAGGAAATGTTTTTGAATGCAGGTTGATAGCCCACAAAGACGACATGTATATAAGCAGTAAGGATATATTTGAAAAAGTGCAACCTACTTAAAGATTTGGCCTAGGATAGACTGAAATGAGAAAACATAATTTATATAGCTGACCCCGACATTCTTGTGACAAAGCTTTGATGATGATGAGTTGCCCATTTGTTCTTCTATTTTTCCTAAACTATTGTTGTATTCACTTCATCGCCATCGATTTCCAGGTCACAAATAAGAGGATTAGAATTCAGGAAGCAAATAGATTGACCCACGCACACACAAAAGTATTTCCTTCAGATGACAGTATACAAAATGCCAAGAGTAAAGGTGAGAGATGAGATGAGGGTGGAGGCTTGGAAATTAGTGAATCCTACCTGAAGCAAAGCCCATTTACGTTAGATAGGCAGAGTAGAATAAGCCCCGGGCCATCTAATAAAGCATTTAGACATAAGCGGGCCAGTCCGAAACATGCTGAACTCAGGCCCGGTCCACTTACAACCCTAATTGAAATAAAACAAGTACTTGGATGACAAATAACCTTCCAGATTAGGCCCCACTTCATGGAGCAGGTTGTGCTTTTATCATCAATTTGACCCATTCAAGGTTGCTGTAAATCCTTGGATGATTGTGAATGAGCTTGCATGAAAGGATGATATTTTCCTTGAAAAACAAACTTATCTTGCTCAGGTTGGTTATTTTACTTGCTTTGCGGTAGGCTATTAAGAGAGATGATATTATATTGACTTAAATCTAGTGCATGACATAACTGGATGAATTTCAATGCTGTGTTATTAAAAAAATACAAAGAATTAGAGAAAATGAAGATTCAATTGTGTGTGATGTGTATGGTATAGAAGATTTGGTATGATGCATTTTCACATATGTAGATGATAGAATAAATTGTTTTGGGAGATGGACACTTGTGCACATTTTCAATCTTATACAACTCTCTGCTCATTTTAAGATACTATTCCTTGTGTATCAGTGATGACTAGGTGCAGATTAGTCAAAAAAAGAAATTAAAGATGATGTATTGGAACTTCAGAGAAGCTTGAAAAAAGATCATGTAAAGATATCATTATAAAATCAGGGTAAGAGGAGTTTTACACAGGACATGTGAGGCCTATTGATCCTGCCATATAAAACAGATTCCGTACCATCTGTGAAAGATAAGCCTCATTAACCATCGCACAAGTTCTCTGAAAAAGCAATTTAAAGAAACACAAACCAAAGCCATATGGTATATCCTTTTCCATATCTACATTCACATGTAAGAGAAGTATATTTTGGTAAACAACAATCCATTTCACCATTTCATAATCCTCTTTTAATCAACAATAATCCATAAATAGTTTATTTTATTTTATTATTTATTTATTTTCTTATTATTATTATTTTATTTTTTGGGGGTGGGGACGCTAAGAAGACTGAAAAAAAAAAAAAAAGAAAATAAAACAAAAACAACGTACAATGAAGCAACTCTTAAACTTACTAATCTACTTTTTATTCATGGTTAAACTGATCCTACAACTACCTCCAGCATTGTTACTTCTATCCCAGGGTACCACTACTTCCCAATTCCTACATTCCTATGTCAATCATTCTTCAAGTCTCCCATAAGGCTAACCCAGAAGGCTAACATGACGATCTGAAACAAACAGAGAAAAAGTACAATGTTTAATAAACATCATTAACAGTTTTTAAGTATCTTTCCATATAATTCTTGCATTGGGCTACATGAGCTTCAATTTACCAAAACTGTGACATATTTGACTGAAATGGAAGAATGAATAGCTATCCATCATGCTATTCATTCGGGGCGTCATAGATGGGTTTAATATATGCAACATATGCTGAATGTACAATCTTTCCTTCCATCAAAATATTTGAACCATAGTTATCAACTCTGCATCTTGACTAATTTATGCTAATTTTGTAATGCACGATTTGGTGGTTGCCAAAGTTTGTTAATTTGTGGCATGAGTTCATTTACTTTGCTTTTCAGCATCACCAATTTCATTGTTCTAATTCAACCAACATTGACGAATGAATTTAATTCTCTACCTCTGTAGAGTTTCATTCTGTCTGTGTAGTTTGATCCTGTTCAAAAGGTTTATATGCCAAGTAGTTCATAGGTACGATATTAGTATTTCTTATTCTAATTCATAGGTACGATATTAGTATGTCTTATTCTAGTACATATTATAATGATAGATTGCCTCATCAAAGCTCATAGATGGGTGTCTGTACTTACAAATAATGACCACTTGTGATAAGACTCTTTCAGAAGAAAACCCCTTTTTCTATGAGGCACTGTAAAGTATTCCTTTCAAAAAGTTTAAAATATCAATCCAAAACATTTAATATGAACAACAAATAAAACTACAAAAGCTCAAATGTTGATCCAATTCATGAGATGAAATGAGTCCATCTGAGCTATTGAAAGAATCAGATTGCGAATTATTCAAATGAACTATGTAACTATGATTTAAATCGACTGCAATCTAGGGCATATACAAACGCACCAGCAAAGCAACAACAAATGCAAAAGCAAAGACTGGTAGCCATCCTCTCCATGGAACCAATAACCCTGGTAGTTTCATCAGAGTCAGTTTCATCTTATTTAACTCTAAATTCCCTCCATTATTCAAATCTGCAACAAGTACAAAACCCACTAAAAAGAAAAGGAAACCAATAAACCAGTCTTTCTTCTTCCTTCTTTCATTACCTCCATCACTACTAATTCAAATATTGTGATATATAGGACCCATAGAACAGAAAAGAAAAACAACAAACATCATTTTTCTCCTTCAATGGCAGTAATGCCCAAATGAGCAATGCCTCCCTCCTCCTCCCACATATCCATTCCCGGCTTCCTCATCATCCACATCACATCTACTACGAATCCACCACAACAAATTCGACAGCGAATTTCCATCGTCAAAACCTTTCAATGTTGTCATCTTCTCCAATGCCGCATCCTTATCATACAACGCTTCCATCGCATACACAAACCCTTTCCACCCTTCTCCTACACCCTCCCTTTGCAAAGCTGGTACTGTCCATTTCACCAACTCCCTAGCGAACCCAACATCTGAAAACAGGATTTCAGTGATGGGCAGCAATGGAAGCATCTGAATTCCCAGTCGGCATTCCCTCCACTCAGCCGGCGCGAACCACAGACCGCTGTCTCTCTTGTTATTCCACAAGACTCCCACCATTCTGTTCTCCCTACTGAAATCCTCCTCATACAATCCCTCTCCCTCCCTCACATGCCACCACATCTGTGCCGCCTGGATTTCAAATGCCGCCAATGTCGATCCAATTGCTACCAAATGAGTATCTCCATAGCTCAATCCCATCAGGGCAGCTGAATAGTAGGCGTTGACCGCCTCACTTGTGCTCTCCTGATTCCGCCCATCAGCGAATTCAGTCAGCCCCGAGGCCCATGAATGCAGCTTCCACAGATCAAAGCACCTCAAGCGTGGGTAATTTGAATTAGAACGGCGCCCCAAGTTCATGAAATCCGCCATCATAGAGTATGCCTGAGGGCGGTACTTCCTCCCCCACGCGGGGTCCATCTTAGTGAGCACCGCTATCGCATATAGGAAGTACCCCAGATGGAAGTGATGATCATTATATATTCCAAACCCGAAATCTGCCCCAGAATCTACAGATCCTTGTCTAGTCACAATTCCACCCCATTTCGGATCATACAGAAATGCGTTTCCATTGAAAGTCCCTTCTAACCAAGGCGCAATTGTATCCTGTAAGAACCTCCTAACTGTTGGAATTGCATCAAGGAAACCAACCTCCTCAGCAATCAATGCCAATCTTGCCGCTCGGGCAATCTCCTTCCCATAAAAGTATGATGAGGTCGTCGTAATTGGATTCGGATTCAACCCCTCCATGTCTTTCTGAAGCGCAGACACAATTTCTGCGAAGAAATCCTCCTTTATGCCTCCAATTGAATGCCAAGTCACAGAAATCGGATCTGCTCGCAGCAACCACGAGCTCCCCACCACCCCAACGAGCTCCCCATCAATGCTGTTGTACTTGAAGTCATCCAAAACAGTGACATCGCAATCGTCAACCGACAAAAGACGAAGATGGAGAGGGTGGGCAAGAAGAAGCAGCTCTCCCCACCCTTTCTTCCCCCATTTATATTCCAAGCAAAAGGGTCTGGAGAAGGTGGCCTCCCCAGAAACCGGATAACACGCACTGAAGCGATCTAGTACTGCTTCATGCCGGGATTCCGGCAAGAAGGCAATCCGAACATCGCCTGAGAAATCAGGAGCTGAGAGGAGAGAGGTGGTCTGGGTCAGAAGGAGTGGAGCAGATGAATACAACACCCATGTCTGGTTGTTGTTGAGCAGAATCTTGTGCTTTGTGAGTGAAGGGTTGGATGTGAGGGAGAGGATGGCATGGACGGTTGAGATGGAGAGAGGGGTGGTGTTGAGGGTTGTGAAGGTGAGAAAAGGACTCCCTCTAACAAGAAAGAAACGGAGATTTGGAGGGATGTCTAAGGTCAGGCTCAGGTCATTGAAGGAGGAGATGACGTGGTTAGAGGAGGAGGAGGATGAAGGGGTTGAAATGGTGAGATCAGATGTGAAGGTCTGGTAGATGAAAGAAGAGGAGAAAAAACGAGATGGGTAGCAAAGAGACAGAGAGGAAGAAGCAGATTTGATGAGATATGGGTGTATGTACTCAGCTTGGTCTCCTTTCTTCAGTGCATAGTTTTGGAAGAAGGAGTTCGTGGGGAGGGGAGTGGAGAGGAGGTGAGGAGAGAAGAAGGGAGATGGGTCTGGAATTACTGAGGATTGGATCTGTGGAAAGAGGAAAGGAGATGGGCTCTTTTTTGAGGATGGCATGGTTTCAATTGCAGGAATTGCTGGTGTTGAAGGTTGTGGAAAAAAAGGTAGAGGAGGGGGGCTTTGATGTGAGGGTCTTGAGGGCTTTTTCCTTGTAGGAAGCTTTTTAAGGGTTTTGGAGATGAGGGTCTTGACCCTCTTCAGCTTTTTCAGCATTGGTGGGGGAGGTGAACAGTTTGTTAAAGAGAGGACTTGTTGACTTTGACTTTTTTTTTTTTTGGATGATGGTGAGGAGGAATTGGTGAGGTGAATGGAAATTGCATAGGGTGGGATGTACTGAAGTCCGTGTGGGTGGGGATGGGTTTAAAAGGGTCTTGGGATGCTTGATTGGAGAGAGAAGGGATAGAGTGAAGAAGGGATAGAGTGAAGTAACGGATGAAGAAATTGGGTGAGATGAGTTGGGGACAAGGAACCTTGTGCATGGATAAGAGGTTGGAATCGGGTGTACGAAATTAATCAAATTTTAGGTCATGTAGTTAAGAGATGAGTTTTAAGAAGATGGCACTCAGATGTTGATATGAATGGATAAGAAAATTAAGGAATTTAACATGATTATGGAGCGCGCGCACATAAATTTATAAGCTTAGTTCACCTAATTCAAATTGCTCAAGAATCACTATTTTTTTTAGGAGAATTTCATTGGAATCAAAGGTCTCACCTAGGTTGATTGTGTATAAAAATATGTCACTTCACTCACTCTTTTTTAGTTTTTATCAAAGCTGCACCAAACTCTAATTGCAGTGATATTCGACATAATGCAAATACAACAATGACAATGATTCTTATTAGTATGAATTTTAGAGGTAAGCGCCACTTTGAGTTTCTAGGATTGACCGAGAAATTTCTCGGATACTTCATCTAAACATGTGGGTTTGGGGTAAATATTTAATAATAATAATTTTAAGGATTGTTATATGAATTGGAGTGAGTTGGTTAGTTTTGGGTATCATTTGGTGGATTTAGAGGTAAAGAGGTTTAAAAAGAAGGTGTGAGGTCTTGAAACGAAAAAAAAGCTTGTAGAAGTGTTCATTGGATAGATTTCATTTGATTTGCCTTACCTGCTAAGGCAATCGAACATTTGCGGGTGAAGCAACTAGTATTCTTGACTTGTGCATCTAAGTCCAGCAGATCACAATTGGGCCTTAAGCTCGCTGAAATGTTATTAGGCTCATAGGTTACCATATATATGCTGCACAAAATGATATTAACATATGACACATAAAAGTGATGTATAAACTAATTTTGCCTCTTTCATTCTATGACACGAAAAGGATTTTTTTTTTTTAACGTGATTTAAAAAGGGATTTTATGATTTTCTGAAAGTCTTTTATGAATTTAGACTCGTCCAATAACCTAGATCCTATCCAATTGTACTAACGAAAATTGATACTTGGGCCTACCCATTACCCAATCGAGTGGACTAAGATTTGAGAACTAGGGTACATGTCGGTAGGCTATGAATCTGGCCCTAGAAAAACCCTTGAAATGAGGTTTTTATTTGTAAGAAAATGCTCGAGGACCAAGCTTGGATAGATTTTTGGGATTTTTACAAAAAATTGAGCTTAAAAATTATTAAATGGTTTTATATAAAATGATTATAAAATGACATGATAATTGTTCGTACAAATTTTTAGACAAAATTATCACAGTTGACGATATTATCAGCTCAGTTGACGATATTGTCAACTTTCATTACTAAAAACGATATTTTGCTCTATCTTCTTCGACCAAGTGATGGAAAAGTTATAAAAATCATCGCATTTTGTGTCCTAATGGTCTTCCTTAAGTGGTCTCAACACTCGTGTGAGGTCATAAGCTTAGTTTCTACACATTTGTTGCCCCATTTGCATTATTTTGGAGAGTGAGTTTGGAATGCAAGGTGTTCGGTTAAATGCCTAAATGAGAATTTTCTCTTAATTTTGGGGTGTTTTCGAGTTAGGTTGGAAGTGATGGATTTAAATATGCTTTTATGAACATTTAGAGTTTGAAGCCATTTGTTTCGAAAGATTTCGTAAGTCTTGATGATTGTGACTTGTGAGCAACATGTAGGGAGACATGTTTGGCATCTTTGAATAGTGAATGCAAAAGCTTTTTTCCTGCATATTGTATTATTTGTGTAGAGTTTTAAAATTCAAGAGTGTTTTATATTTCGTTAATATGTGATTTTTTAACCAATTTAAGAAAAAAGGATTTGATAGTGGAATGATTGAACATATTTCATTGTCTGATTTGTGAAAGACTTATCAAACTCTTCTTCTTTGATGCATTCATCCCCTCCTTTCGATTTTCCTTCATTTCTTTGATATAGCCATCCATCTCCTATCACATCTCAACATCATCCCCTTCAATCCTAAGACAATCATGTATGGAAACTATCAAGGAAGTTGAAGAAAAGTTGAAGAAAAAAAGTTGCAAGAAGTTGACGATATTATCAACTTGGTTGATGATATCGTCAATTGGGGTAATTTCATCCATAAAAATGTAGGAACAATTATTTCGCCATTTTATGGTCTTTCTTCATAAACCGTTTAATTATAATTTAAACTTAATTTTTTCGTAAAAATCCCTAGATTTTTTATAGGCCCTGTAATTTGGGGGCAAGCTTGGACACTACTAGGTCCTGCCCAGCCCTCTTATTTTTATTTAGAATATGTTTTTTTATATTTAAATATATAGGAATATGACTCTTGCAATAGTTATTTGACATAAGAATTTTTATTGATGTATTGGTTTAGAGTTTCAATTTATTTTAAGTGTTAAAGTAAGAAAATGTGAATAAATTGTACAAGTCATAACCATAACTATCACTGTCAGTTTCAATCAAGTTTTATAACATAATTAAGACCTATTCCAAACTGCTTCCTACGGCTACGTAAAATGGCCGATCCAAACATGTTTCAACTATAATTAATACAAACATATATTGGTTTTGTTGGCCATTTGAGTTTCTCACATGTACATTTTTATACTGCTTATTGCAATTATGTTTGAAGCATGCAACACCTACGAAAGAAAATGAAAATGTGTAATTTTTTTCTATTTTGAAACTTATTCTATTTTAACATGTCTATTTCATGATAAAGCTCATGAATTATATTATGGCGAATTGCCCTTTGATATACTAAATGTTGCATCTGGACCACGAGGCCTTTCCAATGTAATTGGACCCGGGCCAATAAACTGGTGAGTCTCCTGCCTAAATCTAGCATTTTGTGTGCGTGTGGTGGGGGTGTTACCCTTTGATTGACTAGGGGCTGGGACCCAAGAGATCGCATATAGGTGGATGAGGGAGCTTGCACCATGGAAAGGTGAGCACATATAAGTGGGGAAAGTAGCATATTCGCAACAAGGTGACATGCAAGGTTGCCAACAGACTGTGCAATCCCTTGTTGTCGGCCTTAATGGCACATTTGGCAAACTGATAGGAATTCTCTATTTAGAGGATTCCTTTATTCTGTTGGAACCAAGCCATCCTCAAAGAGGATTTGCTAAAGATGGTTTCAAGTTTCGTAGAAGAGAGGAATCCTAGAGTCTATACATTGTGCGATCCAACAATCGTAGGTTTTTTTTTTTTTTTTGTCAATTTCTCATAATCCATGAAAAATCAAAGTTGATCTTTCCCCCATAAACATTTTTTGGCTCTTCGGATAATTTGAATGGTTCAGATCGTGCAAAGGGGCCCACATAAATAAAAAAATTAATATTTTAGAGTATGGACCTTTTTACAAATACCTCAAAGTCCATGATGGATCTACAGTTGAGATTAGAGCCCCTAGTTGTGTTCGGTCTCCTCTAAATGACTCACAACTCAGATCATGATTTCGAAGCCCACAAAAATAAAAGAAAAGAAAGAAAGAAAGAAAGAAAGAAAAAGCATACTACCAAATAATCTTGTTTTTTACATTGTGGCATATCAATAGTGATGCAGCCAGTGTTGGTGGATGACTCCAGATGCACAATCTCCCATGAAACCTATTGATTATTCTCAAAGAATAATGCCAGGAATGATGGGTATTTATTGTTTTGTTGATCCCTGCAAATACCAAAACAATAGGCAAAGAGAAAAACTCTCGAAAATAAACCTTCAATATTATTCAAAAAACTATCCTTGCCTTCTGGCTTACAATAAAATATACAGGGAACTAGCCCTAGATACACGAAATTTACTAAATATGGTAATTTTGCCAAAAATGGCAAAATCTTACTGAACATAGAATCTACTAATAATCAGTGCTGGAATGAAGGCAGAATCGTCGAGACGCGATTCTGACTTATAAAACTAGATTTATTCCAAAAACAAGAATTTTCCAAAAATAGAAAAATGCCTTTTTCAAGGCCTAAACAATGGAATTTGGCCTAAAAACAAAAAATCCATTTTTATGGATTTTGAAGATCTCACCGTTTCCTTTCCAGAATGGGGTTTCGTTCGCGATTCCAACTCCGGGACCCAAATTTTGCCTAGTACCGCTTGGGCGTTGTACGGTGTGCCTTACTTCGATCTAATGCATCTATGTATTCATCTGCTTCGATCTGCACTACATCAAATAGTCAGAATTGTTTTGCCATTTTCTCATGATCCATGATGAATCACGTTCCCAAATCTGACCCCATAGCCGTTTTGGTCTTCTTGAGAGACTGAACGTTTTGGATATCTCAAATGGGCCCCACAAAAGTTCATATTTGATAATCTAATGTCCCAAACTTTTTTACAAATATCTCAAATTATAAGTGGAATCAACAGCTGATTTTTGTTGTGGTAGCCGTTTTGGACCATCTGAACAAGACTACTAGTTCGGAACTTGGTTGTGGGGCCCATAGAAACCAAAAAATGCAAAAAAAGAAAAAAAAAATCGATGTCCCCATAAATTCTAGTTTTCCGGGGGGGGGGGGGGGGGGTGCGGATTCTAAGAATATTTGATAATGAGGAATTCCTGCAAATAAAATAATAGATCATGTATTATCCAAATGGGAAAAAGATACAATTAAGAACTATGTACCGTGTGACATTTGTAGATGAAGATGGTAATTATTTCTTGCTTTAAAAGAGATTAGATTTTGGATACCTCCTTACACCACAAAATGTCCGTAGCCAGGTAAGCAAAGCCACAGACACAAGATATATATTCTAATACATTAAGAGATAGTTTTCCCCAAAAAAAAAAGGATTAAGAGCTACTTTGCTTAGGCTGAAATTCATTGTTGTGCAAGGAAAAGGAGTTCTAATCATGAGAACTTAATACACACACATAAGGTTTCTCTGTAATTGAGAAAAGTGGCTTCAGCTCAGGTCAGGTTTGATCTGTGTAATTTGATCTATGATCCAGCTCAGGTCAGGTTTGACCTGTGTGAGAAAGGTGGGCCTCATCCACCAACTACACTCCCAACATTACCATTTGCCACTGCTACCAACCTTTGTAACCCTACAAGCAGCTCATGTGGCCTGGAAATAGGGTCAGAAAATCCTAACCTGGACCAATGTAGTCAAGATATGTTTGAAGCATCTAATAAATTGGTGAAATAGATGAAATATGGGTTGGGCCTCAACCCGCAACCTCCTTCCTTGCCCAACCTGTTTTCACATCTATAGTGCCAAGTTCCGGAGTAAGGTGCACAATATTAGTAAGAGGTCAGCCCATTTGTAGATGATATA
This sequence comes from Umbellularia californica, assembly GCA_028538565.1. Classification (NCBI taxonomy): domain Eukaryota; kingdom Viridiplantae; phylum Streptophyta; class Magnoliopsida; order Laurales; family Lauraceae; genus Umbellularia; species Umbellularia californica. Next base: position 26,392,440 of record JAPQWN010000006.1, read on the forward strand.
AATATGGGGTCCACTCTTTGATAATTTGGCCCTGGAAGCCCATTCTTCACTAGAAGAAGGCCCTGACTTACATAAGATACGAATTGATCATCATTCTTCATTTTCCCTGCAAAGGCTACAATGTTGAGAAATAAGGAATTAAGAACAATGAACTTGATTTCCACTATTAAAAATAAAATAGGCCTCATGTGTGCCACACCAGACAGAGATCATGTAATTTCTAAGTTGGGAACAAAGCACTCACACAAGAGGTGAGCTCTACAACTCTACTACCAATATCTCATATGGGTATAAAACTGATTTGCAAGAATATAATCATTGTTTGACCTAATCGAATTATACACACAAGAAAAGTATGTCATCACTCCCAACAAATCTAATCGGATGCGGGTCATTATGGGTCAGGTTGGGTTGATTGGTATCTAGGTCGAGTCATTACGGGTTGGGTTGGGTTGGGTCGGGTGAACTCGCCTGGGTTGCACATTGGGGAAACCTGACCCATCCCAACAGGTCGGATGTGGGTTGGTGTCCAAACCGTTGACCCCACCTGCCGGCCCGAACCATTGTGACTCGCCCGTCCCCCCGTTAAATGAAGAATCAGGTTGACCCTTTACATTTTGGGTTGCCTTCTTGTTGACATTCTCAACTCTAATGGTATGATATCTTATACAGATCTAGCAAAGATTACCTGTTATTTTAATTTGTAACTAGCAAAACATGCCTTTGCTTAGCATGTCCAATGGAAATGTGAAAGTCATGGTAGAATTAATTAATTAATAATTTTTTTGACAAAAGTTAATGATTTAGGATTTTTTAAATGTATTACTTGAATGCATTGGTAGGACATCATGTAAATGGAAAGTTTTCAAATTTAATTACAATAACCCTAGGTTAGAGAATCATGATAAAGAAGTTACTCGAAAAAAAACTCTACCCTTGATCTTCATCCCCATTTCTTCGAAGATGGTCAAGGTAAGAACTCGAACCTTTTCAACCCATATAGAAGAAGACTTGCAAGTTTTCAAATGTAGAGTAGTTACATGTAGTTATAGGTGTGGTTACATAAGATAAAAGGATGAAATGGAAGAGCAGACATACTGTTTCACGAAAAGATAAAGGTGGGTGAAGTGAGATAAGAATGGAGAAGTTGGTAAGTGGGGAGAAAAAAAATGAAAGATTTAAAATAAAGTAGTATAACCACCTGTCAAAATTATAACCGCCAATCAAAATTAAAGCTCAAATTCTTCGCTTTTAATATGCATAATTTGAATTGGTATTTGTTCTTTTCACTGGCTACTTGACCCAAATCCTAATTAATTATATCTTATCCCTTATATTTTGTACTCTCCACATGTACGAGGGCAACCAAATGTGTGCGTATTTCCAAATTCCAACTACATGTATAAACTTGCTTACCAAAAAAAAAAAAAAAAAATTTGAATGATTATAATCTCTTTAATGCCGGCCTACCTATTATAATATATTAAAGCTGAAGGTCTTTAATTCAATTTTGACAAGATTATTTTCAATTTCCACTTTTTTTATATTGAACTGCCCTGATAAAAAAAAAAAAAAAAAACTAAAAATGTATATAGGTTAGGAGATTTGATCTCAAAACCAGGCCACTTATTTTTTTTTTAAATAAGTGTTCTAACTACCACGCCATACAATAATTATATATAATTATTTGTCAAAATAATGTCAAAAGTAGTTAAATGGAGCAGGAACTCTAACCGCATGGGTCATGGCGGTGCAAAGTCATTGTAGTAGCTTGATTTACAGTGGTAGCTTGGTAGTTTCGTCTTTTTAGAAGGACCCCAGTATCCAATATAATCCAATTTCGTCTCTCATTTCCAAATACTAATAAAAAAAAAAAAAAAAGATCTTCATCTTCTTCTTACAATACTCATTTCCTCTTAAGAACAGCTCCCTACCCGATTGGCAAGGAGCATCAGCTCTTACTTGGCTGCTCGGTGTTCAAACCTTGGTGCTTCCAGCTTGTGCGGGCTACTTTTTCACTTATGTGGGCTTTCTTCCTGCTTGTGCGGGCCTCCTTTCCACTTGAATGGACTACCTCCCGGTGTATATGCGGGCTATCTCTTGGACTCATTTCCTCTTTCGCTCTCTCGTCGCAACCCCTAGCGTTCGGTTTTCCATTGCTTATCTTGTTCTTATTTGCAGGTGCTTCTTTGTTGTTGAAGGTGGGAAAAATGTTCCGGGAATGATATAAAGTCACCCATGTGGGTCTTGGAAAGAAGATGATGGTTTTGGGAGTGAAGGAGGCCTTTCTCCTAGTCACTATTTGGATTCTCTACTGCATCTTTCTCATTGTCTTCCCTCACTCCTAACTAGTTGAGATCATGACTCACATTCTTCTTCCTCTTCTTCTTCCACTCCTCCATATTCCTCTTTTTCTTCCTTTTTTTTTATGTTTTTTCTTTAATGGTTTCATCTTCTTCTTGTGACACGTACATGTACGTGAGAGTTAAGGATTCCACAACTTTATGCACTTTCGGCTAGGTTTGATTTTTTTGTTACCATATTATGTATTTTGTTGATAAGTGATGATGCACAAAATAACTTCACACACCACCGGTCAGTTAATCAGTAATTAATGTGGAGAGAGAGAGATTTATAGTGGTTCGGTCAATGTGACCTACGTCCACTTCAGAATAGGTCGCCTGATAGTTTATTTCTCAAGTGTCAGAAATTACAAACTTAGGATAAGCAGAGAGATGAAGTGTGTAGAAGGGAGAATATGGCTTGCTCCTCAAGTGCCGAGAGGCTCTTCTATTTATAGTCTTCCCCTAACAGATGGGGACAACTTTACAGCACCGATCACAGGGAGCCTTCGAGCTGTTCTCGCTGGGCGAGGACAGCTGAGATATTCTCCGCAGGACTTGGTAAAAGCAGGACGTGGCCTGACTGCTTCCGAAGCGACCTGGGTTGTCTTTACATGGCTAGGCCTCGTGGATTTGGACCTGGACTGACTAAACGGATCTTCACAAGATAAATCTTGGCTCATTACGGACCGAGCCACTTGGGCCTAACTCATCATTTGCCCCTCAATGCCCCACGCCCAAAGAAGCTTTGAAAGGGGGGCATTCTGAATATCTAGGTCTCTTTTTCCCTGCAAATAATTTTTCCCGCCTTCTTCTCCTTGCTAGTCGCTTGTTATCCTACTTGGGTGTTTGAGAGAGTCCATTTACTGTGGGACTTCTCTATTTTTAGTTTGGGGCTTTTGAAACCCTAGGCAATAAAATCCCTTTTAAAGAGAAGAGACCCATCTTCTTCAACCGTTCCCATTCCCAAGAGAAGAGACCCATCTTCATTCTTCACCTTTCATACACCCATCTTCTTCAACTGTTCCCATTCGCAAGAGAAGAGACCCATCTTCATTCTTCACCTTTCATACTTCTTTTTTCCATCCATCTTCTTTTACTGTAAGTAGAAGATAAAAACCATATCACTTTTTCCCATTCCAAGAGATTTCAATGGAGCCACCAAGTGAAGGGAAAAAGCCCATGGCAGCCAACCACCTGCAACAAAAGGAATTTCAATCACTATGGAGAAGAAGCAGGTGGGCGCCGGCATGGACTCCGGCCTGGTGGGCAAGGCGACTGTAGCACGGACCGCACGGCAGGGCGCTGGCGCCGGCCAGACTACGGCAGTGGGCGAGGGTCCCGCGGGTGCTGGCGCCGGTCAGACCGCCGCAACGGGCGCGGGCACGGGTGGTGTGGGCGGTGCGTGCGCTGGCGGCGCCGGTGCGGGCGGCGTGGGCGCTGCTGGCTCTACCGCAAGTGGCGCGGATGAGGGCGTCGAGGGCGCCGGCATGGGCAATGCGGGCAGGGGCGTCGGTCGCACGGCAGCGCCCGGCCCGGGTGACGTGGGCAGGGGTTTCGCAGGCGGCAGGGGCGTCGGCAGCACGGTAGCGTACGGCTCGGGCGCCCGGGCGGCGGCAGCGCCCGGCGCCCCAGGTGGGGTGATTTCCAGCAGCGGCGGCGCCCGCACGGTCGCCCATGTAGCGACGGTAGCTGGGCGCCGCAGGCGGTTTCAGTTGTGTGGACCCCGCGGGCGTGGAAGGCGTTGGGGCGGCAGTGTTTGGCTTGGCAGCGGGGCCCTCGGACACGGGCGTGGCAGTGACTCCCACGAGCGTGGGCGTGGCGCGAGCGGCGACGGCAGCGGGTGTTGGGGGGCCCACAGGCGTGGGCGTGACGGGCACAGCGGCACCCGCGGGCGCGGGCGCGGGTCAACATGGGGCAAGAGAAGTAGGAAATAGCACTACAAGCAAAGTTTTGCGTCCTCGTCGCTATCAAGGAAAAGTTGTCGCTGAGGATGCCGGATCCAAGGTAAACACTATTTTCAGTGTACTCAAAACAGACAGTGACCTTTTGAAGATTGCAGTTTCGATTCCTCCCACCGTGTTGTGCCGCCGGGCCGAAACGGACGAGCCAGCTTATGATGATTCCTCTGGTGACGTTGTCATTTATGAGGAGATGATCGAGGCCGGGTTAAGGTTTCCAATATCTTCCTCTATTTGCCGTATTCTTCACTACTTTTCCTTAACTCCGGGGCGATTAGCACCCAACGGCTGGAGAGTTCTGCTCAGCTTCCTTGCACTGTGGAGGAGAGTACATCAAGAGGACGCTTCTCCTCTGGAGTTTCATGCTGCCTACAATCTGATCGAGTCCCCAGCCCCTAATAGGGGATGGTACTATTTTACCCCTAGGGGCGGCAAGCTGCTCACAGGATTGCGTTCCAATTGTCACGATTGGAAATCTCGCTTCTTCTTCATCGGTGGAGAGTGGGTCGCTGAGTCAGATCGACCATTGGTACCCACACGATGGATTGATGCCAAGAGACTCGGTACGTCTTCTGATTGCTTTCTCTTTTTTTTTTATGCATGTGCTCACTGTCCTGTCCCTTTGCAGATCCTCCCGTACTCTCCACGAATCAGGAGCGCAAGCTGCAGGCGGTGAGAGTTCACCCTGACAAGGACTTGGGAGTTCTCCTTCCCAAGGAGAGTGGAAAGACTAATGGACCTCCTCCGGGTTCTTCTTCTTTGGGTAGGACTGGCGGACCCCCTCCGGGATCGACTTCAAAAAGAAAAGGTAAGTCATTTCAACTTTACCAATGTTTTGTGTGTTTACCTAATATTCCGTACTCAAATAACACTTTTGTTTCTGCAGCCGTAAACAGAAGCGTGATTGAGGCCCGCTTGTCCGGTAGGAGTACCCCTCCCTCCAAGGTGGCAAGGATAGATGACGCCTCCCCAGGGACCTCTCCACCAGTGACTCGTGCGGGGCCTCGGGTGCGTCTCCCTCGGGTGGTTCCCCAGGCAGCGACCTCCTCAGCTAAGACTGCTACTCCGCAGTCTTCCTCTCCTGCTACGCGTTCTGCCCCTCAGTTGTGTCCTCCACGCTCAGGTACTTCCACAGGGGAACCCTGGGCTGGTCCCATGTTGGGCAACCCGCGGGTGATTCGGGAAAGGTTAGGGAGATTCATATTTCCGCCCGAGGTTTCTCAGGTTAATGCCTTGGGCACTGAGGGGGTTATCAACACGTTTCTGGGAGGCCTTGCTCAGGTAAAGGTTTATTGTTTCCCTTTTCAATAGACTTTCATCTTTTTTTTTTTACTGTGTCATTTCCTTATTTTTCATTTTCTTATTTTTTCAGGTCTCCACTGCATCTGTCTGCTTGTTGTCAAGGGCCCGATCTCATGGTGAGCTGAAGAAGGATAATGAGTCTATACAAAAGGAGCTCTCGGCTGCTTATGGAAAGATTACCGCTCTTGGAGCTGCTAGTAAGGCTTCCGAGGTTGACCTTAAGGCGGCCCGCGAGAGGGCGACCAAGCTTGATACGGAGCTCTCAGCAGCCCACGAGAGGGCGGCCAAGCTTGATACGGAGCTCTCAGCAGCCCACGAGAGGGCGGCCAAGGCAGAGGCTGAGCTTGTGAAGGCCCGTGAGAGGGCTTCGCTCAGTGAGGCTGAGCTTGCAGAGACCCGTGAGAGGGTGCTGCTCAGAGAGACTGCTGTGGAGACAGAGATGAAGGCGGCACACGAGAGGGTTTCTCAGGCTGAGGAGAGGGCTGCCCAGGCTAAGAGGGACCTCGAGAATGGCCTCGTTGATGCCTTCATTGACGGCTATGATGAGTTCCGAGGAAAGATTGCTGCTGCTTTCCCAGACATTGACCTCTCAGGCTTCTTGCCGACTGAGGCGCCTGATGATGATGGCAGTGGCAGCTCTGATGATGCCGAGGAGAATGAGGAGGAGGATGAAGAAGATGATGAGGAGGGGGATGAGAGTGATTAGAGGATAGGGGACTTTTGCTGTGCTGTTTTTTTTTTTTTTTTTTTTAAGAAAGGCAATCTGTAGCCTGACTTTTGTAAAGGCTTTAAGCCTAACTTTTGGGAATGCAAGGATCTTTTTATCATAAAAAATGTTTTATTCATCCATTGCTTGAAACAACATTGAGAAAGTAGAAATAATCAAATTAAGCCCCAAACCCTCATACATTGACTCTCATAGAATGTCACTGATAGTACCTCTTCAAATGTTCCGCGTTCCACGGATGAGGTAAGGCCTTTCCATCAGAATTCCGGATTCTATAGGTGCCCGGCCTTACTACTTCTGTTAAGAGGTACGACCCTTCCCAGTTTGGTCCCAGCTTTCCTTCGCGAGAGTCCTTTGTGGCGAGGATTACTTTTTCTAGGACCAGGTTGGAAAGAACGAGGCTTTACCCTCGAGTTGTAGTACCTCGCCATGCGTCGCTTGTACTCCGCGTTGCGGACTACAGCCATCTCCCTCGCCTCCTCTACTAAGTCGAGGTTGAGGCGAAGTCCTTCCTCGTTGGTGGCGGGGTCGTGGTGGTGGACCCTTAGGGAATGGACTCCTATCTCAACAGGGATGACCGCCTCAGTCCCAAAAGCAAGAGAGAAAAGGGTTTCCCCGGTAGGAGCTCTTGGCGTAGTTCGATAGGCCCATAACACTCCTGGGAGCTCGTCAACCCAAAGACCTTTCGCTCTTTCGAGCCTTGTCTTTAGGTTACGTAGGACCGTTCTCACCATAACTTCGGCCTGCCCATTTGCTTGTGGGTGTACCGGGCTGGAGTGAGGCTGCTTTATCTGAAGGTCGGAGCAGAAAGAATTAAAGAGTTTATTGTCGAACTGCTTGGCATTGTCACTGACAATGGCGTGAGGTATCCCAAAATGACAGACTAGGTTTTTCCAGACGAAGTCCTTTACCTTAGAGTCTGTTATTTTCGCTAGGGATTCTGCCTCCGCCCATTTTGTGAAATAGTCGACGGCTACGACTACAAACTTACACTGCCCTCTACTCAAAGGAAGGGGGCCCAGGATGTCGATGTCCCATTTGGAAAAAGGCCATGGACTCACAATGGTCGTTAGCTCCTCTAGTGGCTGCCTTGGCACAGTGGTAAATCGTTGGCATTTGTCACACTTTTTGGCGAACTCTTTGGCGTCCTTTACCAGGCTCGGCCAAAAGTATCCTTGCCTAAGCGCTTTGTGGGCGAGGGAGCGTCCTCCAGAGTGATTCCCAAAAATTCCTTCGTGAATCTCTCGGAGGGCGTAGTCAGCTTCTTCTGGCGAAAGGCAGTGTAGCAACAGTAAGCAGTAACCCTTTTTGTAGAGCACATTTTGTAGGAGGGTGAACTTGGAAGCTCTGATCCTAAGCTTCTTGGCCTCAAGGGGATCATCTGGTACTGTTTCTTCTTGGAGGTACGCCCTTATGCGGGTCATCCAGTTCGATTCGGCCGTTGTACAGTTGATATTTGTGGTGTCCACATCCAACTTACTTGGCTCGAACTGGTGCCCGATGAGAGTTGGTTCTTCAAATGAGGCCTCCAGGGATGAGGCGAGCCTGGTGAGTACATCTGCAGCCATGTTATCCCCTCTTGGGATGTGACAGATCTGGAAATGTTGAAACTGCTGAACTAGTTTCTTCGCCATGCCAAGATACTCCTGCACTTTTATTTCTTTTGCTTCGAATTCACCATTTATTTGATTGACTATTAATTATGAATCACTATAGGCGGAGAGGCACCCGGCGTCCATTTCTACTGCCAATCTCAAGCCAGAGAGGAGGGCCTCATATTCTGCTTCATTGTTTGTGGCAATAAAGTGCAGCTTCACTGCATATTTAATGGGTGTACGATCAGGGCTGATCAGAATGAGTCTCATTCCACCTCCCTCAATGGTTGCGGAGCCATCAACATACAGCTTCCAAAGTGGCAGTGAAGGCAAATCTCCCGGAGGTGCCTAGGCGCCCGGAGGGATCTGGGCGCCCATTGAGGATGTCAGGGCTCCAGGAGGGGTCTGGGCTCCCGGAGTGGTCTGGGCGCCCAATGAGGAAGTCTGGGCGCCTACTGCTGTTTGGGCGCCCACTGTTGCTGTCTGGGCGCCCACTGCTGGTGTTTGGGCACCCCTCCAGGTGTCCTCGCCAGGTGGTAGGTCGACTTATTCGTCTAGGCTCGACGGCGGCAACGTAGTGGGCTCCCCTTCTGAATGTGTAAGCTCAGCTACAAAATCTGCCAGCGCTTGTGCCTTGATGGCCACCCTTGGTTGGTATTGGACGTCAAACTCGCCTAATTCCACTGCCCACCCCACTTGAGGAGTCTCCCGGATACTTCCGGCTTTGCCAAGACTCTCTTCAAAGGCTGATTGGTGACGACCGCAACTGTATGGCTCTAAAAATAGTGCCGTAGGCGCCTGGTAGCTGAGATGAGGGCGAGCGCCAGTTTTTCTAACCCCGAGTATCTGATCTCTACTCCTCGGTATGCTTTGCTGACATAATAGATGGGCCTTTGCACACCATCATGATTTCTGATCAGAACAAAGCTAACTGTTGAGGAGGAAGCAGAGAGGTACAAATATAACACCTCCCCCGGTGCAGCATGTGAAATGAGAGGAGGTGCGGCCAAGTAGGCCTTAAGCTTCTCGAAGGCCTCCTCAGCCTCAGGTCCCCATTTGAAAGCCTTTCGGAGAATTTTGAAGAAAGGCAAACACTTATCTGCAAACTTGGAGACGAATCTGTTGAGTGTTGCAATTTTTCCATTGAGGCGTTGTAGCTCCTTGGTGGAAGAGGGCGACTTCTGTTAGACCTTAAGTTGTGTTTGCAATTTGATGTCAAACTTTTGCATCATGTTCATCTCATATCATTTCTCACAATTTTAGCTTGAAAATCACAAGATTTTAAATCAACTTGCTCAAACTCTATTTCAGACCTTTTTGGTTGATTTTAGTCTTATTTTGAAAAAGCATTTTCTTGATATAGCCTTGTCTCAGAAACACCTGTATATTCTGTGTTTCAAAGTTTTTCAAAGTTAGATTTTTTCTTGAAACTTCAGATCTTCAGAAAACAGTCTGACCATACTGTCGGTCAGGTGTCGGCTAACCGAAGCTTAACCGAACTCACTCGGTTAGCTTTTCTGAATGGTGTTTCTAGTGTCGGTTAGTGTGTCGGTTAACCGATCATAGAAAATGAACTAATCGAACACCTTGTCGGTCAGATTTCCAGAGAGCTGCATTTTCATATATTTTTCACGTCGGTTAGCTTGTCGGTCAGGGCTCGGTTAACCGACAATATAAAATAGCTAACCGAAAGCATGCTGTCCTGAAAAACAGAAAGTTAGGATTTTACATTTTTTTTCTATCGGTCAGCTTGTCGGTCAGGGATCGGTTAACCGACCTTGCTTCTGATCCTGACCGAAGCTCTCTCGGTTAGAATTCTAGAGAGGTGCTATCTGACCATGTTTTCATTGTCGGTTAGGGTGTCGGTCAGGACTCGGTTAATCGAATATGTCGGCTAACCGAACCATGCTTTTTGGTCAGCAAAATTTTGAAATTATGACCGTTGGCCTGTGACCGTTGGGGGTGTCGGTTAACAGACCCCTGGATGTCGGCTAACTGACTGTTAGCCGTTGGGACAATTTTTCTATTATAAGAAGTTCATTCCAAGGCCAAAAAGAGTGTTCTTAAAGCCCTTTCTGAGGTCTTCTAAGGCCAATCAAAGGAGAATGAACTAAGAAGGCTAAAGGATCATTAGTAAAGCTAAAGCTTGGATTAATGAAGTTAAATCACCAAGTAAGCTTTGACTTTTCCTAATCAGATGGTTTATGCTTTGTCTAAATTATTGGTAAATGATTTTTAGCATATTAACTATGTTGTGTTGAATCCATTCCTCTCTTAATCTTTGATTTAAGTTATTGGGTTCTTCACCTTGATTCAAATCAAGTTTGTTATAGAAAACTTCTTAAACATGGTTTATCAAAATCTTTGAGTTGTTTTATAAACATGTTTCATTAACTTGTTTGAATCATCTTTGTTGTTTTCATTCATTTAAACTTTAGTTAAATTAGTTTGTTTTTGAAAACATCATTGAATATGCATCATATGTTTAGACATAATTAATTTCATACAACTTACAAACTTTTGATTTTCATATCATCAGCAAGTTTGTACTTTGTATATGTGATTTGCATATCACTTCAATCAAATCATTATATGTGCATTAAACTTTTAAATTGCTTCAAGCATACACTGATTGAGCTTTCATTTTAAACTTGATTGAAGTTTTCACACACACACACATCATGAGCATTCATCTTTGCATTTCATAGTGTGTTGTGTGAGTTGATTTTTCACTTTCACATTCGCCTATTTTAGAGGCAATATATATTGTGCTCAATGTATTTCTCTCCTAGTGTTTAGACACTTTCTTGAGAAAGAAAAACTATTTGTATGCAAGGTTATTGTTAAGTCTAAGAAAAGCAAATTGTAAAGGTTATTGCTTAGCCTATAAAAGCACATTGTTGGTTATTGCTTAGCCTAGAAAAGTATAGTGTTTGAGGTTACTGCTTAGCCTATTGAAAAGCACAAATAGTGGAAATCCGGTGGTGTGTAGATTCACAAGCCGGTAGTGGATGTAGGCACGTTGGCTGAACCACTATAAATCTTGTGTTGTGGTGATTGCTTCTTGTGGTGATTATTGGTTAGCTTCGGCATTTAGTTGTTATTCATCATAAATGATTAATTGTTTCGAAAAAGTTTAGAATTGGCACAATTAGTCAATATCTTGTAGATCACCCTATTCACCCCCCCTCTAGGGTAAGGATCCCGGACTTTCAACTTTATGTCGAGTATAGCTTTGATTTTATCTGGGTTTACCTCAATTCCCCTCTGGTTGACCATAAAGCCCAGGAACTTTTCCGATCCCAAGCCAAAGGCGCATTTCTCAGGGTTCAGCTTCATATGGTAGGCCCTGAGAACATTGAAGGTCTCATGAAGATGGTCGATGTGATCCGTTGCAGCGAAGCTCTTCACCAACATGTCGTCCACATAAACCTCCATTGTTCGCCCAATCTAGGAGCGAAACATTTTGTTCACTAGGGACTGGTAGGTTGCGCCTGCGTTCTTCAGCCCGAAGGGCATGACCTTGTAGCAGTAGGTCCCCTTCGGAGTGATAAACGACGTCCTTTCTTGGTCTGGGGGATGCATGCTGATCTGGTTGTATCCAGAATAGGCATCCAGGAAGGAGAGAAGTTCATGTCCTGCTGTGGCGTCGATGAGGAGGTCAATCCGCGGCAGCGGATAACTGTCCTTTGGGCATGCCTTGTGAGCTCAGTGAAGTCGACGCAGAGGCGCCACTTCCCATTGGCTTTTGTCACCATCACCACATTTGATAGCCATTCGGGATATGCTACTTCTCTGACCGCTCCATTTTCTATCAGCTTCCCGACCTCTTTGTCCACTGCTTGGGCCCTTTCAGTGGAGGCACCCCTTAGCTTTTGTCGAACAGGCTTGTGGCAAGGGTCAACATTGAGGCGATGAGTGGCGACTTCGGGATCAATCCCTTCAAGATCCGCATGTGACCATGCGAAAACATCCATATTCATTCTCAGAAAATCTGTTAAATGGCAGACCAGATCTTCTGAAAGAGAAGAGCCAATGTACACTCTTCTGTCAGGATGTTCTTCATTTAAGGCCACCGGGGTAAGTTTTTCAACTGGTTCCCCTCTTTCTGTGGTGGCGTCATCCATCGGGTCCAAGATTTCGACTTGTAACGCCTCCTGCGACTTCTTGGCCTTCAGTGAGGAGACGTAACATTCTCTTGCTACAACCTGATCTCCCCTGATCTCCCCCACTCCATTCGTGGTCGAAAAGCGGAGGATGAGATGATAGGTGGAAAGGACGGCCCTTAATGCGTTAAGGGCAGGTCGTCCTAATATGATGTTGTAAGCGGACGGGCAGTCTATCATCAGGAAGTTCACCATTGTAGTGGAGCTTCGGGGTGCTGCCCCGGCTGTGACTGGCAACGTGATTGCCCCAAGGGGATACACCTTCTCCCCTGAGAACCCAATAAGTGGGGATTTGACCAGCTGCAATCTTTCCCGACCCAGCTTCAGTTGGTCATAAGCTTCTGCGAATAGGATATCCACAGAGCTGCCGCTATCCACCAAGATCCTACGTACCTAGAAGTTTGCAACGGTCATGGTGAGCACAAGAGGGTCGTCATGGGGGTGCTGGATTCCTTCCAAATCCTTGTCTGAGAAGGATATGGTCTCGCTAGCGCCATGCCAGGGCGCCTTGGATGGGCGTGCTTCATCGGGATGCCTTGCCCTTCTGGCATGGGCTTTCATGGTTGAGAGTGATTCTGCTAGTCCTCCCGAGATGGTTTGGATCTCCCCAATGGGTTGCTGGTCCTCCAGATTGTGAGGTGGTGGTGCTTGCCCTCTACCAGCAACATACTGGCGCAGGTGACCACGTTGAATAAGATCCTCAATCTGCCTCTTGAGGTCATAGCAATCGTCGGTGTCATGCCATGGTTACGATGGAAGCGACAGTATTTGGCCGGGTTCCTGCGGTTTGGAAGGGACTTCATCTTTCCAGGCCATTTCAGGGCGGGGTCATCTTGTATCTGAAGCAAAATGTGCTCAACAGTGACATTAAGAGGAGTGAATGCCTGTCAGTCTCTCTGAAGAGCAGGGCCGAGTCGGTCTCTTTGCGGAGCATGATCAAGTCGGTCTCTGACAGGTACCCTCTCGGTCCTGCTTCGCTTGTTGCTCTTCTCCTTCTTTTCATCTCTGTCCCGCTCCTTCCCATTGTCCCCTGATCTGGAGGACTCACCTCGCCTAGCCCTTGTGATTTCTTTAGCATTTATATACTTCTGAGCCTTTGCTAGTAGCTCCGGCATGCTCTTCGGCGGGCGCTTCATCACTGAGAAGAGGAAGCACGATGGGCGGAGTCCTCCCAAGAATGCTGTCAGGGTCACTTTGTTGTCAGGCTCTTCGACCTGAAGTACCTCCTCGTTAAAACGAGTGAGGTAGCTCCTAAGGCTCTCATTTTTGTCCTGCTTTATACTGAGTAGGTGCGTGGCAGGCTTCTGGTGGCAGCGCCCTCCAATAAAGCGTGACACGAAAGATTTGCTCAACTCCCCAAAGGTGGCGATGGAGGCTGGGGCTAGATTGACAAACCATTGCCTGGCGGAACCCTTCAAGGTGGTTGGGAATGCCCTGCACATAACCTCGTCAGGGATATTATGCAACTGCATTATGGTTTTGTGAGTCTCCAGGTGGTCCAATGGATCCTTCGTTCCATCGAAGGTCTCCATGGATGGCATTTTGAACTTCTGAGGAAGCGGGTAGTTCACCACGTCGGGCTTGAACGGTGTGTCCGTCCGCCCAACTAGGTAATCCACTATTTGTGGTGCCTGCGCCTTCATGGCGTTGAAGACATCACCTAGTTGATTCTGCATTTCCTTGATCTTCTCGTCCCAGCGATTGGGGGCTCCTCTGGAATGATCATGGAAGTAGCTCTCCTCCATGTTTTGGTTTTCACTTTCCTCTTCTTGGAAGCTAGGACCCTCCCCATTAGAAGCAGAGGGAGTAGGTGGGGGTCCTCCATGATGTGGTCCCCCCGGAGGTGGAAGTCCTCCATGATGTGCTCCCCCCGGAGGTGGAAGTCCTCCAAACTGGGCTCCACCGGGAGGAGGTACTTCATGATGGCCACCAACCCCCAGGGTAACCCCAAAAGGGGCGCCCAGAGGAAACCCTTGGGTGCCTAGGGGATGGGCGCCATTGGGATGGGCGCCCTGTGTGGGATTGGCGCCCGGGGGAGGAGTTCCCCGGCGTGGAGCCCTTGGGTGCCCCGGGCACGATGCTCCTTGCGGTGCTCCTCCAAATTGTGCTCCTCCCTGCCCTGCTGTGAGCATGAGCTGTAGGATCTGTTGGTTTTGGGTCACCAGCTGCTGCATGGTCTCCAACATATGTTATGGAGTAGGAGCAGCATTTGGGGCAGGATTAGTCGGTGGAGGACCATCCTCGCCCTCTCGCAGGGGATCATCTTCTATGCGTCTTGTCAATCGAGTGGTGATCACCATAATTTTGACAAGAGAAGTATTTTGAGAACTTTTATTCGTTCCCACAGACGGCGCCAAAATGATGATGCACAAAATAACTTCGCACACCACCGGTCAGTTAATCAGTAATTAATGCAGTAATTAATGTGGAGAGAGAGATTTATAGTGGTTCGGTCAATGTAACCTACGTCCACTTCAGAATAGGTCGCCTGATAGTTTATTTCTCAAGTGTCAAAGATTACAAACTTAGGATAAGCAGAGAGATGAAGTGTGTAGAAGGGAGAATATGGCTTGCTCCTCAATTGCCGAGAGGCTCTTCTATTTATAGTCTTCCCTTAACAGATGGGGACGACTTTACAGCACCGATCACATGGAGCCTTCGAGCTGTCCTCGCTGTAGTGGGGCTTGCCTTTCAAAATTCTAAACCATTCGAATGCACATCCTCCTCTTTTATGAGAATGGCCAAAATTTACTCCGATACGAGTTAGGCCTCCCTAGAATTGAGCTCCTATAAAAGCATGAATAAATTATCAAAGGATTCCATGTGTTCACATTAGGGCCCATATTCTTGGACATAAAAAAAAAAAAAAAGTGTAGCCAATTTCTATTAAAAAAATGTTGAAGCCATGGAAAAGATGGAAAAGACATCACGGGTATGTAGATATAAGAATAATAATTCATTAATTATAAATAAGTGAGATTCAGAAAGATTACAAAATCATATCTATGTTCTATATTTTGATACAATTTAATTTGGGTGACAAAATCTGAACAAAAAATAAATTGTATAAAAAATAAAGCTTGAGAAAGTTGAAGAATCATATTTTTGTCTGATTAGCTTATCTTAATTTATGTGATCTGCATAAAAAAAACTCTTATTTAAATATAATGAGGCTGCTTGGATTTGAGTAAAAATTTGGTTTGGATATGAGGTTAAGTTGACTCTAGTACAAGCTATACTGCATACCATAAAAACATTTAAGTTTTTTTATCTTTTCTTTTCAATTAAAAGTGTAAATTAAATTTCTTAAAAAAAAAGAAATGTTTTATATTTTCTTTGACAGTGTCATTTCAGTCATCGCTAAATTCTAAAAACATAAATGCAAAATTCTCTCCTTCCAAGACTTTTGTGACTAGCTTACACATCAGGGAGCTCTTAATTTAGAGGTAGATAGAGGTTTGATAAACAACAAATTTGGATCAATGTCAATTCATAAAGAGTAGTGACAGTATGGGGTTTTATTTAAAATCATAGGTGGGCCTTAATAGGCATCAATGGACAGTTGGCAGTGCTACTTATTACCATTTATGACTTATGAGCAATATCTCTTTTAAGATAAATATAACAAGGTAGAAAAGTAAATTTGAGTGATTTGATTTTAAAGGTGGTCCCCACTGATTGATTTTTTTAATTTTGGCACATCAATCACGGGATTTGAAATCCAAGGTAACCCACACAAGCGGGAAGGGAGCCCACACATATGAAAAGAGGAACCTACATGACAAGTAGTCAAAATAAAATATTTTATAAGTAATTAATTTAATAATACACCCTACTCTGAAAATATACTAAAATATTATTATCTTAATTTCTTTTATAAAATATAAATATAATCTGCAGCTTCAACCAAACAACTCGATTTAAATATATTGTCTCTTTCAAATGCCGCCACCAACAAAAAAAAAAATTATAATATTGAGCTTTTGACCATATGCTCCTGTCTTGAGAGAGAATTTTTCTCTCCTCAAATTTAAACTTTTTCCTACTTTCTTTGTCCAACTGTAATTTGAAAAAATGACCTAAATACCATGTAACATACTATTGTAGCAAATGTGAATTGGAAGGCTGTTTTTTTTTCTTCAAATGTTTCCTTTATCTACCATCTTTCCATTTTTAAGTTTGGGCTCTCATGGATTGCAAATTAACAATGTTGATGAAAATCCATTGTGATGGTATGAAAACATTAAGTATGAACCCGAGATTTGTGCGGTCCACTTGTATCGAATGAAAAAAAAAGGGTAAGATACATTGCGACGGTTTTATGCTTTTCATGGGACCCACTTATCATCGATTTAATCCCTACATAAGAACTTACCTAATTCCTTGAACTTTTCAATAAATGCGCATTATAAGAACATTAAAATTTTAATCCTTTTACATTGTAATCTCAAAATAAATGAATGGGGCTGATTTTCCATGCATTCATAATTGTGAGATTAAAGACTTTCATGCCTCCCTAACCTAATCTCACTAATTTGCATCTTCTAGGTGGATCCTATGTAAAGAATACATATCAAGCCTAATTTGTACAAATTGTATAATAGCCCACAGTACTTTCCAAACCTCAAAAACAGAGGCACTGTAAATATAAAAAGAACACCCCTTCAAGAGTTTTGGGGAGTCATTTAGTATCCATACCATTCATCAAGAGGGTCCCACCATAGATGGAGCCATGTGCCAACCTAACCCACCTACCTCATCAGTGACTCTGGCTTTTTTAACCTTATGAAAGCCCAACGAGATTTTTCGAAGTGGGGGTGAATTTTAGGTTGTGGGCAATCAAACGTGTGGCACTGTCCATAATTACTATAATCTCATACATGAAGGGTAAAAGTGAAAAAATGAAAGGAAATGGTACGTTACCTGAACAAATCTTTGATTTCCATTTGCGACTATAAGTTTTTGTGATATCGCATAAGTCACAATATTGAATTTTTTTTTTCTTTTCAAGATATGAACAAGGTCTGAGAAATAAAATTTAAATTTCGTGAGAGAGAGGGGATTTCTCTCTGTAGATGGTACCACACGGCACACGGTAAAAAGCTTTGTAATATTGTCTCACTGGTTACATGATTAGGAGTACATGCAAGAGGTCCAGGATTCAATGATTGGTACCATCATCTCTTTATCTTAAAAGCTTTGTAATATTTTAATGTTTTACTATTCTATTAGGTACTATTTTATTCTATATATATAAATACCTATATGTTTTATTCCATAGACATCCAAATAAGCCCCAAATAATTTTCGCATTTTGTTTTAGAATTTCAAAATTTAAGAACTAATACACAATGCTAATTTACTATAGTAAAATCTAACAATAATCGTACCTAAAATATACCTAAAAGTATTTGAAATTAGTGTCAAACAAATTTAAGGAGAATCAATGTACTATGAATGTAGATGGAAATCTATAAGCTAGTAGATGTGAAAACGGAAGTACGTAAAACTCTTGCTATTTTTGTAGAAAATTTATCGTTTTACATCTCATAAAAAATGTCTTTATCATGAAATCACATAAACTTACACTGATTTTAGATTTTTTCTTGAAGAAAAGCGCTTGCATCAAATGATAAAAAAAAGTGCTCTTAGATAAAACTTCCCAATTTTCCTATCTCTTTTAGAGTTAAAATGGTGATGCAAAATACTTTCCATAAAATAACATTTATTTTTTCCTCACCATCTTCCGAGAAAAATGATTACACAAAGATCCCATAGATGAAAATCTAAAAGAGGAGCACCACCCAAAATGTGAGCCACATGGAGAATCTCCCAAAAAAAATCCCACAAAAGTAGAAGTATTAATATGATATCTAAGAAAGGAATTTCTAAGAGGGTCAAACCAAAGCCTGGTCCAACTTCACCTGTCATTTTTTGTCAAGATTAACTTAAACGCTCCCACCTAAAACAGCAGGTTTTCAAAAATCAAAATTCAAAAGGGCCCAAGGCCATTTCAGAGATTTCCAATAAACCAAGGAGTGTTTCTGTGAATACTCCAAATCTCGTTGTTCCCTTCGCCATGCGATGATCACATGGAGTCCACGCACCAGCCGGCCAAGTCCTGTCTCCACGCATCCATTATAAGTAACAAAAACACATCACATATTAGTGCTACGTTGGGACCCATAAAACATAAAAATCATATTTTGTATATTATTTATTTTTACATTGTATATTTCATGATCTTAGATTAAAATTATACATCAAAATAATAAATCTCAATATTTGACCTCATGTGTGAACATGGTAGCCCAGAATCATTGTTGTATTTGATTAAATGAGATTAATCAAAAGGTGGGCCAACTATATTGGTAGTGAGAACGGACCCAAAGACACCTTGGCCTCTATTCTTGAGTGGTTTTAATTTGAAGTGGGGCCCACCAAGGGCCATCCTGGTCTTCAAAAATCTTCTCTAAGGTGGGAGCACGGAGCCTTTTTCTTTCATTTTTCACAGGAGAGAGAACTCTCCCCATCCTGCAGCACAAGATCCCACAAAATTAGAAATCAACTAGGTCTCAAAATCTCAAACTCATCTCGACCGTTTATCTACTCTTCATTATATACGGTAAAAACTAAGGAAAAACATTAGATGGCCAGGATCTTTCACCCTCCACCATCTCATCATTGCGAAAAAGCCAGACCGCAGATGGCAAGGATCTTTCATCTTACGTCATCTTATCATTGAGCCCTGTACCCTGGGCCCCACATATAGAAACTCACAGAGAGACTAACCATCCTACTCAATACACACAGATTCCGCCAAAACACCCACTTCAATTATCACACATTCACCAATATCATCAATCCAATCTCTTCACACACAATCAACCCGGTTTGAATTACGGCTGATCTAATTTAACCTATATGGAATCATTATCCACCATTGGATTTAATCAAGATAAATGCCCGCAATTTACGGCCATAAAACTTAAAACCCTCAAAAAGTAAGGATTAATATCATTTTTTTACTTGGTGACATTAATCAAACACTCTATCCACATTCATATCTAACTATTCTAATTTTTTTACTAGCCAAGCTAAAGGCGGGACCCATATGAAATGGGCCATTGATAAGGGTTGTGTGCGTTGTAGTGGGTCATGTGAGCCCCACATATCCTCGGCAGCCGAGGAAGTGCAAATTCTTCTTCGCCCCTTTCTCTCTCTCGCTACCTCTCTATATTAACTGCGCTCCTCTGCTCGCCGGTTACAACTTACAACAACCATAAAACCTCTCTCTCTTCTTCTCTCTGTGCATTAACTTCAGGAAAGTCGTGAGTCCTCACGGGATTCAAAACCCTAGATTTCCCCATTTTCCTGTCTCTCTTCTTCTGAATCACTATCTCTCTCTTTCTGTCTCTGTGGTGAGTACTCTGCTCTCTTTTCTCTGTTGGCATTGGTTTTTTTTTTTTAATCAGTAGAGCTTTGAATGTGTTTGAGGAAATGTAGAAATCGGTTGTGGAAATGGTGTTTCAATCTGAGATTTGGGGTGTTTTGATCTTTTAAAGGCCCGATCTTGGGATTTCTTTGTGCTTGTTTGGATTTGTTGGGGTTTCTTGGTTATTTTGATTAGATCTCTCTGTTTTTGTGATTTGTGTTTGCTATTGATCTCTTGGAAATGCCAGATTTATGTTTTGGGGTGTTGGGATGAGCTCATTTTGTGCATTTCTTTGTTGGGGATTTGGCATTTGGTGTTTGAAGGGTTTTTTTTTTTTCGGGTTTGGGATGGAAGTGGATGATTGGTTTTGGTAGTTAGAAATTGAGATCTTTCGTTTGGGGATGAAATGGAATCTGGGTTCTATCGGGCCTGCCGTTTAAATCCGTAATGAAGGCCACTTCTGATAACCCGAGCTGCTCGGAATCACTGTGCCGCCAATGATTGGTGCTGGTCCTGATTTCACTTTGATCAGAGTTGGGCTTGCTGTCAGATTGATCACTTCTATAATGTATGATTAAAACGAAAGCAGCTGGAGTTCAATGGAATTCTTTAAATGTGATCAATCTGATGGTGTGATTAACTCTAAGTAGAGTGGGATCATGGAGGCCATGATTTTGAGCGGTTTGGATTTCACGACTTGGGACCCACTGATGGATTTATAGGCATGACTGCAGAGGATCTAGGTCCACTGAAATACCTGTTTCCCTGTTATGAACTTGAAATGATTACTTCTGTGACAGCATTTCTTTTCAATTTTATAGTTTGTGAATGATAAATCTTCATATGTTGGCATTTTGGGAGGCATCTAGATTTGCTCATGCCTTCTACAAATGAAATTCATAGTGAAATTAATCTTATCTTTTCCAGAAGTTTAGCAATTTGTAGAAAAAGATAGTAGCTTGAACTCTGTTGTTAACTATGTTATGAGCTTATGATGTTATTGTATAGAATATGATATGGTGCTTTTGTTTTAGATATGCTGTGAATCTTTGTTTATAAAACTCCAAATGCTTTTTAAACAGTGATCAAATGTTGAGTGGATACTTGTATTCTTGGTTTTCTATACATGGTTATTTTGATTGAGTATGAAGCAATTTTAGCTATTTTATTCTATGGGGACAATTATCGATTGACTAGTTTTACTTAAACTGGAAGGATGATACTGGCTGTTGAATTTGAGTTTAATTGATGAACACATCACTGCATTGTAGTAATTGACACTTTTCATTCATATGATATATAGGGAGATGCGTGCTCATAGATTTTGGATTTTGCCCAAATTTGGTTGTGGTATTATTATTATTTTTTTTCCTGCTCCAATTGAGTGTCCCATCTCTTCTTGAATCAAGAATAGTTGGACCCTTTCTCAAGCCTACATAGTTTAAAGGTATGTGCCGTTGGCTACAGGAAAACCACTTTGTGGTTTTATAGCGTTCCAAATTTTGTTTAGTATTTTACACAAGGTTATCGAGATTTATTTTCTGAAATAACTCAAGCTACTTAACAACTCATTCTTCTTTGATACTAAACAAGCATTATGCCGACATTTGATCTAATGGTAATGGACCTAGTCGCCTCAGAGAGTTCAAAATTCACTCCTTACCTGTTAGTCAACAAAGAAAAAATGTTGGCTATTTTCATTATCTAGATGAAATTGGAATCAATTAGCATGTCTAGTTTTCATGTTTATGAGCTTATACAGTTTATTCTTACACGATCTGATTGCTATGCAATGATTTTTAAGTGTACAATAGGTTAGATGCTGTGCCTTTGTACTCTTTTTTGGTGGTGTTAGAAGAATTTGGGGCTTACACCTTGAAGCTCACTTCTTTGCTAGGCATCCCAATTACTCCTCGGGCTTAACTCTGTAGTGTAGTTTGTATTTGGGGCTTACGACTCAGTGCGCAAGTCATATTCAACGTGTCAATCATGTGTGTATTTAATCACACTCTATTGGGGGCTCGCCCCATTAATACATATTATTTTTACTTAATTTTTTTAAGACTGTTGTAATGGGGGTTAACTTAATTCAGCCTTGTTGACTTGTGACTTATTACATGGCTTGAAAAGTCCAATAGTTGTTTTAGAAATATTTTTTGGATGATTTTTTTAGTTTATATCAATATAAATCATTTTTTTTATATGTTAATTAATCTATTAGAAATGTGTGCTCATAAGGCTTATATCCCACTTGTTGAAACTCGTATAGTTTAATGGCCTATGCATATCATTTATGTCGCTTATGCAGCATGCTTTGTAAATTACACCTTCAATTAGTAGCAGGTTTTGTTAATATTGAGTGTTGCATTGTGTCACTAATTTTGCCTTACCTTCCTTAATTCAAGATGTAACTGATGGACTCATTTTATCAATACTTGATGCACTTTGTTTTAAGGATGTTGCAAACAATTTTTTTTTTTTTCCTGTTATGATGTTTTTGGAAGCTCCTGTGACGGTATTATTTGAGTAACTTCTACTCAAACTTGATGTTTAACATCCACGCCTGTTAAAAATTTAAGAATTGCACTCTTTCTAACCATTAAACTGTTCATGCACACATGATTTTTTTTTTTTCTGATATGATGTTTTTGCAAGCTCGTGTGACAGGGTTATTTGAGTTTAGTGTGCATTATACTCAAAACTCTTTGTTTAACATCCACATCTGCTATTCATTTAAGAATGGCACTCATAACCATTAAACTGTTCATGTACACATTTTTTTGGTAAACTGTTCATGTACACATGAAATCTCTGTTGGCCTATCTATCTTCTACTCTTCCCTCAGGGTGAATTGACCTCCACTTTCTTTTACAGAATCTGAAGCATAAGAATGATGTCTGGGAAAGCTCTGAGAGTTCTTAACTCACTACCAGGACCTGAGAAAAGGAATGAAAGCCCCAGTAAAGGGAACTTTATGAAGGCTTATGTCGAAAACAGCAATGAAAATTTTGAGAAGTGGCAGACTGAGAATCCTGCTTCTGTAACCCCTACTCCCATAATTAATGGTGAGGTTGGGACTGCTGTAGCAGAGGTTGGAAACTCAGAAGTAGAGTATATAGAATCTGAGAACCTGAATGATATTGAGGATGTTGGTACAAGTCTAAGTGTATGATTAGCAACTTTCTCTTCTGGATGCATTTATTGGTTGCTTAGCTGACATTTCTTCTGCATTTTAGATTGGCTATCGTCCTTCTGTTGTTTTACTACTTAAGGAACAACTG
Source organism: Umbellularia californica (assembly GCA_028538565.1). Lineage (NCBI taxonomy): Eukaryota > Viridiplantae > Streptophyta > Magnoliopsida > Laurales > Lauraceae > Umbellularia > Umbellularia californica. Next base: position 26,415,249 of record JAPQWN010000006.1, read on the forward strand.
TTTATTTAAATTCTCTCTCTTCTTTTTTTTTTTTTTTAATTGCTTGTAGACATTGTTAGCACGATTAGATGCAAAGGATTGGGTGTTGGTTTGTGAGGCACTCAATCATGTGCGCCAGTTATCAATATTTCATAAAGAAGCCATGCTTGAGATGCTGTAAGTTTATGATGCTTGTACTGGTTTCATCTTGGGATTATTAATGAACCATCTTGAATGCAATCATGCCTTTTGGATGATTATCATCTTCTTTTTTGCATATCTATAGATTCAACTTTTTCTGATGCAACTCAAGACTCATTTGTTACGTTGCCGTTACCTTTTTGACCAACAGGGGGAATGTGGTCACACTCATAGTGAAATCCTTGAAAAGTCCGAGAAGTGCTGTTTGTAAAACTGCAATTATGACATCGGCAGACATCTTTAAGGTCTACAGTGACCATATAATTGATTCACTTGATCCTATGGTATGTTCTTTTAAACCATGTCTTCTGGTTATTTTTTTTGCTCAATGAGTCTCTCATATTCTCTTGCCAAGATTGTATCTTTTATGCCCCTTTTCCAGTTTGATGATGCTAACTGGTAATTTTACTTTTCATTTGTGTAAACGTCTTCAGCTTGTACAACTTCTTCTCAAGTCTTCACAAGATAAGCGCTTTGTATGTGAGGCTGCCGAGAGAACTTTGATAACAATGACTACTTGGATCTCACCATCCTTGTTATTGCCAAAGTTGCAACCATATCTTAAACACAAGAATCCTCGAATACGGGCAAAGGCAGCAATGTGCATTTGTCGAAGCGTACCTCGACTAGTAAGTTATTGCTTCGTTTTGCTGTTTTATTTCAATTCTAGGGACTTTTGTATAGAGTGTTTAAAACACATTTTCATCGTCATTACTCTCCACTAACCTCTGACAATGCGTATTCTTGCATGTTCTGATAAATCCAATAATTTTCTTTATATGTTCCTTATCCCTTTCTAGTAAGAAGCAACAAATTCATAAGAAAAATTAAATGCTGAATTACTGCACATAATAAAATCTTTTATTATAATTTGAAATCATTGTAAGAAACAAAGACACTGTAACAAACTCTTTACCTTTCATTTTATGGCCCAAAAAATTATTACAATATGATGGTGATGCAGTTGAATAGATGCGTATGTTTTATACACTTCTTGTATAAGATCTTATACATCTCATACCTTTGATTCTTTCCTCACAATAATGAAAAAACTTGGTTTTCATTTCTGTTTCTCCTCAGTTATATAATTAAATGCTGGTGGTGAAGCTATTTGTGATGTTATTTTTTAGTTGTTCTTTTTTTTTTTTTTTTTTTTTTTCTCTTTTACTTGTAGTTATCATCTCTAGGGCATATTTTTGTGGAGTGCCTTTTTTTTTTTTTTTGAAGGCATTGGTTCCGACCTCGTATTCAGTGAAATTCAAAAGTAATATCCATTGACCCATATATCTGCTTAAACAGAAATCAACATGTTTTGTAATTTTTTTTATACTGAAAAGGTATTTTAAAAATTAAATATTGAAAACTGTTTATGCTCAAAGAGTGTTTGAGATGAAAATAAAACCATCGATTATAATTTGATGACAGTGCTAATAGTGGTTTGGTTGAGTTTAAAGTTTTAGATTGATCTTGCAGAAAAGGTATCATATGAGTATGAAGGCAGTACATCTATGTATTGGATTCACCTGATTAATGAAATCATGTGGGGATATGATTCATGACGTGTGTTGAACATCACTTTCTCATGACTATGGTTTTAAGATCTTCCTGGTGGAAAACTAAAGTCTTAACAATGGTGGTAAACCATTTACCAAAAAAAAAAAAAAAAACTATGGTGGTAAACAACCTTTTTCAGCTTGTCCTGTTTTGGGAATTGAATTTGGTGGGTGTACATGTACTATATTATTGCATGACAATCTTGGGTTTTTTTTTTTGGTTGGTGAAATGAAGTTATAAAGGATGACTTGATTGATGCTGGCACAGAGAAAAAATTGTGAACCTTCTCATATTGCCTGAAAGAGAGGAGGTTTGGTCTGGAATATTTTCTGCATTGTAGTTGTTTAGTTCATATGAATAAATGAAATCTTCAGAAAATTTTACATCTACAATCTACTCAGTTACATTCATGAGTTTTCATGAAGATTGATTTGAACCTCAACATGATAAAAACTTTAAATCCCAAAGCCATTGAATGTCTCAACATCCAATTTTTGTCAGGCTTGCAATCAAGTTGCCTATCTGTTGGATGGTATTAGCTGGACATTTCTATCCTTGGAAACTCTCCAACATGATGTAACAGAGATGGACAAATTTTGCTGATCTCTTAAGGGGTTGTTTTCTTGCAGTCATTTATATATGTAAATGATTCACATGTGTAATGGTTACACATTATCACTTTTGTTTGCACTCATTACTCATGTGATGTGTAAATGAGGTGTGAAAATGGCGTGTAAATAAGGCCATTTACACACCAAGATTTTCATACCTAACGAGGTGTGAAAATCAATTTGACATCTCTTGCAAAAGGTGGTAGTACAGTTCTTACATGGTGATTGCATTCCCATGGGCCTCATTAACCACCCTTACTTTTTTCATTCCTATGAGTAATCCAAACCGTTCATTTTGCTTAAGGGCCGTTTTGCAATTTCACATGGGATATGAAAATGCTCCACATGTGTAAATCATTCACACATGAATCATTTAGTCACATGTGAAACACATTCGGTGGTTTGTCATTTTCACACCTCATATGTGAATCTGAGTGCATCAAATTGTTGACCATTTTTTCACAAAATTTTCACCATTTATCACAGATTTCTTAAACTATATGATGAAAAAAATGGACCACGTGATCTCCTAGCCAAAAAAGGCATTCTAAAGAGGACTAACGGTTCAGATCGTGAAAATGGGCCCCACAGAATTCAGACATACAGATTTTAGATTCTGAATTTATTTTTTTGCAAATATCTAAAAATCTATTAGGGATTTAAACTTGAAAATTGGTCCCATGGCCGTTTTGGTTATTTTAAAGAGGGTCACCTGTTCAAATCATGATCGTGGAAGCCCACATGCATAGAAATATTTAAAAAACCGGACTGGGTTCAAGGGACTCGAAAATAGTGTATAAAATCAGTAGGTACATCCAATGGTTGTATTCTATTGTAAATATCTCACAATCCTTAATAATGTAAGATTTCAAATTTGACCCCATAGACATAATTGGCCTTCCAAAGAGTTTAAATGGTTCCGATCAAGAAGATGGGGCACACAAGTTCCTGAATGGCCAGTTTTCACCTCTGGAGGGTTTTTTTTTTTTTTTTTTACGAATATCTCAAAATTTAGGATGAATCAATAGCTGAAAATTGGTCCCATAGCCGTAATTGACATTGGATGGATGGTTCAGATTGGCAATTTGGGGCCCACAGAAGTGTAAAAATTCAAAAAACCGTGATGGACAGTATCACGCTCAATCATTGTAGCAAGCACTTGGCAATTTTAGTTGCTTGGTTGTTTGTTTTTGAGCTGGTCTGAGCTTTTTCAGTACGGTTCTTTTTGGATCAATAAAATTTTTAGTTATCAAAATATAAGTAACATGTGAATCCTTTTAGTATCTCATGAGGTGTGAAAACCCTGGGATCAAAATCAGCCCATTTTCACATCCAGTTTTCCCCTCATGCGTAAATCAACCCAAACAAACATGAACGTGCGTAGTGGTTACGCATGTGAACCATTTACATATGTAAATGGCTGCAAACAAACGACCCCTTATTGAATTAATAAACTCCAAGATCTTGAATCTGATTCTCTTAAATCTTCATAGATTTTGGGCAATTTGTGAAAAAGTCCCAAACTATAGATCTAATTTTCTGGTCTATTGTGGGCTCCCAATTCATGGTCTAAACAGTTCAACATTCTCATATTAATGATAAGTATTAAGAAATTAATTCCATATCTTAAACCTTCATGGATTTTGAGAAATTCGTGAAAAAAAGTCCAAAACATCAAAATACATCTAAAACTGTGGGACGTACTTATGTGAAAATAGTGATTTTGACAACCATGGTTATGTGTTGTTTCACATGTTTAACATTTGCATATGTAATATTTACATATTTAAAACCCATTTTCCTCCTATGCATAAAAGGCAAACAACCCCTTCGGGATGTTCTTTTTTAGTTTTTCTTTTGACAATTTTACGGGAAAAAACCCCTTAGATGCCCTAGGAGCGAAAAAGGGCCCAATAGTTCTCAATGAGCGACAATGGTCCCCTGGGCCCTTTTTTTTTTTTGAGCGGCAATATCGCCACTTGTTTCTTCTTCTTCCCTCCTTAGCTGCCAAAGCATTATCTTAAGAAAAATCCAATCAGCTGGCACCATGTTAATTTGCCTTAGTCAGAGATAAATAACAGAGACAATGATCTTGAGCTCCTTGAATCAATCCCCAGTTTTAGCAAAAAAAAAAAGAAAAAAGAAAAAGAATTGATTCCCAGGCATGACATCAGTCAAGTCGACAATACTGCACTATACAAGTGGAGAAGCTTCTGGACAACACCCAAATCGCAAACTGAAATCCTCAGAAAAAAAAAAAAGAAAGAAAGAAAAATCAAGGTTAGGAAATGGGGGTAATTAGAGAGAGAGAGAGATGCCTTAAAATTGAATGAGGTCGGCGTGGAAGGAGAGTGGTCGGAGAGATGGGTTTGCTTGGCCTTCTCATTCACTTGACGAAGGAGGATTTTTTTTTTTTGGGGGGGGGCTGCGTTTGACACGAGCATGCGGATGCATGCTAGATATATCGAAATGCTGTCAATTTCCTCTAACAAGCATGTGGATGCATGCTAGATATATCGAAATGCTGTCAATTTCCTCTGATCGCGGGGCGGGGGTGGGTTTAGTAATATCGAACTGCTGTCAATGTCCTCGGATGGTGGGCGACCTCAAGAAAGTCAATAGCTGCTCATGCATACAGGTGAGCGCTGAGAAAGAAGAAAAGAAGAAGAAATTAACATCACAAAAAAAAAAAAAAAAAAAAAAAAGGGATGAGGCCCAATGGGACCAGTACTGTTCATAGAGAACTATGGGCCTTTTTTTTTTTTTTTTTTTTTAAATTCCTGGGGCATCTAAGGGGTTTTTCCCATAAAATCCTCTTTTCTTTTTCTTCTCAGGTGTGTATCTTATATTCTTCCTCTTCTGTTTTTCATCAATAAAGTTACCATTCAAAAAGAAAATTGTCCAGGTTATGTCTTTAAGTACTGCATGTTGGATTCTTTGAGTGCACTGCCCAGATGTTCCTTTATAAGTTTGTTCATTTTATTTTGTATGCAAACCAAGTCCCTTTGGAGAAAACTAAACCAGTGTAGGCATCTCCTATACCTAACTGAGCCTAGACTAGCTTGGATCCAACACCAAATCAGTTGGTCCAAATCCACTGAAGTTGTGAAGTCTGAGTTGCGTTGCATTTCAAAAAAGGTCCAATCAAACAGTCTCAATAATCGTATATTAAATGGGATGAGTAAGACTCTCTACTCTTTTATTTTTCTTCTACTTATTTTAGGATTCCTGTTATAATAAAAAAGAAATGCATGCTTTGATAAGAACACTTTGATTTGTATTAGGTGACAGATAAGATTGAGTCCTATGATTACTTGAATTATGTGTTTTCTAACGGTTGAAGAGATGTATTTATTTTTATATTAGGAAACTCATTATATGGATCAATGTATTACAAAGTTTGTAGAGAAGACTTCTTAGATTTATTATTAGGAGACGGGCGGACTGAGGGCTAAAGATTTGGGGCCTGTTTGGATGCACAAGAAAATACAAGAAAGTAATATTTTACGGAAACATAATCTTTCATTTTCTAAAGAAAAAAAATCTTGTGTGATGGAGAAAAGATCATTTTCTTTAAAAAAGTTCAATATTTTTTCCTACAGCTCTCTCCTGAAGAAAACTTTCTGCAATATAAAAACCTTTCAAAATGAGGTTTACAAAGTGGTAAAGTTAAGAACTTTATCAAATCTATCATGATGTACTTGTTTACATGTATGGTAAAGTAAAGGTAATGTCATATCATGGTAAAGATGAGATAAAGTAAAGGTGAAGTAAAGTGGGAGAGAGTGGTAAAGTTGTTTTTCTTGTTTGACCTTACTTTATCACACTTTACCGTAGTTTATATGGTAAAGAAAAGTGACTTGTGATAAAGTTTTTAGTAAAAAAGTACCTGCTAAGCTTCATTTTACCACACTACCTTTTCATCTAAATATGGTGAAGGAATAATATGTCATATCTAGGTCAAGGTTGTTTGTTTATATATATGGTAAAGTAAAATAAATGTTGATGCCACATCATGGTAAAAGATGAGGTAATGTAAGGTAAGATGAAGTATGTGGTGAAGTAAAGTAGGAGAGGGAGAGTTGTAAAGTAGTTGCCCTTTGTATTGGCTTTACTTTACTATACTTTACAATAGTTTTATGTGATAAAGAAAAGTGGCTTATGGTAAAAAAATTGGTAGTTGAACTTCACTTTACCACACTACTTTTTCATCCAAAATTATATATAAATTAAGTATTTAATAAAAAAAATTATTCTAATAAGGAACTTTACTACAATCAATAATATTAACTTGTTAATTTGAAATTTTTTAATATATATTAAAATCCTAGTACCTTCCGAACAACTAAATTTAAAATATGTAATATTCTTCAAAAATTGCTGAGCAACAAAAATATTACAATATTTTAATATTACACTATTCTATTCTGTAAAGGTTTATTCTTTTAATAGTTAAATCTATAAATATTCTATTATATAAACATCCAATTGGGCCCTTTGTCCTAGGATTTGTTGTGTTATGTGTTTTATAATGGTAAAAGAGAGATATGTTAGTGTTATATTTGAAAACTCATTATATGGGTTGATTATTTTTGAAGTTTCCAGTGAAGTCTGTTAGGACTTAGGATTCTTACTTTGTTGGTTAGGAAATTGGTCTGGGACTAAGCTCTCACTCCTACTATAATTTAAGCCTATCTCTTGAGTTCTCAATGAATATCGAAAGGAAATCTTAGTCTTCCTAAGTGAACCCCAAATTAAAATAAAATTATAAAATTTAAATAATCAAATTTATCAACCAACAAGAAAGGCCTAAAAGGTTCTTTAAATTTAAATTGGATAGTTTTTTGGACAACCTTTTCAACAAGATCATGGTTCTTGAAGAACCTTTGGAAGGCTTTTGTCCCAAAGGTCTTTCGACCTTTGCCGAGGCGACGCCTTGGAGACGTAAATCTCATAAATAATTTTATTCCATCCCACTTTGGAATAGTTTTTACATCTCCTTTTATTACTAAAAACATTGTTGTTAAAATCCTACAGCTTGTATCCCGAACCCTATGATTTGTATTGAATCTTATCGTAAATTTTCTGTATCTATGTGAAGAATCCCATGTTTCTTAGGATTCAAATGTGAATCTTGTGTTTCAATACTTGTTGTATTCTATCTTACGATTTGGGTGATTCATTTGAGCAGGAATAGCGACAACCACATGGCTAACACCAATATATATTTTTCTTTTTTGGTTAGTGTTCCTATATTAAAGAAGTCATGTAGTGATTAATGAAACCTCTTAAGAATTTTTGGGATTTAGGGGATGTTTAGAGATAAATCAGCAATAAACATGTAACTGGTTCATTCGATTGTATCTATGGGATTCTTCACCTTTTTATTTTCTTTCATGAGCACTTCTTTTACTTCATATGTCATCCTAACCTTATAACATTGATGATTAGGATTTTTCTTATTTTTTATTATTCAAAGAAAAAAAGAATTGATGATTAGTTTTTTTTTTTTTTTTTTTCCCTCAATAGTCTTCCTATTGTTAAAAAGAAGTCATTTAGTGATTAATGAAACCTCTTTAGAATTTGTGGGATTTGAGGGATTTTAGAGATAACAAAGTAGTAGACATGACTGGAGTGATTCTTTACTTTGTGATTCTTTACTTTTTTTTTTTTCCTTTTCTTATCCGGACTTTTCTTTATGAACACTTCTATAACTTCACGAGCCATCCAAACCATTTAATATTGATCATTGGGATTTTTATTTATTTTTAATTTAAAGAGAAAAAAAATCGCAGCTTTGTTTTTTCCTAGTAAAGTTGATTATTTAAACATTTTAAACATCTTTTATTCACACACATATCATTTATGATATTTTAATATATGCCAATGCTGTTATTCGTGTGATTGTACTATAGTCTTATTGTATTGGAGTGGTTCTGATATGGTTGGATATGAATGGGTACTTTCTTCTTTTTTATTATTTATTAATTTTTCAGTTTTACAAGAAAAATAAAACATCCTACAATATACGATATAATTCACGATACAGCTCAATTCAACAACTTGAACACATTTTTCAATCTTGGGCTGGTTGGTAAGGTAAATTGAATAAGCTATCTAATGGACTAGCAAATGATGTTATTTTGGCATCATTTGATAGATGAATTGTGATTATCAATGAACAAGGCAAGAACAATTTTTAGTGGTCACTCATTTAAATTTGGACCACCCATGTGCCATGACTCATCATTCCCTCTCGGATGGAAGGAAACTCGACCTTGATTTTGTTGCTGGTACTGTTATCCTATTGGATCAAACATGAGATGGACAGAATCACAAAATTGCTAGGGCTTCATGTATTGATCTTCTAATGGATTCACCATTAGAGAGATGTCTTATTTCCTTAAACCCCTTGATGGAACTGTGAGCTGTGCTGGAATCTTTTCACATTAACTATCAATTAGTTAAAGACTCCATTCGATTGTTTGATACAAACACAGCTATCAGAATTCTATGATTCGTATCCCGAATCCCGATTCGTATGCCGAATCTTAAGAAAAACGATTTTTATCTATACAATGAATCCCATTTACAAATGAATCTTAGGATTCAGGTGTGAATCATACGATTCGATACCCGTTTCATCGAATCTTAAGATTCAAGCGATCCAGCTAAGCGAGAATAGCTACAACAAATAAGTTAATAATAATCTTTTACCTTTTTTCTTTCTTTATTTATTTATTTTCTTGTAGCGCTTTTATTTTTAAAAGGTTATTTATTTAGTAGTTAACGAAGAATTTTTGCACCTTTGATTAGGTTTTAAAGATGAAGCAACGTATTGTGCTCGTTTAAATCTTTTTTTTTTTTTTTTAATCTATTTTGGTTTTCTAACACTTTCTTAACTTAAAGAGATATCCTACAGTGTAAGATTGATGGTTTAGATTTAGATTTTTATTTTTATATTTTGATTTAAAGATAATAAAAAAATATATTGATTATTTAAACTTATTTAACTATTTACACATCATTTATTTCATACATACATACATACATACATACATACATATATATATATATATATATATATAAAATATGTCATGATGTTCTTGATATGATTGTATGAAAGACTTGTTATTATGTTCATATTGCTATAAATGGGAACATGGATGGTTTTGAATAATTACTTTTTTCTTTTTCTTTTTTTAATTTTTAATTACTTTTCATTTTTATTAGAAAAATAAAAAATCTTATGATTCATGATACGATTCATGATTCATGGGTATGAACGATTTGCAATACGATTCCGATTTTGAAAACTATGGATACAAAATCTATATCCATCAAAATTTAAAATACAACTTCAATTTCCATCCATCTGCTAATCTGGCATCAACCGTTGATTGTTTGTGCACCAATGAACTATGGCTCCCAAATGCCAATAGGAAAATCAATTTTTATTTTCAAAAAAGAAAAAAAAAGGAAAATCAATTTCTTCTAAATCTTTTAACAGGGCCAATTGGGTATCGAAACTCTAACCTGATAGTTGTAATGTTAGATCTGCCTTAGATCCGTCTCCTACATGAGCTACTTAATTAAGAGTTGTGGTAGAATAGAACTATCTTTCCTGATGACCCTTTATCTCAAGATCTAATTTATCTACTTTAAATCTTTGATTGGTAGATCTTGTGTCTTAAAATTATATAGTTGGATCCTCACTTGGCAGATCTCTCTTGGTATCAACCATTTGTTGATTGTTTGTACACCAATGAACTATGGCTCCCAATTGCCAATAGGAGAATCTATTTCTTCTGAATCTTTTGACAAGCCTGATCAGGTGTCAAAACTCTAACCTGATAGTTGTAATGCTAGATCTACATTAGATCCATCTTCTACATGAGCTACTTAATTAATAGTTATTGTAGAACTATCGTTCTTGATGATCCTTTATCTCAAGATCTAATTTATCTAACCATTCAAAAAAAAAAAAAAAAAAAAAAAGATCTAATTTATCTACTTTAAATCTTTGATTGGTAGATCTTGCATCTTAAAATTATATAGTTGAATCTTCACTTGGCAGATCTCTCGCATTGATATTATTCTGTTTGATCCTACAGATCAAGATCTATGGCTGGATTCGCATAATGCACAAACTTCATTTTCCATCCTCTTTAAGATCTAATTTATCTACTTTAAATCTTTGATTGGTAGATCTTGTATCTTAAAATTATATAGTTGAATCTTCACTTGGCAGATCTCTCGCATTGATATTATTCTGGTTGATCCTACAGATCAAGATCTATGGCTGGATTCGCATAATGCACAAACTTCATAATCTAACCTGATAATCGTAATGCTAGATCTGCACTCGATCCATCTTCTACATGAGCTACTTAATTAATAGTTATTGTAGAACTATCGTTCTTGATGATCCTTTATCTCAAGATCTAATTTATCTAACCATTAAAAAAAAAGATCTAATTTATCTACTTTAAATCTTTGATTGGTAGATCTTGTATCTTAAAATTATATAGTTGAATCTTGGCAGATCTCTCGTATTGATATTATTCTGGTTGATCCTACAGATAAGATCTATGGCTGGATTTGCATAATGCACAAACTTCATTTCCATCCTCTTTAAGATCTGTTGGACTTGTGCAGTGAATGCATCTATGCAGTATACCTGCTACCTTACTATGAGTCCTTTTTTTCTTGTTCTTTTTCTCTTCCCTTCTATTCTTCTTCCAGTTTTTCTTTCTTCTTGGCAACTTTTAGGGGTCCAAAAACCCATTAAAATGACGGGACCGGAACTTGCTACGGTACCAATCTGAGTAGTGGTAACCTCTTATGTCAAATTTGATTTCATCTTCACTTGGCTGGTATCTTGGTTTGATCTTCATCTGATTGATCCTATGGATCAAGATCTATGGTTGGATTAGTGTAACATGCAAATTTTATTCTCCACCCTCTTTAAGATCTCTTGGACTTGTGCAGTGAATGCATCTATGTAGTATAACTGCTACCTTACTATGAGTCCTTTTTGTTTTTTCCTTTCTTTTTCAGTTTTCTTTCTTTCTGGAACCTTTAGGGGACCTAAAACCCATTAAAACGAGGGACCAGAAGTTTCTATGGTACCAATCTGGTTAATAGTAACATCTAATGTCAAATTTGATTCGGGTCTCTTATGTGTCAATCCCTTTAGGAATTTCTATCAAGATCAATGATTCGATCTTCATCTGATTGATCCTCTAGATAAAGATTTGTTGTTCACTTGTGCAGCAAATGCTTCTACGTAGTATAGATGCTATGCCCTACTACGAGTCCCTTTTTTTTCTCCTTTCTTTCTGGACCAAAAACCCATTAGAAAAAGGGACAAGAAGTTGCTATGGTACCAATCTGAGTAGTGGTGACCTCTCACCTCAAATTTGACATGGGTCTTTTTCTCATGCCTAAGGCCATTAAGGAATCTCTCTCAAGATCAATGATTCAATCTTCATCTGATTGATCCTCTAGATCAAGATCTGCTGTTGGATCTTCTAAGGAGCCAATTCTGTCTTCTATCCTTGTTACAATCTCTTGAACTTGTGCTGATGCATCCATCAATGTGGCATAGCTTGCCATTACCCGACTGTGAGCCCTTTTTTCACTCTCTCTCTCTGTTTTTTTTTTTGGCACCTGTAGGTATCGGTATTTGTGCTGATACCAATATGATGCAGTACAATGCTCTCATACCAAATCTGGTTCACGCCTATTTGTTGGGCTTCGTCCTTTAAGAAGTATCTAAATCAACCCTAAGCTTTCTTATAGAACCCTAAATTACTTTCATTAAAACCCAAATGATCAAATTTTTATCATCCAAAAAGAAAGGCCTCCAGATCGTACTAGAAAAATATTTGTGGAAAAATAAGAAAGCCTTAAAGAAATTACCTTGTTTTTTAAATGAATCTCCCATGCCTTCAACACAAGACAAGATCTCGTTACAAATCAACACAAGAAGTGGTTCACAATGCTTTCTAGCAAAACCTCTACAGTAAGGTCAAGGTTCTTGCAAAACCTCTATAAGAACTTTTGTCTTAAGGTCTTTCTTTCAACCTTTTGCAAGGCAATGATCCTTAGAGATAAATCTTATAAAACAATCTTAAATGCTCCTAAGAGATAAATCTTTTAGAAGTAATCTTACTCTATATCTACTTTCTAATAGTCTTTACATTTCTTTTTTTTTTTTTTTTTTTATCGGTAACTTTACATTTCTTTTTAGAAATAATGGAACAAAACCTTGTCAGTTGTTCTTTTTTTTTTTAATGGAAAACCTTGTCAATTTAAACCATTAAAAAGGAAAAAGCTAAAACCTCGCCATCTAAACATGAAAGAATAAACTTTATAAAAATATTACTATATTCGGAACTCTCCTGCGTCCTACCATAACATTTCCATCTCTTGATAGAAGTCAGAATTGCACGAACTTAGGATTGATGGAAAGAGACACGTCTGACTTCTGGTCATATTGATGTGGTTGTGAAGATAAGTTGTATCTTGGGCCCTTGTCGAAACAACCCAAAGGCGTTACATTTTTGGACCTAGGCCAATTTTGGTAGGGAGTTTTCTCAGCATAGAGCTGAGTAGCTGACACTTCAAGGAGAGATCTTAGCGGGTTTCCTCATGATTTATTGAAGCCCAGATTTGATGGTAGTTTTTGAGGAGTGATACGAAAGCTGAGAATGGTTTGGGAAATTTGGGGCCATTAGGGAGCTACGATTCTTCTTCGGTTTGAAAATGCCTAGTAACTCTTGTGAGACAGGAGCAATTTCTGTTCATATACCATGGTCCAATGTCGCGCCCCCAAAACCGGGATCCGATCTCGGGGACGCGAGCATGGGGAGAATTTGTAGTATTTCCCCTCCCAGGATCCGCGTGTGTGAGGATAACAAATTCACAACACATCAAAATATTTGGCGGAAACTATACGAGACGTTACGACCCGGAATCCGTATCCATCGGGTTCCGTGTCGTACTCAATCTGTCAGCACAAAATTGTCATGGACATATTTAAATTCAGACTGGAACAATTCATAATATCAAGATATACAGAGCTGACAGCAACAGGCTTATCATTACCCAACATATTCAAGTTTCAAATTAACAAGTGCATTGATTACAATTCCCAAGAAACAGGCTAACAAAAGCCGTACACAAAAACAAGCTAGAACAAATACTACCCAATGGTGTAACGTAACTCCGGAGTCAAGCATGACGTCAACATGACATCGCTGACACTACAAGACTGCAAAACTCGTGGCTCAACAGCCCTCCGCACGCGAACTAGCTCAAAACAAGGACCTGCTATCTAGAGCACCAAAGCAGAAGTATATCAGACACGACGGTCTGGCAGGTAATCAATATAGGCAAGAGCATAAACAAAACCGAAGTTTAAAGGAAACAAGAACTAAAAACACTTCATTGAACTTGAAACAAGTTTACAAGATTTAAAAACAATGCATGTACAAGATACTTATCGAGAAATCACTAGTGCATGCACGATATACGAAACAAGGTATGAATACATATAATATCATGAAAAGATAAATCCACATGAGCTCATCCTTTCTCCGTCATACATGATGACAAGAGCAAGCACGCAAGACAAGCACGACAAGAAACACGATCCCACGCCACACAAGGTAGACGGGGTATCCGGCCGCGGAACCGGACCACGAACACGCACGATGTGCCATTCAAGACACGACTAGTCTGCAGACAGTCCACGAGTTTAAGGACCCCCAGGTAGTGGATCAAGCTAAAAGGGCGGTCCAAGCTCAGTGAAATTCACTTATATCATGAATGCACAAAACACGGCAATACGCGATCGAAAACACGACAAAACAAGAGGGAAATCATTTGTCAAACACGTCACGACAAGGCTAGCACGATAGCATAATATAAATGCTTAACAACTGAAGAAATGATCCCCTTTTTCTTTCTTGAAACACGATTCTTGAAACACGTCTTAAAACAAGCTTATACTTGAAATTCAAACGAATGCACGATGATGCACAAAGCATCAAAACAATGGTCTTGGTTCTTGAAACAAATCTTCAAACAAACTTATACTTAGAAATCAAACGAGGACACGATGATGCATGAAGCATCAAAACAAGAATTCAAACACGAAATCTATCAAGTTTAGGCTAAGACCAATCATTGGCCCTTGTGGAGTTGAAACCCAAATGTCGGAGTTTTTAACAAGATTTGGTGCCCCAGAAGTTATAGTACATTTTGGAATTTCAAGTGCACAAAGTCAATAAAAAGGTCTAAAACCTAGTCTAGTTTTCATTCCCGCAAAAATCTTCAAAAACAGTACTTCTGGTTGTGGTTCACGCCTCTCTACCGGTAGAAATACCGGTTGAAGCGTCTCTACCGGTAGTACTACCGGTAGAACCACCTCTACCGGTAGAACTTCCGGTTGGAGCACTTCTACCGGTAGAACTTCCGGTAGAGCTCATGCTCCTTAACTTTTCTCACTCTCTGCCGAAATCTGGGCTATTTCTACCGGTAGAACTTCCGGTAGAACTTGGGGTTTTTCAATTTCCTCACTCTCTGTCAGATTTTGGGCCCTTTCTACCGGTAGAACTTCCGGTTGAAATACCTCTACCGGTAGAAATTCCGGTAGAACTCAGGGCTCACGGTTTTCTCAACTCTTTGTCAAATTTTGAACCATTTCTACCGGTAGAACTTCCGGTAGGGTTCTGAAGCTCATTTCTTTCACACTTCTCTCCCTTCTTCACTTCCACATTTGAACCACATGCACTCCCCAAGCCTTCATGCTTTCCAAGGGATACATTTACAACATTTGGCATCATTCCATCCACAATTAAACCCATTCATTCTATAACAAAGACATCAAAGCATTTTCATGCACAAAATCATAAAACTTACAAGACTAAACATGATTCAAGAGCTTGAAAAATCAATGCTAACAAGACAAATGAAGAAGCCCAAAACTCATGACTTGAAAGAGCATGAACATGACTTGCATTAATTAAACATGGAAAACATGTCTTAATGAAATGTTAAAACCCAAAATGAAAGCATAAGACAATAAACATAAGAAGTCCTATAAAGATCACTTGCCTTTGTCCAAATGCCAAGCAAATCTTTCACAAATCCAAATCAAAGAGTTGATCCACGAAATCTACACAAAAGCCCCAAAATAGAACACACAAAAATCACATTTTGGCCACTACAAACCCCCATTTCGAAAATGGGTTTGAAAGTTAGAGAAAAGAGCTCTTTATGAGCTAAATAAACTCCATGGAAGAGATGGGTTCAAGCTCTTACCAATGGCTGCCCAAACAAGAAGAGATGAAGAAAACGAAGTGGGTGCTCAGCTGAAATCCTCAACTAGATGGGTGTAATGGAGAGCTCGAGTTGAGAGGAAGAAAACCATGTTTTTAGATTTGCAAATGGAGCTTCCTAGCCATAGATCCAAGAGAAAGAAGCTTGGGGAAAAAGAGGGTTTTCTCTCCCAGCCCTAGGTTAAGAAGTTGCAGGAATTGAGAAATGGGCATGGAAGAGGAGGAAGACAACTTAAGTGGCTTGAAAATGGGACCCATTCAGCTGAAACTTAAAATGGCTAAATCATGGTCTTGCGGGCCCCGGATGAAATCGACGAAGAAGACTAAAATGATCCTCAAAATATCTAGTTTCCAAAAAGTATATTTTCCCCAATTTCTGAAATTTTCGAAATTCATGGACAGATTTAGTGAAAATTGTCATTTTTGCCATTTTTCTTGAAAAACGCGATTTCTGAGTATTAAATCAAGATGGTCAAAACATGAAAGTTGTTTATAACAATAAAATGAGTAAAAAGGAATAAAATTTGGGATTTTTAGAAACCAATAATAAATTCTCACAAAATACAATTTACAAGGGTCGGGTCAAAACAAAGTCAATGGTCTTTTAAAACTCTCCAAAGTTATGAAAAATCTATTCAAACTCAAAAACAAAGTCAAATCATCTCTAATCTTGTTTAAAAAGCTAAATCATGGTTAAAACAATGCTAAACCCAAAAATTGAGGGTCGGGGTCTTACATCCTCCCCCCCTTAGAATCCATTTGGTCCTCCAAATGGTCTAAACCAAATCAAAAATCAAAAACTCGAAAGATCAAGGAAAACACTGAAGACCCGAAGACTAAAGAAAACACTGAAGACCCGAAGACTAAAGAAAACACTAACACCCTAAGTTGAACCTCGGAAACTGAGCTATCCCTGATCAATCCTGACAAAGAGAAGCGCCGGCAACAACACGTCTGATTCGATTGAAAACTTCACACTATCACACATATCTGTCCAACAACCTGCTCTTCTAACAATCCCAATGTTCAATAACTTCTCTAGTCATCCTTCTGTGGTCCTTTGACGTCCTTACACTGGATCATCTCTTACTAACTTCGTTAATCACCGTCTGTCCGAGGAACAACGAGTTCTGTCTCATTCTATCACCCTGAAATTTATGCCAAATGCTATACCGAGATGTACACGATGATCCTGACATTTTCATGTAGATGTGATCGTAGACATGCTTTCTCTGAAATAATCTTCATCCCGGAGAAATTCTGGAATCCCATATATCTGCTCTCACTGTACTACTCAGATTCTGGTTCCTGGTCTTCGAAGAATTGGCGAAGCTGAAGTGCTACCACGTACCAGTCTCTTCCATCCTCTATCTATGTTATCCAAATTCTTGAAACTATGCTGCCACGTCTTATAAAATTCTATAAGTGTCCTGTTTCTGATTCAGTCGGTTACAACTCAGATACTTCACTACTACAAACCAGATGCTAAAATGCCATAACCTGCTGAGCTGCTTTGAGTTTCAACACTTTGTATGGTTTGCCTCTTTCAAATCTTATTTCTAAATCTCTTACCATTGACATGTATAACTGGTCTTAGAATTCAAATCTGCGTTTAAAGTCTTGGAGTCCAACCTTTCTGTGCTATACTCAAAGTTCCTGTTTACATCCGATTATATCTGCCTATTGTTCTAGATCTCTTATCTGAAGATGCGTTATCAACAAAACATCTGTCAACTTGGTATCCTTCTATGGAAAGCCAAAATCTTCAACCCAAGCCTTGAAACAATTCTACCACATGCTCTTACTAATTCTCCTATCTACCATTGGTTTCAGAAAATTGGTGACGCTGAGTACTACCAGATGTGTCTTACTTCAGGCAATGTCGTCCAGTCCTCGGTACACTTCTACCATCTCTGTTTGCTTGTTCAAACCAAGAGGTTCACAGCTTTGTAGGTTTCCAGCTCTGACCAAACCTGCTAACATTCCAACAGTCATGCTACTCCACATTTCCAAACTTCGTAAGGTGTGCTTCTATCAAGCTGTCTCTGTCTTCCGGTCTTTTACCCAGGCATGCATAGCTGACCTTGCGAGCTCGATTCGTGTCCACAATCCTAGAATAAAGTCTTTCTTCAAAATAACCAAAAGTTCTTGTTACTCTGACTCTTTCTGTCCAGTTGCCATTGGTCCTCTGCATAGTAATCGATTCCTAACCAAACGTGTTTGTTCACTTCGCGTCACCTCAACGGTTACAACTCCGCATTTAAATCTCGAAACTGCTCAAATCAAACCTTGGTTGCTCAATCTTCTGCCTCTGTTTCAGGTTCACCATCCTCAAGTCTCGCACATGTTTCATTCTTTTCTATATCTTTCAACTGACCTCGTCCATGAGTTATGATTCTTCAGCTTGCATCTGTACTCTGCCCAAACTAATGTTCCAAGAGTCGGTAAAGTCTGCAAAATTTGCTCTATCATGTAACCAGGTAACAATCAATTCTGCATACTACTATCTACACTTTGCCAAAAACTGAATTCTCATGCTTCTAACCGTTCACTGATACACCTCGCTGAGTCAACTTCACCACCATAGCTACAATTGTTGAACTTCCTCGAACAATTCTCCGTCACAAATTCATCAATACTCGAGAAGTTTCTAACTTTCTCACATCTTCTTGGAGCCGTACCACTGAAAATCACCTCAAACCTCATAAAGTCCACCACTTATCCGGCTTTTGGAGTCTTCTAACTTAGGAAGATAATCCAAGTTCATCCAAAAATCTGCACTTACTTGTCTAACACACCATCTGACGATACACGATCAACTGTAATTGGAACTTGATATGCTATTCACATAACTTGCTGACTAACAACTACTCACAAATTCCCTCGCTAACTCCATCTGCGACATCGAAAAGCTGAAAATTCTGCCAAAGTCCTTCGAGAACCACACGCTAAGTCCACAAAATGCCACAAAACATCGACTCTTTGCCACAAAAACAAGCAAAAGATACTAAATATGGGTACGGATACATTAAATCCTCCCCCACTAGAAAAGAATTTGGTCCTCCAAATTCCCTAACAACAAGGACAAGAACACGAGACAAAGAGGGTCTCCCCCACTAGAAGAAAACAAACCGAGCTGATAAAACAATGGCTAGCCAAAACAAAATCCACACGACCTAAGGAGTCCTCACCACACGTCTTAAGGTTACTAGAGTGTTTTATTTCCTAGAAACCTGCCCGCTCTGATACCAGTCTGTCGCGCCCCCAAAACCGGGATCCGATCTCGGGGACGCGAGCATGGGGAGAATTTGTAGTATTTCCCCTCCCAGGATCCGCGTGTGTGAGGATAACAAATTCACAACACATCAAAATATTTGGCGGAAACTATACGAGACGTTACGACCCGGAATCCGTATCCATCGGGTTCCGTGTCGTACTCAATCTGTCAGCACAAAATTGTCATGGACATATTTAAATTCAGACTGGAACAATTCATAATATCAAGATATACAGAGCTGACAGCAACAGGCTTATCATTACCCAACATATTCAAGTTTCAAATTAACAAGTGCATTGATTACAATTCCCAAGAAACAGGCTAACAAAAGCCGTACACAAAAACAAGCTAGAACAAATACTACCCAATGGTGTAACGTAACTCCGGAGTCAAGCATGACGTCAACATGACATCGCTGACACTACAAGACTGCAAAACTCGTGGCTCAACAGCCCTCCGCACGCGAACTAGCTCAAAACAAGGACCTGCTATCTAGAGCACCAAAGCAGAAGTATATCAGACACGACGGTCTGGCAGGTAATCAATATAGGCAAGAGCATAAACAAAACCGAAGTTTAAAGGAAACAAGAACTAAAAACACTTCATTGAACTTGAAACAAGTTTACAAGATTTAAAAACAATGCATGTACAAGATACTTATCGAGAAATCACTAGTGCATGCACGATATACGAAACAAGGTATGAATACATATAATATCATGAAAAGATAAATCCACATGAGCTCATCCTTTCTCCGTCATACATGATGACAAGAGCAAGCACGCAAGACAAGCACGACAAGAAACACGATCCCACGCCACACAAGGTAGACGGGGTATCCGGCCGCGGAACCGGACCACGAACACGCACGATGTGCCATTCAAGACACGACTAGTCTGCAGACAGTCCACGAGTTTAAGGACCCCCAGGTAGTGGATCAAGCTAAAAGGGCGGTCCAAGCTCAGTGAAATTCACTTATATCATGAATGCACAAAACACGGCAATACGCGATCGAAAACACGACAAAACAAGAGGGAAATCATTTGTCAAACACGTCACGACAAGGCTAGCACGATAGCATAATATAAATGCTTAACAACTGAAGAAATGATCCCCTTTTTCTTTCTTGAAACACGATTCTTGAAACACGTCTTAAAACAAGCTTATACTTGAAATTCAAACGAATGCACGATGATGCACAAAGCATCAAAACAATGGTCTTGGTTCTTGAAACAAATCTTCAAACAAACTTATACTTAGAAATCAAACGAGGACACGATGATGCATGAAGCATCAAAACAAGAATTCAAACACGAAATCTATCAAGTTTAGGCTAAGACCAATCATTGGCCCTTGTGGAGTTGAAACCCAAATGTCGGAGTTTTTAACAAGATTTGGTGCCCCAGAAGTTATAGTACATTTTGGAATTTCAAGTGCACAAAGTCAATAAAAAGGTCTAAAACCTAGTCTAGTTTTCATTCCCGCAAAAATCTTCAAAAACAGTACTTCTGGTTGTGGTTCACGCCTCTCTACCGGTAGAAATACCGGTTGAAGCGTCTCTACCGGTAGTACTACCGGTAGAACCACCTCTACCGGTAGAACTTCCGGTTGGAGCACTTCTACCGGTAGAACTTCCGGTAGAGCTCATGCTCCTTAACTTTTCTCACTCTCTGCCGAAATCTGGGCTATTTCTACCGGTAGAACTTCCGGTAGAACTTGGGGTTTTTCAATTTCCTCACTCTCTGTCAGATTTTGGGCCCTTTCTACCGGTAGAACTTCCGGTTGAAATACCTCTACCGGTAGAAATTCCGGTAGAACTCAGGGCTCACGGTTTTCTCAACTCTTTGTCAAATTTTGAACCATTTCTACCGGTAGAACTTCCGGTAGGGTTCTGAAGCTCATTTCTTTCACACTTCTCTCCCTTCTTCACTTCCACATTTGAACCACATGCACTCCCCAAGCCTTCATGCTTTCCAAGGGATACATTTACAACATTTGGCATCATTCCATCCACAATTAAACCCATTCATTCTATAACAAAGACATCAAAGCATTTTCATGCACAAAATCATAAAACTTACAAGACTAAACATGATTCAAGAGCTTGAAAAATCAATGCTAACAAGACAAATGAAGAAGCCCAAAACTCATGACTTGAAAGAGCATGAACATGACTTGCATTAATTAAACATGGAAAACATGTCTTAATGAAATGTTAAAACCCAAAATGAAAGCATAAGACAATAAACATAAGAAGTCCTATAAAGATCACTTGCCTTTGTCCAAATGCCAAGCAAATCTTTCACAAATCCAAATCAAAGAGTTGATCCACGAAATCTACACAAAAGCCCCAAAATAGAACACACAAAAATCACATTTTGGCCACTACAAACCCCCATTTCGAAAATGGGTTTGAAAGTTAGAGAAAAGAGCTCTTTATGAGCTAAATAAACTCCATGGAAGAGATGGGTTCAAGCTCTTACCAATGGCTGCCCAAACAAGAAGAGATGAAGAAAACGAAGTGGGTGCTCAGCTGAAATCCTCAACTAGATGGGTGTAATGGAGAGCTCGAGTTGAGAGGAAGAAAACCATGTTTTTAGATTTGCAAATGGAGCTTCCTAGCCATAGATCCAAGAGAAAGAAGCTTGGGGAAAAAGAGGGTTTTCTCTCCCAGCCCTAGGTTAAGAAGTTGCAGGAATTGAGAAATGGGCATGGAAGAGGAGGAAGACAACTTAAGTGGCTTGAAAATGGGACCCATTCAGCTGAAACTTAAAATGGCTAAATCATGGTCTTGCGGGCCCCGGATGAAATCGACGAAGAAGACTAAAATGATCCTCAAAATATCTAGTTTCCAAAAAGTATATTTTCCCCAATTTCTGAAATTTTCGAAATTCATGGACAGATTTAGTGAAAATTGTCATTTTTGCCATTTTTCTTGAAAAACGCGATTTCTGAGTATTAAATCAAGATGGTCAAAACATGAAAGTTGTTTATAACAATAAAATGAGTAAAAAGGAATAAAATTTGGGATTTTTAGAAACCAATAATAAATTCTCACAAAATACAATTTACAAGGGTCGGGTCAAAACAAAGTCAATGGTCTTTTAAAACTCTCCAAAGTTATGAAAAATCTATTCAAACTCAAAAACAAAGTCAAATCATCTCTAATCTTGTTTAAAAAGCTAAATCATGGTTAAAACAATGCTAAACCCAAAAATTGAGGGTCGGGGTCTTACATCCTCCCCCCCTTAGAATCCATTTGGTCCTCCAAATGGTCTAAACCAAATCAAAAATCAAAAACTCGAAAGATCAAGGAAAACACTGAAGACCCGAAGACTAAAGAAAACACTGAAGACCCGAAGACTAAAGAAAACACTAACACCCTAAGTTGAACCTCGGAAACTGAGCTATCCCTGATCAATCCTGACAAAGAGAAGCGCCGGCAACAACACGTCTGATTCGATTGAAAACTTCACACTATCACACATATCTGTCCAACAACCTGCTCTTCTAACAATCCCAATGTTCAATAACTTCTCTAGTCATCCTTCTGTGGTCCTTTGACGTCCTTACACTGGATCATCTCTTACTAACTTCGTTAATCACCGTCTGTCCGAGGAACAACGAGTTCTGTCTCATTCTATCACCCTGAAATTTATGCCAAATGCTATACCGAGATGTACACGATGATCCTGACATTTTCATGTAGATGTGATCGTAGACATGCTTTCTCTGAAATAATCTTCATCCCGGAGAAATTCTGGAATCCCATATATCTGCTCTCACTGTACTACTCAGATTCTGGTTCCTGGTCTTCGAAGAATTGGCGAAGCTGAAGTGCTACCACGTACCAGTCTCTTCCATCCTCTATCTATGTTATCCAAATTCTTGAAACTATGCTGCCACGTCTTATAAAATTCTATAAGTGTCCTGTTTCTGATTCAGTCGGTTACAACTCAGATACTTCACTACTACAAACCAGATGCTAAAATGCCATAACCTGCTGAGCTGCTTTGAGTTTCAACACTTTGTATGGTTTGCCTCTTTCAAATCTTATTTCTAAATCTCTTACCATTGACATGTATAACTGGTCTTAGAATTCAAATCTGCGTTTAAAGTCTTGGAGTCCAACCTTTCTGTGCTATACTCAAAGTTCCTGTTTACATCCGATTATATCTGCCTATTGTTCTAGATCTCTTATCTGAAGATGCGTTATCAACAAAACATCTGTCAACTTGGTATCCTTCTATGGAAAGCCAAAATCTTCAACCCAAGCCTTGAAACAATTCTACCACATGCTCTTACTAATTCTCCTATCTACCATTGGTTTCAGAAAATTGGTGACGCTGAGTACTACCAGATGTGTCTTACTTCAGGCAATGTCGTCCAGTCCTCGGTACACTTCTACCATCTCTGTTTGCTTGTTCAAACCAAGAGGTTCACAGCTTTGTAGGTTTCCAGCTCTGACCAAACCTGCTAACATTCCAACAGTCATGCTACTCCACATTTCCAAACTTCGTAAGGTGTGCTTCTATCAAGCTGTCTCTGTCTTCCGGTCTTTTACCCAGGCATGCATAGCTGACCTTGCGAGCTCGATTCGTGTCCACAATCCTAGAATAAAGTCTTTCTTCAAAATAACCAAAAGTTCTTGTTACTCTGACTCTTTCTGTCCAGTTGCCATTGGTCCTCTGCATAGTAATCGATTCCTAACCAAACGTGTTTGTTCACTTCGCGTCACCTCAACGGTTACAACTCCGCATTTAAATCTCGAAACTGCTCAAATCAAACCTTGGTTGCTCAATCTTCTGCCTCTGTTTCAGGTTCACCATCCTCAAGTCTCGCACATGTTTCATTCTTTTCTATATCTTTCAACTGACCTCGTCCATGAGTTATGATTCTTCAGCTTGCATCTGTACTCTGCCCAAACTAATGTTCCAAGAGTCGGTAAAGTCTGCAAAATTTGCTCTATCATGTAACCAGGTAACAATCAATTCTGCATACTACTATCTACACTTTGCCAAAAACTGAATTCTCATGCTTCTAACCGTTCACTGATACACCTCGCTGAGTCAACTTCACCACCATAGCTACAATTGTTGAACTTCCTCGAACAATTCTCCGTCACAAATTCATCAATACTCGAGAAGTTTCTAACTTTCTCACATCTTCTTGGAGCCGTACCACTGAAAATCACCTCAAACCTCATAAAGTCCACCACTTATCCGGCTTTTGGAGTCTTCTAACTTAGGAAGATAATCCAAGTTCATCCAAAAATCTGCACTTACTTGTCTAACACACCATCTGACGATACACGATCAACTGTAATTGGAACTTGATATGCTATTCACATAACTTGCTGACTAACAACTACTCACAAATTCCCTCGCTAACTCCATCTGCGACATCGAAAAGCTGAAAATTCTGCCAAAGTCCTTCGAGAACCACACGCTAAGTCCACAAAATGCCACAAAACATCGACTCTTTGCCACAAAAACAAGCAAAAGATACTAAATATGGGTACGGATACATTAAATCCTCCCCCACTAGAAAAGAATTTGGTCCTCCAAATTCCCTAACAACAAGGACAAGAACACGAGACAAAGAGGGTCTCCCCCACTAGAAGAAAACAAACCGAGCTGATAAAACAATGGCTAGCCAAAACAAAATCCACACGACCTAAGGAGTCCTCACCACACGTCTTAAGGTTACTAGAGTGTTTTATTTCCTAGAAACCTGCCCGCTCTGATACCAGTCTGTCGCGCCCCCAAAACCGGGATCCGATCTCGGGGACGCGAGCATGGGGAGAATTTGTAGTATTTCCCCTCCCAGGATCCGCGTGTGTGAGGATAACAAATTCACAACACATCAAAATATTTGGCGGAAACTATACGAGACGTTACGACCCGGAATCCGTATCCATCGGGTTCCGTGTCGTACTCAATCTGTCAGCACAAAATTGTCATGGACATATTTAAATTCAGACTGGAACAATTCATAATATCAAGATATACAGAGCTGACAGCAACAGGCTTATCATTACCCAACATATTCAAGTTTCAAATTAACAAGTGCATTGATTACAATTCCCAAGAAACAGGCTAACAAAAGCCGTACACAAAAACAAGCTAGAACAAATACTACCCAATGGTGTAACGTAACTCCGGAGTCAAGCATGACGTCAACATGACATCGCTGACACTACAAGACTGCAAAACTCGTGGCTCAACAGCCCTCCGCACGCGAACTAGCTCAAAACAAGGACCTGCTATCTAGAGCACCAAAGCAGAAGTATATCAGACACGACGGTCTGGCAGGTAATCAATATAGGCAAGAGCATAAACAAAACCGAAGTTTAAAGGAAACAAGAACTAAAAACACTTCATTGAACTTGAAACAAGTTTACAAGATTTAAAAACAATGCATGTACAAGATACTTATCGAGAAATCACTAGTGCATGCACGATATACGAAACAAGGTATGAATACATATAATATCATGAAAAGATAAATCCACATGAGCTCATCCTTTCTCCGTCATACATGATGACAAGAGCAAGCACGCAAGACAAGCACGACAAGAAACACGATCCCACGCCACACAAGGTAGACGGGGTATCCGGCCGCGGAACCGGACCACGAACACGCACGATGTGCCATTCAAGACACGACTAGTCTGCAGACAGTCCACGAGTTTAAGGACCCCCAGGTAGTGGATCAAGCTAAAAGGGCGGTCCAAGCTCAGTGAAATTCACTTATATCATGAATGCACAAAACACGGCAATACGCGATCGAAAACACGACAAAACAAGAGGGAAATCATTTGTCAAACACGTCACGACAAGGCTAGCACGATAGCATAATATAAATGCTTAACAACTGAAGAAATGATCCCCTTTTTCTTTCTTGAAACACGATTCTTGAAACACGTCTTAAAACAAGCTTATACTTGAAATTCAAACGAATGCACGATGATGCACAAAGCATCAAAACAATGGTCTTGGTTCTTGAAACAAATCTTCAAACAAACTTATACTTAGAAATCAAACGAGGACACGATGATGCATGAAGCATCAAAACAAGAATTCAAACACGAAATCTATCAAGTTTAGGCTAAGACCAATCATTGGCCCTTGTGGAGTTGAAACCCAAATGTCGGAGTTTTTAACAAGATTTGGTGCCCCAGAAGTTATAGTACATTTTGGAATTTCAAGTGCACAAAGTCAATAAAAAGGTCTAAAACCTAGTCTAGTTTTCATTCCCGCAAAAATCTTCAAAAACAGTACTTCTGGTTGTGGTTCACGCCTCTCTACCGGTAGAAATACCGGTTGAAGCGTCTCTACCGGTAGTACTACCGGTAGAACCACCTCTACCGGTAGAACTTCCGGTTGGAGCACTTCTACCGGTAGAACTTCCGGTAGAGCTCATGCTCCTTAACTTTTCTCACTCTCTGCCGAAATCTGGGCTATTTCTACCGGTAGAACTTCCGGTAGAACTTGGGGTTTTTCAATTTCCTCACTCTCTGTCAGATTTTGGGCCCTTTCTACCGGTAGAACTTCCGGTTGAAATACCTCTACCGGTAGAAATTCCGGTAGAACTCAGGGCTCACGGTTTTCTCAACTCTTTGTCAAATTTTGAACCATTTCTACCGGTAGAACTTCCGGTAGGGTTCTGAAGCTCATTTCTTTCACACTTCTCTCCCTTCTTCACTTCCACATTTGAACCACATGCACTCCCCAAGCCTTCATGCTTTCCAAGGGATACATTTACAACATTTGGCATCATTCCATCCACAATTAAACCCATTCATTCTATAACAAAGACATCAAAGCATTTTCATGCACAAAATCATAAAACTTACAAGACTAAACATGATTCAAGAGCTTGAAAAATCAATGTTAACAAGACAAATGAAGAAGCCCAAAACTCATGACTTGAAAGAGCATGAACATGACTTGCATT
Organism: Umbellularia californica; assembly: GCA_028538565.1. Classification (NCBI taxonomy): domain Eukaryota; kingdom Viridiplantae; phylum Streptophyta; class Magnoliopsida; order Laurales; family Lauraceae; genus Umbellularia; species Umbellularia californica. The sequence continues at coordinate 26,442,179 of JAPQWN010000006.1, forward strand.
AATTAAACATGGAAAACATGTCTTAATGAAATGTTAAAACCCAAAATGAAAGCATAAGACAATAAACATAAGAAGTCCTATAAAGATCACTTGCCTTTGTCCAAATGCCAAGCAAATCTTTCACAAATCCAAATTAAAGAGTTGATCCACGAAATCTACACAAAAGCCCCAAAATAGAACACACAAAAATCACATTTTGGCCACTACAAACCCCCATTTCGAAAATGGGTTTGAAAGTTAGAGAAAAGAGCTCTTTATGAGCTAAATAAACTCCATGGAAGAGATGGGTTCAAGCTCTTACCAATGGCTGCCCAAACAAGAAGAGATGAAGAAAACGAAGTGGGTGCTCAGCTGAAATCCTCAACTAGATGGGTGTAATGGAGAGCTCGAGTTGAGAGGAAGAAAACCATGTTTTTAGATTTGCAAATGGAGCTTCCTAGCCATAGATCCAAGAGAAAGAAGCTTGGGGAAAAAGAGGGTTTTCTCTCCCAGCCCTAGGTTAAGAAGTTGCAGGAATTGAGAAATGGGCATGGAAGAGGAGGAAGACAACTTAAGTGGCTTGAAAATGGGACCCATTCAGCTGAAACTTAAAATGGCTAAATCATGGTCTTGCGGGCCCCGGATGAAATCGACGAAGAAGACTAAAATGATCCTCAAAATATCTAGTTTCCAAAAAGTATATTTTCCCCAATTTCTGAAATTTTCGAAATTCATGGACAGATTTAGTGAAAATTGTCATTTTTGCCATTTTTCTTGAAAAACGCGATTTCTGAGTATTAAATCAAGATGGTCAAAACATGAAAGTTGTTTATAACAATAAAATGAGTCAAAAGGAATAAAATTTGGGATTTTTAGAAACCAATAATAAATTCTCACAAAATACAATTTACAAGGGTCGGGTCAAAACAAAGTCAATGGTCTTTTAAAACTCTCCAAAGTTATGAAAAATCTATTCAAACTCAAAAACAAAGTCAAATCATCTCTAATCTTGTTTAAAAAGCTAAATCATGGTTAAAACAATGCTAAACCCAAAAATTGAGGGTCGGGGTCTTACATCCAACTAGTCCAGACGGTCATCTTGACTTCCTGTATCACAATCTGAGTCTGCTTTGATGCATGCACCTAAGGTTATTGCATATTATTTCTAGTTGAGTCATCGGTTACAGATTGAATCGTGTTATTGGTTACTGATTGAATCTCTCTTCCTGGAGGTGTCTTAACATGGATCATAAGGGCCATTAGGAGAGGTCAATGCCCACTTAAAGTTACTGTTCACTGCACCAGTGACTCTATTATAAGTCCTAAACTCAAAGGTTGTGTGTATTACAAGGATACATGAGGATTCTCATGAGACATGCCATACATGATTAATATTAGCATAGGAATAAATTATCATGTGTAATTTTGTTTGATGCTACCACCCGATGAATTTAGTATTGTTTTTCTGTTTTCTTTAGAATTATATTCATGACTGAGCTTGTTTATTCAGATTCCTTTATTCCTCCTCCACTTTTGTATAGAATACTATTTCCATGAGTAACAGCTTTATGCAATTTAAATTTTCTGCAATCATATACAAATGAGTGAAGAAGATGGTGGCTTCTGTATCTGGTTGTTTAGAAGTTAAATTTCTGCTTTTGGTTGAAGTAGACAAATTTAGCATGTTGATAATTTCATTCGCTTAAATTGCAACAACTATTGCCCACTTTCTGACATTGGCTGATTGTGTGCTATATGCAGGGCATGGATGGAATTAATGCTTATGGGATTGACAAGCTGATCCAGATAGCTGCATCCCAACTTAGTGACCAGCTTCCTGAGTCAAGGGAAGCTGCTCGTACCCTTGCTTTGGAACTTCAAACTGTATACAAGGAATTTAATGTCCCACAAGCTGCTGCAGAATCTGGTGATCTGGTAATTGATTCATGGGAGGACTTCTGCCAAGCAAAGCTGTCACCTTTAAGTGCACAGGCTATCCTTCGTGTTACCTCTGTCTCAAAGGAAGTTCAGGTAGTTGGTTGCTAATAATATAGATATGGTAGTATACCTTGAGAATATGAGCTGCTTTCAAGTTTGTACACTTTCCTATCTAAGATTGTCTTTTATTGTTTACCTGTACATGCTGTGAAGTGAGGTGGTTGGGATGCAGTTGCTGCTGTATGCATTATGCTATAGCTAGAGTCGTGCAATTTTCTTTGTTCTTGAATATGATCATTTTTCATATAAGTTGCAATTATCTTTTTTCCTCTCTTGTTTGTAAGTCGCGCAAGTGTCATTTTATTTTTCCTCAGTTCTTTTGTATGGTTATAGTAGCATGGATATTTCATCAACTATAAATCTAAATGCTTATTGTTTGGTGTCATTTTGTATTTTTTTTGGTTGTTTCTGATGTTGCTGTTGTATGTTTTCATGTGTAAGCTGCCAACTAAGGGCGCGTTTGGAATCATTTCGTTGGAATATTTCCACATTCTCACGGAATGAATTAGTGGAAGAAACGTGTTCAAAAATATTTCCTCAGAAATCCATGTCTTGAGAATGTAATATGCAGAGCGGTTCAAATTTGTCTTTACTGAGTACCATGGAGTTCTCTCATCTCTACGACATATTAGTTTAGTTGACAGTAGCTTTTGCTTCTCTCCCCCACAAGGAACGGTCTCCATTAACGGGACTGCAAACCATGGTTTAAAATTATGGTATCAATTTAACACCAGAAACTGATATGGTATTGATATCGATCGCGAATTAGAATTCCTTTATTAAAAGAATCTTAAAAAAATCAGAATATTATAAAATGCTGAAAAATAATATATATTTTTTCATTAGTAACAACTATAAGTCAAAATATCGGTCCTCCTAAGTCATGCATCTTGTATCTTTTTCTTCTTTGGAACCGTATAGATTTTATTTATAATTAAATAAACTTACTTGTATGTATTAAAATAAATTAAAACATCACAAATTTTATAAAGCAATCATAATTATGACTTATGAGCTATCTAAGTGCTAAGTTTAAGAACTAAAACTTGTGCTCATCACTCAATCATCAATTAACTTGTGAATTTCAAGGGCATCAAAATAGGATATTACATTATGTTAATATGATAAGGCACAATGCTTAATTCCAAGTGGAGTAGTTGTGCACAAAGCTTAATTCTAAATAGAGTGCCACCCAAGCTTGATATCATCATCATCATCATTATTTCTTCAATATGGGTTACAATAATATGATTCGAACTCCTGAGCTTTTTGATATTGCTATTGAGATTTGAAGATCCCTTGATAAGATGATGAGCTCTCCTCAGTGGATTGAGATAACTCAAGGGCCACTTGAAATATAAAACTGGTGAGGGATAAAAACATGTCTTGGCTTCTAATCAATAGATATATGCAAAACTAAGAAGCCACAAGCATTTTAAATACACTATAAATTAACTTGAGTAATTATTTTGCAAAGATTTTAATAAAAATCCAAAATTTTAAAACCCTCACTTAGTAGCTCTAGCCTCAAAATGTGTATATCTAAGAGAATAAAAGGTATCCACTGTAAAAAGAGCATGCAATCATCATTTCCAAGTTATTTTTAAATAAGTATTTTAAAAGTACAAAGTACTAACTTAATAGAGTTGTATGTGATATTCTTTGACGAAATCCGCAAACAAAAGTATTTTGATTGCTTGACCGCTGTTGGAAGTGAAAATAGAGGAAGAAGCATAGTTGAGACTATATTTGGAAGGAGATAAAATTGGGTTGAAGAGAAGAAAAGAGGGGAAAATGAGGTTTTATACACTCGGCTGAGAAATTGAAATTCTTGATATTTTGAATTCAGAGCCGAGAGTTTTGGAGAATTTGGGCATAATTTAAGAACCCGTATGGGGACCGAGGCACATAATTTTTTTTTAGGGGCATTCGGCGACGGGTCCTTGAACATGTCACTTTATTGTCTTAGATTCACAATCTTTTTTCATAGTGTGATGGGTCCTTTTTTCAAATTTGAAGACCTAAAATATCTAATTTACCCTTTCTTCAAAATCATATCCTACGACTAGTGAGATATGCCATTAATAATGGTTAACTACCATTTAATTGGCGAAATAAATTTCAAAAGATCCAAATAAATTTCAAATATTGCAAATAAGTTTCAAAATATGAAAATAAATCTCGAAAGATCCAAATAAATTTCAAAAGACGTAAATAAAATTAAAAGACGCAAATAAATTCTAAAAAAACACAAACAAATTTCAAAAAATACAAATAGATTAAAAAAAAAGCAAATAAATTTTTAAAAATGCGATAAATTTCAAAAGAACACAAAGAAATTTAAAAAGAAGCAAATAAATTTTAAATGATCCAAATAAATTTCAAAAAATATAAATAAATTTCAAAAGATGAAAATTAATTTAAAAAGGCACAAATAAATTTCAAAAGATCCAAATAAATCTCAAAATATATAAATAAATCTCACAAGACGAAAATAAATTTCAAAAGACGTAAATAAAATTTCAAAAACGCGATAATTTCAAAAAACACAATAAATTTCAAAAGAACGCAGATAAATTTAAAAAGATCCAAATAAAATTCAAAAGATGTGAATAAATTTCAAAAGACACAAATAAATCTCAAAAGACGTAAATAAAATTAAAAAACACAAATAAATTTCAAAAAGCGCAAGTACATTTGCCAAAACTAAGAAAAACCAAAATTTCAAACTATAGAAAATTTTGCAAAAAAGTCAATATTTATGCCAAAACTCAGTTAAATTTATTTTTAAAAATACAAATAAATTGAAAAAGACACAAATAACTTCAAAAGACACAAATAAAGTTAAAAAACGCAAATAGATTTCAAAAAATGCAAATAAATGTTTCTAAAACTTAGATTGATTTTCGAGAGATTCATATAGATTTTTAAAAAAATTAAATAAATTTGCCAAAAACACAGAAAGATTTATTTAAAAACTCAGTAAAATTTTTAGAAATGGAGATAAATTTGTTAAAAACTCAGATAAATTTGTCAAAAACTCAGATAGATTTACCAAAAACTCAGATAAAATTTCCAAAATGGAGATAAATTTGTCAGAAGCTCAGATATATTTGCCAGAAACTCAGATAAATTTGCTAAAAACTCAGATAGATTTGCAAAAACCTCAGATAAATGTTTCAAAAACTCAGATAAATTTATCAAACACTTAGCGAAGATGGCTGATAGAATCAGAATTCAGAACTTTAGAGGTTGATAAGACTTTTGTGACGAGAGCCAATAGCAGGAAGATTTTCATTGTTTAAATCAACTGTAGTTTTCCCAACAACCAATCTCTGTTTTCAACATGTTGGAAAAAAGGTAATAGGAAAAAAATTGTCTAATCTCTCTGTTTTCAACTTGTTGAACAAGAGGTAAAAGAAACAAATTTATTTAATCTCTCTTTTTTCAACATGTTGAAAAAGAGGTAAAGGTAAGAATTTATCTAAAGGAGAGAGAGAGAGAGGATGTAAGGGGTAAGAAAACCAGTTGAAGTTGATGTCATTGAAAGCTTTGTTGCATCCCTATCTCCAGAGTTGATGTCATCTGTCTATATATTTTTCATTTTGCAGATATGTGGTTGGCTTGGTGATGTTGTTCCGCGGAGAAGATGGGAATAAGCACTGCCATTGGTGCCATTACCTCAATTGTGTGCCAACGTCAAGATGGACAAAAATGTTTCAAAATGGCGAGTGCTACGGTGATCTGTCAAGTCTTCTTCCTCAGTCACGATAGCAAGTGGGCTGTCAACGTGATGTCCGTACTGATGTTGTCGCGCTGATGTAATCACAAGCCCGCTTACTGTTCAGGATATGGGCTTTTGCAGAGTGGGCAGGTCTAACATTGTCACACCCCGAACCTGGAACCCTGCAGCGGTCCGACCTCGGGGACGCGAATGGGGAAGTGATGAATAATATTTCTCCTCAGGATCCACGTGTGTGAGGAATACATAATTTCCAACACATCAAAACATTTCGCGGAAGCTTACGTGGCGTTGCGACCCGGAGTCCGTGGCCATCGGATTCCGCGTCACACTCAACTTATCAACGTAAAGCTATCATAGTAATGCTAAAACTCAGACTGGAACAAACCAAGATAATACATATACAGAGCTGACAGTAATAGGCTTAATCATTACCCAAGCATGTTCAAGTTATAAATTAACAAATGCATTAATTACAATCCCAAGGAAAAGGGCTAACAAAAGCCTTACAAAATAACAAGCTAAGAACAAAGCTACCCAGGTGTGTAACGTAACTCCGGAGTCGAGCCTGACGTCTATATGACATCACCGACACAACAAACCTGCAAAACTCGTGGCTCTACAGCCACCTGCACACGTACTAGCTCAAGACGAGAACCTGCTACCTAGAGCACCAAAAATAGTATATCAGACACGACGGTCTGGCAGGTAATCAATTTAGGCAAGAGTATACAAATATTCAAAATTTGAAAGAAGAGAATGTTCAAAACAATTTACTGAATTTAAACGAATTACATAATTTAAAACAATGCTTATCAAGAAAACAAAAGCCCACAAACAATATACGAAACGAAACTAGCATGAATACTTATAATATCATGAATAGATTATCCCACAATGAGCCCATCCTTTCTCCATCATATAAAAATGAAAAGAGAAAGCAGAACAGAAACAGGAGCAAAACAGGATCCCGTACCATAAAAGGTAGGCGGGTACCGGCCGCGGTACCGGTCAGAACAGGATGTATATATATAATATACGACTAATCTGCAGAAAGTCCAAGTGTTTAAAGACCCCCAGACAGTGGATCAAACTGAAATGGCAGTCTAAGCTCAGTGGTGTTCATCATAAGTTATGAATGCATAAAACAGGCGAACATATACAAAGCAGATCGAGAATAGGGAAACTATCTTCAAGACAAGACAAAACAATATATCCTCCGCCACACGAGGTGGACGGAGTAAGCAAAGCTAGGGGAGACTCGCCGTTTGAAGCCCGTGGTTGACACGCTTCGCCCCATGGTTAAGGGTGCCGCCCGGACCGAGTTCTTACATTTACCTCATCGACCACATGAGGTGGATGGTTAAAGTAAGGCGAGACAAGATAGCGTAAGCTGTTAACATGTAAAGGCACAAAAGTAGTCCCCTTTTTTTTTTGTTCTTAAAACCATTCAAAACAAAGCTGATACTTATGGTTAAAAACGAGTGCGAACATATCTAAAACAGGTCAAAAATAGGGAGAATCACTTATCAAAACAGGGCAAGCAAAACAAATCAGGAGTAGCATAAGCTATAGCAAAACTGAACTTGTGAAGTGATTCCCTTATTGGTTCTTAAAACCGCTCAAAACAGGACTGAAGCTTCTAAATCAAAACAGATGTAAGACGATAGTCATCATGTCAAAACTGAAAGTCTAAACAAATTCTTCAAGCATATGTATTAAGCCCCTCTATTTGACCCTCATGTATTTGACACTCAAATGTCGTATTAAAATATATATTTGGTGCTTCCAAAGTTAGAGGACATTTTGAGCTCCAATGCATAATGTCAAGCTAAAAGTCCTTAATCATATTCTGGTTTTCATCCCCAAGAAAAATCCGCAAAAATGAGCACAAACTGAATTTCGGTTGAATCGCGGTCACCTGTCGGCTAGCCGCAGAAAAGCAGATCGGCTAGCTGCCAGTTGACCGCTGGGTCCGAAATAGAAAATAACAGCATACTGGAAAAGTAACCGAAATTGTTCGGTCACCTGTCGACTAGCCGCAGAGGTGCAAGGTGATTAGCCGCCAGCTGACCGTTAGCTGACCGTCAGGACCCATTCTGCTACAGAATTCTGTGTTTCTAACCGCGAGATTTCGGCGACCTGATGGTTGTCTTGGCGGTTAGCCGTGGTAAAATCTTCAGCTAGCCGCCAGGGCTATTTAGAATTTGCCGCTCTCTGGATATCTAACTGTAACTGGGTCGGTTAGCCGCTGATCACCATCCGGCTAGCCGCCGAGGTGACCGCCAGCTCGGGACAGGCCATCACAGTTACAGAACTTTGGCACTGTCTTCTCCAAAACAATACAAATCCAACAAAAATGATGATGAACTAAACAAAGACATTCAAATCATGCTAAAATGCATAAATGCGAGCTGAAAGATGGATTTCCAAAATAAAACATCACTTTTCTATGAATACAAAAACAACCCTAAAGTCACATTTGGGCTAAAAATGAAATCCATACTCAAACATCATTAAAGGAACTAAAAGGATAACTTGCCTTAGAGAAAGAAACCTTCTTCAAATGCTCTATTCAAGATAGAAGTCAAATCTACAAAAACCCCAAGAAGAACTTCAAAACCCTAGCATTTGCAAACAAAGGAACCCATTTTGAAAAAGGGTTTGTAAACATGAAAAACAAGGTCTTAGGAGAATAAAAGGAACTCCATTGAAAAGATAAATGAAGCTCTTACCTGGAAAAGGCAAAACAAGAAAGAATGGAGAAGAAAGATAGCTAGCCAAGTCGAAATGTCCAACAAAGTTGGTCCAACAGAGAGCTTGGAAGATGAGGAAGACGATGGGGAGATCCAAGCTTCTATTCAAGTTCAAATGGTCGCTTCAAGGAGGAGAAGATGGAGAGAAAAAAGAAAGGAAACATCCTCAAGCTCTGGCATGATGAAAAGTCCACGGGAATGCACAGTGAGTGAGAGTGAAGAGAGGAAAGAGATTAATATGGCTTGGGTGTGGGGCCCCTAAATTCTGGAACTTCAAACGGCTAAAACATGATCTTGCGGGCCCCGGACAAGGTCGACGAAGAAGGATAAAACGATCCTTGAAAAATCTAGTTTCCAAAAAGTATAATTTTGATATGGTTTTGAGATTTTGAAATTCGTGTCCAGATTTTGCATGAAAAGTCAGATTTACCCCTTTGGGCCAAAACTTGGGTTTTTGGACCTCAAACACGGACAATTTAAAAACAAAAGTTGTAACAAATAATAAAACCATTCAAATGAGGTCAAAATCACGATTAAAATCGGAAAACATACTTTTCCTCCCATACTAACACGTGTGCACTCAGGGCCTCCCTGAGCGTGCTTGATTAAGTTCAGTGGCTCTAAAAAATTCCCAAAGCTATAGAAAATTGAACTAAACCACAAACCAACTCGATTAGGATAAAAAAACTCGTTTAAAGAACTAACTCACAATTAAAAACACAAAAATCAAGGAAATTAGGGGTCGGGGTCTTACAAACATGACCTGAATCGACCCGAGACCTGGGACATCCTAGATGGGTTGTCTCCTTTCTTTCTTTTTTCTTCAACGATTGATTCTGTTATAGGACAGAATCAGGAAACCACCCAAGGCATGTTACTGCCCTTTCTTTTTCTTCTTCTCCAGTGGGACGAACTTTCGCCCGGAACCACTTTCCCTAACGACGTACACCAAGGCGACGGACGACAGCAGCGATGGGCAGCGATTCTGGGTGATAGCGCGGCGAGCAACGAGGTCGGCAGCTTCCTGCCAGATCTTCTGTCATCGTTTTCTTCTCAGGTGGTTTGTGCAATTTGTAACAACATAGCGTTTGAAAGGATTGGCCGCTGCCAATCGCCATTCAAATGACCAGCCATTGGTGACAGTTGAATGGCTGATTTGGATGGTGAAAGAGATTTGGATCTCCATTCAAGCAACTGTTGAAGAATAGCAGTTTAATCGCCATTCAAGCGACTATTGCAGAACGGTGAAAAAGATTTGGAATATGGAAATAACGATTCAAAGAAGCCCGGAACAGAGAGATCCATCTCTTAGAGGTTGCAGAGAGATCCATCTCTTAGAGGTTGCAAAGAGATCGGAGACGAGGTCTGTGCGTCTTCTTCGATCAAGCAGTCGTGGCCCACTCTGAATTTCAATATGGGAGACTTGCAGCTGAACTATGCCCTAGAAACGAGGGAGAATGGAAGATTTAAAATTTTAAAATTCAAATTTTTTTGCCTAAACAGGTTGAGAGGGCAAATTAGTCATGAAAATGTTGTTCAGGGACCTCTAGCCGAAATATGTCCAGCTGTATGGACTACAGGCCTTAGAGGAAAAGTTGATGGATTGGAGGCATTACAAGTCCAATATGAGGGACCTTTCGCTAATTATCTCTTTTTTTTACCGGTATAGGCCGATACTAGTTCATATTGACCAATACAAACCAATGTCATCCAAGAATTTAAAACCATGTTGCCAACTGAGAAAACCGTTGTTTTCGTTGTAAATATTTTCTCGGTGTGGGATTGTGGATGGTAAATTAGAATTTATAAAGTCGATTTGAGATAGTTGGAGATCCCATATTAGAAAGCTTTTGCTTGTTATCATCTACCTTTTGCTTATTTTTGGAATCAACTTTGCTTGTTATTCTCTACCAAAAAAAAAAAGAAAAAAAGAAAGAACGAAAAAGAAAAAAAAACCTATGCTTGTGATTTGGTTGACCTATTTGGAGCTCCCTCTTTGCCGATCCAACCAATTTAAATCAAATACCCTCGGTGGCTAAGAATTCAGGTCAGTTGAATTGATGTACACCTTTGGATTGCTCATTGTTTGTAGAAATAGAATTTGACATATATATATATATATATATATATATTGGAGATGCTTCTATGAGAGATGCTCTCACCTTACTATGAGAGATAAAGTGGGGGCCCTTACATCCATATCCAATGCCAACGACTTAAATGTGAGGGCCCTCACCCTTATCTCTCATAGTAAGGTGAGAAATGCTCTCACATAAGCATCTTTCACGGGAAAAAGGGGGGAGATGATATTGTCCGCTTTGGCTCAAGGGACAGGTCACACATCTGGACTAGCATGTTTCCGATGTGAGACTTATCTTGGCTTTGATACTATCTGTAAAGACCCGGGCCCGCCATCCACATGATTTTGTCCGCTTTGGCTCACGGGAGTCTAACCCAGTCTTGCCTTACGGTTTTAAAAGGCCTAATGCGGAGTTAAGGGCAGGTCACACATGTATACCCAAGATTTGGACTAGCATGTTTCCGATGTGGGACTTATGCATAACTGCATATCCAGTCCTTGTCGGACCTAACGCCCTTCTACAAAGGATCCCAAGGAGTCTTTGAAATCCCTCCATCCCCATCCCCATGTGGGTCCCTAGGTGAGCCCCACCACACACTTGATCTTACCTTGACCTAAGTTCAAGGTTAGGATAAAATTTCATAAGCTCATGTTTGTGGGGCCCACCTTTGGTCCATCTAAAATGGACCAAACATATGACCCCCCATAAATTACACATGTCTACAAACTTTTGGTTAAATCTGAATTTACTGGACCGTTGGATCACTTATGTATCGATCCGAATAGACTATTGACCATTAAAATTTTGGGCCCATATATGGAAATGACAGAAATCACGGTTGTGGTTGATTTTTTGCAGAGAAGATGATCATAAGGAGTCCTTGAAATCCCCCCCTCCCCATCCGTGTGTGTCCCCAGTGGGCCCCACCACATTTGAGCTTACCTTATCCCAAGCTTGAGCTTAGGAGAGCTGGCCCTTATATAGGGCCGTGCTTGAAGTGAGCTGGGTAATGTCGTGCCTACGTGCCAGCCATGCTCGGCGTGCCTCTTTAATTTTTTTTGATGAATTTTTCTTCATTGTTATGTATAAAAATCAAGGTCATATACATTGTCCATGCATCATACGGACTTCATGATCTCATCATCTACATCAATGTTCGTCAAGTGACAGTGATGGATTCTAGCAAACAGATATTAGGTGACAAATTTGAGTTTTAAGTTTTTCATTCAGTTTCCTCTGTATAAATTTGGATTTAGGATGATTGGGATAAAAAGATAAAAAATTTTTTATGATGTCTATTGGTACATTATTCAACTAAATTGTGAAAATTTAGATTAGAAAAGAGGAAGTGCTTGCAGGTCGACCGTGGGGTGGGCAAGTGGGCCTGGTGGGCTGACCGTTATGAATGGGTCGACCCGCAGCGAGCCGTGCTGAAACAGGCCAACCGTGCCCGTTCCCTCGGCCCATGGCACGGGTTGTACTGTGTCGTGAGCTGTTGACTGGCGGGCCGGGGTGTGCCAAAAAGGGCCGGCTTGGCCCATTTGACATCTCTACCCCTATATATATCATTGCCGCATTGGTAATTTTAATGACGTTAGATTATTTTGATTGAAGTTAAACTTGGATTGCTATTATTCATTGGGAAGCGTCTGTTCCCAATGACTTCATTTAAATAAAAGTGGGCCCCATATGAGTTAAAACTTAAAAGAAAGCCACCCATTTGATGCGATTGCCCGCATGGAACGAGGAGCAATATCTCAAATAAGTGATATATTGAAATTTTTTTTTGAGATATGGATAATGGGTGGATGCCCACATAAGATAACTTAGGGTTAGAATCTTATTGTAATTAAGGTTTCTCAATTAGGAGGTTACTTTGCCTATAAATAGCCCTCCTCCCTTTTATATTGATATATACTAGAGATAATAGAAAAGCTCTCTACTTTTCTCCTTAATTTTCTCTCTAATCTTCTCCCTTTTTCTAACACGTTTTCAGCACGAAACTCTAAGAGAATGAAGAAAACCCAGTCTTCTTACCTAAAGAGAAGAGAAATAATCCCCTACATGGATTTTCATCGCGAAATCCTTCCCTGCACTGATTTCCATTGCAGAATCCTTTCTAGCACGGATTTCAAAAAATGATAATATTTTTCTTCAAATACAGTAAGTAATATCTAAGCCATCCTCAAAATCAATTTATGCTTTATTTTTTGATACTATTTATGCGAATGGATCACAATATAGATCAAGAAGTTCTAAATTTGAACTCGAAGTTCACCGATCTATGGATCAGCGGTCCTAGAATTTGGAATACTGATATGACCCTGTAGATTCATATCCATAAATCAAAACTTGGAGTTTTTGGTTCAAATCCAAATAAATTATAAGGCTATGAAATTAAACCTGAAGAATTGATAGAACCAGAAGTTCTGATCAATTATTAAAACTAGAAATTCTACTTCAAAGCTGAAGATTTGACAAAACTAGAAGTTCTAATTTTACGTATTATGAACTTGAAGTTCTAAATTAAACCCGAAATCTTGAAAGAATCAGCAGTTCTGATTATCAAAGTTGAGAACCCAATGATCCAACTTTTCATTGGCCAACTTATGTGTCTATGCTTAAAACATTGTTAGAATCAGAAGTTCTACTTCAAACTGCATAAGCCTGCGGTTCTAATTCATGTGTTATGAACCTAAAGTTCTAATTCAAGCAGAACTAGCCGTTCTGATTCTTAAAGTTGAGAATCCGATGTTCCAACTTTTTATTGGCCAACCTATCCCACATGATCAATCAAGTCCAAGGATCCGAAGATGGACCCATGGGCGACCTTATGGGTGCTGGACTGACACAGAATGGATCCTGTATGGCCAGATTGATCTGGGGGCGTGAGTACCGTCGGCAACGTCGATCAACCTAGAATCTTGGCCTGATGACTAAAAATCCACTCACTGATGGTGGATGATGATGGAATTATTCCCTTTATGAGTAAGGTGACTTAGATGAAGTGGATTACTTGAGTGAAGAAGAATCCAATAGAAAAAAAATCAGACCATAATGGAGTTCTAATTGTCTTCCTCGCCAAAACCTAGTCATGGCCGATTAGAGTGGTGGGCCCCATGCCGTACTTGTCGATCAATCTGATCCTTGGATCTAAAAGGGGGCCCTGAACAACTTCAATGATGATGGACCCATGAGGATTGGGTCTCATCTGGCTCACCATCCCTGTTCTTCAAACACTTGAGGCGTGAGACTTGTTTTGGGATTTTTCCTCACATAAATACAGGCTGTGGGGCCTAGTGGGACATCTGATCAACGATCAGTCCCAAGCATCTTGGATTATAACCCCGGGCGACCTTGGAAGGCAGGTCCATTAAGGATTTTGCATAGTGGGTCCCACCATCTGTTATGCCCATAGGCTAAAGGCAATAGTCATCTATTTTTGTTAAACACATTGTGGGTAAGAACCTGGACCCTGCATGTGTAAGGTGTATGACACGTTGTGAATGAGATAGAACATCTCATTGTGCTATAATAAACACAGTGAACCCTTTATATCTTTTGGTGTCATGTGATACTACATGAATTATATGACTACCCATTATGTATGGTAGGTACAAGTGAAGCCCTTTAATTATTTATGAAAACCTATGCCTTTAATGATCTTGTGAAATCATGGGGTAATCTAAGAAAGCTTGGACCAGCACGTTATATACTTTATAACCTAATAAAGCTTATGAACTAATTATTTGGTATTTGTCAAGTAATTGTGCATTAAGTATTTAAATAATTTTTAGCAACTAATGAGGATAGCCAACCTCTATATAATGAGGCATTTAATTAAATTGGGAGAACCCCCTGTATGGTCTAAAAGACCATTAACTCTTTCAACGTCACAAATTTATTTATTTTTACTTATGATTTATGTTGGTTTTTTTATTTGATTGATGTTTTGTTTTATGGTGAATGGTTTGATCTTTATCATGTGGTTGCATAGTTATATTAGTTTATTATTCTGTTTAAGATATGAATCGTGGAATTGAGGGCAATCTATAAGATAGTGCCATAACACACATCATTCTGAAGTAATCAAAAGTTTTTATCAGAATTGGTGTTCAATCTACAAAAGGTATCCACCATAACTGGACCAGTGCAAATAATTGAAGGCTCCGGAAGAGCCCATATGATGTTACCTATTGGTACCCATCTATTCATCTATTGTTCTCGAGCAGTTTCCGAATAAACTGGTTAGTTACTGATTAGTTTCAAGGACATCAGAATCAATGGGTACCACATTGAGATTGTACGTGAAGGTAACAAGGAATACTTATGCATCGTTACTAGTATTGAAAACCAGAAGCAAATACTAGAAAAACTAAGTGCAATCTCCTCAGGATTATATTACACGACAATCTCCAATATCGAATTACATTCGATTATGAGAAAAACAACAAAGTCAAACCTGAAGCTTAAACTAAGACCGAAGCTTAATGATCCTAAGGCTTTAAAGCTTTGGCGTGATAGGGGCTCTAAGCGCACTAAGATGGGACCACAACGTAGATTGAGAATCTATGTAGGAAGATGGGACCACAACGTAGATTGGGAATCTATGTAGGCTATGACTCTCCGATATCTAGAACTAATGACAGGAGACGTTTTCACCGCTCGTTTTCCAGATTGTCAATTCAATGAGACAATATTTCCGTTGTTAGGGGGAGATAAGATAGTTTTTAAAGAACGTGTTGTTCTTGTAGAACAACCCGTTCATGAAGAAAGATGAGAATTAACATAGAATACTTCCACTTTATCTCATCTGGATTCACAAACTTCACAATGTGAAAATGAAGTACGGAGAATTGTGCACTTACAGGAAATTTGCAAAGAGATTACCTGATGCATTTAACGATGTGGCAAAGGTGACAAAGTCACATGTGCCAGCTATGAATGCATCTGTCAGTATTAATATTCCTGTAGGACAAAGTCAAGATACATCACCGAAAGAATTTGCAGTACTCCAAAAGTGTGGCAGACGTATAGGTTCAAAGGACTTAGCTTTGCGAAAAATGAGAAATGAGCAATCATCATGTCCTCCCGAAGAGGCACATAACGCTCTTGAAGAGGCTCCTCTTGAGGAGGTACATAACACTCCTGAAGAGGTTATGGTAAAATCCATTCTCTCTAAAATAATGGAAGTTCCTGATGAGACTTTGGAAGCCCCTGAAGAGAACCGGTACTGGATAATGAAGAGATCTTTATACATTACAATTATTCAAGAGAGAGATGGAATAGAAATAAAATTATCATCCATGACGCATTTGCATATGCGGTAACTGCACAAATATCAAAGGAAAATGATGATGATTGGGACACAGAACCACGTACTATAAATGAATGTCGAAAAAGAAATGATTGGCTAAAATGGGAAAGTACCATTAAAATAGAGTTAGAGTCTCTCAATAAACGTGGTGTGTTCGGACCTATAGTACAAATCCTAAAAGATGTTAACCCTGTAGGTTACAAGTGGGTGTTTGTGAGAAAAATGAATGAAATTACCAAGTATAAGGCACGACTAGTGGCAGAAGGTTTCATGTAGAAACCTGGATTGATTATGAGAAAACATACTCGCCTATTATGCATACAACAACATTAAGATATCTAATAAGTTTAGTAGTTTCTCAAAATCTAGAAATGAGACTCATGGATGCTATAACTGCTTACTTGTATGGAGACTTAGACACAAAAATTTATATGAAAATCCCGAAAGGATCTCCTTTACCTGAAGCAAGGCTAATGTGTACATACTCAATCCAATTAAGACGATCATTATATGGCCTGAAGCAATCAGGAAGAATGTGGTACAATCGTCTTAGTGAATACTTGTCTAAAAGGGGGTATGAAAACAATCCTATTTGCCCGTGTCTATTTATAAAGAAATTCTTGAAGGGATTTGCAACAGTAGCAGTTTATGTGGATAATATAAATTTGATAGACTCCAGAAGAACTCGAAGAAACTGCTAATTATTTAAAGAAAGAATTTGAAATGAAAGACCTTGGAAAAATGAGATTCTGCTCGGCCTGTAAATCAAGAGAAATTATAATGGGATGTTGGTCCATCAATCTAATTATACTGAGAAGGTTAGAAAAGGATTTGGTATGGACAAGAAACATCCATTAAGCACCCCATGGTCGTTCGATCTCAGATATAAAGAAAGATCCATACCATCCTATCGAGGAAAATGAAGAAGTATTGGGTTCCGAAGTACCATACTTAAGTACTGTTGGAGCCCTGATGTACTTGGCACAATGCATTAGATCGGATATTTCATTTTTTGTGAATCTACTTGTCAAATATAGCTCCGCACCAACTCAAAGGCACTGGACTAGTATTAAACATGTCCTACGATATTTACGTGGAACTACTAATTTGGGAATATTTTGTTCTTATGATCATAGAGATTTGAGTTTTGTAAGATATGATGATTCAGGTCGTCTCTCTGATCCTTGTAAGAGTCGATCACAAAAGATTATGCGTTTCTTAGTGGTAATGCCGCGCTTTTTTGGCGTTCTACTAAACAGACTTTGGTAGCTACTTTTTCCAATCATACTGAGATGTTGGCTCTTTATGAAGCCAGTAGGGAATGTGTAGGGTTTAAATCTTTAATTTAGTATGTCCGTAGTTCTTGTCAATTACCTTCTACTGCAAGTATCCTGAACATTATCTATGAAGATAATGAAGAAAGCATAAAACAGATTCGAAAATGTTTTATTAAAGGAGGCAAGAATAAGCATATAGTACCGAGGTTCTTTTTCACTCATGAACTTCAGAAGAACAATGAACTTGAAGTCAAGCAAGTTAGTTTGATTAACAATCTGTCTGATCTGTTTACCAAATTCCTGCCAAAATCAGTATTCTAGAAGTTTGTATATGATATTGGCATGCATAGAGTTCATCATTAAATTATGTAAATGGTTTCTATCATTAGAGGGAGTAGTTAATCAAGAGAGGCATCTTGAAATATGCTCCTTAGAACATCTGTGCTCTGTACTCTTTTTCATTTTCTAGGTTTTATCCCACTGGGTTTTCTTAGTTAAGATTTTAACGAAGCAGTATTATGCACATCCAATACTAGTTCAATGATCTTGAATAATGTTGTACTCTTTTTTTCCTTCGCTTTGGTTTTTTCCCATTACGTTTTTTATTAACAAGGTTTTTAATGAGGTAACTGTTATTGAATGGTGGTCATCCAAGGGGGAGTATTATGAGATATGGATCATGGGTGGATGCCCACATAAGATAAGTTAGGGTTAGAATCTTATTGTAATTAGGGTTTCTCAATTAAGAGGTTACTTTACCTATAAATAGGCCTCCTCCCTTTTATATTGATAAATTCTTGAGATAATAGAAGATCTCTCTACTTTTCTCCCGAATCTTCTCTCTAATCTTCTCCCTTTTTCTAACAAAAAAATGTTTATAAAAAGAAAAAGGCTCTTTTATCTAGAGTAGTTATTTTCAAGATATCATCATAACAATCATCATCATCATCATAAAAGCTTTGTCCAGATAATGCTGGAATATTTTCTAAAACAGTCAAATTACAAAATATCATGAGAAATTGATGTAAGATCAGAATAATAATGAAAAAAGGAAAAATAAAATCCATAAAACAGATTTTACTAATATCTTATAATTATTTTTTATTTTAATTATTTAATATTTCAATTAGTTTTTAAGATTTTTCAGATAATAACCTCAAATTTCTAAAAAAATCTATATTCCCCACATATTAATGAGGAGATTCCTGTGATTATATTTGTGACACTGTCCAAGATCGTTGATGTATCTTCTTTTATGAAAAGAAATGAAACAAGACAACCTAATCCGATGGCAGAGTTCAAGACCACCAAATATGCTTATCTCCAATTTAGTAGAAAAACAAATTAACTTTTGTGCGAGAAATATTTACCAATATCGGAGGTGTAAGGCCCATTAAAAGAGCAGGACCCGTCTGAATTTAAATGCGTTGATCATGATAATGTCATATATCTGTATGCAAGAACGTCCACAGGAGAAAATTACCCCCCGTTGTGCATTCCTTGCCTTTCTCTCATTTTCTTTACACACAGATGGGGAGTTTTGATCAGATTCTTTGATTTTTCTGAATCACACAAATTCTATAAGTGAGGCCCACTCAATAAATTCTATACTTCTAAAACTAAATGTCCCACTGTACATTCGCTTGGGCCAAATCCCACTCCTACACAAGTTGGGGCCATCAGTGTTTTGAGCATAATATGCAAAACTGTTAAATAAGATAAATGATATATCTATATGGTTTTTTAAAAAAAAAACTTAATTCTGATCTTAGGAGAAGCCGCATCAGCTTCTTCGGTCCCATTTGTGAATGTGTCTCTTGCATGTGTCTTTCTAAAGATACATATGTGCCTTTCCAAAGATACATATGTGCCTTTTCAATAAAATGTGCCCCTTATTTGGGCCCATTTATGAATGCGTCTTTTTAAAAATATATGTGTGCATTTTCAATAGAATGCGTCTCTAGGGCCCATTTGTGTGGATGTGACACAATTCAAAGGGATGCCTTCCAACTCTATAAATTAAGGTTATTTTCAAAGGTTTTATATATATAGTATTCAAAATGAGCAAAAATGCATATAAATCTTTTGTTTTTAAGATGAAATGTATATGTTGATGTGGATTAAGGGAAGAAAGATTTGATTTTCATAAATTCTTGGTCGATTTGAGTTTTTAATTATTTTGTTAAAAATGGATTTATATGAAAGGGATATTAGTTTAATATATTATTCAGGTCACACGAGACTTACAGGGCCTTCATGCTAGTCAATATGAAGGTGGGATTAATTCATGTCAAGAATGAGATTTGACTCAAGCTAATGCAGAGTAACAGAAAACTTAGTATGAGCAGTCTAGATTTTAATGAGTCGGCCCCAATAAGTGTTGGAAAAATGGCTAGAGCACCATTACTTTTGTCAAAGTTTGAGCCAAAAACTAAGTGGGACCCACTAATCCTTTTTGGTGGGAATACATGGGAATGCACTCTACTCTATGAGTAGAGTAATTACATGTATTGGGTTGCTCTAATCCATTAAGGAGTGAATGAGAAATTGCCTCCTAAACACCACTACTTGAATATGTTAAACATGGAAACAAAGGAAGTAGTGAACTTGCATCCCACATTGCTTGGGAGCAAAACAGTCCTTGGGTATAAATATACTTACTTTGGTAGTATAAAATAAGCCCCAAGGGGCACCCCACTTTTGTGGGGGAGGGAGGACCTAGATCAAGGTAGGGTCACCACCACACACGCGCGCGCCGCCCCGCACCGAACCGGGCTGGGCTTGGGCTTCACGCGCGAGTTGGACCTTGGCTCGGCCCACTACCCGTTTATTTTTGGAGAAATTTTATTTAATAAAATTTCTTTTGGCAAATGGGATGTGTCCCTAATGGTGTGTGTCCTTTCGCCCTTGAAAGGGTGTGTCCTGAGAAGTTGCATCTGTTCATTGAACAGTCACTGTTCTGAACAGATGCAACCCCCCCCCATTGAAGAGACTTGTTCAGGCTATTTAAGTGCATCTTGTACATGCATTTTGATATTAATTTTTTCACTGCATTCGAGTCATTGTCATTGTTTGTTCATAGTAAGAGAGAGTCCTGCTACTGCACCTCTTGGTTCGCCGGACACACAGTTTGTAGTGCTGCAATTGTTGTGGTTTGATCATTGTATCCTGGGAGACAGACGCTGTAGAGCTCGTAAGCACCGTTGCGAGGGCGAATTTTGTCTTAAGGACATAGTGTTTAACACTAACCTTGATCATAATTCATCTGCGAGTTATACAACTTCTCAACTTCAGACATACACACTCTGTCTCTGCTTTTAAATAGTAAGTGAATTTTATTCCTGCATTACAGTTTGCTACTGTATTTAGTTGTTATTTTGATTTACTGTGTTTTAGAACTTGTCTCCTAGATACTGATTTATTACTGACTGTACTCGGCACTAACAATCTTAAGACAAAATTTTTGATGTTCTGAGTACACTTTTTTATCAGTTTTACTTCAGTGTTTCTGGTTTCAATTTCTGTCCGTTTTACTACTGGTTTTTAAGTCTTCTGTTACTGAAACCAGTATTGTAAAACTCTGTTTCTATCTTTTATTTCATTTGTGACAGAACTTCAGTGTGTTCTGTTTTATTGTTCTCTCAGTTGATTTGTATTTACAGTACTGTTAGTTGTTAACTCTCAGTATACTCTCTGTTTTCTTTTGCTTCTGTTCATTCACAGTAATGGGTATTGAGAAGAATACGCCAGTCAGTACCCCTGCCCCTGTTATGGTGAGCAATGGGGAGAAATCTGAAAAGTTTAATAGTACTGAGTTTAAGAGATGGCAACAGAAGATGTTGTTCTATCTCACTACCTTAAACTTGGCTAGGTTTCTCCATGAAGAAGCTCCTGCCTTAACAGAAGGTGAAACAGATAAGCAAGTGGTTGCTGCTGTTGATGCCTGGAAGCATGCTGACTTCCTCTGTCGCAATTATATCCTCAATGGACTAGACAACACATTATATAATGTGTACTGTTCATTGAAGACTGCTAAGGAATTATGAGATTCTCTTGATAAAAAGTACAAGACTGAAGATGCCGGAATGAAGAAATTCGTTGTGGGCAGATTCCTTGACTACAAGATGATAGATTCCAAAGCATTAATTAATCAAGTTCAGGAACTTCAAGTAATTCTCCATGAAATTCATGCAGAAGGAATGTCTCTTAGTGAGTCTTTCCAAGTGGCAGCCATCATTGAAAAATTGCCACCACTTTGGAAGGATTTTAAGAACTACCTTAAGCATAAGCGAAAGGAGATGAAACTTGAAGACCTGATTGTCAGATTGAGGATAGAGGAAGACAATCGTGCATCTGAAAAGAAAGCAGGGAAAACGTTCACTGAAGCTAAGGCCAATGTAGTGGAACATGGGCAGAATCCCAAGAAGAGGAAGAACAATCCCAATGGTCCAAAACAGCAGGGTCCCAATGATAACAAGAAGTTCAAAGGGAAGTGCTATGTGTGCGACAAACCAGGCCACCATGCTAAAGACTGTCGTAAACGCAAGGACCAAGGCAATACAAGTAAGAAACCAGCACAAGCCCACATGACAGAATTGGACACTCTCTCCACTGATGTTTCAGGCATCAATCTTTCTGCTGTGGTCTCGGAAGTCAATCTGGTTGGTAACACCAGAGAATGGTGGGTGGACACTGGGGCCACTCGACAAGTTTGCTCCATTAGAGAGATGTTCTCCACTTATCATGCAACAACCGGAGAACAACTCTTCATGGGCAATTCTGCCACCTCTAAGGTTGAAGGTCAAGGACAGGTGGTTTTTAAGATGACTTCTGGAAAAGAACTCACCCTCAACAATGTGCTGCATGTACCTGATATACGTAAGAATCTGGTATCAGGCTCACTACTGAGCAAGAAGGGTTTCAAACTTGTATTTGAGTCGGATAGGTTTGTCCTCACTAAATCTGGGATGTACGTGGGCAAAGGGTACATGAGCGATGGGCTCTTTAAACTGAATGTAATGACCATTGTACCTAATAAGAAAACTTCTTCTGTTTATATGCTTGAGTCTTCTAATGTGTGGCATGGTAGATTAGGTCATGTTAACTATGATGCTTTGCGTAGATTAGTTAATATGGAATGTTTGCCTAAATGCAATTTTGATTCAACTATCAAATGTGAAACATGTGTCGAAGCTAAGCTTACTAGAACTTCATTTCATTCAATTGAACGAACTTCTGAACCCCTTCAGTTAATTCATTCTGATATCTGTGATCTAAAGTTTGTTCAAACTAAAGGTGGTAAGAAATATTTTCTTACATTCATTGATGACTGCACAAGATACTGTTATGTTTACTTACTGAGAAGTAAAGATGAGGCCTTGGAAATGTTCATACATTACAAGAATGAGGTTGAGAATCAACTTGATAAAAAAATCAAGGTGATAAGAAGCGATAGAGGGGGTGAATATGAATCACCTTTTGGTGAATTTTGTTCACAACATGGTATTATACACCAAACTACTGCTCCTTATTCACCTCAGCAAAATGGTGTTGCTGAAAGGAAAAACAGAACTTTAAAAGAAATGATGAATGCTATGTTAATCAGTTCTGGATTACTTCAGAATTTGTGGGGAGATGCTATCCTTTCCGCAAATTATATTCTCAATCGAATACCTCAAAAGAAAACCAATAAGACTCCCTACGAATTGTGGAAAGGCAGAATGCCTACCTACAAATATTTGAAAGTGTGGGGGTGTTTAGCTAAAGTGGCGGTTCCTACACCTAAAAGGGTTAAAATAGGATAAAAAACAGTTGACTATGTATTCATAGGGTATGCTCATAATAGCAGTGCGTATCGGTTTCTAATTCACAAGTCTGAGATTCCCGATATGCATCCTAATACTATTATTGAGTCAAGGAATGCATCGTTCTTTGAACATGTATTTCCTTCCAAACTATCGCAGGAATCGAGTTCTCTCAAAAGAACTCATGATACTGCTAGTAGCAGTAATCAAAACCAACAAGAGATTGATGAACCTAGACGAAGTAAGAGGGCTAGAACATAAAAAACGTTTGGTTCAGATTTTCTAACATTTCTGTTAGAAGATGAGCCTCAAAGCTTTAAAGAAGCAGTTTCCAGTCCCGAAGCACCATATTGGAAAGAGGCAATCCATAGTGAAATTGAATCCATTTTGCAAAATCATACATGAGAACTAGTGGATCTTCCACAAGGTTGCAAACCTCTTGGATGTAAGTGGATATTCAAGAGAAAGATGAAAGTAGATGGATCAATTGAAAAGTACAAGGCCAGGCTTGTTGTTAAAGGGTACAGACAAAAGGAAGGCTTGGACTATTTCGATACTTATTCACCAGTAACGAGAATAACATCAATTCGAATGTTAATAGCAATTGCGGCTTTATACAATTTCGAGATACATCAAATGGATGTAAAGACCGCTTTCTTAAATGGTGACTTAGATGAGGAAATCTATATGGAACAACCAGAAGGGTTTAATGTTCTCGGTCAAACTAAGAAAGTTTGTCGGCTTGTCAAATCTTTATATGGATTAAAACAAGCACCAAAACAGTGGCATGAAAAATTTGACAATTTAATGATGTCAAATGGGTTTCAAATCAATGAATGTGATAAGTGTGTGTATGTCAAGAACACTAACATTGGCTGTGTCATAATTTGCTCATATGTTGATGATTTACTCATTATGGGTAGCAATAATGAAATCATTCAGGCTACCAAGAGAATGTTGAACAATAAGTTTGATATGAAAGATTTAGGTGTTGCTGATGTCATATTAGGAATTAAGGTTTCTAAAATATCAGATGGACTGATATTATCACAATCACATTATATCGAGAAAATACTCAAGAAATATAATCAAGATAATAGCAGTCCAGCAAGGACACCTATAGATATTAGTATCCATTTATCCAAGAATAATGGAAAAGGTATATCACAACGAGAATATGCGCAAATAATTAGCAGCCTAATGTATGTAATGAATTGTACTCGTCCAGACATTGCATATGCGGTTAGTAAATTGAGTAGATACACAAGTAACCCAGGAGCAGACCACTGGAAGGCCTTAGTTCGGGTTTTAAGATATTTAAAATACACCCAAAACTATGGACTGCATTACTCTAAATATCCAGCTGTACTTGAAGGCTATTGTGATGCCAACTGGATATCCGATATAAAAAATTCAAACTCCACAAGTGGATATTTATTTACACTTGGTGGTGCAGCGGTATCATGGAAATCTTCTAAGCAAACTTGCATTGCTAGATCCACTATGGAATCTGAGTTCATTGCTTTGGATAAAGCTGGCGAAGAAGCTGAGTGGCTTCGTCAATTCTTAGAAGATATTCCGATGTGGTCAAAACCCGTGCCTCCTATCTGCATTCATTGCTATAGTCAATCAGCAATTGGAAGGGCACAAAGTAAAATGTATAACGGTAAGTCTCGACACATTCGTCGAAGGCATAATACCGTGAGACAACTGCTCTCTAATGGCATTATGACAATTCAGTACATAAAGTCCATTGATAACATTGCGGATCCTCTTATAAAAGGATTAGCAAGAGAGCAAGTAAATCGTTCATCGAGGGGAATGGGTTTAAAGCCTATGTATGGAAAGTCGCCATAATGGAAACCCTACCTAGTTGACTGGAGATCCCAAGATCTAGGTTCAAAGGGACAACCGAATTGTGTGTGACTTAACGATATCACTATGGAGATAACATCTCCTGCTCATTCCTATGATATTAATAGTGATACCTGCAGCGGTAAATAGGATAAGCAAGCTTTTAATGATTCTTATATCTTGGATAATCAGATGGGGTATAGCAGGATACTCTTAATAACAATCACCTATGTGGGTGTGAACTGGGCCGATTCTATGAGAATGATAAGGCTACATTCTCTATAGCACTCATGAAACCAGGCATTGTTCAGGGCCAAAATGAACACAATCATGAGAACCAAATGTGTCCGAGAAGATTCTGTGTGAACTCTATTGTCTTGGTTTACGCAAAAGGCTAAGCAGTTCAAGACATCATGTTCACTGTTCAACCAGTAAATCCGATAGTACTTCACAAGGGAAGGTTCAAGGCCACAAGCTACCTTTCTCTATATAGATGATTTCCAATTGTACTCTCTCAGTGTGTCTGCATATCATTTCATTGCTTCAGTCAATTTCATTCATGTGGGGGATTGTTGGAAAAATGGCTAGAGCACCATTACTTTTGTCAAAGTTTGAGCCAAAAACTAAGTGGGACTCACTAATCCTTTTTGGTGGGAATACATGGGAATGCACTCTACTCTATGAGTAGAGTAATTACATGTATTGGGTTGCTCTAATCCATTAAGGAGTGAATGAGAAATTGCCTCCTAAACACCACTACTTGAACATGTTAAACATGGAAACAAAGGAAGTAGTGAACTTACATCCCACATTGCTTGGGAACAAAACAGTCCTTGGGTATAAATATACTTACTTTGGTAGTATAAAATAAGTCCCAAGGGCCACCCCACTTTTGTGGGGGAGGGAGGACCTAGATCAAGGTAGGGTCACCACCACACGCGCGCCGCCCCGCACCGAACCGGGCCGGGCTTGGGCTTCACGCCCGAGTTGGGCCTTGGCTCGGCCCACTACCCGTTTATTTTTGGAGAAATTTTATTTAATAAAATTTCTTTTGGCAAATGGGATGTGTCCCTAATGGTGTGTCCTTTCGCCCTTGAAAGGGTGTGTCCTGAGAAGTTGCATCTGTTCATTGAACAGTCACTGTTTTGAACAAATGCAACCCCCCCCCCCATTGAAGAGACTTGTTCAGGCTATTTAAGTGCATCTTGTACATGCATTTTGATATTAATTTTTTCACTGCATTCGAGTCATTGTCATTGTTTGTTCATAGTAAGAGAGAGTCCTGCTGCTGCACCTTTTGGTTCGCCGGACACACAGTTTGTAGTGCTGCAACTGTTGTGGTTTGATCATTGTATCTTGGGAGACAGACGCTGTAGAGCTCGTAAGCACCGTTGCGAGGGCGAATTTTGTTTTAAGGACATAGTGTTTAACACTAGCCTTGATCATAATTCATCTGCGAGTTATACAACTTCTCAACTTCAGACATACACACTCTGTCTCTGCTTTTAAACAGTAAGTGAATTTTATTCCTGCATTACAGTTTGCTACTGTATTTAGTTGTTATTTTGATTCACTGTGTTTTAAAACTTGTCTCCTAGATACTGATTTATTACTGACTGTACTCGGCACTAACAAGAAGCGGCTCTACTTTGGAGCTCACAAGATTTCTTGAACTATTATGCCTAGATACAGTATGGATTGGACATGGACTTGGATTTTACATTTAAATATTGAATTATAGAATATCATATATCAAGACACGTTGCCCATTTTGAAGTATCTGTTCATCAATGCTTGAAACTCAAAATTAATGGATCCAAGTCAGACATTTGAATTTATTTGGAAAAAAAAAATGGTGATTTGGAAAAGTAGCAGCTTACAAAGGTAAATGTGACCACCTAATGACTAAAGTGAGATTTGTTCCCTTCATTTCTACGCTACCCATTCTCCTCTCTAGCACTTTCAAATAGGAAAAGCATATATAGATTTAGGCTCTGTCCATTTGATAAGCGGACCAGAAAACTGGGTCCTAGTATAGCCCACAGGTGTAGAAAGATCTGAAATTCCACCTTAGGATACCCAAGACAACAAAGATTTCCACCTTATAAATTTAATTCAAATGTCTTCTACAATTAATTCTGACAGAAAGAAAGATACATTAAAAATATGATTATGGGAGTTATTGAACTGGATAATCACATTTTCGGCTAGCAAACCATATGAGCTAACTAATCTGGATGTTTTGGAAGACTCCCAGCTCAAGCTGATGGGCATCTCACATACAGAAAACATCAATCTCTTGCAGGACAACTTTCTCAGGTATGAAATGGTATTGATTTCCAGATGCTTCACGTGTGCATTAAAAAAATGAATAGAAGCCACAAGGACATATGGTACTGACATTTTCAATCAATCATATAAGAGGGATGGTTGACAAGGCAAATTGTAGATGGCGAAATTAACATACGGACGGCCCAACCGAAATTTACCCAATAACATACGAAGGACTAGAAATTGCGGCAAGATCGTACATAATAGGATGTTTAAAGTGGGACGGTTTTACCCTTTTTCCAGCGATATCTTAGGGCTGTAGGATATCTCAGGATTCGATATCCCAGGGCCACAGGATATCGCACTGTTACCTACTTCCACGCCAACAAATATTACATTTTTTCACCACGAACTGAAGACCTCCGTTTCCATCTTCTCCAATTTCGCTTGTGGGTTCCGATAGGATATTACCATTCCATCTTTTTTCATCCCTAGTTTATACATTTTATTCATCACACCTATGAAGAAGAGAGGAGAATCATACTTAAGATGAGAGAGAAGAGGAGAGGGAGAGATTGAAGATCTTGCAAGCACTAAAGAGAGTGAGAGAAAGAGCTCTAAGAAGTAAAGAAAAATGAGGAGAGAAACCATAGCAAACGAATGAAAGAAGGGACTCAGAAGGGGAGGAAAAATAAAGTATGTGGGTCTTTTTTTTTTCTAAAATGAGTACTGAAGTCTCGCTATAGTATGTGGTACTTTATATTGAGAAATTTATCTCGCTACAGCGAGACCACACACTGGAATTTGGGTTTAAACTTCGCTATAGCAAGACCA
The DNA here is from genome assembly GCA_028538565.1 of Umbellularia californica. NCBI lineage: Eukaryota > Viridiplantae > Streptophyta > Magnoliopsida > Laurales > Lauraceae > Umbellularia > Umbellularia californica. The sequence goes on from JAPQWN010000006.1 coordinate 26,470,092, forward strand.
CATATTGGAAATTCATAAATTTGTCTCGCTATAGCGAGACCCCACACTGGAAACTGAGAATCGAGACCACACACTGCACATTTGACCTGTTTTCTCGCTATAGCGAGACCTCATACTGGAGTTATGAGAAATATGTCTTGCTATAGCAAGACCACATACTGGAAACTAAGAATTTTTTCTCGCTATAGCGAGAACACACACTAGAAATTAAGATGTTTTCTCGCTATAGCGAGACTTCAATAATTTGAAGCTGAGAATTATATACTTGTTTACTTTAAAGAAATAATTTTTTAACTGCATGTAGTCATATATTGGAGGGCTTGGGGTAACTATACTTGCGGTGGGGCCCACACACAAGGGATGGGCCATCTACAGAGTGATGTTCCTATATGTCATGATCCTGGCCTTTGTCTTCTCTGTCAAAGTGACATGTGAAAACATGAAGCCTTGGGTTAAGTGTCTCCCGTTTGCCCTACAGAAAGTCCTTGCATTTTATAACCAAAAGCCACCTGCAGCCTGGTCCTGTTCACTTCACATGAACTCACTCTATCCATTTGAAATGGGCGCGAACATCAGCGGAGGCAAATTATCTTCAAACCAAGTTAAACAAAACATAGAATTAAAGGTTTCTATTTATTATCTATTTGCCTGAATCTGTCCCATTGCTGCAAGTTAAACAAAACAAATTATCTTCATATTGGAAATTGTCATCCTATATATATGGGTCACTTATGTACAGTACAAGTCAAACAAAATGCTTCTCCAATAGAAACCAAAATTGAACTGTTCTTTACATCATATTGAACCTATTATATACAAAAACTACATATACATGAATACTAAAAAATATGAAACTAAAAAACGTCAACAATGTCGACATCCCTCGACTACTCTCCCAGCATGGCTGCCCTCCAATCATCTGTTGTAGATTCGAGGAAACCACTATTTTCCCATTGCTTGTAATATATGTCATATACGATCTTTTGTCTATAAAACCACATGTAACTTTGTGTGAACTGCATGGGTTGGCCAAGTACTAGATGCTAAGCGTATGCCATCACAAATATTCCATAATCATCCCTGCACAAATTTCATCATATGAGAACATGCATCCCATCATCCAAAAATGCAAACACTTAACATTTGCAACTTAAACTCACTTATTATCTTGTTTAGGACATGCATGGGGTACAATTGGCCATTGTGCAGGGTCGTCTCAACCAAGTTGGGAGAAACAACTGGTAATGAATAAAACCTGTACATATGATATTACATCGGTAAACACCAGGTTCCTTGTCATTCCATATTGATGTGGATATGTGATTATCTTATTCTGATAGTACAGATGCATCAATCGGACCGGGTTGAAAAGGTTCCATCTGCCAAGCATTACTCGAATTATGTGGAAATAACAAAACCAAAAATAGAATGCAATTTAATAGCCAATCTAACATTTAAAAGAACAATGTATCATAATCAACTCGGACATCAGAATGAGAAATCTCAAATTTTTTTCCTGCAAATTCATATCTTACCATAAGATTACAACAATTCATAATTGTACTTTAAGAACTGAAGAAAGGGTCATAAAAAAAAAAAGAAAATTATAAAGGTATGTAAGTTTTGGATGCAATCGTCTTCCGTTTTGGCGATATGACTGGTAAGTGTTGGTATTGATGATATGTATTGGTGTATCGCCTAATACACACTGGAATTCAATTCAAGCTCCAGTTAAATGGGTTATGGATCTCATGATTCAAGATGAGGTTGGGCTATCATGGAATATAAATATGCTGAATATGATCTGGGAGGATGAAGTTGTGGCCAAAATTCTCCCCATAGGGGGTCAAGATATTCGATGTTGGGGCTTTGAATGTTCGCTCAGATCTTTAAGTGGCATTAAAAAACACCACCTTATTAACAACAGATAGTGACCCTTGAGTTTCATATCAGTATATTATTCAAGATCGTGGGTTTATTATGTAAAAAAGTGATATAAGTCTAACTAGAATCTAAGCCATTCATTCTTGGTTAGCCCATTAATAGTTTAGAAGTATCAGCCCAAAAAAGCACCCTGGTTACCACCATTTTAATTGTCTTCTTTCTCGATCTTTTTCAGGAAAACATCTAGTCACTTTTTGTTTAGTTTAAAAACTTGGATGAGGGGTTGGCAAGATGGCATGCCCATCCCTCACAAAAACAACTTGCATGGGCAACTGTTGTGTGCTTTTTTAGGGTCGGGGTCTAACCCACCCGACCTGTGGACTCACAAGAAAAGTACACCTACGAACAATCCCATTCAGAAAGAATCAAAAGTGAATGTAGATGAAAACAAAAACACAGAAGAATATTTTAGTTTAGTTTACACACTTTTGATTCATGTCCCCACTTCAACCTTTCCCACTAAAAACAATATCTTCCATGAAAAAAATGATAAAATAAGCAGACAACAGTATTACTACTAAATTTTTTGCAAGGGATCTCCAATAATCAGAGAGTGGAAGCCGAATAAGATTCGTACCAACATCAATGATGCAACCCCCAAATCAAAATAAAAACCCAAATGCCCAGCCTTAAAAAAAGACCTAATCAAGAAAAAAGACTAAAACAAATCAAGGTAAAGGGACAAAAATACTTCTTTACCATACCTTAGATTGCGGATGAGTGGGTATATTTCTCGCACTAAAACCCTATAAATTTGAAGATACACGAAGTTGCAGCGAATGACGAAGGCAGATGGAGTGTAGGAGATGATCACAGTAAAATGGGGTTTTTATCGAGTTTAGACAGTTGAAGATCCATGAAGGTGAATGACAAACGAGAATGGAGTGGAAGGTTGTGTTCCTGCAATATCCATAGCAAGACGATGAGAAGAACACAGAGGAAAAGCCATTGGAGGATCGAAGAAGATGATCATAGAAAAAGGGGGTTTTTACCGAGTTATCTTCGTCACTGTTTCACCTGGGTTTGAAAGGAGAAGGTGAAATTTTAATGGAGATATCTTATTGATGAAGGATATCGAACGGTGCGTTATGCTACGGTCCTAGGATATTGAATCATGGGATATCCTACAACCCTAGGATATCGCAAGATAAAGGGTAAGATCCATCCCACTTTAGGTGTTTTTTTATATACGATATTCTATCCGGCAATTTCTAGTCTTTCATCTGTTATTGGGTAAATGTCGGATTTTGGGCCATCTGTACGGTCATTTTCCCATTGTAGAATGTGAAGTGGATGCTCATTTTTATACTATCATTCAAACCATGAAATCATTACAAAATAATTTGCTGGACTTGGTTGATGAGCGGGTGATGGTAGGTTTGTTTCTTGGAGATAGCTCCGAGAGACTGGACTGCACTGTAGCGAACACATGATCTTTGTTCAAACCATGAAATCATTACAAAATAATTTGCTGGACTTGGTTGATGAGCGGGTGATGGTAGGTTGTTTCTTGGAGATAGCTCCAAGAGACTGGACTGCCCTGTAGCGAACACATGATCTTTGTTTGGTGAGGCTAAATTTTTGCTGGACTTAGTTAATTTTTTTTTCACATTAACAATGCCAAAAGATTAAATATACTGCATTTAAATAGATATAAATTTTTTCCCATGCTCGGATCTCTTTATTAATTAAAAGGTCTTTCCGCTACCTCTGCCAAATTCAGATTATATTAACTCATTATCATCAAAACAACTAAGATAACATTTTTTTTAATCCTAGGTGTTTTGGATGCTTTGAAATGGTGATTTGGGTGAGCACCCAATTACCCAATTTGGGTTTCCAAAGGGGTTCTATTTCGATCAAAGGAATTTGGTTGCCCCCTGCACTTACCTAACAGTAAAAATAATTTCCTATAGTTGGTCATGAGCTCATGGCAAAGAAGAAAAATTGCCACTTAAATGTAACTAACTTATCCAAACAAATGAACCCTAAGGCCTAATTTATGTATGAATTGAAGATTAAAATGTGTCCAATGGTGATTTGGTCATCTTCAAACTTGTAAATATGCTCATATTAGGTGAGTTAGTGCTTAGGATTTGGGGATTTAGGGTTTGAAAATAGGATTTCGAGATTAAGGGCTCAAATTTAGGTAGAGTGATTAGGATTATACTAAATTTGATGAGGAATGAAGATTGCTTTACTTAGGGTTATTTGGTGAGAGAGAGACTAACCATGAGAGGATCAACAACGAAAATCTCGATCGGCATAAAGAGGACCTCAAACTCTCAATCGAAAAAGAATGTCGAAAGAGAACGACGCGAAGATGATCTGTTACTATTGATAGCTAAGGTTTTGTGACATGAGACGATCACAAGATTTAGACGTGGGGGACTGTTCATTAGAAACATGTGGGACAAGTCTGACCCATTTGAATCTTTGGTAATTTCAAAATCAACATGGTGCTACCGCCCGGGGTTATCGAAGTGCAGGTCCGCCACTGGGACCGAAGCTCGTGTAAACTTAATTGCCACTTCTTGATTTATGGTTAATTGGATCTCCGTCCCCATTGGCGTGATGATATGTGACCAGTTGAAGTGGTCCATGCTAAAATTTAGGCCAAAGTGGAGTGTGTCCCTAGCTACCTCACGTGTGCACGCCACGTGGCAGGAACGGGCGAGACTGCTTTTGCTCGTGTTGAGTTCAGTCCAAGAAATGCTAAGAAAATGAAAAAAAATTGTCATTTAGGTGGCAAGTCTTGGTTTACAGTATAGAAAACAATATTTAAATTCCTTTAAAACCTAGAGCTGTAAATTGTAATTGATATTTCTATATTTGATTAATGTTAGTCTAACAACCACCCTCTTCCGTGATTCATGCTTGGAATCCACATGCGAGGGTTTGAGGACTTGCTAAAAGCAGCAAGTGTGATCAGAGGAAGAGAGCTTTCAACTAGATGGCAGAGAATAATATCCAGCTATTATCCTAATAAATCAAATAATATGAAAAATATATGAGGTACTTGTCTTGTCTAAACCTCCACCTTGCACTTTTTACCCATCCCATCTTTCATAATCCTTTGTTGGAATCTATTTTCACCGTGAATTCATAGGAATCAATTCCATGCAGAAACATCATAGAAAAAGGCCCTAAATCAAATATCAGTAAAACATAATTAAAAATCACATTTATATATAAATATTTATTTATTTATTTCTTAAAAGACAATTCATAAGACAAAAAGGTGTATAGAGACCCTGATTCTTCTATAATTTAGTAGAGAAGTGAGGCTTCTCATCCTTGTAGTTGCCCCTTGTTTAGGTTGGTCTCACGGCAGTCTTCCAAGAAGTATACTCTCTGTTTCTTTTTCTTGTCTGGTAACTACTCACACAACCATGCACATAGTCATCAAAGTCCTTGACCATTAGTATTACAATTAGAGATTGATCTCTGTTGTTCCTCACTAATGAGCCATTAGTGGGTTGGCTTCCAAGCAAAGGACCAAAGAAAAAAAGAAAAGAAAATAAAATAAAAGAAGCGACACAAAGATCTTTTTTGAGTGTATATTGATCATATCACCTCTTCCTGCAAACCTCATCCAACATCAAACCCAGGGAACACCAGGACGACCCACCTACCTCAACAGCCCTTTTGGCTTTCTTTCCCAACTCCTTCACCTTCTTCCCAACCTCCTTCCCTCTCTCTCCCACCATCAGTTCCTTCACCAGATCCTTCACTTTCTCCCATCCCACCACTCCACCCCCTCCTTCCTCCTTCACTCTCAACCCAATCCCCAACTCCTCCACAAGCATCTTCGCATTCATAGGCTGCTCTGCCATCATTGGCCACGCCAAAATAGGCACCTCTGCACAAATGCTCTCAAGCACCGAGTTCCACCCGCAATGGCTCAAAAACCCTCTAACAATCTCGTGCTTTAGTATCTTCCTCTGCTCCACCCACTCCCTCACCACCATCCCTCTCTCTGCAACCCTCTCTTCATACCCATCTCCCAATTCCACTTCCTTTTCCCTCAGAACCCACAAAAAGTCTACCCCAGATTTCTCCAACCCAATCCCAATCTCCATCAGCTGGGATTGTGAGTTCTCCGCCTGGGTACCAAATGCAACATACAAAACAGGCCTCTGCTTGGCTTTCCTGTCATCAAGCCATTGCACCCATCTGGGTTCTGCCAATGATTCGAGCTGCTTTAGCGGCGATGCAGTGCAGAGAGGCCCAACACACCAAGCTTTTGGGTTCAATTCTCTGTTGAAGAAGTCGACATAGATGCTTTCGAGCTCGTAGAAGCTGTTTACGACTATCCCACTGCTTTGGGCAGTTGCTCTCCCGGACTCCATCACAAGCTCGAACAAGGGTCCTTTGGGTTCTGGGTCGTTGAAGGGCTCGTTGAGGTCACGCCTGCATAGCTTAATGTTAGGAAAGAAAGGCGGAGAGAAGAGCTCGTCGTCTGATTTGACGTCTCTGAGGGATCCATGCTCGACAACAAGACGTGGGATGATCATGGAAAAGGTGTTCATGCCAAAGAAGATGAGTGATGGCACGCCAACCTTGGAAGCAGACTGCTGAGCCCATGGAAGGAACCCATCATGGATGACGCAGGATACATGTGGGAGGAGGGTGGAGAGGACTTGCTCGAAGTGGGGCTGGAGAAGTTTGGTGGCATGAAAGAAAGGGAGTAAGAGCGACATGGAAGGAAGCTTGTCTGTGCTTTCTACTCCAGGAGGGATATTTGGAGGGCTTTGAGGGAAAGGAAGCTCGAAGACTGTGACCGTCGTGTGGATGAGAGAGGAGCGAATGAAAGAAGAATTTGCAGGTGTGGTGAAGATGGTGACAATGATGTTGCGGTTGTGGAGGAGGTGGGCAAGATGGAGGAGAGGGATGGTGTGGCCTTTAGACATGAAAGGAAGGAGCACAACATGGGTGGTACAAGGAGCAGAATCAGTAGCAGTAGAGGTACTGGAAGTTTCAATGGAAATAATAGGAGCAGCAGGAGGTGTGATTTCAAGAGAAGGCATCATCTGCTCCTTACTGTTTCACCTTCCTGTTTCTGTGTCGTCGACTTCTTAATTGGAGCTTTATAAATGTGATTTCAGGCTTTAATATATTCATTTATTAAATGCCAAGCCAAGCCAAGCCAAGAGCTCACACAAGGATGTGGAACCTAATCATACCAAATCATTTTAGGTTTTCTCTTATTTTAAAACAAAATACGATAGAAGATTCGGCCGACCCATATTATAATATATAGCTTATAAGGAAAGTAGTTTGGGGTACCTATCTATACCCCTTATATAAAAGAGAGAAAGATGGCATGCTTGTTCACGACATGCTTGTTCACGACACCTTTGTGGTGGGCCACCTGTCTCATCATTATCTGTCACTTATGCTTGGCCATGCAAACTGCCAAATGGAGGGCAGATTGTTATCCTTACTTTGGTACCTTATATAAAAGAGAGAAAGATACATGCTTGCTCACTACACTTTTGTGGTGGGCATTATCCGTCACTTCTTGGCCATGCAAACTGCCAAATGGAGGGCAGATAGATAGTTAGCGCATATTGCATATGAGCCGCTCACTCTCACCGCCTCACCCCCTGGACTTGTTGTTCGATACATTTTTGTAAAAAAGAGGTCTCTCAAGTCTAAGGAAAAAGAACCCCTCTTCGGCTCTCTTTGTTATGCCCCCAAAAGTGAAATCGGGGTTATTCGTGAGATTAAGGTCATTTAAATTTTTTTTGACATTAATCAAATGCATTTTAACCCCAATCATGTCCCATCTAGATCGAAGACCGCTGTGAGGTGTAAACATTTCCTCCAATGCATAAAACAAATAGCGGAAGCTTCATAACTGCAAGTGGTTTCATAAAGATGTATAGTTTAAAAGCAAATACTGAATATCATATCTAAAGTTCAAGTTTGAGACTGTTAATAAAATTATTAGTTATAATAAGAAGACCATACTAAAACTGGGCCTAATCAAAATGATAAATAATCAAAAGATGAATCTAAATCCAGAATAACGTGAAGGCTCTCATGTATGGGGTCGATACAGCTATACAATGCCGTCCGTACTATACTCTAGGATGTCATCAGGCTGATCTGCCTGAACCTCTTCCGTCGTTTTCTCCTCGAGATAGAAGGGCTCGGTACCTATGAACCAAAAATAGCATCATCAGACACGACGGTCGGCAAGTAAATAGATATATAAATCACTAAAGATATGCAGTACCAAAGGGAGTAAACGATAAACAAGATCATAATATAGATGCATGGCTTTCTGATCGTAAGAAATGCATAGCATTCGAATCATAAACAGACTATCAAAGTAGGCGGTCCACATATGCTAATTACCATGGGATAGTGTCATTGCCCTCCCTTACTCACATTGAGTCGTGGTGGAGATATAAATAATTTGGGATCACAACCCTTTTATCAAAGTGTTCAAAGTGGTGTCCATTACACCAAATCTGAACTGCAAACGGTCTTCTTGGGCTCATGCGGATCGAGCCTCGTGGGCTCTGGCCTAGTCTTACCTCAAGGTTCGAAATTCAAAGTCCTCATACAGGTGGTGCCCCAGCTGTGTTGAACGTTAACAATTGAGTGGTGCCTGACACAAAGAGTCCTAACCAACATCGGCGAGGGGTTGGGTTTTCTTGTGCGAACAAGATTCAACAACATTAGGGAAACTACTTTATTCCCAATCAAACCAAACTTCAAACAAATTCAATAGTCGTTCTCTTCAAGCTTTACATTCAAAGCCCTAACCTCAACACCTCAAACAAACCTTAGAACAAACGGAACATCAAAAGGGATCCTAAGTCCATCATCTAAGTTCTCAAAGTGATCCCCAACCAAAGTAAAGCAAACAGAGCTAATGAACATGTTCGGTACATGTAGACAAGTACCAAACGGTACAATTCAGAATCAAAAGTGATAGACAATCCAAACCTAATCCTAGTGTTAAACCTGAAGCATCGTACAACCTACTTAGTCAACGAAAGGGATTAGGGTTCACGATTGATAAGTACCCAATTGTTATGCAATTGGGGACTTAAATACCTTCCTATTACCATCATTCGTGTTTAATTCCTTCGATTTCATATAATTTTTGCACGGGTAGTGGTTTTTGGTCATTTGCAGGAATTTGGTGAAGAATGAGGCTTTTGGATGATGAATGGATCAAGTGGAGAGTTAAAGAGCAAGTGGAATTAATGTTCGGGACCAATTTTGGGTTCGATGAAGTATTCGTAGATGCTTTGGTTCGATTGAGGAAGTTCGGGACAACAAAAAGAAGTGAAAATAAGAAGTTATCAGTCTAACCCGAATTTCTACCAGTAGAAGAGGCCAAAATCTAGGCAGAGAGTTGGGAAATTGAACTTCACCCGTCTAACGCGAATTTCTACCGGTAAAGCCACTCTAACCCGAATTTCTACCGGTAAATGAAGTCATAACCGCAAGTACTACCGGTAGAACGGTCGGGTTTGACGAAAATCGGTGTTTTTGTGGTATTTTTGTAATTAGATATTTGGGGGACCTTTAAAAAGCTGAAAAACACGTAAATTAGGGTTGTTCTTTGATTCTCTTAGCTTCCTAGCCCTTTTTCTCTCTTTCTTCCATAGATTAATACGTAGTTAGATTTGATTGAAGATTATTGTTCAAGTTTGGCGATTTCTTGGATTTGAGATTGAATCTTTCAATTATTTCAAGTTTCAATAAAGGTACTCATTCATTCATGTTCTTATTGTTCTCTTGTGTTCTTAGAACCTATTTGATGGCTTCTCCATTAATGGAGGGGTAGATTTATTGATGGTTTAACCTAGGGGATGTTCACCCTAGGATTTACATGGATTATTTTTTCGGATTAATACCTTGATGATGAAAGATAGTTTCCATTGATTTTCTATTATTAGAAATCGTACTTGGGATGATAAGCTTTTGACTAGTTGTGTTCATCTATGATGATACAAATAGTACTTAGGTCGATGGCGCCCAGAATACTGATTTGAATGTTAAAGAATCTCTTTGGTAATTATTAATTTAAGATTTTTATTCGATTTTCATGAAGGAATTTTCTGGGTAAGATTGGATTGGTCCAAATCTTATCTGAGTAATAAAACGGAAGATGAAACCATGTAAATCTGGGTGAACTGAACCAAGGTTGAACCATCTCTTTAGTTTAACAGTTTTATTTAGTTCTCAGCATAGATTTAACTCAATCAACTGAAAAAGTTGGTCACTTTCGACCAAAAGAAGTTCTCAAGAGCTTGAAACCTCTAGCTCGTTCCCTGTGGATTCGACCTCTTCAAGAGTGAAATGTTACTCAGCGACAAGTTTTATCCTCCGCTTAGGACACACATCCAGACCGTAAGCAACGATATCCGGACGAACAATCTTCGTGCATAAATTTAAAGAAGGGTATCCCGTTATCCCGTACTGTTCAAGATTGAGATAGGTTGGATCCCGATACGACCGTAATAACCATGAAGAACGTCGGCTCAAAACATCCTCACATATAGTCAAATGAGTCAAAAAGGGGTAGCCAAAGTTCTACTGAAGTCCATCGAAAAAGGGGTGAGAAAGACCTTTCCAAAAAACGGGTTTTACAGTTGTCCCAGTCGACCTGGCTCTTGGCCCAGTTGACCCCGTACACAGGAAGCCTGATCGATCCACCCCCGAGATTTGGGTCAACCTCCTTCATGTCGGTAGTTGTAAACATAAATGAGCATAGTGCTTTCGTCTGGTTCCAGGGGAACTTGACTCCGTCGGTCGATCGTGTGCACTGTTGTTATAGAACCCAGGTTCTAGAAATGTTGTGAAATGAGTCCAAAACCATTTCCTCTCTTCCTGAACCTGTTAAGGCAATAAGTCAAGGATAAAAGCCATCCATTCTACGCCCAACAATCTAACCAATCTAATCATTAATATCCAAATCCATTTCATTAAGCTAACAAGCATAATTATCATGTTTTCAATCCTCTAAGCATCCATTGAGCAATAAACATCTAAACCATGATTTTTCTCATACAAATCAAGGAAGACAAACATATCTAGCATAAGTATATGTATCTACTTGCCTTAGATGGAGAGCTTAACCAAAAACCAAGAAGAAATCAAGTGAAAATCCTCCTTGGAGCTCAAACTTGTGCAAATGGTTCTCAATCCCAAAACCTTCCTACAAAATGGATGCAAATTGGTTGGGTGAGCTTCCCTATTCCATTTCAAAGCCAAATGAAGAAGATTAGCTAAGTCTACAAGCTTTAGGAGCTTAACTTGAAGTGGGTTGTGGGAGAAAAAGCTTAGAAAAGTGAATGGGTGAGATCCTAGGAACTTGAGGAAGAAGATGGGATGCTTTGCCGGCGACGTTGGAGCTCTGGTGACCGTTGGCACTGAGGAGGCAGTGAAGGGGGCTGGGTTTGTTGAGAGTGAATAGTGAAATGAGAGAGAGAGAGAGAGAGAGAGAGAGATAAGATATGGGGAGGGTGTTATATTAGGTTAGGTTAAGGGTTATTTTAAGTTTGGTCCTTGGCTCCACTAATAATGATTTTCGGGCCTCTTAGATGCATCGAATCGAAACGCAATAGGAGACTAAAGTTCATGAAATGATGAGACCTACCTGATGCACAAAAATTTGCAAAAGTCCATAATCTCATAAAAACCAATTTCCCAAATTACAAACCACCCCCGACTGTACCCAAACGAACTCGGACTCATGCGAGACTTTGTACGCGTGATCTACACTTCAATCCCGACTCGCTAAGAGTCTAAACACACTTACTAATCAAACAATTAATTATAATTAATAGAATATTAAGGGACAAGATGTTACACTCATGGTCTCACCCATCTCCCTCTCCCATCTCCACCGTGGCATCAAACTAGCTTCTTGCAATGTCTAATATTTTTTGGTTTGCAAAATTCCCAATGCTTTCCACCTTTCTTTTTTGCTCCAAAACCCTAGAAAAACTCTAAAGAAAAATTGCTTTGGTTGAAGAAGCTACAACAATTGCAACGGCAAATGCAAAACTCCCTTCCCTTATTCAAGCTTTCTCCCTTCTAAAGCAATCTTGGATTTTCCAAAGGTATCAGTCAATCATTTGTTGTTTTTACTTGGTTTACTTTCTTATGGATTATGCTGATTTTACTAGACCCTTTCTTTTGGGTTCTTCATTTCTTTAATTGTACAATTTCTTTGTGCCTTTTCAGCTAAAGATTGCTTTTTTCATCTATCTTGAATTAATTTGTAGGTGGGTTTTATTCAATTTCTTATGGATTATGGACTTTGTGGATTTTAGTTGCCACCTTCTTTTTGGATCTTTATTTTGATCTTTCAATGGCTGACAAGGTATCATTCTCCTGCTTCTCTTCTGCTTCCCAATCGATTGACTTTCTTCATTTCTTATTTTTATAATTATTTCTAACTTATTGTTCTTATTTATTTGGTTCTTTATCTTGATCTCTCAGTGGCTGACAAGGTATCATTCTCCTGCCTTTTCTCTTCTACTTCCCAATCGATTGACTTTCTTCATTTCTTATTTTTATAATTATTTCTAACTTATTGTTCTTATTTATTATGCAGTCTGAAATCCCTATTTCTGTTTAGGGTTAGTGATTTAAAAAAAATGTGTATGTGTTCTTCCTGCATGGATTTACCCAGTAATGTGCTTTACGGAGACGTCCCTTCTTCGACATCTAAGCTGAAACAACTTGAGGAATTGTAAGTCATTACTGTTTTCTAATTTTCATTCTGGTTGGAATTTGATTTCCTTGCTCTAGCTTACTGGTTGTATCTTAATGCAGGGCTTTGAAGAACAATAGGCTAATAGGTCTTATTCCTTCAACTCGGTCACATATTCCAAATTTGAAGAGCATGTGAGTTCTCTTGAATTCAAGGATCATCTCTTGGATAATGTTGTAAAGTTGTATCATTCATGAATTCCATCTGGGTCAAGTTTGATAGATATTTTGGAGCTTTTAGTTGATCTCCATTGTTTTTGCATTTTTTTTTCTTTTTTTTTTTTTTTTTAAATTTCAAGTTAAGAAAGGCACAAAATAGGAACTCTATAACTATGTTATCAGGCTGATCAGTAAAATTGGCTATTCCTTGGCTATTTTATGTTTGATGTGTCCCTTACTACTGTGTGTTTGACTCAAATAGGGATCTAACACAAAATTAGCTTACTCGTGACATTTCTCGACTACTATATTGGAATGAAGTATTGCAATACCTTTAAGTGCTATTGGATGCTTTCATCATTTATTTTTAATTTTCTGTGTGATTAAAAGGGCAAATGAAAGTTAAACGGCATTTGAAGCCATTTTTGCACTTGATTTTGATGTGGCTATGTTTTGGGTAGGGGGTTGGGTGGCAATTGACTCATAGGAACAATGTCCCTAATATGTCTCAATTGACCGGTCGGCGGTGCTTGTAAGTTACTTCTCTAAGAGATCCAACTCCACGACTCTTATCCCATTATATTTTGGTTACTTAATTGTAGAATAATGGAATAGCTCTTGATTATTAAGTATTCCTCCGCTTTCTTATAGCAGTGATGTCAGGTGTAGTAACTTAACAAGAACAATTCTTGACAACATTGACAGCTGCATTTGAAAATTTGCATGTTCCTTACAATGTTGCTTATCTGTTGAATACTTGGCCAACTACTATACCATAGTAGCTTGGCCCACATCTTTCTATGAGATTGGTGTTCTTATCTCATTACTTATAGTAAGTTGTTCATCGTGAATTTAAAGGATATCTCATACACCCAAATTATTAGGGAAATACCGTACAACATTGGATTTCTACAAGTGGCAACTTTGTATGCCCACTTCTCTCTTCAACTTGGTTATTGCTATTGGAAATTTATGATTTCTAAATTGATAGTTAGCTTTGTCTTGGACACTCATGAGTTTCCTTCTTGGACATGTTATTTATATGTGGAAGTTACAATGTATTTAATGAAACTCCAGTGTTTGTTGGACTTTCGCCCATCTGTGTAGAACAGTATTACATCTTTTTTACACACAAATCTAGTGTAAATGGTGTAACATCTTTTGTTAATGCTTATCTATTGGTTACAATCTCAAGGAAAATTTTCAGGCATGCTGTAAGACCCTGATCTAGGTTTGCTTTGTTTAGCGTCGTTTAAGCCGAGATTAGATCTTAAGTGCGATTAGATGATGTTTAGTGTAGATTGTGAGCTCGATAGATTTTCCATAGATTTAGGAAATTTTGAGAGCCATGGAACTTAGCTTGACACGGGCCGAGGGTGGCCTGTGGGGCCCGTGTGCGTGTGGGGAGAATTTCTTCTTGATATTTGGAAAATCATGATTTTAAACTCCTTTGATTTGTCAAAGTAGCATTTACAACTTTTATGTTCGTTTGCTTTTCGAAACTTTGAAATCGCATTTTTCAGCAAAAAGGGCAAAACAAACTTTTCACCTCAAATCTGTGCATGAATTTCAATATCTGCAAAATCATGTGAAAATTATATTTTTGTAAATTAAATATTTTGGCGATCATTTTACTTTCTTTTGTCGATTTCATCCGGGACCCGCATGATGGGTTTCCAAGCCTTTGAAATGATTTGGCCTGGTGGGGCCCACACCCCACCCAACTCAAAACCTACCCACGTGTGTTTCTTCCCCACTGCTTCATTTGCATGTTTGTAATCACCTAAGTCCAACCAAGAGCCGAGAGAAAAACTCAGCCATTGTTCACTACTTCTCTCCTTTGCATGTTGGATTTTTCTTGACCCAAATGGAGATTTGAGTGCACAACTCTCTTTCTCATCTCTCAAGCTTTCTATTGGTACTATTTTAGAAGGTTTTCAGCTGGGATTGCTTTCTCTCTCATCTCTCAAGCTTTCTATTGGTACTATTTTAGAAGGTTTTCAGCTGGGATTGCTTTCTTCTTGAAGTTCTTCTCCATTGTTAGAGCTTTTAGAGGTAAGCAATGGTTTCCATCTTCCATCCATGGCCTTCTGGAGTCCATTAGAGCTCCATTATCATGCATGCAAGACTTCCTATGAAGGGACCCTTTCTCTTTAAAAAACTTCCTTGATTTTGAGCTCTTTTCATGGGGCTTCTTGTAGATTGGAGGTTCAGCTGAGAGAGGTGTGTTTGGAAGACTAGCTTGAGTGCATTTTGAGAAAAAGGTAAGTGAATGAATGAAATATGAATGTGCATGAGTTGATTTATGGATTTTTATCTTGATTTCTTATTTTTATCTAACTATATTTAATCTTGTTTTGTTTTGGAGTTTAGTTTACTAAACATGTGTTTCAATGCTCATATATTTTGATGCATTTCATTGAATTCAGTTTTGTCATTGGTTTCATTTAAATTGGTATTTTCATGCTTGGATTGTTGGAAATTGTGAAATAAATGAAGGAGATTTGGTTGTTTGGATTTGAAGTGATGAAATGGAAGTGTTGAGTGATGAAATGGAGGAGCTTTTGAGCTCAGTTTATGGCAGGGAAAGGATGGGTTGAAAGGAGAAACGTTTGGAGAAGAGGAGGACATGAAACAGATTCAGAATTGTGTTACCTGCGGGTGGGCGGTCAGCTGGCAATCACTAGCGGCTAGCCGACTAGTGATCGGCAGTTAACCGACCACAGGTCGGTCACAATTCCAGAGAGCTGTTTTTCCTATTCTGAAGGGTTGGTCAGCCAGCGGTCACAAGTCGGCTAGGTGACCAATGATCGAAAGCTGACCGAACAAAGTCGGTTACAATTCCAGTATGTTACATCCTGTTCGGCAATCAACCGCGCAGTCAGCCATCGACTAACCGCCGAACCCATCGGCGGCTAACCGCCTGCTCATCGACAGGTGGCCGACTTCCCCTAGATTTGGAAAAACAAAGTGGAAGGTGGGGTTTTCTATTCCACTTGCCTTTGGACCCTTCTTGGTTGATGGGTACGCCTTGATATCTTAAATGTCGCTGAAAAATAGGCACCATCTAAATGAGTGATCGACATGGGATTTTAAAGTATATATGATTCGACGATTTCGGTCTCAAGGTATTGTTGAGGATTGTGATGCTGATTTATGACTTCTAAACCAAATTATCTTTTTGCGATTTGTATTGTCTTGAAAAGAATGTTTCCAAGGTTTTGATTTAAAACCCGATTAGAAATCATTGCGTGAATCGTGTTTTTATACACATCGTGTCAGGACTGCTATTTCGTGAACTCTTGTGAACAAGCGTACGTGCATGTACTTGAATATAGAGTGAGTAGCTCCTGGATTTGAAAGTGTCAAACATTATTTTGAAAGCATGTGTATTTTGTGTCAGCTCCACTCAGCTTGGACGACCATTGTCGATTTGATCTGCTGCCTTGGGTCTTTAAATCTTATCCAACATTAGTCTGGAAAATACGTACATGCTTGCTTGCAAATTTAGCCCATTCCGCAACAGGACTCGTGAGTAGTTCTCAGTTATACCGAGTTACTACCATTATGATGCTGTCTCCCTTCACCATTTCATGACGGAGAATCTTGAGTGCTCTCGTCACCTCGTGTGACGGAGAATGTAGCTCCATGTGGTTGCCAACGTATTATTTTTGAATGATCGTATTGATTTAACACCTGATTTTATAAATGATATTGACATTTAAATGCTTTGTTTTATTTGGATTCTCTTTCTTGTACATGTTGTTTATTAATTAAAAACTATTGATTTATAACATGATTATACTTTATTCTTTTGCCTACCAGACCATCGTGTCTGATCCTTTCGTTTTGATGCTCAGATCCAGGTTTCGTTGCCCTTGAGGAGGAGCACAAGGAGACGACTATAGAGTAGCCTGTTGAGCGGGGATGGCAGCCCAACGATGTCATCTAGATGTCAGGTTGGGGCTTGAGATGTGAAACACCTTGGGGATTGACCATCTATCTTTTGGGAACTTGTTATTAGCCTTTGTTGGCTATCTTATGGGAATATAAAACTTAATTTTATGTTTTGTGTGTTTGCGCAACTTTAAACTTAATCTTATGGGCATACTAGTTATATTTTTCCCTCTGATATGAGTTCTTTTATACTCTACATTATGTGTGATGTTACTTGTGTGTTTGCTACGCGCTTTCGCAAATAAATCTTTATATGTGATAGTGAGATAATTTGAAATATGCATGGAATCCTCACTGCGGGAATGTGTGGGAAACGTCGCGGTGCCGGATTAGGGCCTCGGCCCCGGTCTGGGGTCGTGACACATGCTTTTTGAAGTATTTTTTAATATAATTATACTTGGGATAATGCAGTTAGTTGCTTTTTAAAAAAAAAAAAAACTTGTCATGATAAATATCACATGCATATTCCTTGTATAATGTCACTTCAAGGAAATAGACTTGCTGGGGAGATTTGTTACACCCCGTCGCAAGTTAATTAAGATTAACTCTAATTAATCGAGATTAATGTAAATTAAGCATGATTAATCAAGTTAAATGTGATTAATGACTAAAATGAATCAAATTGATTACAAGAGAATGAATTGAACTTAAGGAAATGAGTTTAGAAGAGATTGACTTGATTGGGCTGATTTTAGACTTAAATTAGAGAAATTGAGGACTTTTCCGTAAATATAGATTTTCATGTATTTCGTCGAATACTGTGGATTTTGATACCATCGTGTGTATTTTGACGAGTACATCAACTTTCATAATATGCTCATGTTCATTTGACTTGATATGAGTCAAGTGAGTCTTGATTTGACGCAAAATGTAAATTAGAAGAGAAGAGGGGTTAAATTGCAAAAGTGTGTTTATAAAGGTTCAAATGAACCCAGATGAACATTCACTTGATCATTCCAGAAGAAACTACAGCAGACTTGAGTGTTTCTTCTTCTTTGTTTCTTCTTCCATTTTTGTTGATCAAAGTGCTTGGATCAAGAAGCTTTGCAAGTGATTTTGACAAGGAATTTGGTCTTCATCTTCCTCATCATCTTCATCATCACTTAGTTGAAAGTAGGGTTGGGATTGAAGAGGATTTGATCTCAAAACTCAAGCTAACAAAGGGGTTTTGTATTGAATTCGAAACCAAAGGCAAGTATAAACCTCCTATGGTGATTAGATGCTAAATTGTATGGGTTTATGTTTGCTTTATTATAGTTTTGGTTTCAATTTATTTATGAAATTGATTTATATATGTGATTGATTTATTGGAGAAGAAGATCAATTGAATGATGTTGAGATGGAATAGATGGTGAATTCGAAGTGTTATCTTATGTAAATTGATGTTTGAGAAGGGAACAGAAGGTTCCATGCAGTGTTTTTTATGCAGATTCAAGTTGAAACAAAATTCGTTTCAGAATTCTGCAACTTTCTGGGTGCATTTCGGTTAATCGACAGGTGACTGAACTACTAACCAAACTCAAGTTTGGTTGACCGACTAGCAAGGTCCGGTTGACCGAGTATACTTATGAATTTCAGGAAAATTTAGGTCCCTAGAATGCGAACTGACAAGTGACCGAAGGGTTAACAGAGGAAATTTGGTTAATCGAGGGTTAACCGAGTTGTACGTTTGGTCGACCGACAAGTGACTGAAAAGTTAACCGAAATTAATAATTTTCAGATTTAATTTCTGAATTTATGAAAAAAAGAGCCTATTGATTATATATCAAGGCTATTTATGTTGTTTATATCTCCATAGGTGTTAATTAAGGGGATTTTAATGTACAAATTCATATAAATTGTGTTGTCCATCAAGAATAATACGTACATTAAATAACTGAGGATTACACCTGAATGGTTGATATTATTTAATTAAATTTGTACACTGAATTATATCAAAAATGGATTATAACTTGAATTGAATCCTAAAAGAATTGTTTACTGAGTTGAGTCCGTTAATTTGTAATTGAACGGAATAAACATGTTAAATTGTATTGTTTCTTGAGTCTGGCACTACATAGTGATTTTGTTTAAGCTCATTAGAGTTGTTCCTACTGCAGTAGATGATTTGGGAGGACCTCCGTGGTGATGTTAGCAGTCCCTAGCCCGGGCACTAAGAAATCCCACAATACATGTTATTTGTATTTCCTTCCTTCAGGGAAGATGATTCCTTCCGTATGGAGGATGTGATTCCTTCCTTTTTAGGAAGATGTGATTTGAAATGAAATACTATGCAGTTGCCAAATTTGAATAAAAACTCTCATTGATTCTAAATTGTAACTGTATTGTCTAACATTGAATTTAGACAGGTTAAATGTGTATTTAGCATATGAAATCATAAATCTGTTTATATATCGTTGAATTGTCGAATTCACATTGTTATTGATGGCATTACAGGCCCAGCCGCTCATGCCGGTCCGACAGAGGCCGCAACGCCAGCGGAGGCGACCACTCCGGTTCCTTCAGGAGGACTAGCCGAGTGGAGATGATGCAATATCATATGAGTATGATATTAAAAACGAAAACTGAAAGGAAAACTTTTAAAAGAGAATTTGTATCGAAACGTTTCACACTTTTCATCCTTGCATTGTATTTAAATATGCAAGTAGATATTTGTATATAGTGTAAATGAAATTTTGTTAATACGTTGAATTATGTATATTTGTTTATATTCCGCATAATGTGTATTTGATATCCCTTGTAAATTTTTTTGATTGAAGTTTATGGGAGTTAGCATGGAACGCGACTCGGGATTAACTTGGATTTACTTTTAATCTCGGGCTCGGGTCACAAGATTCCAGCTGTTTTGCACTTATATTGCAACACACAACCAAGTCCAAAGAAAAAGAAAATGTGGCTCGGGGCTGATTCTTATATTTGTTATTTAGCTTAAAACTTCACAGTTGTTGCCTCCTACCTCCACTTGAACTCCTCTTAATTAATCAAAAGGGGCACGTCAATATTAAGTGCTCGTCGTTCATATGGGATGCACGTTATCCAAAGTATGGGACTATATACATGTTCTGAGTTTGGTTTGAAGTGCTGCCTTGGTGTTCTGATTAGGCACATGTAAAGAATGATTCGTTCACAAAATATGAAGAGACAAAATTACTAGATTCAGAAGGAACTAAAGACCAAAAGAACATGAATATACAAAAATTGGGAAAAGGCCACTTGGGATCAATCACGAGCCTTTTTAGGCCCTACTGAAGGTAAGTAAGGTAAAGGGGAAGTCACTCTTGTAGCCCATCGGCCCCCACCGACCAATGTCTCTCTGTTGAAAGGTAAGGTTGGAAAAATAGTATGGGTTGAGATTGGAGGATGAAGTGAAGATGGAAGAGGTTAGAGGTGTAAGTATCGAAGAAATATCCAAAAGCATTCTCAGCTATGTGTGGACATTGCACGTGCATTGGATTTGATGATCTTAATCATCTGATCTCCATCCTAAAAATAGACTTGATTGTACAGGCAACCCATTTGCTTTCTTTTTCTTACACTGTTGCTTTATTATTATTATTATTATTATCTTGCTATTGCTACTATTATTTTGCATTGAAAACCCATCCTGAACTTACAGACGTATGGTTGTATCACCATGTATCATAAATTGGAAAGGATTAGACTTGTTCTTATCAAATGAGTGGATTTGATTTTTGCATCTAGGGTCTTTGCCTAAATCAAAAGAAAACAGAGAAATTTGGTGGAAGCTCTAATTAGTGTTTTAAGTGGTTATCAAATTTAGTAATTAAAAGTATAAACAATGAAAACTTTATTTTTACATTTAGATAATCTTTAAGTTAAAGGAATACCCTTATTAGATAGTCTTTTAAGTTAAAGGAATATATACCCTTACTCACTAGCTGCAAGTTAATGTCATCTTTATCACTTTTTGTGTTATTTTTTAAGAAAATTTTGAAAGTTTCTGAATGTTGATGATGGCCATGAATAGATTAATGAGTGATCTATAATTTCCTTTTTAACTTTTTCATTATATATTTGTTTGGACATTGCACGTGCCTTGCACGAGCAGGGCTTCACTCGTATTATAGAAGAGAATAAACATCCACACGTGGAATAACTTTTGAGGCATGGAAGTGGAACTCCCTTTTTTGCTCCATGAAAGTGTTTTTTAAGGATATTTTAGTGTTGGCAAATTCGTTAGGAGATGGATAAAATTAAAATTTATATTTTATATGTAATTCTTAGATTGGACTGCCCAAGATTGAAAGTGCCGAAAAGATATTCAAGAAATCTAAATATTATTGTATGTGCTTGAGCGGGCGCATATCCCCACTTGAGCGGACACCAGAACGTCCAGCGCTCAAGCCGATCCTTCCTGCACTCGAGTCGTCTTGCGAGGCGTAAGTTTTTTCTGAAAACACAACCTCATCCACTTGAGCGGACTCCTCTCTGTGATCGAGGAAACGATGTGCGAAAACAGGATCCTCATAAAAAAAAAAAAAAAACCCACATCCAAATTTCTCCCATCTTACTAAGTTGAGTTGTACTCGTTTTAGAAAACTCAAGACATGAACCTAAGCCTATATATTGCCATTCTCTCTCAATTTTAGGTCACCTCTCTCCAATTCTAAACCCTAGAATCAATTGAGAGATCCTTCTACTCCAAAGGTGCATCAAGTCACTATGCTGAAGATTTTCAAACTTTAGAGTTATTTCCTTCTACTCTCCTAAAGTAGAATCAACTTGAGGTTGTCAAGGTAGTTAGTTCAAGCATGGTGAAAGCGCACAATGAGTCGTCGCAAGATCTTCGCCGTCCTTAGATTGAGTTGCAACTGGAAAAGGGATTTGTAAGTTTTTGTAACTTTCAATTTATAGTGCTTGGTTATCTGTTGGTCTAGATGGTAAGGTTCGTGATTTTTTCTCAAATAGAATTTTACAAGTATAACTTCTATGTCTCATTCTCTTAATGGTTGATTGCTTTTTATTTCAATTTAGTTTAATTAAACCTAAATTAATAATTAGAGTTCAAATATAGAAGAGATACTTTGTTTTGGGACCTGCCGGAAGCCCACCAAGGACTTCGAATGAAATGACTCACAAAAAGCAACCGAGATTGCTGACTGAGCAGCCTACTAGCTTGTCAGAAGAAAAGATAGAAAAGAGAAGGGAACGAAAGCACCAGAAGCACATCTAGTTTCAGCAGGAAAGATAGGGCTAGATCTAAGAGGTGCCGGTGGTATTCTTACCAAGGAACTAGCGCAGACGCAAAGAGGCAGACCCTTCAGTTTGTACAGACATCTTAAAAGTGCCGTGCCGCGTGGTCAACATGCTGTGGCATGTTATGACACGGTCAATGGCATATCCCGTGACTCCCATGCCCGTGGCACAAATCAGGCATGGGACTGTTGAAATTATTAAAGTTAAAAATAAAAAATAAGAAGAAATTGAAAAAATAAAATATAAATATTATGATAAATGTTTGGGAAGGGGGGAGGGGAGGAAAAATTTGAGGGGGAAGGAAAACGAAGGGAAGGGGAGGGGAGGGGAGGGGAAATTAATTTTACTTCCTCTTAGGGGGAAGAAAGGTGAAAAAGTATAATTTTTTTTATTTGTAAGATAGAGAGACAAAAACTATTTTAGCTTTGCTATTACAAAAGTTTCAATTGGACAAAAATGACAATTTAGTCATTTCCCACAATTTTCCCTCTTTTGCAATCATTTTCCTCCTTTTTTTAGGAGAAAATTTTTGAGTGGGCCCCACTTACTTTTTCCCTCCGATTTTCTCTCCCCCACTCCCAAACCGCCTCACTTTCTGTTTTTATCCCCCCCCCCCAAATCGCCTCACTTTCTTTTTTATCCCGCCCCCCCCCCCCCCCCAAACGCCCCCCCCACCCAAACCACCTCACTTTCTTTTTGATCCCGCGCCCCCCACCCTCCCCTCCCAAACCGCCTCACTTTCTTTTTGAGCCCGCCCCCCCCCAAACCGCCTTACTTTCTTTTTGAACCCCCCCCCCCCCCCCCCCCCCACCCCACTTTCTTTTTTATCCGCCCAAACGCCTCACTTTCTTTTTTATAAAAACCCCCAGCCCCCTACTTTCTTTTTTATCCGCCCAAACCGCCTCACTTTCTTTTATATAAAACACACACACAACCCACCCACCCCCCCCCCCCCCCAAACCGCCTCACTTTCTTTTTGATCCCCCCCCCCCCCCCCCCGCGCACTTTCTTTTTTGTCCGCCCCCACCCCCGATTTTCTCTGCCCCACTCGCAAACCGCCTCACTTTCAAGGAAGAGTGAGGAGGCTACTTTTATTGCAATCCCGAAACTCCATTGACACATGGCACCATGGCACCATCCTAATGAAGGCTATCTCTGTACACATAAAACCAAGAGGGCCTGTTGCATAGGAGCTAATGAGGCTATGAGAAGGGACCGTGGAATAGCAGCTAATGAGTCTATTGACGTGATTTTCAGTCAGACAAATCTTCCCACTGTGGCCGTGGAGGATGACAACACCCATGATCGTCTGCAATAGCCCAGATCTTCTGATGCTATCACGAGTAAGTATGTGTGACAAGTGGAACGGGCTATTTCAAATGCTAAATCTAAATTGTTGGAAAATATGGGCGGTCTGGCATCGTTCTCCTATTGTTTTTAATTTTGTGTTTGGATTAGAATGTGTTAAGATGAGATTGTGTCGAGTCTATAATCTGCAGAACTTGTTTGGTAATATTATATGAAATTACTCTACTAAAAATATACTGTACGGAACTTATTTGGTAATATCATAAAAGTTTTGCTTCAAGTAGTAAACATAGGATTTACAATGTGAGGCCCCACCTTTTATTGTTTGTAGTACTATTATTATCATATATGGGACCCACCTGTAGAAGTTTCAATGTGGTACCCACCTCTAAAAATTAGAACACGGAACCCATATCCATTGGATTTATAATGTGGGCCCACCTTTATAGGAATTATAATGTAGGCCAACTTTTTTTAAATGTAAATATGGGATCCACCTTTAGAAATTAGAATATGGGCTTATATGCATAGAATTTATAATGTGGGTCCACCTTTTATAAACAAGACCATGTGACTCATATTTATGAATTACAAAGTGGAGCCACATTTTTTTTATAATTGTAGACACAGGGCCCACCTTTAGAAATTAGAATGTGGTGCCCACCTTTAAAAATTAAAAAATGGGGCAGCACATTTATAAAATTTACAATGCGGGCTTACCTTTATAGGAATTACAATGTGGGGCCATACTTTTTGTTAATTGTGAACACGGGACCCACTTTTAAAAAATTACAAAGTGGTACCCATATTTAGAAATCTGAACATGGGGCCATCATTAAAATTTGGGGCTATACTTTTTGTTAATTGTAGACACGGGACCCACCTTTAAAAAATTACAATGTGGTACCTACATTTAGAAATCCGAATATGGGGCCACCATTAAAATATGATTGTGGACATGATGCCTACCTTTATAAACGATTTATAATGTGGTCCCACCATTAAAGAATTATAATAGGGGCCCACCTTTTGTAATTGTGACTATGTGACCCACCTATATGAATTATAAAGTGGGGTCACCTCGTTTGGGATTGTGAACGTGGGGGCCTACATTTAGGATAAGTAAGATGATTTAGGATCTTCAAATAATATTCTTTAAAAGGCAATAGATAAGAAAGAAACAATTGTGCCAGCAAGTTGTTTTTTTAAAAAAAAATAAAGTTTTTTTATTCCAACTTTCTCATGCTGGCAGGTTAAGATTTTGAAATTCCTTCCCATGAGAACAAAATTCGGAACAATCATTTACACATACCAAACATGTTTTCTACACCCATATTTCGTAAAAACATGAGAACATCCAAATAGTACGATGCCAAATGCACCCTATGTGTCCGCCCAGCCTCCTTTCGTTGAGGATACGGTCAAATTTTCCTAATGTAAGAGCCGGATCCACTGGGGTATAGGATATATTTTTCTCTTATACTCAATCAAGTGGATTTATCTATGATAATTATAAAGATTTCGAAATAATCTTATTAAAAATTCTTTAGGTAGAAAAGACTCAAATGGTTCTCTTCTTAATGGAGTGGGTCGGATTTGAGCGAACTATTTAAATCTGTGTGTTTTGCTCTTTTATCATGTGTGGTGCATCTTTTAATTTTTTTAGCATAAGAAATTTTATTTTTTTAATTAATACCTAAGAATGACACTAAACTTATGATACGAAAGTCCGGCATGAATGGCACGACCTAAGCCTGTATGGTTCACAAGCAAACTAATCAGTTATTTTCACAGCCAAACGAATCAGCTGTTTATATTATTTTTTTCTTAATAATGATAAAATAATTATATCTAAGCCTGACCCAGTAACCCTCTTCATTCGGATCTCTAGATTATTTATACAAGAGAAAATCAGTCCTTAATTTTAACATTGTACAAATTTGTGGGGCCCATCTGTTTCTAGAACATTAGGGGGAGTGGTTGTGGCTTGGGGAATCTGCCAGACCATACTGCCCTGATGAATGTGCATGTGGACATGGCATTTATTTTATTTTGTCATTTATTAGGGTAGGAGTTAGAACGGAAAGTGACAGTCATAAACTAGTTTTTGGATCTAGTACATGTTTGATTCTCAACGCAGGATGTAGATCTCTGCATTAGAAGAGGTTTGAGTCTATAGGCATGGATGGTATTGCCTATAGAGCTCTACTTATATTTTTGTTTACAAAGCAATAGCTATTTGTCCTGAAAGAATCCACAACCTGAGAAGACTCTATGGCCAAATGGTGTAATAAGATGGTGCAGTCTGTGAACTCCAGCCCCACTTAATTAATGTATGCCAACAATGAAAAACGGGAGAAATTGATAGATCATGATAGGAGCTAGGTATATGTGAAAGATCAACCCCATCACAGGATGTAGGATTCTTGTTATAGATATTTTGTTAATGCTTGGATCCGGATCCATACATAAGGATGCATGTCGGATGCAGATTCATAGACATCTGCATCCTATGAGAATCAAATTGGGATTGGAACCATGGTTTGATCTGGACCTGACCCATTTAATTATGGGGCATGAAACTTTGGCCTAGATCAAGCTTATGGAACTAAAACTTAGGCTAAGACTCTTTGTGGTTAATATTGCAGGTCATGTCTAGATCATGTCCTTAAACCCTTGAATGGTCTTTCCATGTTGATTTGAAAGAACACCCATGTTTTCCTTCCTTTTTTTTTTTTCAAGAAAATCGATTTGGGTTTTGATATTTCGACCTCATAATAATATGTTCCATTGGTTTCTTATAATAAATTTGCTCTTGTATCAATTATCACGATCCGATATCAGAATTCCTCAAATTTCATGCCATTGATTTACTTTTCAAATATGAGCATAGATCAAACATCGCAGCAGGGCCAATTTAGCTCTCTACGCAGAAAATAGTTAAAAGTCCAATTCATGAGCCACAAGAGACAGCCGGAAACAAGTCGGGATTGGGCTCGGGCTTGGACTAGGGCTAGGCTAATAATGTTCTTCCTAACTTCGCCGAGCCAAATTTCAAGTGCACCATGACACTTAACCATGTCTAGAACGTGTGATTTAACTTTCAAAATCGAGTGGCGAGTCATAGTAATGGTCCAATTTGGAATGCAGTGAACTTCAACAAAAATAGGGAGAGCATTAAATTTAGAAGAAAAAAAATGATAGCTTCACAACTTATTCCTGTCGTTTTCACGATTGAAGGTTAGATATAAAACACATAAGCATATTGGTGAAGCCCATTGGTCCCACCAACTGAAAAATAGTTTGGTCAATTAGCTACTACAAAAGATTGTCCCACAGAATATGGCTGATCTTTTGATTAATGCAATGGGACTTCAAACTGTTATTAATCTTATAATTTACTTTGATTAGTGTGTGGGATGTTTCCATGATACCGAGATTACCCCTGGTTCAAGTACGAGTACCGACCAGGTTTATTTTGATCTCGGCTTTATTCAGCTCGGCAATTGTGCCAGCTGGTACCGAGCTAGACCTAGCATCGGTAAGAGTACCGGCTTGACTTTTTTGTGTTCGGCCTTGTGCGTCTCGGTAGCAGTGCCAAAACTCGCCCATTGTCATGCCCCGAGCCCGAGATTAAGCCCATCTCGAAGCATGACGTACGCCTGCGTGAAAATTCAACCAACATGAATTCCATGAACATGTTTTCCTACAGGATATCACGTGTGAGATAAAAATCTCCTTAACATGTATAGTTCAATCATAACTTGTCCATATATATAACATCCATCAAATATGTAATCACGGTAATAGAGCATAATCTAGTCCACAAGTATAATTAAGAGTTTAAGTTTTAAAGTTAGCAAGTAAGAAAGAATTACTAAAGTATAGTGGAAGCAAGTATTAATTAGGTTTATAATCTCAAATAAAAGTTTAAATTAAGTCTAAGTCTATGGCAATCCATGCATGGTCAAGGGAAATGGTGATGCATGAACACTCAACGCATAGATGTCTAAAAGACATCCTCTGGGGCCCACTCTGCTAGCTGTTGAGGAGTCTCCTCCCCAACCTTTGAGATCTCTTGAGCAATGGTGTTGACGTGGTCATCCCCTATAACGTCAAGTGTAGCACCATTAGACTACGTTAAGCAAGGTAAATAAGAATAAAATATAACATGCATATCAAATGAGTAAGATTGACAAGATAGATCATATGAGGTCAAATAAGGAAATCTGGGCATACATGATGCGTGAGTAAGCATGATACGTAAGGAATCAAAGATGACAAGTGTATAAACATACATGTTATAACTAGATGGCAAAACCACATGAGCTATATTCACCCACATAAGCATGTAAACATAGTCACATGAGAGCATGGCATAACATAACATAAACATGAGGTACTACTAGGAGGCATAGGGCCTGAATACTCCATCGTGGACCTGAGGTACCGGTCAACCCCCCATAGAAATACCATCTGTAGAGGTCCATAAAAATTAACTAAATGCACACCCAGCTTTATCCAACTGGGTTAAGGTCGAAGCTAAGTGGTGCTGACTCAAGGGATAGAGTGTACATCAAATATCATGGTGTGACATAGCGTGAGCATAAACATATACAAATGTAAACATGGACAAGTATATAACATGACGATAATCATAAGTGCGTAACATGACATATCATATGAACATATATAGATACATAATGCATAAGGAAACATATGATGTAAAACAATAAGGGCACATGAGCTAAGCAAATAGACACGAGATAGCATGTGCATATCATGCAAGAGTACTAGAAACGGAAATGAAATGCATACATAAGGATTATATATAGAATCAAGGATGCATGACAAGCCAATCCTAAGGTTTTGAAATACTCGTGGGCTTCACCATCCAACAATGTGTAGGCTTAAGATTTTCGACATTATTGGGCTACAAAGGAACCCTTGGCGTTACATAATTTGGGATGCCAAATACCTTGAGATAACACCTTTGGTTCAGGGTAAAAGAAGACCAAAAACGAGTTTCCATAAGAGTATGTGTGCTCAAACAACACCCTCTAACATTAGAAATCCATTGGGCTTAAATTAAAGTTAAAGGATCCAATACTAAGGTCCAAAACTAGCTCCATAACCACCTAAAAATCCTATTAAGTTGATTCCAACATAACTACACTTAGTTCACCTAAGTACAATGTGGGTAGCATGAGTTATGAGGCTAAATTTGTTGGTTTAAATCTCCCCTAACTACCTTTGATCATAAATTTGTATGGACCAATGAATTCTACATTCTAAGAGCTTTCCAACGATATATAGAACTCCAAAATTGGACATACGGATCAAAAGTTATGGCCTTTTGAAAATTTGTAAATTCGGTAAAAAATCTGTCCAAATTCGAATGGCCAATTTTTTACTGAATTTATGATCTGAAATTTGGCATAAACCATGAATTCTATGCTTGAAACTCAATCTTTGGAGTGGGCTCCTTCCCCAACTTCTTACAACCTTTCAAACCCAATTTATAAGCACAAAAGGAGTCTCCAATACTCACGCCAAACCATCAAACACATTTCCAATCAAAATAAAGTCCAAAAGAAATATCAAGTTATTACTACACTCATTTACAAATTTAAATCAAATTAGGACAATAGACAGCATGAGCTGAAATTGGGTAATCTAACATGAGATCCATTATAAGAATCATAAATAGAGAAAAACATGCACATTTTATAAATGTTTACTTGCCTTAGATGCCTGCAACACAAATTTATAGAAATCCAAGCTATACCCACTTAAAACCAAGCTCTAAGCAAAAACCCCCAAAATGGAACCTCAACTAAGCTCCTACAATGGTGAAAATTGAAGAAAGAGCAATGAAATCAACAAGTATTCACTATTAAAAACCTTTAATTATTGCTTTGAACAATAAGGAGTGATTTGGGAAAAGTCTTGCTTATTTATAGAGTGAAATGGAGCAAGAAGAACAAATGAGAGCTTGAAGATGATGAAACTTGTAGAAAATGGGTTCTTGCTTAAGGAAGATGAAGGAAAACACTCTCAAACCTCTCTATTTGGTGTTTGGTAGCAAGGAAAATGATGAAGAATTGGTAGGAAATGGAACCTTAGGTGCCTCTTGCTAATGGAGATGGAATGAAATAAAAGAGACGCGGTTTAGGTTTTTAGCTAGCTTTTAATAATATGAAGTTCTAGTATTTGTAGGAAAGTCCAAAAATATAATGAATATTTATAATATAGGGCTTTTGGCTTCTAAATGGGTCTTAATGAGCTCAAATGAGTTGGGTCAAAATATAGAAATTGAAAAATAACTCATGAACTATTAGATGCACCCAAAATCCTTGTAAAAATAGAAAACACACACGCGGAGCCCAATAAACCCAAAATACCCAATAATCGTAATGTTAGTTAGTCAATGGTCAAACCCCATTCTAATCTACCTAATCAAGCTCAAATACATTCAAAACATCCATTAGGCATCTAATTAAGATTAATTAGACATTAAACATAATTAGAGTGAGATCAAGATATTACACCCACGTCTGACCTCGGTGCCTTCTTCAGTTCGGTCCAATTAACCGAGTTGAACACTGAGTGTCAAGTCTCAATTATATAATAGTACGGCTACGTTGCAGAATGTACTGTCAGATAGGGTGGCCGCCGGATATAGATAAGGGGTTATCCTTATTCGACGGTCATATCTACATTTATGTATGAGATTGAGGTATGATTGTTGACAACAAAAAAGTCACTATGTCTCCTCAACATCAAGAAGCCACATGAAGCTGCATCTTGCTACAAAACAGGCAAAGCTACTTCAAACATCAGATCTTGTCAGAATCAAACAAAAACTGCAAGATCCTTCAAGACAACCAAAAGAGGGGTACACCTGAGGTTTCAGGCCATTCCGATATCGTTTGGCCTAACATCACTTCTTCGACAGCAAAACAAGCGCTCCCGGCGGCGACATCATCGAAGACACCAAAACTTTGATCAGAGCCTACGGATGATTCCAAAATATCCCCAAAGAGTTCCATGCCAAATTTTAAGTCAAACTGACAACGTTTGACCCTCCATCAACGCTCGAGCAGCAAAATCAAGCCTCTCGGCGGCGACAACCACTGAAGCCATCACTCATCAAACAAAACACATGAGTGGCTTCAACATGCTTCCAAAGGGCTGCACGTCGAATTTCAGGTCATTCCGACAATGTTTGACCAGGTTTCGACGCTCTAAAAGAAAATCAAGCCTACCGGTGGTGGAGCACCCTGGGCACATGATATCCAAATCGGAGTTAATGGATCATCTCTACATGACTCCAATAGGCTCCCTGTCAAATTTCAGGTCAATTGGACATCGTTTGACCGCATATCAAAGCTCGGCATTTTCCTCGTAGCAAAATCAAGTCAAGCATCGATGGGACCCCGAACGGCTTCAAAACGCAAATAAACGCCCATGGTTGGTCCTATCTACTGCTCAAGAAGCTTCACCTCAATTTTTAAGTCATTCCGACATTGTTTGACCTAGTTTCGACTCTTGACGGAAAATCGGCTACAAAGTCTTCGGCTTTCTCGAAAAATGGGAAATTTTGTGCTCCGGTTTTGAGCGGGTTCTCGTCAAGTTTTCTTCTAGAAAATCAAGTCAATAATTGAGGAAGAATGTCAAGAAAAATACAGAAGAAAAAAGGAACGAAAAAGAAGGAAAAACGGCCGAAAAAACCACTCGGCGACCAAAGGGGAAAAACCATATGGTGGCCGGCGACCCTGGGTGCATGGTCGCTGGCGACCCTGCAAATCCGGGTCGCCGAATTTGTCGCCGGATGGTCCGATTTTCGATCCTTTTCTCGTTTCGAGTGTTCCTGCCTCTGTGATTTTCTGAAAATCCAATTTTTTATGCTTGAAAATCACTGATCTTCACCGACATCTCGGATCCGCCGTCAAGAGCATGAAATCATCACTGATCGCTCCAAGATCGCCAACCGGTTGACCAAGAAAGTACACTTTATGTCCGACCGATCGTGAAATCGAGAAGACAGATGTCACCGGCCCACCAACATTAATCAATGTCTGAAATTGCATCGCAATCCGACATCAAACAACGTGTGGATCCACCTGCGATGATCACAAGAAGAATTCCAAAAGACGCGGCGCGGCCCGCGACTCTTCACATGCCCTGGCGACCACTTAATGTCGTTAATTGACCCGTTTATGACAACTTAATGCGGTCATTAACTCATTATTTTGGACGGCCCAATCAGATTCAAGCATTTGGGAGTTACAAATCCAAGCAATCATGGCATTAAACAATGAAACTCCCATAATCATGAAGATTAAAGGCAATTAAATGCCCATTATCCTTCATCGGCCAATCACAAGCCAAGAAAAAGGAGTTACAAAATCAAAAAATAAAACTTGTAACTCCTCTCATCAATACCATCATTTCTCTCATCATGGCCATCAATGCCAATGAACACCTCATGGCTACCAAAAGCCTATAAAAGGAGGTCCATTCCAAAGAGAAAGAAGAACTTTTTAACGTACCAAAAAACGATCAACTGGTTTGCACACTTGCATTCTTCTGAAGAAATTCTGACGAAGTCCTGCTGCTCTGCTGCCAGAAGCACTATAAGGTGATCAAAGTCCTTTGGGGGGCCACCCCCCCAAGGTCCCCTCCTTCTACAACATGGCTTAAACGCGGCTTTTCAGCCCGTTTACTCGGTTTTTCATTGGATATAGGACATCCTCTTGGTCCTTGTCCTTTAAAAAACTGAGGTTGAAGTTAAGCCGAAAAATCGAAGCATCAAGCGTTCTCATTTGAATGACGATGGCGGAGTCCATACATGACCTGCGACTGTCGATCTGAACGTGTCCCCATAATCTCCTGAGAAGTTAGATCCATTTTCTTTCTTTTCTATTGTAATTTGTATTTTTTAAAGAGATAAAAAGAAATCACAATTCTTGTCTTTCATATTTGATGAGATTTGTAAATCGCCTTTCACGGCAAAATCGCCTTTCACGACAAACAAACAAAAAAACGCCTCCTACGGCATTCTAAAAAAAAAACAAACTTGTCTCTTTTCTTAATTATTTAAGCAATTTGAAAAGTTAGAAAAAAGGATTGATTTCCTTTCTACTTGTGAAGGTGAATCTCCGGATCATCACCATTCCAAATTCCAAGTAGAATAGTAAATCTGGTATACCCGTACAAAAAGTTGATACCCGCGTTTCCCTCCTCCGCCGAGACCCAGGTAGCCCCCGGAGCGGAAGGAGAGGATAGAAATCCGAGGGTCCATCAAGTTGGCATACCCGGTGAGACACGTTCACTTGAGAACGTGATGCTTTGATCCCTTGGCTCCTTTCTAGTTGGTGGCCTATGTTGCATCTTGCATCTAAAAAAAAAAGACATGAGATGGGATTTCACTTATTCTTTCTCACTTCAAAAAAAAAAAAAAAAAACAATTCTGATTTCTCTTTCTTGGATTCAATTTTGAGAAATTTTGATCATCTCTTCTTCGAATTTGATAGCTCACAGAAATGTTTGCAGCTATTGTTCGTATCGGAGATTGGGCCATCTTTTCTCTTTGATGAGTTCGATAGGGGTTTAAAAAAAAAAAAAAAAAAAACTTCATTTCAAATTCTTTCAAAAAAACAAAAATGATCTCTCTTTCTTAAATTCAACTTTGAGAAATTTTGATCATCTCCTCTTCGAACTTGATAACTCACAGAAATGTTGCAGCTATTGTTTATATCGGGGATTGGGCCATCTTTTATCTTTGATGAGTCCAATTGGGATTTCAAAAAAAACAACATATAATTTCAAACTCAAAACAAAATCAGTCTTCTCTCTTTTGAATTGAAATTCAAAGAAACTTTGGTTATTCCCTTTTCGGATTAAACGCTCCCAGAAATGTTAAGTTGTTGTTCGGATTGGAACACCATTTGTTCTCTTTGATGAGTTCATTAGAAACCTTTCAAAAAATAAAATTTTCAAAAAAACAAAAAAAAAACACTAAGGTTGCACCAATTGCGCTCTTTGACTAAAGTGGATTTAAGAAAAGCCTTGTCTAAAGTTTGGAGACAGCTAGACTGTTCGAGGCAAGGGTCTTTCAAACGGGTTCATTAAGTAATCATACCCTTACCTAGGGACTGATCTATCTACTAAGGTTTCATAAGATCGAATTGGAAACCTATGTGCACCTTTCAAAATTTTTTCAGTTTTTGAGTTCAGAATTGAGAAATCTTGGTTCTTTCCCTTTCGGATTTAACGCTCGCAGAAATGTTGAGTTGTGATTTGGATTGGAATACCATTTGCTCTCTTTGATGAATTTAATCTTAAACCTTCAAAAAAAAACTTACGTCACTTTTGAGTTGAGACCTGAGAAATCTTGGTTCTTTCTCTTTCGGATTTAACGCTCGCAGAAATGTTGAGTTGTGATTCGGATTGGAATACCATTTGCTCTCTTTGATGAATTCAATCTTGACCTTTAAAAAAAAACTTCTGTCACGTCTGGATTCATATCCAAGAAATTCTGGTTCCTTCCCCTTCGGATTTAGTGCTCGCAGAAATATTTGAGCCCTTGTTCGGATTAGAATACCATTTGCTCTCCTTTATGAATCCAAATTTAACCTTTAAAAAAAATCCCATCTCGTGTCCTTTCCAAGGATGCGATTTGCAACATTTGTGCCTAGCGGTGCTAGTACGCCCTTTCGGGTCTACTGTATTCACGATCGACACATTTGTATCTCCAACCTTATATCATTTTACCTCGAGTGAGCCTTGCTTCTCAGTGATTTGAATTAAGGTCTACAACTGCTTCTAGCAGTCACTGGAATGCTCACCCTGAGCCTACCATACTTGCATTTTAGAACAATTGTATCCTCTATGGCTTTTTGCCTTCTCATCTTGCTCGGGCCAGGCCATGTCCCTTGAGCGATTTGAAAAGACAAAACCATAGTTGTTCTCCATTTATGATCACAATATTCTTGTGATTACTAATGGACGTGGTCTTGTTTCAGAAGTTTTCCAAAACTAACAATGGCAGCTTCTTTGACCATCACTTTCGATGAGGACAAGTACCAGCTTATGCTTCAAGACAAGCAAAACAAGTGCACTCATAAGCGCCCTGCCAGTTGCCGAAGCATCATCTCCCTCGACAACTCTCGAAACACCGGGCTAACCTCAACTCCCCGGACCATCGTCTTTGGGTCGCTGGGACCATTCCCACTCCCCGCAGAAGATATTGTACTTGCCAAGAAGCAGAAGACCGCCCCGCAACGTGTCACTAACATGGCACCAAGGGCGAACACCAAGAAGCCTAAAGCCTTTGGCGCTCCCACGAAACCTCAACAAAACTAGGTTTCCGAAAACTTGGTCCCCGAGATCTTCACCAAAGCAACGGAGGTTCCGAACATCTGCAAAGCCAGCATACCTGGCCCTTCTCAAGGAGAATCGGTTCTACCCTCTCTCTTACATGAAGGAGGAGAAACCTACCCTCCGCCCAAAGAACAAACAAACCCAGCATGAGCCGGCTTGCCCTTACAAGCCCAAAATCAAATCCTACATCGTTAGGCCTCCACAAAAACCCGCTGAAGCATGCACTCCTGCGAGTCGACTCTTCATCTCAACAGGGGCCGAGCTCGCAAAATTCAAAGCCACATTACAACAGGCTAAGGACCGCGTCCGGATCCTGTCCATGCCCAGCTTCAAAGAAGACAAGCTCGGCTGCTGCGCACAGGGGACTACATCCTTTATTGCCAGAGCCCAGCCAGAGCTGACTGAAGCTCAAATTGTTCTTCGTATGCGTCGCCGCGCGGCATTTTGACAAAAGAGACTTGAGAAGCAAAGAACCCAGCATTCTACCCTCCATGTCTCAAACAAATGGGTCGAAAAAGAAAGACCCAACCAATTCGTTGCTGCCCATATGGTTAGTAAAACTAGAAAACGCCAGAAGTCAGCGACCAAAATCCGTGTTAGACGTCTGGTGACTCGTAGCGTCTCCCGGACACAAGCACATCTGGAACAATTCTCCACTCCTTCGAGCCAAGGACACCGGAGTAACCAGGAGCACATCTAGAAGAATGAACCCCAGCTCCGTCACCAGGACGATTTCTCCGTTCGAATCCCGAGGGATGAACGTCTTGGCTACAAGTTCTGAGTAGCCTCCACCGCAAGATGATGTAACCGCACGCATCCATCAGTTGGAGCAAGGACAACAGAGAATCGAGGCTCTAATGGAAAACCTCCTTCTCACTTTATAGCATCCACCACCTAACATTGAAACCCGTCCAAATCATCAAGATGACGAGGGCGATGCAGAAAACAATGAGTCACGCGCCCTTACCAAAAAGGACGTTGACGATATCCTCGCAAAAGCAAAAGAAGATGATACATTGAAGGAACATGGAATCAAGCCACTCCACCTTCTATGGATGGACTCGGTTCCGTTCCTTACAAAATTCAAACATCCTACTCTCCAGACATGTACGGGGAAAGGTTTAATCAGACAGCATGTCATCCACTTCAAGATCCTAACAGGAGCTATTGCGGATCAAGATGCCCTCAAGATTCTCCTCTTTGCAAGTACCCTAAAAGGTACAACCTTTGATTGCTACTCCACTCTGCCGGAGAACTCCATCCAAAATTGGGCTATGCTGGAGACAAGCTTCCTGACCCACTTCCAAGGTGAGGATCATGGTTCAGTCTGCAGCTTAAAACAGGGAGAGAATGAGTCAACATATGACTTCATTCACAAGTGGAAGGCGATGGCGTACAAATGCTCAGATGTACTGCCACAAGCGTCGCTAGTCGACATCTGCCGTAACAATATGAGAGCAAGGATTCGCTCCATGATCATCGGCAACAAATCAAGGAACATGGGAGAACTTCTAGAAGCTTCCATGGAGGCTGAAATGGTGATCAAAGACCTCAACAGCCAGAAATCATCAAAGAAAGAGCTGACTGCCATTACGACCTCAAAACCAAAGAAAAAGGAGGTTCTTAATGTGCAAACTAAGTCAGCTCATCAGCAGTCAAAGAAAGCTGAAAACAAAGCTACGGGTAAAAGACCCGAACTCTCTGATGCCTTCAAAGATTGTGTAGAAAAGAAATACCCGTTCCATGAAGATGTTGAAGAAATCTTTGAGGCTCTCCTAGCAAACGGCAAACTCACCTTGCCTGAACCCAAAAGACCGGGAGATGTTGGCAAAACCAATGATCCCCGGTACTGTCCATACCACCAGATGATCTCACATCCTCTCAATCAATGCTTCATTGTGAGAGAGAAGATCAACGAGATGTGGAAAAACGGAGTCATAACCTTTGACAAAAACTACAGCTCCGCCTTTATCAACATGGTGTCATGTGGGCAAACTTCAAAGTCACCGAAGAAGAAGATCACTACTTCATTCAGGGTGATTAAAATGGCTCAAGCATCCCAAGAGCTGGTTCCTTATCCAACACCAAATGGACAACCTATATAGGTGCATCCCGATCTCCTAGATGATGAAAATTGGGAGATCGTCAAAACAAAGCTGACCGCTCAAAAGCGAAGGCAAACTAAGAGACAACTCCGCAAGCTCAAACATCAGCAGAAGTCTCAACCAAAACAAAAAGTCCCTAAAAAGGCAGAAACCTCTTCCACTGCTTCACAAGGGGTAACGGAAAAATCCCTTCCCAAAACTTCAAAGGCGGTAAGGAAATTCACCCTTGATGATTTCATGCCACCTCAATACAAAAATGAAACTACGCAGGGGGCATCATACTCTTGCAACTCGGTAGTTGGATTCTCCATGGATGGATACAAGTCCAGTGACACTACCAGTGATATCGATGAGTGGGAAGAATCCCTTGAAACAGGAGAATACCTCTTCGATGAGGAATGGATTCTCGAATCTCATCTTATGCCAGTAATCTGGTATATCCCATTACAGCCACAAGGATTCTGGTCCGATGATGAAGATTAAGAGGTTGTTCAAGAAAATGCTGTCGACCCGGCACCGGTCAATGCTCCAGTGGAACCCAACATGGGTGAACCACAAGGAGCAGATGACGAAGAAGATTTGGCTCCTATGCCTGATCTTGAAGAATATATAAGAATCTTGCAACATCTTGCCATAGGGCAGGAGCATGATCGCATCAACGATCTTTGTCATGATCCAGAACCAGAAGTCCCTGAAAATCAACGGAAACTTTCTCCTTCAACTCTTAAAAATGGGGAAAACTGCTGGATCCATGATCCTTTTACATCCGAGGATGAGTCAGATTCCCAATAGTTTACATTTGGGGCATCTCCTGCGGAATGACCTGCAATGCGATAGCTCAGGAGGATAGTGCCTCTGAAGCTTTCGAAGACACGTACTCCCCAATTGGTAGTGTATCTTCCGGAGCTACATCTTTTCAAGTGACTTCCACTGAGATATCATCTTCTCAACCCTCGTCTCCTGAAGATGTGACATCGGAACTCAGGCCTCTTCCAGTTGATCATCTTGAAGAAAGCTCCTCCAATTAGTATAATTTCTCTGATAATAAAGAGGAATTGTCCGATGACATAGACGCGGTTCTCTGACCCAGAAGAACCATCGTCTCCAAAAGAAGTACCTTACTTCGACTCAGTTCCAGCAAATGATTGGGACCATCTCATTGCAAGTTTTGAGAAAAGTACCGATCAGAAAGATCCATGGACAGAAGCAGAGCCTTGGTCTGAAAATGCTTCTCACACTCCAGAAGGTCTTGTTGAGTTGGAAGCCTCCGAAAATATTATGGAGGAACCACCTTCAAACCTTCCGACAGAAGATCCTATTCAAAAGATAGACTTGGGAACACCTGATAACCCACGTCCTGTATTCATAAGCAAGAATATAAAGGATGATGAGTTATCCGAGTATATCTTTTTTTTTCGTGAGTTGGTTGATTGCTTTGCATGGTCTTTTGCTGAAATGACTGGCTTAGATCCCAAAGTAGCAGTCCACAAGCTCAACTTGCAAAAAGAAATCAAGCCTGTCCAACAAGGCCAAAGAAGATTCCGTCCAGACATGATGGATAAAATTGAACAAGAAGTTCAGAAACTAAAAAACGTTGGCTTCATCTGCGAGGAACAGCATCTTGAATGGTTGGCCAACATTGTCCCCGTGACAAAG
The DNA here is from genome assembly GCA_028538565.1 of Umbellularia californica. Classification (NCBI taxonomy): domain Eukaryota; kingdom Viridiplantae; phylum Streptophyta; class Magnoliopsida; order Laurales; family Lauraceae; genus Umbellularia; species Umbellularia californica. Next base: position 26,508,575 of record JAPQWN010000006.1, read on the forward strand.
AAAAATGGGCAGATAAGGGTCTGTATCAACTACAGAGACCTGAATAATGCATGCCCTAAAGATGAATTCCCACTCCCCATACCAGAGGTGATGATTGACAACACCTGTGGGTTTGAGCGAATAAAATTCATGGATGGATTCTCTGGCTACAATCAGATAAAGAGGCATCCTGAAGATGAAAGGCATACATCATTTCGGACTCCATTTGGCGTGTAGTGTTACACTGTCATGCCATTTGGTCTGAAAAATGCAGGTGCAACATATCAAAGGGCTATGATGAAAACATTCCAAGATATGCAGCACAAGATGGTCGAATGCTATGTTGACGACCTTGCCATCAAAAGGAGAAGAAAAGAAGACCATCTCGATGATCTTCGAGAAGTCTTCCTCCGACTTCGCAAACACAAATTGAGGATAAATCCACTAAAATGCTTCTTCGGTGTCTCATCGAGTAAGTTTCTCGGATTCATAGTACGGAAAGCTGGAATAGAACTTGACCCCACTAAAGTCAAGGCTATCCTGGAAATGCCATCTCCAAGGACCCTAAGAGAATTGAAAGGGCTTCAAGGAAGATTAGCTACATCCGACGGTTCATCTCCAATCTGTCAGGGAAGTGACGCCCATTCTCTCGCTTGATGAAGAAAGGCGTGGACTTTGTCTAGGATGCTGGATGTGAAAATGCGTTCCAAGACATCAAAGCATACCTCACCAAACCTCTAGTGCTAGCTGCCCCCACAACTGGAAAACCATTCATCTTGTACACAAGAGCACTCAACCACTCTTTGGGTGCTCTGCTCGCACAAAAAAACAACGACGGAAAAGAAGCTGCTCTATATTACCTTAGCCGAATGTTGTCAGGTGCAGAGCATCGCTACTCCCCAGTTGAAAAAGAATGCCTTGCAGTGATGTTTGCTGTACAAAAGCTGCGTCACTACCTTCTGTCTAACACAGTCTATCTGATTTCGAGGATCAACCTCTTAAAGGTCCTTATCACAAAAGTAGGTTCTCTCAACGCCCGACTGACAAAATGGTCCATCCTTCTATCATAGTTTGGTATTAGGTGTGTACTACAAAAAGCAATCAAATGCCAAGCTTTAGCAGACTTCTTCGCAGAGCACCCATTGCCTAAAGATTCTCCACTCAGAGATGATCTCCCAGACGAATTTGTCTACATCATGGAAACTTCCCTATCAAATGCCTCCTGGGATATGTACTTTGACGGCGTAACCAGACAAATGAAAAAGGAAAGCAAATATCGGGAATTTGCATTCTCTTTGTCACCCTGACAAGTACATGATTCCACACGCTTTCTCGCTACTGGAACCATGTTCAAACAATGCAGCCGAGTACCAAGCTCTAATTATAGGATTGGAACTCGCCCTCGAATCCGGCATCACCATGTTGGAAGCTTTTGGAGACTCTCAACTGATCCTCAACAAGATGAATCAGAAATTTGAAGTCAAGAAGCCTGATTTTCTACCTTACTACAACAAGGCGCAGTCGCTTCGACAAAAATTTAACATCTGTCACATCACCCACATCCTCAGAGGTGAAAACATCCGTGCAGATGCCCTGGCTGGACTCGCCGCATCCATGGCAATCCAAGAAGGGGAAAACATGCAAATTACAGTGTGTCAAAGAAGGATTCTCCCTCCTCTTAACACACACCAAGCAGTTGTTGAATATGCCACCAAGAGGTTGGAAATTGAATGTCCATCCTCAAACCTCCGATCGTCGACTGGAGGGATCCGTTAATTGATTACATCATGTTCGGAGTCTTACCTGAAGATCCAAAAGACCGGGTAAGCATTCAAAGATGAGCCCCGAACTTTCATTTGGATATTCTTTCAAAAGCACTTTACAGAAAATCCTTCAATAAAGTACTTCTACGCTGTTTGTAACAACAAGAGGCTGAAGAAACTCTTAAAGAAGTGTATTCTGGTCTTTGTGGAGCCCATCAGGCTGGTCCTAAGCTCTACAATCATATAAAAAGGCTAGGTTATTATTGGCCTACCATGGTAGTTGGCGTAATCCGATTTGCGAAGCGCTGCCAACAATGCCAAATTCATGGAGATTATATCCACATGCCTCCAGAATGGCTACATCCTACAGCAATCTCATGGCCTTTTGAAGCCTGGGGTATGGACATCATAGGTCCTATCTCTCCCCCATCAAGCAAAGGTCATCGCTTCATCTTCGCCCCTACGGATTATTTCTCCAAGTGGTCAGAAGCATTTGCGCTCAGCGAAATGAAGACCTCATCAGTCCTTCAGTTCTTGTGCACCAGCATTATTTGTCGCTTTGGCATATCTAAAAGATTCGTTCATGATAACGGACCACAATTCCGGGATCACAGATTCTACAGGTTCTGCGACAAGTACAAAATCCAAAGTTGTCCTTCGACTCCATATAATCCAGCAGCGAACGGACTAACAGAAGCCTTTAACATGACACTCTGTAAAATTCTCAAGAAAATGGTCTCTAGTCACAAAAGAGACTGGGGCGACAAACTACCAGAAGCTTTGTGGGCCTATCGAACCACCATTCGAGGACCAACCCATAGCACACCATTTTCTTTGGTCTATGGATGCAAGGTTGTTGTCCCTTTGGAAGTACAAATTCCTTCCTTAAGGGTATCTATACAAAATGACATGACGCAAGAAAGCAATATCAAATTGAGACTCCAAAAGCTGGATAATCTCGATGAAAGACGGCTCGAAGCTCTACAAAGTATTGAGTTGTACCAAGCACGCATGGCAGGATCTTTCGACAAGAATGTCAGGTAACGCGCCTACAAAAAGGGCGATTTGGTTCTTGTAGTAAAAGGACCCATAATCTTTGCCCACAATTCCAAAGGCAAATTTGAACCAAAATGGGAGGGACCCTTTGTTATTGACAAACTCTTCTCCAACGGCGCATATGCTCTTCTAAACATGGAAGAAGACAGATGTATGCTGCCCATCAACGGCAAGTTCTTGAAGCGGTACTACCCTTGAAGACTTCCTCAAACGGGTTAGAGCGATATCTATACGGCCAAAGCCTATTTCCAGGTACTTGCTCGTCAAACCCATCCCCCTTTGAAATTTTCATCTTTATGTTGAAATTTCCAAAAAAAAACTTTCAAAACAATGCTTACTTTCATCGTTTCATTGTTCAAAAAAATAATAATAAAATCCAAAAATCCAAGTTTAGGAGCCTTTTCCCATACTTAACCAAAATTTTTGATCCTTGAACTCAAAATTCTTGGTTTGAAACAAAACCAGGACTCAGGAATTTCCTCCCTAGTCTGCCTAGGCTTTTACAACCAAAATGGTTTTAAGTCAAAATTTACGACTCTCGTGTCTTTAAACAAAAAAAAAAAATGGTTTTTAGAAACCGCGGGGAAGCGACACTTAGTCGATACTCGCAAAACCCAAAAAACGGAAGGATGCGACCTCATTCGATACTTCCAAAACCCAAAAAATGATAGGATGCGAACCCCATTCGATACTTCCAAAACCAAAAATCGCAAGGAAGCGAACCCCATTCGATACTTGCAAAACCTCAAATTTAAAAAAACATGGAGACGCAATATTTCAGTTGATATCCACAACCCAAATTTCAAATGGTTCAAAAAACCTCAAATTTCAAAAATCGCGGGGAAACGACACCAAGTCAGTACCCGCAAAACCAAAAGTTTTGGGAAAAGCAGGGGAGGAAGCTTAGTTGATACTTGCACCCCAATACGCGAGGAAGCGACATTTCATCGATACTCGGAAACCCAGTCTGTGAGGAAGTGACATTTCATCGATACTCGCAAACCGAATGAGCAAGGAAGCGACATTCCATCGATACTTGCAAGACCATTCAGCAGGGAGGCGACATTTAGTCAATACATGCATTTTGAAAACCAAAACCCGGATATAAATGCAAAAAAAAGAAAATCGGCAATAAACGCCAAAATCCGCCGGTAAACGCCAAAATCGGCTTTCATGCCAACAAAACAAAACCCGGTTTTCAAAAACTGGCTTTCATGCCATCACAAAATTCGGCTTTCACGCCATCTTAAAATTTTTGGCTCCCATGCCACAAACAAATTTGGCTTCCATGCCACAGAACAAAATTCGGCTTCTATGCCATTTCACACTTTGGCTTCCATGCCACAAACAACAAATTTTGGCTCTTACGCCACAAAATTCGGCTTTCATGCCATCTCAAAACTCGGCTCTTATGCCAATTCAAAAAATCGGCTTTCATGCCATCTCAAAATGTCGGCTCTTATGCCAATTTAAAAAAAAAGAAAGAAAAGACTTTGGCTTCCATGCCACAAACAAACAAAACCTGACTTTCATGCCATTTAAAAATTTCTGGCTTTCATGCCATCACAAAATTCGGCTTTCACGCCATTTAAAAAATTTGGCTCCCATGCCACAAACAAAATTTGGCTTTCATGCCACAAAACAAGATTCGGCTTCCATGCCATTTTTTAAAAAAAAAAAAACAACAAAATTCTGCTTCCATGGCATTTCAAAATCTTGGCTTTCAAACCATCAAAAATCTGGCTTTCGCCACAAAAATTGGCTTTCATGCCCAAAACAACCCTTTGCCAAAAGATTTTCTCAAAATGACAACCTTTTGATCAAATTCTCAAACAAACATTCCCATCAGCTTTTGCTTAAATTTGTTTTCATAAAAAAAATGATTTAAGTGAAAAGAAGGGGATACAAAAAAAAAAATATATAGTACAAAAAATGTTTATACATGGAGGTACCAAAAAAAAAAGAAGAAAAGGAGTTTGTTACAACTTAGGAGCTCAATCCAACATGGTTTTCAACCAAAGACTCAACTCCTCAAGCAGGCCCTTGGCCTTAGCTTCCAAAGTTTTCAGGTCACACTTCTTCAAAATGTTCCCATAAAATACGGCCGAACGCCGCGACCCATCTGTAGTACGAGGAAGTTCTTCCCAGAGGACCTGCCTTGCTCATACTCCTGTGTCTTCCTTAACTTGACGAATGAGAGTCCCCTCTTTGTCACGAGCCTCCACAATGGCTGTCCATTTGGCAGCAGCTTCTTCCTCCAAAAGCTCAAGACGCTGCCTTGCCTCGACAACCTCTTTATCAAGGCTGTCCAAGTCTTGCTTCAGCCCCATGATGGCCAACTCGTTGACGTTCCTCTCCCGAACGAACTGCTTCCGAGTCTTCGAGATCTCAGTCAGCTCAGCTTTGACTTTGCTGGAAGGCTTCATAAACATCTCATCAAAGAAGTCGCCATCTGGGAAACCCTTGGTCTCAGTCCACGTGTTCCCTAAAGCGATGGCTTCATCAACAAAATCCTTGGCGCTTGCAATGTCCAAACCGACTTCTTCGCTATCAGCAAGAATGTCCTGTACGTGCTTGATCATGCCAAAGCCAGCTTCCAAGTGACCCGAAGAAAGAGTCTCAACCCATGAGCTCAAAACAGTCTTCAACACCTTCTTTGCATACTGAAGGTGCGGCGCAGATGAGGATTCTCCGTGCCCCAGTATTCGACTGCCCATGTCATACCCCATTGGAAAGTAATCAATAAACTCTTTCCAATTGAAGAAGCTGACTCGTTGAAAGTAGAAGAAGCCCCTACTCCTGGATCGGCTGCAGGCATCTCCTGTTCTGGCCCTGAGGAAGATGGAGGGACTTCTCCTGCTGCTCCACAATCTGTCAAGCAAAAGACAAAAAGGTATGAATATAATCTTGTAAAAAAAAATCAGTATCAAGATTATTATTGCGAAATACCTTCTTCGACGATCGGCGGAGTACTCTCTGCCTCTCTGAGCTCATCCGAAGCATCGTCAAAAGTCGCATCCATGGATGGCTTGAAATCGTCAGAATCCTCTGGCAAGTCAGCTAACAAGAAAACAAAAGCTACATGTTGGCAAATGACAACACAAACAAAAAGAAAAAAAAAAAGAAGCCAAAGAAATCATACCAGGTGCATCCCGATCTCCTAGATGATGAAAATTGGAAGATCGTCAAAACAAAGCCGACCGCTCAGCAATGAAGGCAAGCCAAGAGACAACTCCACAAGCTCAAACAGCAGCAGAAGTCTCAATCAAAACTAGAAGTCCTTGAAAAGGTAGAAACCTCTTCCACTGCTTCACTTGGGGTAAGCAGAAGCCTTCAACAAGATACTTTGCACAATTCTCAAGAAAATGGTCTCTAGTCACAAAAGAGACTGGGGCGACAAACTAGCAGAAGCTTTGTGGGCCTATCGAACCACCGTTCGAGGACCAACCCATAGCACACTATTCTCTTTGGTCTATGGATGCGAAGCTGTTGTCCCTTTGGAAATACAATTTCCTTCCTTAAGGGTGTCTTTGCAAAATGGCATGACACAAGAAAGCAATGTTAAATTGAGACTCCAAGAGCTGGATAATCTCGATGAAAGACGACTCGAAGCTCTACAAAGCATTGAGTTGTACCAAGCACGCATGGCATGATCTTTCGACACGAAGGTCAGGCAACGCGCCTACAAAAAGGGTGACTTGGTTCTTGCTGTAAAAAGACCCATAATCTTTGCCCACAATTCCAAAGGCAAATTTGAACCAAAATGGGAGGGACCCTTCGTCATCGACAAAGTCTTTTCCAACAGTGCATATGCTCTTCTAAACATGGGAGGAGACAGATGTATGCTGCCCGTCAACGGCAAGTTCTTGAAGCGGTACTACCCTTGAAGACTTCTCAAAACGGGTCCTAGCAACGCTCGTCAAGCCCATTCCCTTTTGAAATTTTCATCTTGAAATTTCCAAAAAAAAAAAAAGAAAAACTTTCAAAACAATGCTTACTTTTATCGTTAATTTGTTAAAAAAAAATATATCAAAATCCAAAAATCCAAGTTTAGGAGACTCTTCCCAGACTTGACCAAATTTTTCGATCCTTGAACCCAAAATTCATGGTTTGAAACAAAAATCAGGACTTAGAAATTTCCACCTTGGTCCGCCTCGGCTTTTACAACCAAAATGGTTTTAAGTCAAAATTTATGACCTCTCATGTCTTTAAACAAAAAATGGTTTTTTAGAAACTGCGGGGAAGCGACATTCAATCGATACTTGCAAAACACAAAAACCGGAAGTATGCGAACCCCATTCGACACTTCCATAACCCAAAAATTGCAAGGAAGCGAACCCCATTCGATACTTGCAAAACCTCAAAATTCAAAATCGTGGAGACGCAATAATCCAATTGATATCCACAACCCAAATTTCAAATGGTTCGAGAAAACCTCAAATTTTAAAAATCGCGGGGAAACGACACCAAGTCAGTACCCGCAAAACCAAAGTTTTGGGAAAAGCAGGGAAGCGATGCTTAGTCGATACTTGCACCCCAATCTGTGAGGAAGCGACATTCCATCGATACTCACAAACCGAATGAGCAAGGAAGCGACATTCCATCGATACTTACTAGACCATTCAGCGGGCAGATGATACTTAGTCGATACCTGCATTTTGAAAACCAAAATTCGGCTATAAATGCCAAAGTTCGGCTATAAATGCCAAAAACCGGCTATAAATGCCAAAAACCGGCTATAAATGCAAAAATCGGCTACAAAACGCAAAAAAATTCGACTATAAACGCCAAATTCGGCTATAAACGCCAAAAATCGGCTTTCATGCAGACAAAACAATACTTGGTTTTCAAAAATCTGGCTGCCATGCCAAAACAGAACAAAACAAACAACAAAAAAAAACTCGGCTCCTATGCCATTCCAAAATCGGCTTTCATGCCATCTTAAAATTCTGCTTCTATGCCATTCCAAAAATCGGCTTTCACGCCATCCAAAAAACTTTGGCTTTCACGCCATCCAAAAACTTTGGCTCTCATGCCACAAACAAAAAAAACAACTTTGGCTCTCATGCCTCAAACCAAAAACTTTGGCTTTTATGCCACAAACAAAAAAAAGACTTTGGCTTTCATGCCACAAACAAAAATTTTTGGCACTCATGCCACAAACAAATTTGGCTTCCATGCCACAAAATAAAAATTCGGCTTCTATGCCATTCCAAAATTCGGCTTTCATGCCATCTCAAAAAATTCTGGCTCTAATGCCATCTCAAAATTTCTGGTTCTCATGCCGCAAAACAAATTTTGGCTCTTACGCCACAAAATTCGGCTTTTATGCCACAAAACAAAATTCGGCTTCCATGCCATTTCAAAATCTTGATTTTCAAGTCATAAAAAAACCAGGCTCTTCGCCGCAAAAATTGGCTTTCATGGCCAAAACAACCCTTTGACAAAAGATTTTCACAAAATGACAATCTTTTGATCAAATTCTTGAACAAACAGCTTCCAAAGTTTTCAGGCCACGCTTCTTCAAAATGTTCCCGTAAAATGCGGCCGAATGCCGCGACCCATCTGCAGCACGAGGAAGTTCTTTCCAGAGGACCTGTCACTGCTCATACTCCTGAGTCTTCCTTCGGAAATTACCTTCAGCTTCCTCAACCTGACGAATGAGAGTCCTCTCCTTGTCACGAGCCTCCACAATGGCGGTCCATTTGGCAGTAACTTCTTCCTCCAAAAGCTCAAGACGCTGCCTAGCCTCGACAACCTCCTTATCAAGGCGGTTCAAGTCTTGCTTCAGCCCCATGATGGATAACTCGGTAACGTTCTTCTTCCGAACGAACTGCTTCCGAGTCTTCTTGATCTCAGTCAGCTCAGCTTTGACTTTGCTGGATGGCTTCATAAACATCTCATCAAAGAAGTCACCATCTAGGAAACTCTTGGTCTTAGTCCACTTGTTCCCCAAAGCAATGACTTCATCAACAAAATCTTTGGCGCTTGCGACGTCTAGACCGACTCCTTCGCTATCAGCAAAAATGTCCTGTACATGCTTGATTATGCTAAAGCCAGCTTCCAAGTGACCTGAAGAGAGAGTCTCAACCCATGAGCTCAAAACAGTCTTCAACACCTTCTTTGCACACTGAAAGGTGCAGCGCAGATGAGGATTCGTCGTGCTCCAGTGCTCAACTGCCCATGTCATGCTCCATTGGAAGAGTAATCAATAAACTATTTCCAACCGAAGAAGTTGACTCGTTGAAGGAGGAAGAAGCCCCTACTCCTGGATCAGCCGCAGGTATCCCCTGTTTTGGCTCTAAGGAAGACGGAGGGACCTCTCCTACTGCTCCACAATTTGCCAAGGAAAAGACAAAAAGGTATGAATATAATCTTGTCAAAAAAGTCAATATCAAGATTAGTATTGCAAAATACCTTCTTCGACAATCGGCGGAGTACTCTCTGCCTCTCTGAGCTCATCCGAAGCATCGTCAAAAGTTGCATCCATGGATGGCTTGAAATCGTCAGAATCTTCTGGCAAGTCAGCTAACAAGAAAACAAAAGCTACATGTTGGCAAATGACAACGCAAACAAAAAGAAAAAAAAGGAAGCCAAAACAATCATACCAGGTGAAGATTCTGGAACCACTCCAGAGTCCCGGGGCTCTTCCTCAGATGCCACAACTGGATCCTTCATCGCCTCATCGGCCAGAACCTCGGGCATCACCAAGTCATCGTCCTCTGCCAAAAGAACGAAAGCAGCGGATCAAAACAAAAATCTCTCATAATAGAAAAGAAGTGGTAAAAGAAAGAAAGAGGATCATACCAGCTGTCTCCTCTTCTCTGATCCTCTTCTCCGGAGGCTCGTCAGTATCCCCAGATACCTCCTCAGCAATGGTGAGAGGAATTTCAAGGTCAGAAGGACTATCATGCCGTCTCATATTACGGCGCTGTCCTCTCTTCCTCTTGCTTCGGCGGGTCAATCTGCTCGGCGATCGTGCCCCACTATCAACATCAGGCCTCTCACTAGAGTCCTCACTAGATGGCCTACTTTTCTCAGTAGACTCTATGGAAGCTTTCGTGCGCTTTGCTTGCATCCAGGCATCGATTTTGGCCTCCTCCTCCACCAGCTGTCTCAAGACCTCACCAGGAATCCCTTCTACAGCTCCTGATTTGAGATATGCTGCTTGTTGAGAAAGCCTATCGTATGCTTCTCTCCAGAAAAGAAGGCTAAAACTTCCTCCCGATGGACTCCATCTGATCTGCCAAGACCCTTCCCAGGAGACTGCTTGACATCAAGCTCCTTCTTGGAAAGCCCCCGGTACACTGAGAAGCTCTCCACGAACCACTTCGTGAAGCCAGCAGTCCGGAAGGTGGGCAGCTCGGGATAGGAAATCATGGCGGTAGTGTCCTCAGCGCTATAAAAAGCCCATGCATTCCTCTCATCCTGCAAACCTCCAAAACGCTTCACCATGCTTGAAGGCGCTCCAACAACGCCTTGACAGAAGCCAAGCTGCAATTCAAAACGCGAAGGGACATACGGCTGGATATCGACGAAAAGATGTCTGCGGTACACCATCGTACCAACCCGTATATTGAAGAGCCATCTCTTTTTCGTGTTTGTCAAAGCATAATGTCTTCCCAACCTTGCCCTGGTCGAATCACGGGAGACACAAAAGTCAAAAGCCTTCTTCCGCAAACCCGGAGAAAGCTTCCCCGAAACTGCCCAATCTCGACGTCCCTAAATCGTCGGATCCTCAAACGGGCAGATAAAAGCAATTCGGAAACGGCTGTCCCTCTAGCCAAATGAATAATAAAGGGATCTTCGTCCTGTGCAACTCCCAAATGATGGAAGCTAGGATAGTGGTATACATACCACTAATAAAAGATGTGGACAGAAAATACCCTGTTCATGGGGAGCCCAAGCCGAACCAGGAAAGCAGCAGCCTGCAGTTCGGTGCACAAATCGGAGTAAAGAGCAGGTACAAAAGCCAGCCGCTCTCCAAACGCCATCTGACAAGCCGGAAAAATACAGTGCGACCTGATGTGCGTTCCATCTCTTCTAGCAAAAACAGCCTCACCCAGCCAATAAGTGAGGTAAATCGTGAGATCTCTCCGCAATGCAATGTCGGAACAAATGGCATCTGTGCTTGCAATCTTCTTCAAACTTGATGCTTTAGCCCTAGCATCCTGGGCCATGCCATCAGAAGACTCCCCGCTGTAAAAAAAGTTGGAGCTGCAACTCTTCCAACTGCTGCATCTAACTTTCGAGCCCTCCTTCTCCTTAAAAAAATCATAAGAGGCGACGAGTTGAAAGTATACAAGCCTAAACTCCTCAGACTGCTCCTCAAGGACGCTGTCAATGGGCATAAACTCCTTATAGAGTTTGCCGAAGATAGGCAACCCGGTGATGGCGTTCAGTTCCTTCAAAGAAAAACCAGTCTCATCATTCGTTACAATGAAGGTGTTGGTTTGTGGAAGGAATGACTTCAGCATGGCCATGGAAGCCTCACCGGAGAAAACGACGGTTTGCCGAAAAGCGCGGACCGCGTCAAAAATCTCGGCTTCCCGCAGAATGGCCTCCCCAATCTTCAGGGTGTGATAAGTCCATGATTCCCAGCTTGAGTCAGCACTGAAATGGCCACGAAGTCGAAAAGGCTTCACCCAATTGCTGCCGTCACCCCAAAAATACCAAGGCCCACCGGTCTCAAATCGACCAATGGATGATCAGAACCTTGGTAGCCACTGGCTGGCATCAACATGTCCATATGGATAGGCGACTTCTCTGCAAAACCAGAAGGGCCGCCAGCAAAAACCCCGGTCTTGATCACACTGGTCCTCTTCACCCAGTTCGGAGGATCTTCCCTCTTAGGGCACGTGGGAGAAAGGCTCAGGATCGAGATGGTCCGATCGAAAGTCGACCGGGTAGAAATAGTTCTCTCCTCACCATCTGCTGTGTAAGAGAACTGAAAACATCTCCTTTGGTATGTCAAGTCATCAGGGACTGCATTACCAAAGAAAAAGGTAGGCTTGAGCACAACGCTCTGATCGTTCGTAACCCAAGGACGACTGCTTACCATGATCTTATAGAATTCCTCATCTTTGAGAGCGATCAATGCTGTCTCATCTCATCACGATTGAGGGAATCGCACTCTTCCAAGTTCTTCTCAACAAAATGGACCTTCTCCCAAGCCTGCTGAACGGCCGCATTAGAAGATCTGGCAGACCGACGAGGTGCGTCAGTATTAGGACCTTTACCCTTGTTTGTTCTGGAAGAACTACCTGCAAAAGATGGAAGAGAAAAGATTAATCATCATCAAAATGACAGAGTTTTGCTACAAAAATTCTAGCAAAATTTTGACATGGTTCCGGGGAAATTCCGAAGAAAAGGAAAATACTCCGAAAAAGACAGGAAGCTTGAAGATGAGCTCAACATCGCTGCGAGCTCATAGTCAGTGGAGAATTCTCAAAGAAGGTTCGAACTCAACATCGCTGCGAGAACGAGCTAATCTCATCAAATTTTCGCAAAATCTAGAAAAAAGCTCAACATTACTGCGAGCATCAAAATCTAAAAATTGCAAAGTTCCTCAAAATCCAGTAAGATCGAGAAAGAGCTCAACATCGCTGCGAGCTCAAAATCCCAATACTTGCAAAAGATTTTCAGGTATGCATTATCATGCTTCCAAGTCCATTTACCAACAATCATGCATCAAAGAATATCATCATGCATCAGAAGATAGGAAAACCTTGACTAAAGTTTGACCAATTCCAACCCAATTTGGTCAAAACCAATCAAACTTTGTCCAAGTCAAAAATCATGTTGGCTTGACCTAGAGACTCTAGCCTTCTATCTTGATGCATATAAAAAAATGCATGAACATATTGAAACTGCATGATCCTTATTATCATGGTGAGCAAACAAAGGAGAAAAAGAAAAAGAAAAAGAGAGAGAAGAAATCTCAGCCAAAAAAAAAAAAAAATTTTGGCCCACAGGCCGTGGCCCACTGCCACGTGGCAGTATGACCAGGTTCGTACAGCCAAGAAAAAAACAGAAAAAAAATGCTGAAAAAAAGGGAAAATCAGCGTGTGAAAAAAAAAAAGAAAAAAACCGTGGAAAAAAAAAAAGAGAAACACGGTGGAAAAAAAAAGAGAAAAAAAAACACACGGTAAAGAAAAAAAAGAAAATCGTGAGCAAAGAGGAAAAAAAACACGAAAAAAAAGGAAAAAACGTGCTTGGGGAAAAAGAAAAAAAATAGAGAAGAAGAAAATAAAAAAAATAGAAGAAAAAAAGGGAAAGAAAGCCTCATGAGTTTCCAAAAACCAAACCATCCAACCTCATGAACCAAATTAAGCCAAATCCTTGAAATTGACATTTCACAACAAACCAAACCTTGGTCCCCTAACTTGCCACATACAGCTTGTTAGGTCACAAGACCAAGACCAAAACCAAAATCAAAATCCAATCCAAACCAAAACCAAAACAAAAAAAAAAAAAACAAATTTGACCCCCCAACCTACCACAAATAGCTTGTTGGGTCACAAGGTCAAAATCAAAAAGGAAACCCCGACCCCCTAACCTACCACATACAGCTTGTTAGGTCACTAGGTCAAAAACCAAAAACCAAAATCCAAAATCCAAATACCCAATGTCATTTTCAAAACTTTGCCTTGAGATAGTACGTGATCCCTCTCACTACCATAAAATTCCCCCAGGAAACTCAGAAGGCAATTAAAAAAAATGCTCAAGACTCTTGGTCAAGTTGGAAGCTCTCCTTCACGTTTCTCTTCGAGGCACATCGACTCCAAAAAGCTACTCGTCGCTGTACCTCGAGGGGGCATTTGTTGACACCAAAAGAGTCATTATGTCTCCTCAACATCAAGAAGCCTCGTGAAGCTGCGCCCAGCTACAAAACAGGCAAAACTACTTTAAGCATCAGATCTTGTCAGAATCAGACAAAAATTGCAAGATCCTTCAAGACAGCCAAAAGAGGGGTACACCTGAAGTTTCGGGCCATTCTGATATCGTTTGGCCTAACTTTACTTCTCCGACAGCTAAACAAGCGCTCCCGGCGGCGACATCATCGAAGACATCAAAACTTCGATCAGAGCCTATGGATGGTTCCAAAATACCTCCAAAGGGCCCCAAGCCAAATTTCAAGTCAAACCGACAACATTTGACCCTCCATCAACGCTCGAGCAGCGAAATCAAGCCTCCCGGCGGCGGGAACCACCGAAGCCATCACTCATCAAACAAAGTATATGAGTGACTTCAACATGCCTCCAAAAGGCTGTACGTCGAATTTCAGGTCATTCCGACAACGTTAGACCAGGTGTCGATGCTCCGAAAGAAAATCAAGCCTACCGGCGGCGGAGCACCCCAGGAACATGACATTCAAAGAGGAGCTAATGGATCGGCTCTACATGACTCCAATAGGCTCACTCTCAAATTTCAGGTCAATCGGACATCGTTTGACCACATATCAAAGATCGGCATTTTTCCCGCAGCAAAATCAAGTCAAGCATCGACAGGAGCCCAAACTACTTCAAAACTCAAATAAAAGCCCATGGTTGGTCCTATCCACTGCTCAAGAAGCTTCACCTCAATTTTCAGGTCATTCCAACATCGTTTGACCTAGTTTCGACTCTTGACGGAAAATCGGCTACAAAGTCTTCGGTTTTCCGGAAAAATGGGAAACTTTGAGCTCCAGTTTTGCACGGGTTCTCATCAAGTTTTCTCTAAGAAAATCAAGTCAATAATTGAGGAAAAATGTCAAGAAAAATACAGAAGAAAAAAGGAACAAAAAAGACGGAAAAACTGCCGAAAACAAAGCTCGGCAACCATGGCCCATGGTCGTCGGCGACCTTGGCCCAAGGTCACCGGCGACCCTGGCCCAAGGTCGTCGGCGACTGTGCAAATCCGGGTAACCGGATTTCTCATCTAATGGCCCGTTTTCCGGTCCTTTTCGCGTTTCTAGTGTTCCTGCCTCTGTGATTTTCTGAAAATACGATCTTTGATGCTTGAAAACTACTGATCTTCACCGACATCTTGGATCCGCCGTCAAAAGCATGAAATCATCACCGATCGCACCAAGATCACCAATCGACTGAGCAAGAAAGTACACTTTCTGTCCGACCGATCGTGAAATCGACAAGACAGATGTCACCGGCCCACCAACATCAATCAATGTCTGAAATTGCATTGCAATCCGACATCAAACAATGTGTGGATCCACCTGTGATGATCACAAGAAGAATCTTAAAAGACGCGGCGGGGCCCGCGACTCTTCACATGCTCTGGCGACCACTTAATGTCGTTAATCGACCCGTTTATGACAACTTAATGCGGTCATTAACTCATTAATTTGGATGGCCCAATCAGATTCAAGCATTTGAGAGTTACAAATCTAAACAATCATGGCATTAAACCCATGAAACTCCCATCATCATGCAGATTAAAGGCAATTAAATGCCCATTATCCTTCATCGGCCAATCACAAGCCAAGAAAAAGGAGTTTCAAAATCAAGAAATAAAACTTGTAACTCCTCTCATCAATATCATCAATTCTATCATCATGGCCATCAATGCCAAGAAACACCTCATGGCCACCAAAAGCCTATAAAAGGAGGTCCATTCCAAGGATAAGAAAAGAATCCCAAGTGTGATCCCAATCCCCGAAAATCCAGAAAATTCAAGAGAGAGACGAAGTCCTGCTGCTCTCTACCAGAAGCACTCCCTTGGGGGGCCACCCCCCCAAGGTCCTCTCCTTCTACAACATGGCCTAAACGCGGCTTTTCAGCCGGTTTACTCGGTTTTTCATTGGATATAGAACCTCCTCTTGGTCCTTGTCCTTTAAAAAACTAAGGTTGGAGCCAAGCCGAAGTATCAAAGCATCAAGCGTTCTCATTTGAAGGACGATGGCGAAGTCCATACATGACTTGCGACCGTTGATCTGAACGTGTCCTCACAATCTCCTGAGAAGTTAGATTCCTTTTCTTTCTTTTCCATTATAATTTGTATTTTTTTAAAGAGACAAAAAGAAATCACGATTCTTATCTTTCATATTTGATGAGTTTTGTAAAATCGCCTTTCACGGCAAACAAACAAAAAAACGCCTTCTACGGCATTCTCAAAAACAAACTTGTCTCTTTTCTTAAATATTTATGCAATTTGAAAAGTTAGAAAGAATGAATGATTTCCTTTCTACTTGTGAAGGTGGATTTCCGGATCATCACCATTCCAAATTCTAAGTAGAATAGTAAATCTGGAATACCCGTACAAAAAGTTGATGCCCGGGTTTTCCCTCCTCCCTCGAGACCCAGGCAGCCCCCGTCTGCGGAAGGAGAGGACGGAAATCCGAGGGTCCATCACTCCCTACTAGACGACCTTCTGCTGGAAAGCCTCCTACAGGATCCCCCTCCGGCGGAGCGTCCCCGTCTGGATGCTCCCCTACCAGAACAACCCCGTCAGGGCATTCTTCCTCCAGAGCGTTCTTGATGAGACGATACATCGATGCCATCCAAGTCACGGCAATCCCGTCACCAGGACGAGGCGGACGACGACGACGACTTAGTCCTTGCGGATATCAGGGCCCAAAACCTTGTTATCCAGGAGCAAGAAGAACTAATTCGCAACTTCGGAGACAGCTTCAGGAGAAAGCAAAGACCCCAGCCAAGGCCCCGGTCATACCTCCCACACGCCACCGGGCCCCGGAGGTCGAACAAGATTTGAGGCAAGTCCTGACCAACAAAAGACGCGACCAAGCCTATGACGAAGGCTCGAGCAGCAATCATCTTAACGATGACCCCAAGAAGCCGCACCAGAGACCAGACGACAATAGTGACTTGAGAGAGTGGCTTTACCAACAAGTCAAGCAGACAGTCCAATAGAATATGGAGGTGGTCGGTTTCACCCGAGATCGGCTGAACACCTACGACACCGAAGACCATGGCACATCTCAATTCTCTCAGGAGATAAAGGACTTTTCACTCCCTGAGAAGTTCAGTGTTCCAAGATTCAGTCTTTACGACTGGACTTCAGATCCAGCCGCACACCTCCGGAATTTCACCTAGAGAATGTCTATATGGGGCGACGTCGATCACCTGAACTGCTGGGTCTTCTCCTCCAGTTTGGGCGACCTCCCCCTAAGGTGGTTTTGAGCACTTCCGGAGGGATCAGTTCCAAGCTGGTGGCAGCTCCGAAACTCCTTCAAGGAGAAGTTCTAGGCGCACAGGGTCATCCCAAAGACGGACGATGACCTGATGGCAATCAGAATGAGGCGGACTGAAAGCATCACTTAGTTCGCCAAAAGATTCTGGACCGTCTATAACAAGTAGAAGATGCTACTGATAGGGTGGCCATCAGGTCCCTCAAGCAGGCCCCACTGCCAGGCGACGAGCTTCGCAAGGATCTGGTACGGTTCCCCGTGGTCATTGTGAAAGTACTGATGGCCCGAGTGAACCAGTTCATTGAACAAGAGGAAGACAAGGCCCGAGCTCGAGAAAGTTTCGGTCTCTGGCAAGAAGACAGGCCCTCCAAGAAAGATAAGAAGTTATCTCGGAGGGAGGAGGAGGACCAAAACAGGACATCGACGAGTTCGACGATGGCCTTGGTTCCCATCTCACGGGGCAGCAAGAAGCCCAAACCAACTTTTGCCTCCTACAAGGCTGTCAACACGATCTTCAAGGAGCCCATTTACAAACTTCTCTACAGAATCAAGTTACAACCTTTCTTTAAATGGCCGCAGCCGATGAAGGGTGATCCTTCCACCTGAGATCAGAGTAAGTTCTGTGCCTACCACAAGCAAAATGGGCACAGAACACGAAGACTGCATGGCCTTCAAGGCCCACCTCGAGAAGCTCGTGAAGGAGGGGCACTTAAAAGACTTCATAAAGGAGGAAGGCAAAGTCAACCGAGCTCACCAACGCCAACCTGATGACGATCAGGACAACGATGAGCCAGAGGGCATCATCAACGTCATTCACCTAGCTCCCGCGCCCAAGGGAAGCAACCAGGCTCGTGCTGAGGCCAGGAGGGCCTCACGCGGCAAGCAAGTGATGACAGCAGAGCTTGGACCCTCTGCCAAGAAGGCTCGGAAAGAGAAACCCAAGATCTGGTTCTCGGACGAAGATCTAGATGGGGTCCAGTTCCCCCGTAACGATCCGTTGATCCTGACCTTGAGGTTAAAGAACTTCAAGGTCAAGAGGATTCTCGTGGACCCCGGGAGCTCATCGGAAATCCTCTACTATGATTTTTTCAAAAAGATGGGCTGACAAAGGAGGACCTGCAAGAAGCCCGCACTCTGCTGGTGGGCTTCAGCCCCAAACCAATATACCCCAAGGGGAAAATCTCCCTCCAAGTCCAAGTTGGGGGCGCCTCCATGACAGCCGACTTTCTAGTGGTGGATGCACCATCCCCATACAGCACAATAATGGGGAGAACTTGGCTACACAACATGGAAGTGGTGCCCTCCACCCATCACCAGAAGCTCAAGTTCCCATTGGAGAACGCGAATGAAAGAGTCGAAGTGATCACAGTTCGAGGTGAGCAGCATATGGCTAAGCAGTGCCTGATGGCAGTGGTCCCTAGCGAAGCAGAACCACAACAAGCACACATGGTCGAATTAGAGGCGGAACTCGAAGCCGTTGGCCGAGCTCCATAACCAAAATGCATCGAAGACCTCACCGATATCAGGATCGACCCTAACGATCTTGAAAGGTATTTCCTGCTCGGAAGTCAGCTTGCGGAAGCTAAAAAGTCCGAGCTGTTTGACTTCTTGTTGCGGAACAAAGAAGTTTTCATTTGGACCCCCTACGAAATGCCTGGCGTCGGCCCCGAAATCATGTACCACAAGCTGAGTGTGGACCCCAAGCACAAACTTGTAGTTCAAAAAGCTCGTAGAATTGAGGTCCAACAAACAGAGGCTGTGATAGAGGAGGTTAAAAAAATGTTGGAAGCTGATGCAATAAGGGAAGTCCATTACCTGGAGTGGTTGGCCAATACAGTGGTGGTAAAAAAGAAGAATGGGAAGTGGAGGGTTTACATGGACTTCACCGATCTCAACAAGGCCTGCACCAAGGACAGCTTCCCGCTCCCAAAAATCGACCAGATGATTGATGCCACTGTCGGGCATGACAGGATGAGTTTCCTCGATGCCTACCAAGGTTATCATCTGATCCCGATGTATGGACCTGACGAAGAAAAAACCGCATTCATAACACCTAGAGGCATCTACTGTTACAAAGTGATGCCCTTTGGGTTAAAAAATGCGGGGGCAACTTACCAGAGGCTGGTAACCAAGATGTTTAAGGTCCAGTTCGGCAAGACCATGGAAGTTTACATTGACGACATGGTTGTCAAGTCTAAAAAGTCACAGGACCACTTGGCAGACCTGAGTCAAACATTTGCTGTTCTCAAAGAGTTCCAGCTCAAACTTAACGCATCCAAATGCTCGTTCGGTGTCGGCTCCGGTAAATTCCTAGGAAGCCTGGTCACCAGAAGATGAATTGAAGCCAATCCAGAACAGATCTCGGCGATCTAGGCGATACAAAGTCCAACCACGGCGAAACAAGTCCAGAGGCTCACAGGGATGGCAGCCGCGCTCAATCGTTTCATCAGCCGAGCTTCATACAAATGCCATCCCTTCTTTCAGCTTTTAAAGAAAAGTTCAAAATTCCAATGGACCCCGGAGTGCGATAGAGCTCTTCAGGAACTCAAAAGTTATTTATCTTCACCACCCCTGCTGTCCACTCCAAAGCAGGGAGGGACACTATATTTATACCTGGCCTTCTCGGATCATGCAGTGAGCTCGGTGCTCATCAGAGAAGAAGACTGGCAACAAAGGCCCATATACTATGCGAGCAAGATCTTGCTTGATGTGAGAACTTGGTTCGGGCGGCACCCTTATACACGGGGCGGAGCGTGTCAACCACGGGCTTCAAACGGTGAGTCTCCGTTAGCCCGCATTAGAAATATCCAAGTCCTAACCCTGGGCTTATAAGTCAAACCCCGTATTAACTTAGTATGAGGTCTTTTAAAACCGTGCGGCCCCGGAAACCGTAAGAACTCCGTAATTAAGCGTGTTCGGGCGGGAGCAGTACTAGGATGGGCGACCTCCTGGGAAGTCCCTGCGCGTGCATGTGGGCCAAAGCGGACAATTTCATGCTGAGTTGGGCGGGGCTGTGACAATTGGTATCAGAGCCGAGGACGGCTCTATTTCCGGTGGGGGAGAATGTGAGAACTTGGTCCGAGCGGTACCCTTAACCACGGGGCGGAGCGTGTCAACCACGGGCTTCAATCAGGTGAGTCTCCGTTAGCCCGCATTAGAAATATCCAAGTCCTAACCCTGGGCTTATAAGTCAAACCCCGTATTAACTTAGTATGAGGCCTTTTAAAACCGTGCGGCCCCGGAAACCGTAAGAACTCCGTAGTTAAGCGTGCTCGGGCGGGAGCAGTACTAGGATGGGCGACCTCCTGGGAAGTCCCTGCGCGTGCACGTGGGCCAAAGCGGACAATTTCATGCTGAGTTGGGCAGGGCTGTGACACTTGACACCGAGACAAGGTATCTGCCGTTGGAGAAACTTGCATTAGCACTCATCAGCGCTTCTGGCAAACTCTCCCATTACTTCCGGACATACACCATAGTGGTTGTTACAGAGCATCCACTTAAGTCCCTTTTCAGAAAGGTAGACTTTTCTGGAAGAATCTCGAGATAAACCGTCGAACTGGGGCAATATGATATCCAGTATCAACCCAAAAAAGGCGATCAAAGCCCAAGTTTTGGTGGACTTCATCGTGGAGTTTCTTCTCCTAGTTCGGCACCGAGACAGCTCGATACCGAACTGGGGGCAATAAGGATGAAGAAGAGGTTACTGAGACAGAGCAGGAGCAATCTTGGAAGCAGTTCCTCAATTCAGCATGGAAGGTCTTCGTTGACGGATCCCCAACCTCGAAAAGGGCTAGCCTGGCATAGTACTCCAATCTCCAGAGGGCCTTGTCATCGAGCAAGCCTTAACACTTGACTTTAAGGCGTCCAATAATGAAGCTGGGTATGAAGCACTGATTGTGGGGCTTGGCAATGCTAAAATCCTGGGGGCACGACAATTGGTGGTCTTCAGTGACTCTCAGTTGGTGACGAGCCAGCTGAGTGGGGAATACCAAGCCCACGACGAAAGGATAGCAGCCTACTTAGCTCGCGCAAAGCAGCTCCTTTCTCAGTTCGTGAAGGTTGAGGTCAAACAGATTGGCAGAGATTCCAATTCTCATGCTGACGCCCTCGTCAACCTAGCATTTGCTGTTGAGGCTGGGAGAAAAAGAATTGTCAAAGTGGAGACACCGAACAGACCGAGCACGCAGTTCCAACCACCTTGGCATGTCTTATGTGCTGATCTCGGTCCGAGCTGGATGGACCCAATCGTCACCTACCTAAGGGATGATTAGTTTTCTGAAGATAAGAGCAAGGCTCACAAAATCAGGCTGAAAGCAGCTTGGTTTTGGTTATCCCCAGATGACAAACTCTACAAGAAGTCCTACACCGGCCCTTACCTCCAGTGTGTTCACCCAAGCAAAGTCAAAGACTTCCTTTATGAAATCCATGAGGGAATCTGCGGCAGCCATATTGGAAGTCGGTCACTGGCATATCGAGCTATCAGTCAAGGCTACTGATAGCCTTACATGCAAAAGGACGCCCAGCACTATGCCAGAAAATGTGAAAAGTGCTAGAAATTCTCTCACTCTCTCCATCAGCCAGCATAGGATCTGAGCCTACTATCTAGCCCATGGCCCTTCACCCAGTGGGGGTTGGACATCGTGGAACCACTTCACCGAGCTGCAGGGAACAAAAGGTGGCTAATAGTAGCCATCGATTATTTCACTAAGTGGATAGAAGCCGAAGCACTGTCTTCCATCACCGAGCACGACACGAAAAGCTTCGTATGAAAGAACATCGTCACAAGATTTGGAGTACCACGAGCCCTGATTTCGGACAGCGAGACCCAGTTTGACTCCAATTTGTTCAAGAACTTCAGTCAGAAGCTTGGCATCAGAAACTATTATTCCACTCCAGCCTACCCACAAAGCAACGGTTAGGCTGAAATCTTTAACAAAGTGGTTCTCGATAGACTCAAGAAAAGGCTCGACCGAGCCAAAGGGAGATGGGTGGAAGAACTTCCGAGTGTTCTTCGGGCCTATAGGACTACCCCAAGGTGCTCCACTTCGGCAACACCCTTCTCCCTAGCCTATAGAATCGAAGCCGTAATCCCACTTGAGGTCAGTCTCCCGACCCTAAGATCAGAATTCTTTGACCAAGACCGAAACGATGTAAACTTGGTCCGAGAACTTGACCTAGCTGAGGAGCGAAGAGACGCAGCAGCCATCCGCCTAGCCTCTTACCAGCAGCAGCTAGCAAGAGGATACAATCAAAGGGTTAAAGAAAGGAAGTTTTCAGTTGGAGAATTGGTCTTGAAGAAGACACTTTCTGCAGATAAGAATCCCAGTGAAGGCAAGCTCGCATCGAACTGGCATGGGCCATTCAAAGTGATCTCGGTCACTAGACGGTCAGCTTACAAGCTTAATGACATGGAAGGTAGGGAGCTACCATGGCCATGGAACGCCACGCACCTCAAGAAATACTATTTCTAAGTTGTATTCAAATTCCTTGAATCAATAAAATTCTTGTGAAAAAATGTACTTTGTTACTTTCAATTCTTGCCAAGTTATGGAACTGGGCAAACTGCTACGGGGCATTAGGGAAATAAGGAAAAGCCTTGAAAAGTTAAGGCGCACCAAGTTAAAGAACATTGTGTCTTCCTTGGTTTCGGAAACACAAATGGTTGCAGAACCGGGAATGCCATCACCAGAACAAATATCTTGTGTTAACTCGATCCAACCTTGTTCAGGCCAGTTAAAGAACTAAGCTACGGAACAGATAGGGTTGACATTCGAATACAAGCGTCTTAAGTTAAAGAACTTGAGATCATACACAGCTCTGGTTATTGAACCGAGCTCAATTACTTGTATAGTTCAAGTTATGGAACCAAACTCAGTTTCTTGCATCGCTCTGGTTATTGAACCGTGCTCGATTACTTGTTTTGTTTTGGTTACTGAACTAAAATCAATTTCTTACAATGTTTTGTTTGTTGAACCGAAACCAGTTTCTTGCAGAGTTTTGGTTGCTGAACCGAACTCAACTACTTGTTTTGGTTACTGAACCAAACTCAACTACTTAATATTTTGGCCATTGAACCGAGCTCAGTTCGTTGAAAGTTCTGGTTGCTGAAACAAACTCAGCTTCTTGTATTGTTCCGGTTATTATATCAAATTCAATGGTTTACAATTTCTTTACAAGACCTAAGACTATGGCCTCGGTTAGTGGACCACGCCAAATTAGTCAAAACATGTGTGGGCTCGGTTAGAGAACTGGGATCAGACACATCCACACAGAACTTAAAAGCAAGAACGGAAAAGAGAAATGGATAGTTGTATTCATTGAGTAAAAAGAAGAGTTAGAATTTCCAGTCGTTACATGCTCCCCAAAGAATGGAAAAGAAAAAGATACAAGGTATCAACATCTTTACAAATAAAAAGCAAAAACAAGCAGAGTCAGGTGGCGGCGGCCTCGGTGTCAGCAATCTTTATTACGAGGGTCTCGGTTGCACCACTAGAAGGGTCGGACGGAGGAGGAAGGGCCAAGGGAACTTCAGCAAGGGCCTCGGAGGCAACAGGGGCGGGATTCGGCTCCGTCTCCGAGCCGGGGAATTTAGGTAGGTTCTTGTATATGGGGTGATCCTTGGGGATCCCCACTTCTTTAAGCACTGCTCTACACCCGAGCTCGAACAGCTGGGAGCTTATCTGTTGCACTTGGGCTTCGTACAGCTTCGTCGCCTCATCCACGCCATCCTTGAGGGCGACCTCGGTTTCGGCTTGGACAGAAGCCTCGAGGTCGGCCTTTTATTTTGATATGGCCTTGACGTCGGCCTTCTGCTTGCCTAATTTAGCCTCGAGTTCAGCCGCCTTGTTCTCTCTGGCCCTCGCCTCTGCCCTCTGCTCATGGGTCTCAACCTTTAGCTTGCAGATTTTTGCCAGTGTTGCGTCAAGTTTTGCGGCAAGACTGACGTTCCTCTTCTTCGCCTCCTTCAGCGTTTGGCCGTTCACCTCCAAAGCAGCCTTGAGTTCTTTCTTTTTGGCTTCCTGCTGTGCTGCCTTGGAGGCGCTCTGGTGGGCTCTATCCATGACCACCTGGACCCTTTGTACAATCTGCAAAGGAAGTAAGGATCAGCGAAGGGCAACCGGAATCAGACACCGTAAGTAATCTAAAGAGCAGCACTTATCGTGATCGCCGATTGAAATGACAACATCAGCAACCCCATATCGTCAAAATTCTTATGCATCTCCATGTCTCAGGGCAGGGCACAAGCGTGGGCAAGCGCCTCGATGACCAGGGGGTCGCTGGCCAGACGGTGATCCACCGTCAGCTGCCTTCCGGACCCCAGCTGAAAGCTTGGCCTCCACGGTACCAGCCTGGCGCTCTGTCCTGCAGACGGGCCCTCTGACCTGGACGTACTTCGGGCGAGACCTTTTTCCTCGACCCTTCGGCCAGGCGTTGCCGGGCACTGGGAGTAGGACCCTCGATCCGCGGCCTCTTTTCCGGCCGGCCTCCTTCCTTTGGGACCTCAGCAGAGCGCTGCCGAGCTCCTTTACTTAAAGAAGTAGCAGGAGAGGAGGTCCCCCCGGCACCGGAGGACGCGAGGGACGAGGCAGGATCAAAAGCAGGGATCGAGGAGGAGGGCGGAGCTCAGTTTTTGAATAGCCTGACCGACAGGTCCTTCACCTTTACAGGAGACTGACGATGCTCCATCTGTGCTTCCTTTTCGGAGCTTAAGGAGGATGTATAGGCCTCAACGGCTTTTAGTAGGTCGACGGGCTCCGGATCGTCGCCCGGGGTGGAGGCCTCAGCTTCTAAGGCTACCTGAGGCTTGACGTCGGAGGGCTCGAGCGCTAGCTCCTCAACCGCTGAAGATAGGCCGGTCCTCCTCTTGATGAAGGAGTGGTACCTCGGCTCGTATCCCAATAGGTCCCAAGCTGCTCGACTGTGGTGACCTTGGTAAGCTTTCACTCCCTTCAGCCAATCGTCATTCCTTCTCCACCCAACCCGCTTCGCCTCCTTACTTCTCTAGCTGAAACCTGCTCGGCAAACAGAACTTGTCAGCTCGGCGGAAATAAAAAAGAAAAAAGAGAATAAGAGACTCTGTGAAGTCGGTATTTACTTAAAGGAGTCCCAAAGCGACGAGGGACCCTGTCTGCTTTTGCCGCCTCAGGTTCAAACTCTCCGAACTCCCAGTTACCGGAGACGAACAGGCAGTCGTCCCCGGCATGCCTATTCGAATCCTCCAAGTCGTGTACGAAAGGTTCCCTCCTCGGCTTCCCTCGAAGGTAATAACTATTGTCACTCCCTACGGATTTGCATAAGTCATATACATCCTCGATGTTGTGGACATCGAGGTTGGTACCAAGGATTCTATTCAATTCAGCCATGCCCATTATTATTTTGAAGATGTTTGGCATAAGCTAGCAGGGGCAGAGCCGCCACTTATGCAGACACAACCTAAGTAGAGGGTGGACGGGGAATCTAACCCCACCTTCTATTATTGCAACTAATGGAAATGGCATCCAGCCATTCCGGAAGGTCTGGTCGTCGAAGGCGTCCTCCGGGTCATCTAATCTAATTAGGACCTCGTCCAGGATCTTGTACATGGCCCTGAATCCTATTATGGCATGTGGGGTGTCAAGCCAATGTCTATAGATCCCCATTTCTAAGACTAGGAAGGATTGAGAAGACGAAGACCAGAAGATCGAGAAAAAGGGATAGAGGCCCTAGCAGAGGGGAAAAAACCCTAACAAAAAGGCACAAAAACCCTAAGGGGCAGAAACCTTAAGAAGGACCTTAAAGGGAATAGAAAACGCAGAAACAAAGAGAAGAAGGGGGAAGAGAAACTCACGAAGACAAGGAAGAAGCAAGGGCTCCGGGTTTGATTTGCTATGAACGCTCTGGAGGTCTCTTTCGCAGGAGTTTTTTGTTTCTCTTCTGAAGACGCCAAAATAGGAGAAGAGGGGAAGGGGGCCTGTATATATAAAGAAAGAAGTGCGCCCTTTCGAATTTCGAGGACACGCATACGAACCGTCCCCTCAGAAGCCGTACGTGTCGCTTCGAACCCTTTGCACAGCAGACCAGATGATGAGGCTTGGCAGTGACGGTACGTCTTCTGCAGCAATCCAGCTAGACCAATTGATTAACTTGGGTAAGCGAAGCGACATTGGCGCGTTCGGGCAATAAAGCGACGTGATAAGGATCGGACATCAGCAACCATCAGCAACTGATGTCAACATGAGGAGCTCCAAGCTCAACATAGGAAAACTTTACCATTATAATATTTAGCTCCCGATCTTAAAAAGTTACTGAACTCTTAAGAGGTCAGGAGCTAGGGGCAATTGTATGGGATGTTTCCATGATACAGAGATTGCCCCTAGTTCAAGTAAGAGTACCGACTAGGTTTATCTTGATCTCGGCTTTATTCAGCTCGGCAATTGTGCTAGCTGGTGCCGAGCTTGAACTAGCCTCGGTAAGAGTACCTGCTAGACCTTTTTGTGCTCGGCTTTGTGCGTCTTGACAGCAGTGCCAGAACTCACCCAAGTTTGACCTTGGTCCTTCTTCAGTTCGGTCCAATTAACCGAGATGAACACTGAGTGTGAAGTCTTAATTATGTAATAGTACGGTTACGTTGCAAAACATACTGTCAGATAGGGTGACCGCCAGATATAGATAAGGGGTTATCCCTATCTGACGGTCATATCCACATTTATGTATGAGATTGAGGTATGATACAATGGGACAGTACTTCCACCTACCTCCACTAAGGATTCGAGGAATGGTCCGATGGGACAACTCCTCCAACTACCTCCACTTAGGGAAGACTCGATGGGACTTCCGTCTATATATATACCAGAGGTAAAACCCAGAAGAGGTACGCCTTATGCACACATTCGCCTACATATACTCATACTCTAAACTCTCTCTTCTTCCCTACTCACTCTTCCCCCTGATTAGTGACTGCACTAACTTAGGCACCAGAGTGCCGTTGACTGACTGCAGCCAGGGTCTCTAACCTTTGCTTCCTCTTCCCCTTTCAGGTTTAAGGCATTTAATCTTTCCAAAGAAATTTGGCAGCAGTATCACGAGTTTAACACTCTCCTAATCAAGTCCGTAATATTTAGGCACTTACAATTAGAATGCTAGTATTTGATAAAGCTAATTTTATGTATAGCTAATCTAATAAATTCTCTTTTATTGTAGGACTGGTAGATCACACTTTCACCACACATGAAGATGAGAGTCTCCACATCATGAAGGTAGGATGTTAATTTCAAACAATTGGACCCAACAAGAGAGGAAAAATAGAACTATAATAATAAGGAAAGCCTTCCACGAAAGAAAGAAAGCTATTAGCTCACACACTTGCATCTTGCTGGAGTATTAAGGTTTCGGTTGTTTGTATACGAATTAATTTTTTTGTTAGTTTCCCACCAAACTTCATTTGTTGGGTGGTAATGTATAAATATCAGTTAGTCTACTTGTTCTTTCTTTTCTTTAATGAACGAGGATGATAATATTAAAGAAGAAACACATGTAGAACAAAACACACTTCTGGAAAAAACACATAAGAGAAGCAACAGAAGCATAAAGAAGTTTGCAAAGTAGAAATAAAACAAAAATTTATACTGAACAGAAAAACAACATGGGAGAGAGGCAAATAAGGATGGGTAATGGGTCTGAGTGTTTGGTGATAATTGTTGTTTCCAGGGGCAGGGCCAAGGGGTCCCGACCCTTGACTTTGAGTGTTTCACTAAGGAGGTGAGTAGAATTCCAAAATGGAACCTACCTACTGAAAATCTAGACTACTCAATGAAGGCCCTCCCCTCTATTTTACTCAAATCTACTCTAATAAGAGTTGGTCCAAATCTTTCGACCGTCCATGTCAACTATAGTATTGTCAGACTTTCATTGCATTGTGAATGACAACTATAGTATTGTCAGACTCCAACCCAAGTTTAGTATGATTAATATTGTTTTAGCTGTGATTAGTCTCTAAGTGGGGATTAGAGGACATTTAGCTTGGGTTTTAGCTAGAATAGAGTTTTAAATAGCTTTGGGGAATTTTGAAAGACATTGAGCTTGGTTTGACACGGCCCGGGGTGGCCCGTGTGACGCATGTCTATGTGGGAATTATCCTTTATTTTGAAAATTTTGATTTTTAATCCTTTTGATGCATTTTGGCTTATTCTACAACGTTTATGTTTACTCCGTCTTTGTTTGAACCCCAGAAATCCCCTTTTTCGGAAAAAAAAGAGGAAAACAGACTTTTCATATCCAATCTATACATGAATTTCGAAATTTACAAGTCATGAGGAAAATATATGTTTTGGAAATTAGATTTTTCGATGATTGATTTTCCCTTCTTCGCCGATCTCACCCAGGACCCATAGATGAGGTTTTTAGCCACTTGAAGCTTTGGGGCCAGTGGGGCCCACAACCCACTTAAACTTCAAAATAGCTTGCGTTTCCCTTCCTCTTTATTTCTCTGCCGCAGAACTCTTAGCTAAACCGAGGGGAGCTTTTCTTCTCCTTCTTTCTTGCCTTTGCATGCCCCATTGTTTAAGGTCCAAATGGAATTCTAACTTCAGTATCTTCTTCCTCAATCTGTGAACTTTCCAAATGTACCATTTTTGAAAAATTCTTGTTGGAACTATTTTCTCCTTCAAGCTTCTCTTCTTGTTTAGAGTTTCTAAAGGTAAGGAATGGCTTCATTTTTCAAATTTTGGCTTTTGATGAATCCTTTAGAGCCTCTTTATCATGCATGCAAGATCTTCTATGGAGATACCTTTTCATTTTCAAAATTTTGGGGTTTTTGAACTTCCTCCCATGGGGGTTTTTGTAGATTGGAGCTAGTAGCTGTGGAGAGGTATTGCTGGAGTGTTTTGCAGTTCTCTACTTAGCCAAGGCAAGTGAATAATCTGATTTGAGAATGCATGCTATAAAATCTTAATTCTTCCTAAATTTATGATTTGAAAATGCAATTGCATATAATGACTTGTCATGGAAGTTTCGATTTCAGGATGAATTTTAAATGATTAGTCTACTCTCAATTCTCTACAGGATTTTTCTTTGATAGTGTGGTACTTCTAAATCACTATGGCTGTAAAATGTTGGATTTCCAGTTATAAAGTGTTGTATTGACTCTTGTTAGAGTCTATTTTGTTGATGTGCATATGGAATGAGAAGTTTTGTTGTTGGGGGTTGAATGGAGTCTGGATATTGCTAATGGAAGCTCAGCTTGTGTATGAATGATGGAGGAAGTGAATGAAGGAAAAATAAGGGCTTGAATGCATGAAAAGAGTAGAAGTTTCTGTAGAAATTGAGCTCAGGCAGCAGCTTAGCTTGCTCGAGCGGGCCAATGGCCGCTCGAGCGAGTCAGGTGCTATTTGGCGAAGGAGCTGGTAGAAGGCTCGCCCACTCGAGCGAGCTTGGACCCGCTCGAGCGAGCACGCTTCTGGGAAGCTTCGCTCGAGCGGATGTTCCCTCGCTCGAGCGCACCTAGGCTCTGCCCCAAGGCTACTTCCGGCACACTGTTTGTTCTTGTTTGGATGTGTAGACCCCCTAAGGGCCTTTGGATGCTAGGGAAAGGGAATTTGGAATCCAAAACACTCGGTATAATAGAAATCAAGGGGGAAGAAGGAGGAATGTTCGATAATTGAATTATCGGGGAATTACTACAAGCCTCGATGGACACTTTATGTTCTCAAATGTTGGAGATCTTCAAAGGCACCAAATCCTTCGTTCACAGACCGACATTGATAAACTAAGTATATAACGAGACGACCCAGGTAAGCCATACAACCACTATAAACCACCTCATTCCAAGCTAGAAGATTTATACGCTTTTATTCTAAATCGATTTGAAATACCTTTGAGTGGGCATCCGTGAAGGAAATCTGGGTAAGTCTACTCGTTTGTTTTGCTTCGTAATTGTTCCATTTATGCTTTGCTCAGAGTAGTTCCTTTATTGATATGAGATGTATTTTGATGATTTGATATGTATCGATTCGGATTTGGTCGGCACCACTAAGCTTAGGTCGCCTAGTCGGGCTAATCACCCGGCTTGAGATCCTCAGATACTTTCGCCAATTGTAGCTTGGATACTTTGTTCTTTTGTTATCTATTCCGCGGCGGACTTTGCTTGTTACCTATCTATATTGGGTATTTATGCAATATATGTTTGTACCGGCCATTTTATATGGCAACGGTTACTTTGATTACTCTTGTTACTTCGGTATTAGGAGAATATAGTTCAATGTGGGTTGCTTTTGTTTTGTTCGGTTCTTATTAATCTTTTAAATGTTCTCAATGTTAATTCTTGAATGCGGTATTTTATCTTCCTTAACTCATCGTTACTTATGCTTAGACTTTCAAATGTATCACTATGATTTCAAATATCTTTGCAAACACTTGTCTTTCTATTATCTGCTTTATTTGTTTGCCAGGCCGTCGTGTCTAATACTCATTTGTTTGGTGCCAGATGTGGACCCCACTGGCCATGAGGCGAGCGTGAGGAGGAGGCGGTTGAGCCGCCGATTGCTAGAGAGTGGCAGTCCGATGATGTCATTTAGACACCGGGTTAGGTGATGAGACACGTATCATGTTTTGGGATTGATGTTTATTTTGAGAACTTGTTTACTAGCCTTTGTTAGCTTTTTATTGGGATGTATAACTTTAAACCTACTTTTGTGTTGCGGTAAAACCTAACTCTAACTTTGCATTTGCTTATGTATATGTTTCTCATTTTGATACGAGGCTTGAATACCTTTTTATGTTTTTGAATCATTAGTGTGTTTGCTACATGCTTCCGTGCATATATATATCTGTTGTGAACTTGATTGTCAACTTGTGACAGATCGCTTTCGAATCCTCACTACGAAAACCTGTGGGAAAAATAGTGTGTGCGGGGGAATTTTTCCGAGCCGCCGCGCCGCGGCTCCAGATTAGGGCCTTGGCTGGCTCGGTCTCGGTCTGGGGTTGTGATAAGTATCATGTGTAATCAGATGATCACAACTAACTAATAAACAAATCTTTCATTTAGTAATCGTCGGTTGATTATTTTATTTGTGGTCAATCCGAATATGTCGTACTTTGATTTGAGTAAGATACAATTCTAAATCACTAAAACAAAGGGAAAAGGTTTTTTAGTGGTTTGGCTTATCATGGTAAGCCCGAGTCTTTCCAAATTTTAAATGTGCTAAAAAGATTTGAAAAATCAGATCTTGAAAAATGACAATGTGTTTTTAGATTTAGGGTCGTTATTTGAATATTATTGAAAGAATCTAAAAAAATTAATTGCTCCTTAAATGATTAGTAATAAATATATGAACAAAAATTATTATTGGTCGACGATCGCTTCAGCCACTCTCCTCCCCTCTAGAAAGCTCTAGCTCCGCAATTGATTGTTTCCATCATTTTATGTCATTTTTTTTTTCATTGAGCTAAAAATAGAGATGTCAGTATAAACCACATTAGGTGGATGGTAAAAGATCGATCTGACTTAAAGTGTTCAAGCATAAAACTTTCTTCAAGTTGGATTGATATAATCGGTTTGAAGTTCAGGTCTAATTGGATATTTACAGAAATGCTATTTACCATGGTGTATAATATGACATTTACAAAAAAAAAAAAAAAAAAAAAAAAAAAAAAAAACCAGAAAAAACTAAAGTATATTGCTATATATTATATGCAACATAAATAACATATATTTATAGTAGGGAGTTAAACCATAAAACACATGTTAGACTAATTAATTCCTACAAAAGGTCTCACTTTTAAAAGTTTATCACGGTATATTTTTTGACTTTTAAAAGTTAACTATTATAGTGTATTGTCTTCCTCCCGCTGTAGTATGAAATCAGAAAAGTACCCCTCTGAGTTACAATGTCACAAACGAATTTCAAGGGGCCCTCATGAAAGTACAAGCAGTTATTGTCTATCTTGAAACCCAAACTCGTGATGTTAATATTTTATCTTGTATGAAACCTAGAGAAGAAATAGAGATTTAGAGAGGAGTGGATAAAGATTGAAGAGAGGAAAAAAAGAGGAATATGGTGATGAATGGAGAGACTAAAGTCGATCTAAACCGATTTATTCATTGGGATTTGAAAAATAGTTGCTAAAGAAGCATTGGATCATGACAGATTTTGGCCGTTCTCTTCTTTTTGCTTGTACCTGTGAACTCCATTAGAAGAGAGAGGAAGGCTAGGGAAGCATGAGAGAGAAAGGGAAGGACATGAGTGTTGAGGGAGAAGGGAAGAGAGAAAATTGGAATAAAATGAAAACCTAGTTTATTGCATTCTACTAAACTAAATTATATTCACCAACATCTATAGAAAAATCTCAGCGAACCTGTTAAATAAAAAGTCCTAATCAAAATCGGAAACACTACTCCATCCAAATCAAGAAAAGAATATTCCAAATAATATCTTAACCTATATAGCGTCATCGGCCCAACCTCTCCGGTGCATCTACTTAGTTAGCAATGAGCTCAACAAATCCCATCAGTGCCGAATCTTATTATCATTACGCTAAGTCTCCATCTGAATTTACGAAAAATCATCCATGTTCGTGATGCTAGCTTGTGCCGGTCTTCAAGACCGTATGGCAACTTCAAGTAGATCATCATGCCAACCCCCCGTATTGAAAAGCACATTTGATATTCATCTGCTTGAGTCTTCACCACTCACTAGCTGTCAAAACAATATACACATGTAAGTTCTAGATCTTCGTAATAAGATTGAAAGTCTTGTCAAGAGCAAACTTGTATTGCTGGTAGAACCCCTTTGCTTCTAACCATGCTATGTAGCAATCTGTGGGACCACCTGACCGACTTTCCCTATTGCCTACTCACATGCATCCAACTATCTTCACACCATATGTACATAATACCACCTCCCATGTCTCATCCTCAATCATGGCTACAACTTGATTGCGTATTGCGTCTTGCCACTCCTTGATATCTTGGCTTATCAGTTCCGTAATTGTGTGAGTCTCTGAAATGTTGCAAGAAACAAACCCATAACTATTTTATCAATGATGTATTGATGATTTGATCCGATCCTGAACTGATCATCCTCCATTTTTTTTTTTCTTTTTCTTGAAATGATCTTTCACATGATCTTTATGCCACCGAGAACCCGGTACCTCCTGAGGACTTGATCTAATCCCTGATTGATCAACCTCCTCCACCTTTGATTGCTTTTCCTTGAACTCATAAATTTCTGATGTTAGTGCATACTCATGGATTTTGACGGTAGTCGCAAAATTCGCCATTAGGTCCTGGCCATTCTCCTCGCTGGTGCCCACTTTCTCATTGGCTTCCCCATGCTTCTAGTCCTCTCCTGCTGAATTTCCCTCACTGACTACCATCTTCACTTTGCAATCCCATGCAATGTGTCTCAACTTACCGCATTGATAATAGACCATGTACTCTGTGGGTTTTGGCTTCTTGGCAAATATGCATTTAAAAATAAACCATGCTTCCTTTGTAGTCTTTACATCCATTATATGATCAAACATGTCATCTTCCACCAACATCTTGATTGAAAATAGAGTTGTTGTGCCTTTTGCGATCCAATTTACCCTTGTAGTTGCTTTTTCTGGCGGTGTCGTGTTTTACCCACATGTTATGTCTCATATGTCGTGATTTCACAAATAGGATTCCATTGCTTTCTCCACAAGTTGTAATTTGACTTACTATGGAATATATTAGGAAAAGGGAAGAAAATCCATTTTGATGTTAATCACTACTGATTTGATCATATATACCTCTATCTCTACACTACTTGATGGCACCTGTTCACGGATCGTCTCGGGACTACCGGGGTCAGCGGATGTGAGAATCCATAGGGTATAACCCTTTTGTAACCAGAGACGAGCTAACCTCATTGATTTCTTTTTGTGTACGGTATGCCAAATTTTTTATTTTACTTAGAAATAACAAGTGATGATCCGTATATCCACCTTTTCAAGTAGAAAAGAAAATAAACTTTTCTCTAACATTCATTGCACATGTGTTAAGAAAAGAAACATAATTTAAAATTTGGATGCCATGAAAGGTGATTTTTTTGCCGTGAAAGGTGATTTTTTTAATAGTAAAAGACGATTTACAATTCTCATCAAAAGAAAAGACAAGACTTTTGTTTTTTCTATCTATTTTAAAAATACAAATACAATGAGAAGAAAGAAACTGGAATCTGACTTCAAAGGAGATTGCAGGGGCTCGTTTAGATTGACAGTCGCATGTCATGTTTGGGCTTCGCCGTCATCCTTTAGATAACAGATGATGCTTTTGATTCTGTTGGCTCGGCTTGAACCTCAGATTTTTAGAGAGTAAGGATCAAGAAGAGATCGTATATTCAATAAAAATATAAGTAGACGGGTTAAAAAGCTATGTCTAAGCCATGAAGATAGAAGAATAGGGCCTTCAGGGTAGCCCTCCAAGGGTCTTCAATCACCTTGTGATAGTGGTTGTTACGAAGCTTCTTCAACGGAGGAGAGATCGTTATTGGAGCGTTGTAGCAATGATGAAGAATTTGTGTGAAACTTTGCACATCATCATGCCTTGGAATGGTGAAAATGACCTCCTTTTGTAGGTTTTTGGTACGCATGTGGTAGGTCTATGGGCTGTAAATGCATTAAATGTATTAATGCTCCACGATGGGAGGAGTTACATGTTTTTAATTTTTGTTTTTGTAACTCTTTTTCCTTGAGTTTTGATTGGTTGGGGGAGAATATGGGAATTTATTTGCATTTATCCTTCATGATGGGAAAAGTTACGTGATTTAATACCCCAATTGTTTTGTTTTGTAACTTCTCTTTCTTGGAGTCTGAATGGGCTGTCCATGATAATGGGTAATTAAACACATTCATTTGTTATAAAAATGGCCCATTAACTGCATTAAGTGGCCGCTGAAGTGCTTAAAGAGTTGTGTGCCACGCCGCGTCTTTTGGAATTCTACCTGCAATGTAGGGAGCCTTGATCACTGATGGATTTCTCATATTGATTGTCGTCGGATGATCACGCAATTTCAGAAATTGGTTGCCACCCGTGGGTCAATACCATCGATCCTGTCGATTTCTCGATCGGTTAGGCAGAAGGCATGTTTTCTTGGTTTGCCGGTTGACAACTTCGAGGTGTTCGATGACGAACCCATGATTTCGACGGTGAATCCGTGATGCTATCAAAAACTGACGGATTTCGTGCCTCGAAAATCAGATTTTTAGAAAATCATAGAGGCAAAATGGCTTGAAACGCCAAAAAGACACAAAACAAGGGTTTTCGGCGAAATCCGGTGACCCGGATTTCTTGGATTACAGAAGACCATGCAGCGACCATGGGGCAGTTTTGCCCACTTGGTCGCGTTTTTCTGCCTTTTTCTTGTTTTTCTGATTTTGTTCTTGGCATTTTGTACAACTTTTTGTATGATTTCTGTGCATAAAACTTGACAAGAAGCCGTGCAAAACGGAGGGAAATGTTTCTGACTTCCAGGAAAGCTGAAGACTTTTGTCGTACAGGGTGATGATTTGCCACCAGAAGCCAAAACTGGGTCAAACGATGTCGGAATGACCTGAAATTTGAGGTGAAGCTTTATGGACAAGGCATAAGTCCAACCATAGGCTTTTGTTTGGATTTTCAAGTTGTGTGGGGTCCTGTCGCCAGTAGGCTTAATTTTGTTGCGAGGAAGCCACCGCACTTTGATGTATGGTCAAATGATGTTCGATTGACTTGAAATTTGAGAAAGATCATATTGGAATCATTTTAAGATGATCCGTTAGCTATGATTTACAAATCATGGTCCCAAGGGGTCCGTCGTCAGGTGACCTGATTTAGCTTTCAAGGGTTGAAAATCGGGTCAAATGATATCGAAAGGTCCTGAAACTTGACATGTAGCCCCATGGAAGCAATTTGAGACCATCCGGAAGTTTTTTTTTATGAGTGACAACCTCAGTAATCTCCGCCGCCGGGAGGCCTAGTTTTGCTACTTGAGGGTTGATGTTGGGTCAAACGTTGTCGGGTTGACCTCAAATTTGACATAGAGCCCCTCAGAAGTACTTTAAGATCATCCACAATGATTGAAGATTTGATATCTGCGATGCTGTTGTCGCCGGAAGGGCTAACTTTATCGCATGTAGAATGCGGCCTTTTGCATTTTGGGCTAAACTGTGTTGGAATGGCTTGAAATTTGATGTAGAACCTCCTACTGACACTTTGAGACCAATTGTGTACTCTATTTTGTGAAACAAGGTCTCCAGTTTCACCGCTGTCGGGAGCTCCGGTTTAGATGCTAGAAGAGTAAAGTTAGGCCAATGATGTCGAAATGGCCCAAAACTTTACATGTACTCTTCTTATTACTGTTTTAAAGGATCTTAAAGTTTCTGGATGGTTTTTACAAAACCTGATGCTTAAAGTAGCTTTGCCCATTGTGGCTTAATATGACTTCTTTGATGTTGAAGAGGCAAAGCGATATTTTTGGTGTCAAAACTACTATGTTGATCGTGTCACCATAAGTACGACGACAAAAGTGGATTTGTAATCCGATGGCAGATGGCCCCTAAATCAACAGTTGAATCTCAAAGCTCTAATCTAGTCAAGCCCTCCTTTGATAGTGATTTATTGATCATGTCGTATTGTTGCCTTAGAACTATGAGGACTAAAATTTTTGTGTTGCTTGCAGCTGGGCTGTTGTTATGAGAGGTTTAGGTTCGCTTAACCTTGACCTAGCCTGGCTTGGATAAAACCAAGCCCGGGTGCTTAGCATTGCCGCAAACATGAAGCCTTACGAGATGGTGAGCATCTGTAGGCAGTTAGTGAGATCGTACGAGCGGCAGCTGTTTGCCGGTCAAGGGATGCTACGATAATGAGACCCTCGTTCTCTCTATTGGGTTCAGTGATTGGCCTTCCCTATTTTTGTTTAATTTAAGAATTCAGCACCACCATGTTGACATAAAAAAAATGTCACTTTGCCTCTTCATACACTTTCAAAATCAAAGAAGCTGCATCAAGCTACTTCAAGCATCAGATTTTGTCGAAACCGCCTGAAAACTTCAAGACCCTTCAAAACTATCATAAGAAAAGTACACATGAAGTTTTAGGCCATTTCGATATCATTGGTCCTAACTTCACGCTTATAGCAACTAAACAGGAGTTCCCTGTGGCGGTGAATTTAAAGACCTTGTTTACAAAATAGAGTATACAATTGGCCTCAAAATGCCACTAGAAGGCTCTACAACAAATTTCAGGCCATTCAGACACCGTTTGGCCCAAAATGCAAAAAGCCGCATTCTCCATGCGACAAAGTCCGCCCTTCCAGCGACAACAGCATCGGAGACATAAAATCTTAAATCAAAGCCTGTGGATGATCTTAAAGTGCTTTGAAGAGGCTTTATGTTGAATTTCATGTCAAGCCGATAACGTTTGACCTAACATCAACCCTCAAGTAGAAAAACCAGGTCTCATGGTGGCGGCAAAGATCGCCGCGGGCATCAATAATCAAACAAAGATAATGGATGGTCTCAAAATGCTTCCAAGGGCTACATGTCAAGTTTCAGGTCTTTTCGACACCATTTGACCGGACTTTGACCGCTTAGAAGTTAAATCAGGTCTCTCAGCGACGGAGCCCCTCGAGATCATGATTATTGATTCAGAGCTAACAGATCATCATAAAATGATTTCAAGAGGCTCTCTATCAAAATCAGACATTGTTTGACCCTACAACAAAGTGAGGTGGCTTCCTCGCAATAAAAATAAGTCTTTTGGCGAGAGGACCCTACACAGGATCAAAACTCAAACAAATTAAAGCCTGTGGTAGTTCTTATTTCTTACCCCAAGCTGCAGGTCATTCCGACATCATTTGACCCAGTTTTGGCTTTTGGCGGCAAATCGGCACCCTACGCGACAAAGAGGTGGCAATCGGATCGGGTTGTGCTAAACGGGTCGGACCCGTTTATTAAACGGATTAGACAAGTCTAACCCGCATCCGACCCGTTTATTAAACGGGTCGGAAACCCCTAGCCCGCACCCACCACGGGTCAACCCGACCCAACCCACTTAAACCCGCATAACATTGCGGGTTATACAGGTCAGGTCGACCCGTATACTTGAATAAGTGAGTGATAAGTTTCTTTACAAGAAAAAAATGTTAGAAATAAAACAGTTTTTTCATAAAAATAAAAAGTATCATATCAAAATAAAAAGATACTATAGAATTGAGTGATAAGTTTCTTTACAAAAAAAATTATAATAATAACAATACAAGCATGGCTCATGCAAGACGAGCACATCGTAGTCCACAAATCATTTTAAAAAAAAAACCATCCATGTAAGATGAATAATTCTAAATTGTGTGACACATGGTAAGCATAATATTTACTTAGTCCTACTATAACAAATATGAAATATAAAATCACTGTCATATTAAAAAATTCTGTTATGCACCCTCCTTAAATTAAGTATTGGTAATCTTAAATAGACTTAAATACAAGAATTAATGCGGATTTTGCAGGTCAAGCGGGTCATCCCTAACCCGACCCGCATAATTGTGGGTCACGAATACTTGACCCGTGACCGACCCGCCTATCAAACGGGTCAGGTTAAGCGGGTATTACGCGGGTCGGGTAGGGTCGGTTTGGCGGGTCGAGTCATATTTTGCCACCTCTAGGCCGACAATGTCTTCGGCTTTCCCGGAAGACCAGAAACTTTGCCCTCCGTTTTGCACGGCTTCTCGTCAAGTTTTCGGTTGGAAAATCATACAAAAATGCCAAGAAAAATATGCCAAAGAAGAAAAATTAGAAAAAACCAGAAAAGGCCGAAAAACGTGACGAAAATGGGCAAACCTACCCCATTGTCGCTGGCAACCTTGGATATCTAGGGTCGCCAGATTTCGCCGAAAACCTAGTTTTTGAGTCTTTTTCGCGTTTAGAGTCGTTTGGCCTCTGTAATTTTTTGAAAATCTGATTTTTAGGGCAAGAAATCCGTCGATCTTTAACAGCATCATGGATTCTCCGTTAAAATGATGGGTTCATCATCGAAAACCTCGAGATCGTCAACCGGTCAACCAAGAAAGTAAAGTTTCTGCCCGACTGATTGAGAAATTGACAGGACAGATGGTATCGGCCTACTGGTAGTTATTAATGTCTGAAATAGCATGATCATTTGACGACAATCGGTATGAGAAATCCACCGGCAATCAAGGCTCCCTATGTCGCGGGTAGAATTACAAAAGACGCGGCGTAGCTTGCAACCCGTCAAGCACTTTGGCGCCGGCCACTTCATGCAGTGAATGACCAATTTTTATAACAAATGAATGTAGTTACTTACCTGTAATCTTGTGATGGAACGCGCTCCGAGGCGCCGTGGGGCGGCTACCGGGGTCGGCGGAACGTGGGAGTCCGTCGGGTCCGGCCCTTTCGCGCCCTGGCGGGCCTGAAGCGTGCATCAACATTTTTTTTGGGTGGGTGTGCCAGATTTTCTATTTTACTTGGAATTGCAAGTGGTAATCCGGAGATCAACCTTCGCAAGTAAAAAGGAAATCAACTTCTTTCAAGTTTTCCATTGCGCATATATTTAAGAAAAGAGACATTTTCTTAGTTTGCCGTGAAAGGCGATTTTGTTTGGCATTTATAGCCGATTTTGGCGTTTATAGCCGATTTACAATTCTCATCAATAATGAAAAAGACAAGAGTTGTGGTTTTTGTCTCTTTTAGAAAAATACAAACTACAATGAAAAGCAAGAAAAGGAAGATCTAACTTTTCAGGAGATTGTGGGGGACTCGTTCAGATTGACGGTCGCAAGCCATGTGTGGGCTTCGCCGTCATCCATGCAGATGAGAACAGAGGATGCTCTTGATTCGCTTGGCTTGGCTATAACCTCAGATTTTTAGAGGACAAAGACCAAGAGAAGGTCCTATGTCCAATAAAAAGCTAAGTAGACGGGCTGAAAAGCCACGTCTAAGCCATTGGAGGCAGCAGGAGAAGGCAAGGACCTTGGGGGGGGTGCCCCCCAAGGGACTTTTGTCACCTTGTAGTGGTGGCCGGTGCAGAACTTCAGCAGAGTTTTTTTCTCTCTTTTTTCTTTCTCTGGATACGAGCTCTGGATTCTTTCCGATCGATCGATCTCGATTTTTTCTGATCCCCATTTCAATGGAATGCTCTCCTATTTATAGGCTTTTGGTAGCCATTTAGGAAGGTTTATGAGCCTTAATGGCTTTAATGGGAGGAGTTACAAGATTTATTTCTTGATTTTGTAACTCCTTTTTCCTTGAATCTGATTGGCCGATGGAGATTAAGGGCTTTTAATCACCTTAATTACCATAATGGGAGGAGTTTCATGGTTTAAATGCCATGAATCAATTGACTTGTAACTCCCAAATGCTTGCTTCTGATTGGGCCGTCCAAAGGAATGAATTAATGACTATAATAAAGCTAGTCAATTAACCACATTAATTGGTCGCCGAGCAGTCGAAGAGTCGCGGGCCGTGCCGTGTCTTCTGGAATTCTTCTGGCGATGATCATCGATGGATCTTCATGCTGATCGACATCGGATGAACATGTAACTTCAGACATTGATAGCTAAGAGCGGGCCGGTGACATCTGTCTTGTCGATTTCTCGATCGGTCGGACAGAAAGAACACTTTTTTTGGTCGACCGGTTGGCGATCTTGGAGCGATCAATGATGATTTTATGCTTTTGGAGGTTGACCCGTGATTTTGACGGATGTCGGAGGATATGAGTCAATTTCAAGCACTAAAAATCACATTTTCAGGAAACCACAGGGGCCAAAGTGCGCGAAACGCGAAAAAAGACGGAAAAAACGGGTCACCGGCGGAAAATCCGGTGACCCGGACTTCCATGGTCGCCGGCGACCATGGGCCATGGTCGCAGGGGCCTGCGACCTTGGTGGAATTTTTTCCCTTCGGAGCCCGTTTTGCAGTCGTTTTGAGGTCTTTTTCGTCGCCGTTTTCTTCTGTATTTTTCCTGACATTTCTTCTCATTTATTTGCTTGATTTCCCTGTAGAAAACCTGATGAGAATCCTTGCATTTTTAGAGTGCAAAGTTTCTAATTTTCCGGGAAAGCCGAAGACTTTGTCGCGTAGAGCTGCTGATTTTCCGCCAGAAGCTGAAACTTGGTCAAACGATGTCGGAATGACCTGAAATTTGAGGTGAAGCCTCCTGAGCAATAAATAAGACCAACCATAGGCTTTTGTTTGAGTTTTGAAGCCGTTTGGGGTCCCGTCGATGCTTCACTTGATTTTGCTGCGGGGAAAATGCCGAGCTTTGATATGTGGCCAAACGATGTCCGATTGACCTGAAATTTGACGGGGAGCCTATTGGAGTCATTTTGAGACGTTCCATGGGCTCCGTTTTGGATGTCATGGTCCCGGGTTGCTCCGCCGCCGGTAGGCTTGATTTTCTCTCGGAGCATCGAAACCTGGTCAAACGTTGTCAAAATGACCTGAAATTTGACATGCAGCCTTTTGGAAGCATGTTGAAGCCACTCATGCACTTGGTTTGATGAGCGAAGGCTTCGGTGGTTCCCGCCGCCGGGAGGCTTGATTTTGCTGCTCGAGCATTGATGGAGGGTCAAACGTTGTCGGTTTGACTTGAAATTTGGCATGGAGCCCTTTTGAGACATGCTGGAGTCATCTATAGGCTCTGATCGAAGTTTTGACGTCTCCGATGATGTCGCCGCCGGGAGCGCCATTTTAGCTGTCGGAGAAGCGAAGTTAGGCCAAATGATTCTGAAATGGCCCGAAACTTCATGTGTACTCTTCTCTTGGCTATCTTGAAGGATCTTGCAGTTTTTGTTTGATTCTGACAAGATTTTATTTTTTGGAGAAATTGCATTGCCTATTTATGGCAGGTTGCGACTTCATGCAGCTTTCTTGATGTTGAAGAGGCAAAGTGACATTTTTGGTGTCAACAAATGCCCCCTCGAGGTACAGCGACGAGTTGCTTGACTTTTGTAGTCGATGTGCCTCGAAGAGATTTTTGAAGGAGAGCTTGTGTCTTGACCAAGAGTCTTTGAGCAATCCTTCCTTTGGTAGAGTAGCCTTTGAGCTTCCAGGGGAATTTTATGGTAGTGAAAGGAATCACACACCATCTCGAGGCAAAGTTTTGAAGATGACATCAGGGATGTGGATTTGGGTTTCTGTTTTTGATCTTGTGACCTAACCAGCTATATATGGCAGGTTAGGGGATCGGGTTTTGGTTTTGACCTTGTGACCCAATAAGCTGTATGTGGCAAGTTGGGGGATCATGATTTGGTTTTTGGTTTTGGTCTTGTGACCTAACAAACTGTATGTGGCAAGTTAGGGGACCAGGATTTGGTTTTTGGTCACTCTTTGGGACTGTGTGGGTCCATTGGAGTGGTTTGGATTTTTGTGAAATGTCAATTTCAAGATTTTGGCTCAATTTGGTATATGAGGCTGGATGGTTTGATTTTTGGAAGCTCATGGGGCTTGGGATTTTTTTGTATGGTTCAATCAACTCAAAAGAGGCATGGAACCATTATTGTATGCTCTTGGTAAGAGGGATTTTTTTTCCTGACTAAAAGCCCATTTTTTTTTTTTTTTTTTTTTTTAGTGCCTAGGTGGTCAAACCTGGCTCATATGGGCTAACCCATGGGACCTTAAGCTTTTTAGGATGGCTTAGATCTCATGTGGGGTCATTTTTGTAAAGAATATCTAAAGATATCTCATTTGGATAGAGAATATCTAAAAATATCGTTATGGGAGAGAATCTCTCATATTCCCTTAATTTGGGAGGGAATATCTCAAGGTATCTTTCTTTTTGGGAAAGAATCTCCAATATCCTTTTTTTGTTGGAGAGAATCTCTCATTTGATTGATTTTGGGAGGAAATCTCTCAAAGACATCTTTCTTTTTGGGAAAGAATCTTTCTAATTCTTTCTCTTTTGGTAAGGTTACTAATTAGTAGCACTTACCTTTCTTCTTTGTTTCCTTCTTTGATTTGCTCTCTCCTATAAAAGCAAAGGAAGGTAGGATCTCTTGCTCTTATTGCTTTCTTTTGCAACAATCTCAAGAGAGCTCCAAGACCAAGAGTTTTTCTTTCAAGAAAACTCCATGTAGAGAATAGGATGGAAAAAAAGTGTCTTCTCTTTTTTTTTTTTTTCTTTCTATTCTTCTTCTCTTTTTTTTTTCTTTTTTTTTCCACGTGATTTCTGTTTTTTTTTTTTTTTTTCACGTGTGTCTCTTTTCTCTTTTTTTTTTTTTTTTTTTTTTTTTTTTGTGGGCCGTACGGACAGATCCGTACGGATCTGGTCAGTACGGCCACGTGGCCTGATTTTTTTTTTTTTTTCTTTCTCCCTTTTTTTTTTTTTGAGAAAGTTTCTTTTTTTTTTCTTTTCTTTCTCCCTCTTTTTTTTTTTTTTTGAGAAAGTTTCTTTTTTTTTTTCTTTTTGCTCATCATGATAATGCGTTTTTATGCAAATCTAGATGTTCATGCATGTACTTTTTGTAGATTGAGCATGATAGCATACCTGAAAATCTTTGCAAATTTGGGAATTTGGAGCTCGCAGCGATGTTGAGCCCTTCTTGATTTTGCGGAGATTTTGAGGTTTCGAAAGTTTGGAGTTTCGGAGCCCGCAGCAATGTTGAGCCCATCTTCAAACTTTCTATTTCCGTCGGGGTATTTCCTTTTTCTTTGGAATTGCCCCGGAGTCATGCCAAAATTTCGCCAGATTTTTTGTGGGACAAAGTGACCCCTTTTTTTTTTAGCGAAATCCTGTCATTTTGATGACGATCTTTTTCTTTTCCAACCTTTGCAGGTGGTTCCTCCAGAGTGAACAAGGGTAAAGAGCCTGCTACAAGCGTACCTCGTCGATCTGCTAGATCTTCCAATGTGGCTGTTCAGCAAGCCAGGGAGAAGGTCCAGTTTGTTGAGAAGAACTTGG
Source organism: Umbellularia californica (assembly GCA_028538565.1). Classification (NCBI taxonomy): domain Eukaryota; kingdom Viridiplantae; phylum Streptophyta; class Magnoliopsida; order Laurales; family Lauraceae; genus Umbellularia; species Umbellularia californica. The sequence goes on from JAPQWN010000006.1 coordinate 26,552,412, forward strand.
AAGAGTGCGATTCCCTCAATCGCGATTAGATGAGACAGCGATTGATTGCTCTCAAGGATGAGGAGTTCTATAAGATCATGGTAAGCAACCGTCCTTGGGTTATGGACGATCTGAGGGTTTTACCCAAGCCTACCTTCTTCTTTGGAGATGCAGTCCCTGACGACTTGACATACCAAAGGAGATGTTTTCAGTTCTCTTACACAGCAAATGGTGAGGAGAGAACTATTTCTACCCGGTCGTCTTTTGATAGGACCATCTCGATCCTGAGCCTTTCTCCCACGTGCCCTAAGAGGGAAGATCCTCCGAGCTGGGTGAAGAGGACCAGTGTGATCAAGACCGGGGTTTTTGTTGGTGGACCCTCCGGATATGCGGAGAAGCCACCTGTCCGTATGGACATGTTGATGCCAGCCAGCGGCTACCAGGGCTCTGATTATCCGTCGGTCGATTTGAGACCGGTGGGCCTTGGCGTTTTCAGCGGTGACGGCAGTACTTGGGTGAAGCCTTTTCGACTTCGTGGCCGTTTCAATGTTGACTCCGATTGGAAGTCATGGACTGACCACACCTTGCTGATTGGGGGCACCGTTTTGAAGGAAGCCGGGATTTTTGACGCGGTCCGCGCTTTTACGGAGACCGTGACTTTTTCCGATGATGCCTTCATGGCTATGTTGGAGTCTTTCCTCCCTCAGACCAATACCTTCGTTGTCACGAACGGTGAGATTGGTTTTTCTCTGAAGGAGTTGAGTGCTATTACTGGATTGCCCATCCTTGGCAAACTCTACGAGGAGTTCATGCCGATTGACAGCGTCCTTGAGGAGCAGTCAGAGGAGTTCAGGCTCCTATACTTTCAGCTCGTCGCCTTCTATGATTTTTTGAAGGAGGGCTCGAAAGTGAGATCCAGCAGTTGGAAGAGTTATGGCTCTTCATTCTTCAACTTCTTTGACGGTGGAGAACCTTCTGATAGCATGACCCGGGAAGACAGGAAGAAGACTTCGGCCATACAGGAAGAGTTGAAGGGTTTCTTCGCGAGCACAGATGTCATTTGTTCTGACATTGTACTGCGGAGAGATCTTGCTGTTTACCTCACTTTTTGGCTAGGTGAGGCTATTTTTGCTGGTGGAGATGGGACGCACATCAGGCCGCATTGTATTTTTCCGGCTTGTCAGATGGCGTTTGGAGAGCGGCTTGCTTTGGTGCCCGCTCTTTACTCCTACCTGTGTACCGAACTACAGGCTGCTGCTTTCTTGGTTCGGCTTGGGCTCCCTATGAATAGGGTATTTTCAGCCCATAACTTTTATTCGTGGTTTGTATACCACTGTCCTAGCTTCCACCAGCTGGGTGCTGCACAGGATGATGATCCTCTCATGATTCGATTGGCTAAGGGAAAAGCCGTATCCGAATCACTTTTGTTTGCCCGCATGAGGATCCGACGATTCAGGGATGTCGAGATGGGGCAGTCTTCAGTTAAGCTTTCTCCGGAGTTGCGGAAGAAGGCTTTTGATTTTGGTGCCTCCCGAGACTCTACCAGAGCAGGGTCGGGTACTCTTTGACCAATGCAGAGAAGGAGTGGCTTTTCAGCATACGAGTCGGCACGATGGTGTACCGTAGACATCTTTTCGTCGACATCCAGCCGTATGTACCTTCTCGCTTTGCACTTCAGTTGGGCTTCTCTCAAGGCGTTGTTGGAGCGCCTTCGAGTATGGTGAAGCGTTTTGGGGGTTTGCAGGATGGCAGAAATGCATGGGCTTTCTATAGTGCTGAAGACACTACTGCCACGATTTCTTATCCTGAGCTGTCGACTTTCCGAACTGCCGGCTTCACGAAGTGGTTCGCGGAGAGCTTTTTGGCATATCGGGGGCTTTCCAAGAAGGAGCTTGATGTAAAGCTGTCTTCTGGAAAAGGCATTGGGAAGTCGGATGGCGTCCGGCGAGAGGAAGTTTGGGCCTTCCTTTCTGGAGAGAAGCACAAGATAGGCTTTCTCGGTGACCAGGGCGTCATTGGTTCTGAAGCTGTTCGGGAAGTACCTGATGAGGCTTTGGAGCAGCTAGAACAGGAGGAAGCTGAACACGACGCTTGGATGCAAGCGGCACAGAGACGAGCTTCCGTGGAGTCTACTGGCAAGAGTAGACCATCCAGTGAGGAGTCAAGTGAGAAACCTGACTCTGATAGTGGGGCGGGTTCTTCTAGGAAGCGAACCCGTAGAGGTAGGAAGAGGAGGAGGAGTCAGCGTCACACGGGGCGGGACGAAGACTCTCCTAATGTGGAAGTCCCTCTCACTGTCAATGAGGAGGTGCCAGGGGAAGCTGACGAACCTCCGGAGAAGAGGATTCGGGAAGAAGAGACCATCGGTGAAGGTATGATTCCTCCTTTTCCTTTTTCTGCTTCTTTCATGGGACTTTCCATGTTCTGATTTGTTTTCTCACCCTGCTGCTGCTTTTTTTTTTAGCAGAGGATGAAGACTTGCCGATGCCTGAGGTTCCGACCGATGAGGCGGTGATGGAGCCGGTTATGGCATCTGAAGAAGAACCGAGGGACTCTGGAATGATTCCAGAATCTCCAATTGGTATAACTTCTTTCGCTTTCTCTTTTTTTTTTTTTGCCTGCGACTTGATTTGCTAACATTTTTCTTGTCAGCTGACTTGCCACAGGATTCCGATGACTTTGAACCATCAATGGACGCAAATGTTGATGATGCTTCTGATGAGTTCATGGAGGAAGAGAGTGTTCCGCCAGTCGTCGAAGAAGGTACTTTGTAGTGATGACCCTGATGATTCTTTTTGAACAGGATCATATTCATACCTTTTTGTGTTTCATTTGCAGGTTTTGAAGTGACAGAAGAGAGTCCATCGCTTTCTTCAGAACCAGAGCAAGGGATGCCAGAGGTCGATCCGGAGGTAGAGACCAGTTCTGACATGATTGAGGAGATGCCTCGTGTTGAGATTCCCTCTCCAGTGGCTCCAAGTGAAAAGAGTTCTTTTGTTACTCTTCCAATGGGACATGACATGAGCAGCCGATCAGCGGAAAAGGGTGAATCTTCATCCAGTTCGTCTCTTCAATTTGCGAAGAAGGTGCTGGCTCGGGTTTTGAGTTCTTGGGTCAAGACTCTCCTTTCTGGACACTTGGAGGCAGGATTTGGCATGATCCCACATGTACAGGAGATTCTGACCGACACCGAAGAGGTTGGTCTGGATGTCACAGGTGCCAGGGCGATCGTTGATAGGATCATTGCACTGGGTGACAAGTGGTTTGAGACCATGGGTTTCCCTGACGACCAATTCTTCAAGGAGATGTTCTTGGACCCTGCTGATAAGGCTAAGTCTGACCTGAATGAGGCTACACAAAGCAAGAAGCAGCTAGTTCGGGAGAAGAACAAGGAAGAGCTAGCCATCATTGGATTGAGGCATAACCTTAACGTCCTTGATAGGGAAGTTGAGGAGGCCAGGAAACGTCTTGAGCATTTGAAGGCACAAGTCGATGCGAAGTGGGCTGCTATAACAGAGGCTCGTGACAGGTAGAGTACTCTGATTCGCAGGGTTGCAGATGCTGGTCAAGTTCTCGAGAGGAGGACTCTAGAAAACGAACGATGGCAAACTGCTGGGGAAGAGCTTCCCGGTGTAAAAGAAGGGTTACGGCATTCGCCAGCATCTCATGGCAAGTTCCTGAAGAAGTGTGCCTTGGAAACTCTGACGGCTGAGGCCAAAAGTTTGCTTGAGGAGCTGAAGCTTTGGCTAGAGACCATTTTTGGCTGAGCTCCTGATTTTTTATAGCAGAAACCATTCTTCTTTTTTTTGGTACCACATGTATTTTTTGGTACTCTTTTTTTTTTGTAGTGCTTGTGAACACTTTCTTTTTTTTTTTTTTGGTACCACATGTATTTTTTTTGGTACTTTTTTTTTTTTAGTGCTTGTGAACACTTTCTATTTTTTTTTTGCTTTGGTACCACATGTATTTTTTTTGGTACCTTTTTTTTGTGTTCCCTACGCTCACTCAAATCTTTTTGTGATGAAAGCAATTGCTAAATGGGATTTGATCAAAAGCTTTGTCATTTTGTGAAAATCTTTTGTCAAATAATTGTTTTGGCATGGGAGCCTGATTTTGGTTGTGGCGTGAAAGCCGATTTTGAGATGGCATGGAAGCCGAAATTTTATGGCGTAAAAGCCAAAATTTGGGTTGGCATGGAAGCCGAAATTTTGTGGCATTTACAGCCAGTTTGGTGGCATTGATAGCCAATTTGTGGCATTGATAGCCGGTTTGGTGGCATTGATAGCCGGGTTTTTTTGAAAGCCAAGTTTTGGTTTGTCGGCGTGAAAGCCAATTTTTGTGGCATTGATAGCCGGTTTGTAGCATTTATAGCCGGGTTTTGGCGTTTATAGCCAGATTTTGGCATTTATAGCCGAGTTTTGGTTTTCAAAATGCAGGTATCGACCAAATGTCGCCTCCCCGCTGAATGGTCTTGCAAGTATCGATGGAATGTCGCTTCCTTGCTCATTCGGTTTTGCGAGTATTGATGGAATGTCACTTCCTCGCGGGTTAGGTTTTGCAAGTATCGATGGAATGTCGCTTCCTCGTGAATTGGGGTGCAAATATCGACTAAGCGTCGCTTCCCTGCTTTTCCCAAAGCTTTTGGTTTCGCGGGTACTGACTTGATGTCGTTTCTCCGCGATTTTTGAAATTTGAGGTTTTCTCGAACCATTTGAAATTTGGGTTGTGGATAGCAACTGGTATGTTACATCTCCACGATTTTTGAAATTGGGTTGTGGATATCAACTGGTTTGTTGCTTCTCCACGATTTTAGAGGTTTTGGAAGTATCGAATGGAGGTTCGCATCCTTCCGATTTTTTTTGAGTTTTGCGAGTATCGACTAAGTGTCACTTCCCCGCGGTTTTTGAAAAACCAATTTTTTTGTTTAAAGACACGAGGGTCGTAAATTTTGACCTAAAACCATTTGGTGGTAAAAGGTAAGGTGGACTAGGGTGGAAATCCCTCAATCCGGATTTTTGTTTCAAACCATGAATTTTGGTTCAAGGATCGAAAGTTTTGGTCAAGTCAGGGAGAGGCTCCTAAACTTGGATTTTTTGTTTTTTTTTTTGAACAATGAAACGGTAAAAGTAAGCATTGTTTTTGAATCTCTAGAAATATTTACATTTGATATGAAAATTCTAAAGAGAGTGGGTTTGACGAGCGAGTACCTGAGAACAGGTTTTGGCCATACAGGCATTGCTCTTACCCAGTTGGGTGAGTCTTCAAGGGTAGTACCGCTTCAAGAACTTGCCGTTGATAGGCAGCATACATCTGTCGCCTTCCATGTTTAGGAGGGCATATGCGCCGTTGGAGAAGACCTTGTCGATGACGTAGGGTCCCTCCCATTTTGGTTCAAATTTGCCTTTGGATTTATGTGCGAAGACCATTGGTCTTTTTACCGCAAGAACCAAGTCACCCTTTTTGTAGGCGCGTTGCCGGACCCTTTTGTCAAAAGATCCTGCCATGCGTGCTTGGTAAAGTTCAATGCTTTGTCGAGCTTCGAGCCGTCTCTCATCGAGATTGTCCAGCTCATGAAGTCGTAATTTCGCATTGCTTTCTTGAGTCATGTCATTTTGTAGAGATACCCTCAGAGAAGGAATTTGTACCTATAGGGGCACGACAGCTTCGCATCCATAGACCAGCGCGAGAATGGTGTGCTATGGGTTGGTCCTTGAACGGTGGTTCGATAGGCCCACAAAGCTTCAGACAGTTTGTCGCTCCAGTCTCTTTTGTGACTAGAGACCATTTTCTTGAGGATTTTGCAGAGTGTCTTGTTGAAGGCTTCTGCTAATCCGTTTGCTGCCGGATTGTATGGAGTCGAAGGACAGCTTTGAATTTTGTATTTGTCGCAGAACCTGTAGAATCGATGATCCCGGAATTGTGGTCCGTTATCATGGACGAATCTCTTGGGTATGCCGAAACGACAAATGATGTTGGTGCGCAGGAACTGAAGAACTGATGAGGTCTTCATTTCGTTGAACGCAAATGCTTCTGACCACTTGGAGAAATAATCCGTTGCGGCGAAGATGAAGCGATGACCTTTGCTTGAAGGGGGAGAGATAGGACCTATGATGTCCATGCCCCATGCTTCAAAAGGCCATGAGATTGCTGTAGGATGTAGCCATTCCGGAGGCATGTGAATGTAGTCTCTATGAACTTGGCATTGTTGGCAGCGTTTAGCAAATTGCATTGCGTCGGGTACCATGGTAGGCCAGTAGTAACCCAACCTTTTGATTTGGTCGTAGAGCTTGGGACCAGCCTGATGAGCTCCACAAAGACCAGCGTGAACTTCTTTGAGTGTTTCTTCAGCTTCTTGTTGTGACAAGCAGCGTAGGAGTACTCCATTGAAGGATTTCCTATAAAGGATTTTTGAAGGGATATCCAAATGAAACTTTGGGGCTCGCCTTTGGATGCTTACCCGTTCTTTTGGATCTTCAGGTAGGATTCCGAACATAGTGTAATCAATGAACGGATCCCTCCAGTCGCCGATTGAAGTTTGAAGGATAGAGATCCGACTTCCAACCACTCGGTGGCATTCAGCAACTGCTTGGTGTGTGTTAAGAGGAGGGAGGATCCTTCTCTCATTCACTGTAATTTGCATGTTTTTTCCTTCCTGGATCGCCATTGATGCGGCAAGTCCAGCCAGGGCATCTGCACGGATGTTTTCACCTCTACGAATGTGGGTGATGTGACAGATGTCAAACTTTTGCAGAAGCGATTGTGCCTTGTTGTAATAAGGCAGCAGATCAGGCTCCCTGACTTCATATTTCTGATTCATCTGGTTGACGATCAGTTGAGAGTCTCCAAAGACTTCCAGCATGGTGATACCAGATTCGATGGCGAGTTCCAATCCTAGGATCAGAGCTTGGTATTCAGCTGCATTGTTTGTGCATGGTTCCAGTAGCGAGAAAGCGTGTGGAATCATGCATTTGTCGGGGCTAACAAAGAGGATGCCAACTCCCGAGATCAGCTTTCTATTTTCATTTGTCCTGGTTGCACCGTCAAAGTACATGTCCCAGGAGGCATTTGGTGAGGAAGTCTCCACGTTGTAGACAGGTTCGTCTGGGAGATCATCTCTGAGTGGTGAATCTTTAGGCAATGGATGCTCTGCGAGGAAATCTGCTAGAGCTTGGCCTTTGATTGCTTTTTGTGGCACATACCTAATATCAAATTGTGACAAGAGGATGGACCATTTTGCCAGTCGGGCATTGAGAGAACCGGCCTTCGTGACAAGGACCTTCAAGAGGTTGATCCTCGAGACCAGGTAGACTGTGTTGGAAAGCAAGTAGTGACGTAGCTTTTGTACGGCGAACATCACTGCAAGGCATTCTTTTTCGACTGAAGAGTAGCGATGCTCTGCACCTACTAGCATGCGGCTGAGGTAGTATAGAGCAGCTTCTTTTCCCTCACCATTCTCTTGTACAAGCAGAGCGCCTACAGAATGATCAAGAGCTCTTGTGTACAAGATGAATGGTTTTCCAGTGGCAGGGGCAGCTAACACTGGAGGTTTGGTCAGGTATGACTTGATATCTTGAAATGCGGCTTCGCAGTCGGCATCCCAGACAAAGTCTACACCTTTTTTCATCAATCGAGAGAATGGACGGCATTTCCCCGAAAGATTGGAGATGAACCGTCTGATGTAGGCCAATCTCCCTTGAAGCCCTTTTAGTTCCCTTAGGGTTCTTGGAGAGGGCATTTCTAGAATAGCCTTGACTTTTATGGGGTCAAGTTCTATTCCAGCTTTCCGAACAAGGAATCCGAGAAACTTACCCGACGAGACGCCGAAGAAGCATTTTAGAGGATTCATCCGCAGTTTGTGTTTGCGAAGTCGGAGGAAGACTTCCCGAAGATCTTTGAGATGGTCTTCTTTTCTTCTACTTTTGACGGCGAGGTCATCAACGTAACATTCGACCGTCTTATGCTGCATATTTTGGAATATTTTCATCATAGCCCTCTGATATGTGGCACCAGCATTTTTCAGACCAAATGGCATGACAATGTAGCAATACACGCCAAACGGAGTCCGAAATGAAGTGTGTTTTTCATCCTCGGGATGCATCTTTATCTGATTGTAACCAGAGAAGCCATCGATGAATGTCATTCGCTCGAATCCGCAGATATTGTCAATCATCACCTCCGGTATGGGGAGCGGGAATTCATCTTTAGGGCAAGCGCCATTCAAGTCTCTATAGTCAATACAGACTCTGATCTGCCCAGTTTTCTTTGTCACGGGGACAATATTGGCCAACCATTCTGGATGTTGTTCCTCACGAATGAAGCCGACGCTTTTGAGCTTTTGAACTTCTTGTTCAATTTTATCCATCACATCTGGACGGAATCTTCTTTGGCCTTGTTTGACAGGCTTGATGTCTTCTTGAAGATTGAGTTTGTGGACTGCTACTTTGGGGTCTAAACCAGGCATTTCAGCGTAGGACCATGCAAAGCAATCAACGAACTCACGAAGAAAAGCGATATACTCGGGTAACTCATCATCCTTTATATTCTTGCTTATGAATACAGGACGTGAGTTATCAGGTGTTCCCAAGTTTATCTTTTCAACAGGATCTTCTGTCGGAAGGTTCGAAGGTGGTTCCTCCACAATATTTTCGGAGGCTTCCAACTCAACGAAACCTTCTGGAGTTTCAACTGCATTACCAGACCAAGGCTCTGTTCCTTTCCATGGATTTTCTTGATTGGTGATCTCCTCAAGGCTTGCTATGAGATAGTCCCAATCGCCTGTTGAGTCTGGTATTTCTTTTGGAGACGAGGGTTCTTCTGGGTCAAAATAGCACAAGTCTGCATTATCGGACGATTCCTCTTTATCATCAGAGAAATCGTACAAGTTGGATGAGCTTCCTGGATCTTTGTCAGGTAACTCTTTAAAGAGATTTCCAGGGAGATCGATGTCTTCGTGGACTTTAGATGTTGAGGCTTGGTCGGTAAAACGACTTTTAAGCCTTTGTGTCAACTGTCTCAGAGGAGTGCGGGATCATACCCTAACCCATATGAAGACTTTTCTACATGACCGTAGAGTCTCCAATCTTCCAGCTGGCTTTTGGTCAAGGCGGGCTTCAATGGCGTGAGAATACCGCGTCTTTCTCCCAAACCGACTGGGTTTTGAGCGTCATAGCCCATTTTCTTCATAATTGCTTGTGCCACAGGACTATATAGAGATAGCTGAGGCATACCTTCATTTTGGAAAGGTTCCAGCATGGAGTTTGATGAAGAAGCGTCCGATCTATGGAAGAAGATCGGCCTTTGCTTTGGTGATGTTGCCGGAACAACAAAGGTAGCAGACGTAGGATCTTCTACATCAGCAGGTGTCTCCATCGGAGTGAGAGCAGGCTGAACTTGCTGAGTGTCAGCTTGGCTTGACGATGCATCGTCTTCTGGCTCTGAGTCCGAGTCTGTGTCTTGCATGATAGACACGAGAGAAACAACAAATTTGCCCCCAGACTTTTGTTTCGCCTTCTTCACTTTAGTCGTGATGACCAAAGGTTTTGAAGATTTGAGGGAGATGACGAAGGGAGATTGACTACTCTCTTCTAATTTGCCGGAGGAGTTGTTTTCTTCCGGTGATTTTTTAGGAGCCTTGCCTTTATCTTTCTGGAGATTTTCAGCAGGGGGTGCTATTTCCTCTTCTTCTTTTTCTCCTTCATACATCTGGGAGTCTGCGAAGTGGACTTCTTTACCTTTGAAGGGTTCTCTGTCCGCAAAGACACGATGTACCATGCAGTCGTCGCCGACGAACTTGATGCATTGATGTAGAGTTGAAGGGACAACACCGTTCTCGTGTATCCAAGGACGTCCGAGAAGGATGTTGTAGAATGAGGGGGTTTTTATTGCATACACAGTGACCTCAGAGATAAGATCACCGATTTGCAATTTTAACCTGATTTTGCCGATAGGCCTTTGAGCGCTCCCATCGTATCCAAAGATAGATACAGATGTGTGGCTTAGCTTGTTGGGTGGGATGCCCAACTCTTCAAGAGCCGAAGTGGAGATAAGGTTGAGTGCAGAACCTGGGTCGATCTGAACTCTATGTATCGGCATTTCTTTGATGTACCCTGTGAAGTACAGGGGTCGGTTGTGCCTTGCTTCGCCAATTAGGGGGTCTTCCTTAGTGAAGGCGATGGTTGCACTGGCTGCCTTTTGAACCGAGAGGCATTGGATGCATGATCCCTCAGTTTTCTTTTCTCCCTTTGAGGAAGTTTCAGAGTTTTTGACCCGGTAGTCCATTTCAATTTGGAGGACTTGCGGGGCATGTTTGTCGACATCCTCATTCAGTTTTTGTAATTCTGAGATGAGATTATCACGAGTGCGTGGAGACATTCGTAATAAATCCAAGATGTGAAGACGTGCAGGTATGTGTTTGAAGTGCTCAACCAAGTCATACTTGAAAGCCTCCTTAGGGCCTGCATGTTCATCATTGTTGCCACTGGGGGCGCTTACAATATCTTTTCCCGAAGGATTTACTTAAGTAAAGGAAGATTGGTTGTAATTTTTGTGGTAGTCCCGGCCCGAACGGGTGCCTCTACCAACTTCGAGAGCTTCTTGAGAAGGATCTTCGTTTGGAAGATTGTCTTCAGGATCAAGAGGCTGTCGTTTTTCATCTACTGGAGATGTATCTGCAGCAGAGTTGCCATCCTCAGTGATTGTGTTGCACGGAGCATTTTCCGGGAGCAAGTCCTGAACAGCATCCAGCAGCTTTTCTTCTTCGTTGACCCATCCATCACCCCAAGTTGGGTTTTCTTCATGATGATGAGTCGGGAAGAATGTGTATCCTGAAGTCACAGTCTCAGGAGAAGAAACCTGAGAGGGTGTCATCTCTGTGAAAGTCACGTGAGACGAGGTAGCTCCAGAGGATACATTGCTAGGCGTCGTCGGAGTGTAGGTAATCTCATCAGACGACGCTTCAGAAGAGCTATAGTCCTGATATATTACATTACAGGAAGCTCTGATAGGAGATGTTGCCTGCTCGGAGTCAGACTCATCCTCGGATGTAAGAGGATCATCTATCCAGCAATGTTCTCCATTTTCAGGAGTTAAGGGTGGATGTACCTGATTATCTTCAGGGACTTCATGCTCTGGGTTGCGAGGAGGCTCGTTAACACGATCTTGCTCTTGTTCTAGAGCGAGACGCTGCAAGATCCTTGCATATTCTTCAAGATCAGGCATGGGAGCCAGATCCTCTTCTTCGTCTTCTCCGTGTTGCTCAACATAGTTGATTTCCACTGGAGCAATGACAGGTGCTGGGTTAATAGCATCTTCTTGTACAGCCTCTTGGTCTTCTTCATCATCAGACCAGGATCCTTGTGGTTGCAAGGGGTTATACCAGATTACTGGCATAAGGTGAGTTTCAGGAACCCATTCTTCATCGGAGAGATATTCTCCTGTTTCAAGAGATTCCTCCCACTCATCGGTGTAGTTGGGCTCGAATCCATCGTCGATGTCGCTGGACTCGTATCCATCAATGGAGAATCCAGTTCTGAATGGAGTTCTCCGGCAGAGTGGAGTACCAATCGAAGGCCGTACCTTTTAGGGTACTTGCAAAGAGGCGAATCTTGAGTGCATCTTGATCCGCGATAGCTCCCGTCAAGATCTTGAAGTGGATGACGTGCTGTCTGGCCGATCCTTTCCCCGTATATGTTTGGAGAGTAGGATGTTCGAATTTTGTGGGGAACGGGACCGAGTCCATCCATAAAGGATATGGTGGCCTGATCCCATGCTCTTTGAGTATATCCTCTTCTTTAGCTTTGGCGAGGATACTGTCTACGTCCTTTTTGGTAAGGGCGCGTGACTCATTTTCTTCTCCATTTCCCTCGTTATTGCTATGATTCGGAGGAGGCTCATTGTTCACCTGATTTTGGACGACAAGGAGAAGGTTTTCCATCAGAGTTTCAATCCTCTGCTGGCCTTGTTCCAACTGTTGGATGCGTGTGAGCGCATCATCTCGAGGTGGATTCTGAGGTGGCGGCTCAGAACTTGTAGCCAAGACGTTCATCCCTCGGGATTCGAACGAAGAAATCGTCCTGGTGACCGAGCTGGGGCTCATTCTTTTTGATGAAGAGCTTGATGAAGGATTACTCTCCCGTCCTTGGCTTGAAGGGGCAGGAGATTCTTCGGGATGTCTTTGTGTCCTGGTGACGCTACGGGTCACCGGACGTCGGACATGGATTTTTGATGCTGACCTTTGGCGTCTTCTGGTTTTTCCAACCATATGGACGGCAGCAACTTGGTCGGGTCTTTCTTTTTCGACCCATTTGAGGGAGACTTGAAGTGTAGGAGGCTGGGTCTGTTGCTTCTCTAGTCTCTTTTGTCGATATGAAGCACGGCGGCGTGCTCGACGAGCGATTTGAGCTTCAGTCAGCTCTGGCTGGGCTCTGACGATGAAGGATGTGCTCCCTCGGGCGCAGCAGCCGAGCCTGTCTTCTTTGTAGCTAGGCAAGGACAGGATCTGGACCCGGTCCTTTGTCTGTTGCAGCGAAGCTTTAAACCTTTCGAGTTCGGCCCCTGTAGAGATGAAGGGTCGAACTGAAGGAGTGTAGGCCTTGGCAGGTGCTTGTAGAGGCCTGGTGATGCATGATCTGATTTTGGGCCTGTAGGAACAAGCCGGCTCATGCTGGGTTGACTTGGGAGTCAGGTTGGAGATGGGTCTCTCCTCTTTCATGTAGGCAAGAGGGTAGAACTGGTTCTCTTTGAGTGGGGCCAGGTATGCTGGCTTGGTGGAAATTTGAGACCTTCTTTGTTTTGGGGAAGGTCTTGGAGACCAAGTCTTGGGATAGACCTGGTTGTTTGTGGGTCGAGGCTTCGCGGGGGTGCCGCGGGCTTCGGGCTTTTGGGCGCTCGCCTTTGGTGTCACGGGAGTGACACGTTGAGAGGCGATCTTCTGCTTTTTAGCAGGCACAGCTTGTTCTTCGGGAAGTGGGAATGGTCCCAGCGTCCCAAAGAAGATAGTCCGGGGAGTCGAGGTCGACCCGGAGTTCAGAGAATTGCCGAGGGAGTTGACGCTTCGGCAGCTGACAGGGCGCTTATGGGTGCGCATGCTTTGCTTCTGTTGAAGCATGAGTTGGTGCTTGTTCTCATCGAAGATAATGGTTAAGGCTGCCATTGTTAGTTTCGAAAAGGTTCTGAAACACGACCACATCCATTAGTAATCACAAGAATAATGATCATAAATGGGAATTTCTATGGTTGTCTTTTCAAATCGCTCAAAGGATACGACCCAAGCGACATGAAGAAGGCAAAAAGCCAAGATGGTACAATTGTTCTGATAGCAAGTATGGTGAGCCCAGAATGAGCGTTCCAGTGGCTGCTAGAAGCAATTGTAAACCTAAATTCGACTTATCGAGAAGCAAGGCTTGCTCGAGGTAAGTCAAATATAAGGTTGGAGTTACAAATGTGCCGGTCGCAAATACAGTAGACCCTGAAAGGGCGTACCAGTATTGCTAGGCACAAATGTTGGAAATCGCATCCATGAGATGGGATTCTCTTTTTTTTTTGAAATGTCAAGATTGGATTCATCAAAGAGAGCAGATGGTACCCAATCTGAACACGGTCTCGGCGATTTCCGCGAGCGCCAGTGCTTAGAAAAGAAGAAACCAAAATTTCTCAGATCTGAAATCAAAAGTGACGAGTTTTTTGAAGATTTTTTTTTTTTGAAATGATATTATTTTTTTTATTTATTTATTTTTTTTTTTTTAAAAAAAATATATATATATATTTTAAGATTAGTTATTTCTATTTTTTTTTTGAAGATTTTTTTTTTGAAGATTTTTTTTTTTGAAAATCTTTTTTTTTTATTTTTTTTTATTTTGATTTTTTTTTTTGTTTAAGATTTTTTTTTTGAAAATTTTTTTATTTTTTGATTTTTTTTTTTTTTAAGATTTAAAGACGAGAGAGTACACATAGGCCTCCTAACCCGGTCTTATGAAACCTCAATTGATAGAATTGCCCCCAGGTAAGGGTAGGATTACTTAATGAACCCGTTTGGAGGACCCTTGCCTAGAACAGTCAAGCTGTCTCCACACTCTGGACAAGGCTTTTCTTGAATCAATCGTGATCAAATAACGCAATTGGTTTAACCTTAGTGGTCTATGTCTTTTTTTTCAAATCCCAAATAGACTCATCGAAGAGAAACGATGGCCCAAAACCTTAGTCGAACGGGCTCAACATTTCTGCAAGCACCAAAGAACGATAGGATAGGATCAAAGCTTCTCAATTTTGAATCAGAACTAAGAAAACTGATTTTTTGATTTTTTTTTTTTTTTTTTTGAAATCTCTAATGAACCCATCGAAGAGAAACGATGGCCCAAAACCTTAGTCGAACGGGCTCAACATTTCTGCAAGCACCAAAGAACGATAGGATAGGATCAAAGTTTCTCAATTTTGAATTCAAACTAAGAAAACCAATTTTTTTTTTTTTTTTTGAAAAGAGAAAGAATGGAAACAAACTTAAAGAAGTAGAAATTTCCAAAAAATCCCATCTCATTTTTTTTGGGTGCAAAATCCAACATAGGCCACCAGCTAGAACGTAGCCAAGGAATCTGGAGAAGACGTATAAGCATAGAGCAAAAATATGGTATGCAAATATTCCATTTCCGAGCACCGTGTTCTCAAATGAACGGGTCCCACCGGGTGTGCCAGCTTGATGGAACGCGCTCCGAGGCGCCGTGGGGCGGCTACCGGGGTCAGCGGAACGTGGGAGTCCGTCGGGTCCGGCCCTTTCGCGCCCTGGCGGGCCTGAAGCGTGCATCAACATTTTTTTTGGGTGGGTGTGCCAGATTTTCTATTTTACTTGGAATTGCAAGTGGTAATCCGGAGATCAACCTTCGCAAGTAAAAAGGAAATCAACTTCTTTCAAGTTTTCCATTGCGCATATATTTAAGAAAAGAGACATTTTCTTAGTTTGCCGTGAAAGGCGATTTTGTTTGGCATTTATAGCCGATTTTGGCGTTTATAGCCGATTTACAATTCTCATCAATAATGAAAAAGACAAGAGTTGTGGTTTTTGTCTCTTTTAGAAAAATACAAACTACAATGAAAAGCAAGAAAAGGAAGATCTAACTTTTCAGGAGATTGTGGGGGACTCGTTCAGATTGACGGTCGCAAGCCATGTGTGGGCTTCGCCGTCATCCATGCAGATGAGAACAGAGGATGCTCTTGATTCGCTTGGCTTGGCTATAACCTCAGATTTTTAGAGGACAAAGACCAAGAGAAGGTCCTATGTCCAATAAAAAGCTAAGTAGACGGGCTGAAAAGCCACGTCTAAGCCATTGGAGGCAGCAGGAGAAGGCAAGGACCTTGGGGGGGGTGCCCCCCAAGGGACTTTTGTCACCTTGTAGTGGTGGCCGGTGCAGAACTTCAGCAGAGTTTTTTTCTCTCTTTTTTCTTTCTCTGGATACGAGCTCTGGATTCTTTCCGATCGATCGATCTCGATTTTTTCTGATCCCCATTTCAATGGAATGCTCTCCTATTTATAGGCTTTTGGTAGCCATTTAGGAAGGTTTATGAGCCTTAATGGCTTTAATGGGAGGAGTTACAAGATTTATTTCTTGATTTTGTAACTCCTTTTTCCTTGAATCTGATTGGCCGATGGAGATTAAGGGCTTTTAATCACCTTAATTACCATAATGGGAGGAGTTTCATGGTTTAAATGCCATGAATCAATTGACTTGTAACTCCCAAATGCTTGCTTCTGATTGGGCCGTCCAAAGGAATGAATTAATGACTATAATAAAGCTAGTCAATTAACCACATTAATTGGTCGCCGAGCAGTCGAAGAGTCGCGGGCCGTGCCGTGTCTTCTGGAATTCTTTTGGCGATGATCATCGATGGATCTTCATGCTGATCGACATCGGATGAACATGTAACTTCAGACATTGATAGCTAAGAGCGGGCCGGTGACATCTGTCTTGTCGATTTCTCGATCGGTCGGACAGAAAGAGCACTTTTTTTGGTCGACCGGTTGGCGATCTTGGAGCGATCAATGATGATTTTATGCTTTTGGAGGTTGACCCGTGATTTTGACGGATGTCGGAGGATATGAGTCAATTTCAAGCACTAAAAATCACATTTTCAGGAAACCACAGGGGCCAAAGTGCGCGAAACGCGAAAAAAGACGGAAAAAACGGGTCACCGGTGGAAAATCCGGTGACCCGGACTTCCATGGTCGCCGGCGACCATGGGCCATGGTCGCAGGGGCCTGCGACCTTGGTGGAATTTTTTCCCTTCGGAGCCCGTTTTACGGTCGTTTTGAGGTCTTTTTCTCGCCGTTTTCTTCTGTATTTTTCCTGACATTTCTTCTCATTTATTGGCTTGATTTCCCTGTAGAAAACCTGATGAGAATCCTTGCATTTTTAGAGTGCAAAGTTTCTAATTTTCCGGGAAAGCCGAAGACTTTGTCGCGTAGAGCTGCTGATTTTCCGCCAGAAGCTGAAACTTGGTCAAACGATGTCGGAATGACCTGAAATTTGAGGTGAAGCCTCCTGAGCAATAAATAAGACCAACCATAGGCTTTTGTTTGAGTTTTGAAGCCGTTTGGGGTCCCGTCGATGCTTCACTTGATTTTGCTGCGGGGAAAATGCCGAGCTTTGATATGTGGCCAAACGATGTCCGATTGACCTGAAATTTGACGGGGAGCCTATTGGAGTCATTTTGAGACGTTCCATGGGCTCCGTTTTGGATGTCATGGTCCCGGGTTGCTCCGCCGCCGGTAGGCTTGATTTTCTCTCGGAGCATCGAAACCTGGTCAAACGTTGTCAGAATGACCTGAAATTTGACGTGCAGCCTTTTGGAAGCATGTTGAAGCCACTCATGCACTTGGTTTGATGAGCGAAGGCTTCGGTGGTTCCCGCCGCCGGGAGGCTTGATTTTGCTGCTCGAGCATTGATGGAGGGTCAAACGTTGTCGGTTTGACTTGAAATTTGGCATGGAGCCCTTTTGAGACATGCTGGAGTCATCTGTAGGCTCTGATCGAAGTTTTGACGTCTCCGATGATGTCGCCGCCGGGAGCGCCATTTTAGCTGTCGGAGAAGCGAAGTTAGGCCAAATGATTCTGAAATGGCCCGAAACTTCATGTGTACTCTTCTCTTGGCTATCTTGAAGGATCTTGCAGTTTTTGTTTGATTCTGACAAGATTTGATTTTTTGGAGAAATTGCATTGCCTATTTATGGCAGGTTGCGACTTCATGCAGCTTTCTTGATGTTGAAGAGGTAAAGTGACATTTTTAGTGTCAACATCTTGGACGGCCCAATCAAAGTCCAAGAAGGAGTAGTTACAAATCAAAACAGTTATGTTTCTACCATTGAGTTAAATGTGTTAAGGATGCATAGATGATGTGTGTTGGATAAATGGGTTTATAACTAAGATTGTAAATATTACGAGCCTTCCAAATATACCATGTCGCCATGATTCCAACAATTCTATCCCATGTAGAAGCTCGCCAAAACAATCCACTAAATGTAAGAAAAGAAATAGGTTTAAGGCTAGTGTGAGGGAATTTTAACCAAATTTGTCTTGTAAAAGAACAAATGATTAGTGGTCTTCATGGCCAACCGATAACAAACACACATTGAAGTAATATCTGGGAGAATAGAATTAAGGTAGCTCTGGGTCGGCAATTTCTGAAGCAAAGTCCTTCATGTAAACAATTTCAATTTATATTGAATTGGCAAGGACCATGGGGTTTTCCAAAGATAATGAGGCCAAATTTGTTGAGGCTCAATGATTTTATAAATGGATTTTAGAGAGCAAGTACCAGTAGGTTCCTCATTGTTCACTTGACTTGCAGGTGATGTTTAATGGGTTTTTATTTTTATTTTTATTTTTTATTTTTGAGGATATGCTACCGTAGAGGATAAGATTCAATTTTAATGATTAGGATCATCAATAGGTGGACCAATGGTGAGTTTGATATCTCTTACTACAAGAAGCATGTAATATTTCAAGCTTCCAGTGAGTAGGATGCGTGGAACATACCATGAGTCCTACCTACTGTTGATCCGAACTGTTTAATCTCATTCAGGTTGATGTGAATATGGACTAATGGAGGATGGTATGGAACTTAGTTTTCGATTAAAGATAATTTTGGATTCCTCTATGATGGATGTAGAAGTTTTTAAATTTAGATCCGGATTTATCAATATTTGGTCCCCACGGTCTCAAATCATAATAACTGCAAAATCCGTGTAATGAAAGAGGTAGGTATATTCTATAGAGCTTGAAAATATTATCCAGTCACCTCATTTTCGATGACCACCGAGTCAGATTTAGAGGAGACTCAAAATATATTAAAAGAATGTTGTAAGGATAGTTTTTTTTTTTTTAATCTTTTTAATCTTTCTTAAATATAGGTAAATAATTTAATGAAAGCTAACTCTCCCGAGTGACATTATAGGCTTTTTAAATATTGTGCAAGTTGAGTCCAAGTCCTAAGTTTACCAACCTTGATATTGTCTTTTTGAAAGCTTCAACAGTTCATACATTTTAAGCATCAAAGATTGAGAGGTAAATTTTATGACTATTGATTCTTGTTTCTAGTACTGGTTGTTATGGCCCTAATGCCACTTGTTGTACGTGTGTGTTTGCAGAAGCGTGAATCACAGCAATTAACAATCAAACCAGCCACACAAGAGAAAAGAAAAATACATAGAGATTTCTTCATGGATTGGCAAGTGTGCCTACGTCCATGGGAAAGAAACTCAACTTTTCAATTACTCAGCCCACGTTGTCCGGCTATCGCCAACACCCATGAGAGAGAGCTGCCAACTCTCTCATATAGTTTAGGATTACAGATTACATCAATATATAATTTTTATTTTCTTAACCCCTAAGAAATCCCTAACACAACCCATGACCCTAAACCCTTGGCCAACAATCTCCCCCTCCAGACCATGGGGAAGATGCCCTAAACCGTACTTAGTGGAAGTTCAATCCTACCAGCTCTGAACATGGCTCTCCCTTAGACACAACCATTGTCATTATGTTCGATGGATTTTTTCGGTGTGAGTCTTCTCAAGCTTCATGAGATTCTTGTCGATGACCTCCTTAATCCAATCGTATCTCACATAAACATGCTTCATGCTTAAGATCAATAAGACTCTGACCATCACAGTAGACTATATATTTTCCTTTCTTCAAACCTAGTTCCCGAAAAAACCTCTTTAATCAAAGCATCTCCTTCCCAGCTACTTTTTTGGTACCTATATATTATGCTGCGGTTATAGATAATGTTGGAGGCTTCTACAACCTAGACTGGATGGAAATAGCTCCCCTTACAAAAGTAAATAAATACCCAAATGTTGACAACCCATGATCAAGATCATCTACCATGTCACCATCTATAAAATCTTCCAGCACTGGTTTTTGAGCCTCCAAAATACAAGCACAACTTGGATGCACCTCTCAAGTACCTAAAGATCCACTTCACTGCTTCCTAATGCTCTTTCTCAGGGTTAGAAAGAAATCTACTTACTAAACTTACTGCTTGAGCAATATCTGGCTGTATTCATACCATGACATACATAAGACACCCCATTCCAGAGGAGTATGGGATAGATGCCATTCATTCATCTTCTTCATCATAAATAGGACATAAGATTTTGCTGAGTTTGTGATTGCCTAGAAGCACACTAATTGGCTTAGCATTCTTCAAGATGAGTCTTTTTAACATATGTTCAACATACTTTTCCTATGACCACCACAACTTATTGGCATTCCTGTCATGATGTATTTGCATGCCAATATCTGACGTGTAGGGCCCAAGTCCTTCATATCTGATAAGTCCATAAAATTGCATATCATTGTCATCATTTTATAAAGAACTTGGACATTTTTTTTTTTTTTTTTGTTGAATGGTAAATTTGTATTAAAGAAAGGAAAGGAAATGGGCTAAAAGGCCCCAAAACAGAAAAGAAGAACAGAGGAGCAAGACCAAAACAGAGAAACAAGACCACATTAGGCCAAAAAAAAGAAAATGAGAAACTGAAGAAAAATACTGGGACGAAAGAAAGCACCCTTAATTGAGCTCTACACAGGCATTATGCTGGCCAAGCCTTTCAAACGGACCAGAAGGAGAACATCACCCAAAGAATCCAGAGAACAGAGAAGGCGATTGGATACCGCTGAACTTCACCCAGCAGGCCGCCAGCTAAAGCAAGCCAAACGCAGACTGACGAAGATGATCCAGATCGGGGAGACCCACTTCAGGACAGGATATCCGGGAACTCAAGAGGTTCCATTCAGAGAGAGGAAACCTAGAGCCCTTGCACAACAACACAACACTACACACCAGCCCTTCAAAGAAGTAACTTTGCTCACTCGGCAGAGGAGAACCAACTCAGGGACAAAGAAAAGAAAACTACTCCACCAGTGCAGAGAGAGAGTGGCTACTTTACTCCACAAAGATCTTGAACTCTGAGGAGACTCAAAAGAACTCCAGGAAAGCTTCAGGACTCCCAGCTCAAAGCAGGGGAAGCAGAGAGAAGGCTGAAGCAGAGGAGAAAGCAAAGAGCATATTAAGGAAGAATGCCCAGGGCGACCAAAATTGGGTGAGGATGCAGCTCGTTGACAGAAGAAGCCATTCCTTTTAAATTGTCCATGAAGATCACTTTAATTCTCTGAAGGGATGGAATCTTGGAGTTATGCTTTGAGTTGTTGCGGAGGGACAACAAGATAGAGATAGCGTGGAAGAAGATAGCTGCTGTACATTTTCTTCCTTGGATATCTCCACCTGGATTCAGGGCCATCCAGATTGAAGAAACAGAGAGGAGGGGGGGGGGGGGGGGGGGGGGGGAAGGAGGGGCCCCTTTGAGAGAAAGCAACCATAGCCAGAAGTTTGATGCCAGATTGCAGAAGAAGAACAGATGAAGTTCATTTTCCTCATCCTTGAAACAGTTGTAACATCTGGAAGCCAAAAAACATCCTTTTAATTTAACCCAACTGTCCATCGGAGTTCTTCTGAGAAGTAAGCGCCATCTCATACAGGCAATATGCAGATTTATTAGATTATTCTATATCAGCTTATGCCAAGGAACTTCTGCAGCAACAGTCCTTAAAGAGTTCCAAGCTGCCTTGATAGAGAAGACACCAGAGGGGCTCCCAGGCCAGTAGAGGGAATCGGGGACGTTATCATTTTCTGAGGGAATGGGAATGAGGTTTGTAGAGTTAGAAAGAAACTCCTTAAACTAAAAGGCAGCTAGAAGGGAATGCTCCAAGAACTGGCAGCTATAATGTCTGCCACCAAGTCATTATCAGAGAATTGAAAAGAAGGGAACCTGGGGGCAATTGGTTTAGAATCAATCCAATTGTCATACCAGAGACTGATTGATCTTCCATTACCAATAAGCCACTTGCTGTCTTTTTGAAGATAAGGGAGATGAGAATTGATTTTCTTCCAAATACAGGAGCCACCCCATTTGATCCTTTGTTTCCAGAGCAGAGGGTCCCTTAGGTACCTTCCTCTGAACCAGGTAGCCCACAGAGAATCTGAATTGATAGCAGACCAAGGCAGGAACCTTAAACAAGCTTCATTGAATTCCTTCACCTGACGAAGGCCCAACCTGCCCTTAGCTTTGGGAAGACAAACTGTGTCTCATCTAACCAAATTGGCTTTGAAGATGTCTGGAGTAGCAGACCAAAGGAAGTTTCTCATCAAACGCTAAATTTGAAGACAAGTTTTGCTAGGAAGGGGAAGGACAAGAGATATGTGGAGAGGAATGGAAGCTAGCACATGTCTTACAAGAGCCAACCTTCCAGCAAAGGAGAGGCATTTCATCTTCCAGCCTGCCAGCTTTGCTCTGATGGAGTCTAGCATATGGCTGAAATGTTTGTGCCTGGCACTTCCAAAGAAAAGAGGCACTCCTAGGTAAATCGCAGGAAGAGGGGTAATTCTGATCTGCAGGAGGCTAGAAATCATGTTGGCTTTCTGGATGCTGCATTTGCCTAGATAAAGATGGCTTTTTTGGACGTTCAAACGTTGTCCTGAGGAGTCTTGATATAAATGGAGCAGGTCTTGAAGCCGCCTGAGACCTCTTTTATTGCCTTTTAGAAAAACCAGGATGTCGTCTGCATAGATTAAGTGACAGGGGGTAGAGCTTACCTGGGAAATAGGAAGAATGGAGCCTTCAAGCCTTAGCTCTTCTATTTTCCGGCTAAGGGTCTCTTCGGCCAGAATGAAGAGATAAGGGGAGAGCGGATCACCTTGGCGCAGCCCACAAGAGATATTGAAAAAACCAATAGGACTTTTATTAACCAGAACCGAACCTCTGCAGGTGCAAATAAGCTCTCTCATCGGGTTGATCCACTTGGAAGAGAAGTTGAAAAATTGTAGAGCCCTGAACAAAAAGTTCCATTGGAGCTTGTCAAATGCCTTGGAGATAACCAATTTCATTCATAATGCCCCCACTCTAGTAGACGACTTGAGGTTTCGAAAGAGATCATGAGCAAGGGCTACATGATGATGAATGGTTCTTCCTTTGACAAAGGCTGATTGGTATTTGGAAATCAGGAGAGGAAGAACTTGGACTTATTAAGAGGAAAATGCACTGAATTTCATAAAATCATGCATCATGGTATTCAAAGTTGATTTCATGTTAAAATTGGTTTAAATCTTAGAAATTGCATGTTTTTATCTAAATTATTCTGTTTAAATTATCGGATTACTCTCTTGAATATATTTAAATTCATTCCTAAAGTTATGTAATTTCTTTGTACCGTTGGATTGTATATGAAAATCTGAGTCAAATGGCGTATTTGCACTAATGCATAAGTACCATATGGGTCCCGCACATGGCATGATATATTTCTACATAGTAATTATTATTTTTAATTATATGCATTCTTTTGTAGGAGATTAATTTCAAAAGGAGGCCCACAGGAAGAGAAATTCAAGAGAAGGCCTAGGAAATTGAAGAAGAAATTGAAGAAAAAGAAAAGGCCAACAAGTGGGGCCCACCTTGTGCGTGATCCCAAAGTAGCACTCCCATGGGGGGCCCACTAGCTTAGTTGCAAAAATAATATCAAAGTTAATTTTTAGGAGATTTGAAAAAGAGTCCAAAAATGAAATAAAGACTTGGGAAAAATGTTAGGAAATCAATCAAGCAAGCAAAGAAAGAAAAGAAGGAAAGAAAATCAACAACACACGCGACGTGCCAAGTGAGTTCCACCAGCCATACATGCCCCCATGTTGGCCCATTTTGGTTGAAGAACTGTAAGAAATCTTCCTCCTTTGAAGACTTTCTAAATTCGAAGACATCCAACTTGGAAATTTCAAACAAAGCAAGAGTGGAGTATAATTAGAAAGTTCGGGTGCAACAAGGAACCAAACTTGGAAAACGTTCTAATTCCCTAGAATTTCTCCTCTTTTCTCTCCCTAGCTTTCTTTTTCTTTCCTTGTTCTTTATCCCCAAGCTAGAAACCTTTCCATATCCCATCATAACTTGGAGAACAAGTTGCAAAAATCCATAAAAGGGCATGCAACACTTCGGCCCAACTCCACACCACACGACCCTCTTCTCTCTCCACTCTCTTACACGACCACCACCACCCATTCTTTCTCCTTTTCTTTCTTTTCCAAGTGTGGAAATTGTATTTTTTTAGAAGGAGGAAATGCATGTAATAGAAAGCTGATTTATTTCTTTCTTTTCCTTTTTATTTTTTTTATTTTGAAAGGTAAGTATAGGTTTTATTGAAAGAGGAAAGTCCCTTAATGTGCAACAAACATACGAGAGGTAGTAAATTACTGAGAGATAGAGAGAGGAAGCAGGAGAGGAAGAAAGGGATTAGAAATAGAGAGGGATAGAGAAGATGGGAGATGGAGAAAAGGTGAGGGTGAGAGGACAGAGGGTGAGGCAGGAAGAGCGAGAGAGGGCTAGGGCAAGAGAGAAAGAGGATGAGAGGGTGAGACTGGGCGAGGTGAGGGAGGTAGGGAGAGAGGGCTAGGGAATGTGTTGCACGAGCTGAGAGGCATGCTGCGATGGTGTGATGGTGCGAGAGGGTGCTGCGTGCGTTGCATGCGTTGTGCAAATGTGCAAGAGCAGAAGGCTGAGCGAGATTAAAGAGCTGAGAGCCGTGCTGCGTGCGTCGTGCGTCATTGCGATCCTGAGATGATTCAGATGAGCGCTGAGAGCCGAGAGAGTGGGAGCTATGAGCGAGAGGAGAGCAGATGAGAACGAGAAGAGGCAGGGAAGAGAGGCAGAGAAGAGGCAGAGCAAAAGAGATGAATCTAGGGTTTTTTTGTTCAAGGTGCTGGATACATCGACTTGGCTTAATAGAGGGGGAGGGCTAAGTTACCAAACTGCCCCTCCTAATTAGCCGTTTTTGGCTGTTAGTGAGGGGCAATTCAGTAATATATATAATTATTTTTAAAGGACTTTGCAGCGGGCCGGGCCGGGCCGGGCCTGAACGGGCTGGGTTGTTTCTGCCCAGTCCCAGTTCTATTTTGGCCAGGCTTTAAAATGTATTGTCCAAACCAAGCCCATTTGGCTCAAAATTTTTTAAAAGCCCTGTAATTTCGGGCTTGGGACGGGCCGGGCCGGGCTTTTTACTTGTTTCATCCTATCCCATTGACAGGCCTAGTAGTAATATGCAGAAAACTTGGCCCACAATCCAGCCAAAAAAATAAAGCCCAAAACACGGGCATCAAAAAAGTCAATGAGTTAATCCCTACAATTCAGTGTCAGTATATTGAGAAGGCCCAATGCTAACTTCTTTTATCTTCTTACTCAACTGAATGGGTCGCTTGGAAGAAGGCAAGGTGAGGGAAGCTGAAGAGTAGCAACTAATAGCAATACACATCTTTCAAATTGTGAATCTCTCTCTCCATTGGGACTTCAATGGATTCTTTACTAGAGCTTGGATATGTCCATCCAATTCAAACATAGACATAGAAACATGAATCAGAATCATCTACAAAAGATAAAGAAATGCATAATATATAGAAGTCTTGATGGTAAAGAGTATCGCCCAAAGCAAGATCTCCGATTTCTGACCACACTACTCCAACCAAGAAAGGATAGATATGAACAATAGACGTCATTTGCCATCCCTCCTTAAGGGCATGTTTGGTAAAAGTCTTCTCTATGGATTCCTTGGCACTTTTCCGTCATTGCGTGGAAAAACCAGGTTTGGCTACACTTGTCTGAAGGAAAGAGGACGTTCCCTTTCCACTGAAGCATAGAAATGCTCAGTCAGACCACCCCCCCATCGGACTTACAGAATCATCACATTGACAGAAACGCGGAGCTACAGCAACTTGGGCGGTGATTGTGGGCAGACCGGTTTTTTCAATTTTCTCATTTATATGGGCCATAAAATCACAATCCAAACCGATCATCCTCTTAACATGGCCAAACACGGCTACTTGACCAAATATCAGCCGTTGATTTCTCATAGATTTTTAGATATTTACAAAAACGTCCAGACCATTGGATGGTGATTTCTGGAATTATGTGGGGTTCATTTGTGAAATCCAAACCGTCCAATCTCTTCAAAATGCCCAAAACGGCTATGGGTCCAAATTTGGAAGCCTGATTCATCATGGATCATGAGAAATTGGCCAAAAACTATAGACCGTTGATTTCACACAATGCAAAAAACGTGATGAAAAATAGTGTGTTTTTTTCAATTTCTTGGTTCCTATGGGGCCCATAATCATGATCTAAACCGTGAGATGTCTCTGTAAAGTCAGAAACAGCTTGTTGATCAAATTTCAACCGTTGATCATGTCTAGATATCGAGATTTTTTGCAAAAAAGTCCAAATTCTAAAATATTAATTGTGTATTTTTGTGGGGTCCCTACGCACGATCCGAACCGTACAAACACTCTATATGCCCAAAAATGACTTTGAGTAAAAAGTTGAGGTCATGATTCTTCATGGATCTTGACTTATTTCCAAAAAATTACAACTATTGGATCTTATATTCTACTATTGGTGGAATTCTCTTTCAATACCAAACCTGGAACTCTCCTTACAAATCCTACATGTGGATTTCTTTATTCTTGGAGATGGAGGGAATCCTCTAAACTAAAGATTTCCCTCTGTTTACCAAACGTGCCCTTAGGAAGCACTTCCGCGGCAAGAGAAGAACGCCCAAGACCAATAAATGGAGGTAAATCCCATATATTCTCAATATTGCTTAGAACTTGAATGCCTAGGAACATGCAACTGCTATACACCATCGAATTGATACCTCTAATCACATGATCAGTTCCTCGACTAACATTACTAGTTCTGCAGATGGACATGATCAATAAAGTTGCATTATTTCTAGTTGTAGTTTTATCTTTATGATGTTTGTTTCCTTGATTTCTTATTTTCCCTAGATATATGGAATGCATGAAAGCCTCTAATGATAAAGATAGCTAGTTTGTAGCATAGATGGGTTAGTGATCTCTCATAAAAAAAAAATAACTATTTAAAATTTATCTTTACTCATCCTGACGGGAGGAGAGATCTAAGTTGTATTTCTAGTCGTTGGGCGCAAGTGGATCCGATTCCTTAGATACAATTATTTTCGTTGTTATTCCTTTGATTATTTTCAATTGGTTGTTTGGTCCTTTTATTTGTGGTTGCAACATTCTAATTTTTAGAATTAGGATACTTAGATTATGGATATTTTAGATTAGGACTTTTTAATTGGGTTGCAATTTTGTAATTAATTTTTAATTCAGACATTATTGGTTGTATTAATTTTAATTAGGCTAAACTTAGAGTTTACGTATGTTGCGTCAAGTGTGTTGCTACTTCCATCCCTTTGGATCGACCTTGGACTCACGGAGCAAGTACTATTTGAAGACAATTCTACACTTGTGGTGGACATCAATATCAAGTCTTTGTCATCTCCCCCTTTGGCTTGCTAATCATCTTACACTTCAATCTAACTATCAACATATCATCTTCATATAAAAGAAATATAATAAATTTATCTCCAGCAAACTTACAAACATAATGTAATGATCTACAAATGTTCTCTTTTATCCATGATTCATCATAAATAATTCGAACTTTTTGTACTACTGTCTCGATGCTTGCTTTAACCTGTGGAGACTCTTTTTTCAACCTGCAAACCATCTATTTCTTTTTCTTTAACCTCAAACATCTCTGGCGGAGTCATGTAAATCTCTTCATCTAAATCACTATAAAAAAAAAATACAATCTTCACAAATAGAGAGAATATCTCATCAAAGTCAATTCCATTCTTTTGCACAAAGCCTTTAGTAACCGCGCCTTTTGCTTTACCAGTGTCCCACTATCATTTTTTTTTTAGGTTGAGCATCCATTTGTTCTTCAAGACTTTTCTACCTTCTAGAAGTAGCACTAGCTGATAAGTATTTTTCTTTTTCAAAGAACTCCTCTCATCATACATAGCCTTGATTACGAAGTTATCCTTATCTTCACGAGTCTTTGCGGCTTGGGAGATGTCTGGCTCCCCCGGCCTCATTAGTAAGCAAAATATAATCAGATGCAGGATATTTTATTGATAGTTGATGCTCTCGAGTAGACCTCCTAATATGAGGTTCCGTTGTTTCTGATTGAGGAGATTACTTCCCCTGCTCATCACCCTTTTTACTTGGCAATCCATATGCCTCATCACGATCTGATTCATCTCGTGCACCTTCTCCACTTATAGTCTACACTAGAGAAGAATTGCACAGGAGATTTACTAGTTTATGTTGAAGTCAACGTCCACCCTCGCTTTTGAGCGGTCATAATTTGTGGTCAAACCCTCGCCCTCACCATAAAACCATTGTCGTGCCATTTCCTATCACCAATTGGTTTTGGGGTAAGTGGTAGTTCAATGGGGTGTAAGATCCTACAGTTTAGTTGATTATGATTCAGATCCAATACATAAGGATGAATGTTAAATATGAATTAAAAGACAAATGCATCCTGTGAGAAACAATCCCAATAAGAATCGTTTATTGACCGGGACGTGACATGTTAGCTATAGGGTTTAAACTTAGGCCTATTTAAGGCATAAGCATATGAACATTAAGCCTGGATTGAGCCCATTACCAAAATATATCTATTGTGGTAAATATATTAATTCATATGGCCTTCGAGCATGACTCATCCAAATAGAAAATGGTCCAAAGTTCAACCCACGAGCTTATAAGACACAGCTCAATGCAGATTGGGCTCAGGCCAGGCTAGCCATGTGCTTCCTACATGTGCTTCCTACCTTTGTTGTGCCAAACTCCATAGTACTATATGACAATTTACCAAGTCTTGAACACTTACACTTTCAAAACCAATTGAAATAAATTATGTTTTAAATATGAGTAGTTTTAGAGAAGGCCCAATATCGAATGGAGTGAACTCTCACAAAAATAAGGAATGCATTTAGTTTAGCAAAAATGCTAGGGTTACAACTTTTGCTTCCATCTTTTTGATGATGAACTTTAGATGCAAAACCCATGGCATGTAGGTGAAGACCATTGGATTTCACCATGTGAAAAATAGTTCGGTCAGTTAGGGTGATCTATTTAGCATCACTCTAGGAATGTTTCATTCTGAAAATGAATGAAGAAAAAGTTATTAGCCAGCATTTTATGAGAGAGAATCTAAAGAGATACAAAGAGGAGGAGGGAAATAGAGAGAGAGATTTTATAGAAGTGTAGAAAGGGAAAGAATGCCTCCCAAACAAGGTTTTTTTTTTCTCAATTCATTCCCTAAATGAAACATTCCCATAATGATGCTAAACACGCCTCAGCTACATATATAGAAAAGATTACCTCATGTAATGTGGCTGGCCTTTTGACTAATACAATGCACTTGCCACCGCCCATGGTCAGCATATATCGCCAATCTAATAAATTCTCTTTTTATAATAGGATTGGTGTATTGGGTTATTGTCTTGTATTCCGGTTTAGCTAGGTCAGTTCGTCTGGGTTTGTCACGACCAGGACTCAGCGTCAGAGGTGTTTTTGTAATTGTACCAAAGTTTTCTTGGGGACTAAGAAAAGTTTTTTTTTTTTTTGGGAAAAAAAGCGGAGATTATATATTGAGATGTAATCTGTAACCCTAGACTTTGTAAGAGAGGTGAGAGTTCTCTCTCCCTTGGGTGTCGGTGATTATCGAACCACATGGGACGCCGTAAGAAAAGTCGAGTTTCTTTCCTTTAAACGTCGGCAATGTTGTCGAACCAAGTAAATATTGTTGTGTTCTTGTGTGTGATTGTTTGATGGTTTGAATGTGTTTGCATTGTAAATTCACTGTAAATCGCGGATATTTTCCGCTACGCCACTATTCACAACATGGTGGACCACAACTTTAAATTGCATCTCCACTATTCAGCTATTCAGTTGTCATTATGCAGATAGGAAGCTAAGTTTAAAATGGTTGGTCCATGAAGAGGGTAAAAATGGAACTATAATAAGGAAAGTCTCTTTCACGAGAGAAATTAACTATTAGGGCATGTTTGGTAACGGGAGAGGAATCCCCTCTTCGGAGGAATCTTTGGATCCACGGAATTAGACTTTCATCTTTGAGGATTTTTTAGGGAGATGATTCATCGCATTCCACATTTGGTGAGCACAGAGGAATCAACGATGATTCCTTCGGATCCACTTTAGTAACGGGAGAGGAATCTACAAAAAGAAAAAAAATCCAAATTTCTCCATCTCAAATCCATTTAAATAACACAAAAATAATTCCATATCCTCTAATTCATCATGAAAAAAACAATTTTGTACATATAAAAAAAATTATGAAAATTTTAACATAGTCTCCCCTGAATGGGAAAGCATTTTTTTTTACCTATTTAGGTACCTACAAAATAAAGCATTATATAATCTCTTCATATAGAGACAATCCTTTTTTCCATGATCTTTGAAAATAAACCAACTCCCACAATGATAGTGGACACTATAAACGATGGCCCTAAACCGTAATGGCCGTCTTAAAAAAAGCGCCGTCATATAAGTTAAGAAAAAGGCATCATTTATCTGAAAAATAGCCATCATTCTTTCACTCCAAATGAAACTCAAAAACAAAAAAGGCAAAGTTTTCAGCCAAAGCACCTCAAACACACATAGTATCACAAAACAGTCAAGTTGTTTACCCAAAAAGAGATAAAAAAAAAAGAAAAGAAAAAAAAAAAAAAAAACACACACGACAGTTGAGTGATGGAGCATTGCACTCGACTCATATTAATCAATAAAGCTCAGCTTTTATTCAAAACAAGTTCCTCAATCCAATCAATAGTAAAAAGATGGGGCTTCCTTAGCCCAATCCAATCAATTAGGAACGATTCTATTTTTATTTGGAATTATTTATAATAGCTCCAAATTTTAGAAATATTTGAAGAAAATGGTTAAAAAAGATGCTATTAATCATCCATACATCTTCATATTACATCCTTATCAATGGTAGATTTTATTTATCACAATCATCAATTTACATCAATAAGCCCAAATTAATGTTTTGGTTTAAGGGCAACTTTTATTAAATAGAAGAGCATTCATTACAAAATGAACCCAACACTATAACATATTCGGTACAAAGTGAACATAACCCTACAAAAAATACAAATATAAAACATCACTCCATTCATGAAGAAATCCAAAGTGCTGGCCCCAAACACCTTGTGCACGTGGGTGAAGTTGTCAGTCTCTTCGGTTGGAAAATATAGCAAAAGAAGGCAACTATCATGTGTTTTGATTACTTTGTAAAGTTCTTGGTTTTCCTTTCTTCTGAATTTGAGTTGATTTCGATTACTTTTGCAGGTTGTTTAGGTTTGATCATAGCAGCTGTTTGTCTAGCTGCTACCTTTGGTTTAGCTCCATTATCAACAACAGCTGCATCGAGTTTCTGAACATAACAAAAATGAATTAGAGAACTTCAACAACAGAGACACATTATATATTGTGATAGTAATATTACATGCTTCCACCATAATTTTGCATACACCCAATGAGGAAATCAATTGAAATCTCAACATTAATCTCCCATATGTGAAATAGCTTATTTTTCAATAACACAAAAATCTGTCCAGGTACATGGGAAAGTACTGAAAAATCAAGAAAGAACATTTTCATCATTGTTAGAAGTAATACCACCTGAAGAATGCCTTAGAAGCTACTTTTCTTATGCAGGATGTAGGTTTTCTAACTTCTGTTCACAAGATAACTAAAGAGAATAGGCACATAGCGCACTGTCATCAAGATAACCCAGACCAGAATTCTAATGAACAAGTTTTTTGGGCACACAGAACAGATTGAAGGTATCTTCGTTAGTATAATTCTCTATACCAGTGACAATTCTCAAATGTAATAGGTGTCTAGAGGAACTGAAAGAAGAAATTACATGTTTCCTTCATTTTTTTTATCAGAAAATTTCACAAGGTGGTCCTCATTTTTTGTAAAAAAAAATGATAACATTATGTGTCTACAACAATGGATTGGGTGAATTCAGATGCCAACACCAATGATAACAAAAAAATTAAAATAATAAACAATAAATTAACAAAGGAAAAAAAAAACATCTCAAACAGGGGCGTAGAGATTGAAAAATATCATCCAAAAAGGACATTTTCCCCCTCTTTAGATTCAGCAGATCCAACCAATGGTTGAAAAAAAAAAATTGAAACGGCAGCAATGGCTCAGCTAGTATCTAACAGAGAAAGAACCCTCTTCATAATCCCACTCCACGGTCATACCTGCCCCAAAACTACCCAACATGGAAGATGAGAAAGAATGAGGGATCTTGAACGGCCTAGAGGGAGGGAAAGAAAAATAGGGGAAGAAGATGGAGGGCTGCAACAGAGGGAGTGGGGTGGGAGGGTTGGGGGGGTAGATTCCTAACTTCCGATCGAAAACACAATGCGTATTTTCGCGTATGCGGTGACGCATGAAAAATGATGTTTTTTGCAGAAAACCATCCCCTTTCCTGTGGAAAATGGTTACACAAACATGCCCTAAAGAAAGAAACCCTTTGACAGTTTTCTATTGACCAAATGAGATCAGATCCCTTTCTCAGTCTCTAATCAAGAGAGAGGTTGAAGAAATCGCTATAGATAACCCAACGACAAGATGATTTGGGGTTTGTCCGTCAAATAAAAAGAGAGAGAGAGAGAGAGAGAGAGAGAGGGAGAGGAAAATATCGGGGGAGAGAGAGACACACCTGTTTAAAGAAAATAGCCGGCCGAAGAGAGACTTTTCCGATGCTTCCAAAGTTGCAAGCGCATGAGAGGAATGTCTAGGGCAACAAACCAAGAAGAGAGGAGAGGAATCATTTCTCTGGGCAAGAATCCCCTGTGAATAGATAGCTTTTATACCTCCTCCTTTTTTTAGTGATGATTCATTCATTCCTATGGGGGGGAGGTCAGACCGGGAGAATCCATGCTATAATTGATTTTGAAAATCATCCATCCCAAAAATCCTCTTCAAAGAAAATTACCCAAACATGGGTTTTACTCTATTCCGAGGAAACATGGAGAGGATTCCTCTCGGTGGATGCTTACCAAACATGCCCTTAGCTAACACACACTTTCTTCTTGGTGGGGTTACTATAATCTTTTGAAGATTCGTTGATCAATAAAAAAAAATCGTACAATAATCTTTTGGTGATTTGTAGATCAATAAAAACTAGTTATTTTCCCCACTTCACTCATGTGGGGTACGTACCAATTTAACTTCTTTTGTTGGGTGGTGATTTAAAAATAGAGGATTTTACTAAAAAAAAAAAAAACACTTTAGGTGACCAGTGGGCCTAAAAGAACACTTTAACCGACCTTGCACCAGATCAGTCATTTTTCCTGAAAAGGTTTTTTTTTTTAGGACTTTCAACTAGCGTCCCTAGGGACCTTAGTTTTATAAAGCTAAGGGTCCCTAGGGACCCTGTGGTGGGTGCAAATTATAACAAAAGAGGCGTTTTCCTCGTGTTTCGCTGTCAGGGCTTCCATTTGCACATACAGGTTCCTCTGCGCCCATTTCTCCCTCGAACAACTGTGGTTCCTTCCAACATCCGCTTCGGCTGTTGCTCCTACTCCTCGCCTTCCTATCAACTGTGGTCTCCTCCCACATCCTCTTTGTTGAAGGTTTCTGGCCTTTTCTGAGTCGTCTGGGCTGGATTGTCGTTTAGGTTAGGCTCCATAGGTCATTCCCACCTCTTGAAGACCATTAAAGCCACATGCCTTTGTTTGGTAGAGAACATTAAAGTGCATATGATACTCCGTTTGGGGCAGAGCAATGGAAAGGTGAAGTTTGTACTTTATCCTAAAACATGATTTTCTACTTTTGATAAAACCCTTTTCATAATTCCTAGTTGGATGTGACCATTTTTGCATGCATCTCATTGTCTTCTTCCACATAGAGAGTCCCATCATAAAAAAAAAATAGATAGATAGAGATTTGAAATCAAAGTGTTTGTATTTTCCTTTTCCTTTCCAATATAAATGCTTTTATCATGATAAGAAGAAGAAATGTTGTATTTTTATCACAGCCATTGATCAAAAACCCATTGGGCCCTTTCAAGGGAAATAATAAACCAGATTGCTGACGACCGTGTGATTAATCTAAGATTTTGAAGGTGACTGATATTTGTAGATCTCAAATCCAGCAACTAATGACTTGA
This sequence comes from Umbellularia californica, assembly GCA_028538565.1. NCBI lineage: Eukaryota > Viridiplantae > Streptophyta > Magnoliopsida > Laurales > Lauraceae > Umbellularia > Umbellularia californica. The sequence goes on from JAPQWN010000006.1 coordinate 26,586,006, forward strand.
ACCAAATGTTTCAAACCAAGATAGAGATTGGCATGCAAAGATTTGATAGGATTTTTTATGTTTTTATTTTTCACTGACATTGATGTGAGAATAATATGGATCAAAAGAAATGTCAGCATACATTGGAATTTTGAGTTTTAGAGAAGCTGGTAGATAACATAAAGAAAATGGTTTGAAATGAGTTATGTGATTAGAAAGAATGTAGAGAATCATATATGATAAAAAAAAAAATTCATTTGATTACCACTTGGGGTTGCTGTAAAAAAAGCAAGATTAGTCAAATCAATGTTATCAAAAATAATTGTACCATTGTCAGCGAATATCCTTATTTACCAGTTAACTTCCAAATGGACTTGTGGTATTGTACAAATGTTCCTCTTGCAAATTGGATATGTTCAGTGAAGCATGTTTGTTATTACTGATTTAACCAATTAATATGAAATGTTTTAATGTTGCAGTATTCCTTCGGATGTTGATGTCCTAACAATATTACATTATGATGATGGTTTTCAATCTGATCTCAAACGTCCTCAATATATCGGCGAAAGACAGAAGATTAGGCATCTCCCTAAAACCATAACATATAGTGAGCTGGTGAACGTAGCACTCGAAGCATCAAACTGAGAAGCAAGTGTGGAAGCCTTATGTATAAAGCACTTTCATCAACTGTGGAAGCCTTATGTATAAAGCACCTGCCATCAAGTGTGGAAGCCTTATGTATAAAGCACCTTATGTCACATGTGATTTGATGGGTTTTGTTTATGCATATTAACAACAAATTTCATCACATTTAATGATATTTTGTTTCAAATGTTTTTTTATGGCTTCTTCTTTATGCATGCGAAAAGCAATGTAATCAAAAGAAATTTAATGACATGTCAATGACATTTTGTGTTTTTCCAGATGTAATGATCCATCTGGCTTCTTCTTGGTTGTTAATGAATAATTTCCCTCATTTCATTTTATTTTTTTCCCTTGAATAAATCCAATTCAAGTTGGATTTCCCTCTGCATATAGTTATGTTGGAATGGACCTTATCTGCCCATAAAAATTACTTCTGATATGCGCTTTGTCTTAATAAGTAAGGGTCGCCAAGGACCCTGCTCATTTATAAGTAATATAGTTTGCTAGGGATGCTGGTAAGAAAACAGATGCTGATCAATGGGTCCCTACCGACCCTTATCTATAACTAATATAGGTCGTAAGGGATGCAGGGAAGGAAACAGTTGTTGTTTAATGAGTTCCTAGCGACCCTTAGCTATAACTAGTATAGGTCTTAAGGGACGCAGGGAAGGAAACATATGTTGTTCAATGGGTCCCTAGTAACTCTTACCTATAACTAATATAGATTGCTAGGGACGCTGGGAAGGAAATCTGGGCTACTTTATGAGTCGTTAGGGACGTTGGGAAGCTTTTCTATTAAATCACGGTAGATTAACAACAAGTTTACAATTATGGCCTCATTACATCAATCAAACATCAACTTCAACTTCAACAAATAAATCTCAACCCAAACAATTTCATTACATCATTTTCACAGAAAATAACAAGTTCATTACACATCATACATCAACTTTAACTTCAAAAAAAAAAAATTACATCCAAATAAATTCCATTCAAACTACATGTTCTTTACATTATTTTCATCCAAAAGAATACCAGTTCATTACATCAATTGCACCGAAACAATTTCATACGTCCTCGGCATATAATAAAATAGAAGTCTATAAAGCTGGGAGGTTAGGGAGTTGAAGCCTGCCAGCGTTCATAAGCCACGTTCTCTTGAATATCTCAATGAAAATCTTTCGTTGGCAGTAGGGAATGTCAGCTTGGGTGAACCTTATCGGGTGACGGTGTATACAGTGCTCTACGTATCTAATAGTAAAGAAACCACAATCCGTCCTATTCTTCTGATAAGGGATATCAATCTTTGTGACGTTCGTCCACACCCATGGCTCACCCCATCCGTAATCTCCAAATCGCTACGTCAACCACAATCTCTATTTACAAATTAAGAAGGAAAAAAAGTCAATAAAATAATAGCATGCAAAAAGGCAATCCATGAATAACAAGAAACTGATGGGTTTTATACTCACGAAACTATCACAAATATTCTGATGATAATGGTCACTTTTCGAGCTATTGTAGAATTCCCAGCGATTTTCGTCCGTGTAACCGACGAGACGAGTGAAATGATTGTGCATGTGTAGGATGTAAACGAGGTTCTTACACTCTTTTGCATCCCAAACTCTGGATCCATTTGGGCCAAACGCTACATTATCTCCAATTTTCTGCTTTCCTTGCCACCAACTCTGTGAAGGAAAATGATAGAGGTATTATACGCTATAACAGTTATTGGGAAAATTTCAAAATAAGCAAGCCACCCAAATAAAACTCATTCATTTCAAACTACGGTGTCCATTTTTCCACATTCCACAGTCCGCGATCCATATCACAGTCCACACTCCACAGTCCACATCACAGTCCAATTCCTCTACTTCACAATAGTCCACATCACAATCCAATTCCTCCACTTCACAACATTTTTCCACAGTCCAATTTCTCTAGTTCACAACAGCCCAACCATCACATCTCTCCATCCTCATCACAGTCCACATCCTTATCTTTCCATTACCACTCATCTCATACCGATATGCCATTTTTGTTAAAACCACCTACAACTCAACTCATGTCTCCACTTCCACCCATCACATACTAGCACCTAATCTTCCTCAACATCTCATGTTTACACAAAAAAAAAATAATCAACTGACAACAGTCCACCTCTTTAGCTTATAAACCAAACAAACACCACCATTTGTACCCTAACTAGCCTGCCTCTATGCCATCCACTTCAACCTTCAACCCCGGCAAGCAACTTGACCAAATACTCTCTCTATCTCTCTCTCTATGTAAAATATTTGACTTGACCAAATACAATACAAATCTCTGTAGTATACTGCTGAGGATTTCAGACCCAAGTACCTGCATGTGTGCTTCCCATGCACTGCTAATTTATGCACTTGCTCTATACAAGTGGATTATTGCTTCAAGGAGCCGAATATGCCTTGTCTAACGAATTGGTAAGGGATACGATCCATCCATATTCCATCCATCTGTCAAGAGATTGATAACATGCAAAATAGGCTACATTTTGGTTTTAGTTTTATTACTAACATGAGTTGAGAACTTCCTCACGTGAGGGACCCGTGTAAAGTGCACACAGCTATGCACTGAGTGTGAGTATTTACAATGGGAAAAATCACAAGAAGGCTGCAATAATAAGAACCTTTTACTGTCAGGATTTTGATAGTTCAGGTGAGACACTTCTCCTTATAGAAATAAATGATTCCTGATCATAGTGTTGATGGTGAGTGACTTTGGTAAAGTGTATAAGTGTGCATTTGTGCACAGGCCCTAAAAGAGCCAGATTTCCATTTCTGACCTCCCTATAGAAGATTTCAGGTCCTCACAAGCACAAAATAAACTGTGGGATATCCACTGCACCAAATACATGAGTTCTGAAGGCGCCAGACTTCCTTCCAATTCCACGGCTCCGTCTTTGCACAAATGCACCCTCAAGGTTGTAATAGTTGGCATTTTCTTTTACAACAAAGGTTCCCTCAATTTTCTAAATTTTCAGATCATATGTCACAATTGATATGTGTTGACCACCGTGTCACTAATAATTCGAATTGTTTTGGTCAATTCAAAAACCTGACAAGGCCGAGAGGATAGATTAACATTTTTCCTTTTGTTTGAAACCCATTTAAAATCATTATTAGTGATAGCTAAAACCTTTAATGATAAATACACAACTTTGTTATTGCCTAGGTTCTCAAAAATAAATCATATTTTGGACTACACATGTAATCCCTAATTTACATGAGCATTTGTCTTTGACAACTAGATCATGCATTTGTATTTAGCAAGTGATTTAGAGCCAGAAGCAATATAAACCAGATCATGCATTTGTATTTAGCAAGCGATTCAAAATCGGAAATTAACAATATAAACCAGATCATGCATTTGCTTTTGGAAAGCGATTAAGAACCGAAAACAATAGAAAGTAGATCATGCATTTGTCTCTGCCCATTGTCTTTCAGAAAAGGCAAACGCCATTTTTAAGGCATTTTTCTTGCTATGAGGGGTATTGTTACACAAGGAAGACGAAGACCCTTTTAGAAAGAGATTTTAGAGTAGAGAGTAGATGTCTGCCGCGAGAAAATATTAACCAAACCAAAAGGCATGAAGACGCAATAAGGGTTTATCCTAGACAATAATCCAGTTAGAAAAGGCCAAAGGGGAGCATCATACCTTCGACAAAGACGTGTGGGAGGGGACCACAATTGGAAGGAGGGCGAGGAGCAGGAGCAGCAACCGAAGCGGATGTTGGAGAGGACCACAGTTGCTCTAGGGAAAAATGGGTGCAAAGGAACCTATATGTGCAAATGGAAGCCATGATATCGAAACACGAGGAAAATGCCTCTTTTGTTCTAATTTGCATCCACCGCAGGGTCCCTAGTTGAAAGTCCTAAAAAAATACAAATTTTCAGGCAAAATAACTGATCTGGTGAGAGGTCGGTTAAAGTGTTATTTTAGGCCCACTGGTCACCTAAAGTGTCTTTTTTTTTTTTTTTTTTTGTAAAATCCTCTTAAAAAATTAGATGTTCTGCTTATTTTTTTTGTTTTTTCATAGAGGATGAAGATTATATTGTTGCGAAAATGTACAAGATCTAATTTCATGATATGCCCATTTAAGCGAACCACCCCCACCACCCCCCCCCCCCCCCCCCGGAGAATCTTTTCACTGATTTTTATTAAAAGATATTTACTTTTAAATATATCATTAATAAAATCGTAACATCAAAATTAGATGTTCATGATCAATTGTTGGATAGGAATGCTTCACTTTCAGTTGCTCACCTGTAATTTATCTTTGATTTGAAAACTATAAGTTAGGTTGGGTTGAGATGTTGTGCTTGATTATTTCTCCTTAGAATCAATGTTTGTGATTGATAATTTGAATTATTTAATCACTTAATTTTTCACTATGAAAGTCAATTGTTTAGTCGTGTCTTCCCCACTTATGATTTTTTTTTTTTTTTTGTTAACTTGACATAAAACCATGCTCTTTCGAAAATTGGGTGGCAAAATCATGGGCTCTTTTTTCTAAGGTAGACCCCCATATCTAAAATCACTTCATTCCCACTTATGACTTTTTGAAATTAGGTGCATTATTTGATATAAAATGAAAAATAAAATATAAACGTTCAAATGGAGCAACATTTTTGTCATATGAATAAATGGATCCAAAAATGGGAGCAAAAAGAATTATTTTGATAGAAAATCAAGGAGCCGCTGATGAATGAGAAGAGGGACAGATCAGCTAAAAAAACAGCGCTTCTGCATTGTAGTATGATGCATCACCAGGCATAAGCACGTGGGTGAGGCCCACCTTTTCAATGTAAATACTAAAGTGGGTTTTAGAACCAACAAACGGATTGGGTTTTTTAAACGTGGGTCATACGGCCTATGTACCTAAGCTAGGTGTTGCATCATACTACATTGTAGCTCATCCCAGAGAAGAGAATAGATGAAGCTGTGATTGTGGAGAAATATGTTGAGAAGGGCTTTGTAGGAAGAGGGTAAATTGCCACCTGTGTGTGGAAGGTAAAAACCGTAGTGCATTTAATTAGAAGCCCTCTTAAGGATAATCAATGTGTTGAAACCACTAAGCTGTTTTTATAATTATAAACCAAATGGACTGCCATTATTGGATGCGACCTGTGGCTGTACTCTAATCCAGTGCAGCGACACTCCACCGAAGTCCCTCCCAAAATGATAAACACCAAGGCAGTAGGTTTTGAGCATGTAAAAAAACACAAAAAATGGCTTAATCCCACATCGTGTTGATTTTATTTTTTACCTTCTTTGGGGGACAATTTCATGATTGAAACAGCTTAACATTCTCATTGAATTGATAAACCCCAAGCCCAAGGTGTGAGGTTCCATGTATTAGATCTTAACAGATGTTGAAAATATGTGAAAAAAGTAAAAATATTCTAATCTCATGACACATCCTAATCCCATGACCTATTATGTCAAGTTTGTTGAATCTGCTGGAGGCCCAGTCATTTCTGTCATGTAGTGGTAAGCTCTCCTTTTACCAAGATATTTTCACTATTCTGGGTTGGACCTCTAAGAACTCTATTTTAGGCTTAATCCTTTGTTGCATGAAGTGCAAGGAGGAGTGAGAGAATTTGGGGTGCCATGGATTAATGGAGCGTGAAGTGCTAATTCTCAAAATGTTAATAAGTGCGGATAGGGATGTAAACGGGTTGGATCTGGGGCCAAATGACACGACCCGAGCTCAAGATTATGATTAATCCGAGTTAACCCCAAGTCGCGCCGCATACTTACTCCCGTGAACTTCGATCACATAAAATTCACAAGGGATATCAATTAACACGTTCTGCAGAATATAAAAAATATACATCATGTATAAAAACAAAAAGTCATTTACACTAAGAACAACCTTTCACTTGTGCATTTAAATACAATGCAAGGAATGAAAAGTGTGAAACGTTTTCTACAACTTCCCTTATCAAAAGTTTTCCTCTAAATTTTCGTTTCAATATCATAATTATATGATATTTCTTCATTTACACCCAACTAGTCCTACTGGAGGAACCGGATCGGTAATCTCCGCTAGCATTGTGGCCTCTGAAGGACCGGCATGGGCAACTGTGCCTGTAATGCCATCAATAACACTATGAATTTGACAATTCAGCAATGTATAAACAGGTATATGATTTAACATGCTAATTCACAAATTTATTATGTCTAATCCAATATTAGACCAATACAATTATCATTTAGTTCAAATCAATAAGAGTCTTTAGTATTTAGCAAATCTACAATAGCATTTCATTTCAATTTCCATCTTCCTAAAAAGGAAGGATTGCCATCTTCCATACGGAAGGATTTCCATCTTCCATACGGAAGGATTCATATATTGTGAGATTTATCAATGCCCGAGCCAGGAACTACTGACATCACCATGGAGTTCCGGAACACTCCCATATAATCTGCTATAGCAGTAACAGCTCCAATGAGCTTAAAGAAAATACTATGTAGTGCCAGACTCAAGAAATAATATAATTAACATTTAATTCTGTTCAATAACAAATTAATGGATACAATCCAATAAACAATCCATTTAGGATTCAATTCAAATTATGATGCATTTTGGATACAACATCATATATAATTTCAACTAAGTAATACCAGCCAAGTAATACCAACCAATTAGGTGAAATCTTCAGTTGTTTAATGTACGTGTTATTTTCGATGAATATCACAATTTATATGTATTTTGTACATTAAAGTCCCCTTAATTAACACCCATAGTGGTAAAACAATGTTAACAGTCTTGATTAAATCAATAAGCTCATTATCCATAAATTCAGAAATTAAACTTGAAAAATTATTATATTTCGGTTAGCTGTTCGGTCACCTGTCGGTTAGCCAAACCCTGGAAGTCGACTAGCCAAATTGCACTTGGCTACCTACGGTTAGCTTTCCAGAAGCTAATTTCTCACTGATAATTTCCGTATTCTGTCACTAGTTCGGTCACCATCTCGGCTAACCAAACTCTGAACAACGGCTAACATAATTAAATTCGGTTACCTACGGTCACAACTCCAGAACCTGACAGTTTCTATTCTGTTTTCGGCTAGCCGAACTTGGAAATTCGGCTAACCGACATATTTCGGTTACCTCACGGTCAGCTTTACGGAAGCTGACATTTCTGTGAAACTGAAACAGGTGAATTCGGTCACCTTGCGATTACGTGTTCAGCTAACCGAACAGTGTCTAGAACTTCAGATAATTGCTGAAATGAAATTCTGAGTTTGAATCCCCAAATTCATTAACACTTCTATGAATCCCAATAGTCACTCACAACCTGTACATAAAAATAAATGGAACCTCTTATTCCCTACTCCAATTCCATTTCACGTAACAAACAACACTTCTAATCCATCATTCAATCAATCTTCTTTTCCAATACATCAATCATATATACAAATCAAATTCTAAACATAGGGTTGGAACCAAAACTATAACTAACTCAAGAAAAATCATATTCATTAGCATATAAACATAAACCGCTGTTTATACTTGCCTTTAGTTGTGGTTTAACACCAAAAACCCCTTTCTTTTCAATCTCTATTTGACTCAAAACCTCCGACTTCCAAGCCCTAAGATCAAGAATATCCCCAAATCAAATCCTTTATGAGTTATCTCTGACAATAACAACTCTTATCACACAAAACAATTTGGAAACTCTGTAAAGAACCTAAGCTACTTAGTTGTAACTCCTCAAAGAGCAAATCACAGTTTTCCTTTAACTATATCTCCAAAGAAACTTGAAGAAGATGATGGGGAAGAGATGAAAATCACAAATTCTTCTTCAAATCTACTTGCAAGAATCCTTGCTCAAGCTCTTGATCAAAGAAAACGAAAGAAGAAACGAAGGAGCCGACCTAAACAGAGTTTCAGCTGTTCTGGAATGAAATGAACCGAATAAAACAGGTTCTGGGTGCTTCTCCAATCCTTATACAAGCAATACTTGCATTTAAACCCTATTCATATTACCTATTTTTCAGTTTAAGACAAATGAAAGTCCATGCGATTTATTTGAGGTCAAATGAAAACATGTGTATTATGAAAATTGATGTACTCGTTGAGATACATACGATGGCGTCAAATTTTACCGTATTCGACGAAATACATATAAATCCATATTTACGAAAAAGTCCTTAATTTCACTAATATGGGTCTAAAATCAACTCTATTAAGTCAATTTCTTCCAAACTTGTTCATTATGCTTAATCCTTTATTTGTGACAATTTGATCCATATTAGTCGTTAATCACCACTAAATTGATTAATCATGCTTAAATCACGTTAATCTCGATTACTCAAAATTAATCTTGATTAACTTAGAATGAGGTGTAACACCAAACCATGGTGGATCCAGACCCGGATCCATGTTTATAGATCCGGCCCTAGATCCAACATGGAGCTTGTATGTTGTAGCTATAGATCTGCCATCAACTTAAAAGCAATATATCCGATTTTGAATCCAAATCGAGAAAAAGATGTAGTGTGCATTAGTCCGAGTGAATAACAGTGCTTCCAAAAAAAAAAAAAATTTAATATATAAGTAAGCTTAGTAAATAGTATATGATAAAAGCTAAGTAGACTCTTTAATATAAATATAGCCCGAGCTATTTAGACACTTCAAACCTATATAGATGTGAATCTAATCATCATGGTTCTAAATCATGGGCTCGAAACATGGATCTGAATCTGAATTTATGTTCCATAGCTTGTTTCGAAACCCGAGATTGTTTCGGAACCAGAGACTTTGGATACTCAATTTTTCATTTGCAACCCTAGTGAAAATTCCTTATATGCAGGTGCTGCTAACTACTTATAAAGAACATCTAAAGATTTGATAGGGCCCCGGAAGTTAACCACTTACATGTTTTTTGTTTGGGCCCGAGCTTAGCATGGGCCTGGTTTGCTAGTGCAGCATGCTATGATATTGATTCGATCACATTTACTGCACACAATCTTTTGACTTCACTGCAAAATTTATAGAATTGCTGTCTTTATCACTCTTTGAAAATGTAAACTAAACTAAGCTTCATGTAACAATGCAGCTTGCACTTGTATAAATTCAAGTCCTTGATATTGTACAGAATAATCACCTCATTATAAATGAAAGAAAAATCTTCCACCCTGCTCGTATGAATAAGTAAAAATTACAATGCATACACTCATAAGTAAAAATTAAAAATTATTAAAAGAATAATTACAATGAATTAGAAATGAATAAAAGAATAGTTTTACAGATATCTAGTATGACTCAGATGGTTTGGGTCGGGTTTTGGGCAACCTGAATTGCAAATGGATCCATACCAAACCCAATTTCCCAAGGCACAGCCCCAGCGCACATAAAATCACTGGCCCGTCTTACAGACACCCCTAATTTATAATACATGTTAAAAAAAAAAATACCGACCAGAACCTGACTTCAACCCAACTTGCCCTGCTACAATAATTTATGAAATTATTGTACATGGATGACATGTTCTTGTCTAATTGAAGACACCAACATGCCTGTAGAGCTCCTTTTACGACGATCATAGAGTATTCCCAGCAGCAAATTTGCCTTTCTACTGACACGACTCCCTTCTTTGAGCAGCAAACACAAGGACTGTACAAGTGATGGCATCTTCTTCAAATCAGACACAACCTCTGGTCCACCATTAACACACAAAGACACCAGGATTGAAATGCATTGCTCCTTCACTGCTCTAGATGTGGCAGAAATCAGCATTTTAACTAAAGAAGATATTTCAATTTCCCTTAGAACTGCATTGCTTCCTTCAGGCCTCTCTGCCAATGCTGCTAGAACTGACAGAGAATCATTTACAACGTCTTCTGTATCTGATGTCAATAGATTCATCAATGCAGGAATGGCTCCAGCTGCTATGGCTCTCCGATGGTTGCCTGGAAAACGCAGAAGCGCGAATAGCGCCACTGCAGCGTTCTTCTTTCCACGATCTGTTCCATCTCGAAGTAGCCCTACAAGCGCCAGGAGCGACTCGGGTATCTCTCCAATTGCTTCACGATACTCGTCGATTGAAGCAAGGTAGAACAGAGTCGCAGCTGCATTCTGTCGAGCTTCCATTTTTACACCATTTCTGAGAACAGATATAATTGGGTCTAGTCCACCGCTCTCAAAGATCAGCGTTTTGCCCTTGGAATGCTTGGATAGGTTCAACAGAGCTGCCATCGAGTTGTGTTGTGCTGTGGGGTTCTTTGAGGACATCAGATTTAGAAGCCATAGAATTGCTCCTGCTTCAACCAAGCAGGCTCTGTTTAACGTGTTTGATTTTGTGAGGAGTCGAATTTCATATGCTGCTTTGTTTCTCTCTGCTTCAGTTCCTGTGGAGAGCTTCTCAACGAGGAAGATGGCAAGCATTCTCATAGCTTCTGTTCCTGATGCGGAGCTTCTGGTGACATGGGTCCTTCTCAAATCATGAGATCGGCTCCCAGGTTCCGAAGTTGTGACGCCGCTGCTGCGTAAAAACTGTTGAATTAGATTCTGTAGAGCCAAATTAGGAATGAGCTCTGTACTTTTAAGCTTTTCCCCTGTTTTGGGGCAGCTGAGATTTCCAGCTTTCAACCATTTCTGAATCGATGAACGGTCATAGGTTTGCCCGGTGGTGATGATCACTGGATCTGTCATAAGCTCGAGAGAAATTGGGCACCTGAAATCTTCGGGATTCAAGCAACCTAACCTCTTTGAGTCATACTTGATATCTGTATTTTCGACATTTGGACCATCAACAGCATCAAAGAGAACTCCCCTGCAGTAGCTCATGAATCCAACAAGAATACTAAGAAGCATTATTTGCCTCTCATTCTCTTTTGAATTCTCTTTTTCCATCTCTTCCTCTAAGAACCTAATCTCTCTATTGCAGTCAGACCAGCTTCTTATCCCTAAACGGGTGACAAGCCGTTTGAGATCGGTTGAATTTGGAACAATCTTCTTCTCGAATTGGCTCAAAATCAGATCGACATCCATAGAAGTTTGTTTATCATCAGGGTCAACGCCAATCTTCAACTTCCTTGCCTGCTTTGCCACCAATTCGACCATCTCTCTCACTTCCACGCACACATCTATTGATGCCAATGGCAGAAGATCGAGGGTAGTCGCGATGGACCGGATCAAGAGCTGAAATTCATCCACAAATCTCTTGGATTGTACTAAGATCCAAAGGCGGGCGCCTTCGCGGGTGCAATCTTCTAACAAAAATTGAATCTTTTGGAGATAAACATAAATTTCAGATAAGCAGAGGACGACGGACTCGGTAAGAATCGATCCATGATCTTGAATTTCCTCAAATAAGATGAGGAGGCATCCGATCTCACGAATTGCTTCACGGGCGATGCGATTGTGGGACGGGAAGGATTTTGAGCTGTATGTGGAGATGATGCGGCAGATGTTGATGACAGCCTGGAGAAGAACTGCTGGAGAGACGTCTTCAGATGGGTGGACTGCCGGAAATGTCAAAATCTGTCGGCTAGAATTCTGGGTCATATTAGAATATGGATGAAATTGGAGAAATTGAATGAAATTTGATTTAGGTAGAGAAATCATGAAACAGGGAAGAAAAATTAACTGAATTTGATGCAGAGAGAGAAATCATCAAACAGGGGAGATAAATCAATTGAAATTTGATTTAGAGAAAAGAAATCAGCAAACAAGGAAAGAGAAAGTGGAATTTGATTTAGATAGAAACCTCAGGAATCTTAAAAAGAGAAACTAACTGAAAGCTTGGTTCTGAGAGAGAGAGAGAGAGAGTGAGAGAGAGAGAGAAGAAATATGCGAATGGCAGTTGAAGTCCAATAAATGTATATATATAGGAGGCTTTAGAAGGGCGGGAAGGAGAGAGGAAGGGAATCTTTAGAAGCACGTGGCAGTCTCCAACACGCTTGTTTGATATTCTCTCTCTCTCTCCCTCCCTTCCTTTTTATCCCTTTCCCTTGTAGTTGAAGAATGGACATGATTCATCTTGGCCTAAACTTGGAATAGCCTAGTCCTAGGAGGAGAGACTTACAAACCCTTCTCTAGGGCCTACCGTAATCTATAGGAATCACAGCATTTTATTATGAAAGGTGGGACACACATCACTATGATTTGATAACTGTAATAACTATATATGTGAAAAACCTGAAGTATTTTTAACGGTTCTCTAATTTCCTATAATGGGATCAAATTTGTTGTCCTTAAATAGATTGCTAGCCTTATACAACCATATATTTCCAATTTTACCATAATTTTATCATTGACAACCACCTAAGCTGAAGCTCACCTTCATTTTAATTTTGATTTTCCTTTTAGAGACCATTTGTTTGTTTAAAATCAAATTAATAAATATTAAAGTAATTCAACAATCCTATCTTAAGAAAGCAAGGATGTAGATGAGACTCCCTTCTCTTAGTAACTTGATGCACTAAGGTGATGGCTTGTTAAATTATTTTCTTGTAAATTAAAATTCATTTGATAACCATATGTGTATCTATGTTTTTACCTTCTTTTTAATTTTTAACCTATGTGGAATGCCTCCTATATAATCTCAACATATGGACTATTTTCTCTTTCACTCCTGCACTGTGCACCAATTAAAATGGTATGATAAGAAGGCGGCACCTGGTCAAATTCAAGGTTTCTCACCTTTGGCTTTCAACATAATCCTATGTGCCTTCATTATCTTTTGTATTTTTTGCACGACTAGACCACTAGTTGTCAACATATGTGAAGCCTGCCTGAATTGCATGGGCAGTCACGATCCAGCAATGCCACGTAAAGAAAAGGAAAGGAAGATAGCAGGGAAGATTCCAGAAGTAAGATAGCCGGGAAGATTAGCGAGACGGCAAGAAATCATTGGTCGCGGTGTAAACGTGGCGGTTGGCAAAAGCCTGCTTGGGGCTTCCTCGATCGTAGGCGCCAGCAAATAATAGCGCGTTAATGGACGGGTGCGTTCTTTTCTGGGAGGAAGACAAATTGGCTTTAGACACGTAGAAAAAGGACAGGTATGCGCTTGCGTTGTGTAACATCAGGTCGTAGTCGGCCGACTTGTCTAGATCCACCTGGATGGGTTCTACGCATGTGATGGGACTATATACATATCTCCTTGTGACTCACCCGTGACCAATTCCGATACCGTGCTTATGGGAATCAGGTGGTATGGGTTAATGCTTATGTTGTCATGCATCTGAGCTGTGTGTTTTGGCCCGTGGCTTTGAATTTAAATGAGTCGAATTTCACCCCACACACTTACGCTGTGTTTGGGAGGGGAGGGGAGGGGAGGGAAAATTGGAGGGGAAAGGAAAATGAAGGGTAGGGAAGGAAAAATTAATTTTCCCTCCTCTTATTTGGAAAGTCAAAAAGTAGGAGGAAGGAAAATGAAAAAATAAGGAGACAGAGACTATTTTACCCTTCATTTTGAATAAATTTAAAAGGATTAAAAGGGCAAAATGGTACTTTCCCCCTCATTCCCCTCTTTCCCCTTCATTTTCCCCCCACTTTTGATGGGAAGATTTTTGCTACAAGAGGACAAAAACTTTCCCCCCACTTTCCTCCCCCCCCTCCCAAACACCCCCAAAAAAAGTTTTCCCCCCACTTTCCCTTCCGTTTTTTCCTTCTCCCCTCTTTCCCCCTTCCCAAACAGACTGTTAAGGTATCGTTTGGGAAGGAAATAAAATCGGGGAGAAAAAAAAAAGAGGATTTTACCCAAAAAATCCCTTAAGACTTGTCAATTGCCAAAAGCACCATTAATATCCTAAAAAGACTACAGTAGTCTCAAAGACCCTGTTTGGTATTTTTTTTTGCTTTTAGCACTGAGCGGGGATATCCCCGTTCCTTCTAAGTAAATGAGCAGGGATATTCCCGTTTGTCGTTCATTACAACTTAAAGACTGTCAAACACCCTTTTTCCCTTTGCCTTTTTTGGTATCCGGATGAATCTCTCTGCAACCCTTCTTCCACATTAACTTGCTTTATGGGAGAATCCTATTCTTGAATTTTTTAAGTAGAAAGGACCCATATAAACTTAGTAATGGGAAGAGGTTAACAAAAAGCACCTACCGAGTCTGCCTATCAATATCAGTAGTATCGGCACCACGTTCACTGCTAGTAAGATCAATAAAAGAAATCTTCTCAATAACCTTCCCACTATTGGTTTCATTTCCATCATTGTGCCTTCTTGATTCATTTACCTCATTGTGCTTCTTAATGGCAAGCTGTAAAATGGCATGGGATCGTGAAGATTCCTCATTGGCACCAGTAGAGCCAGTACTTCGCGCAGCATTCCCCTTCTCAATAAATTCTTTAACAATTTGAACATCTGAAACCTCAAATTCCTACAATCCAAGTATGCAAACTTGCTGCCGACCATCTTCCCTCATGCACAGTTTCTTGGCAAAAATCATTAAAAGGCAATTGAGGCAATAACATACACTTTCAAGAATAAGATTCTCCCATAAAGCAAGTTAATGTGGAAGAAGGGTTGCAGAGAGATTCGTCCGGATACCAAAAAGGGCAAAGGGAAAAAAGGTGTTCGATAGTCTTTAAGTTGTAATGAACGACGAACGGGGATATCCCTGCTCATTTACTTAGAATGAACGGAAATATCCCCGCTAAGCACTAAAAGCAAAAAAAAAAAAAAAAAAAAAAATCAAACAGGGCCTTTGAGACACTGTGGTCTTTTTAAGATGTTGATAGTGCTTTTGGCAATTGACAAGTCTTAAGGGATTTTTTGGGTAAAATCCTCAAAAAAAAAAAAGAAGGAAAGTGGAGGGAAAATGACAATGGAGGGAAAATGGGGTGTGGGGGAGATTTTGGGGGGAAAAGTCAGGCATAGCTCAACATATTCACCACCAAGGCTTATGGTACATAGGGTGGGCTTGGGCCTGACTTTTAGAACCATGGAATGCATTAAGCCTGCATATTGCATCCGAAAGGGCATGGTTTGGACAAGCTATGTTCCAAACTCATGAACACTCCCAGCCTCAAGGTTCTTAGTTTTCTAGGTAATCACAGACCTATATGTTCCATTGGACTAGTTAAAAAAAACAAATAATAACTTCTTTTCATGCTTACGACCTTAAAGATATGTATTAATGTTCCCTTTGAATTTATATAACGAATTAAAAAATATATATTAAAAATTAATAAAAAGGAGGTGCCCGTGGGCTGACCCGGATTGTGGCACAGCCAAGGCCAGCACGTGCGCTAGCATGGACCGGCCCAACACAGCACGGCAAAAAACATGCCAATGGGTTGTGCTAGGCTAACCCCCTACTGCCTTGGGCATGGCATGACACAGCCAGACCCAGGCACAACAAGGCCAAAACAACCCATTTTACACATCTACATGAGGGTATCTCCATATATATATATATATAGGGAAGTGCTCCTATGAAAGACACTCTCACCAACTTAGTAAGAGATGGGTGGGGGCCCTTGCATTTAAGTTGGAGAGAGTGGATATGGAAGTGAGGGCCCCCACTCATCTCTCATAAAGTTGGTGAGAGTGTCTCTCATAGGAGCACTTCCCATATATATATATATATATATATATATATATATATATATGAGATCTTCAAGTGCATCCATCCCTCACCATTTGTGGTAAGGGACACCCCATTTGAGAAAGTTTCAAGTACAAAAAAGATGTACAAAAGAGAAGTATACTTCTCTTTTGTACTTGAAACTTCCTTAAAAGGGTGTCCCTCACCACAAATGGTGAGGGATGGATGCACTTGAATATTATCCTATATATATATATGAGGAAGGCTCCCCTAAGCTGCAGCTTAGGGGAGTATAAGTTGTAGTGTGCATTCTGCACGTGTGGCGCCCAAAATAACAACTCCCGGTCTTCTATTTTCCTTCCCCCGTCAAGCTTCTAACCTTCTTTAGCTTGTAATAGAAGACACCATCTCCCATTCTCAGTTTATCCCCTTTGGCTGCTTCCAATTGCTATAAAGATGATGACAACAAAAGCGAAAGACCTTGGCTCTTCAAGATGCCGATCTTGTTACTGTTTTCACCACCGGCGCCAACAGTCCATGTGAATTGAGATGATGAGGAGGAATGGGGCTATTTCCAATCACTGTTTCGGCCAATTGCGGTGTGTGGGAAGTATGAAGAGAAGAAGAGGGGTTGGGAAGCAGCATATGGAGGGGTGTGGAAGATGAAGGTTGAGTAGGAGAAGGAGAAAGTGATCTTGGTTGTGGGTTCATGAGGAGAAGTTGCATGGCTGCTGCGGAATCCACATCCATTCCTTCTCCTCTGTGCATCCCAATCAGTCCAATAAAAGAAGAAGCAACACCTTGGGCTGTTTGTAATTTCCTTTTGGATGATACCCAGAAGTGATCTGTGGTTTGTTTAATTCAATATGTAAGTGGGGTGCTTGATTAGGATTTGGGGATCCAAATTTTATTGATATCAGTCTAACCATGGATTGAATCTGTCCTTACTAGAAGAGGTCAGAAAAATCCAATCTTTGATGCTGGATTCACTACCCCATTGCCCTATTTGGATGCTTGGAAATTGGGTTGCCGCTTAACTTGGTTAGAGCTAAGACCGCAATGGAGGAGCTAGTTTTTTGTTTTAGCCAGATTTAAGCATGCCTAGCAGCAATTCAACTGTAAAATCCTTATATGTCCCCTCCGAAAATCGAGTTTTATTGCTCTTTATTGATACCTCTGATGCAAAGATTTTGGGAGGTCTTATCACTTGATGAACATTTTTATGGTTGTATTCTAGGTGTAATGTTTATTTCTGTAGTTGGGATTAGGGATGGCTGGTTGGTGGGTTGTGCAAAATATCCTCTTTTGCGTACTATTTGTTAAGTATTTTATGACGTTGCCTTGTGGATTCTACTTACCAGAAAAACTAAAGTTCCTGAGTTTGAAAAATCTCCTCTCTTTCTTATCTCATGGTTGTAAGTTAATAATTTCTCAATGAGTTTAATTAGAAGAAGGTGATCTTGGTTCGTAGTGTTTTTTCCTCTCGATTTCTCGTGAAAGAGGCTGCATTGGTGGTTTCCTGTTCGAACGGCCTCCCCTCCACCCCTCTCAAGCTTGCCTCTGCGCCTCCCCTCTTGAGCTCACCAGATTGCCCCCTCCTCCCCTCTCGACAGTGAGAACCAATTTCTGCACCTGATGGCACTTGCAGACAAACAACGGAGCAAGGGCAGCCTTCTGTCTTTGCTGGAGGAAGAAAAACCCAGATGCTGGGTTTGTGTCCTTGGCCAAGATAAGTCTAGGTTGGTTCCAGGTCGTGTTTGGCCCTACCCGTGTTGCAGTAAATGGGTCACACATGTGCGGTTTACACACTTCAGCTTAGGATACCCTAAGCTGCAATTCAGGGGAGCCCCCTCTATATATATATATATATATATATATGGGGATATTCAAACAGATGGTGAGGGAAGGATGCACTTGAATATTCTTCTATATATATATATATATATATATAGGGAGGTGCTCTTGTGAGAGACACTCTCACTTTACTATGAGAGATAAAGGTGGGGGCCCTCACATCTATATCCAATGTCAACAACTTAAATGTAAGGGCCTCCACCTATATCTCTCATAGTAAGGTGACAGTGTCTCTCACATGAGCACCTCCCATATAAATATATATATATAGCAAGGCTCTCCTAAATTGAAGCTTAACTTATTCTAAGATGAAATAGCAAATCAAAGTTGATTATATCTGTTTTTTGCATAATGGAACTGGAAAATCCAGTTCTAATTGGATTTATCTTGATTTTCGAGACAATCATCATGCAAAAAATAATGATACTCGACTTTGATTTGTGGGACTGACACTGTTTCCGCTTAGGATAAGCTAAGCTTCAGCTTAGGAGAGCTGGCCACACACACACACACACACACACACACATATATATATATATATATATATATATATATATATATATGACAATGTAAGCTAAAGTAAGCTCATGGTCAACGGTCCATTCAGATTGGAACACAGTCGATCCAACGGTCTAATAAATTTGGACCTGACCAAAAGTTGGTGAGCATGTGCAATTTAAGGGGTCGTGTGTTTGGTCCATTTGGATGGACCAAGGATGGGCCCCAAAAGCTTTAGCTTACAGAATCTTATCCTAAGCTTAAGCTTAATGTGAGGCCCACACTCTATTTCTTATATAAGGTGAGAGATATCTCTCATAGGAGCATCTCCTTATATATATATTGTTAGAAAAGAGAGAGACTAAGAGAAAGATGATTAGAGGGAGAAGAGAGAGGTTTTCTGTTATCTCATTATATATTTGTACAAATACAAAGGGAGATGCCTATTTATAGGCAAAGTAGCCTTATAAGAGAGGAACCCTAATTCTAACCTTAACTCATCTTAAGTGAGCATCCACCCAAGATCCATATCTCAAAACACTCTCCCTTAGATGACCACCATTCCAAGACAGCTGCCTCATTAAAATCTTTGCTAAGGAAAACCCAGTGGGAAAAAACCAAAGCGAAGGGAAAAAAAATTACAACATTCTTCAAGATCATTAAACTGGTGTTGAATGTTCATAATGCTGCCTCGTTAAAACCTTAATTAGGAAAACTTAGTGGGATAAAACCTAGAAAGAGAAAAGGAGACAGCGCACAAATGTCCTGGATAACATACTTCATGATGCTCCCTAATAAACCACTCCCCCTGATGATAACAACCATTTACATAGTTTGATGATGAACTCTACGCATGCTAATCTCATACACAAACTTCTGGAATATTGATTTTGGCAAAGATTTGGTAAACAAATCAGCCAGGTTGTTACTCGAACAAACTTGGTTGACTTCAATTTCATTGTTCCTTTGAAGTTCATGAGTGAAGAAAAACTTTTGTGGTATATGCTTAGCCTTGTCTCCTTTAATGAAACATTCTCGAATCTGTTTTATGCATGCTTCGTTATCTTCATAGATAATAGTTGAGATACCTGCAATAGATGGTATGACAAGAACTACGAATATGCTGAATCAAAGATCTTAGCCATACACATTCTCTACTGGCTTCATAAAGAGCCAAAATCTCAGCATGGTTGGAGGCATTATCTACCAAAGTTTGATTAGTAGAACGCCAAGAAATGGTGGCATTTCCATTAAGAAACATATAACCTGTATGTGATTGACATTTATGAGGATCAGAGAGATAACCTGAATCTGCATATCCTACAAAACTGAAATCTCTACGATCATAAGAATAAAATATTTCTAAATTAGTTGTTCTATGCAATTATCGTATGATGTGTTTAATAATAATCCAGTGCCTTAATTGAATTGATTACGTACTCATCGGCTTTGCTTCAGGCAGGGGAAATTCTTCCAGGATTTGTAGAATGTGGTTCTGTGTCCCAATCATCATCATTATTTATATTCCTTCTCTCTCTTGAATAATTGTAAAGTATAGAGATCTCTTCATTATCCGGTACCGGTGCCTCTTCAGGGGCTTCCAAAGTCTCATCAGGGACTTCCATTATTCTATAGAGAACGGATTTTACCATAACCTCTTCAGGAGCATTATGTACCTCTTCAAGAGGAACCTCTTCAGGAGCATTACTTGCCTCTTCTGGAGGAACCTCTTCAGGAACGTTTTGTGCCTCTTCGGGATGAACCTCTTCATAATCGTTACTTGCCTCTTCGAGAGAACCTCTTCAAGAGGGTTACATGCCTCTTCGGGAGGAACATATTCAGGAAGGTTACGTGCCTCTTCAGGAGGACATGATGATGATTGTTCATTTCTCCCTTTCCGCGGAGCTGAGTCCTTTAAACCTATAGGTCTACCATGCTTCTGGCGTATTACAGATTCTTTTACTGCTATATTTTGACTTTGTCCTACATGAACATTAATCTTAACAGGTGCATTTATAGTTGATACATGTGACTTTGTCACTTTGCTGCATCGTTAAATACATTAGGTAATATGTTTGCCATTTCTTATAAGCGCACAATTCTCCATAGTTCATATTGTGAAGTGCGTGGATCTAGATGAGACATACTTGAAGTATTCGTTCTTAGCTCTCGCCATTCTTCAGGAATGGGTTGTTCTACAGGACCAATACGTTCTTCAAGAACTATTTTATCTCCCCCTAACGGTGAGAATATTGTCTCATCATATGGGCTCTTCCGAAGCTTTCAATTATTTGCACAAGTCCAGCTATGGTGGATACCTTTCTTGGAATGAACAGCAATTCTGAAAGAAATTTCTGATTTTTTAGAGTGGTGTGTGTTAAAGCACTACCTACCAAACATAGATTGTCCTCAGTTCCATGATCCATACCTTAAATAATAAATCAATGTAACTATGTAATTACATGATATAAGCTGAAATAATTAAACCATTCACCATAATTAGGACAATACTGAAAAATAAAGATCCCCATCATTCTGGGCAGTTGGTAGTATGACCATTTTCCGATGATCATACCTATCCTTCAGGGGTTTCCATAGGCATGCCCGGTCTTCCTCAAGGCCTGATGGGTCTTCCTCAGTAAGGTATTCATTTTTTAGGTCTTCATGTATGTGATGGTGCAAGAAGATGGAGGCTGACGCTTTTTCCTCTGGGGACATATTGTTATTTTCCTTTATGCTCTCTCCTAATTTCTTGGATTGCAAGTGGATTTTAGCATCTAATTGTCAAGATAAGCAATTGTCCCTGTTTAAGTTAAGTGTTTTAAAGTCAATTTTAGCCAGATTTGACATCATACAATAACTATAATAGAAAATATATACATTAAGTCAAACGTGTGCAGATAATCAATAATGTAAAAAGGAAAAAAAATAATGAAATCTTAACATCAGAAGTAATTAAGGAAGGAATTTAAACATAACAAAAAAAATGGCCAATGAAAAGTTAGAACATCAGGTTCTCAATTTTGAGAATCAATTTTGAGAATCAGAACTGCTAGTTTTGTCAAGACTTTAGGTTTCATTTAGAACTTCAGGTTCATAATACATGAATTAAAACTACAGGTTTTGTTGAAGCTTTCGATTTGAAGCGGAACTTCTGGTTCTATCAAATCTTCAGGTTTAAAGTAGAACTTCTGGTTTTGTCAAATCTTCATGTTTGAAGTAGAACTTATGATTCTAACAATTTATCAGAACTTCTAGTTCTATCAAATCTTTAGGTTTGAAGTAGAACTTATGGTTCTAACAATTGATCAGAAATTCTTGTTCTAACAATTGATCAAAACTTCTGGTCCTGTCAAATATGCAGGTTTGAAGTAGAACTTCTAGTTCTAACAATTGATCAGAACTTCTGGTTCTATCAAATCTTCAGGTTTAATTTCATGGCCTTATAATTTATTTGGATTTGAACAAAAAAAATCCATATTTTAATTTATGGATATGAATCTACAAGTTCATATCAGTATACCAACTTCCAGGACTGCTAGTCCATAGATCGGTGAACTTCAGGTTCAAATTTAGAACTTCTGGTTCTATTTTGTGATCCATTCATAGTATTGATAAATTAAAATTAAAAGAAAAATCATGCAAGAAGATGAACAGTAATCAAATACTATAATTACTATAAACAAGCATTATAAACTAGTTGCATGCATTCTAATAAATTGATTTTGGAAAATGGCTCAGATACTGCTGTTGTATTTGAAGAAAAGTATTACCCTTTTCTAAAATCCTTGCTGGGAAGGAATCTGCGATGAAAATCTGAACTAGAAAGGAGTCTGCGATGGAAATCTGTAATGGAAGGAATCTGCACAGGGAATCCGAGTTGGAAATCCACTTAAAAGGATTTCGTGATGGAAATCCGCGCAGGGAAGGATTTCGGCATGAAAGTCTATGCAGGGAAGGATTTCTCTTCTCTTTGGGTAAGAAGACAGGTTTTCTTCCTTCTCTTTGAGTTTCATGCTGATAATGTGTTACAAAATAGAGAGACTAAGAGAAAAAGGATTAGAGAGAGAAAAGAGAGCTTTTCGGTTATCTCATTATATGTGTATACAAATACCAAGGGAGAGGCCTATTTATAGGCAAAGTAAACTTATAAGAGAGGAACCATAATTCTAACCCTAACTTATCTTAAGTGAGTATCTACCCAAGATCCATATCTCATAACATATATGTATAGTTAGGGTTACATGAAAATCTTGGGTCCACCTCCAAAAACCTACATGAAGAATTGCAACTACATATTTGAGTATGCCCCTCAAATGAGAATCGTGGGTCCACCGCTCTAGAAAGATGCTTTTTTACATATATGTAAGTCATATACAAGTAAGGGCATAAAATGGACCGAACCGCATAGGCTCAGCAGTTTGGTCAACGTGCTGTGATCCAGCCCAGCACGACTTGGCCCATTAAATGCATGGGCCGGCCGAGCCATAATGTGCTGGCCGGTAGCACGACATGGCACGGCCAGGTAGAAGCATGCCTGAGAAATCAAACCCCCCCCCCCCCCCCCCCATGAACAGTCAAAAAATAGCTAGGAGGGTTTAACAATTTTACCTGCCCTAGCCAAAAAAAGTCAAATAAGGGGTATTTCGGGTCATTTCAACACTACGTAGATTTATAAATACCCCAGTTCCCCTCATTTCTCAGTGCTCATCTACACTCTATAAACTATTTTTCTCTCTATATAGCTCTCTCTAAGATCCTAAGGTAGTAAAAGTTTTATTTATACTCACAAAGGCTAAGAAGTTTAATTAGTTTGTGGGGACCAAGACTATTAAAGGAGCTCCCTCTCTCTCTTCAATGTATTTATTTATATAGATTTTAGAATTTATTTAATAGATACATAGTAATAGTATATAATAAGTCTCATCTTCTCCCTTTTCTTATATAAGTTATCACAACAAATATATTAAATATTTATATGTAATTATTTATTTAGTTTTCAAGAACTTTATTTTTGGAAAATGGCTAGACCATCACAACAGTTCAACTACGACTTTAGTCTAAGTTATTCAAAAGATACAAATTTGGTTCTAGATCAAGATGTAGAGGTAGAAAGCAATCCTACCAAAAGTCAAACCTCAATTAAAAAGAAAATAAAACTGACTTCTATAGTATGAAAATATTTCGACTTAATTAAGAATAAAGATCCCACTAAAAACACAATGGAAAAGGCATAGTGCTTATTCTATAAGGAATATTAAGTTGTAAGTCATCAAGAGACACTAGCCACCTTAATAGACACATGCGAGTGTGTATGGTCAAACATGCTAGAGGGTATGTCATTCAGGTGTCAAGGGTAGTGGCAGACGGACTCTACTATCTCAAAGTTCTTCATTTTGTAGTTTAAGAGCTTTTAATTATAATCCTTCTAATGCTAGATGCCAACTTGTAAAATTTATTGTAATTAATCGATTGCCACTTCTAATTGCTAAGAACAAGTCACTAGAAGAATTTGTAAGTGAAGCTTCCACCCCTTTGTTTAAAAAGATTTATAGAAATATTGTCAGAAATGAAGCAATAAAAATGTTTAGAAAAGAAAGGGAGAACTTAAAAGCTGTTCTTTAAAACATATCCTGGAAAATAGGGTTAACTTTGGATTTATAGACCTCCAAACAAAATATTGGACACGTTTCAATAACTACACATTATATTGATAAAACTTGGAGATGCAGAAAAGAATGATTTCATCCTCTTTACTTGACTAACCACATACCAGTGCTGGAGCCCACTATCCTAGAAAAAACAAGAGAGTATATATAATACTGAAAATAAAATAATTTATATAACTTTAGATAATGAAAGCTCCAAAAATAGCATTGTTGAGATACTAAAAATTGTATTCCCACTTAATTTAAATGGGGTTATTTTTACATAGATGTACACGTCACATCTTAAATCTTATAGTATAAGATGTGATAAGATTTACTAAGCCTACAATAGAAGTGATTAAATACATTGTAGGTTACATTTTTCTCATCTCCTTCAAGGAAATGAAATTGGAAGAAAATATATAGAAGTCTCCATAAAAATATAAAAAGAATACAACCAAATATAAAGCATACATTAAGAGAGTCTTGCAATTTTAAATTACGGTGCAATTAATAAACGTTGTGCTTTATATTTAATGCATGAAGATATTTCTATAGGTGAAGAGAATTGGCATGTTCTTGAAATAATAAGAGAATTTTAAAAGTATCTTATGATGCAACCTTATTTCTTATGAGATGTATTGATAAGTCTACAAAATCGGATTAAAAGGCCATCACTTCATATTCATTTGTAGACTTCATTAGGATAAATTGCATCATAATCCCATGATTTCATGCGTTTGAGCATAAATGTGGACTTTTAGTCAAAATCAGTTAAAAACCCTTTATTTTGCATGAATTTATGAGATTGATAGTTTACATCACCCTTAGGTCCCGCCAATTAGATCTTAAGCACTGCGGCCCCATTGCATTCATTGCATTAATTCATCTTGCATTAGGTAGGGCTATGCATTTCATCTTTAATTATCTCAATCCTAGTGACTTAGTTGTTTCATTTTGTAGGATTTGTCAAAGCAATGGGGGCCCACATGAAAGGGAACCACCCCTTAGGCGTGCTTCCCTATGCACACCCATGAGGGGTGGGTCCCACTATGGCAGCACAATTCTTTCCTTCTCTCTTTTTAAGTTTCCAAGATTTCTCTCCTACCAAGATTTGAATTTCAAAATAAGGAAGGAGTATTCTAGAAGAAATCTTTGGTGGAGTTCGAGTTGGAAAGTTTTATCTAAGAAGATCTGTAATGAGTAGTCAGCAAAGAGAGCCAGAATTTCAAAGAGATAAGAAGATCAATATCAAAAAGGAAGGAGATAAAAGAGTTATGAGTAAAACATATCCCAAGGGATGTGGACGACCAGCACAGGGACCCACTACCCTTGGACGTCCACATCATATCTTCTTTTCTCTCTCCCTCTGCTCAACTCAATCCACAAATAATGCCAGAATTCCTAACAATCAGACTTTTTCTCTTGAATTGATTCTCCAGCAACGGCGCCAAAAACTTAATCATGATTTCAATCAATACTAAATACTGCAAGTGCACGGATGTCTACATATAGACAGTGGCAAGTACGGGTTGAACCCATAAAGTACGAATCAAAAAGAAAATCTAATTAAGATAATGTCACAATTAACTACTAATGCATAAAATTAATTAAAGCAATAAGATGATGAAATAACAATGATAATAAAGTTGATCAAGGCATTTCGGAATCCATTAAGCAATCCAAAACCACTTTCTTAATAAAAATTCATGTTTGATTAGTTTTTCTATTTCAGATTTGGATCCAATGAAGGCATCCAAATCTGGATAATATAACTTTAAAAACAGTTTTCTCAAAAGAGATTATTTTTCTATAAAACTTAGCAAATACCCAAGACCTCCTTTCCTTCATCAAATTACTAAAGTTACTTAATCATTATCCATCAAATCTAAGCATAAACCATAAAAAAGAATATATTCTCAAGTATGGCCTATCAAAAATAAGCATGGATAATAAAAAGCTTAATCTAGCATTAAGAAATACAATATGGAAGGTGCCTATTGGTATGAAGACAAGCCTACTAAAAAATTCAAGCACATTAATTAATACTTAATCAAACACATATTAACATAAAGAAAGTGTTAGAGATTAATTAACTTCATCCATAGCCTCAATCACAAAATCACCCAGCCATTGCACAAAAGAGAATTGATATTTTCATTGATAGCATTCTTAAGTACAAAGCTTTTGCTCCTCCTAAAAATTATGTCTTGCTTGGACAAGGCCTAAAGCTACCTTTAAAAAAATTCAAAAAGTGGAGAACTAGACTAGAGAAACCTAGATCTAGAAAGGGAATGGGACGTACAAGCCTGGGAGAGCATACCTTGGACGTCCCCCCTAGGTTATATTTATAGGTTTTTTTTCCTTCTTTTGGCTTGGAACTCTTCCCAAAATAAAACTCTATCTTGGCTTGACTTGTAAGCAAAGTAACTTACTTTTTTTAAATTTAAACTAATCTACTAGCTAATCTTGATCTCTTCTTGTTTTGCAGGTTTTCCAGTAGTGGCACCCAGAGATTTCTTTTTACAGTGAATAGTAGATCCAATGGTGTGGATTGAGTAGAGGGAGAGATAGAGGAAGAAATGATATGGATGCAGTGGCGGACACAGGATTTTCACTTGAGGGGGCTGGCGATGGTTAAATAAAAATGTCAATCATTATTGTATTGTACTTTCTTCACATTACCGATGGCAAAAGAGAAAACAAGTCAATTGCGTATTTATATTTATCCTTCTAAGAGCTTAATGAATTAAGATCTTGGGTAAAGTAATGTGTGTATGTGTCCAGTCATGTGATAAGTACTCCTAAGGGCATGTTCATTTGCATGATAAATAGAATGAGATAAAATTAAGGTTCCAATCTAAAGAGGAGATTGGAAACAAACATTGAACCAAAAACAACAATGAGCTCTTTTTTCATCCGTTGATCTTCATTCGTTTATTTGCTTATATCAAATCCAAAACTACTTAAAACTAGTTCTAAAACTCCTTTCTAATGCCCCTACACAAATTACAACTACAAACAACCAAATATTGCATTAAAATAAAATAAAATTAGCTAACAATCAATACCATACATCAGTAGCTGAAAATCAATAATAACTGATTAGACTCCCTCATCTCTAATCTAAATATTTTTTTTTTTTTTTTTTTTTTGAAATCAAATCCAACTCCATCAAGAGAACCATTTTAGTAATGGAGGTTTTTAAAAAGGTTGGATTTTTAGGAAATCCTCCATCTCTTTTAAATCTTTCATAATCAAGAGAGCCCATTTCGGGATTTTTAAATGACGGTAGACTTTCAAAAGTCCCCTACTTCTAACATCACCATTTCTGAAATAGATTTTTGAGACCATGCACCTACCAACCCTGCAACACTTAAAAATTGTTTAGAACCCTTACAAAGAGAATGAAAGAGAGAGGCTGTGATGCTACAGGAGCAGGAGGAGGGGATTATGGTTTCAGGATTTCTTGAGAGGGGGGATGGTTTGTTCCATGGGGGCTAGTCCAGGCAGCCCATTAGCCATAATGGGCTTTTTCTAGAGTTATGGGGGGCTAAAGCCCCCATGTAGCTATACATGGGTCCACCCCACATCCAAGGGCAAGTGGGCCCCAGTGTTGGATGTCAACATCCCTTGGGATATTTTTCTCTTAAGTCTTTATCTCCTTCCTTTTTGAGATTGATCTTCATATCTCCCTGGAATTCTGACTCTCTTTGGTGACTCATCATAGATCTTCTTGGATAAAGTTTCCTAATTCAAACTCCATGAAAGATTTCTTTAGAATACTCCTTCCTTGTTTTGAAGTTAAAATCTTGATAGGAGAGAAATCTTGAAAAGTTGGAAATAGAGAGAAAGGAAAAATTGTGACAAGTGGGACCTACCTCTCATGGGCGTGCATAGGGAAGCATGCCGAAGGGTTGTAGTTCCCTTATTTCTTTTCTTTCTTTTTTTTTTTTTTCCTTTTCTTTTTCCAATTTCTCTCTTTCATGCGGCCCCCATTGTCGTGACAATTCCTACACAACAAGACAACTAAATCACTAGCAATGAAATAATTAAAGATGCAATGCATGAGATGCATGGGCCCTACTTAATGCAAAATGAATTAATGCAATGGATGCAATGGGGCCACAGTGCTTATAATGTAATTGATGGAACCTGGGGGTGATGTAAACTATCAATCTCATAAATTCATGCAAAATTAAGGGGTTTTAACCGATTTTGACTAAAAAGGCACATTTATGTTCAAATGCATGAAATCATAGGGTTATGATGAAATTTTTCCTAATTAAGTCCACAAATGTATATGAAATGATGGCCTTTTAACCCAATTTTGTATACTTATCATGGGTTTGACCCGTACTTGCCGATGTCTATTCGTAGACACCCGTGCACTTGCGGTATTTAGTGTTGATTGAAATCACAATCATATATTATCCCACCTCACCTCAAATTTTGAACAACTTTTATGAAATTAGTCTTACTTTTATAAAATAGAAAAGTATTGTTTTTCAAGGATATACGTGCAACAATAGAAATGAAGTTTTCACAATATGGGAGAAATATTGTATTAACATTTTGTTTAGCTTTTATATTAAATCGTAGGTTAAAATTAGTAGGTGTAAAAACTTTACTTGAAGCAAGAAATAATAATACGAATGCCACTAATATAAATAGTATTTCTATCATCATATCTTATTTAGATGAGCTTTTTATTGAGTATTCTACGCAACTGGGTAGACAGAAAGCAACATATACCCCTCTCGAACCATAGGCAAAGAAAAAGAAAGCTTCATGGAATCTTCTTGGGAATCGAGATAACAGTTCCTCTGGATCCAGTCAACTTGTGAATTGGTTAACAGTATAATTACAGACTGGCTCGGTTGTTGTGATGGATGGTGACATTAGTTTTGACCTTTTGGCCCTGTGAAAAGCAAGTGAAAGTAGATTTCATATGCTTTCCGCCATACGGCCTATGATTTACTAATAGTCTTAATGTCTATAGTTGCATCGAAATAAGTTTCTAGTGTAGGTAAGCGACTCACTCATTGACAACAAAAGGAAAATGTTATTGGAAGAAATGGTGGAAACATGTATGTACCTACGAGACTGGTTCTTAGCTGAGAAGAGATACAAAAAACTCAATGCCAAAAAAAAAAAAAAAAAGAAAATGACTTTTCAACATTAGAAATATTATAGTATTAAAAAATTATCATAGTTGTAACTTGTAAATTTTATTTCAAGTTGGGAATTTCATCATAGTTGTTGTCAACTTTGTTTTTAGGAAATTGTCATACTTGTAGTTTTTTTATTTTTTAGTTATAACTTCTTTAAATTTGGAGTTATCATCAAACTTGTATATGTAATTTGAAATTGAAAATTATCATCAAATTAGTTGTAAGCTTTATGTCAAGGAAAATAATATACTTAAATCTTATTGTTCATTTGTAGATTAGAATCAATAGTTGTGCATTTATTTTATTAAGTTCAGTTTTATTTCAAGTTGAGAACCCTAAAGTCCATGAAGTCCCTTTTAATTTAAATTTGCATAAAGTTTTTTTAAGGATTTTACAGGAAAAAACCCCTTAGATGACCCTTGCCAGAAAAAAGACCTCCAAGTCTCTACTACACAAAAAATGCCCTTCCGCCAATTTTAATCGTAAACAAATGACCTATAAAGTTCAAGAAAAGAAAAAAAACTCTTAAGAAGTGCTCAATTCCTTCATTTTCTTTTCTTTGGTAAAAGAGATACTGAGTTAAAGGAGTGGAACTTTACAATCTCACCTATTAGAAATATAACTTGTATTTAATAATTTTCTCCTCACTCTATGGTGCACTCCCAAATCTTTTGCTCTAACAAGACTTGTTCCCACTCGAATTTGATGAGAAATATGATTAATGAATATGCTTTAGCTTGTGTTACTCATATATATTCAAATGCCAATGCCAATCAATTTAGGATTCTCTAAGAGGAAGCTGCTAAAGTTGGTAGGAAGGAGTTTCTAATTGAAATTGAAATTTCTTGAGATTTCTCATGATTTCTGTGTATGAACCATTAAGCGTAAATTTATTATTTATATTTATGGAGCATTTGAAATTTTTATATTTAACTAGTAGGATTTCAAAATCCATCATCACATGCAATTTCACTTTTGAATGGGGCAATATTCGCCGTTGGATTAGACAATCGTCATTTAGTGGCTTCTTTTAAGTACTTTCCATCAACCTGTCCGTGTTTATCACGATGGAGAGAAATGCTGAGAGTTGATAATATTAAGATTTTCCTAAAGACAAATTATGCATTGTAGCAGTCAATCTAGTTGTAGAATGCACATCCATTTTTGACTAACGGAATAAATTGATTAAAAGTTCGTAATCCATGCCCCCTTTTTGCGGTACGTAAAGAGAAAACTAAATTCATACTCATCCAAAGCAATACTTATCAGCTTTGACATTACTTCGAACTAGAACCTTTTCTATTAACCAGATAATTTGGTTATGTCCTTGATCCATATTTGACTTAGAAGCCTCAATATGAAATGGACCAACCCAACGCCACTGATACGACTTCTATTATTTGAGAGATAAGGTGAAACTAGGGGTGGTAATTGGAGGCCGGACCTGTCAACCCATCCTCTGCTCACCGCACCTAGTTGTTCTTAGTTTGTGTTTAACCCTATTTTTGGTGTGGGTTTGAGTTGACTTTTTTGACTGAATTAATTAATCTTGTGTTTTAACATGGAAACGGATCCCCTGTTCAGTCCAAACAGGGAAGCCCTTTTTGGACCAATCGGGGGGTGCCACATGGGGTTGAATGTCACATCCCATTTCTTTAAAAAAAATCACATCTCTCCAAAAAAAAATTTCTTCCCATGTGGCACCCCCTGAGTGGTCCAAATAGGGTTTTCCTGTTTCAACCAAACAGGGGATCTGGATCCTTTCAACGCTCCAGCCAGATCCTTACCAGCCCAACCAAACTAGTTCTACTGTGTCCCACCAAGCCAACCTGGAATGTTGGGTTCACTTGACAACTTGACATTTTTAACTTGATCAATACATGATTTGTGTTTAAGTAAAGTTCATACATGTTACCCACAGTGCTCAACTCAATTAAAATCTTACGGGCGAACCCTAACGGGCCATTGCATACTCAAGACTCAAGATTAGGTGTGTGGGATAGAAAGAATTAATGGGTGGCATTCCATGTTGCTTTGACAGCGCGTACTATGGATGGTTACTTTTCTATGATTCGATCCTAATCATCGCCACTTCATCCAGCTATTGCTATGCGTTTGGAGGATTGAAGATATCTGGACATGGAGAGATTCCATTTGAAATTCCCGAGCTTGACCTGCGATCGTGTGTATGGGGGTAATGTTTTATTGTGCTGACTCGGACAGGGACGACGAGTTTGACCACCGTGCAAAGAAGTTTCGCCTTTCGAGGTGTTCCTGTGGGGCCCATATATGAGGGAAGTGGATCTTCCTGTTTTCCCTATTTGGACCACTCAAGGGTTGCCACATGTGGGGGAGATGTCATATCAATGACATCTCATCTCCTCCACTTAAAAAAATAATTTTTTGCTTCCCATGTGGCACCCCTTCAAACCCTGTTTAGACCAAACAAGGAATCGTCTTCCATATATGAGTGTAAGATTGGATGTCTGAAAGGTTTAGAAGTTGTGCATTATGACTACGAGGGTTAGTTTAGTTGGCCTAAGACCACGGTTTGCATTCAAAAGTTGTATGTTTGAAATTGTACTACCACATTGGCGCTATAGGGGAGTTTATCTGACTTTCTTCTGGCCGACAGGGATTAGTGCAACCCAAATAATTGGAAACCCTCCCCGATAGCCAAAAAAAAATGAAAACTGCTAGTAATGGAAGGGGTAAGATTTTAAGAACACTCCATATATAGTAATAAATCCTCTAGCAATCAGCTTTTAGTGTAAGCATTAAGTTGTTCTTTCTTCCTTTTTTGGTAAAAAAGATAAACTAGTTTTAAAACAAGTGATCATATCACCCTCCAAAAAAGTTTCTTCAGGAATTTTCTAAGCTCGTTATTTTGCAAAGCTAAGTTTTGCCTTCAAGAGGAGTTTATTCTTAGAGGGTGATTTTGTAAGATGGGTCCTGCGTGACCTTCATCATCCTATGTAGGGTTGTGCTTTGTCCGCCTCTTTTGTTGGTGGTTGTTGCTTTGGGTTTTTTATTAACGAAATTCTCTTTCTTACAAAAAAGATTTTGATCATAGTATCTAATACTTGAAGATGTCAACTTTATCGATTGTTATTTTTCATGTTCTTGGGCCAAAACTTAAAAAATTAATTCTAATTGATTTTATATTATTTTTTATTCACATCAAATATATTTTTTTAAATTTTTTTTTATTTCCGTGAAGTTTTTAAATTTTAGTAAGAAAGGGTTGAAATAATTCGATGTATAAGGTTTTTTTAGACCTTTTTGTATATACCCCTTAAGGTTTGTAGGATTTATAAATAGGACCCTAAGGTTTTAGTATTTTGAAATATGCCCCTGTATTTTCATTTTAATACCTTTTTTTTTCACAAAATCAATAATCGTCTAACCACCATAGATTTTAAAGCGAAATGACACTTTCGTCCATCTCTGTTATGTTTATATGCATAATTTCAAAAGCTTGTACTTAATTTTTTTTCATTATAAAGCATATAACATTAACAATTGCACTTCATGGGAGAGAATTACCCTACATAAATTCCTTTTCTTTTATCAATACAGGGATCATTTCATTAAATCCAAATTTATCATGACAACAATTACTCCTTGTACTTTTAACCGGTTATGATTTATCCAATCCATACATATGACCCACCGTTGGATTGATGAAACTTTCAAAATACATGATTATGCTTCATGTGTAGTGTAAAAGAAATATTTGGGGGATGGCCAAATATATATAAAAGAAACTTATCTTTTAGAATTTGCGGGAGGTGATGGTGTTTAGCTCTATGTAAAAAATATATATATATTGGGGGAAAGGGCAAATGTAAAAAAAAAAAAAAAAAAATAGAAACTGATGGGCCAAGCCCAAGGGCCCAACTCATGTTACAAGACCCGGATAGTCCAATAGGGTCCAGGCCCAAAGAAGTCCATAGGCCTGGCCACGTCATCGAGAGAGCATCCGGGAGCCTCACCCTCACCGCCTTGGAAACAGTCAACCCCCATCTCATCTTTTACCAAGTCTCGTGGAGAGCATCTCAACTACCTCACCCGTTGAGAAGAATCCGTGATCTCCACCAAAATGGTTACTGAGTTGCTGTAAAGTCGCCCCAACCTGTGAGGAAGAGACTATAAATTGTAAGCCCCACCAACACTTGGGGGGCATGAGACAGACACCGGAGCACTACTCTCCTCTCCCTCTATAAGCTTGTACTCTCTGCTCTCCCAGCACTCCTGAATTAATAAAGTACCCGGCTACCTCAGCCATTCAGAAGTGGACGTAGGTCATACTGACCGAACCACTATAATTTGTGTCTCTCTCTCTCTCTCTCTTTTAATCACAGCATTAAATACCAATCACTTGACAGGTGGTGTGCAAAACCAATTTGTGCATCATCAGAAACTTCTAGGTGGGGGCTTTAGTCCTCAAGCCCCTGTACTTGGGTCCTTCCTGAAGTAGAGTGGTTGTCTGTTACGGTCCTAAATAATTACAAGGCTTGATTTGACACGACCCATCGAAACTAGGGCTTTTCATTTATTAATGCTGTATTGTTTGTCAAGCCCATATATGATAGCTTATTCCACAAGCAATGAGGCTGGAGATTAGAAATCTTATGTTGGGGGCAAAGTATTTCACAATACCTATCCATCGGATGAGATTTTACAATGTAACGCTGGATACAAGAAATTAAACTTTTAACTAAAATTACTTTTTTAGATAAATGAATTGAAAAACAAGATTAAAGATGCGTCCTTTTGGACCAAGTGGAAGAATGAAAGAGGTGAACACTTTTAAAGATGGTACTAAATGACCACGGAGGAACCCACATAATTTCAAAGACGCACATGCTTTCTTTTCCATGGCATGTTTCCTAGCCTTGGATTCCAAGTACGCAAATATTAAATGCTTCCTTAAACAAATTAAATGAAACTCTATGTAGTAATGAGGTATTATCTGCAGTTTTAGTAATGATTTAGGTAATCATAAGTAAAATCAGGTTTTGGTTAGTCCCCTCTGTAGTTCTCAACACAGAAAAGATGGAGCTTTCACATCTCCGATCTAAAAAGAAGATTAGGCCATCATCTGAATTCTGAAAGACCCAAACTGCTCAAGTTCAAACATGAATAATGGAGTTCTTTTGAAGAAAATTTAGTATAATTATATTAATAATTATTACTTGTATAATTAATCATTTTCAGAAATGACTCGGACTTCTTAAGTACAGAATGGCCTGGCATGTGAGGCCTACCGTAGCATATGACCTATCTCTATTAAGGACATTGGAACTATCTGATCATAAGAGGAACTATCTGATCATAAGAGGCACTAATTTTAGGACATCAAACTTATGCAAAGAGTGTTGCTGTACAGGAGTGGGTGCAGTGAAGTGGCACGGTGAAGATGGGTGCGGAAATGGCTGGTTGGTGCAGGGGGGTGCAGCGAGAGAAGAAAAGAGAAGGAAGGAGGAGAGGACGAGAGAAGAAAGAGAGGACGAGAAGGGGGTGGCGCTGCAGGGCGATGCAGGGGTAGTGCAGTGGGGTGTTACAGTGATTGGGTGGAGTGCAGGGATGAATGTGGCGGCAGGGGAGAAGGAGGAAGAAGAGAAAAAAAAAAAGAAAAAAGAAAAAAGAAAAAAAGTAGATGGGGCGTGCGGGTTGATGTAGTGGAGGAAGAAGGAGTTGGCACCGTGCAAGGGGTGTGGCAGGGAGCTAGGAGAAGAGAAGAAGAGAAGAAAAAAACAAGAAAGAGAAAGAAAGAAAACGGACGTGGTTGATGCAGATGCAATGGGTGCGAGGATAGGGAGAGAGAGATGGGTCGGCGCAGGGCGGGGGCGGGTGGGGTTGCCCGAATCGGGAGAGGGAGAGAGGGCAGGAAAGAGAGAGTGGTAGTTTAGGGATTGTATTATTTTTAATGTTTTTTTAAATGCAGTATTTGAAAACATTTTTGCAGTGTGCAGGTAGCATCACTCTTATGCCATTCCTAGCTAATAGTATAAAGTCAAAGTCAAATTTGCATGATCAATGCAAGGGCCTACTTGGATCGAACTTTTTGAAGGGTGTCAATTCATAGAGAGATTGGGAGTACGAGGGGTTAAGATCTCCCCAGGCAATGTTTAAGAAATCTGGACCCGTCATCTCGCAAAATTTCGTCTAATACTATCTATTACTTAAAGTATAACTATATATCAATTCTACCTAGACCATATATATAATTAAATGGAGTCTTTATGAAATAATTAAGCTTAGACTTTTATTAAATAAATTTATGAAGAAAAACAATGAAATGGAAGCAGAGTTGTTTGTATATTTTTTCTAACGAAAATACCCCAAATTTTGACGATGTCCTCATTCTCTTACAACTTTTCTTCATTTTTTTAGATGGTTTTAAGTTTTGATCATTTTTGGATCACTCCATGCCAACTCAATGCCTAATAAGATCAAAGAAAACCTTCTTGCATGTTTTGCAGTAGTATTTATTCCTCCCTCTAGTGCAGAATCTTATATTTTCTTCATCTTCCTACCTTCTTCATGCTCTATTTTATTCTTCTCATCTTCTTCGAATTCCTTAAGTGGGATTTTCCAAAAATCCGTCATCCAAATGTCTCTGGAAAGCATCATGAGAGAGACAACCACATCCTCTTTTGGGGTAATGTCGGAAACAGAGCTCGTCGATTCTGCCTCTGTCTCCGGCTTCAACTTCAATGAAGGTATACTACATTAAAGCCGATAAAAATATTCCAAAAGAGAATTTAGAGAGCATCATTTCCCACTACAGGAAAAAAACGAAATCCATAAATTTAGAGGAAAAAAAATATCATACTCAATCAAGATTCACACAGGTAAGATCTAATTCTATATATTATGGTAAAGAATGACAAATCCAAGTCTAACACAAAATCAACCTCATAACTTACCAAAAAAGCATAGAAATAAAAATACAACAAACTAATCCAAAAAAGCATCAACATCTATCATTCAAAAACATCCAAACAAGATTCTATCACATCCTATAACATAGACAATAACAATATTACATTTCAAGTAAGGGGAAAAGGAATACCAAATAAACTAGAAGAAATCCACATATATATAATGGGGTAAAAAAAACACTAATTTGATGACAAAAACCCATCAAAGAAAATTGATCAAAGCAGAAGGGTCAACCGTCAAAGAAGAAGAAGAACTTGATGATATCATCAACAACATCAATTTGGGTATTTTCATAAACAGAAAGATGTATGAACAACTCTGTTATCATTTCATTGTTTTTTTTTTTCATAAAATCATTTAATCAGAGTTTAAGCTTAATTATTTCATAAAAAGACCCCTAATTAAATTTATATTCTTTGTCTAAATCCTAGGATATTGACCCGAAAAGGGTGAGATCCATACTAAATATGAACCCTTTACGGCCCTAGTTTTTACAATAGGTCAGCCACCACCTTCATCCATAGCAAGCCACTATTAAATATTTTTCATGTTCATTTTGTTATATGCATGTCTAATCTAATTCAGTGTCCACTATTTGTGTTTTTTTTTAAAGGAGAAATAATCATTAAAAAAAAAAACCGATGAGGTCAAGTTCAACCTCCCTTCTGAGTGGTCATAATTGTGGTCGAGCCCAAACCCTCACAATAAAACTATTATTGTGCCGTTTTCTATCACCCAATTGGTTTTGGGATAAGTGGTAACTCAATGAGGGGTTGAGTTCGCAACAGGAGTCATCGTGGGTGTGCCGTTGAGAGAGGGATTGTTGAGGTCAACGTCCAGAACAGTCAAATGGGTGTAAGATCCTAGAAAAAGCCCAAAACAATATGCAACTTTTACAAAAGAAGCTAGTCTCAACAGGGGGTCATCCTACCCAAAGGATTCAACATTACATATACGACTGGATTTTTCCAAATAATGGAGTGCCCCAAACGTGTGTTCAAAAATTGACTGACAACTTGGCCAAGTTAACTTGGTTCATAGGCTGCATATCAATCGAGTCTATCAAAACTCGGTAAAAATGCTCACCCATGTTCCACATGTTTCACAAATATCAAATGGACTCAGAAGGTGTCAGTTCTCAGGAAAATAAAACATTCAATTTAACAGAGTACTTGAACCAATTTTAGCTTTCAATTCAATGTCCTAGGTATTTTCTTAAATAGATTGATGATCTATATCTTTCAAATCAGTGTCCTAGGTATTATCTTCCTTAGATTGATGATCTATATCTTTCCTTTTCATTGAATCAATGAATTGATTTTCTTCATAGGTTATAAGACTCATTTGAGAGGCATCTAAAAACTTTAATAATCTGATTGGTTTTTCCTGCAGGAGT
This sequence comes from Umbellularia californica, assembly GCA_028538565.1. Classification (NCBI taxonomy): domain Eukaryota; kingdom Viridiplantae; phylum Streptophyta; class Magnoliopsida; order Laurales; family Lauraceae; genus Umbellularia; species Umbellularia californica. Next base: position 26,623,704 of record JAPQWN010000006.1, read on the forward strand.
GCTCTCTCTACTTCTCTCTATTGCAAATGAGAAGGCTTTGATAGAAATAAGAAAGGGTTTACAGAATGGCAGAGGAGGCTTCTTCCATTTTCAAAAAACCATTTCCTTTCTTGGATCCTTTTTTTTTTTTTTTTTTTCTCTCCTTTTTAAGTTTCTTAGTTCTTATGAACTTCTTCTTCTTGCTGTTTGCTGTTACATGCTCATTGAAAGCCCTCTTTTAAAAAATATAATCTAATACCACTTTGAAGAAACACTCTAATATTGGTTTATAGAAATATGATATACTTCATAAAATTCAGAAAATCAATATGATAGAAAGGTGTTGAGTGTGTGTGCCTTTTTGTACGTGGAGATGTACGGCCAAAGGGTCGTACAAAGCCCCTAGTCTAAATCAAAGGAACAAAACACCAATATATATTAATTCAAACCTTCAGATAATAAGAGATTTTTCTAAATTAAACACTTGACAACATTTTAGACCTTCACAACATGCATTACAAAACAACTACAATACAACCTGAGAAGGGCTCCTTACTTGAGTGGCAAGGAGCGGTGGTTCTCACCTAGCCTGTTCCCCCTTGTGCGGGCTCTCTTTCTACTTTTGTGAGCATTCTTCTCGTGTGTGCATGTTTCTTTCCCACGTGACTAGGTTGTCTTTCTGTGTGTGCTCTGCTCTCTCTTGCCTCTTGTGTCCCGGACCCTTGGTTGAGGCCAAAAAAAAAAAAAAAAACCAAAACCCTACAACACAACCTTTTATAGCCCGCCAATGCACACTTTCAAAAGACATATTTTATATATTCCAAGTAGGCATGTCAATGGGACAGGCCGGGCGTGGGCTTGGGTTGTCCAATCTCGTCCCGAAAATGGGACGGGCCTGCTAGGTATTGCCCAATCCCAGCCCTAAATTGAACGGGCCTACATCTAATCCCGTCCCGTACGAGCCCCGGCTGGGACAGGGCCGGGCCTGTGATTAGCCCGATCTTGGAGATAAGCAAAACATTATTCAATTGGGTCCTTTTTATTTAGTTATAGTTGAGGCTGTTTTATAATGGTTTGGACACTTGATTTGTGATTGAGCTCAGGCTTCGTCAAGCTTGCCTCGGCTTGTTTGCATCCCTAAATACCATTGGTTTATATATATATATATATATATATAAAAGAAACATCTGAATAACCTTTATAGAAACAACAACAATATCAGTTCACGTTTTCTTTTCTCAATTTTTTTTCCTTGCCCTTTCTGTTGCTCGGATCCTTAGTATACTTAATTATTTTAAAATCCCGTCATTCCAAAAGTTGCTCACTCCAAAAGTTGCTTAATATGCATCTAGACTGCCAATACCATAGGGGAATTTGCTTGGTACAAGTTAGAATAGCTGGGTAATTGCAAAAATTGTGAGGGGCTCTTTTTACTTCATCTCCATGCAGCCATAGGTTCAATTCATCAGCCAGTGCCAACTTAGCATGTAGGCCAGCTTGCCTAAAGGCCAAGCCTGTCCACTCATCTCAGTAGTACATATAGAATTCAAAACTACTTAACTCAGTAGTACATGCATATAGAATTCAAAACAACCAAAAAAGCAAAATCAGTGGAGCAAACCATCTTCTGTATTTCAACCCTTCTCAAGCCATCCCAATCCCATTTTGTAGCGGGCTGGGCCGGGCCTGAACGGGCTGGGTTGTTTCTTCCCAGTCCCAGTCCCATTTTGGCCGGGCTTTAAAATGTACTGTCCAAACCCAGCCCCGTTAGGCCCAAATTTTTTTAAAAGCCCTGTATTTTCGGGCTTGGGATGGGCCGGGTCGGGCTTTTTACCCGTTTCATCCCATCCCATTGACAGGCCTAATTCCAAGACAACAATAAAATCCGATAATCAATGTTTAGCATTCTTGGATAACTTCTAGACTTTCCAAAGTGACTTTTTAATTCCCTAGGAGCTTTTCATGATTTTTATATTAAAATATTAAAAGTAATAATTCCATCACCTCTTACAACAGTGTAATAATTCCAATATACTTTTCACCATAAAAGCTATTATACAAATTTAGTGTGAAGGAGAAGCGTCCAGACCAAGTGGGCTCAAGTTCATGAGTATGGGTGCTAAGAAAGGGTTGTTTAGAGGCTAAGAAAGTATAGACTATATATTATGACATTATGTAATCTATAACCCACCTGTGTGTGAGAGACGGTGGTAAAGAGTCAAAAAGGAAATGAGCTTTTTTCTATGGATAAGGATAAAGGGAAGATTACTTAAGCTCGTAAAAACTGTAGTGTTAGGTTTTTGAGTGTTGGCTAAATTCATGGGTTGGACAAATTTCTGGGTCTTTTGAATTGTAATTTTCTTGTATAAAAAGACTCTCACTACTAGAAAAATGACTTTTAGCAGCCGCCACAAGCCGTCGCTAAAAGTCCACTGGCGGTCGCTAATACTCTTTAGCGACCGCCAAGGAAGGGCCACAACAACTTCGTCGCTAATAGTATTAGCGACCGCTAGCGACCGCCAGCGACCACAACAAAAATAAAAAAAATTTTAATTTTTTAATTTTTTTTTATTTTTAAAACTATTAGCGACCGCCATTAGCGGTCGCTAATACCCCAAATGGCGGTCGCTAATAGTTTTAAAATTTTTTATTTTTTTAAAAATTACCCATTAGCGACCGCCAATAGTCATATTTTTTTAAAAATATTTTTTTCTTTTTTTTTTCTATTTTTCCTTCTTTTTATACCTGTGCATGAATATATTATATCAAACTACGAAAATCAATTAAAAATACAAAAACCAAAACAAAGTCTTATATTAATGATATTCAAAACATTACAAAAGTTCCAACAAATTAAATTCATTACAAAAGTTTCAACAAATTATATTCATTACAAAAATAAACAAATTGTCTGAGAAGGGTGCCGAGATCGATCCGATGCTCTCAAACCTGAAGAGAAAAAAGGAAATAAATATTAATGGTTAATTATAAAAATTGGCAATATATAGTAAATATAAACAAAATGAAAAATTAAAATTAGAATTTTAAAAGTTAAACCTACGTTTCAACTCTATAGACAATCCGGGAGTCGGAATCTCGAGCCGTCAGTTCCAGCTGGTCATGAATGACTATAGGCCCGTGCCCGTCCAGTTTCACAGGAACCGGAGCCCGTTTGACCATTTTGGGCGCTCGAAGGCCGATTTACTAAGTTTTAACTTAGAGTTTTAATTTAAACATATGTTTAGACACTACGGGCAATCCGGGAGTCGGAATCCCGAGCCGTCAGTTCCAGCAGGTCATGAATGACTATGGGCCCGTGCCCGTCCAGTTTCACGGGCACCGGAGCCCGTTTGCCCGGTTTGGGTGCTCGGATGCCGATTTACTAAGTTTTAACTTAACATTTTAACTTAAACCTACATTTCGACACTACGGGCAATCCAGGAGTCGAAATCCCGAGCCGTCAGTTCCAGCAAGTCATGAATGACTATGGACCCGTGCCCGTCTAGTTTCACAGGCATCGGAGCCCGTTTACCCGGTTTGGGCGCTCGGATGCCAATTTACTAACTTTTAACTTAAACCTATATTTCAACACTACGGGCAATCCGGGAGTCAAAATCCCGAGCCGTCAGATCCAGTAGGTCATGAATGACTATGGGCCCGTGCCCGTCCAGTTTCGTGGGCACCGAAGCCCGTTTGCCCGATTTGGGCGCTCAAAGGCCGATTTACTAAGTTTTAACTTAACGTTTTTACTTAAACCTACATTTCGACACTACGGGCAATCCGGGAGTCGGAATCCCGAGCCGTCAGTTCCAACAGGTCATGAATGACTATGGGCCCGTGCCCATCTAGCTTCACGGGCACCGGAGCCTGTTTGCCCGTTTTAGGCGCTCGGAGGCCGATTTACTAAGTTTTAACTTAGCGTTTTAACTTAAACATATGTTTAGACACTACGGGCAATCCGGGAGTCGGAATCCCGAGCCGTCAGTTCCAGCAGGTCATGAATGACTATGGGCCTGTACCCATCCAGTTTCACAGGCACCGGAGCCCGGTTGCCCGGTTTGGGCGCTCGGATGCCGATTTACTAAGTTTTAACTTAAACCTACATTTCGATACTACGGGCAATCCGGGAGTCGGAATCCCGAGCCGTCAATTCCAGCAGGTCATGAATGACTATGGGCCCGTACCTGTCCAGTTTCATGGGCACCGGAGCCCGTTTGCCCAGTTTGGGCGCTTGGAGGCCAATTTACAGACTTTTAACTTAAACCTATGTTTCAACACTACGGGTAATTCGGGAGTTGGAATCCCGAGTCGTCAGTTCCAGCAGGTCATGAATGACTAGAAGCCTGTGTTCGTCCAGTTTCACGGGCATCGGAGACCGTTTGCCCAGTTTGGGCGCTCGGAGGCCCATTTACTAAATTTTAATTTAACGTTTTAACTTAAACCTATATTTCGACACTACGGGCAATCCGGGAGTCAGAATCCCGAGCCGTCAATTCCAACAGGTCATGAATGACTATGGGCCTGTGCCCGTCCAGTTTCACAGGCACCGGAGCCCTTTTGCCCGGTTTGGGCGTTCGGAGGCCCATTTACTAAGTTTTAACTTAACGTTTTAACTTAAACTTATATTTCGACATTACGGGTAATCCAGGAGTCGGAATCCCAAACCGCCAGTTCAACTGGGTCATGAATGACTATGGGCCCTGCCCGTCCAGTTTCACGGGCATCGGAGCCCGTTTTGGGCGCTCGGAGGCCAATTTACTAACTTTTAACTTAAACCTATGTTTCGACACTATGGGCAATCCGGGAGTCAGAATCCCGAGCCATCAGTTCCAACAGGTCATGAATGACTATCGGCCCGTGCCCGTCCAGTTTCACTGGCACCAGAGCCCGTTTGCCCGGTTTGAGCGCTCGGAGGCCCATTTACTAAAACCTACATTTCGACACTACGGGCAATCCGAGAGTCGGAATCCCCAGCCGTCGTTCCAGCAGGTAATGAATGACTATGGGCCCGTGACCGTCCAATTTCACGGGCACCGGAGAACATAATGTGGTAGTGTATCACATAATTTTTTCTTCGTGACATAGGCTAGAAATATGTGTCCCAATAACTGAATCCTATTATAGTATTATTCATATCCTAAAATTGATAATTGACAATATAGGAAACCAAGCAGTTCCCACATCTATTTCTAGATGCTTCAGAATAAATAAGATTATACCTCATATGTAAAGGTTGTCAGCTACTGCACGTTGTTGAAGATAACTACAAAGAAACAAAATCTTAATTATTATGGTCTTATCAAAATAAATGATTTCTCTCCATAACATCCATCAATTCCAGAGATATCAAGTTACACAGATGCACACACGTAGAAGCAAAAAAGATCAAGCATAGGTGATAATCAAACTAAAGAGAAAGCTTAAAATAAAGAAAAAAGAATCAGATAAAAAATAAAAGAAGGAAAATGGAGCAAGCAACTATTGTAAAATAAGCATTGATAAGGGAAAAATATATTTGAGTTGTGACAATCCATCAGGTTTAAGGTGAAACTAGATTATAAGAACACAAAAGCACACTATTTAAAGTATTCCAAAATGAAATGCATATAACTGTAATGACCAGAGGCACCAAGAAGTTGGAGGATGAGTTTCTACCAGAAAAGGTGTAAAATAAGGCACTCCACTTGATTTAGAGGTAGTAACATGTAAAATGGAACCAAATATTTCAAGGTGAACTACCTAATTTCAGAGCTGGCTAGCTGAAACATATAAACTTAGTGAGAGAGAGAGAGAGAATGAAGAGGGAAAATGTACCACTATCAGCAAAAACCAACCAAACAATTCTTTATGAACTACACCAACATTTTGTAGGCTCCAATCCATTTTAGTAGGCAACCAACACATCCCAGGGGCCAAAATTATAGAGAAGCCGTGATAATACAAGCAAAATCTCTGTTGATACTTGATAGTGTGTGCACAGTGCAAATAGTGTTGCTATTGGAGTGCACTGTGCAAAAAGCCCAGCCAACTTATAACGTACTCAAAATCACCACTAAAAGCTCATTAAAATGCAAATGGATGTTGGCAAAGAATCCTCAAACACATTGTGCGCTTGGATGTGTATATCTCCATATTTATAATACTTTATACAGTGCAGCGAGAGCGATTATCTCTTTATATAGATATACAATAATCCAGAAAATGAAAACTGCAGACATACAAACAAGATAACTGGCTAACAAATTGGACCAACCAAAAGATATGGACTCAATCAAGAATCTCTGACATCAACATGGAAACCCACAAACATAACACTTTCTTTTAGCTAGAGATATGCATCAATTTTTTTAGAAACATAAGAGTTGGCAAAGTAAGATTATGAACAGAACAACCATATACCATGCCAATCAACTTACTTCATGGTATCTTCAAGTGCTCCTGGAAGCCTTTGCTCTTCATTGAATGCAGGAATAATTAAAGACAAGTACTTCTCTGCAGGATCAGATATTGATGGGCAAGCAACCCTATAAAAAGAAAAAGATGTTGACCAAACATAAAAATATAAGAGATCAATCAAAGAATAAGTAGGACTGGAACATACACTGTTTTAATAGTGGTTGGCAGATTATTAGGAATATTACCTACAATTTGGTTGTTGCTTAGATCTCTGCATCACAACAATACAATAAGACATCAGTGCAGAAATGCACCCAGATGAATCAAACCATAAGACATCAGTACTAGAATAAACTTCTGCTGCCAGAAAAGAGAAAAATTAGGAATAAGAATATTTAGTTGAAAGCCACCCAGGAAGTGGAGGAGAACCCAATGCAATATACAAGCTATTTATTGCATAAACTGACAATGAAAACAGTTTCATTTAGAGAATACACATAAAACAGGAAACAAAAAATAAAGAACATTCAGTGACCTTGGAGTAACCAACATGCCATGTATTTCATGATACATTAAGTGGTTACAAGAAACAATACTAATTCTAATTTTTTATGCAGGCACGATTGACCTGATCAAATGAACAGAATTTGCAAATATATGTGGAGACCCTATCAAATAGTGAACTTATATCGTCACCATGGCCCATAGTTAAAAGACTATCTCTTTGCTGAGAGTTGTAACTTATTTTTTTTTATGGCCTCACTCTTTTTTACTGCATAAAAAATCTTTCTGCAACCATGTTAACCATTCATAATCCCACTTGGGTTAAGCAAAAAGATGCTCAAATAAAAGGAAAACAGATTCCATTCATTCATAATCTCCAACAAGTAGCAGAAAAAGTAAAATTTCTCAACAGGGTTATACAGTCCAGGCTGATCAAGAAACTGCTAAAAAAAAAAAAAAAAAAAAAAACAAGAGGTATAGCTTGCATGATGTACAAAAAAAAAAAAAAAAAAAAGATCCATATGCATTGTTTCCACACTCGGGTTATAGAAGCTAAGCAAGAAAATGCTAAAATAAAAGGCAAAGAGCTCCCATTTCATTATGAGAGAGAGAGAGAGATTTGGTAGGAAAAAGAAAAATGCAGCCCAAAACCTTTTTCACATGGTATCAGTACAAATTCAATTCAGAAATTGAAGATATACTACTGAAATAAATTGAATTGAGATACACAAACGAAAAAATTCACCCTGCAGTGTCATCGTCGTCTCCCAGAGCATCATCAAGTTGTTGATTCAATCGGACAAATGTGCTATCAATAGCTGCTGGAGTTGCAGTTGCGAGCTCACTTCTGACGGAGGGAGACCCGCCGCTGGCGCTGGCGCTGGCGCCCGTGAACAGAGACTGCCCAGAATTTGTGGATGTCCCCCAGGACCTGGTACTTGCCTTGGAAAAGCTGGGCATCTTCTTCTTCTTCTTCTTACCATCTTCTTGACAATTCCCCCGAGATCCCATTCCTGCCCCCACCCACCCAATGTCAATAGAATATTTTTCTTTTTCCTACCAAATCTCTCTCTCCCTCTCCAAAATCCACCACGCATAAAATGCCCAAACCTCATTCTGCAACCATGTTTCAAGAAAAAAAAAAAAAAAAAAAAAGACAAGAAGAAATGGAAGAAGAGAATGGGCGGGACCCACATACCTGGTGAGTTCTCCCTCACTTTCTTCCCTCTTCTTCTCTGTTGGCCGCACCTGGCCTCCACCTGATATGGCAGCAGCAGGGGTAACCAAAAAAAAAAAAAAAAAAAAAGAATGGAAGATGGCAGGGAGTGCGGATCCACATACTTGGGCTGGCGAGCTCCCTTCTTCCCCCTCCCCTTACTCTGTTGTCACTCTCCCTGCTCCCCACTTGGCCTCCACCTGAAAACCATGGCAGGGGATGTGCTGCTCGGTTTCCACCTGAAATCATGGCAGAGAAGTTCACAAAAAAAGAAAGAAAATAAGAAATGGAAGAAGAGATGGGGCGTCCCACATACCTGGGCCACCAGCTGTCGAGCTGCCCATCTCTCTCCTCCCTCCTTCCGGTCCCAGTCCACTCGGCCTCCACCGGAAACCATATAAAAATTGCATCAAGAAAATTGAAGTGAGCATGACAAGAATCCATCTCAAAGAGAGAAGAAGATAGGAAAGGGAAGGCAGGGCTTACACGATCAGTATCCATCTCCTTTGAAATCTTCAAGGGCTTCATGAACTTCTTTCCTGCACGCATTTACAAATCAAATGGATATGAAAACAAGAAGAAGAAGAAGAAGAAAGAAGAGACCTTTGCGAGTAGAAGGGGCTTTTCCATGGCGATTGGGAGGAATGGACTTCTTCTTCTGCTACCCTTTGAAGAGATTCGCTTTCTGCGTCATCTTCTCTCTGCTTCAATGCCCAAAACCCTAGCTTTTTTGGGATGGAAGCCTTAAACCCTGTAGCTTGAATCTGCTGTTGCTGCTTTTGAAACCCTTCCTAGGGTTTTCAGGGGCGCAGAACGCTAGAGCAGGGGCGCGGGAGGGGAAAAGGGGAAAAAGAAGTGGGAAGGAAAAAGAAAGTGGGAAAGGGGTTTCGTTGGCTGATCGGCCGCAACGGCGGTCGGTAATACATCCTTTTGCGACCGCCCGCAGCGGTCGCCCGCTTTCTTCTTCCGCCAAAGCTCATTCCTCTAGTAGTGTCTGTAGATAGAAGATTGGAAGGACTCAGAAGAAGAAAGTCTGAAAGAATTAGAAGAAGAAAGCTGGAGAAAAAGAGTTGAAATTTCGAATCAACCAGAATGGGGTCTGCTTGAGCGACCACATCATCCGCTCGAGCGGACATTGTTAGAATGCATAGCGCTGGAACAGAACCTCATCCGCTCGAGCGGATGGTGGGTCCGCTCGAGTGGACAAGGCGCAGAAAGTCCTACAAAATTAAGAACTGTTTTTCTAATTGTGCTCAAACTACTTGTTTTAGTCCTAATCATCTTAGGTAACCCTAAGCACGAACCAAAGGCTATTTAAAGGACTAAAAAGTTGTTCTAAAAAGTACCTCACGTTTCAAAGTTCTTAGTTAGAGATTATAATTGAGAGAATTCCTCTCTAGAGATTTTTATGAAGCTGTGCTGCTAAGTTCTCTAGAGCCAGTTCTTCTGCATTCTTTGTAGAAGATTATCTTCTTGCGAGAAGACTTGATGAGTCAAGCGCTGGATTGAATATATTGCAATCAACAATGTGAAGTCGTTGAAGAGTGAAGCGACACAAGGTAACTTCAGTCCTTAGGTAGGGGATATTTAGGGAAGAGATCTGAGTTTTTTGTAATTACGAGATTCATAATGTTTGATTTGATCCAATTCGGGTTGGTGGTTTTTAATTCGATTAGGGTTTTCCACCTTAAATTTGGTGTCCTTATGGTATATGCTTGTTATTTTATTTCCGTTATATATTATTTATTTCTACACACTTTTGGATTGATTATTTAAGTACACCAAACTAGAAATCGCGGCCCGTAGAACTTTCACAGTAGTGATTGATGCTTACACGCCCCCAATGAGTGGTATCGGAGCGGGGTTTGAATTGTTTTGTGATATCAAGTTAGTGGAGTACAGATATGAAGGAGGGCCATACGATCACTGCGCCGGGATTTGTGTAGTTGCAGAGGGCTCTTGAGTTCGGGATTTTAGGACTTGGTTTGGAATCAACACGGGCACGTTGCACGAAACAGATTAAAAAAACGAAGGATTTCGTTTGGCTTCTGTGAGTACAAACAAAAGGGCCAAGCTCTGTTATGTTGTGATTTGTGAAGGATTGGGATTCTCGGTTACGAAAGAGGCACGGGTCCCGAGTTGTTTTTATGACACGTTTCGTGCCCATAAAGATCCACTGATCATCTTTTTAATTGTTTCTTTGATTGATAGGAAAAGAAGGAAAGGAAAGGCTTCTCTTTTACCTCTTTTCCTTGTGAGTTGTGACAAGTGAAGTGAGAGAGATAAAAGGGCGGAAAAAAACTAACACTATGGTTGGGGAGGGGGGAGGGAAAATTAATTTTATCTCTTTTTATTTGGATAGTCAAAAAGTAGAGGGAAGAAAAGTGAAAAAGTATGATTTAATTTGTTTGTGAGGTAGAGAGACAATTATCATTTTATCATTACTTTTGAAAAAACTTCAATTTAACAAAAGGGCAGTTCAGTAATTTTCTAAAAAATCCCCTCTTTGCCTCCCATTTTCTCCTCATTTTTTAATGGAAAATTTGGATTAGGCCCCACACTAATTTTACCCCCCAATTTTCCTCCCCCACTTTTTGTCCCCCCTTCCCAAACACCCTCAATTTCAATATTTCTTTCATTTTTTCCTCTTTTTTTTTCCTTCCCCTCATTTTACCTCCTTTCCAAACCATACCTAAGGGGAACGTCCGAAATCAGTTCAGCTGAAGCCAAGCCGACCCGAGTCGGCTTTAGGGGATTTGTCCCATCATACATTCATACCTCATCGCGCGTGCGTGGAAGTAGGTTATGCCTCAGGAGCCCTCACGCCTCTCTCTCCAGTCTTACTGCAAAATGGAGACAAGTCAGGTGGACCTGCGCCTATTCAACCCGACAGAAAACTAAGCCCATCTGTCAGGCCCGGGCATAGAGAAACAGACGGCTACATCAGGTCGATGCAGGCATTGCTGTCAACAGCAGTGGTCAACAGGAGTCTGACCAAATCGACTATAGAAAGTTATTTTCACCGCACTTGGAGCATCCGGAGTAATTATACTTGAGCCCACGGACTTGTTGGGAGCATATTTACTCAGCTGTAGAAAGAGATTGACAATTCAACAGTGTACAAAGAGGTTTAACAAATGGCAGTGTCGCTCTGGGGTTTTACATTTGTGTGGGGTCGTTCCTTGAACACCGAGATTGAGCCCAATTCGCCAGGGGTGGAGATGCACTTCGGAACCGGGCTTGATTTGTTACAGTTTGGTAGAAGGATCGCCCTTGCCATGCAGCTTGGTAGACCTACCCGCGTTCAGCTACAGCTCGGTCATACTCCAGTTCGGATGTATCGAACCTCGGACATCCTCACTTCGGTCTCGACCACCTATTTCGGACAAAGGGCATCGCCCATCGTCCCCGATAGAGACGTGGCGTAACGGCCGGAGAACATGGTGGGATGGTTTATGATTCAGCAAACACCAAGGAGAACGAATGACGTTACAGCTGTAATTAAGGGATAATCATTGACTGAGCGGTTATTTGAATTAAAGGAGCGGGATCGACTGAAACGGTTACCCTGATTGAGGGAATCGCATCAGTTACATCCTGATGCTTATCTACGATATTTGAACTTCACAACAGTATAAAATAGAGGACTTAGTCTCCTCCAAAGGTACGCGATAGACAATCCAGTACACTCTCTCCCTAATCTCTACCCTACTGTCACGTTCTTACACTGACTTAGGCATCGGAGAGCCTTGCGCTGCCCACAGCCAGGGTCTTTGACTGCTTCCTTCGTCTTTCTCCTTTCAGGTTCCATTGAAGGTGTAGGTGCACGAAAATTCACGGACCCGGAGGTGGTGAACTCTGGACCCACTAGATGAGAGGATGTGATGCCTTCAATGGAACCTGAAAGGAGAAAGACGAAGGAAGCAGTCAAAGACCCTGGCTGTGGGCAGCGCAAGGCTCTCCGATGCCTAAGTCAGTGTAAGAACGTGACAGTAGGGTAGAGATTAGGGAGAGAGTGTACTGGATTGTCTATCGCGTACCTTTGGAGGAGACTAAGTCCTCTATTTTATACTGTTGTGAAGTTCAAATATCGTAGATAAGCATCAGGATGTAACTGATGCGATTCCCTCAATCAGGGTAACCGTTTCAGTCGATCCCGCTCCTTTAATTCAGATAACCGCTCAGTCAATGATTATCCCTTAATTACAGCTGTAACGTCACTCGTTCTCCTTGGTGTTTGCTGCATCATAAACCATCCCACTATGTTCTCCGGCCGTTACGCCACGTCTCTATCGGGGACGATGGGCGATGCCCTTTGTCCGAAATAGGTGGTCGAGACCGAAGTGAGGATGTCCGAGGTTCGATACATCCGAGCTGGAGTATGACCGAGCTGTAGCTGAGCGCGGGTAGGTCTACCGAGCTGCATGGCAAGGGCGATCCTTCTACCGAACTGTAACAAATCAAGCCCGGTTCCAAAGTGCATCTCCACCCCTGGCGAATTGGGCCCAACTCGGTGTTCAAGGAACGACCCCACACAATTGCCCCCTAGCTTTCGTCCTTCGGGAATTAATAAACTTTCCAAGGTCGGAAGCTATAAGTAAGATGTGTAAGACCGATCGACTCGTTTTCTTTGGAGTTCGTCTTTCCATGATGCTGCGTTGACATCATCCTGCCCTTTCCCTATACCTTCGCGTCAATTCGAGATATTATAATGACATTAAATACCGCAGTATGATCTTCGAGACGATGATACCACGTGTCACTGCTTGGATGGTGGCTCGTGTATAGAGAGATCCGTTCCCCGTGTTTAGCACACGCAGAACGATGCTTCGTAAATGAAAAGGCGCGGATTTCTTGTGCTTGGGATAAGCAGCCCAGGCCTATAAATAGGGCCTTTCTTCTTCTGGATGACTCATTCTTAAACTTTGACGATAAGGATTTGGCCTCCATGGAGCTAATACTCATTGGCAGGAAGAAAGGCGTCTGTCTTTTCCTAACAGAGCCTGAGGCTTCATCCGGTGTAATAACGATGGCTGGTTCCTCACTGGCGGGAGGAAACTGCCCCCGAGTGTCCTCCAACTGTGCTATCTCTCCTGAGGCTTCTGGCCAACTGTGCTATCTCTCTTGAGATAGATCTTGATCTCTTGATGATAGGAGATAAGACATCTATGTTAAGATGTCAGGAGATGGCGCAGGATTTATTCTGGGCAAGAGACCTCGAACGCCTCCGAATTGAACTCTGCCTGTCTCGGGGCGTCGCTCTCCTGTGAAGAACACGCCTTTCAAAAGGAGGAAGATCACATCCTACAATTTTTATGAAGTCGAGTGATCCATTGTATTAGATTTCATGTAACAAAAATGACTTAATAAAAAATCAAAGTTTGTCTGTCATCCAATCTCTTTCTCAGTGTGTTTGCTTTGCTTGATTATTCTTGTAGCAACAATGTCTTTTCTATATATCTTTGAAGATAAAACTATCTTCCGAACTGGTACGCCGAACTGAGGCTCCTGCCGAAGTGGAAATCTGCCGAACTGTTCGCCGAGCTTGAGATATCCTTGTAAAGTGCAGTGTAACAATCTGAACTGTTGAGATTCCTTGGATATCAAATTTTTGAATCTGACTTCGAATCAGTTCGATGTCACTTCATATCCATCCGATGTCGCTTCGTATCCCTACGATGTCGCCTCATATCCATCCGATGTCGCTTCGCTATCCGCGATATTAAATGCCTTGCCCTGACTGCGCGTGGGAAATAAGCTGACGGTACCACGTGTCGATTTTCCACGGGATGCGTAGTCTTTTCGAAGTGGCGCATAGGGCGGTTAATCAATAATAGAAACAGCCTTTTTCGAAATTCAAAAAGGCGTTGTTTTTATCGAAGCGACACCATGATGGGTTGCCTTTATTGGATGTACCTTCTTCTTACTATAAATAGGGGAACCCCTCTTATCGTTTCTTCTTCTTCCTCACTCTGCATTCTGCTGTGAAAGAGAAGGGTTTCTTCCGAAGAGTTTTTCACGGGAAAGCTTTCGATCGATAAGGAGTGCTGTAGGAATCGAGTCTCATTCTTGCCCTCTGTCTTTGTAAGTCTTCTGATCTTTGCCTTGCTTTTTTCTGCATCTAGGGTTTCATTCTCCTCTCTGTTTTTTGCCTCTGTCTCCTCTTTCTATAGAAAAATGGGTGTCTATAGTTGTTGGATAGAGTTCGAGGGTGCGTTGAGAGACCTTAGGGTTAGGTATCAGTTTTCTGACGACGTTTTCCTCAAGGTTCCCGACTCCAGATCCTATATTGATGGTAGCTTATATGATGGCTGGATGCCATTCCCCTTAGTGGCCATCATAGAGGGCGGGGTCCGATTTCCCCTAAATCCCTTGCTCAGGGAATGCCTCCGAGCTTGGCGTCTCTGTCCGTGTCAGTTGATGCCAAACAGCTTCAAAATCATAATGGGCACTGCCGTGCTCAATAACATCTTAAATATCAATCTAGGCGTTCATGATATTGAGGACGCCTATGAACTGTGTGAAGGAAACCGCGATTCAGATCTGAAACTTCTCCTATAGAGACAACTATGGCTGATGCAAAGTATGACAGATTTTAAAAATCTGATTTCTGCACTATGCAGCGGAAATCAGCCATAAAGAATCGCGTAGAAACTCCATGAAATCATAATCAACATGTGCCTAATTAAAAGGAGATTATAGAAGACTATTACCTCAAAGATTTGCAAGCTTTAAACCTCTGAAAATCTGATGCAAAAGGGACAAGATCAGGTCTGCAATCAGCTACTATGCTGCTGGAATATCTGCAGGAATTATTCTTCTTCTAATCTTCTCCTCTATCTCAAGATCCTAATCTGATTGGCTAAGATGGTGGAACCTTAATCTAGGTTTTGAGATGAGTTTCTAGAATAGAATTCTATGGAAAACTTCTCAAGAAAGAAGAGAAAAGTGGCTGGACGTTTTTGGGGCTCTCTCCTTGTGATTCACGCCCAAAGGGAGCTTCCTCCTTTTATGAAGATCACAAGGAATCCTTTCCCATTAAGTCTCTCCTACTAATTCTCTTAGAAGTCCTAAAAAGAAAGCTCAATCCTAAGATTAATTTCTTCTTAGAAACATTCCAAATTAGAAAAGGAAACTATGATGAATATCCCTTAAACTTAGCAATTAGTAATCCTAGTTGTGCAACACTTACTAATTTAAGTTTCTAAGGGAAACTCTATTATAGGAATACTTATCCAATGAGGAGTCCAACCTTCCAAGTAGAGAGACCTACTCAAAGTTGAAGACCCCACACTAAGAAATCCCTATGTTGGACGTCCCACATGCTATGGCCCACACTATGGCCCACATGTCCATAATTTGTCTAGAATTAAATTCATGTATGCCATCAAGGCCTATTTGAATTTAAATTCAAAATTATTTTTCCATAAAATAATTCAACCTCATCTCCTAATCAAATTAGGAAACCATGCCAATATAGGAAACTGACTAGAGAATGGACCAAAAGACATATTTGCCCTTGGCTCCCAAAATGACCAAAACGTCCATGCTAAACCCATAGCAACATTAAGACCATTTTAACCTTAACTCATTCCACTAGAGAGTTATGGTTGCACTCTAGGGACAAATATAAAGTATGAAATAAGCTTGTCATAAAATGACTGTTGTCTCCGACCTACCAAGTGGAATGACCTAAATGCCCCTCTATGTAACATCCTCAATCGAGTCAGGTTATCCGATGTACTATCAACCTTCTCGATTAAATCTTAAACCTTAGAACTTCATATCCTTGAATTAATCATCATCCTGATATTATTCTCTTGATCCAGGGAGCGACCCATAAGTTCAATATCAATATGGAACATCCATATACTAAGATCTTAGATTTTGATGATCAATCGGATAATTCTAAGGGGACGATCAATCCATCAGTAGATGGCATAGATTCTATATTGCATTTGCATGTCCCAACTGATCGAGCCCGAGTACCTAACTCACAGAGCTGTTGACCCATGAAAAGAATCTCACCCATAGTGAATTAAAGCACAAGAACTTGACTTCGTCAGTTCATCCACAAATGCTCAAGATTAAGAGCACCGGTCACTTAGTAGCATGAGGTGATTTGATCTCTCTCTGTGATAGTACTATTATAGAGATCACACCTACAATGGTCCTGTTCAATGCATGACACATGCACTAATGAGATAGATCCGGGAAAGCCCTCCCTTGACTTAGGTATGTCACCCTATATAGGAGAGTATCTCATTATAACTTATACCAAGATGAAGTGCCCAACTCCATCTTTCAGTTATGAACAAATCTGTTGTTTCCAATATCCATGAATCAGACCTATCTGTGTGAAACCACTTCACACCTGATTCAATTATTAGAAAACAATGGGCCTTACACACAACCATACATATACACAAGTTTAAAGAGAAAGAATCATCCTAATATATATAACCAATAAATATCCAGTAACAGAGAGAAAAAAGCAGCTAGTGAGCTTTAGGGCATACACCAATCCCAACACTGTGTAAATCGAGAGGTAGCTTTTACCTCCGAGTCAAGTCGCACAGAACGGGATTCGTTCGTGCCTTAGAGGATTCGAAAAAATATGCAGGGGACGATTGCCTGCTCGTCTCGGGTAACTAGGAGTTCGGTGATGACGAGCCGATGTCGCAGAGGTTCAACCGGATCCCGCGCCGTCTCGGCACACCACCAAGTAAATACAACTGTACTTGAATTCGGTTTTGATTTCCGTTACACCTTGTTCTCAGTGCGGCCGAACTGATGTCCTATTTTACAAGTGCTCGTGAAAGGCGAAAGGAGGCCCGACGAGTCGGTTGGGTGAAGAACGAAGCCTGGTTTCGATCTGTTGAGAGCTATCACGGGCATGAGGATAGGGCGGCTTTTGCCCTTTTAGATTACGTGCCGAAATACCGCTCTTACAAGAAAAGCCTTGCCCATCGCCAAGCTGTTGTAGCCGAGGCTGAGGAGACCGAAGTCGAGGAGGTCGATCAGGAGCAGGCTGTTAGCGATTCTGAGGGCCGAGCTTCATCAGGGGCTGAAGCATCCACGTCAGGTTCCGACCCCGGGGAGGGAAGTTCTTCAACGAGCAGCTCGGGAGAGGACGAGTCAATGGATAAAAATCGCCCAAGGCCCCAGTGAAGAATCTTCGGTCTGCAGCCTTCGGGGGCGCGACCCAGGGTGCTGCTGCCTCATCCTCCAGGGCTCCTTCTTCCGGGCCCTCTTCTTCCAGGCCCCAATCTTCCACGCCTGGCACTCGTGTTCCTCCATCTTCTTCAGCCCGAACCTCCGGGGTTGGACCCGACGGGGCTACAATGGAAGAGGTACGCCGGGAAAAGAGGGCCAGAACTGAGGGTCAGTCTGCCCTAACGACTGCGCAACGAGGAGTTGACCTAGGAGCGACGAGCCGACGGTCTTCTATGGCGCCCTGGAAGCCGAGCTTCCTGCTTCAGCCAGGAAGGCCATTGACCGTAGAAGATCGCCTTGGCGGACATCCATTAGTGGTGGCCACGCTAGGTGATGCTTGCACTTTGCCCCGCGACATGGAGAAGCATGATGAGCTTGACAACGTCATGTTGCTAGTTTCGCAGATGGAATCTGCTCTGAGCGTAAGTTTAATTTCTTTCGTTTTTCTTCTGTGCTGGACTTCGGTAGCAACTGTCTGACAATTTGCTTTCTTTGCAGATTGTGCAAAAATGCCATCTCTCTGTGCGAAGGATACAACGAGCCAGGAAAAGCCAGGCTAACGCTGAGGCCAAGGCCGAAGAATACAAGAAGTCCTTGGAGGCCAACAGAGACAGAATCAAAGAGTACGAAGAAACGTCTCGTACCATTCTATCTGAACTTGACAAAGCAAAGACCGAGATTGAAGCAGGGAAGTTGAGGGAGGTAGAGCTTCAAAAGAAAATGGCTGAGCTTGAGAAGGAGAGAGCTTGAGAAGGACACTCGGGGGCAGTTTCCTCCCGCCAGTGAGGAACCAGCCATCGTTATTACACCGGATGAAGCCTCAGGCTCTGTTAGGAAAAGACAGACGCCTTTCTTCCTGCCAATGAGTATTAGCTCCATGGAGGCCAAATCCTTATCGTCAAAGTTTAAGAATGAGTCGTCCAGAAGAAGAAAGGCCCTATTTATAGGCCTGGGCTGCTTATCCCAAGCACAAGAAATCCGCGCCTTTCCATTTACGAGGCATCGTTCTGCGTGCGCTAAACACGGGGAACGGATCTCTCTATACACGAGCCACCATCCAAGCAATGACACGTGGTATCATCGTCTCGAAGATCATACTGCGGTATTTAATGTCATTATAATATCTCGAATTGACGCGAAGGTATAGGGAAAGGGCAGGATGATGTCAGCGCAGCGTCATGGAAAGACGAACTCCAAAGAAAACGAGTCGATATGGTCTTACACATCTTTCTTATAGCTTCCGACCTTGGAAAGTTTATTAATTCCCGAAGGACGAAAGCTAGGGGGCAATTGTGTGGGGTCGTTCCTTGAACACCGAGATTGGGCCCAATTCGCCAGGGGTGGAGATGCACTTCGGAACCGGGCTTGATTTGTTACAGTTCGGTAGAAGGATCGCCCTTGCCATGCAGCTCGGTAGACCTACCCGCGCTCCGCTACAGCTCGGTCATACTCCAGTTCGGATGTATCGAACCTCGGACATCCTCACTTTGGTCTCGACCACCTATTTCGAATAAAGGGCATCGCCCATCGTCCCCGATAGAGACGTGGCGTAACGGCCGGAGAACATGGTGGGCTGGTTTATGATGCAGCAAACACCAAGGAGAACGAGTGACGTTACAGCTGTAATTAAGGGATAATCATTGACTGAGCGGTTATCTGAATTAAAGGAGCGGGATCGACTAAAACGGTTACCCTGATTGAGGGAATCGCATCAGTTACATCCTGATGCTTATCTACGATATTTGAACTTCACAACAGTATAAAATAGAGGACTTAGTCTCCTCCAAAGGTACGCGATAGACAGTCCAGTACACTCTCTTCCTAATCTCTACCCTACTGTCACGTTCTTACACTGACTTAGGCATCGGAGAGCCTTGCGCTGCCCACAGCCAGGGTCTTTGACTGCTTCCTTCGTCTTTCTCCTTTCACGTTCCATTGAAGGCATCACATCCTCTCATCTAGTGGGTCCAGAGTTCACCACCTCCGGGTCCGTGAGTTTTCGTGCACCTACAGAAGGCATCACATCCTCTCATCTAGTGGGTCCAGAGTTCACCACCTCCGGGTCCGTGAATTTTCGTGCACCTACAATTGGTGTCGTCTGTGGGAATCGATACAGTAATCTTTACAATACTCATCTTTCTTTCCATTATGCCTACAAGGAGCAAGATAGGTGGCAAGACGAAATCAGTAGACGGAAAGGAGCGTCCTGGCCCATCACGGGCAGTATCTCGACACGAGAACATTGCCGAGCAAGAAGCAGTGGTGGAGAGCTACCACAGTGACACTAGCTCACCTATAATGGAGGAGACAAGGCCTCCTACAGCGAACAACCCTTCACCTCGGCAGCTTCGGAAGGGCAAAAGCTTGGTGGAACACCAGGCTCACAATGATGATTCCCCCTCACGCGCGGATATCAGGACTCAGAACCTGATCATCCAAGAAAAGGATAGACTGATCCATCAGCTCCAGCAGCAGCTCCAAGAAATGGAAAAGGCCTCTACGAACAATGTCTCACGGCCTATCGTCCACAACGATTTGCAGCAGCACCTGAACCGCAAAAGGCGTTCCCGAGATCACGTCGAAGGCTCGGGCGATAGCTGTACCCAAAGAAAGCAAGAGCCCACTTTCGACGACAAGAATGACATAAGGGAATGGCAGGCCCAAGAAGTCAAGCAGACGGTCTGGCGCAATATGGAGGCTGTCGGAATCGCCCGCGAACAGTTGGATGGCGGCGATGCGGAAAACCTTGGAACGTCTCCTTTCTCTATAGAGATAAGGGAGTTTAAGCTCCCGGAAAAGTTCGTCGTCCCACGGTTCGTCTTATATGACGGAACCTCGGATCTAGGAGCGCATCTTCGGCATTTCACTTAAAGAATGACGCTCTGGGGTGACCTCGATTACCTTAACTGCAGAGTCTTCTCTTCCAGTCTTGGGGACCTCCCTTTAAAATGGCTCTGTGCACTCCCAGAAGGGTCGATCGTTAGCTGGCGACAGCTCCAAGGCTCTTTCTTGAAGAAATTCCAAGCACACAGAGCCATCCCTAAGACCGACGCTGACATTATGGCGCTCCGGATGAGGCAAAACGAGTCTCTTACTCAATTTGCCAAGAGATTCTGGACGATTTACAGCCAGGTCGAAAACGCCACTGAAGAGGTGGCTATTAAAGCATTCCAGCAATCCTTACTTCCCGGCAATGAGCTCCGTAAGTACCTGATCTGGAACCCTGTAACCTCCATGAAAGCTCTCATGGCCAGGGTAAATCGCTTCATAGAGCAAGAAGAAGACGATGCCCGAGCTCGGGAAAGCTTCGGCTTCACCCGAGAAGCAAAATTCTCCAAAAGGGAGAAATCGCCTCGGAGGGAGGATGTCGGCCACGGCCAGAAACCTTCCAGTTCGGCGACACCTTCATATACCCCCTTCGGGGGTAATAAGAAATATAAGAAGGCTCCGCGAGCCAGAGAAGAACAGCCGCCAATCACGGCGTTCACTGCTGTCAATACAATATTCAAGGAACCAATCTATAGGATCCTTGGCAAAATAAAAGCGCGACCATACTTCCAGTGGCCGCAACCGATGAGGGGTGACCCATCCACCCGAGATCAAAACAAGTTCTGTTCCTATCATAAGCAGAACGGTCACATGACCGAGGATTGTTTGAGCCTCAAGTCACATTTGGAGAGGCTCGTAAAAAATGGTCACCTGCAAGAGTACGTTAAAGGTGATCATGGAGTTAACCGAACTCAACGCGAAGAGCATGCTCCTTACCGAAATGATGGTCAGGACAGCGATGAGTCGGAAAGAATAATCAACGTCATTCATTTGGCGTTTGCACAGAAGGGGAGCGCTCCGAAAAAAGTGACCAAGCTCGCGTTGAGGCGAGGAAGGCTTCCCATGGCAAGCAGGTTCTGTCAGCCGAACTTGAGCCAGCTATGAAAAGAGCTCGGAGGGACAGGTCAAAAATCTAGTTCGGAGAAAAGGACCTGGAAGACGTCCAACTCCCTCACAATGATCCACTCATTGTGACCCTGAAGCTGAAGAATTGCAGTGTACAAAGGATTCTCATCGACCCCGGCAGTTCATCCGAGATCCTCTACTACGACTGTTTCAAAAGAATGGGTCTCAAAGAAGAAGATCTGCTGGAAGTACGAATTCCCCTGGTGGGGTTCAGCGTAAAACCAGTATATCCGAAGGGGAAGATTTCCCTCAAAGTCCAAGTCGAAGGAGCCATCGTCATGGCAGACTTCATCGTGGTGGATGCGCCATATCCTTACAATGCCATCGTAGGCAGGTCATGGCTGCATCAGTTAGAGGTTGTGCCCTCTTCGTACCACCAAAAGATGAAATTTCCTTTTGAAAATAAGGATGGCAAAATTGAGGTGGTGACGATCAGAGGTGACCAGCAAATGGCCAAGCAATGTTTGATGGCCGTGGTCCCAGGAGAGGCAGAGACGCAGCAGGTTAACATGGCCGAACTTGAAGAAGAGCTGGAAAAAGTTGGTTGCGCTCCTGAGCATAAAAGCGTTGAGGATCTGACCTCGATCAACCTCGATCCTAGCGATCCTGAGAAATACTTCTTGCTCGGCAGCGAGCTTGTTGAGCCAGAGAAGTCCGAACTCTTGAACTTCCTGATTGAAAATAAAGAAGTCTTCGCCTGGACTCCGAGTGAAATGCCTGGTATTGACCCCGAAGTCCTGTGCCATCATTTGAATGTGGATCCCAAACAGAAGCCGGTTATCTAAAAAGCTCGAAGGACGGGGATCCCACAGACCGAAGCCGTGGCCGAAGAAGTCGACAAATTGCTGCAGGCCAGGGCGATTAGAGCAGTCCAATATCCGAGGTGGGTTGCCAACACCGTGGTTGTTAAAAAGAAAAATGGCAGCTGGCGAGTCTGTGTGGACTTCACCGACCTCAATAAAGCCTGCCCAAAGGACTGCTTCCCTCTGCCCAAGATCGACCAGATGATCGACGCCACCGCGGGCCATCAGAGAATGAGTTTTCTCGATGCTTATCGGGGGTACCACCAGATCCCGATGTATGGCCCCGACGAGGAGAAAACCGCATTTATAACCCCACGAGGAATTTACTGTTACAAAGTCATGCCTTTTGGGTTGAAGAACCGCATTTATAACCCCACGAGGATCACCTGACCGACCTACGCCAGGTGTTCGACATCTTAAAAAGATATCGGCTCAAGCTGAACGCGGCAAAGTGCGCGTTTGGGGTAGGCTCCGGCAAGTTTTTAGGGAGTCTAGTCACCAGGCGAGGCATTGAGGCCAATCCAGATCAAATCACGGCTATCCAAGCTGTGCAAGGTCCTACCAATACCAAACAAGTCCAAAGACTGACCGGCATGGCAGCCGCCCTCAACCGCTTCATCAGCCGATCTTCAAACAAATGTAGGCCGTTCTTTCAGCTCCTCAAGAAGAAGGCCTCATTCCAATGGACCGAAGAATGCGACCGAGCTCTGAAGGAGCTTAAAGTCTACCTCTCTTCACCACCCTTGCTGTCGACTGCGAAACAGGGAGAAATGCTTTTTATATACCTTGCGGTCTCCGATCACGCGGTGAGCTCGGTACTGGTTAGAGAAGAGGAGGCAAAGCAAGAGCCTATTTACCATACCAACAAAATCCTCATTGATACCGAGACCAGGTATTTGCAAATGGAGAAACTTGCGTTAGCTCTTGTGAGTGCTTCCCGCAAGCTCTCCCACTACTTCCAAGCTCATACGATCACGGTCGTAACGAAATATCCTCTCCGGCAACTTTTTCACAAAGCAGACTTCTCGGGAAGGGTTTCCAAGTGGGCAGTTGAACTGAGCCAATACGATATCCAATATCAGCCCAGAACGGCGATAAAAGCCCAAGTACTAGCGGACTTCCTCATACAGTTCATCTCTCCTAGTTCGGCACCGAGCCAACTCGAAACCGAACTCGGGGGCAGCCAGGGTACCGAAGATGCCACCGAAACCGACATTGAAAAGCAACAATCTTGGAAACAGTTCCTCGATTCCGCTTGGAAGGTTTTCGTCGATGGATCTTCGACTGCTAAAAGGGCTGGCGCTGGCTTAGTCCTCCAATCTCCAGAGGGATTAGTCATCGAGCAGGCCCTGACACTTGATTTCAAGGCTACCAACAATGAAGCAGAGTATGAGGCACTGATTGCAGGACTTTGTAGCGCTAAGACTCTGGGGGCACGGCGTCTGATCATCTTCTGCGACTCACAGCTGGTGACGAGCCAATTGAGCGGAGAATATCAAGCCCGTGACGAGAGGATGGCGGCCTACCTTACTCTTGCGAAACAACACCTCTCTCAGTTTGAAAGAGTAGAAGTCAAGCGGGTCGGCAGAGAATTCAATTCTCATGCTGACGCCTTGGCCAATCTGGCATCCGCTGTCGAAGCCGGAAGAAAAAGAATCATCGAGGTGGAATCCCTAGAAAAACCCAGCATTCAGCTTCATACACCTCGGCATATACTCTGTATTGACCTTGGCCCGAGTTGGATGGATCCAGTCATCTCGTACCTCAAGGACAATCAGCTTCCTGAAGACAAAATTGCAGCTCACAAAATGAGGCTGAAATCTGCTATATTTTGGCTATCTCCAGAAGGCAAACTATACCGGAAGTCTTTCACAGGCCCCTACCTTCAATGCGTACACCCAAGCAAAGTCGAGGACTTCCTCTACGAGATCCACGAAGGGATTTGCGGTAGCCACATTGGAGGTCGGTCACTGGCATACCGGGCTATCAGCTAAGGATACTGGTGGCCGTACATGCAGAAAGATGCTCAGGTGTATGCAAGGAAGTGCGAGAAGTGTCAGAAATTTTCACATTCCCTTCATCAACCAGCACAGGACTTAAGCCCACTCTCCAGCCCTTGGCCATTCGCCCAATGGGGTTTGGACATCGTGGGACCTCTACACCAAGCTCCGGGAAATAAGAAGTGGCTAATTGTAGCTACTGATTATTTTACAAAGTGGATAGAAGCAGAAGCACTCTCCTCGATTACTGAACTAGACGTCAAAAAATTTGTATGGAAGAACATCATTACCAGGTTCGGCATTCCTCGAGTTCTGATCTCGGACAACTGGATACAGTTCACCTCCAAACTCTACAAGGACTCCTGTGAAGAGCTCGGCATCAGAAATCATTACTCCACGCCAGCCTACCCTCAAAGCAATCGTCAAGTAGAAATTTCTAACAAGGTGATCCTCGATGGCCTCAAGAAAAGACTCGACCGAGCTAAAGGGAGATGGGTGGAAGAACTCCCGAGTGTACTATGGGCATATCGGACGACTTCAAGGCGTTCTACTTCGGTCACTCCTTTCTCTTTGGCCTATGGGACCGAAGCAGTGATACCTCTTGAAGTCGGACTTCCGACAAAGAGGTCGGAACTCTTCGACCAAGGCCAAAATGAGATCAATCTCGGACGAGAGCTGGATTTGGCCGAAGAGCGAAGAGAAGCTGCAGCCGTTCGCTTAGCAGCTTACTAGCAGCAATTGGCTAGAGGCTACAATAAAAAAGTTCGGGAAAGAAAGTTCTCAATTGGGGAATTAGTCCTGAAAAAGGCGCTGCTAGCAGACAAAGATCCGAACGAGGGAAAACTCATACCGACATGGCTCGGACCTTTTAAAGTGGTCTCTTCTGCGAGTCAATCAGCATATAGACTGGAGGACATGGATGGTAACCAGTTGCCACGGCCATGGAATGCCGCACACCTCAAAAAGTTCTATTCCTGACTTGTAATCGACTTTTCAAGTGTCAATAATCTTTTGTTCCTTGATATTTCGATTTTCCACAAGTCATAGAGCTCGGCAAATACTCATACAGTTCGGCAGAAGTGCCAACGTGTGTCCTAGTTTCGGTTTGTACACCAACTAGACGCGCCACGTGTCAGCCACAGAAGATCTCGGTACATATATCAGATCACTGGCAAGGCAATGACTACACCATTGGTAGAGAACCAGTTGGTCATGTCAGCAAAAATTTGGCCACAGAAGATCTTGGTACTTATACCGGATCACTGGCAAAAACGAAATGCACTACCGGTAAGAACTGGCTAGTCATAACAAGGTCGGAACTCGTGCTGAGACTAGCAAAAGTAGCACGGGGTACGGACAAGTCCTTTTTCCGAAATTGCTCTCTTAGGTTCTTGGTTTATAAGCTAAAGCTACTCTGAGGGCATACTTGGTAACCGTACATATTTCGGCAAAAGATGGTGTAAAAATGAAATGGTGAAACTTGATGTAAAGTTGGTTTTTCATTACTCTCCGAATATTTGTCCAAATACATCAGGTGAGCATGGCTCGCAAACAAAAGGGACATACCCCCACAAAAAAAAAAAAAGGAAGAGCGAAATACATGACGATGATCAGGAAGCAGGGGCAACAGGTCCTTCGCCTTCTATCTGGATGACCTCGTTCTCAGACTGAAGGGGTTCGACAATTGGATCCTCGATCGCAACGGGAGGAACCTCGGGAGTAGGGGGCAAAACGATCGTAGGTACCGAGCTCGAAAACTTGTCGGGATTCAGGAGAGCCGGATGGTCGTTGGGGATTCCGACTTTTAGAAGGGCGGCCTTCCAGCCCATCTCCCAAGAATCATCCTTGACACCGGCAACTTGGGCCGCATACTCGGTTTCAGCCTTCTGGAATCCTTCGAGATATGCATTGTTGGCGTCTGCCCGGATTCTTGATTCGGTCTCGGCCCTCTCCTTCTCAAGCTTGGCCATTTTCCTTTGAAGCTCTACCTCCCTCAACTTCCCTGCTTCAATCTCGGTCTTTGCCTTTTCAAGCTCAGATAGAATGGTACGAGACGTTTCTTCGTACTCTTTGATTCTGTCTTTGTTGGCCTCCAAGGACTTCTTGTTTTCTTCGGCCTTGGCCTCAGCGTTAGCCTGGCTTTTCCTGGCTCGCTGTATCCTTCGCACAGAGAGATGACATTTTTGCACAATCTGCAAAGAAAGCAAATTGTCAGACAGTTGCTACCGAAGTCCAGCACAGAAGAAAAATGAAAGAGATTAAACTTACGCTCAGAGCAGATTCCATCTGCGAAACTAGCAACATGACGTAGTCAAGCTCATCATGCTTCTCCATGTCGCGGGGCAAAGTGCAAGCATCACCTAGCGTGGCCACCACTAATGGATGCCACCACTAATGGATGTCCGCCAAGGCGATCTTCTACGGTCAACGGCCTTCCTGGCTGAAGCAGGAAGCTCGGCTTCCAGGGGCACCACAGAAGACCGTTGGCTCGTTGCTCCTGGGTCAACTCCCTGTTGCGCAGTCGTTAGGGCAGACTGACCCTCAGTTCTGGCCCTCTTTTCCCGGCATACCTCTTCCATTGCAGCCCCGTCGGGTCCAACCCCGGAGGTTTGGGCTGAAGAAGATGGAGGAACACGAGTGCCAGGCGTGGAAGATTGGGGCCTGGAAGAAGAGGGCCCGGAAGAAGGAGCCCTGGAGGATGAGGCAGCAGCACCCTGGGTCGCGCCCCCGAAGGCTGCAGACCGAAGATTCTTCACTGGGGGCCTTGGGCGATTTTTATCCATTGACTCGTCCTCTCCCGAGCTGCTCGTTGAACAACTTCCCTCCCCGGGGTCGGAACCTGACGTGGATGCTTCAGCCCCTGATGAAGCTCGGCCCTCAGAATCACCAACAGCCTGCTCCTGATCGACCTCCTCGACTTCGGTCTCCTCAGCCTCGGCTACAACAGCTTGGCAATGGGCAAGGCTTTTCTTGTAAGAGCGGTATTTCGGCACGTAATCTAAAAGGGCAAAAGCCGCCCTATCCTCATGCCCGTGATAGCTCTCGACAGACCGAAACCAAGCTTCGTTCTTCACCCAACCGACTCGTCGGGCCTCCTTTCGCCTTTCACGAGCACCTGTAAAATAGGACATCAGTTCGGCCGCACTGAGAACAAGGTGTAACGGAAATCAAAACCGAATTCAAGTACAGTTGTATTTACTTGGTGGTGTGCCGAGACGGCGCGGGATCCGTTTGAACCTCTGCGACATCGGCTCGTCATCACCGAACTCCCAGTTACCCGAGACGAGCAGGCAATCGTCCCCGACATATTTGTTCGAATCCTCTAAGGCATGAACGAATCCCGTTCTGTGCGACTTGACTCGGAGGTAAAAGCTACCTCTCGATTTACACAGTTCTTAGGCATCCTCAATATCATGAACGCCTAGATTGATATTTAAGATGTTATTGAGCACGGCAGTGCCCATTATGATTTTGAAGTTGCTTGGCATCAACTGACACGGACAAAGACGCCAAGCTCGGAGGCATTCCCTGAGCAAGGGATTTAGGGGAAATCGGATCCCGCCCTCTATGATGGCCACTAAGGGGAATGGCATCCAGCCATCATATAAGCTACCATCAATATAGGATCTGGAGTCGGGAACCTTGAGGAAAATGTCGTCAGAAATCTGATACCTAACTGTAAGGTCTCTCAACGCACCCTCGGACTCTATCCAACAACTATAGACACCCATTTTTCTATAGAAAGAGGAGACAGAGGCAAAAAACAGAGAGGAGAATGAAACCCTAGATGCAGAAAAAAGCGAGGCAAAGATCAGAAGACTTACAAAGACAGAGGGCAAGAATGAGACTCGATTCCTACAGCACTCCTTATCGATCGAAAGCTTTCCCGTGAAAAACTCTTCGGAAGAAACCCTTCTCTTTCACAGCAGAATGCAGAGTGAGGAAGAAGAAGAAACGATAAGAGGGGTTCCCCTATTTATAGTAAGAAGAAGGTACATCTAATAAAGGCAACCCATCATGGTGTCGCTTCGATAAAAACAGCGCCTTTTTAAATTTCGAAAAAGGTGGTTTCTATTATTGATTAACCGCCATATGCGCCACTTCGAAAAGACTACGCATCCCGTGGAAAATCGACACGTGGTACCGTCAGCTTATTTCCCGCGCGTAGTCAGGGCAAGGCATTTAATATCGCGGATAGCGAAACGACATCGGATGGATATGAGGCGACATCGTAGGGATACGAAGCGACATCGGATGGATATGAAGTGACATCGAACTGATTCGAAGTCAGATTCAAAAATTTGATATCCAAGGAATCTCAACAGTTCAGATTGTTACACTGCACTTTACAAGGATATCTCAAGCTCGGCGAACAGTTCGGCAGATTTCCACTTCGGCAGGAGCCTCAGTTCGGCGTACCAGTTCGGAAGATAGTTTTATCTTCAAAGATATATAGAAAAGACATTGTTGCTACAAGAATAATCAAGCAAAGCAAACACACTGAGAAAGAGATTGGATGACAGACAAACTTTGATTTTTTATTAAGTCATTTTTGTTACATGAAATCTAATACAATGGATCACTCGACTTCATAAAAATTGTAGGATGTGATCTTCCTCCTTTTGAAAGGCGTGTTCTTCACAGGAGAGCGACGCCCCGAGACAAGCAGAGTTCAATTCGGAGGCGTTCGAGGTCTCTTGCCCAGAATAAATCCTGCGCCATCTCCTGACATCTTAACATAGATGTCTTATCTCCTATCATCAAGAGATCAAGATCTATCTCAGGAGAGATAGCGCAGTTGGCCAGAAGCCTCAGGAGAGATAGCACAGTTGGAGGACACTCGGGGGCAGTTTCCTCCCGCCAGTGAGGAACCAGCCATCGTTATTACACCGGATGAAGCCTCAGGCTCTGTTAGGAAAAGACAGACGCCTTTCTTCCTGCCAATGAGTATTAGCTCCATGGAGGACAAATCCTTATCGTTAAAGTTTAAGAATGAGTCGTCCAGAAGACATTACACCAAAAACAGCAAATAGGAACGGCCCAGAACCGTTCCTAACAAAAATAGGAATGGTCCTAAACCGTTACAAATACCCATGTTCCTAAGACATTGGAACGGGCCACAACCGTTCCAAATTGAATGTTTTGGAACTGTTGACAACCGTTCCAATTTTTTTTATAACCGTTTCAAATTATAAATTTTGGAACGGTTCTAGACACTGCCAGATTTTTCTTGACCGTTCCAAATTCTAAAACTGTTCCAAATTCATAATTTTGATACGGTTATAAACACTACCTGATTTTTTAGAACCGTTCTAATTTTAAGCGTTCTTACAATTAGTAGTCTGTTTTGGAACGGTTTTAAACACTTTCAAAATTTTTAAAACTGTTCCAAATTCTAATTTTTAGAACAATTACAGGAATGATTTAAAACCGTTCCATAATTCAATTTTTTTTTAAATAAAAAAAAATTAAAACCCATAAATTGTAGCATTCTCATCTACACCACATTAATATCACACATCATCAGTTTATTTAAAAAATCAATATACTGGCTTGAATTTAAATGTACAATTTACAATATTTAGAAATACATAAATATA
Organism: Umbellularia californica; assembly: GCA_028538565.1. Lineage (NCBI taxonomy): Eukaryota > Viridiplantae > Streptophyta > Magnoliopsida > Laurales > Lauraceae > Umbellularia > Umbellularia californica. Next base: position 26,653,372 of record JAPQWN010000006.1, read on the forward strand.
TAACACAAAAATCAAAAGCAAACACAAATGGGGGTTGTTTTGCATGTTGACCCTACGTTACATGTATGTGACCTTCATGACTAATAAAAAACATTCACCCGCACTCTGACGCTTTGAACTGCTGTTAATCTGGATTGTAGACATGAAGTTTAGAGGGTAGGTCCCGCTTTTGGGACTGGATTAGGAGGTTCATGTTTGCCAAGCTGGCTGAAATTCCCCTTTGCCTTGAAGAGCTAAGAGTGATGGTGCTTGCAATGCAAACTTCCTTCATTTGCAACATGATTTGATGGGCTGATCACACAGCCTCCATGAGAACATTTGAAACAAGGCCTGTGGTATGAGGTGCCCGTCAACTGCCACTTGAAATTAAAAATTTATACATAACCAAACTGTCTCTTAGTTGTTGCCAAAGGAAAATATTCATAAATTAACTCCTTTTGACATGATTTGAGTAATATAAGAAAAGAGGTGAGTATTCTAAAGAAGAAAAACATCATCCTTGACAAGTTTTTTGCAAGTTTTTTCAATTTTGTAACCTTAAAACATAACTAAAAAAAAAAAAGGGTTGGATGCCAAAAACCAGGTCTAGTAATGCTCAACTTACCATTAAGTACTTTTGCCCTTCAGTCTAATTCTTTTTATGTGTCTTGTAATCAATCATCTATAAAAGAATATTGACAATAAATTTAAGTACATGCAAAATTTGGAGCATGAGGAGAGGGCATTGTGGAAAATGAAAAACAACAAGTAAACTAAACATTTTAGTATTGCACAAAAGTCCCAAACCAAGTCTAGAAAAAACATTCATCAATTATATTCTGGCTGGAATTGCAAAAATGTAAACAATATTGTTCCTTTTATCTACTAGAATACTATTAAGTAATAGGATTCCAACTTATCATCATTACAAAGAATCGGCTGACACACCTTGCACTTGGCAGAAAGTAATACGTGTGCTTCTGAAAGTGCTCCCCTTGCAGTAATGCCATAGTAATAAACTAGAAGCTGCAAAGCATAGTGAAAAGGTAAAAAGTGAAAGAGTTTATAGCAATTGAGCCATTAAACAGACACCGTAAGGATTCTAAAAAATTCCTCCTCTTCCACCACCTGCACACACCCACCAGCTGCACCACCCTGCACACACCCACCTGCACACCCACTGCCTCCTCTTCTTTATTTCTTTCCCCCTTCTCTTCTCTCCTTCTTCTCCTCCCTTGCACCCATGCCTGTGCACGTCCCTGTCCCTTTCCTTTTCTTTTCTTCCTGCCCCCACTTCTCTCCTTCCTTTCTTCCTCCCCCTGCCACCTGTACCCGCTGCACCTCCACTGCACTTTTTTTCCAAGTCAGAAGCAGTAGTTGCTCTTGCCATCTACCAAGGTAGCACACGATGATTTCTCATTTTAAACTAATTCAAAAGATGTAAGCACAAATAAAATTTCTGCAATTGAGTGGGTTGGAAATTTACTTCCTAAATCATACAGTTACAGTTACAACTGCAATAGTTTTGTCAGAATTGGTGTGCAGCTTGTGCACATCCAAGGGATGAGTTTATAGAATGTAATCTCGCCCCTTTCTCGCTTAAGCTTTTCTGAATAAAACCTTCAGATTTCTCTCCATAGTGGTGAATGTGTGTGGCAAGTGTCTCCTGGATTTCTTTCCAGCTTCAGCTCAGGAATATCCGTTTCAAGGTTTGGGTTGGGATTTGAATCCATAATCCTCTGGTATTATATTTGGTATCAAAATTTAGGCCCAAGCAGAACAGCCATTGCTGGCCCATCCTGCATCAATTCAACTTTCAATATTTAGAAAAGCCAAGTAATAGAAAAATGTAGGGCCCAGGTAATCATGCATATCTAAAGTTCCAAGCTTCTGAAAGTGCATAATTAAAATGCCTACATCCACTAATAATCATAATCACTGAATCTTATTATATCTATTTGGGGTTGGCAAATGCATACATTTGGTAACAAAAGTAAAATTTTAAACATACTCAGAAGAAACTGTTGGATTTCTTTCGAAGTCGAGGACCAGCACAATGGAGTTTGACAAAACGAACATCATTCAAGCGTGCCCATGAGCAATCCACCACAACCAACCCTTTTCTCTTTATCAGGAGGGTATCTTCCTTAGAGACACATTGCTTCCCAACCGAACTGTTAAATGCATACAGAAAAAACATCAAGCACAAAATCATCACATTCACCATGAGTCATAGCAACTACAACTAATAGTCACATTTTATGCAGTTGTTTATTAACGAGACTTTTATCAATATTACTGTTTTTTAGGGGGGTAAAGTAAGATGGTTGGAACCTTCTACCTAGAGGCTGTGTGAATCTAATGGCACACTTGGATTATATAAGCTAAAGGACAATCATACAAGCCTAAGAAACCTAAGCAAAAAATAGATCTGAAGCTGCAGGTAATTAAATTAATGTGCAGGACTGTTCATCACCACTCCAATTCACCGCTTCCTAAGTATCAGATTTGTTTCCTTCAAAACAAGAGAGAAAAAGAAATTCTCCATAACACTTCAATTTAATAACAAACTAGAGGAACTTACTATTCCACAAATTGGAAACCACCAGGTAAAATAGTCCAACCAAGAAAGCAGGACAAAAAAAAAAAAAAAGATTGATTATCAATATCAAAACCTGACAATCATTGTTAATCCTGTATTTATGATTTTGGGTAGCAGATACCATATATGTTTTGCATATCTAACCCTCTGACGAACACCAACAAGATCGACCTAACCCAACACCTATCATTTGTCGCGACCCCGGACCGGGTTTAAGGACCAATCCGGGATCGGGACTGAGTAACATAAAGCAATGATGGAAAGATAACGAGGATATGTTTGATGTTACAGCGTACGCGGGTTAATAAAAGAACCCACACTACCCGTGCACGTGATTTCCCATAGGTTTCCGCGGTGAGGATTTCACATCAACTTGAATATTTTGTATAATTACGGAAGCGTGTAGCAAATCAAGCATGTAATTCATTTCCATAAGACATAGGACTGATTACATTTGAGTAACAAATATCAGAATGAGCAATGTTCTAAAGCGTAACCCAAAAGTACTGTTAAAGTTGAACATATATCATTTAATTACAATTCCTAAAATTAGAGGCCAACAAAGGCCAATACTAACAAAACAATAACCACCAAAACAAATGGTCAAAAACACCCCCAAAATGTTCGCGTCTCTCGAGGCAACCGGATGTTTAAGCAATATCGTCGGCGCGCCACTCCACTAACTACTGCGGTTCTCCGACCGCCTCCTCTGGCTCCTCCTCGGGATAACCAACAACGGGACCTAAGTACCAAAGAAATGGATCAGAGACGACGGTCTGGCAGGTGGAAGAAAAGATATGACCATTCTAAAATAAAAGCATTTACCTTGGAAAATATATAAACCTGCTTAAACAATAACTTTCAAGAAGTAAATGAATCATTTAACTAAAAACATATATGCAGTGTAAAATAGATAAAGGTAACCAAGGAATTCAGGAAACAAGCAAGGTGGCAACCATACGAAGCTAAATCCTCTATCACCGAGGTGATAGAGCAAGCATATCAAGGCGTTGACCTCAGTCACCGAAGTGAGGAGGAACAACGAAATTACATATACATATACTATATACGGGGCATGACCACGGTAGCGAGCCGGGCATCAGGAACAACAGTAGCAATCTGCGGTATCGGGACAAGACCACGGTTAATAAACCGGGAAGCGGGATCCAAACTGCAGCTGGCGGGATAAGAGGGGGATCTCCAAGTCAGTGGATCAAACTGACAAGGTTATCCAAGCTTAGTGGTGCCGACTCATAGGTCAAATCATAAAAAATCAAGCCACGTGTAAAACAATATCAAGAGCAAGAATATAACCGGGCAAGACGGGGTGCTCAAAGGCACAACTGTCATATCATGTCGGGCATGCATGTCAAGGCTAGTAAAACAGTACAAGTACACTTTCAAGGCATTCGGGATTGAAATCATAACTCATAAATTTCGGGAATAAAAAAGTGAAATAAACTTTCGAAATATCGGGACAGTATTGGGGTTTAAAACTAATTCAAGGTGAATAGGGATCCCGTATGTCTATATAATAAAAACTTGGTACTCTTTGAATTTGGAAGACATGCCGGGTTCCTTATACATTTGCAAGTTTCCAAAACTTCAATGAATGCTTTGTGATTATGGTTTCTTTCTCATCTGGACTTCATACATCACTTAATAGACCTTCCGACACAACGGGGCTCCCAATGAACCTCTCACAATCATATAAACATGTTACTTCAGCTCCAAGCATGTCCCCTGCGAAACAGTACCCATTGCTCGAGCGGACATTACAGTTCGCTCGAGCGGAGGAGTCTCTGGAATGGTTTCTCGGAGGGTTCGCTAGAGCGGACCTACCCAGTTTAGGCTGGCTCGAGCAAACTATCAGTTCGCTCGAACTAGCAACTCTCTGGAATGGGCTGCTGTGAGAGTTCGCTCGAGCGGACCAAGGTTCGCTCAAGCGAACAGCTCTCTGGAATGGGACGAACCTTTCCCTGGGCAGTTCGCTCTAGTGAAGTGTCAGGTTCGCTCGAGTGAACTGTCCAGAACTAGGTTCGGGAACAGTTCTGCTCCTTCTTTCTTTCCCCTTCTTACAACTCTCTTGAGCCCCATTTCTTCACACAAATGGGAGATTCAATTCTCTACCAAACTTCCCACAATCTCCATCAAAACTCCCACCAAAGATCCACCCAAACAACTCCATACATTTCCACATTCAATCACAAATAAAAGAGAAAAATCACAACCACATAGATTCATTCAAGTCTTAGACAAGAGATAAAACAAAAACTTTAAATCACATTTTAAGACATTAAATGGGCTAACCAACCCCTTTCCAAAAGCATTTATAGCATAATGAATGCAAGTGAAACAAGCCATTAATGAGACAATAAATTAAACATTTTTATCATGGAAATCATTGAAAACTAAAACATCCATTCAATCCACTTGCCTCAAAGTCTCTAGACAAGAAATCAAGCTATTACTCTCCTCTTCCAAGCCAAACTCCAAGCTACTCAAAAACCCCCAAAAATAAACCCTAAAATGGGTCAAACAAGGAAGGAAGAAGAAGAACTCTTCAATAATGAAAAATAGAGCTTCTCTAATACTAGAAGAACACAAATCTAAGAGATTAGGGAGGAAGCTTACTTGTAGGTTCTCCAAATAGACAAGGTGAGCTCAAAGAGGGTCTTGTAATGAGGAGGTTCTTCCACAAATGGTATCAAGTAGAAGCTCTAGGTGAGGGGAAGAAGAAGATGACCTCCATTTCTCAAAAGATACAAGGTGGGTGGTGATTTGGTGGTGGAGAAGCAAGAAGAAAGGAGAAAAGGGAAAAGAGGAACCCTAGCTTTGTGTTGTGCTGGAAAAAGGGAAATGAAGAGATGGGTTCTCTATATAAAGCCATGGGAGCGGGCTCCACCATTAGGAAATCTTTGGAGGCTGAAATCACTATTATCGAGACCTCGGACGAAATCGACGAAGAAGAGAAAAGTAATCACCGAAATATCTAGTTTCCGAAAAGTATATTTTTCGCGGGTTTCGGGGATACCAAGTTTTGGGTACAAATTTAGTGTAAAAAGACTGTTTTGCGCTCAATGCTAGGAAAATCGGGTTTCGGGGTTCCGGAAGGGTACGGGATCAACATGAAAGTTGTAGGGATTAGCGGGACAAGTGAAACGGGGTAGAAATACAAGTCACCGGGATTTCGGATAATTCCCAAATCAATGCAAAGCTATAAAAAAGGGACCCCCAAAGGGTCCTACAAATCACAAGACTCCCCAAAATTCCCCAAAGCATAAAGCGAAGCTATTCTAATCCAAACTTAGTCAAATCTACAAATCAAACTTAGCACTAACACGCGACTTAATTAGTACTAATCGAGTCACTCGGGTCGGGGTCTTACATCATTTCACCATCATTGTTACTTGGGGTTGCCCTTTCGAAAGTATCTCCAACAACTATGTCCCTACCACTGTGATGTAAATAGAACTGCAACTCTATCACAAAAACAGCAATAGGAATAAGATCCAATAAATAAAAACAAAACAAGCCAATAGATAAAAACAAAACGAGTTAGAGAATGAAGGAGTCTCTTATAATTTTTCTTATAAATAACCAAAGTCTAGCTTAGTTTCAGATGCGCAGGATGATGTTAATTTATGTGTGATTGCCAACTTCCTTCAGAAGTTCAGTGCCTTCGAGACAACATTTGGTGCTAGGTTCAGAGGATACATAAGAAATCAAATAGATGTGTCAACCATCCAAAGACAAAGCTAAGGGAAGATGTCCAGAGTATCCCATAAATCCTTTGAGATAGATAAATAGGATAATGCTACCTTATAATACTCCAGAGATAGTTTGAACCACTGATATATTAGAAAGAACTTGCCACTATGAGTTAATTTCATAAGTTTTAGCAATCTGTATATATAACAAACAACACCCATAAAGTATCTATGTTAACTTTCTAAGTATGATGAATGGTAAACTTGATTTACTTCAGGTCAAGTACTCAGTAAACTTGTATATATTTCTGAAGGAGTTGTCATATTCAATGAACTTTGCAGCTTGTATTAACAAAAATGCATAAACAGATAAAAAGAAGATAAGGAATGATTTGTTTAGAGTCCAAACTAACAAAAATGAACATAACTGTATATATAGTTGAAAATATAGTTAACACAGTTTGGGTCAACAATACCAAGTGATGTGATTCTAGTGTATCCACAACTGTACATATAGTTGTAAAAGATCCATTGCCATTATTATATACTCAGTGAGAGCAAGAAACAAAAAACATACCTGAATTTCTACTTCTCTAGCATCTTTGGTGATCAAACTTTCCAACTGAAAAAACAAGGGCTTCAAGGAAGATACAAAGAAGGTGTTGCCTTGTTTTTAACCTGTGGCAGTGGCAGAGACAGTTCTGTAAATTGCAGGAGCGTCTCACTTCCAATACCATAACGAGGTGTTTCACTGATAAAGTAAACCAAGAATAAGATAGCGTCAGAAGATGTTTAACTCAAAATCAAGAATATGACAATAGCAAAAGCTACATTCCATTACCGGAATGGAGTTGCAACGGACACAGTATCAGAAATCATATTGCGATTCACTACACAATACCAGAAGAGAATTTCCTTGAAAGAGAGTAATAAGGCAAGATGGAAAAGAACGACAAAGAAAAAGAAGAGGACTTGGCTGTTACAACCTTCATTTGGGACTCCAATTCCACAGAGACAGATTGACCATTAATATCTACAACTCGACCACGGTATCCCTTAAAAGGACTAAAGCGAATTTTTATAGTACTTCCAACCAAAGAATCATGCCCCCTTCTACCTCTAAATCTTCCCCCAGCTGCATCAGAATTTTATACAGGATCATTACAATGATTCATAATAAAGAAAATAACAAACCACATCGGCTGAAAATGAGAAAGAAACAAATCTTAAAGATGCTTTTGTATAGACAACCAATAAGATTCAATTTGACTACATCATACAATCTAATGGAGGTGATCCCCCTCACAAGTAGGCGGTCTTGAAGTTCCAAATCTTGAACCCTCTGTACTCTGCACAAGTAATCACCTAGGAGTGAAACAAGAAATGCCATATGTATGAAATACAAAAAGGATCTTCCAGTGGAAGAAGGATTGAAATTACAGAACTCCAGTGAAAAAAAGAATGTTAAGAGGCATACATTTCTATCGATGCCCCCACATGATCTACCTTACAAGTACACATGACTGAGCATTAGCACAAATGTAACCAGCATGCTCAAGGTGATGGTGATCATAAATGAACATAACTCTTCTATATATGTGTTCAACCGGACCCTGCTTACCCTGTCAACAGAACTCTACCTTTGGCCTATTTTGCCAATCCTGTTAGGACCCACCAAACCATGGGTTTCCATCTTGTATTAATTGCCTTTACCAAATTTCACAGTTTGCAATCTCGGCACCTCACCATTGACAGAACACCATAAGCTTTTAAACCTAAGCTCTGTAATTCGACAAGATCGACAACAATTGGCTAATACCTCTGCATCTACACAGTACATTAAAGACCTAAAGTAATCTGATTTTGGCTCATCCTCTTCCACTTTACCTATTTACAATGCCTTCACGTGATACCATCCTTTGTTTAACTAAAGAAAAAACAACACTGCTTGAAACCACTACCCCCACATCCATTTCTTCCCATCCAAATACTCCAAAACATCAAACAATGAGAAAGAACAAAACCCATTTCATTAAACTCCTCAAGAACACATATTCTCGTTCCCATCTTAGAAGCCAGCAAAATAGTGGGAAAAAAAAGACCCTACATCCTAAGACAACCTTTTTACAAGGAAAAAGCTCTATATAGATCATATCTAAAACTCAGAAACCCACATCCAAGAATCAGTTTTTAGGATATATACATATACACACATCCAAAAAGTGTCTTTTACAAGAAAAATGCTCTACATAGATCCCATGTCAAGAAAAGACATTAAACCAGATGAACAAACTCAAAGAAAGTATTTGAAGCAAACCTTAACTTCATTGGGTTCCAATCAATTCAAAAGCAGTTCCTAGAAAGACCCATCACTGAACTAAAGTTTTTTGGAACATATTCAAAAGAAAAGAGAAAGGAAAACACTTACATGAACTTAGTCCCCATAGATTTATGCAGTTTCTCAAGGGTTTCCATGAAAAGCTCTGGACTAGCAGCAACTACCTCATATGTAGCAAGTGCAGAAGGATAAATGTTGGTGTCAGCTTCTATCTCTGCTGGGGCAGGTGGTGGTGTTGTGGAAATACCTGTTGCAGAAGATATGGAAAAAAGATGGCTCATAGTTGGAAAAGTATAGGTGAAAAGTATAAGAATTCTTTGAAATTTTAGAACTTGTAAATAGCTAAACATGAAGCTAAGATGAAACTTATAACACTTATTCTTACATAGAACAGGTCACTAGTACACTCAATTCTATGAGCTTATGTAATACTTGTAGGTATCCACAGGAAAAACAAACAAACTAACAACAATAACTTCAGGAAAGTTAAAAATAATAAGACTTATGCATTATTCTAAGTAGGACTACACTAGGGCTTGTCAATACCTTCCTTTGCGTCTTGACTTGTTCGAATGACTATAAGTAGCATGTGAATTATCAAAATGAATGAGTAGAATGACCAAAAATCTTATTAAAAAATAATTGTTATGTGATGTATTCTAATCTAGAACTAAACTATTCAGACCATAGCAACTTAACAAAATTCCAAGCCTAGAATCTGTCACAAAACTTCTTTGTAAGGTTTGCAGCTGATATAGAAATATCACATAGTAAAGCAACTTGAGTCCTACAAAAAAAAAAAAAAAAAAAAAAAAAAAAAAAAAAAAAATTGAAGTGCAGAAGACTAACAGCAGAACCCATGCTTTAGTGACCAATGATTTGGGCGGTCCCCTTAGCCGAAAGAATCTGCAAACTTTAGATACATTCAATGAGAAAAGGGAACGAAAGTCATGATCAAGTCATTTTATATATTCACCTGTATTACATGGTTGCTCTCATAGATTCTTGTCTAGAAAAACTTTCATCTTGTTGGGCCTGTTTGTTTTCATAGGATTGAATTGGTACAGATTGATGGTAAAATAAGTTCTAAAGGAATATTAAAAAAAAGTTGGAGTTAAGGAAATAACGTGGGTCAAGTCAAGCTTATGTAATACTTGAGTACCTCAGGCCATAGCCAAACATGTCCTTAATTTGCACATCCCTGTGTTTGGGATTAATTGGTGGAATTTGGGTACTTCAGGCTCTAACAACACCAATCCTGAATTTACACATGCTTGTATTTGAGCACAATGGACAAACTTGGGTAGGCCTTAGCCGAACCAATCCTTGATTTGCCTCATGCTTTGATATCCATGCCCAAGTATAAGGGGTTTCTGATGGTAAGAATTTGAGAAATTTTTGTCTTGTCTACAGAATTTTGAATGCCTTCACAATAGCAAGACCCGCCCCCATTCTTCCACGAATCCAGATCTCTTGGGAGAAAGAAAAAAAATTATATATATAAAACAATAAAACCCCACAAAACAGACACAAAACTACCTTCATCAATGGTGACACTTAATCTATCTAATTAAACCCTAAAAAATCAACTACAAGAAAATGAAAAGAGGATTTCCACACTAAAACAATCACTTAGAGAAACAGAATAGTAGTCTTGTGGGCCAATAGGTTCTGGTCACTATAAATTTTTTACCGTACTTTTTCTACCATACAGATGAGAATGTCATGAGAGCATTTTGGCCACCAACAAAAAGTTCTCTAGGTTGGACAGATTGGTACCTGCCAACAAATGGGCTTTTCGCTTATTGAGCATGAGCAAACCATTGTTATGTCTTTCGTCCAGTTTCATTGCATCCAAACGGTTGTATTCTAATCAAATATCAAGGAATTAGTAAGAGAAGAAGAGATGAACATACCTAATGCAGCCAAAATCACCTGTCTTTAGAGACCCATCAGTTCATTGGATCTAGATCACGAGTTGGTCCTTTGTGGGTTTTATTATTTTGCATTCTAATATGATCCTGGTTTAGCATGACATAAAATAGGTCAAAATCTTATCTTCAAGATTTTTGACCTAACTTTTCATAATGCATTACCTAGATTCTAATTAGATTAAGGATTGAAACATTGAGCCTACCATACTAACAACTTGAATTCATAGATTTGGTCCGTTGATGTATTAAAAAAGTTCGGATATATGGTTCAAAGATATAAGCAGGATCTTTGACATGAGATAAGCCCCGACTAACCCTGACCAAAGTAGGATCTTTCACACGAGATGAACCATAACCCACGAATTGGGGATCATCTAATCACCTTAACTCCTGATATAAAGCATTAAAGCCCACCAGATTGCAGTATCAATTTCATGATTACAAATAGCATTGAAAGTCCAGATCTGGAAAAAAAAGGAGAACAAGAAAGATTACCTCTCTGCTAAAGCTAAATTCAGACCATCGCTGCAGAGCAAGAGAAGGAAAGGACGATTTAGAAGAGTTACTTTCACTGCTTTGGCAAGAAAGAAAAGCGGATGATTTTGGTAGAGGAAGAAATTTCCAAAAACCCTACAAACGAAGACAATACAAAAAACAACAGAACGAAACTTCCAAAAACCCCCCAATCGCAAATGTATGAAGCAAAAATCAAAGATTCAGTTCGGATTAAGCAACCAAAACTCAATAAAGCACAAACAAACTGAGAAAAACCGAAATCTAAGCCTAAAAAACGAGAACAAAACAAATAAAAAAGAAGAAAACATCATTAGATGGAATATATACATAGAATGAGAAAGATCAAACCACAAAACCTTTGAAAATGCAACAGATCTGAGCAAAAACGAAGGAAGAGTAATGAGAAATCAGGCAAGAGAGAGCAACCCAAACCCTTCTTCTCTGATCGTTGTTGTGCACCCACAGAAGCTCCTCTTTCTCTACTTGACCTACTCCGGTACGCAGAACCTAAGAGCCATGCCCAGATCCTTTCAGTTTTTTCGAACCAGAGAGCAGTCCGGAATCCTCTGGATCCCCTTCTCCGATGTTCCTCAAAGAGAACGTCGGATTCGTCGGGAGGGAACGAGGTATGATGATTTGGGCGCGAAGGGATCGAGGTAAAAAGGTTTTGGGCACGCTTTAAAAGATTGGCGCGAAAGAAATAAAGCATGGAGGGAACGATGCATAAGGGGTTTTTTTGCCATTTAAAACGGCTTTTTCCTCTTTGAAGGGAATGAGACCGCATCAAAATAGAAACGGCTATTGGCCGTTTCAAACCACCGTTTCTGATCTCCATTTTTGGTGTAGTGAGAAGAAAGGCCCTATTTATAGGCCTGGGCTGCTTATCCCAAGCACAAGAAATCCGCGCCTTTCCATTTACGAAGCATCGTTCTGCGTGCGCTAAACACGGGGAACGGATCTCTCTATACACGAGCCACCATCCAAGCAGTGACACGTGGTATCATCGTCTCGAAGATCATACTGCGGTATTTAATGTCATTATAATATCTCGAATTGACGCGAAGGTATAGGGAAAGGGCAGGATGATGTCAGCGCAGCGTCATGGAAAGACGAACTCCAAAGAAAACGAGTCGATCGGTCTTACACATCTTTCTTATAGCTTCAGACCTTGGAAAGTTTATTAATTCCTGGACGAAAGCTAGGGGCAATTGTGTGGGGTCGTTCCTTGAACACCGAGATTGGGCCCAATTCGCCAGGGGTGGAGATGCACTTCGGAACCGGGCTTGATTTGTTACAGTTCGGTAGAAGGATCGCCCTTGCCATGCAGCTCGGTAGACCTACCCGCGTTCAGCTACAGCTCGATCATACTCTAGTTCGGATGTATCGAACCTCGGACATCCTCACTTCGGTCTCGACCACCTATTTCGGACAAAGGGCATCGCCCATCATCCCCGATAGAGACATGGCGTAACGGCCGGAGAACATGGTGGGATGGTTTATGATGCAGCAAACACCAAGGAGAACGAATGACGTTACAGCTGTAATTAAGGGATAATCATTGACTGAGCGGTTATCTGAATTAAAGGAGCGGGATCGACTGAAACGGTTACCCTGATTGAGGGAATCGCATCAGTTACATCCTGATGCTTATCTACGATATTTGAACTTCACAACAGTATAAAATAGAGGACTTAGTCTCCTCCAAAGGTACGCGATAGACAATCCAGTACACTCTCTCCCTAATCTCTACCCTACTGTCACGTTCTTACACTGACTTAGGCATCGGAGAGCCTTGCGCTGCCCACAGCCAGGGTCTTTGACTGCTTCCTTCGTCTTTCTCCTTTCAGGTTCCATTGAAGGCATCACATCCTCTCATCTAGTGGGTCCAGAGTTCACCACCTCCGGGTCCGTGAATTTTCGTGCACCTACAACATTAATTTTTTTCTGTAACTGTGAGATGAAAACTGTCGCAATGATGCATCCCATCATGCCTCAGCATGCGGTAGGAGCCCTCCTCTCTCTCTCTCTCTCTCTCTCTCTCTCTCTCTCTCTCTCTCTCTCTCTCTCTCCAGTCTAGTTGCAAGTTGGAGACGGGTCAAGAGGGCCCAAGTCTAAAACTAAGCCCATCTGTCAGGTATGGGCATAGTGAAAGGCGCTGGTACATCAGGCTGTTGCGAGCAGATCTATTCAGTTGTAGAAAGTGATTGGCAATTCAACGGTGAACAGAGGAGTTTAACCAATTGCAATGAAGGAAATTATTTTGGCGAAATTGAAGCCAGCTTCACATTCGTTTTTTCAAGCGTGATTGTGGTGACAAGATCTACAATGTGTTGTAGAAATCAAAGTTTGTGGTAGTTTTTTTGTTTTGCCAATTTCTTTAACTGAGATGGAGAACAATAGTTAGAACATTACTATAATTAAACTCAATCATAATAATGGGTCGATTGATTTGGAAACCTAAGATGGAGGATATCCTCTATTGTAAGGACTTCCATGATCCATTGGAGGGGGTGGAGCCCAAGCAAAAGACATATGTAATGCATATGGAAATAAGATACATAGAAAGGTCATTGGTCACATCAGTCAATTGGTGGATAATAGCATATTCTACTAAGAATCTAATGAAACCGCATCGTGTACCCTTTGAAAAAAATTTAGAAACAAGATATGAGAAATAGAAAACTGTGAACAATTTTTTTTTTTTTTTTTATAATTAGAAATCTTGTAATCATGAGATTCAAGGAGGGTGGTCTCATTGAAGATCAGATAAATGAGTTCCAAAGTGTTGTAAACCAATTAACTACAATGAAGATAGTTCTTAAAGATGAGATGCAACCTTTGTTACTTCTAAGATCTTTGCCAGATACAAGAGAAGTATCTGTTATTTTTGCGAGCAACTATGCTCTGAATGGTATATTATCTATGAGTCAGGTTACTAGCAGCTTGTTGAATGAAGAAATAAGAACAAAAACTGTAGAAATAAATAATTAACAATCCTTTGTCACTGAGAAAAGGGGGAGAAGTAAGAGTAGAGGACCAGAAGGTGGTCGTGACAAGTTTTGAGGTAAATCATATACTAGGAAAATGTCTAGTAAATGCTTCATTGTGGCAAGCAAGGCCACATTAAGAAGAATTGTTTTGCTGTAAAGGAACAAAAGGAAGTAAAAAATCAAGAGACTTATGACACTAAAATTACTACGACCACTTTGAATAATGAAGTGACAATATTGGCCCCTGAAGATGAAGAGTGGTTGAGTGGGTTATTGATACAACGACATCCTACCACGATACTCCTAGTAGGGAGATGTTCATAACCTACAAAGTAGGGGACTTCCGTATTGTGAAGATAGACAACACGAGTTATTCAAAGGTTGTCGGGTTGGTGATGTCTATATACAAACTAATGTTGGTTGCATAATGAATTTGATTTCTGGGACTACTTTGGATCATGCAGATTATGAAAGTCACTTTGAAAATTCTATGTTGAGACTCACAAAAGGGTGTCGTTTTATTTCAAGAGGTAAGGCGTGCAACACACTCTACAAGACACATGTGAAGTTGTGTAAATGTGTATTGAATGCTGTTTAAGTTTATTCCGCTCAAAATATGTGGCACAAGATACTTGGACATATGAATGAGAAAGGATTTCAATTGCAGGTAAAGAAGGATTTAATTTCTTACTCTAAAAGTATATTTATTGACCTTCACTACATCAATTTGCACTTTTGCTGGCGCTAAATAAGCACAGGTAAATGTCTATAAAACCCCGGGAAAGGTTTTTCCCGGAGATTTCTCTTGCGCCGGCAATCCACCAGGAAAAGTATGCCACTGATACCATTTGCCAGAGAAAAATGGCAGCGCCAGTAAAAAGCTAAGCATTTCCGGCGTTTTTTTTTCGCCGGAGAAAGAGGTTTATTCTTTCAATAATAAAATTAAAAAACTTTTTCCGGCGTTTTTTTCGCCGGGAAAAAGGTTTATTTTTCAAAAATAAATGTTAGAAAACTTTTTCCGGCGTTATCTTGTACCGGGAAAATATGCTTATTTTTTTAAAAATAACTGTTAGAAAAACTTTTACGGGCGTTTTTTTGCGCCTGGAAAAGAGTGTTATTTTTTCAAAAAATAAATATTAGAAAAAAATTTCCTAGTGTTATTTTGCGCCAGGAAAAAATTTACATTTTACGAAAATTATTTTTTCAATTTTTTTTGCCAGCGTTTTTCGTCGCCGAGAGTAAAAAAAAAATTAAGAAAGGAGGGTATAGAGACGAAGAGGCTGGGAAATGGGAATGAACTGTTGTCGAAAATAACAATAAAAAAGAGAAAAATTACAGAAAAAACATAGTTTAGGATGAAGCAAAGTACCCAATGTCTTAAAAAAAGAAAACTACCCAACATCTTACCTACAATTAGATAGAAAATCATTTTCCATTTGGGCTCACATGAATGCAATTTTAGTACAGAAAGATGATCATGAACAAAACACAAAGTGCAAAACAAAATTATATCAGCATGTAGTGCAATATTGAATTGGGTATTGGCATTTTGTAGATTTCACTCCCCTACATATCATATCTCACTTGATTTACCAATATCAAGAAACCCAGTTCGCATATAGATCAAAATCGACATTTCGAACTAATTAAAAAAAATCCATTTCATGTATAGACCAAAATCGAGTTTCTAAACCAATGCAGTTGAAAAACCCAAAAAAGGAGTAATCATAAATTGGCTTACAGAGGAGAAGCACGAATGCCGAGGTTTTTGGGTGGAGGTGTGACGTACCGGAGTCCCACATCGACTATAAAGAGGAAAGTGAATGGGGTTATATGTAGAGCTTACACCCTTACCTTGCATGAGGCCTTTTGATGGGTTGAGGCCCATCAGAAGCAAAACCGTGAGGCCCGTGGGCCAAAGCGGACAACATCATGCATTGGTATGGAGTGGCGGCGTTACAAATGGTATCAGAGCCGACTCTTGACTAGCTCGAGTGTGGATCCCCTGTCGTGGCTTGGTGCAAGTGGGCGGGTCTCCATGTGGGCAGACCAAGAGGGTTGGCAGGCTATAGAGATTGGCAGGCTACTGCACAGGGACGTATAGCCCTAAGGGGGTGGAATGTGATGCCCCGGAGTCCCACATCAACTATAAAGAGGAAAGTGTGACGCCCCCCTACCTTGCATGGGGCCTTCTGATAGGCATCGACTATAAAGAGGAAAGTGAATGGGGTTATATGTGGAGCTTATACCCTTACCTTGCATGAGGCCCTTTGATGGGTTAAGGCCCATCAGAAGCAAAACCATGAGGCCCGTGGGCCAAAGCGGACAATAACATGCATGGGTGTGGGACTCCGGGGCGTCACAGGAGGCATGATTTCAATGACTTTGTAGGGGTAACGATCGATTTCTGTTTCTTTGTCTCTCCTCTTACAGAAAATCTGAAGCCCAGATCCTTGGAAAAATTAAACTTTAAGATCAAGGATAGAAAGAAAGACTACCACAGAAAGATTGAAAGAAGAAAAGAGGAAAAAAAATCTTCATTTATTCAAAGATCAATTTGCCTTTATACCTTCTGAAATGTAACCAGGTTCGTCGCCATTGCTTCTCTCTATATCTCTGAACCAAACAAGATTTCGTAGAGAAAATAATAGAGGAGGTGACATACCAAGAGAGATGCAGAGGGAGATGAGAGAGACTCAGAGGTGAGGGATGTGGTGGTCTTCTAATGAATGGCAGGGATTGGCCTCAGGTGATGGGGATAGAGGGGAGACCAAGATGTGGGCGATGGAGATGTTTGATGCGTAGGGGATGCTATGAGATGGGTGATGGAGATGCTTGATACACATGGGAGGCGTGAGAGAGGAATGGTGTGATGGGGAGGTCTGTGCAGGGAGGAAGAAGATGGAGATGGAGATTGGGGGTTTTTTAGATGGGATTAGGGTGATCGAGATGGAGGAGAGGGGGGTTCTGAGCCTAGGAGATGGAGGAGAGGGCTGAGGTTGAGAGGGAGAAGGAGATGGAGGGATCGAGACGCAAGGGATGGCGGGCTAAAGGGTCAGAGAGATGAGGGATTGAGAATTCGGTCTGGGGCTATAGGGCTTTGGGCATTAGTAATAACGATCCCGGCAAAAATGTTTTTAAAAATATATTAAGAAAAATATAGCGCGTAGAATTGGCGGGTGAAATTTGCTGGTGAATTATTCCGATTGCCGGTAAAACATTCACCTTTTCCAGCAAAAAAAATCGCCGGAAAAAATGACCTTTGTCGGCGAAAAAAATAAATCGCCGGGGAAAATAGAACTTTTGCCGGCGAAAATTTATCGCCGGGAAAACTCTATCTTTTTCCAGCAAAAGAATTTTTTTCGCCTGTAAAAATTATACTTTTCCCGGCGTTTAATGATTGCATCGAAAAAAAACGCTGGTAAAAGTGCAAATTGTTGTAGTGCTTTGTGATTATTTCTTGTTTGGTAAATAACATAGAGCTTCTTTTAGCAAAATATCAAAGTTGAAGTATAATATGTTAGATTTGGTGTACTGTACTGGTCTCATAGAGGTACAATCTTTGGGTGGCAATAAGGTTTTTTATCACATTTATTGATGATGCATTCAGGAAAGTCAGGGTTTATGTCTTGAAATCAAAGGACCGGGTGTTTTAGATCTTTCAACTATTTCATGTTATGGTTGAAAGAGAGACAAGAAGGCTCTTGAAGTATCTTTGCACAGATAATGGTGGAGAGTACATATCCAACCAATTTAGAGGCTATTGCTTAGTTCGTTCGACATGAAAAAATAGTTATTGTTACTCTACAGTATAATGGTGTGGCAAAGATAATGAACCACGGCATTGTTAAGAAGATGAGATCCATGATGAGAGTGGCACAGTTATTTGAGTCATTTTGGGGTGAAGCCGTTCTAAATTCCGGTTACTTGATTAATTAATTTCCTTCCATTTCTTTGAATTTGGATCTTCCAAAGAGGCTATGGATGGGAAAAGATGCTTTCTATTTACATTTGAAGGCGTTAGGTTACAATGCTTTTGCACTTGTACCAAAGGAGCAACGGTCGAAGCTGGATGATAGAGCACCTTGCATCTTTATTGGTTATTATGGGGAAGATCTTAACTAGAGGTCAAAAGATCCAGCAAAGAGAAAGATTATCAGAAGTATAGATGTGGTCTTTCGTGAGAGAACCAGTTCTTTGGAGATGTAGAGAAGATTGATAAGTCTAAGGAAATGTCACATTCCAGATTTGGATTAGCCCACGTGTGCCAAATCATAAGACATGACTTGTGTGGGGATTTAAATCATTTGACTCTTATAAAAACGTTCCCCACATTTCCCACAGGATATTATAATAACCTAGTTAAAGAGTAGAACATAGTATATATAGATCTATTTTTTATTTATAATACTAAAGTGTCGAAGTTAATAGCATAAAATTAAAATACAACAACATAAACACCAATAGAGATCAACACAACTACTCAAAATGAAAATCTATCCCACGGTGGCATAGTTCACGGAACCCGATGTCTATATGACATATGTAAAACTCAATTGAGAGTCCCTAGAATCTCCCAGTCTTATCACCTGAAACGCCAAAGGTTACATCAGATAAGTTGCCATGTAGCTCATATAATAAAAAATAACATGATATAGAACTAAAACTGATAATCATAAATAACCGAATAAATAAACATGCATAAATGCAAAACATGAGAATCAACAATATACATCTAACAGGAATCTTGACAAACCATGAAGAATACAAAGCCAATTAGCATGCCTCTAGCCTACCTCTTTAAGCTCAGTACGAGAGTAATTGTGTCCTACTACAGAAGTAGAAAAGGAATGAATGGCATTTGTTGTTATTCTGAGTACATACAGAATTAGTTCGGCATTTAGAAAACAGATTTGCACTACAGAAAACCAGAACAACAACAATACAGAATATAATCTTGAAATGTAAATCCACTTACTGTTTGAAGATAGAAAATAGAGTACTGTTGTTGAAGTTAAGTAATCCGGAAATCCGTAGAAGTCAATCGATCAAGGTTAGTGTTAGACACTATGTCCTTAAGACAAATTTCGCCCCCGCAACAGTGCTTACAAGCTTCAATGACGTTTGTCTCCCATGATACAGTAGCAGCACTACAGACTGTGTGACAGACGAACAAAAAAGTGCGACAAACTCTCTTTAGACTCCGACTGATGACCTGAATGTAATGCAACAACAATGAATGAATGAACAAAAAGCATGGACAAGATGGGTTTAAATAGCATGCTTCAGGACTCTTCATGGGGTTGCATCTGTTCAAAATAGTGACTGTTCAGTGAACAGACAGATACTTCTTTGGACACACCTCTTGGGTTGGACACACCCTTTAATTAGCTGCAGATGGACACACCAATTCAGACACACCCCATTTGAAAAAAACTTATTAAAATAAAATTTCTCCAGATATATAAATGGGTAGTGGGATGAGCCATGCCCAACTCGGGCGTGATGCCCAAGCACAAGCCCGGCCTAGGGCGCGCGCACGTGTGGTGGTGAGCCCACCTTGGTCTAGGTCCTCCCTCCTTCACAAAAGTGGGATGCCCCTTGGAGCTCATCCTATACTACCAAGGCAAACATATTTATATCCAATGAATGTTTTGCTCCCAAGCAATGTGATGCAAGTTCACCACTTTCTTGTGTTTCCATATTTACCATGTTCAAGTAGTGGTGTTAGGAGGCAATTTCTCATTCATTCACTCCTCAATGGATTAGAGCAACCCGATACATGTTCTAAATTTGCTCATGGAGTGGATCACATTCTCATGTAGTCTCACCCAAAAAGATAAGTGAGTCCCAATTTTACTTTGGCTCAAAGTTGACCAAAATCATGGGTGCTCTTAACCATTTTTCCAACATTTGTTCTATACACTTCGGCAGTATGGAGTCTTATGTATGCCATGGTGTGTTCACGATCGGATATTGCTCAACCAGTGAGTTTATTGAGTATATTTCTTTTTAACCCAAAAAAAGAGCATTACGAAGTAGTGAAATGGATCTTCAGGTATTCGAGAGGTACTTTTAAGTTGTGCTCGTGTTTCAAAGGATCAAAACCATTTATGGAAGGTTTTACAAATGCTGATTTTGCAAGTAACCTTGATCGTAGATTATCAACTTCTGGGTATTTGTTCACTTTTGCAAGAGGAGCTATTTCATGGTAGTCTAAATTAAAGAAGCCTATAGTGTTGCCTACAACCGAAGTGGAACACATAACTACTAATGAAGGAGGGAAGAATATGCTTTGGTTGAAAATGTTTCTTCATAAATCTGGCTTGAAGCAACAAGAGCATGCAGTCTACTGTGATAGTAACAATGTTATGGATCTTAAAAAGAATGCTACATACCATGCCTGCACAAAACATGTTGATGTGAGATATCATTGGATTCGTGAGGTCATTGAAAAGAATCTCATAAAGCTTTAGAAGATTCACACCGACAAAAATCCCTTAGACATGATGATGACAAACATCGTGTTTAAGAAAAAGCTGGAGTTGTGTTTAGAGTTGGCGGGACTGAACTCCCAGTTAGGGGGTTCAGAGCATCTTCCCCATAGTCTGGAGGGGGAGATTGCTAGTTAATGGTCCAGACCAAGTGGGCTCAGGGTCATTGATATTTTGGTAATTGTACCGGGGCTTTTTTTTTGCTAAGTAAGGGTTTCTTGGGGAAAATGAAAGTATGAATTATATATTGATGCAATATGTAACCCTAGACATGTGTGTGAGAGAGAGAGATAGTGGAGAACCCAAAGAAAACTAGAGTTTATTTTCCATGGATGTAGACAATATTGCCGAACCACGTAAATCTCTTTGTTTGATTTTCTCTCTTTTTTTATGGCTCTTTGATTGTCGATCACAGTGTTTCAAGCTTCCGCACACGCGCAAACAATAAATTTGAAAGGCAACCTGTCAACCCAACGCGTTTTTATCATTTCTGCAATTCCAGCAAGAACGTGAAAAACCAGATTGAAGGCTATGCAAACACTCATAAAATAATCTTCTAGGCAATCCTTTCAAAACTAACCCTAAAACTAGAGTTACCAACTCTGGAATAACAACATAACCAATGTCCCTTCAGCTTTGTTACCAAATGATGCATCAAAAGGTACTTACTGCACATGTCCCTAATACATGTACAGTTCGGATTAAACAACCAAAACTCAATAAAACACAAACAAACTGAGAAAAACTGAAATCTAAGCCTAAAAAATGAGAACAAAACAAACAAAGAAGAAGAAAACATCATTAGAAGGAATATATACACAGAATGAGAAAGATCAAACCACAAAACCTTTGAAAACCCAACAGATCTGAGCAGAAACGAAGGAAGTGTAATGAGAAATCAGGCAAGAGAGCAACCCGAACCCTTGTTCTCCGATCATTGTTGTGCACACACAGAAGCTCGTCTTTCTCTGTTTGACCTTCTCCGGTACGCAGAACCTGAGAGTGATGCCCCGATCCTCTCAGTTTTTTCGAACATGAGTGCAGTTCGGAATCCTCTAGATCTTCTTTTTCGCTGCTCCTCAAAGAGAACGCCGGATTCGTCAGGAGGGAACAAGGTATGAGGATTTGGGGGCGAAGGAAATGAGGTAAAAAGATTTTGGGCACGCTTTAGAAGATTGGCGCAAAGGAAATAAAGTATAGAGGGAATGATGCCAATAGTGTTTTTTTTCCATTTGAAACGACTTTTTCCTCTTTGAGCGGTTTGAGACCGCCTCAAAATAGAAATGGCTAAAGGCTGTTACAAACCACCGTTTCCGATCTCTATTTTTGGTGTAGTGACTGCACATGTCCCCAATACATGTACAGTGCAAAGAAAGCCAAAAACCCCTAGCTAGCAACAAACGCCCATGCTGAGCCCGGGTTTAAAAATAAAAATATTTTAAAAATTGGAAACGCATATGGTATTATTCTTTTCTCCAATACTATTTGAAAATTAATTAGCTAGTAATTTGTAATATTAGCTATATAACAAATATGATAGGTAATATTGCAGATATTATAAAGTAATATTTCATATTAAACTCTTATATTATTTCACGTATATCCAAATAGAAATGGCATGTATTTTTAATATACACTCTACTAGCAAATATAATAAAATTATTCCTAGTAATGCTTTATTTCTCATAGGATCACTAAACGTGAGTCATATTCATAATAATATATTAACCCTTATATTATTAATACTAACAACACTGTCAATAATGTGTTCAATCTAACAGTGCGGCCACCCAAAAAAATTAGATAATCATATTCATAACCACCAAATAAGCTTGTCCAGCCCATATTGATCATTGCCATAAAAGAGTAGATTATCATATTTACCAAATACTCTACTCATTTTTGCATTAAATATTCCGGAATGGTAATGTGGTTCCATTTCTATGATGTTCCTGTGATTTAAAGATCAAAGTATTGTTAGACATAACTCTAATCAAACAAATGCAAACAAATTTTAGAAAGGGCTCAAATTTATTACTTATATTTCATTACCATTTAATTAAGACAAAATCTATTACCAAATTATAAAGCAAATCTCAATCATTAAACGGGCTCGATCTAATTACATATCCAACCGCGGCCTAAAGTGGGCTGGCCTGGCCAATAAGCACCCCTGCTCTTGGGGCCAACCGCATGCCCAACACATGTTCTTGTAGAAAAAAATTTCAATTTAATAAAATTAGATGAGTAAGAGGCCATGTCCAACATAGACCATAAGAAAAAAAAACTACAAATTAGCTCCCACTTAAAGTGGAGTTTCAACAAAATTAGAAACTTATAAATTAAGGAGCTAGGTTAAAATGATGCAAAGGAACCCATGCATCTATATTCTATAAACGAGGGTGTGAAGAACGACTTCCAGACCTTATTTGGTAAAGATAGCCCGTCACTTAAGTCCACCACAATCAAGGATAAAATAGGAGTTAATCTTCACAACGGACGCATCTGCTACCTTTCGGCAAACAACAACTCGATCGTTGAGGCTTAATTAAGCCATATGCCTTGCAATGATCAAGAGTGATGATGTACAAAATGGATTGGCACACCACCGGTCAAGTATGAGTAATAAATGCAGTGATTATGAAGAGAGAGAAATTATAGTGGTTCGGTCAGTGTGACATACGTCCACTTCAGAAGGGCAGAGGTCGCCGGATATATTAATTCTCAAGTGTTTTAGAGATTACAAACTTAGGAGAATGTGTAGAACCTACGTCCACTTCAAAAGGGCAGAGGTCGCCAGATATATTAATTCTCAAGTGTTTCAAAGATTACAAACTTAGGAGAATGTGCAGAAGAGAGAATATTACTTGCCCCTCAAGTGTGAGAGGCTCTTCTATTTATAGTCTTCCCCTAACAGATGTGGACGATTTTATAACACCGTTCACAAGGAGCCTTCTAGCTGTCCTCGATGGGCGAGCCAGTTAAGATATTCTCCGCAGGACTTGGTAAAAGCGAGATGTGGACTGACTATTTCCGAAGCGACGTGGGTTGCTGTGACGTGGCCAGTCCTCATGGATTTGGGCCCGGACTCCATTGGACCAAACGGATCTTCATTAATTTAGGCTCATCACGAACTGGGCCTGACTCATCAAAGAGCAACCATAGAACTGACTCATTTGTGCCATTTTTTTAACTCAACCAGAAGAAGGTTTCAGAAAAGTGAAGGGCACCAACAATGAGTCATACACATGGAAGATTCAAATACAATATAATGTGAGCTTAGCTACCAGTACAACCTAAATGCAAATCACCATGGGAGAACTAAAAACGAACGAAAAGAAAAGAACATAACAAATCGATACAAAATTTACGTGCTAACATTTTAAAATATGTAATACTAAAATATTAGTTTTTACAGGTTAATTAAGGAAAAGAAAACAAAAATCACTTCCGATGATGGAATGATTGAAATGGATGGATGAGACGTTGATGTTGAATGAAGAGTAACTGAATATAAATTTGGTAGATGGCAAGATGATTTGTCATCTCAAATATTTGATTTTTGAAAAAATATAAACGGATGAGTTTTATTTATGAGATAAAACTTGAATGGATAGGTTGTCTAACCGCATGAGTTAATCTATAAGGATTGGGAGGAAAGATAAAGATTTAAACAGATTGAATATTTTGTTTAAACCGATTGTCTCGTGAGGGTCCAAACTAGAGATTCTTCAAATTGGAAAGGGCCAATGTGTGAGATGGAAATCCAGCCTTCCATCAAATCGTCAAAGCCGAGAGATTTTTCAGGGCTGGCATGGCACCCGCCACATCCCACCTCTCCTATTGCTTTAATGTATATAATTAGAGGAGGCCTGTGCTAAGCTTCGACTATAATAGAAAACCATATAAGTGGTTAATTGAAAAATAAGAGCCCCTCAGGTTCAGAAAATGAAAGAAAATTGTCTAAAATCAATTTCAAATCTCACATTCAAAATATTTGGTAATCATGAGAATCATTAGGTGGGCGGTAATACACTTTTTTTTTTTTCGAACTTTCAGATATTTTCTAATTTTTTCTTAATCCAGTTAGGTCGATTTCATTTTTTAGTAGTTGTTTGAATTGGTTTCTAATATAATGACTTAGTGTCGATCATAATTAATTTTTAATAGTAAAATCTCAAAAAAAAAAAAAAAAGTTCCAAGTGATCAGTTTGACATTTATTTATTTGGGTGAACTATATATGTAAATCCAATAAAGACATTGAACGCAAAAATAAACATCGATTCTCTTTTACAATTTTTAAGAAAAGTATAATAGTACTATAATGGAAAGAAAAAAAAAAAAAAACAATGTGAGCGAGATAGAAGTATTATATTGGCAAGGCAAAAGAAAAATAATAGAGAACTTAAAACTAGTAAGAGAACTAAAATAAATGAAATAGTGAGAAACTAGAATTAGAGAAAAAGAAAATGTAGCCACTTCTAATGTAAAAAATTTAAATAAAACTAAAATTTTAAAAAACTTGATAAAAGAATAGTAATTTGAAGCGGTAAAATATTACATTAGTAATAGAGAGGCTACAATTTGGCAAAAAAAAAAAAAAAAATTAAATCTACTCGTCCTTTGAAAATTGAACAAAATAAGAAATAAAAGATGGGAACCCGGTTTGGGGACGTAGAAATATTATGTGATGAATGTATGGGAAAACCCTGTTTGGATTTGGCCAAGAACTTAGGTCATGTTTGGCAACCAAATCTTTAGGGAAAAGATTTTCGATTTTCATAAGGTTGTAGTAAATCCATGTTTGGCAATTGTAAATTCCTGATGATTTAGATAAATGAAAATCTTCATTTGTTATGATCTTTAGATCTGACTACCCCCGATAAGATTTGAAAATCCTCACTTAAGTGGATTTACACACCGAACCCTATTTTTCTCAGCTATATGCATCGATACACACCAATATCAATATGAAACCCTCAACTATACAAATCCCCATCGAAGAATCCTTATTCTAGTGGAAGTGAAGAATCAACAGATCTATGGATTCCTCCCCCATAACCAAACATGCTCTTAAGGTGAGTTTGTGCAGAGTGAGAAATCCGGCCTTGATGGAATCCTTTGTGTCAGAAAGCCATAGCAATAGTAATCCATGGTATCACACTACGTCAAAAGAAGAAATTCTCGACGCATGAATCAATATGGAAACGACTCAAAGTGGCCGTCACATTTTTGCGACGGGTTATTTCGACTTGTCGACGGTCCCAGGCAGCCCTCTTATCTTTTATGTTGAAAAAAGGTAAAAATCCCACGATTGGTACCCCACCAAAACCAACACTCGTCTCCCTCCAAAAAAAAAATCCTTCCCCTCCCTCCAAAAACCGAAACCCCTCACCTCCCCCCTCTTCCAATAGACGATTCCTCCTTCATCAAGGTCGCAAATGGCTAGACCCTAACTCTTCTCATCTCTCATAGGGTACTCGCATCTCCTCCTTCGTCTTCATCTCTCTAGCATCTCCAAAGCAACGAGCCCATCGTCTCTCTTCTCCATCTCCATTTTTCTGGACCTCCTTTGTCTAAAGCAGCAAGCCCATCCCCTGTCTTCTCCATTTTCATTTTTCTGAACTTCCTCATCTCCAAAGCAACGAGCCCATCGTCTGTCTTCTCCAAAGCAACGAGCCCATCCTCTATCTCCTTTGTCTTCATTTTTCTGGACCTCCTTTGTCTTTGTAACTCCGGCAGCTCGAAAGGTACGAATTTTTAGGGTTTTATGGATTTTCTGTTCGGTTTTTCTCTTTATCTTTTTTGAGTTTGAGTTCTCAACTAAATATGAGAATATGATGAAGATAGGAAATGGTTTCATGTGGGCATTCATGGGAGTAAGAGCAGGTTTTAGTAAAACTAATTTACTAAAACTATATGAAGAAGATTTCTTCATGTTAGGAAATGGGTCATTTCCTAACATGAAGAAATCTTGTTAGGAAATGGGTCATTCATGAATACCGCAGACAATCCAAAAGTGGCTTCAAAACTACTAAGGAATGAAGTCCTTTAAAACTGTTGGTTGTTATAAATTAATTGATAGAGCACGGGCTCATACACGGTAGTATATATTGAGTGTCAATTTTTTTTTTTTTTTTAATGTTACATAGTTCTTGATACTGTTTCTCACAGCCTTATGCCTGATATGTTAATATGTGCCATCTTGAAATCAAAATAGCAAACCCTGTGTGTTTATCTCTGCTTTGTCTCTGTATTTTCTTTCCAAACTCATATAGCTCCTCGGTGATTTATGATGATTATGAACTTTGTTTATAACACACCCTTTCTTTCTTTCTTTGTTTTTTTTTTTCCTTTTTTCGATTCTTATGGCTTTTCCTCTGCAAGTTTTGAGTATATTTAATAGAATCACGTTATCTATGAGAGTTTTGAAATATAAAGATTTATTAACATACATACTCAAATTTACCCAGTGTCACAGAAAGAGGGATGGGAGCATTTGGGTGAAAAAAACGATTATGGTGGATTGGTATGAAAGAGTATTAAACTCACACCCACCTGAAAAGGAAACGCCAAGAATAGACTCCTTAGAGTTTGGCAGGTTCTTCATTTCTTCCTCCTCTTACCCTTTCATCATCTATTCATACAATCATCATCATCAACTCAAATCAAAGAACCCACACCTCCAAAACTAGGCTTATTACTCAACTCCCTCATGTCATACACCCATAGGCCCTATCTAAAATTTTTGCTGATGCAATTTGTTGTTTCTTGTGTGTGTTGTTTGAAAAGCCCTATAAAAAACAGGGTTTTATATAGGGAGAGATTTGATTTCTACAATGCCCTTTTGTTTCTTACACCAATTTGTTTCAAATATGTGAATTGCTGGTGGATGGAATATCCTACAGTTCACAAAACGTCACATCATTGATTCATGTCACTGCAGGCATGGATAGTTAGGATTTAGGAAACTTGACAAGAACCTATGGCACAGTCAAACATATGTTTCACTGTTACAAATTTGAAATTGTTGGTGATGATGAAGAAAACAACCCTCAGTAATTTAAGGTGACAAGTTCATGTCAATAAGCTTCCTTTGAAATAGATTCCTTTGATGTGGTTCAATGTTTTTTGAATCCATCCTACTTGCCTCCTTGGCAGCTGAAAATAAGATGGCTGAATATATACTCCTGTGCATGGTGGTGTTGTTTTTCCCTTCTTAATAAAATTCACTGCTATTGTGGACAGTTTTCACTAACTTCATTTTCTCCACACTTCTCTCTTCATCAAGAGAACCCTTAACAATTTTACATGTTTAAGGTGGGCCCCATGATTTAGATCCCACTGCATGTGCATTTAACAAATGATCTGGAGGAACTTGCTTCAAGTTCTAACATGGAACCCATTCAGCTTTGTTAGCTTTTTCCACTTATTCGGTAGTATTGGGTTGTGAGGCCCTTTGTTGCATAATAGATTAAACCATATGAGAAAATGGAGACAGAACTTAGAAGTGGTCACATTTAACAGGGGACAAGAATGGATGGTTGGTATCATCAATGAGAGAAGACCAAGTCCAAACATACAATTTGTTTGGTCGAGTGAATTCTCAATTCATTTTGTAGTTTTCTTCTAGCTAGAGACAAAAGAATTTACATGAACCTATTCCTCCAGTCATTTTATAAGCACCATATGATTCTTTTTCCAGAATTATCTTGCTTAAACCAAAATCAGTAATCTTCAAGCGCCCAGCTTCATCTTGCAATATATTTCTGTTTGAGATACACAGTACAAAGAACTTGTGAGGAAAATAAAAATAAGTTTAGATGCAAACAGAGTTTAAATACTTATCAAATATTATATATTCTAGAGTTGCTGTACCTTGGTGTTAAATCCCTATGTATGACAGGATGTGGTTTATGCTAGTGAAGATAATTCATGCCTCTGAATTTTTTTTTTCACAAACAAGTGAACACTTCAATAGCAGTACAAAATAAAATAGAATTAAATATTTCGACAAGGTTGTGATACTGTGCATGTCACTTGAAACACACATAAATGTTTGCGACAGATGCCCAAAGATAATGGCATGTTGTCTTGTTAATCTAGGGAGGATTCAAAGAAATACAAAAGAAGATGATGAACCATTTATTCTTGCTGCTCAAGCAACTCCAGTCTTTTATTGTAAAGATCATAGTAGACCTACAGAAGAATGGTATGTTGTCTTGGAAGTTCCAAAAAGGTTGAATGGAGATGTGGATGCTTTTGAAGATCCCTTAGTCTTTTTGGAAAGAACGAATGAAAATGCCTTAGCATCAGCATTACGAGATGATATCATTGGTGATGAAGAAGTCCGTCAATAACATTGTTATCGACCCATGTATGTATGGTATCATTTCTTAATTGTTTAAATTTTTTCCATAAAATGGGTGATGTTGCTATTTTTTTCTATTTATAATTGTCTATGATATTTTTTCATGTTGATTCACATGTACTTATATATATATATATTCATTATCCACATGCCAACATTTTTATAATGATGTGAAATCTCATATAAAAGGTTTGTGTTTGCATTAACATGTCTTCAAATCGAGAAAGTGTGACATTTGGGATTAATGGGCAACCCATTAGTGATAACGCACGGCAACTGTCCTCATTTATTGGTCGAACTGTGAAATCTATTGTGGCACCTACCTATGACACTTGAAAGTCCGTGCCGAGAAACCTAAAGGAGGAAGTCTGGAAACATGTCACCGTGAGTGTTTGTTCATTTTATGTATTTAATTCACATTGTAATTTAGACTTATAAATAAGTCTTAAACCTAAATTGTATCCTTCACAAGATAAATATGATATTTTGGCATGCTATAAACCGTTTATTCTTACAAGAGCAAACATTTCATGGAAAGATTGGAAGTCCAAGCTTCGTACTGGTACATACGATAAATATCAGACAGACACGGAGAGGAAACAAAAACTTCCACAATACATTATGAAGGAAGATTGGGATAGGTTTGTCGACATCCAATCGATGCCCGATTATCAAGCTAAAAGGCAATGTGGGAAGAGAGCTAGGAAGGAAATGAAAATGCCGCACACCTCCGGTAGAAAGGGCCTAGCTCGTGTTGCAGAAGACTTGGTGAGCTCCATTTCTTCATCATTTGGTTGCATTTTTCCATTAAATTTAATGTGCACTTAGAATGTTTGCGTGTTGTACTTTTAGAGAAAAAAGTTTCCAGATAAAGAGATTAGTCGGACGGATGTTTTTGTTGAGACCCATACTACGAAGGATGGGTCTGCCACGTGTGAATAGTTGGTGAGAATATTCCCCTTTTCATTTTTATGGTGTCATATAATATAGGATAATCATGGAATCTATTTTATAGTTTGTAAGGAATTGCTATGCATTCTTATTGTCAATTCATTTTGTAGGACAAGATTAAGAAAACAGTTATGGATGACCCCTCCAGTGCGTACAACGATCTTGAGAACGATGCAGTTACACAGGTATATATGCAGATTATGGATGCTCGCTTCTTGCCTATTTGCTTGCACCAAAATAGTTTTTTTTTTATTACTAGTTTATCTCTATATTCTAACATACTTCCATAATTACACCCTAGTATGAATAAAAATTTCTGCAATTTTGCAAAAGCAATAAGAACTGGTTTCGGAATGATTGTTTCTAGTCAAATCTCTTTTTGTTTACCAAGCACCATTCAGACCCCAATATAAAGAAGGCACATGATGGAATGCTAAATGAAAAGAATATTTTCAGTTAAACTAAATTTGCCAACAGCAATGCAGCAAAAGAAACCAACTTATTAATGGAAAACTAGATTGTAACCACATGAAGAGAATCAAATGATGCAGAAGACAAAAGCATTGGGAACATGAGAACCATAACATACATTGCCTGAGGCCAGCTCTGATGATGCAGCATCTACTACAGTACCCATTAGTATCAACTCTCTTTTGTCTCAATTGAACTATCTGCATAACATAAATAGAATATTCAAGCATAAAAAAAAATATGTACATAGTGGACAAGAGACACAAGTAGACACAGTTTCAAACTATGGTGTTCACTGTCTGTCTATTCACTTATATGCAAAGTATCATATAGTGATGTTATGAAATGCATGAATGGAACATGTACTAGTAAAATTGGTTGAGCAAATGATAAAGCATTTGCCATATTACATTGTGGTGAATGACCCAATGAGTGAACAATTAATTATATAACTTGCATTGTTTTTAGATGTGATTTTGGTGTCGTTATTGTTGATTTTATTTATTTGGTTATTTATGAATTGATTTTCTTTCTGGCCCATACGTTTGCATGGATCTGGATTCTTAGATTAGAAAGATTAGTTTACTGATATAAATAAATAGGCACTAAAGAGACTTAATTCAAATTTTTCTTAAATTAGAGAGATTAGTTTGCAGTGCTTGGGTTGAGCTTTCTCTTGCTAGAATGTTTTCTCTCTTAGAGAGTATTTTATAGTTTGCAGTATTTTAGGCTTCTATGATTGGTTGGGTCTTGCAGAGCCTCTTTTTGAGTGTTTCTCTGTTTTTGGCTGTTGTGGTTGTTTAGCTCTACTTCTGAGTTGGCTTCCTTTCTTGGGTTGTGCTTTGCTTCTTGAAGTCTAGTTAGATGTTGGTGTTGTGGATTGCTGGGGCCCTGCTGCCAGTTCAGTTGCCCTGTTGCAGAGCCCAATTGTTTAGTTGAGGAAGGCTATGTTGTGTGTGGTTTAGTGGGCCTGCAGGGTGGTGCTGAGTGCTGCAATTTTATCCTTTTTTATGTGTGCAATGGTTAAAAGGTTAAGTGTTGTGCTTCTGTGCCTGGAGGTGTCATGCAGAGCCTTCTTTTTGAGCTGTTCTCTGTTTTTGGTTGGCTCCTGTTTGGCTTCCTCTCTTGGGATGTGCTCTGCTTTTTGTAGTTTTCTTTGGTGATGCTGTAGAGGTGTTCTGTTGCCCTACTGCAGAGCCCAAATGTATAGAAGAGGTCTGCTGTGCCGTGCTGTGCCTGGGGTGATTTTTTTCTCCATGCTGTGAAGTGCTAGTTTGTGGGTGTGAAGGGTTGTGCAGTGCAGTGTTTTGGAGTGCTAGGTTTTGTTTCCAGCAGATTTGGTTCCAGCTGGGCTTAGCCTCTCCTATTTTGAGGTGGCCTTTCTATTTTGCTTGCTTTCTTTTGGTTGTATTTTTTCTTCTCCTTCTCCTGTGGGCTTTGGCCTTCTTTTCTCCTTTCAATACAAATTTACCAATTAGCAAAAAGTATTTCAGTTGCTAGTTCCTCAAGGACATCTGTAATTTAGCATCAGCTGAACTTGTGAAATATTGGAGGCGAATTGTGTTGTTTTTTGTCACACTTGTTGGTTGAATGGCTGGCTAGGTTGCATGAGATCGTTACATGAGCACATGAGCTGAACTTGTGAAAAATTGGAGGCGAATTGTGTTGTTTTTTGTCACACTTGTTGGTTGAATGGCTGGCTAGGTTGCATGAGATGGTTACATGAGCATATGCATGATACAATCATCCATTAACTATAACATATAAGTGCAATTAATTTGTTAGACAACCAGTACATGCCTCTTATGGGTTTTTTTTTCTTTTGCTAAGACTTACATGTGTATTATATATGATATCGAAATCCCTAGGTTAGCTTGTTGTTTTTTTACTTTTGTTAAGACTTATATGTGTCTTCTGTATGTTACCGAAATTCCTAGCTAGGTTATCTTGTTGGTCTACTCAAGTTGTTTTTTTTTTTTTTTTCCACATAGGTTCTTGGT
Source organism: Umbellularia californica (assembly GCA_028538565.1). Lineage (NCBI taxonomy): Eukaryota > Viridiplantae > Streptophyta > Magnoliopsida > Laurales > Lauraceae > Umbellularia > Umbellularia californica. The sequence continues at coordinate 26,685,729 of JAPQWN010000006.1, forward strand.
CTTGACACTCGAGGACGTGTTAGGGGACTGGGTTTGGGTGTTTCAAGGACTTCCATGCAGCATACGCATCCATATAGGATAGCCTTGCGAGAGGAGTAAGCATCAAGAGCAACCATGCAAACCCAAATGGACAAGTTGAAGGAAATGCTAGAAATGCGATTAGCGGAGGAAGCTAGGCAACACAAGGAGGACATGGAACGTTTCTTTACTTCTTTTTCTCAGGGTGGGTCACAGGTTCAAACCCCTACCGATTGTGGGAGTTCCTTTCAGGTATAAAGCAGTTTTATATAATAATACATGCCTATATTTGAAATAATGTGTGAAATTGATAAAATATATGCTGACATTCAATAGACTTGTTGACTTGGCCAAAACCCAATCAAAATACAAGAAAATTTCAAAATTATATCAAACAAAAATTCATTCATTTAAAAAGTGCATCAGGATTCTACTAGGTAAATATCATAGCCTCCAAGGGAATCCAATTCCTTTACACCCACTGTTATTGGAATGCCATTTAAGTGGTAAATGCAGTTAATGCAAAAGGGAATTGGCTATTGAGTCCGAGTTAGTGGGCATTTCTGATATGTGTGTAGGGTTTTTGAGAGGGTTGATATTAATCTTGTGCATGGAAGTTTAAATGAGCTTCCTCATTAGCTAAAATTTTTTTTTGGGTAGAAGCTCATTATCATATTAAAGTGGGTCTTAGTGGTGTTAATAAGCTTGTATGGGTGGTCTGACAATTTTTCTAATTGATTGTAGTTATTTTTTTTCTCAACACAACCGCATCCCATAACAGCCGCGCAAATGGGAACAAGTTTGTGTAAATTGATGCACCTGACCAAGAGGCCTGCATGTGTTGTTGCTTATGGCCGAGTGAAAGGTGACTCACCTGATGATCCGGGTTGCTATAAGATTATCCTAGATGAAATTATTGAAGGGAACGTTGACTTGGTAACTGGAGAAGGCAAGATGGAAGATCTTATAACAGGAGATGAGACCGAGTGGCCCAAATGGAAGACCGTATTTTACTAGATGTGGATGAATGCATACTAGATGTATCTATTTGATTGATAGTATAAATCTTGAATATTCTATATAGATGGATGTTTTATTTTGACCATTAAGTGTGGATGAATGTATATCATTATCAACTATTGTATGGATATTTGAATGGCTATTGTAAATGGTTGTTTAATTTGTGACTATTAGATAGATGTTTGAATGGCTATTACAAATGACTCTGGTTTTTTACTATTGATGTTGTTGATGGGTGCAAATTTTTTAAATTTTTATTTTTTATTTTTTTTATTTTTTTGCCTTTATAAAAAAAACGACTGCTAGGAATAGTCGTTTTACAAGCTTTTTTAATATTAGTTGATAGTAATTTCCCCTTAAAAAACGACAGTGTGAAGTCGCCGATTTCTTGCCTAATAAAATTTAAAAGCGTCATTTTATATTCAAATTATCGACATTTTTAAACCGTCGTTTTCAAAAAAAACGACTATGGAAATTTCAACGGCCAGTCCAACGGACTTGTCCGTCGTTTTTTAAGAAAGACGACTATTTTTAACAGTCGGTATTTGACGATTTTGACATAGTGTCAGTTTTTAAGCGTTTGGTGCAGCAAATTAGAAAACAGGCCCAAATTCCGCAGATGTGTTGTTTGGTGTAACAATAGATTCCTCGATCATTCCTATGTATTAGTTGTTTGGTGCAACATTTTGCTGGGTCGGAAAATAACTTCATGCTTACAAAGATGATTTAAATTTTATATAAAAGATTTTTTTAGCTCCACACATGAAAGACTGAGCTAGATTAATCAAATTTTGTGGGACCCATTAAAGAATAACTTAAAAATCAATTGCGTCTAATTTTCTACCTATAAAATTATGCTCATTGAGTGAACCCATTCCATGAAGCAACCCCACTCTATTGAGAAATTGACCCAGTCCACGAATCTACCTTTGCAACTGACCAAGCCTTAATGCACATCAATAAAGATCATATACACCACAAAGGATTTAAATTAGCTAGGGCTCATGTTCCAGCCCAAAAAAAATGTGTTTCGGTCCCCACTTGGCAACAGGTAGCAAGCAATGATTATACATGATCCTTTTGAGTTAGCACACTACTATGACCATCCATTTTACACAAATAAAAACTTTGATTGTCAAAAGTTTTTTATAAAAAAAAAAGGGGGCATTCGGCGAGAGGTCCCTCAACGTATGACTTTGTTGCAAACAGTCCACAAAAAAATATATATATGCGGCCAAAGGTCCTCTAACACATTCCCATATCTGATATGTCTAATTTACCATTTCTTTAAATCATATCCCATGATTGGTGGGATATCCCATTAATAATAGTCAAATGCCACTTAATGGGCCACGATTAATGGAATCTCACTAATGAGATTTTCAAATAAATTCTAAAAACACACAAATAAATTTCAAAATAATGCAAATAAATTAAAAAAAAAAGCAAATAAATTTAAAAAAAGCAATAAATTTCAAAAGAACACAGATAAATTTAAAAAGACACAAATAAATTTAAAAAAATATAAATAAATTTCAAAAGATGAAAATCAATTTCAAAAGATCTAAATGAATTTAAAAAAATATAAATAAATTTCAAAAGACTCAAATAAATTTCAAAAGACGTAAATAAAATTAAAAAACGCAAATAAATTTAAAAAAAATGCAAATACATTTGCCAAAACTAAGATAACCAAAATTTCCAAATTAGCGAACAATGTGGAAAAAAACTCAAGTCTTTTTGTCAAAAATTCAGTTAAATTTATTTCAAAAAATAAAAATAATTTTCGAAAGACACAAATAAAATTCAAAAACACAAATGGATCTAAGAAAATACAAATAAATTTTCCAAAAACACAGAAAGATTCGTTCAAAAACTCAGTTAAAATTTTTTAAAATGGAGATAAATTTGTCAGAAACTCACCTATATTTTTCAAAAACTCAAATAAATTTGCCAAAAACTCAGATAGATTTGTTTATAACTCAAATAAATTTATTCCAGAACTCAGATAAATAGCCTAAAACTAAGATAGATTTGTCCAGAACTAAGATAAATTTATTCCAGAAGTCAGATAAATAGCCAGAAACTCAAATAGATTTGTCCTCAAATAAATTTGTCCAGAACTCAGATAAATTTGTTCCAGAAGTCAGATATATAGCCAAAAAATCAGATAGATTTTGTCCAAAACTCAAATTAGTTTGACAAGAAATACAAAAATCAGATAAATTTAACTTTGACTGGAATGGGGATGGACTTCTGGAACGGGTAAGGTCGAACCTGACCTGAAACCAACCCGCAACTGCTGTAGAGCCTAGGCCCACTTTCTTCTTCGTTTTCGTTTTGGAATTAGAAACACAAAAGCCATCTTCTATTCACCTTCTTCTTCGATTCCGGCAATGGCATGGCACGGCGTCCGGTGGCGATTTCCCTTCTCCAGAGACAAGCAGGGATGAAGGTGGCGCAAGAAATCCGGCGATGGCATAGAAGATCGTCTTTTTCTTCATTTCGTGTTCTGCAAGTCTGCAACAGAACCTGGGCAAGGTTCTAGGGGTCTTCTTCTTCCTCTCTGGTAACGGCGTGTGGGCTAGGGAAGCAGCAGCGTTTGGCGATGCTACTTCTCTGAAAAACCCCAATCTCGTTCTCTGAAAAAAAAATAGAGATCGATCTCAACTGTTGAGATCCAATCCATCAATGTCCATGTTCGGTTTGAAGAAGAAGAAGAGGGAGAATGGAAGATTTAGATTTTCAAATTTTAAAATTTTATGTCTAATCAGTTGAAAGGGCAAATCAGTCATGAAAATGTATGAGGTGGAGTGTATAGGGACCTCTCTCCATGAGCTGATGTGTCTAGGGACCTCTCACCGAAATATCTCCAAAAGCTACATGGACTATAGGCCTTAGAGGAAAAGTTGATGGACTGGAGGCCTTACACGTCCTATATGTGGGACCTTCCGCTAATTATCTCTCAAAAAAATGTGAAGGAAAGCCAAAGTTGAGAGTGAGATGGCAATCATGCATATATAGGCACCACACTTGAAACAATAGTTTCTTATTCTTTTTCTTTTTCTTTTTTTTGAAAATTAGTTGTATTGATTAGCAAAAATAAAGGCATGAGGTGAAAGCAATCCCAATTTATAGCATCAACAAATAGAAAGACCCACTTCTGAAATGCAACAACAAATGGACAATTAAAAACTATGACTAAGTTAGACCTTGTGCTTGAATTGCGAAGTCAGTAGCTAGAAGCTAGTTGTACACCAATTGACTAAGCCCAATTTTGGGTGAAAATATTTCTGGGAATGAACTACCAGCCAAAGGTAGAAGTTGAAAGAGGAAAGAGCTTGAGCTTATAGTTTTCCTTTCACTTTTCAAAACTTCATTTAGCTATTCCCACAATACAATCTGTCCTATGTTTCCTTCTTTAAATATACCACCACATTAACAAAAGAATAACAATAATAAAAATTGAGACATTATGAAAATGTAACAATCATTCCATTCCATAAGTCTTACGAGTGTAACATAATTATAGTAAGTAATATATATTCCATTTCGTTCCACAATACAAACAACCTTTTCCGTAAGACTATTACATTCACAATGTGCGCGACCTGCATATAAGATAAACTTGAAACACTTCATTTCTTCCTCAACGCCAAATTTCAGTCTAGATTTGATCATTCAGAATCTGTCACAACAAAGAAATTTATAAATCAGATTTTGTATACAACAAAGAGATTTACAAAGAAATTTTAATTTCGTGTTTTTAAAATAATGGCCAACCTTCTCATAATAAATAATGTATAATTGACATGAAATTGGATTGCTGTATAGATTATTAAATTACCTCTGTCACATTTACTATAGTTGAGTTATGACCTGTTTTACAATAAGGTGTCAGATATTGACCGGTCTTGAGAGTATACTGCCATCTTCTCTTTACTCATATGTAAAGGGTCATGATAAGAAATCAAATTCTACTTTGATGGTAAGGAATTGTGGAAACATACTTGGGGACCCACAAGGTACATAATTGAGGACTATCAGTTAGAATAGCAAGCAGAACTATATTGCTATGGTTCAAATCAGTAACTTTAGCTCCTTCGATTCACACAAATTTGCTCTTCAATTTCTCATGCAGAATCAATTCATGCACACTCTAAGAAGTTCTAGATTTTAGATTTTGTATACAAGACTTTAATTTATAAATGAAATGAAGCACATATTTTATAAATAAATGAAAAGATGTAAAATAAATGGAGATAAAATAATATGGGCAAAATTGAAACACAACCATTGAAGTATACTTTTAATGTGCCTATAGTTGCCAAAAAAAGTAGAAGATGGATAAATGATGTTAACTATGGTAGTTGGGAAATCTGAAAAATGAGACCCAGATTTCGTAGTGTTTTGGGAAATATGAAGAGAACCCTCTAAACCAGGTCTTACAAATCTCATAGGGTTTCCAAAAATCTGAAAAATCTAGGTCTGATAAGGAGAACTAGGTCTCATCCAGTTTTGGGAAATTCCCTTTGTACTAGAACTCCCACAAATCTTTCAAAAAACCTCACAAATCTAGGGTTCTGAAAAGATTGAAAAGACTGGGTCTCATTAAGTCAGAGATAAGAGGGACACGACGTTAGAAATCTCACCCATCTCATATGGTTCTAAAAATTCTAAAAAATCTCACAAATCTGAGTTTCATTCAGTCGGAGATGATGAACAAGTCCTTATAAATGTAGAGAGACTACCAAGGTCCTTTGAGTAGGAGAAGAGAGACGATGAAGAAGAAACAAAGGGGGAGAACCATACCTGACTTGAAGATGAGATTAGAGGAAGCTTCAAAACGAGATCGATGGAGAGGACAATGCAAAACTTGTTGATCGAAGAAAGCTTACATTTTCCAACAGAGGAAATGACCTTTTATACAAGCGACTCATCTTGCACGGAAAGACCTTTCTGATGGAGATAGATGAGATTTCTGGATCCCCTCTATCACGGAAAAGAAATTGGGATTCAGGGACGATTTTCCGGCAAAAATCCCATACCAAACACTGCTCCCTTGTTTCGTCGAGGAAGAACGTCTGGTTTTCTATGGAAAAGTCCCGCACAAACATGCCCTTAGGGCCAGTTTGGCAACTCTACTAATATATAGAGTTAAGTGAAGTAAAATTGATTTTGAAGAAAGAATAAAATATAAGTAGGTTATGATGATATTTTATTTTTAGTTTTTTGTTATGGAATCTTTTTGACTTTTTGTACGGGAAAGTGATTTTTTTTTTTTTTTTTGTATTTTAGTAGATAAAAGTGGTTGCTTTTTTACTTTTTTTGAAAATAATGGAGGGAGTTTTGAATTAAAGTACTTTTGATGTAATATCTTGTTTGAACGATGGAGGCTTTACTTGACTTTTACTATGTTAGTAAAGTTCCAAACTAGGGCCAATTTGGCAACTCTACTGGTAGAGTCAAGTGAAGTAAAGTTGATTTTGAGGAAAGAATAAAATATAAGTGGGTTATGATGGTATTTTATTTTTAGCTGTTTGTTATGGAATCTTTTTGATTTTTTGTTTGGAAAAGTGGAGTTTTTTTTTTATATATTTTAGTGGATAAAGGTGGTTGCTTTTTTACTTTTTTGAAAAAGATGAGGGAGTTTTGAATTAAAGTGCTTTTGAAGTGACATCTTATCTAAAAAATGGAGGCTTTACTTGACTTTTACTATGTTAGCAAAGTACTAAACTAGCCCGGAATTCATATATTTCCCTCACGGGTGGCTTGCTTTGGGTACGGTGCATTTCATGCATTAGGCTCGTACAGTCTTGGAATATGGGCTTCCGATCCTTATAGCCTAATCGGAAAAGTACAATTTGTAAATACAGCATGAGTCGCGAAAGGTTTTGATCTTGTTGTCCGAAGAGGAAAAGCCATTCAGCATATTCCAGGTGCTACATTTAGGTACATTAGCGGGCCACTTCCATCTTAATAATCAGAATTGAATTGAAAATAAATAATAATGATAAACTGAAGCTACCTTATCCAAGATTTATATATATATATATATATGCAACTCCAAGATACTTTTCATCATAAAAACTGTCATACAAATTTAGTGCAAAGGGTAAATGTTAGTCAATCATCTAGATTATATAAGTAGGTTAGGGTCGTGAGTATTGGTGCTAACAAAGGGTTTCTTGGGAGCAAAAAAGCATAGATTATATATATATATATATTGATGTAATCTATAACTAGACTTTTAGATGAGAAATGGTGAAGAGCCAAAGGAAATGAGTTTCTTTCTCATGGACATCGGCAAGAATACCAAAGCATGTAAAAATCGCAGTGCTTCATGCTTTCACACACACGCTCACAAGGAGTGGTATCAAGGTCCAGGGTTTGGGTTGTGTTTGTGCGATCGATAGGAGACTTAGTAACCAGAACCTCTCCTCCCCCTCGCCGATCCGCTCCGAAGACACGGATCAGCGTTTATAGAGTGGATCCGTCCTCGGAGCGTGATTTGACCATTTTTGGAGTGCGGCTAGAAGACGTTTGGAGCGCGGATCAACCGAATATGAAACGAACTATGCAAAATCTTTAGTTTATGTGTATTTTCTTTTTCTGTAAGTTTGACATTTATCTTTTTAATGAAGAAACTTCTTCCAAGTTATTCATTATTATTTATTTTATGTGAAAAAATTTCAAAGTTAATTTTTTTCTCCACTTTTGATACATGAATATATAGATAAGACATATTTATGTCCATTAATTAATTGTTTATAAACACATAAGCACTGTGTAAATATAATTATTTCAAAATTTAGCGTTTCGGGGCTCTGGGCTATTAGATTGGAGATATTAGTATTGGATCTCAGAGAACGTATCGGTGGCTCTCAGATATGTTGCTATCTCAAGTGGAGTAGAGATCTGAAGGAGGGACACATAATCACTGCGCTCGGATTTGTGCAGTTACAGAGTAACAGAGGGCTATTGAGTTTGGATTTTTTGGACTTGGTTTGGAGTTAATACGGGCACGTCGCACGAAACAGAGAAAAGGAGCGATTTCGTTTGGCTTACCTGAGTACAAACAAAAGGGCCATGCTCTGTTCTGTTGTGAAGGATCGGGATTCTCGCTTATTTAACGAAGGCGGCACGGACCCGGAGTTGCTTTGAGGACGCGTTTCGGGCCCATAAAGATCCACTGATCATCTTGTTTTGTTTCTTTATTATAGAAACAAGGAGAGGAAATGCTTCTCTTTACCTCTAATCCTTGTGAGTTGTGACAAGCTGAAGCCAAGCCGACCCGAGTCGGCTTTAGGAGATAAAAACTATTGCTGTCCCATCATAACTCAACGTGCGTGCAAGGAGGATAGGACTTAGGCAGTGATGCCAACAGGAGTCTGACCAAATCGACACTGGACATTATGATTGGGAAAGTGTTAAAACGAGAGGAAGGAAAAAAAAAACAACCGTGCTACTTGTCCCGGATTGAATCCCGGGACAAGTAGACTTTTTCAAAAAAAAAATATAGAAGGAAGTGGAGGGAAAGTGAAAATAGAGGAAAAGTGGGAGAGAGGAATTTGGGAGTAAAATTTTAAAAACTTCACCTCTAAATTTTTCTTTCAAAAATGAGGAAAAGAGGAGAAATGAGGGAGACAAAGAGGAAATTTTCCCTCTCCTACCCTCCACTTCATTTTTCTTCTCCTTAAAATTTCCCTCCCCTCTCCTCTTCCCTTCCCAAACAAAGCAAGAGAGTAGTTATTTTCTCGCCCTACCTGGAGCATTGTGAGTAATTATGCTTGAGCCCACAGACTCGTTAGTTATACTTGAGCCCGCAGACTAGTTGCGAGCATATCTACTTAGCTGTAGAAAGAGATTGACATAACTACTAAGCTGTAGAAAGAGATAGACAATTCAACAAAGAGGTTTCACCAATTGCAGTGTCGGTGTCGGTTTAGGATTTCACTTTGGCCTTTTCCGTCAGTGTGAGATAAAAACTGTCACGATGATTGATGTGTCCCATCTGTTAGATTGTATGGACTCAATCCATCAGTTGATGTAATAAATTGATTAATCAATAAAACCATGCTTTACTTTCATGAGATGAATGTTATTTTATTACTTTATGCACATGACCAATATATATGACATAATGGTTCATGAGTTGAACCGGGTCCCATTAGTATATTAGATGTGATATATGTATATGGATGAGATCCACATACGGGAGATATATGTCACAAATCTTATACTTAAAATATCTTCACAACCAGTGATGAGACTGGGCATCTCATCTGATAAGGTTGCAGCACTTTGATCACTATGAAATAGTGTGATTTGTCTCGATCATCAGAATGGAAGATTCTGGATCAATGTGCTAGTACATTGGATGTATTGAAGGACCATGAGAAGCACCTTATGGAATTCCGTCTCAATAATAAGGTATGCTCTCATAATTCCCTAGCAATAGGCTCTCAATCTTGAGACATTAATGAACTCAAGTTTCTATCTATTCATTTGCTTTGAGTCACCAATGAGTGAGGCCAACTGTAGGTCAACACCTCGGTGTCTTGGGTATGTGGTAGTAGGACTGTGCGAACATTGAATGATCAAGAAGGAATCTATCTCTATTATCCCCTTGTGCCAATTAATGGGTTTTGTCATTAGTAAGTGCGCACCCATCTCGATTAAGAGTTAATTGGATGGTACTGATGATCATAGTGATTAATTGGGACTCAAGAATAATAAGATGTGGAACTAAGATTGGAAGAGACAGATTTATTCCAATTGATCCATGGATATTGATAGAGGGGCCTACTTGTGGTAATTGGGAAGTTTAGGGTCTTCATTGTAATTTATTCCTAAGACTGGAGTGCAATTGCATTTATATAGTGGTGTTATTTGCAATTGACTGTGGGCTCGGATTGCACATGAGATGTGGGGTCGCGTGTCCCAGTTGGAGCCAGTTTTCTATGGAATCCCTAGTGGTCCCCACGCTAGCCCAAGATATTAGAAAGATACTAATCCTATTCGAACTCTAAAAGGAAGGAATTAGGAAGTTACTATTTCTATTTGAAGTAGGACTTCTAATAGTGGTAATAGTATACTTACTAATTGTTGTGGAAGTAAGACTTCTATTTCAATTAAGACAAGAGGAGCTTTGGGAGATTATAAAAGGGAATTCACCCCTCTTGGACGTAAATCATATATTATATAGTGAAAAACGTCCCTCCTCTTTGTGCAACAGTTGCACTGCTCTCTTCTCTCTTCCTCTTCTAGTTCCTTAGGGTTTCGAGTTGGGTTTTCTCTTGAAGATTCCACCAATCTTCTTGAGAAGAGATATCTAATTCGGGTCATAGCGTGGAAGGCTAAGAGGTGGTGGAGATTCTGATCTCAGTTTGTAGAGAAGTTCTACATCAACGAAAGTTATCAACTTCTCCATTAGAGCGCAACCGAGCTCCTAAGGTAAAATCTGCATCCTTGTATGTTGTGGATTTTAATGGATGCTTGTTCGTTTCTGTTCTATCTTTAAGGTAGTTTTACTTACTGTATGTGATCATGAGATTGAGGGTTATGCATTCTGGATTGGGTTTTTGCCTTATGGATACTTGATCCCTGAGTCAAGTGGGTCAAAAGTTTTGAATATCTATCCACGAGGCCCACCTACTTCCAACACCAGCATGCCTCAGCGTGCGTGCTCGCAGGATAGGAGCCCTCTGGTCTCTCTCTGCAATCTAGCTGCAAGTTGGAGACGGGTCAAGAGGGCCCAGGTCTATCCAACCCGACCCAAAACTAAGCCCATCTCTTAGGCATGGGCATAGAGAATCTTTAAGGCCATTGATAAGAATCTCATGAAGTTTGAGAAGATTCACCTCGGCAAAAATCCCTCAAACAGGATGATTACGAACATCGTGTTTAAGTAAAAAGCTGGAGTCATGTTTAGAATTGGCAAGATTGAACTCCCATCAGGGGGTTCTGAGCGTCTTCTCCATGGTCTGGAGGGGGAGATTGTTAGCCAATAGTCTATACCGAGTGGGTTTAGGGTCATGGGTATTTTGGTAATTTTACTCTTTTTTTTCTTTGAAGGGGCTAACAAAGGGCCTTTTTTTTGGAAGAAAGTATGACATATATATTGATGTAACGTATAACCCTGTGTGTGAGAGATAGTGGAGAATCCAAAAGAAACTAGAGTTTCTTTTCTGTGGACGTAGGGAATATTGTTGAACCACGTAAATCTCCGTGTTTAATTTTTTCTCATCTTTTGTGGCTTATTGATTGTCGATCGTAGTGTTTCACATTTCTATTTACACAAGCAAAAATAGTAAATTTGAAAAGCTACCTGTCAACCTAACACATTTTTCTCATTTCCGCAATTCAAGCAAAAATGTGAAAAACCAGATTGAAGGCTATGCAAACATTCATAAATCAGCTTCTCTGCTATCCTTTCGAAATTAACCCTAAAACTAGAGTTGCCAACTCTAGACTAACGACATAACCAACGTCCCTTCAGCTTTGTTACCAAATGATGCATCAAAAGGGACTGCACATGTCCCCAATATATAGGTACAGTGCAGAGAAAGCCAAAATGCCCGCACCGAAAGTAACACTACCCACCGTTAGTAAATATATAATCAATGGCGTTGTCAAATTGGCACCATATCACTTCACCTGGCCATCACGTGGGACCCACATAGTTGGTCACCTGATCTATTAGCTGGACGCAACTTGTCCATTAAATGCTGACAGCCAGTGAGAGATCTTCAGTATCTGAGACTTGGATTACCTGAATTCACATCACCCAGACACCTTATTTCATCCTTAAACTTCTTTCGCTGTAGAATTCGTGTTGACTTCATGTTTGGGTCACTACGTATTTATAACGTATTTCTGTTTTACAGTGAGGCCCACTTGATGAACATCATCCAACTTGACTTTTCAGACAAACATGAATGTGGTTTGGCCCACTTTGAGGATTGCTATCATTATCCCACGAATGGGCAGTCCTCGAAATTATCACTTTGGGTTATTGAGCCAATCAACCGTTCTGATGGTGACAGATCCAAAGGTATGGTCACTCTGAAATTAGGGATATTAGGCAGCATGGTGATCTTGGTTTGTAGAATTTATTCAATGGTTTGAAGAGTTATGGATGGGGCTGGACCAGCCTGAATTTGTATGGCATTTGGCAGAGTTTTTTAGGCTCATTATCTGCACTCTAGCCTATTGTCTGGTGCTGTAGCTAAGCTGAATAACTGGGCCCATATATATGTGAAGGCCCAAATACATGTAGGTCTAGCTTGACAGTTTAAACACACAAAGAATACAAAACTATTAGGCAGATGACATGTTTTGGTCTGAATGTTAGTCTGATAACTTATGGGGCTCAGGTTGGTCAAGCTTCAACCTAGCCCAACCTGGATCATGCCTAGTTATATGGGGAATCAACGGCTCCGTTTGGGTCGAGTACAATACAAACCCCAATATGTCCATCTTAATCCTATTAAGTGATTCAATTGATTCTGTTTGGATTGAGTACAATACAACCCACGATGACCCATATGCTACCCATTTAAAAAGTGGTCCATGTCTCAAAGTGAACCCCAACTCATGACCGATTAGCGCAGCCAAACCCATTTCCATAGCAGGACCTGCCAGCTGGCCCTTGTACTGACCCCAACAATTGACACCCATACATGTGGTCCCTCTTCATAAATGAGTTCAATCTACAAGTGGATCCCACACACACACATGGGCCAGTTGCAACTGGAAAGGAAGGGTTCTTAGTTCACCTCACAGCTGCACAAGTAGGCAGCAGTAGCATCAGAAAGGTCCAAGAAACAACAAAACAAAATTCCACATGCTTGCTCATGCTATGTCCATGAGATCTAGTACAAAAGGTCATCCAGACAGCCAGCTTGAAAAAAACACTCAACTAGAGAAAATGATTTCTCCCAAGAAAACCAAATTCTATTTATAGATTCAACTGCCCATCTATAGATATTTCAACCTCAGTAACCCTCCAAAACACTAATTCAAAAAACCAGTATGTTCCCTTCTGCTAAAAAGCTCTTGTTTGCAAGTTGTTTCATCTCCTGCCTTGATTTTTCCATAGGCTCTCCCCATGGCCATTACACCCCTCCAAAGCTCAATCCTTTGACAAATCTCTTCCCACATCTCACATTCAACAGCAGTTACAGTGTATTCTTTGGGGGGCCGAACATTCGCCGGTCTAATGATGGATCCCATGTCGATCTGTCCCTCAATAAGTACTCGGGTAATGCGGTTTATATTTGCGATTTTGCACCAAAATTAAAACAATGAGTTTGTAACAAATTTTAGGTAATCTGTACAGGGTCTGGATTCTTTTCACAGAAGAATTATTACTATGGATTCTTCAGCACTGCAATCAAGCTGCCACCGGATTACACTGCTGGAGTAGTAGTCGCATACTATGTAAGTTATCATCGATCTTCTTCCACTTGCTTTGCATTTGCGTAACAAGTTAGGCGCCATATTTCATAGGACCATTACACCTACACACAAAACAGTTTGAAATGTGAAACATCCAATAATATAACTCGGCTCGATTCGCAGCTGGGTCAAGTTGACTTGGTTAGTTCAACTCATTCTCCAGTAGTCACTAAAACCTTTTGATGCATCTTTATAGAAAGGTGCAGAATAATCAGATACCTAAATTACCAGTGCCTCCTCTCATAAATGTAGGGTGGGCATAAAAGAGTTCTACTCTAAAATTCTAGCCTAGCTATCCAAAAGTCGAATCTTATTAACTATGAAACATGAGAGTGAACTAGATTCAACCAAAAAAGTTCACTATAAAACCAAGAACACATCAAATGCTTCTCTTTGGTGGACTCTGTGCCAAGGCAGAGGACGTAAAGTCACAGGAATGGAGTTCCGCAGGATCGAGTCTAGCAGGTCTAGTTTAAAGTCCATGGACTATTTACTGCTATGCACAAACAAATAAGGTTAGATCATATGCGCACACACGAGATACATATACAACGCATGAATTTGTAAAATCAGATGCAATTTGGTGAACATCAATAACCAACCACATAGCTCGAATTCAGATGACTAATGCAGGTATTTTCCCTCACAACCATGATGAGATAGATATTGAATTGCTTGGCCATGAAAAGAGGAAGGAGTGGGTCTTGCAGACGAACGTCTATGGCAATGGCAGCAGTACAGGGAGAGAAGAGAAGTTCTATCTATGGTTTGACCCAACAGAGGAGTTCCATGAATATAGCATCATCTGGAATTACCATCACATTGTGTAAGGATCATTTCAGCCAAAGATCAATCAATCTGAGCAGTTCATTTGGTCCGGTCCACCATTTAAAAAAATTTGATTAGAAGATCTTAATTGCTGGACCGAAATCACTAATTGAGGAAAGGGTTCACTCAATTTTGCACATTTAGTCAATATGAGCCATAGATTGGATATAACATGGTTATAACCATATTCAGTGCAATTTTTCTGAGTAGGCCCATGAAGCAATTGCCCAATTGTCCAAATGAACATGTCAAAGTTTTTAATTACTATTACATGTTCATGTTTTCCTCTTGATCAAATTTGCTATCAAAATCCCATTGACCCCTGCAGGTTTCTAGTAGACAATATACCAGTAAGGGAGCTGAATCACAGTGAGGCGATCGCTGGTGGTTATCCATCGAAACCAATGTCAGTGTATTCGACGATATGGGATGGATCAGAATGGGCGACTCACGGAGGCAAGAAGCCAGTAAACTATGCATTCGCGCCATTCATAGCTTCATTTGCAGAGCTGGAGATGGAGGGTTGCATCTGGAATCAAACAAAGCCAGTTTCCTTGTGCCCTAAGAGTGGTCAGGCAGAACGCTTAGGGTTCGACCCGATCGACGGGGAGCTGTTTGTTAGCTTGTCACAGCAACAGAAGATGGGGATGAAACAGATTAGAGAAAAGTTCATGTTCTACTCCTACTGTGGTGATACTGCTAGATATTCAGTTCTACCACCAGAGTGCAAAGAGAAGGCCGCAGGCCATTCTCGGTTCGCAAAAGGAAATAGAGAGATGAAAGGTGAAGATCTTCTTCCTGCAATGAGCAAGATCTTAAGGCATTGAGGAAATACATAGCATTTTCACTAATCATATTCAAATGAGAGAATCTTCAGTCTCATGTATTCAACCACATACATATTAATTAACTGGAACAATAAAAAATATATATATCCCTATAAACTACTGAGATTGAGATATGGTTGGTTTTTTTTTTTACCCAGTATCTGGTCTGTCCTTCTGGTGATATTTCTGGAATACGTATCCAATTCAACCATATCCTAGCATGAAGTAATAAAGAAACAGCTTATGAAATAACCACAGTACGCCATAGCAAAGAAAACCAGATCTGATACATATGTTGATTGTTGAATTGAAGTTGGTGGTACAATCTAGTTGGGCTTGGTTGACTCATAGTGTACCTGGTCCCAACTGATTACCAATAGAGAAACCATACCCAGACATGAACCCTGGACTTGGGTCCAGGGTACTGGATCTGGAACCCTACCAGTTTAAGTTAAAGAGCGGAAACTGGGCCCAGATCTTATCTAAGTTGAGACATAAATCCTTATACAATTGCATAATTATTCAATATACGCATATGATTAATATTCCTGATGAGAATTTTATTTGGATGTGTAGTCAAAACCACTCTGGCACTCTGCATAACGGGTACTTTTACCGTATAGTTCAGAGGTATCACATCACCTTAGTGGACTATAGGTCACAATATAAGCCATTTACCATTCATGTTTTGAAGACTAAGGACCGAGTGGTAATATATTCGAGAAATTTATACAAAAGAAACATCATGGATCCTTTGGGAGGCATTTGTGCAATCCATTAGCCGCGGAAATAAGACAAAGTTGTATTTTCGAGTGCCTTCTCCGTTGTATGCTAGCAATGATTCGGAGAAAAAAAAAAAAAAAAACCCTCATTTTTGTCATGTTTCTGCACTGAAGGGGATGGATTTTCCAGTATCCTAGGTTAGACTTTGGTGCCACGGCATCTCATGCACAAACAGCTTCTTAAAGTCAATTGAACATGAGTGAAGGTAGGTTTTTACTAAAAGATGTGAATGACTTGAGCCTTTCAAGCGGTTGTGGACTTCCAAAACCAAAGCCACAACTTTCAGGTTGGAAGCTCATAAAACTTCGTTGAATTTAATTGAACCATTTCCCTTTTTCCCCATTAAACCTTACGTGGCCGTACTACGCTTTATTTGAAATGTGACATAGCTACTCGCAAGTGCTGAATAATCCCTGAAAAAAATAATCCCTATTAGCATTCTCTTGGGGAAGAACAAAAAATTTTAAAAAACTAATAGAACCGTTTTACTAGGCTTTAGTCACATGGGCTGGCTTCTTGTGCTAGACAAAATAAAATGGTAGAGATCTCTCTCTTCGAGAGAGATATGCAGGGTGCGTGAGATATTCCCGTCTCTCTCTCTCTCTCTCTCTCTCTCTCTCTCTCAGAAGATAATCATGAAAACTAGTGCCTATTGGTTATTAAGTTTTTCTGTGGGGATGGCACATGAAATTTAACTTTTCCCGCACAAGAAATTTAAATTTTTTTATTACAATTTTACCCAAAATTTACATTCTCCCATCAAAACTCCAAATAAGATTTCTCTTCTTCACACACAAACCTATCTCACTGTGACGCTCTGGAGTCCCACATTGACTATGGAGAGGAAAGTGAATGAGGTTATATGTAGAGCTTACATCCTTACCTTGCATGAGGCCTTTCGATGGGTTGAAGCCTATCAGAAACAAAACCAGGCCTCGTGGACCAGAGCGGACAATATCATGCAGGCTATTGTATAGGGACATACAACCTTAAGGGGGGTGGCATGTGACGCTCTGGAGTCCCACATTGACTACAAAACTAAAGAGAGGAAAGTGAATGGGGATATATGTAGAGCTTACACCCTTACCTAGCATAAGGCCTTTTGATGGGTTGAGGCCCATCAGAAACAAAACCGAGCCTCGTGGGCCAAAGCAAACAATATCATGTATGCGTGCAGGGTGGGGCATTACACTCACACTCCATCTCATTCTCCCACCCATCTCACTCTCCCCTTCCCTCACACAACGTTCCTCTTCCTCCATCTTCTTCCCCTCGGGAGAGGGGTCAGTCATAGGTGACCGGCAACGAGCAGGGAGAGAGGTCGATCGTAGGCAACCAGCGATGAGCAGAGAGATGGGTTGGTTGCAGGCGGCGAGCAGAGGGGGCAACCAGCGATGAGCAGAGAGATGGGTTGGTTGCAGGCGGCGAGCAGAGGGGGCAACCGACCGGCAAGGATAGGGAAGGAGAGGGAGTGGTAGTTTAGGAATTAAAAAAAAAAGAAGTGCGTGTGTGCAAAGTGATATTCAGTGTATAGGTAGCAGCTCTAAAATCGTAGTAGGAGTTAGGGAAAAATTGCCATTTTCATTCCTTCAAAAGCTAGTCTTTTTAGGACTCTCCTTATAAGGCAAGTTTATCTCCTCCTTTTTCTCCTCTTTTGTTTTTTGCCTTATTTCTCTCTTGGTTTCCAAATACAAGTACTAGTCTTTTTTTTATTGTGCACGTCATTGCCTATTGTCTCCTCCTTTATTTTTCAATACTTAACTCTTTTGTATTGGTTTTCAAATACATCTCTATACAAGTAATTCTAAAAACCCATCTTGCCTTCTGTTTCTTTTGCATCTTTGTTTTTCTTTTATGCTTGAGTTCAATGGATGATGCCTCTTTAATGAATATCTTTAAATGCATATGTTAATTTTTTTTTTATGTCTTGTGTATTTTTGTTAAATACAATTACTTTTTTATATTATTTTTTTCTTTATTGGGGGTTTTACTCGTAGGACCGATGAGGACCTAATAGGACGTTGGAGATGGAAAGAGTGCTCAAGTTGCTTTTAAGTCTTTTCTTTTTTCGTTTTGCAATATTGACGATTTCGACTATTCTGTAATGTTCAGCAAATAAGACAGTTACATGTTGGAAAAAATCTAACTGATAGATTGGTCGATATCGACCATCAAGACTAAATTGTGATAGTCAATATCAACTATGCTGTCATATTCGGCAACTAAGGGAGTTATAGTTTGGAAGAAATTTGACTGACAAATTGATCGATATCGACCATTCTGTCATGTTCAGCAACTAAAATGCCGCAATCCCTCCTCCTGGTTATGCTTTCATCAGGGATAGTTCAGGAGATTAGAGAAGAAGAAAAAACAATGAAAGAAGAGTTGCTGCAATTTGCAACTCCTCCATTGCCGGATTCTAAAACTGCAAAAATAAAAGGAAGAAGAAGAGACTTCATTCAGCCTTCCTAGACAAGTAGCAATGACACTTGAAAATTTAGATTGCTAAATATCACATGGTGTGCCTCACTGTTTAAAAGACATTTGACAAAGATTTATAGGGCACTCTCTTTTAAATAGACTTCCATCCAACTGCTAATGCATGCTCATTGTTGATGCTACAGTAGAGGGCACTTTCTCTCAAGATGATGCTCTTGGCTCGAAGTGGGCCCACTCAATTCTTGTAACAGAGGTTGGTTGTGTCTTATTTGCTACCGACAAGCTCGATAATGTTCGTGCCTTTCAAAGGAGCATTGTCCTTCTCCTGAGATCAGGAACCAGACAATCCAGTAACCCATTTATATCTCCTCTCTCAACTGATCTATCTCCTATCATGCAAACCCAACAAAGAATCTGAAATCTTGAGGCCTAAGCACCCCTTTCTTCACTAGCCCCGTAGCTTCATCTAAGCTGTCTCTGGCACCGCAACAGAGACCTGGGATCACCTGAACAAACCCGAAGAGAGGATCACTGTTCTCGGTCATTAGCAAGAACATGCTCACATCGAGGGGCCACCAAAATGCTGAGAACAGTCTGCTAAGGTGGTTGCAAGATAGAGATTGGATGGGTTCATGTCTTTGATTTTCTTATGAAGTGGACGATTAATGATAAGCCCAAAAGGGCCCTGTAACCCTTGCGTCTAATTCTCCCCTCCCCTTTGCACCTGCCTTTAATAGACGTATATCCAAGGCCATGATACGCTTGTCCTGCATGTAGAACATCTTAACCAAATAAATATAAGAGTGCATTGATTTTTAAGAGAGAATTTTAAGAAAGATAGTGCAGAGAGAGAGAGAGAGAGAGAGGAGGGAAACCCTAAATCCCCAATTTCCCTAATCCAGAACCCAAAACAAACCCAAACCCATCTTTTGCACAACCTAACCCCATCGCTCACGGACAGACCAAGAAATCCCAAAACCCCAACCCTTCCAGCTTCCCGCCCTATCTCCTCCCTGCCTTGCTCAAAACAATTGAGCCCCACGCCCCTTTCCCTTTCCAATCCCAAACCCAGAACCAAAAGAGAAGAGAGAGAGAGAGAGAGAGAGAGAGAGAGAGAGAAGAACAAAGGGAAACAAATTAGAAAAAGAAGAGGAAGAAAGAGAGGAAGAGTGCTAGATCCGGCGTATCAGGCACCGGACCGCAACAGTCAAGCCGCCGCTACCATCACCCGCCTTGTCGTTTTCCGTTGTGCTCGCTCTAGTAGCATCGTCGTCGTCCTCCATTAACGTCTAGCATGTCCATTTCTTCTTTGCTTGCAACATGACGATGTCGATATCGACCATTTCAAAAAAAAATAAAAAAAAAAAAGACGAAAGGGGCCCAAAGGACCCCTTCTATCCATACCACTTTATTGGGTCCTCATCGGTCCTATGGTGTTCTTTCCCGTAAAATCCCCTTCCTTATTTTATGTTGTGAGATTTTTTTTATACCATTTTATTTAAAATTTTGCCAAGAACGTTGATTTTAGTTAGATTCTGTTGAAACTCTAGGGCTATCAGGCTATGTAAAGAGATAGATTAGATTAGCAAGAATAATGGCCCACTAGATTATTTTATGGTCTGCCCTTTTTTTATAGGTTAGAAATATCAAAAAACCACTATTATATATAAACTTGCTGGTGTCTGGAAACCCATTTTAGGGCCCACATAATTATAATCTAAACCGTTCAAAATGAACACCATCCCCTCTATTGATACACTCGTAAATTTCATATCAATACAAGTTGGGCCCACCGTCCGATTGAGTACATGATTGGTTGTGTCTTTAGTCTCTTTATGATATCAAACAAAAAATGTAATTTTATAAAAATAAATAAAGAGAATAAAAAGGTTAAAAAATAAAAAAAATCACTAATTATCAATCCTAATAGACAAACATTGATGGTAAAGATGAAAATGGGACCGTGATGAAACAAATACTCATTACTAAATGAGACCTTGATAGTCTAAACTCTATCATATAGGCATATTCATGAAGGGTTGAGAAGAGGTGAATCCCACATACTATCATCTGTTTGTATACTTGCAATGTTTCCAAAATGTGAAAATGCGTCGAGGTCGACAATTGTAAAAAAAGATCCTATTTTATGTAATTGAATGGCTAATTGATATATAGGTGCTTATGTTAATATAATTTGACACTTTTTTTATAAAATTTTTATTTATTGAAGGTTTTAATTCTTCTTTGCTCCCTCTAGGAGAAATTCTTGGATCCATCATTGTAAGAAAGTCAAGGTCCCATCTACATCTCTACCTTATATCCTTTACCCTTCACCTCCTAAATAATCCACAAGTGGAGCTTGTATTCAATTAGGGTCCTGCTATTTACACCCACTCTATATACTGTGCCTATAGGCCTATGGAATAGGGTGTTCTGCTATTTACACCCACTCTATATACTGTGCCTATGGGCCTATGGAATATGGTGTTATGGCTTTAATATCACATGATGGGATTGGTATTGCAATAAATGTGATCAGAGTGGGCCCCACCGAATTCTTTGATTTTGGGGCTATGGACTCACATAGGACATAGACACGTGGGATTTTAGATGGGCGATCTGGATTTTTCAACAAGTGGGAGAGTGGTGCCCGTTGACTACAGACACCCACATGTCGCCTCGGTTTTCGTGCATCACAAAAGAGTACTATTTGCTGGCGGGTTAGATCCAATCTTGTTTTCATCCTCCTTCACGTTTCATATACTATGCCTATAGAATAGGGTGTTATGGCTATACCTGTGTCGCCTCGGTTTTCGTGCATCACAAAAGAGAAGCACTGTTTGCTAGCGGGTTACATACAATCTTGTTTTCATCCTCCTTCACGTTTCACGTGTTACATCATCAGGCTTGGAGGCAGAACATGTCTACCATTCCCTGAATCATTTAGTTCAGGGAATATATTCCCTGAACCCTGAACTAAATGATTAGTTCATTGAAAATCGTAAAGAACAACTTGCATTAAAGCATCTAGGAAAATCACCTAGGAAATGTAGGACGTTAAGAGCAAATCAATTCCTTCTGTTTGTTTTCAACTTCCATTAGTCTTTGTCTTCACTAATTCTTCTTGGCAATATACATACAAACAGAATATATGAATTTGGATCAACTGGGGATTTAGGCCAATGATCTGCAATTGTCAAGTGGTTCAAGTGATCAGGTAAATATACAATTCTTTAATTATTTCAAGAAATATTTTTTATTAATTGCAGATGCTCAAGTGAATGTATATTGTTGTCAGGATAATATTCTTAGAAACGAAATAAAACAAGAAGACGAAAATGTGGATGAAAATGTTACAAACGAATTTTCCACTGACATGGTATGATATTAACTCATATCCAATTATGTTTTATTTTGTCAATTTTTAATAAAAAGTTGTTAATTTCTAACCGAATTAATACATTTTCAGGTATGCAATTCGCGCCAATCTCTAATTGATTAGATTAAAAATATTGGACGCAATTTAGGATATATCATTGTCATTAAAAGGTCAGAGACTAGTATAATCGGGAAGAGTCCTAGACTGTTGTTCCAATGTGATCGCGGTGTCACATACAGAAGCAAGAAAACTTCCACGAAGGTTACAGGTGCAAAAAGAATTGATTGTCTTTTCAGAGTGAAAGGGGTGAAAATGCGAACAGGTGATGACTGGATGGCAAGGGTGGTATGTGGAACACATAACCATGCCCTTGCATCATATATGGAGGGACATCCATACACCGGTCGACTCTTTGAATCCGAAATCCAGTTGGTGGTACATCTGTCTACGAAAAATGTGAAGCCACGAGATATCTTGACATCGTTGAAGAAGTGGAATCCGAACAATGTGTCTACCATTGAGACCATATATAATGCACGCCAGAAATTTTGGACTGCAGAGAAAACCGGTAAAACCCAGATGCAAGTTGTCATGTCATTCCTACAACGTGAAGGATACATTTTCGAGAGTCGAACAAATGCTAAAACCAATGAGCTTGAAGATTTATTCTTCGCACATCCAAGATCAGTAGAGCAATGGCTTGCATTCCCGCACGTGTTATTGATGGACGCAACATATAAAACAAACATGAACAGGATGCCTCTCCTTGAGATTGTCGGTGTGACTGCAACTAATATGACATTTTGCATAGCATTCGTTTTCATGCACTCAGAAAAATTGTTCAATTATACTTGGACTTTAAGGTGTCTGCAGTCAACAATGGATGGATGCACCGGTCCACGAGTTATTGTCACGGATAGAGAGTTGGCTTGGATGAATGCGTCTGCCCAGGTATTTCCCGAGGCTAAAAAATTACTCTACAGGTGGCACATTTATAGGAGTATTTTGAGCAAATGCAGGCCATCAATAACAGACAATAAATCTTGGGATGCATTCTATAAAATGTGGAATATGTTGCTGGAATTTGAAACTGAAAATGCGTATGTGTGCAAATTGGCTGACCTTGAGGTAGTGTTACAAAACTTTCCAGGTATGATTAATTATCTTAAGGATGTATGGTTGACACCGTATAAGGTGATGTTTGTATCCGCTTGGACAGACATATATCTGCATTTTGGAAACTAGACAACTAATAGAGTCGAGAGCCAACATGCGAAGTTGAAACGATACTTGGAGTTATCACAGTCAGATTTGGAGATATCGCTGTTGTTTATTCACCAAGTCATCCAATCACAAGACATAACTATCAAAGCGAGTATTGAGCAAAGCAAAACTATCGTCCAGCATTGATTCAATATGCCGCACTTCCAGAAATTATGTGGTTTCGTTTCAAGCCACGCATTGCATCTGATTTTGAAGGAATTTGAGCGGTCTAAGGATATCGGAGAAGTTTCCTACAAATGCGGATGTCGACTTCGTACGAGCTACGGATTGCCACGTGCGCATGAGCAAGCAATATATTTGAATGATGGCCGTCCCATACCAATTGATTCCATAGAAAAATTTTGGAGAAAACTCAACTTATCACCGTGTGTGTCTCTTCAAGACGATGACATTGATTGTGACGTTGAGCTACAAGTGTTCACGGAACAGTTTAAGCAACAAACAAGGCATGGTAAATTCAGTCTTTTAAGGAAGTTGAGGGAGATAATCACACCATCAACAACTTCAATTCGTGAACTTGTTGTTAAGACGAACACTCGTGGACGCCCCTCCTAAAAAAAAAAGTTGCAGCAAATACCCCTATTGAGCCAGATATTTTCCAGTTTCAGGAACCAGCGAGACACAGTTGCTCCTCTATTTACAACTACTCTGTACATGCATATGTTCGTCAGTTTCCACCTATATTGCATCCTTACATTATGCATGTACAAGACGTAAAACCTGATGGAAATTGTGAATTTCGGGCGATAGCTGTCTGTCTTGGTCTTCACAAAGATGCATGGGCAACTATCCGGTATAACTTAATAGAAGAGTTGCACACATTCAGGACACAGTATGTTGCAATATTTGGTAGTGATGACCAGTGGACTCGTGTTTATAACTCACTGAACTTTTTTGCATTAGATAAAGGAGCACCGGTTGAGCATTAGATGACCATGCCAGACATGGGTCTCTTAATTGATTCGAAGTTCAATGTTGTATTACACGTTTTAAGTGATGTACAGAGCTTTACGTATTTGCCACTTCGATCTACTCCACCACCGTCGTATAAAAATGTTGCAATCGCTATCGGGTACGTAAATAATAATCACTACGTCCAGGTTGCATTGACAGATGGTTACCTGATGCCTCCCATTATGCCTCAATGGGTTCACTTCAGGTATGATTGTGCGGCTGCATGGGCTACCCCGTATGCGGAGCGAATTAATGCTTTCATGTATATGCGTTCTAGGTCTCCTTCTGAAACCATTGTGTTGGAAGATTAGGAATGTAACATGTGTTAATATGTTTGTATAAATTTGTTTTAAATTTTTTTTAGGGTGGGGTTTTTATCTTTGTGGAGTTGTTATCTTTGTTCAATATTTTTACTTATGGCGGGGTTTTTATGGTGGGGTTTTCAATATTGTATTGGATTGACATACAAAGATAAAAGTAAAAACCCCACCATAATTGGTCTGTAAACCACATCAAGCTTGGGGGATGGGACGTTGTATGGCCAATTGGGTTGTATTCCACATGATTTATGGAGTGTGATTATAAGTAGTAAAAGATAAAGTAGTCAAGAGAGAGATAGATGAGGTAGATATAGGTGGTCACAATCACATCCACCAAATGGTCAGGTCAGATCATAGCCATATAGGGTATGTTTTTTTTTTAATTTTTTTTTTTTTAACATTTGCCCCCTTTTCAATAATTTTTTTCTTACACCCCCAAAAGAGAATTTTCTGGGTTCGCCCCCGCTGTTTTAACATTCTTGCATATCAATCCTCTCTAACAATCTTTTTTTATGAATTCAAATTACCATACAAAGAAACTCATCCCCAATAAAAGTTAATATTGTACCTAAATCTAGTAGGATGGATGATGAATTTTCGGAGATGAACACCTGCAAACCTTTTATCTTCTTCTTTATTAAAAAAGAAATTCTACACTATCACTAGAATTTGGTGAGTTAATGGACCATACACCATTATCCTCTATATTGTGAATGAGAGGCCAGCCTCTTTTCAATCCACCAACAGGTCCCATTAATTATTTTGAACCCCCTCTGAACAAGTCAGCTCACGGTCAATGGATTTCACTCGCATGCAAGTGGGGCCCACCGTTTGAAGACTTGCAAGTGGGGCCCACCGTTTGACCACCTGACCGTTTGATACCCCCTCCCACACATCTTATATGATTACATGATATATCTCACATCCAATCAGTCAAAATATTTCTCTAAAGTGGTCACAATCAGCTCAAGCAAATGGTCTTTCTCTCATGTGGTCACAATCAGCTCAAGCAAATGGACAGGTCATAGGCATAGGGTGGGTGTAGTTATTGAATAGCGTGGGTGCATTTAAAAAACCCCATTCAATTATTGTAGATTATATGCAAACAAATAGGCCCTGCTATAGGTAGGCATCTTGTAAAGGATTGCAGGAAAAATGCCTCTATCATTGATAGGAAAATTCACAAGTTTGTGGACGCACTTAACCAGCTTCGCAAAAGCTTCAATGGAAATCAATCTCAATAAACAAAATGTGAAGGGAGTCATGACACAACTCTCAGCTGGCCACCGTCAAATTCAAACCGCCTAAGCCAGTAAAGATGGAAGTTAAAATTAGGAAGAAAAAAAAAAGGGTAAATTAGCCAAAAGTCCTTCACCACGGTCTTCTAAGGCATCAAGGACAACTACTTTTTCTCTAATGTCTATAGTCCAGACAGCTAGAAATATTTTGGTGAGAGGTCCCTATCATATATTTTCATGACTAATTTGCCCCTTTCAACTCTCATTCATATGCCAAGTTATCTCTTATTTTCTGTTGTGCCAGAGGACTCATTCCTTCTCTCTCATTTTCTATTTTCCGTTCCTTTCCATGGTTGTGGAGTAACGTTGTAGAGCACCTTCCGTCGCCACCATGACTTCCGATTTTCTCTCTTTCATTTCTTCAAAGATAGAAACGGTTTTACTTTATATTACTCTTTCATCTGAAGTCTCTTCCAAATCTCTCTCTCCAATTGATTTGAAAGAGAGCAGTTTGCTCTTTTTCTTGTTTTCACTCTCTCCTTTCTCGATTGGATCGTGATCATCAAGTGTTCTTGTTGTGGGTTTTGATTTTTATTAGAATCTGATTTTTCGTATTGTGACTTTTGGTGTCGCCGAGCTCAGATAAATTTCTCAGAATCTTTGATAAACTAGACAGAAACTTAGATAAATTTATCTGAGTTTCTGGCAAAATTCAGACAAATTTATCTGAGTTTCGAACAACTTTTGGTCATCAGCTACCTCTAACCTCTCTCCAAACCCATCAGAAAGAGACACTGTAAGCTAAAGAGTATCTCCAAATGGGCGGGTCTCTTTGAAAGTAGCTTGAAATATCATCAAGTCTAGAGTTTGCAAACTGAACTGGGCTAGTATGATCTAGAATGGTATCTCTCTGCACAAAATCAGTTGCTTTGGGTGGCGTTTGATGCATAAAAAAAATCCAACTAACAAATCCAACCTCAACCTCTTAGTTTTTTACAATTGCACCCAAGAACAATTACCCCAATATCAGCCAATTCCTTGCATCTCCAACCAAACACATCATGATTTTACAAGGTTGAGTTTTACTGGAAGCGTGATGACTTCCTCGAATTTCCCAAAGAAATGCTAATCTTATGCCTCTGTACCTGTTATGATGGAATCCAAGCCCTAGGACAATTATTTGGAGATGATACATATGGGTTTTCTTCTCAACAGGACTTCACCCAGTTGCAGCAGGTGCTCGGAAAGTGGAGGTCAGTGCGGATACTTGGAGAACTAGTTCTTGCCCCTGTATAGGAAATTTATCTAAGTTTTCTGAAAACTTATGTTAACTTCTAGTAAAACTCATTTGGCAAATTTATCTGAGTTTTATCTGAGTTTTGCCAAAACTCAGATAAATTTGTCTGAGGTATGCTTTTGCTGACATGTACATGGGCTTTTTTGTCTTTTTCACTGCCTCATTTTTATAAGAGGACTTCCGTCTGTACGATAACATATCGTGGACCTTAGGCTATAAAATCAAATGATGAGGGACCTCCGCCCAAATGCCCAAAAAAAAAAAAAGGTGGAAGTTAAAATTAGAAATCACAATATATAGATGCTTTCTATCCATAAGGCTTTCCTCTTAGTAGGCAGGGCACGCCAGCAGGGGTCACTCTGGAACCAGGATAGTAGTGCAAATGAATGTAATCATATTGGGATTTCTGTTCTCATTTTCTGATCTTTTGGTTACTTTGTCAAGGGACTTTTTGTCTGCGTAGAATATATAGGAATTCATGATCAAATAAGCTAGTGTAAAGGATTTTGTTTTCATATTTTCCAAAACTCCATATAAAAAATTATTCAAGAGGCGAGAGGTGAATAATATAAAGTAGCCATGTAGATGGAAACTTGACTTTTCAAGAATTTGAATTTATAAGGTGATTGCTAGGTTTTTGTTTCCCATCTCCCATTGATTTATTTTTCATTAAAAGGGAGGTTGCATAACGGTCGCATAACGGTCAGTTTTTAATATTCACCTATCATTCTTCATTTTGAACAACTCATAAAAATACTATGTCTTAGGTTTCTTAGGAGTTCAATTACTTGATATAAAACAACTCATAGAAATACAATGTCTTAGGTTTTCATAGGATTTCTATAAACAAGCCCCTAGTGTTTGGGTCCCCTACATCTATTTCTGTTTATTATGAATCATCCTAAACGAAATGGGGTCATAGAGAGATTGCACAAGGGACAAGTAAGCACATTTATGGCTTGTATACCAAGTTGGAGGACGAGTTTGCAAATTTATAACCAAGGAATCCGCAAATCTGCCTCCCGATAGGGGTCCAACTTGGGCCAGCATTTGTTGGGTTGGGTTGGAATTGGTAGGCTCAAACCTGACAATTCCTCACTTGATTTTAGCACAGTTTAGAGCCCAATCAAACTCGACCCAATCTGTCCCACCTGCTTTTAACGACAGTTGAAATCACAGCACATCAGGCACTTGGGTTAAGTCGTATTTGAGTTGGTCCAAAACCAGACCTGACCCAACCTTGCTGCATCCCTAGTAATAGATTGAGGGATGTTGAATAATGGCTGGTGTATGTTTCTTGAATTGCATCTTGACCTTTTTTATGTGCTTACTTGTGTGTCAAATAACCTTTTCTTTTATGGCAATAGAATTAAATTTGATTCTATTGCCATATATTTAAAGAAGGGTTATTTGATGCTCATTTTCAAAAATTCATCTTTGGTCTTCAATTTTAACGACTTCTTGCATTAATGATATGCACTCAATTCCTATGTATTCTAATGCAAATAAATAGGCCCTTAGTGTTTGGGTCCTACGTTTGTACCAATTTAATTATGAATTATCCTTTTAGAGAGAAGAAAAAAAAGGTCTGATAGAGATGGCATTAGGGGAGAAAGCAAATTTAGTAATTGTCCGATCGAAGTGAATTTTGATATTGTGGGTGGAATTTTTGGGGACTAAATGCATATATTAAATGTATAAATGTGATGTCCATCGAAGATAACACGTGCATTTAGTAACCAATGATTTCACCTAGTAATTGTCTAGATTTGAGATAGAGACAAGTAGGACCGTAAATAACTAATGATTATTCTAACTCAATTGGAACTATAATGACTGAATACAATGAGCCATCGAACAATGAATAGTTACAATGAACCATTGAATAATGAATAGACACAATGAACCATTGAACAATGAATAAATGCAATGAATTAATGAATAATCCTGCTGCAGCAGATGACTGGGGTGTTCCGGAGCTCCGTGGTGATGCCAGTGATCTCTAATCAAGACACTGGTAGATCCCACACACATAGACTGAAAAGTCACTGAAAAGCCATGTATAAATCATGTAATCAAAATACGTATTGAATGAAAAGTGACATTGGACTAAAATGTCCCATAAGCCATCTAATAAATACTCAATGTAATGAAGTGAATGAAATGATAGAAAATGAATGAAATGATATGAAAGGAACGAAATGAACTGATTAACCACTTCCTTCGGGAAGAAATTGAATTAAATAAGAATAATTCTATTGAAATTGTAATTTAGTCATTGCTTATTACTTGACTACATTGTTCAGGATATTATACTGTTCTAGATTTAATTATCTAGAGATATTACGTGAGAAATGAATAATTTAGCATGGTTTATCATAGAATTGTTTATACATTGTTGAACCGTCGTGTTCATAGTGTTATTGATGGCATTACAGGCCCACTTGCCCGTCTCAGCCTTGCAGAGG
Source organism: Umbellularia californica (assembly GCA_028538565.1). Classification (NCBI taxonomy): domain Eukaryota; kingdom Viridiplantae; phylum Streptophyta; class Magnoliopsida; order Laurales; family Lauraceae; genus Umbellularia; species Umbellularia californica. The sequence goes on from JAPQWN010000006.1 coordinate 26,715,046, forward strand.
CCGCGCCGCCAGCAGAGGAGGCCCATCTGATACCTCCAAGAGGTTTAGTCGAATGGTCATAGTTCGGAGGGCGTTGGTGTCACGACCCGGGCCCGAGGCCGGACTAATCGGGGCCTAACCCGGATCGCGATGTCAGCATACTTACTCCCGTAAATCTTGAATTAACCGAAGTTAAGACAAAACTCACAAGGGATCTAACCGGCATACCTGTCAAATGTACATTTTTGCGGAAACATATACGTACATTGACAATAATTGACTTTACATTACAAGTAAAGTTTCCATATACAAAAATATAATCCAATGAAGTCCACCACTGCATATTCACAATACAATGCAGGGGACATCTAATTACATCTCCAAATGATATACAAAATATCTATCAAATGATTCACAAAATAATCTCCAAAACATTCAAAATCAACGCCCTCCGAACTATGCCCACTCCGCTAAACCTCCTGGAGGTAACGGACGGGCCTCCTCCGCAAGCGGCGCGGCTTCTGCAAGACCGGGATGGGCAACTGGGCCTGTAATGCCATCAATAACACAATGAACACGACGGTTCAACAATGTATAAACACATTTAGGATAACACATGCTAAACTTGTCCATTATCAATATAACAACTCTAGACAATTACATCTAGGTTAATGCAATATCCAGTACAGTATAGCCCATTGATACTCAATACTAAATTTACAAATACAATAGTGCTACTATCATTCAGTTCAACGTCTTCCCAAAGGAAGCATTATTCAATTCATTTCATTCATTTCATGTCATTTCGTTTCATTTCGTGTCTTCCAACGGAAGAAACTTAAGCACAAGGCGGAAGGGCAAACCGTTCATGGCCGAGGCTTCAATATTGTTTCATTTTTCCTTACATGGCTTATCAATTCATTGACTTTTCTGTCTATATGTGTGGGATCTACCAGTGTCTTGATCAGAGATCACTGGCATCACCACGGAGTTCCAGAACACCCCAATCATCTGCTGCAGCAGGATTATTCATTATTCATTGCATTTATTCATTATTTATTGGTTAATTGTATTTATTCATTGTTCAGTGGTTCATTGTATGCAGTCATTATAGACTCAAGGGGATTAGATAAATCATTAATCATTCACGGTCCTACATGTCTCTATTCCAAATTTAGACAATTTCTAGGTGTAATTATTAGTTACTAAATGCACGTGTTATTTTCGATGGACATCACATTTACATTTAATATGTGCATTTAGTCCCCAAAAATTTTCCACCCTCAATATCAAAATCCACTAGAAAATTTTTGCTTACAATTTCGTGTTTGCCTAGTATCAGGTTCGCTCGAGCGGGTACAAGTTCGCTCGAGCAGACCCAAACAGAACCTTCATCGCACGAGCGCACCTAAAGTTCGCTTATGCGGACACTTTTCGCATCAGACAGTAACTGGTTCGCTAGAGCGAACTGTCCAGAACTCCATTTCTGGAACTCCGAACATTCACTCCTTCATTCATCCATTTCAACCACCATCTATATACCCATTTAAGGATCTCCTATCCTCCCCTCATTCATCATTTAATACACAAATAATACTTCTATTCCACCATTAATACATCATAAAATCCATAGAGCTCAAACAAATCCATAAAATCTCCATTTCTAACAATAGGGTTTGAGAACCCCTCTTTATAACTCAAAGAAACTTATAGACTAGCATTTTGAATCATAAATGAACATTTATACTTGCCTTTAAAGCCTATTAGCAAGAAACCCCTTTGATAGCTTGACTTTAAAATGAGAAATCCCCAAATCCAAACCCTATTTCCACAAAAACACAAGAAACACTATCCTATGAGCTAATTGGCTAGAAACCATATCTAATCACTCATTATAACTTGGAAACTCACTAAAATGATCATCTACTTACTTGTAGTTCTAAGGAAAGGAATCCTTGAGCTTTTCTCCCAAGTTCCAACCACTCCAATGGAGGAAAACAGTTGAGGAAGGAGATGAAGATGATGGAAATCCCTCAAAGTCCTTCTAATCAAACCAATACTCCACCTTGATAGAGGAAAATGGAAGAGGAAATGAAGAAAGAAGGGTGTCTAGGGTTTCTCTACAATGGTCTTGAGATGGATGGACTCAAAGAAGCTCATTTCCTCTTATATAACTCTCTTTTGCACTTAAGCCCATTCCACTAAGGTTATTTACGTTCTGAGTCAAACGAAGGGCCACTTGACGAAATCCTTGTTAAACGGCTTCGACTTTATTACGAAAGTTAACGTACTCGTCGAGATACACGTGTTGGTATCAAGAGTTTCCGTATTCGACAAAATACGTATAACTCCTTATTTACGAAAAAGGTCTTGTTCTCTTAGTTTAGACTTAAAATTCATTCAATTCACTTAATCTCTTCATTATCACTTCATTAAGTCCATTTGAGACTAATCTCATTGAGTTGGATCATTAACCATCATTAGTCTAATTAGACTTGATTAATTAGTATTAATCGCAATTAATTAGAGTTAATCTTGATTAACTCGGGGCGAGGTCTTACAGTTGGTTTTGAATATTTTGGAATTGTTTTTGGGAATTATTTTGATAGATACTTTTGTAAATCATTTTAAGATGTAATTAGATGTCTCATGTATTGTATTTTGAATATGCAGTGGTGGACTTTATTGGACTGTAATTTTGTATATGTGAACTTTACTTGTAATGTAAAGTCAAACATTGTCAATGTATATATGTATTTCCGCAAAATGCACATTTGACAGGTATGTATGTTAGATCCATTGTGAGTCTTGTCTTAACTTCGGTTAATTCAAGATTTACGGGAGTAAGTATGGTGCACTTGCGATCCGGGTTAGGCCCCGATTAGTCCGGCCTCGGGCCCGGGTCGTGACAAAAATGAAACAAGCAAAGATAGAGATTCAAGTCATGCTTGGTGATAGAAAAGAAACACAAAAATATTTTCACTACTGCGTATCTTTTCCATCCAACAATATTATATGCCCAAGTAGCTTATTAAGACAAGTACGAAGGTGCATCTCACCTGCATGATATATCCAACTGCAAAATAAATTATTGATGAGTTGGTTCAGTTTCAGATGACCACTGTCCAAGTTATTAACTAATATAAGCAGATTACAATCGTCCCAGGTACTTCAAGGTAGGAGCGGCAGCAGTCTTCACAGCCTTCACTTTCAAGTAGTTAGTGAGGCTATAAATTCCCTTCTCTCTTCCTTGACCACTCTCCTTGAAGCCGCCAAAAGGAATTGTAATGTCGAAAACATCATAGCAGTTAACCCACACCATCCCAACTCTCAATGCGCGAGTTACAGTGTTCATTGTATCCAGGTTACTAGTGAAAAGTCCTGCAGCTAGCCCATAGCGAGTGGCATTCGCCCTTTGTATCACTTCTTTAATGTCCCTGTCATGAGCCATGCATAAATAGAAATGGAGGAAATATTGATAATAGGAGAAATACGATGCATCAGTTATAGTTTTTTTCATAGACGAGTAGGTGAATTGCGCATTTTGTGCAGGTGGGACACATCTGTTTCCATCATTTAGGATGTTCTGTGCCATAGATGGGCAATAAAACAAAAGCCTCCATCAAAAGGTCACATGCTTCCAATTGGTAGACTTAACTAATTCAATTCAAATTGAGCTACTCTATCTCATCTGTATATTTGAGATGTTGTTACCAGATGCATCAACAATCCACAGAGCAACACGATGGAGTAGCTGGATAAAAAATGATGAACCCTGTATGCATATTTGCTAAGACTAAGAGTGTGGTCGCACAATTAGAGGATTCCTTGCTCTGTGCTGTTTTCGCTTGAGACAGGAACCTTAGATTCCTATTTCCTACCTCGCCCATTGGAAATGGAAATCATCTCTATAGAGGAAAATCAGTTCAATTTTTTTAAAATATTTTTTTCCCATTTCCATGAAAGGGAGTGTTGCACAAAACAGCATGAGTGGGTTGTATGGAAAATCAGAACAATTTTCCTCTCCAGTATAAAATCCTCTCATTGCATAAATGTATCCAAATGATCTGTTGATTCTCTTTGACTAAAGCACTTTACATTTCCATTTGGATAACACAAAAAGAAAATTTCTCACTCTTATTTCTTACTTGAATTTTAGGATGGACTGCACAGGGCCAAAGATCTCATCTGTCGCTATCGGCATGTCATCCTGATACCAAATGCAATGCAATCTAATTTAGTCTTACATACATAGTTTCTCAGTGCCTGATCTGTCATGAGTGTGTGGGTAAGTGATACCTTGACATTTGAGAAGACAGTAGGCTGAATATAGTACCCTTTGCTGCCAATCTGTTCACCTCCTGTTTCAAGGGTGGCCCCGCCTTCAATTCCAGATTTTATGTAGCCCAATATCTTTTTGAACTGGTCTGAGTTTATCTGATTATTAAAAACCGCAACTGTTATCACGTATGCAATCTGGCAGGTGAGATGGTACTCCATGCTAAACTTAAACAAGTGGAGTTAGTCCAGTTGATCGGGATGCACAACAAAAAGTGCATGTCATAACTTTCTGAAGATAACCCCTCTCGATGTGGTTAATATATGATCAATGTTGAAATTTCAGAAATCCTAACAGAAGCCATGCCATGAAAAGAATTTTTTGAAATATTGAAGAAACCATGAATAAATTATGTACTAAAAACATTGGTCGTCAGTGAAATAACATGAATGATTTCAACAGGATAACAAGTTGAAGTCTGGAACTTCTGTGAGTACTTCCATTTACAAATTCTAGTGGGTGTTCATCTGTTCATCCTCCTTACCATCCAATTCTTATTAGTATTAATATTTTTTATCGGAAAATACTGATAATTTGTATACAAAGGAAAAGAACAAAGATCATATAAGAGAGCTAAAAACAACAAAGGAAGAAGCACAGTGTATAAGATCATTATAGCCAGCCATACATGATGCAACAGAGAACAAAGAGCATAGGAATATAAATCAGAGACAACTGAACAGGACCAGAAGTTCCAGTATCCACCCCATGCTTAGCTTCCAAATCAGCCTCTCTGTTGGCTGATCTACTAACAAGCATAAATTTTACCTGAATAATAGACGCCCAGGACTTGATTACATTAAGAAAAAAAATTGGAGTTTCCATGGGTCCACATCCCATTAGAAACCTTACTATTTATTTATAATTTGGTCACACTGTAAATCTACCCTTAAACTCCATTAGTAAAGCCCCCAAACGGCCCTAAAGGGTGAAGCCAGAGTAGAGCAATTTGAACTACCTTAGGTTGACATTTGATGGATAACTTTCCTGCACTAGTAAAGAGGAAAAACAAGAAGCGCTAAAATATGCAGGCCGTAGAGAAGCGATATGCTAACATCTTTATAAAGACATGATATAAAGACCTATGATGCACGGATTCTTCAAAATGGGGCACATATCAAGTCATATCAAATCTGATACTTCGGCTTTTATGTGTAAAATCCATGTCCTTATTGTGTCCATGGCATGTCCCCGCTGTAGCATCATTAGATAAAGACATGAAATCATCTTATTCATTGAAGTCTTATCAGATAAATACTATTCTACTGAGCACAAGAATAATTATCTACAGAACAAAAACATAATAAGAATTTAAAATTTGTGTCATAATTTTATATTAAAATATTAGAAGGGTTTCTTCCCATGAACATATGAAAAATAATCTCAGGAACAGATATGTATTAAAACTTTTTATGTAAGTTGTTTACAAATTGTAGTTAAATCTTTGAAAGGTTTCTTCCCAGCTATAAGTGTCATATGTTGCAGACAGACATCCAGCCTGGTGAACTCTTCAATTTAACAAAGGTGTACCTGATAAAGTTAAACTGCCATTTTACATGGTAACAGGACAAGAAATAATTATCATGTCCATCCATCCAAAAGATGAAAAGAGTGTAATTTACCTGAGGACCTTGTTCAACACCCTTTCTAAATGGGTCACCAACAACACGTCTCAAAGCACGTGCTTTCGCTTTTTCAACGAACTCATCATATACGCGTTCATGAACATATGTACGAGAACCAGCACAACAACATTGCCCCTGTAGATCACTCAGCCTTAGTCACTGATTAAGTTAAATGTGTATGGAGTCCAGCAGGTTGTTTTGTGAATTCATCAAAGCACCTGATTGAAAAACAAAGCATGATGTGAAAGCTCTACTGCTTGATCAACATCAGCATCATCGCATATGATGAAAGGTGATTTCCCTCCAAGCTCTAATGTCACTGGCTTAAGATTGGTTCTCGCGCTCATTTCAAGTATAACCTTACCAGTCTGTGTTGATCCGGTGAAAGCAAGCTGTAAAGAAAGATAAATTAATTTTTTGTATATAGGAAATAGCATATGAGAACTAACAAGTGTGAACATGGAACAGACTGATAGGTTTTGATTTATTAATTTTGTTAACTATTCCTATAGACATATTTGATGTATATAAATAAGACAATGACAATGACTATGTTAATTTTGTGAGTAAAGTTGGAATAGTTTTTTATGTCAGAGTTGACACCATCAGTTTGGCCCGTCTGAGGGGACAGACGTGAAACACTGAATCACTAGGCAATTTTTGAACTAAGTCTTAGGGTTGAATCAAACCTTATAAAAAATGAAATGGTTCTTATGTTTACGTCCTTTTTCAAGAATCTCATGTTTCTTTTGTCGAACTTACAATTAAAGATTTTAATTGTAAGTTTGGAAAAGCAAAAGTTCTTATTTTCTTAAAGACCTCTTTCAGTAGAATTGAAATTTTTATATTTTCTTCTTTTGTTTTTTATGGACTTGCAACAGAAAAAACAATATTTTCATCCATTAAGAGACCACAAAATGGCTTAGTTTCTTGAAGTTTCAGAAGTAAATCAAAAGTTAAAAGGTAGAGCGATTCGAGGTTAAGAGCCAAGGGTAGCAGGACATCTCTGTGTTATGAGGAAAATTTTCATATTAACTTTTCACCGCTTTATATTTAATTCTAGTTTTTCAGAAGAATGAATCAACTCTGTTGAAATTCCATAGGACTACCTATTCGTTTTCTTTTAAGTAACCGAGTAGTGTGTAAGAAAATTAATTAAATACTATGACATCATGATGTATGTGTTTCAAATAGAGGAAAGAAACCTGCAATCGACAGTACACACAATCACAATGAAACACAAGAAATCAAATTAAGCAATCAATCACACAAATTACACAGCTACTTGGTTTAGCAGTGTGCCTATGTAGACTTGTATTCCTTTCCCTCTCTTCCATGGTTACACTAGGGAAAATCTAGCAACCTCCTTTTATAGTGTTTTCCTTTCTTAAGACCTAAGAAAGCGCTCCTAGAAAACAAATACCTCTTAGGATTAAAACTATCAAAAACGATAAACCTAACCTATCATTAATATTCTAACTGACCCTATAAATAAAGTCAACACAGAATACTAGACACCTAACCCAACAGTATGATTCATATTTGGAAAACCATAATGGGATTCAATTGAGGTCGTTCGCAATAGAAATTAGTCATATCATCTGTGGATATCCTGTTCGCTGTATCAAGATCTTGATGGTAAACCTCTAATGTTGTACTATACCATAGGAATATTTGATTGATCAATAACATGTCTGGTATGTATATCATTATAGATACAGAAGTTGCAATCCGGAAGGTAGAAAAGCCATCTCATTTAAATTCTCATTTTTTTAGATGGTCTCCACCTCCATCTGAAGCTCTTAAAAGTGACGATCTGATTAGACCTTCACCATCATCATCTTGAGGGGAAATGTTAGCTACAGAAGTTATCCATTTTCTCTCTGGATATCATCTTGGTTGTCCATTTCCTCTGTTGCTACATATATATCACAGATAGTATCAAGAGAACTTGATAGATATCCTCAGATTTTCACCATTACAATAGGAATATTTGATCAATCAACACTTGGTTGATGTCATATCTTGTATGTGTAAAAATGTAACAGATATAACACAAAAGGCACAAACATTCTCACTTGTTTACCCAGGTTACACCATCATTATCTTCAGTGAAAAAACACATGTTTTACTTCCTTGGTGGCTTAAAATGCATCAAATTCGATATCCACAGAAGAATAAATGAAGGATTATCAATCGGAAAATCATGTTGACATGAGATTCCATGACATTTTTTCCCTCTCAGTTCATGATGATTTGAAAGTGAAACAGATATATTCATAGAATACCTTGTCCACATCCATGTGATTGCCAAGAGCTGCACCAGCTGTTCGCCCAAATCCAGAAACCAGATTAAAAACACCTGGAGGAAGCCCGGCCTGTTGCACAGAAATAAATATGATAAATAACAAATCAAGTTGAAACTGCAAGGCCAATTTCACATTTGGTTTAACAGAAATTTCCATATGGTTTGTGGTTAATTAAAATCATTTAAGTGTATTAATTTGTGAGATGCCTTTTTATTATTAGTGAGTTCTAGAAATTACTTGCAACTTATTAATGCTAAAACTTTATGCTTAATATGAGGCTAGACCTTTTCTTTTCTTTTCTTTTTTATTTGTATTTGGTATCTGACATTGTAAAATTATAATAAGTCGAAACAAATAGGAGAAGAAGAGAAGAATTTGAATGAAATAATCAGAAGTGACATGTTCGATCCTGGGGTCAAGATCAAAGCCCTGAATAAGGAGTGGAATAGTAAAAGTCAAAAGACCAACTCCAGATACATAGGATGAGGAATTAGCGACAATAATAAACATTAAAACTAAAATAGAAGATGAATAATATGTATGGAGAAACCAAAACAGGGGACCAAGATTAGGAAGCGACAGCTATAATTGATCTTAAACCAGTGTTTCATGTCAACCCTTGCCTTAGGACATTAGTTACAGGAACTTGAGAAGATGCCTACTTCAACAAAAAACAAACAGAGTTTTGCATGTTTGAACATTTTAGAGATACTAAATACATGTGGTAAGAAACAAAATTCCAGTCCTTTTTTTTTATAAGAAACAAGATTTCATTTCTATAGAACAATAGGATAAAAAAATAACCTAAGCAAATGAGAGCAATGTTTGTAAAAAGATCCTCGGGTTCACTGATGCAAAAAAAAAAAAAAAAACCTGATGTAAGAAAATGTCTCAAAATGCAATTACTTTCTTTACTTGTGAAAACCTCCAGAGTAGTCTTATACAGATATTTTATTCAAAACCATTACAGTTGTTCCCTGGATGTGAACTAAGGTAATTCAATGCTTTGCTAAATCATGCCTTAATTGAAATAAAGACGTTAGATATAGGAAAATAACCTGAGAGAAATAGCAAACTAAATGAACTGATTGAGTAAAAACCAAATTGAGACTCAAAAGTGGCAACATTACAAATTATTGCAAGAACATAACAGCATGATGTACCTATCACCTATGTACTAGCAGTAGACAGAGCCAGGTTAAGAAGAAACCAGCACAAAACACTTTCAATCATTAACCAATCAAGGGGATTCACAAGTCTATCCTGATAAATCATCTACAAACCTCTAGACAAAGGCCTTTGCAAAGAATAAAATAAAGAAAACCAACTAAATAATGCGCATTTTGTTCTCAAGGCATATTTTATATATTTTTTTTCTAAGAAAAAATCCATAATCTTAATTAATCCAAGCATTAAAACAAAAGGAATAAAATCTAAGTAAACCTAACCATCTTTACATAACTACGTAAATAAAGAAGCGAAAGATATAAAACAAAAGAAATAAATAGAGAAGTGGTGGATGCCATAGGCATGGCTTGATCAGGAATTGCGCAAGCTTTGTGAAATGCACAATGTGCAAAGTGCAACTTGTGGGACCCGCGGGCCATGGCCCCTCTGTCAGCACAGGCATGGTAGGCATTGTTTGACAGGTCAGACCATTTAATGGGCCTGCGTGAGGGCCCCGCATCCAGAATGCGCCCTTCTTGTTGGCCAATGACTAATTCAGGACTCTTTGGCAATTCATTTAATCCCAATGTAAGAAAGGGCCACTTCATCATTCTATTCCATCAAATCTGCATCATTGAGTCACCTATATAATAATGCCAAAGGAAGATCATTATTTTCCATCTGGCATTGGATATTTGGATTGCTTTAGCCATTATAGCAAAAACCTCAATTAACCAAGTGATGCAGCTGGTTAACTTCCAGTCTTGAATGAAAAATATGTTCTTATTTATACATTTTAGCCTGGGGACAAGGAACTTCTTAATGATCAGATAGGGAGTAATTTCGAGGGAATAGTTGAAAAGCAAGTCATAGTAATCTTCTATCTTTCTGTGAAACAAGTTTCATCCAGTCACATCCTGAACCGAACATCTTTACAAACTCCTGTATAATATTATTGAGGGTTCGAAACTACACTATCACACTGAAACCACAGGGGAATTTTACCAGGCTTTCTCTCTTAGGCACGGAGGGATTATTCTGGCCCAAAGGGCTAGGAACCTTGCGTTGTCAAAAAAAAAAAAAAAAAAAACCTTGGATGCCAAAAGGCTTTTGATAAGGTAATTAGAAAGACAGAAGTTAAAAAATACTAGAGCGTATAAAAACAAAGTAAATGCTGAAGTTGCTCACACCCACCTCTTGCAGTAGTTTAGACACATAGATGGCAGATAAAGGAGTCTGTTCAGCAGTCTTTAGTACAACCGTGTTTCCACATGCCAATGCAGGCCCAACCTTCCAACCATACATCAGTAGTGGGAAATTCCATGGAATAATCTGCCCAGCAACCCCAATTGGTTCATAAAACGTATGCACAGGGTGTGTCCCATCAGCTTGAACAATGAGAGAATTAATCTTATCTGCCCAACCTGAAGCATTTTACAAGTCTGAGCATCTATTCCACCCAACCATACTGTTGAATTGAGCACAATAAATAAATAAATGCCATATAAATTATGTAAGGTCTTGTTTACAGTTTTTGCTCCGTTTTATTTTCACAATGATTTCATTTTTTTGTGGAAAATAAAACTAATTTGGGCCTATTTGGATAGGCAAACAATAGAGTAAAGTGAAGTTAGATGGACCCTAATAGTCTAAAATTTCAACTCTACCTCATTTGGATGAATCTGGCCCGATAGATGAAGTAATGTTGTGAGCCACATGCACTCCATTTCACTTCAACTCTAAATACTTTCATTTCCTTAAATAAAAGTGGATTCTACTCCAACCCTTAACTTCAAAATAATCATCCAAATGGAGTGAAGTGAAGTACTCTAGTTTAACTTCAGCCTACTTCTCCACTCCACTCTACATGTGAAATCCATCTCATTTAACTCCACTCCTCATTTATCCAAACAGGGTTTCAGTTTTTACAGCTTTCAATTTCTATTGCTCGAAAAATATCTTTGACAAGGAATTTGTTTATAGATTACATAAGACTGCATAAAATGGTTTTCTATCTTTTGGATATAAATTTATTTCTGAAAAAATTATAAAAAGTACTTTCACCTTAGAAAATTAAAATGGTTGAAAATTTTGACCCAAAAGATAAAAAATTATTGTCGAGAAAAGCGATAGAAAAAACAAACCAAGAAAATTGGCTGCGGTGCAAATTTGAACTATAGCTAATTTTCTTCACTTTCATTTTCTGGTATTCACATCCAAACAGGCAATAAGTGGACTCTGCAGTGTGAACTCATATTTGTCTTACCGGCATAATATCTGAAAAGACGCGTAAGCATTGGAACTTCAATTGTAGAAGCCTGCTCAAAAGTCTTCCCACCGTCCCATGACTCAATTGCTGCAATTTCATCATTATGCTTTTCAAGCAAATCTGCAAAGCGGCAAAGTATACAAGATCTTTCCTGCACAAAGCAGAAATCACACCGTTAAGTGTTTGTCCGTGGCATTTTCTTTTCACAGTGATTTCATTTTCAATGACAAAAAAGGACAGTCAATCTTATTTTCTGCAGTTTTCTATTTTCTAACATTTGGTGGGACAACACATTTTCCCAAAGTGAATGTATGTTTCTTCCTCTAGTTGAAGACTCAACTAAAATAGTCTTTTCCTGGAAAAATGATTTCTTCTTTATTTTTTTTTTAGTTTTTGTTTATACCTCCCTAAGGTTTGTGGGATTTGTAAATAGCCACTTGTGGTTTCAATATTTATATATACCCCTAGTTTTTTTTTTTTTTTTTTTTTTCATTTTAAATTCTTTCATGTCCCAAAATAAGTAGCCAAACAACCACATAAGTTTTTAGAGAAAAACAATACTTTTGGCCATCTCTTTATCCATACATGCACCATTTCAAAACCTTGGTTTTTTCTTTTTTCTTTTTTCGTTTTTTTTTCTTTTGTTCTAAAGCTTGTAGCATTGACTCCTACGATAGTCTATTTAGTGGGAAAATAAATCTACATGAATTCAATTCTATCAATAAGTGCCCCCATTTCATTAAATTCAAATCGATTATATATAATGACTATAAACACTCAGGCGTACAATTTTTTTTAATTATAAGCCCGACTGTTTATTGTCATTATAATCAATTTGGATTGATGAAAGTTTCGATCCAATCCATACACAACCCACTGGTGGATTGATTAAAGTTTCAAGTACATGATTAGGGTTCATGAGAGAGTTTGAGAGAGGTCATTGAAACTTGAATAATATTAATTTTGTATAATGACATACTTATTTTTGTTTAATGGACAGGGCAAAGCTAGCATTTTTATAAAAAAAAAAAAAATCAACAGAAACCTCTTGGTGGTTTGCTCATTCTCATTATGATTACTGGATTTTAGGGACCTGGAAGGTCTTAAAATGAAAAGGAAAGAAGAATTTATAAATACTAAAACCATAGGGGTTTATTTACAAACTCTATAAATCTTAGAATGATATATAAAAACACACAAAATTTTAATAGAGAAATCATTTTCCTTGGGTTTATTTGTTCAACGAGATGAATCTATCGTAGAAAGAAAACTTGTTCTAGTTTTTTGTGTCACCCCTTTTTCAGTTATTTTGTGCAATATATTTTCTTCACGAAAAAGGGGGGAAAAATGAACATCCTTTTTCAATATAGAAGATTTCAATTTCCTATTTGAGGGGTAAGAATTTAGGATTCCTCTTTCTTGCGAAAATGGAAATCGACATGAAATGGAATCCTCTCGTTGGATAAATGCACCCTAAATGCTTAACACAAACATATACTGTGAATATATGAGAATTTTACATATGGGTCCATCCTTGGCCACGGCCCTTCATCAAATGCCTTGCGAGCAGCAGCGACAGCTCGATTAACGTCTTCTGAATCAGCTTCAGCAACATCAGCAATCACTTCTCCAGTTCTAGGATCCAATGTCGGAAATGTTTTTCCTATAGACAAAAAAAAATTCAACTTTCACCACAAGTTGTCTTTCATTAAGGGACAAATACTGAAGCAAACCAAAAAAGAGTGGAAATTCCTGATATAACCGGTCTTGCATGTACCAAGTAGGTTCAAGTGGATTGAAGTTGAACGGTTCATTAGTACTAAAACCAGACAGTTCCCATGATTCAACAGGTGGTTTTGGCTGAACCAAACTACAATAAGAGGTGGTTCAATCTCTAGCTAACCTAGTTTTGTGCAAGACTGGAAAATTGCCGCTGATATATATCTTGGTCTTCCTACTGGGCTAAAGTGAGATCCAAAGCAGTTTGGTATCCGGTCGTTGAGACATTTGAGCTGAAGCTGTCTATGTGAAAGGGAAGCTACTTATATATGGGAGGAAGGTTCACATTATTAAAGGCCACTCTGTCCAATTTGATGGTTTATTACATGTCTTTGCTTTGGTTGCCAGTGATGGTGGAGGAAAAGTTGGATAGAATCAGAAGAGACATATTATGGGAGGGGTAAAGTGAGAAAAAGAAGCTACATCTTTTGAAATGGAGTGAAGTTATAAAGCCTAAATTGGTTGGGAGCCTTGGTTTTTGTAGTTTGAATTTGAGAAATTAAGCATTGTTAACTAAATGGTGGTGGCTTTTTGGGGATGAAAGAGAAGTTTTATGGAGAAGGGACTATTTCTTTTTAACTTGCTGTGAATAGATCATAGCCTTTTTCATAGAGAAAAAAAAAATCACATTTATAAGAAGCAAAAAGGAATCACCTGACACTGAATCAACAAGCTCTCCATTGATTAGCAACTTTGTATACTCTACTTCAACTGGAGGCTTGATCGGTTCTTCATTTGTAGCTGCTGTACTATACCTAAAAGCTCCTCTTGCCCAAATAGAACTTACACCTGAATCCAGATTTCGCCACAAATTCAGTACACAGCTCTGCCAAAATTACCCCCAAGAAAAAAATGAAAAGCTCATGACAAAAACCAATTTGAACATTGTATTATTAAAGGTTTGAGAGGATAACGTTAACCGAGGCAGAAACATTGATCCAATAAACCAAGACAGCCTAAACCAAATTTGAATTAAATAGTATGTCTTTGACATTTAAATCATGTACTAAAACTTCAAAGTAACAAATGCATTGCATGTAAATTTACTGTGCAAGGAAATCCTCTCAATTTATAAACACCCAATAATATCTGGAAATGTGGTCTTGGCTCTTCTCTTTGTATAACTATAGCCAATTTGCCAGGCTCCTTTTGGTGTGCTCTCTCTAATGGCAGAAATGAGTCTTAAAGAAAAGTTATAGCCCTCTTTTCTTCAGGCTCGTCCCTATCATTTATTTTTAAATTTTTTGGTAAAAATCTCTATCAATTTGGTATGCAATGAACGATTGCATCTTCAATAGCAATCATCCCTCTGTCCAGGCTGAAGGTCATGTCTTTGGTGAGAATTGCTCTCTGCCTGCCCTCGTGGAAGTCTCTGTTTCTATTTCATTCTTTGTATCTTCTCAGTGTGTAGGTTTCTCTTTTATATTTTTTCTCTCCTCCTTTTGAAGGAAATATTCATGTGCACCCATCACCCACCAGAGGGTGAGGGAGATCCAGGGGGGCAACATAGTGAGCCCGTCTTAGTTATCCATCTGAATGATCCACATATATGGGACCTCTTTAATTATATTGATCCATCGATTTTTCATTTATCTGAATGGACTGTACTGTTGGACTGAGAGTTAACTTTTTTTTTTTATATATAAAGTCGGTAAACTTATAAGCCACAAATGAAAAGGTTAGAGGCATGTGATTGACTTAAAACTTAAAAACAAATTCTCCCCCACCATAGTGCAATGAGGGATGGATACATGTGAACATCCCTCCATTTTTGCTCCTGTTGAGCTGCTGAGGGCTTTTTTGCCAATGTGAATTTTGTCTTTCCTTTAAATCTTCATTTTACCTTTTAGCAAGAAAAACATGAAAACAAAAGGAAAACAAAACAAAAAAGGAAAAAAAGTATTGTTTTTATAGCTTCAGAGCTCTCTACACATAAGACCATAGATATAATGGGATTCGTCTCAATCATACAACTAAAATTACTGTCAAATTTTGTTGAGATAGGAAGGGAACAGGAGATTCTAATACGGTGAAGGGTCTGGATTGATGATAGAAGGGGATAAGTGGGTTTTATAGGGTTGGACCATATCTAAGCCAAAAATACATAAGTATAACAAAAGTTTTTAAGAAATATGGGGAAGGAGAATTAAATACTATGGCTGAGAAAGAACTAAAATTATTGTACCTCTTAAAATGAGGTAATTTTCTCCTTTGGGTATCCCCCTTAATGGAACTTTGTGCGGAATGTGGGAGCTTTTACTTCGAGGGTATCCCTTTTGTGGACAGAGGAGATCGAGAATCCCACATCCTCTCCCTTGTGCAGACTCCCGTGAGAGAAGATTTTGATCTTGGAATGGGTCTCTTCATTTGATTTTGTGAACTTTTTAATAATATTTTGATCAGATGTAACAATAGAAAATCTAGAATTCTAGTGCTATAAGATTTTGAAGCTTATGAGAATGGTTCCTTATCCGATTGATAAAGAACATCAATTCTTACCTGGCTGCCCGGCCTCGGGTACGTCACCTCTTTCCACCCCCTTGTGCGGGGTCTGTTTTCATTTGTGCGGGCCTTCTTCCCATTTGAGTATGCTACCTTCCCGTGTATATATGGGCTCTCTTTTGGATCTCACCCCCCTTAGGTGAGAAGAGAAAAGACTTTGAAGCTTATAAAATACGCTTGGCTCTCGAAGTTGTATTACCTAAGTCAAAAGAGTGCCAAGTGCCCATGGCACACCTACATGCATGGAATCACATGGGCAGGAGAAAGAAACGGGTACAATTTAGGTTAATGTTGTCAAATCTCATTCTAATTCAATCATCTTAGGTGCCGTTTAGCATATCTACTTTTTCGGTATATTTGAGTTAAAATTGATTTAAAAGAATTTTTTTAGCGTTTTAGATAGTTTGAAATTTTTATATGAATCTATAATTAAACATCCTTAATACCTACTCTCTATTTTTAAAAAAGGGGAGATTTCAAAAAGGTATAAAATGTTTGGGTCATTTTTCGAAAAAGTACATAAATATTTCAGTTTTCAATAATTATGTCAATCAAGTCCTCTTCATAAAAATTTCATGTAAGACAAATGATCAAGTCCAATACAAACAAATTAGTGGGGCCCACTTTAACTACCTTTATGCATGGATGGTTAATGGGGATTTCCAACAATTAAAAAACTAGTTTCATTAAATGCTTAGGATCATCAAAACCAAAATGGCCTATTTTAGGGATGAAGAAGTTAAGAAAAGACAAATACATGTCATAACAAAAAGGTGTTTTTTGTCAATTCTCAAAGTACTTTTTATGAAGAGGACTTGATTGAAAGAATTATTTAAAACTTTATGCTTTTTTAAATATTTAAATCTTCATATATGTTTTGAGAATGAGTCAAAAGGTTTTGAAACTTTTCCTTCCAAGAAGTATCAGAAGGTCACTTTTTCAAAAAAAAAAAAAAAACCATCAATGTCTAAAGTCGCTTTTTTTTTTCTTTTTTACCGGTTTGGAATATAAGATATTCCTATAGGATAAGTTTTCGTGTGCTACTTTCATTGGCTACACGTTTTCCCATGTAACTTTTATATACCGACAATTTGGCCTTTTCTTTTAAAGACGGCATCACGCTTATCATAGCAAAATTATCTCTTCATAGGAGAATCTATCTAAAACAACTCTATTTTAATACATATGATCTAATTAGCTCTATTTGAAACAAATTAAACTTTCCAAACAAGGACATGGTCTTTTGGTCTCGTCGGTTTTTAAACGCTCTTTCAATATATTTTTTTTATTGCAATTCATCCCAATGATTGTTGATGATTGGATGAAAGATTGATCCATGAAGCTTGGGATTGATCATACTACATAAGAATATACTACCCGTGAGTAGTAGAATTGATTGGGATAAGAATTTTATAAATTGAACTTTATTAAAATTATATTGGTATTAATGTTTAAACGTTAAAAAATATAAAAGTTTATGAGAAGTAAGAAATTAATATAGATTTTAACTACATATCAATTAATTTAGTTTTTCTTTTATTTTTTTTTCAAGTACATTAAGCATAATCAATCTTACGAGTCTCATCTTAATTGGAGTGGAATAATGAGATTTATTGAGTATAAGCCTAAAAATTAAGCCCCATTTACAAATTGAGAAGCACAAAATAAAAAGTGCGTAATTCTTGAGATTATTTTTTAAAAGAAAATTTTAAATAATTGTAGAGACTATATTTATTATAATTTTAAATTGCCGAGTGAAATGAAATTGAGTTTCTCTCTAATCAAGAAATAAAAATCTCTCTTTTAGGTACATTTTGTTCAACAAGAGTATAAATTAAATGAGACGATTATCTTATTAATATTTTAAAATAAAAAATGATCAAAATTACCCTTAAATGATTTCGCACCTAGAAAATCTTAGGGTTATAAAATTTGAGATTTAGAGGTCAAGTTTGGAATTGGAAGGATTAAAATTGAAATTGGTTTGGTAAACATAATAACTTTAATATATATATATATATAATAACGATTGAAGAAAATTGGCTGAGTCGAACTCATTTATCTAGAATATGCCTGTGCAACCAATTATTTTTGAAAATTATATAAAAGATTTAAAATGACTTTGAAACCTTCCCGTGCCAATATAATTAATAATATTAAAATAATATAATTTATAAATAATATTTAGCCAAAATTATATTAAGATGGTAAAGATTGCAATCAAAGTTAAAACCTATAAGAATAACGGAAAAGGATAATTGGTTAATTTCAAAATGAATGCACTTTAGTTTGCTTAAAATTAGTTGAGTATTTTTACTTTAGAATTCTTTTGAAACCAAAAGAATAAACCTATAATAATAAAATTGATAAAAATGCAATAGGAAACTAAAAGACAATTATCTGAATAATATTGATAAGAGAAGTAATTTTGACACGATCTACCAACCTAACCCATTAGCGCTATAGTTAGGGATTGATCCCTAGTTGTTTTTATGGAAGGGAGGTACTTTACCACTAAGCTACCAATAGATTGGAAACATGAGCCTACTACGTAATTCAAAGTTAGAGTTCATTTTTTAATTTGTAGGTTTGAGCTAACATTTCTGTAACCCAATTAATTAATGGATTGGAATAAAGTCAATAAATGACATATGACCTCCTAACCCAACTTTACTTACCAATTTCTTAAGCTTCCAACAATTCAACTTGAATGTGACCCATTAATTAAATGTTGAGTCAACCTTTATAACTTTAAAGAAGCATTTGAATTAACATATATATCATAATTAATGAATGGGTAAACTTTAGGTTGAGGAGCACATATGCTATTGTGCACTATTCAACACAATTCAATTCCATCTCTCTATCTTTAAATTATCACTTTTTTCATTATTAACACATGTTATCTTCCTTTTGATGTGATGGTTTTGATGGGTGACATTTGTAATCAAGTTTTTTTTTTTTTTTTTTTTTTTTTTTAGCAATTTGATCAATGTCACTTGCCAATCATTAACTCCCTATCTTTAGACTATCATTTTTTTCATAGTACTTGTCATCTTTTTTATGTGGAAGTTTAAATAAGTGGCATTTGGAGTCACAACTTTTTTAATATCAATTAAATGGATAATTGTCAATCATCTATGACTTCTTTAGCTAATAACTAGGACATGCCTTTTCATTTAATTCAAATACTCTTATTCATTTTTCATTAACACTTGTCTCCCACCCTCACCCAATTTTATTTCATTTATTGAAAAGTTAGTATATCATATTAACCGAATCAAGTTAAGCCAACTCTAGTGCTGCTTGAGTCTATATTAAAGACTATATGAATTCTTTAACAATTTTCATTTCAAAGTTTTAAAAGTACTTGTTACTTTTTATGTATATATTATATTATGCGTATATTAAAAAAATAGAATATCATATAATACTATTGAAAATAATTTTTTATTATTTCCTTATAGTTTTTAATCGGTTCAATTATAAGCAAATAACCTAAATCCAAGTTAAAATATATTAATTGCTTTTAAACAAAAGGAACTCGAACTTCTTTATTTCCCAAAATAGATAGACTAAGAGTTGAATAAGGATACAAATGTGGCGTGAATCCAACTTATTGATAGAACATATTTTTGAAAGTCAATGGAGCATATTGAAAGGATTATTTTATATGTGAAAAACTACTTGATTATATTTTTTTTTTATTTTCATATATGTTTTTATGTATATGCTGATACTATTTTGAATTTTTTTAATCTCATACTTTTGAACATCTTCCATAAATATGATGAGTTCATTTTTAAATAAATCATAAAATCATTTATCAATTTAGTTTTTATATTGCAGTCATAAAATCTTATTTGGAAATGGGTGGCATAGGAAAAGGGTAGGCCTAAACTTTTTTGGAGAAATTGGATCATAGATTAAAGTAATCTCATCTTTTTTTTTTTAATTTTTACTATTTATTTAATAAATATTAATTCTTCATCATAAAAAGGGAAAAACATGAAATCATTAAAAAAAGAATATTCAAAAAGAAAAAAAAATTAAAAAAAAATCAATTCTCCAAATTCTACTAAAAAAAGGATACAGAGATTGTAGTACATGACGAGGCCAACTTTAAAACTTCCAACATGGACCATCTTTAGGAATTGGGATGGAGGGCCATATTTAGAAATTGTAACATGTAGCCCCGCCTTTAGGAATTAGAATATAAGGCCTAGTTAAAAAAAGTTTGTTGTATGTGGAACCCATATGGATAAATCACTATTTGAGATACACCTTTAAAATCATAAACCTTTAAAATTTCCTAACCATAATAGATATAATAGAATTTTGAATTTACCTAAAGAAGACTCATTTTAAATTGGTTGGATAGAGTTATTGAGCAAGGTAAAGTTGTTATATAATCTTGACTCTTTAATCTCCTATCCATATTAAATTTATTAAAGTTTTAATTAAACACACCTAAAGAAGGTTAACAAAAGTGGGTTCTCAATGTAAAATTTTAAATTTCTCTCTAATCAAAATTAGAGTTTCAATTTCTCATTGACATCAAAATTGAGCTCTAATTTCTCAGTCATCTGCAAAACTGAAGTCCAATTTTAAAATCGAGATCTATTCCCTTAATATATAATAACAAGAAAAACACGCCCGTGCTAATATAATCATAATATTAAATTTATAAAAAAAAAATTATGATCAGTTTCTTTAAAATTAAATGCAAAATGTTTGAGTCCGAGAGAGGAAAAAATAAAAGAAGTCCATAAGAATTCAATACCGAATACCATATAATTAAAAAAAAACCCATAAGCCTATGAAAATTGAAGATTAATGATCAAGAAAACTAAAAAAAAAAAAAAATCAAAACAAACGAACAATATAAACTATGAATAAAATCCAATAAAATTTGAAAGATACATAGAAATAAAATATAGAAATGAAAATCCATAATCAACTCAATAACATAAGAAATTTAAAAGAATCAAACACTCATGAGAAAAAAAAACTAAAAAATGGAGCACAGAAGGACAAAGACAAAAGAACCCACAAATTCATGAAAAGCCATCATAAAAAAATAATAAATAAAAAATAAAACCTAAAAACCCATCACAAGTGAGAAATTATAATAAAAGAAGTAAAAATAAAATGAAATAAATTTTATTAAAAAGACTATAAAAATCATATAAATAAAGATTCATAGACAATACAATGATAAAAGAAATTTAGAAAAACCAAACCAACTTATGATAATCTAATACTCAAAAATGAAAATATGAAGCCACAAAAGAAATAAGAAAAGTCCATAAAAAGAATTCACAAAGAGAACTTATATAACCCAATGGAAGTAAAATAAATAATTAATTCATAATGATAAGCAATATAAAATTTTTAAAAATAGAAAAGAAAAATGAGAATTCACAGAAAATCCCTTGATAAAAAGTGGTTTAAAAGAAAAAAAAAAAAAAAACCAAGGAGAACCCAATACCCAAAAGTTGAAAAAAAAAAGGGGAAAAAGAAAACTCACAATTTATGAAAACCATACAAATACAAACCATAAAAATATTGCAAATCTATAGAATTTTTAGAATGATGATTCTTTTGTATAATTCATATTAAAATGACATAACTAAAATTGCTCAAATAAAATATGATGAACTCAAAAGTAAATGATTTAAATATGGTTTACCTCTCAAATTGAAATGTTTAATAATTGCACCAATTGTCTCAAGATGCTCACATTTTAAAATGAATGAGTTGAACACTGATCTAAACTAAGCATGCAAATGAGACATGAGACTGTAGTAAAAAGAGACACAAAGAAATAAAAAAATTATTGAAGTTGCTCTAAAAAAATACAATGAATTTAAAAGTAAATGAATGGAAAAAATAAAAGTTCTCTTGTTGACATAGAGAAATAAAATTATATTGGAGAAAGTAGAAAATAATGATAATAAGAATAAGCTTAATTCTTTATTTAAATTGACCAATATTATTGGAGATTCCTTTTACCATTAGTTATGCATTCTTAAAAAAAAAAGTGTACAGTCAAAATCAATAGATAAAAAAGAAAGCAGACAAAAACCGAAAGCAGATTAAATAAAAAAGACTAACGATTAAATAAACCAGACAACCCAGAAATCGGCATTTCACATTCTAAAAAAAAAAGAAAAAAAATCATATAATTAGAAGAAACAAAAATAGTTGAAATTCCTTAGATTAGTGGTACTTATAGACAGTTACCTATTAATGCTCAAATGATATTGCCTTGATAGAAATAGGATGATATTGAAAGTTTCTTAATACACAAGGCATGATGGAGAGTCAAAATCACCAAAAACAAAAAAAAAAAAAAAAAAAAACTTTATTAGGAAAACTCCAGTATTTTGTATTTTTTTTATATAACCCAGAATGAGCTGAGAATTTGAGGTATCCCATAACTAGTAAGGATGTTTATCTTAATGATTGTGATTTTTAATAGATAGGGTCTGTCGTAGTGTCCCACTCCATTTACATCATGATTTATAAAAGTTAAAGCCACACACACAAAAAAGAAAAAAACCAGACTCCACCCTTTCTCCCTAGGCAAGCGTACACAGTAGCACATCAGTTATATGGAAAGTTTCCCGCCTCCTCTTTAGCTCCACGCTATTGTCGCTAGTTTTTCTTTTTCAATAATATTATCATTTTCTTATTAATTATGAAACTTATTATTTTTGTTGATCAATTCCATATATTATATATTTATTTGAGTTTAGTTTTATTGTAAAATGGTTGTCATAGAAAATTAGTGACTATATAGGAAATCATATAAACTAGTTATTTCAAAAGTTTGATCATCTATGCTTAAAGTACCATGCATAACTATGAAAATAATAACAACAGTATTTATAGGGGTCAATATTCTAAAAATATAGTTATTTTTATAAATACCTCGTAGATAAATTCCAACTCACGGTCAATATTCCAAAGTGGGGCCCGGGTCCCTTTCTCATTAACTAATTTTAAGTTTTTGTTGATAACTATTAACAAAAAGATGCTCTGTGGTGTAGTTGTAGGGTCGCGCTTTTGTAATCCATATTGTCCTGAGTTCGAGTCTCGGCACGATTAATTTACCTTGGTTCGACCTGTTTGTTAGGGTCAAACTAAATTAAATTAGTAAATTGGATGAGTCAAAATCAATTGGAAGTGATTTCAATTTGAAACCACTTTGCATCATATATAATAATAGGACAAGCTTTTCTTGAAAGAAAATCTTGGGTTTTCTTTTAGGATAAGTCCCCCTAAAGCTAGGTGTAGGTTTGAGCATTTGTCATTTACAGCAACAAAGCAAGTTTTGGCAGAATATCACTCTAGATTTGTAAACAAGACCAAGATCCTTACTAATAGGGTGGGAGTGAGGATCCTCACTCAAAGAGGTGGCAAACGGGTCGGGTTAGGTTAAAAGGATCAGACTTGTTTATTAAACAAGTTAGACACTGCTAAGTCACATTTGAGCCGTTAATTAAACATGTTAGAAACTGTTAACATGCATCCACTGCGGATTAACCCAACTTCACCCAACCCGCATAACCTGCATCCTTCTAGTGGATCAATTGACCTAAGCACAGTTCCTACTTAACCAAAGTTGACCTGTGAGCTTAACTTGAACCCAATTTCATCCAACAACTATTTGAGGTGCATTATCTATCTTTCCATCGGAAAAAAAAGTGAGGCCAAGGTCAATTAACTTTTTTATTTTCCATACATTGAAGCAATTCATGTAAACTCTATCCCATTTGTGAATGACGAAGCCGAACTTTGTTTCAAGGGCATGAGGTTGGTCACTCGGTTTTCCATCTATATAAAAGGTGGGGTCCAATTTGCCAATTCCAATTCATCATTTTTTTTTATCCCGTGAATTGAAACAATCCAACTCAATTTCAGCTCTTTTCTTATTTTATGTCATGTCTATTGTATTTTCTTCATATCTATAATCCATATCCTAAGAAAGAAGAACATATAAGAATGTTCTTCAGCAACCTAACAAAGGGCATACTCAAGAGGGGGAAAAGACAAAGAACTATTTAAACCTTTAGTCTAATACATATTTTTCTAAATAACAACTATAGAAATAGAATAGCAAAAACAATAGAAATGAAATAAATTTTTTATTAAAAAATATCAAAATAAAAAGTTACTATAAAATTGAGTGATAAGTTTCAGTTGGACAGTGGAGGCTGCAATAGAAACTGGGTATCATTAGGGTCTTTGAATTTTTGGGGTTTGGACTAATAATTAAAATTTAATGGAGAACTTAAATGGGTCATGAGAGTTAGGTGGGTTAGGTGTGCCAACTTTAACCTGACCCGTGACCGACCCTCATATTTTGTAGGTCAGTTTGTACAGGTCATATGCGGATTGGGTTGGGTCTTGACACCTCCATCTTGAATATCTTACCCATATGCGTAAATTTTAAAGAAAATATCATATTCGGTTAGAAGCACCATCTTACTTGAGTAAGTAGAAATTCAATGATTTGAATCACATATTCAAAATCTTCATATATCTTAAAATCAATAAATATTTAAGACTTCAAACTAAACCCTTTTAGGTTTAAGCCTATAGGAGTTGGAAAAATAAAATAAAATCTAGTGATGGGGCTCAAAACCACGACCTACCTAGGGCAGAATCTGTAGTGCATCTCTTTTATCAAGGAGGTATATAATGGTTTCACATCCTTTTTAGTGAGTAGATTCTCATAGGAAGAATGACTTCATTTAGACACCATTTTGGCACCTCATTTAAACATCACATGCATAATTGAAAACAAATAAACACAATCATGCTTAACCTTGTACAAATGTGCATCATTTACATATTTAAATAAATGCAAACAAACGACCCCCATTGAAAATCATTCACCACCATCCCGCATGGGATTTCCTCACACTTTTCTTTGACAGGAGTTGATCCCGCATGACAAATTACTTGTTTAATGATTTATAAAGTTTTCTTAATCATATAATGAGACTAGCTCCTATTGATAGAACTTAAGAACATCCTAAACCCAATAAGAGTTCATTTTGAGCCGTTTCAATTTTTAGACTATTTGAACTCGGGAATTACTTAGCCAGACACTGCAAGATCATGGGATTCATTGGGTGGAGCTAAAATGACACTAGAACAGCCATGTCCCAGTTGAGCAGGAACAAAAGGTAAAAACACCGAAGCACGTTTTAAAACAACTTTCACATATCTCCCTGGGTGATGGTTCACTAGCATAATGCATGGGTTTGCTCCCCACGTCTTGCCTTCGAGTTCCAAGTCCCACCCAGAATGACTTGTGTATTTGTGTTGTTTGGTCATGCTTGCAGGAGGGATAATAGTCTTGTCCGGTAATAATACCATGTGGATACCTTTTCATTTAAAAAATAAAGGCCGAAGGCATTCAAAATCAGCACTGAGAAAGCAGGAATGAAGAAAGAAAAAAAAAATCTCCACACAAGAGGTTGATCTTCCGAAGCCGTTTGAATTTTGAAAAAAGCAGAAAGGTTATTAGAAGAAAGATTAAAGCAAGAAGATATAAGTGTAAGCTGTTTCTTACCATTAAAGAATCGAGGTCGAAACGAAGGAGACAACGTACGAGAGACAATACTTGACATTCTACGAACTGCCATCCCTAACAAAATCCCAAACTTCCTCAAGCTTCAGATGCGCTTCACAGCAGCTAACAAAAATAGAAAAAACAAGAATACCAAAGTATCTGCAATATATATACACAAGACAAGGAAGAAGAGAGTGTTTCGGTGAATATATAACGATTTCAGGTTACAAGGAGGAAAGAGAGAGGGGTTGGAGCGTGTCCAACTCGTCATATGAACAAGTCTTGCTTCATATCATCCACGTCATTATCACCAAATTAGGGGATATTTTTTAAAAGCATTTTTATAGGATCCAAAATATTGTTGGAAATATAATATACTTTTTACAAAAAGACCCTTATATTTTTATGCAACCTCAAAATAACCCCTGCATTTTATGTTTTAACTTCAACCTCCCTTGACTTGTGGTAAAGGTTTGAAAACAGTACATTTTATCTTTCTCTCTCTTCCACTTTCTCTATTTGACAGTTTTGTGTTATACTATTATTAACATGAATCCTAAGATCGTGAACAGTATGATAATCACGTGTAGGATTTAATTTTAAATAAATTAAAGAGTACCTCCAGACATCCTGACGCAGAGAGCTTTCTGATCCTGCAGTCTGATGGTGTTGCTGATTGATGCTGTGATCCGTCGAGAAAGAGGTTGGGTGAATGGTTTCAGTTTCTCTTTCCTTGCCTATAAAATCTAATGTGTTGATTTTTTTGCGTACGCCTTTGTGATGGACGAAAGGCTTTGTTTTATAGGTGAGAAGAGAACCGAGTTTCTAATTAGGGTTTCCTTAGACTTAATCTCAACCGTCCATCAAGGTAGAGAATATTATGGAATACATCTCATTAAGAAACCGTTTTTAGTAATTAATAGCATATATCCTATGAAAACGGATTTCCTAAAATGACCACGTACATTCCGGAAAAGGAAATGACTTGTGGTCCAAGTAATAGACCTAAAGGTAATTTCCTTACAATTTGCCCTTCGTATTACAGCGAAAAGATTGGAAAATATTTACCATTCACGGATTTCACGTTTGAACATACACCCCACCCATCCAAATTCCAAAAGAATTGAAGCAATAGCGTTTGAAATGGCAACCGGGAAAATGATGGGTCTCTGCTGACTGAGTTCTAACTTCATAATGTGCGTGATCATCCTTGGACTCACTGGATGGTCTGTTGACAAGTACATCAACGGCCAAAATCACAACGTAAGCTAATCTCAGACGCTCATTTTAGGTTGTACTCACTGCTTAGATATTTCCTTCGCTCTAGTGTAGAGATCTCAGCGGCCATCATTTCACAAGTTGCCTCATCATATTTTCCCTACTAGTGGCAGTGACCAATGCGTGTTCTTTGTTTGTTGGGTTTATGCATCCGAGTGTTTGGAGAAGTACTAGTTTGGCAGGTGCCATCTCTTGGGCTATGACAGCTCGTGCTTTTGGGTATGTTTCGGGTGCTTGTTTGGACGTACGTACCAAATTGCAATCAGTTGATATCTGCAGCTGGGGCTTTGAAGAACTTGGAAAACAGTGCAATGGGATGCTTGGATTTAGACAAGAACAAAATTCTGTTCATCCCATTTGACATTGATTGGACTCCTGGACTCAACTCATCTTAATTAGAAGAGATGAGATTGATTTTCTAGTTTAGTCGGACCAAAAAATTCAAAGAGATTGTGATATGAAGTGTATCCAAATGTAGTTCATATGCTTTATTTTTCTTCTTTGTTAAAAAAAAAAAAAAAAAAAACCCTTTGGTTTTGACTTATTAAAATGGTTGCAACATAGATAACTGAGGAAGACGTTTGCTACGTAATGACAAACTCATATTTGGATACTTTAGATTAACTAAAAAGGTTGTAAAATTTGCAAGTGGAAGAGGGCGAAGGTAAAGGGTAATAATATAGTTTTTAATCTATTCACAAGGTGAAGGGCAAAACTGTCAAATAGAGAAAGTGAAAGAAAGAGAAAGATAAAAAGTACTTTTTTTCAAACCTTAATCATCAATCAAGGGAGGTTTAAGTTAAAGCATAAAATTTATGGGTTATTTTGAGGTTTCATAAAAACATAGGGGCCTTTTTGAAAAAAGCTAATAATATAATATATATAGGGAGGGACAAACTTGATAGGGCCCACCTAGAGCCAATCACAAGACTTGGAGGGATGGGAAAGAGACATTTTCGATGGGCCCATATATCAAGTTTGGAAGTTAGTCCCATGCCTCTAACTCCTTCATTAGTGGCACACAAATTTAATAATCTTATATTAAAGAAAAATTTTGACCTTTAATCAAGCTGTTCAATCCATTTGAATCAGTAAAAACTCAATAAATCCAGTGTAATTCAAGAAGTCTCATGTGTGTGGATGGTTCGGTTGGATCATAAAGTTAGCCCTATTATGTTAACCCTCAAAAATAGATATGCATGAATATTTCAATATATATATATATGATTATTAAATCATGAGAATATTAGAATGAAAAAAATATTGCAATAGCATATAAAAAAATTAATTCCATTTATGTAAAAATTAGTTTATTTCTCATCGCATTATTTTGATAATATTTCAAGAAAATCAGTAAATTTGAAAAAGTTTTGAGATTTTCTCGAGATGATAAGTTATCGTAAAAGACATTTATGATAATGGTCCTTATCATGGGACAAACTTAGTATTGGAGTTTCATATCCGAAGCAGAACACACGCAGAATCGACTTAAAATCTCTATACCCTCTCTTACCTTTGTGCAAAATTTCATATACACACACTGTAGCAACAAACGCCCGTGCTAAGCCTAGGCCAAAAATAAAAATATATTAAAATTTTAAGAATTATTTTAAATATTAGTAAGATAAAATAATTCTAAAAGAAAGAAATTTATTATCTTTGAATATTAGAATCTTTTAACATGTAATGAAAATAAATATAAAATAAAGTAAACTTACATAACATAACGACCTCTTGAATTTAACGGCATTGACCATTATACAAGTATGAATGTATGTCTATATAGGGGCAGCTCTCCTAAGCAAAAGCTTAGGTTAAGGTAAGCCCAAGTTTGTGGTGGGGCCCACTTGGCGACCCACATGGGGGCAGTGATGGGGAATTCAATGACTCCCTATGACCCTTCTCTTTGCAAAAAATTAGTCAAAAACCGTGGCTTCTACCATCTCCATCTAGTCTGAAAAGTTTAATGGTTAATAATCCATTTAAATCAGTATACAGTCGATCCAACGGTCCAGTAAATCTGGATCTAACCAAAAGCTAGTGGCATGTGCAATTTAGGGAGGTCGTGTGTTTGGTCCATTAGGATGGACCAAGGGTGGGCCCCACAAGCATAAGCTTACAAAATGAAATTAAGAGGTATGGTGCCCAGGATCAAAAAATATAATGAAATATGTGATTCTTTTCTTAGATATTATTGGAAAAGAACATATTTTATAGAAATAAATAAGTAGTTTACATTTATTTTATATATATATAACTTTAATGAAAAAAAAAGAAAAAATTAACTTGGTGTGGTCACATGATGTAACATCTAACGATGGGCATCATATCCTAATTCCTTCAAGGTGTGTCCAATTGGACACTGGGACCTTGCGATGTGTCATTCCGAGGATCCTTAGTGGGGTCACATGATGTAACATTTAAAGATAGGCTGATTTCCAAATATCTAAAGGTGTGTCCAATTGAACATTTGGACAGTAGGCCTTTATTGATACGGTGTTCCAAGGAGCATTGGTGGGATTACATGATGTAATATTTAAAAGTGGGCCTCTTATCTTAATTAATTAAGGTGCATCATGATGTGTTTAAAGGTGGCCTCGTCTACAACAATTATTAAATGCATGTCTCATGTCAACCCTTATACTATTTCATGTATATATTGATGGAACGCGCTCCGAGGCGCCGTGGGGCGGCTACCGGGGTCGGCGGAACGTGGGAGTCCGTCGGGTCCGGCCCTTTCGCGCCCTGGCGGGCCTGAAGCGTGCATCAACATTTCTTTGTGTGGGTGTGCCAGATTTTCTATTTTACTTGGAATTGCAAGTGGTAATCCGGAGATCAACCTTCGCAAGTAAAAAGGAAATCAACTTCTTTCAAGTTTTCCATTGCACAAATATTTAAGAAAAGAGACATTTTCTTGGTTTGCCGTGAAAGGCGATTTTGTTTGGCATTTATAGCCGATTTTGGCGTTTATAGCCGATTTACAATTCTCATCAATAATGAAAGACAAGAGTTGTGATTTTTGTCTCTTTTAGAAAAATACAAACTACAATGAAAAGCAAGAAAATGAGGATCTAACTTCTCAGGAGATTGTGGGGGACTCGTTCAGATTGACGGTCGCAAGTCATGTATGGGCTTCGCCATCATCCATGCAGATGAGAACAGAGGATGCTCTTGATTCGCTTGGCTTGGCTATAACCTCAGGTTTTTAGAGGACAAAGACCAAGAGAAGGTCCTATGTCCAATAAAAAGCTAAGTAGACGGGCTGAAAAGCCACGTCTAAGCCATTGGAGGCAGCGGGAGAAGGCAAGGACCTTGGGGGGGGTGCCCCCCAAGGGACTTTTGTCACCTTGTAGTGGTGGCCGGTGCAGAACTTCAGCAGAGTTTTTCTCTCTTTTTCTTTCTCTGGATTCTTTCCGCTCTCTTCCGATCCGATCTCTTTTTTTCTGATCCCGATTTCAATGGAATGCTCTCCTATTTATAGGCTTTTGGTAGCCATTTAGGAGAGTTTATGGGCTTTAATGGCTTTAATGGGAGGAGTTACAAGATTTATTTCTTTGATTTTGTAACTCCTTTTTCCTTGAATCTGATTGGCCGATGGAGATGAAGGGCTTTTAATCACCTTAATTACCATAATGGGAGGAGTTTCATGGGTTAAATGCCATGAATCAATTGACTTGTAACTCCCAAATGCTTGCTTCTGATTTGGCCGTCCAAAGAAATGAATTAATGACTGCAATAAAGTTAGTCAATTAACCACATTAATTGGTCGCCGAGCAGTCGAAGAGTCGCGGGCCGTGCCGTGTCTTCTGGAATTCTTCTGGCGATGATCATCGATGGATCTTCATGCTGATCGACATCGGATGAACATGTAACTTCAGACAGTGATAGCTAAGAGCGGGCCGGTGACATCTGTCCTGTCGATTTTTCGATCGATCGGGCGGAAAGTACACTTTTTTGGTCGACCGGTTGGCGATCAATGTTGATTTTGATACTTTTGGAGGTTGACCCGTGATTTTGACGGATGTCGGCGGACATGAGTCAATTTCAAGCACTAAAAATCACATTTTCAGGAAACCACAGGGGCCAAAGTGCGCGAAACGCGAAAAAGGACGGAAAAACGGGTCACCGGCGAAAAATCCGGTGACCCGGACTTCCATGGTCGCCGGCGACCATGGGCCAAGGTCGCCGGCGACCCTGGGCCATGGTCGCAGGCTGCGACCCTGGGGGTTTTTCCCCTGTTTTTGGTCCGTTTTGTGGTCTTTTTCGTCGCCGTTTTCTTCTGTATTTTTCCTGACATTTCTTCTCATTTATTGGCTTGATTTTCCTGTAGAAAACCTGATGAGAATCATTGCATTTTTAGAGTGCAAAGTTTCCAATTTTCCGGGAAAGCCGAAGACTTTGTCGCGTAGAGCTGCTGATTTTCCGCCAGAAGCTGAAACTTGGTCAAACGATGTCGGAATGACCTGAAATTTGAGGTGAAGCCTCCTGAGCAATAAATAAGACCAACCATAGGCTTTTGTTTGAGTTTTGAAGCCGTTTGGGGTCCCGTCGATGCTTCACTTGATTTTGCTGAGGGGAAAATGCCGAGCTTTGATATGTGGCCAAACAATGTCCGATTGACCTGGAATTTGACGGGGAGCCTATTGGAGTCATTTTGAGACGTTCCATGGGCTCCGTTTTGGATGTCATGGTCCCGGGTTGCTCCGCCGCCGGTAGGCTTGATTTTCTCTCGGAGCATCGAAACCTGGTCAAACGTTGTCAGAATGACCTAAAATTTGACGTGCAGCCTTTTGGAAGCATGTTGAAGCCACTCATGCACTTGGTTTGATGAGCGAAGGCTTCGGT
Organism: Umbellularia californica; assembly: GCA_028538565.1. NCBI lineage: Eukaryota > Viridiplantae > Streptophyta > Magnoliopsida > Laurales > Lauraceae > Umbellularia > Umbellularia californica. The sequence goes on from JAPQWN010000006.1 coordinate 26,746,727, forward strand.
GGTTCCCGCCGCCGGGAGGCTTGATTTTGCTGCTCGAGCATTGATGGAGGGTCAAACGTTGTCGGTTTGACTTGAAATTTGGCATGGAGCCCTTTTGAGACATGCTGGAGTCATCCGTAGGCTCTGATCGAAGTTTTGACGTCTCCGATGATGTTGCCGCCGGGAGCGCCATTTTAGCTGTCGGAGATGCGAAGTTAGGCCAAATGATTCTGAAATGGCCCGAAACTTCATGTGTACTCTTCTCTTGGCTATCTTGAAGGATCTTGCAGTTTTTGTTTGATTCTGACAAGATTTGATTTTTTGGAGAAATTGCATTGCCTATTTATGGCAGGTTGCGACTTCATGCAGCTTTCTTGATGTTGAAGAGGCAAAGTGACATTTTTGGTGTCAACAAATGCCCCCTCGAGGTACAGCTTCGAGTTGCTTGGCTTTTGTAGTCGATGTGCCTCGAAGAGATTTTTGAAGGAGAGCTTGTGCCTTGACCAAGAGTCTTTGAGCAATCTTTCCTTTGGTAGAGTAGCCTTTGAGCTTCCAGGGGAATTTTATGGTAAATGAAAGGAATTAGGGACCATCTCGAGGCAAAGTTTTGAAGATGACATCAGGGATGTGGATTTGGGCTTTTGTTTTTGACCTTGTGACCTAACAAGCTGTATGTGGCAGGTTAGGGGGTCGGGTTTTGGTTTTGATCTTGTGACCTAACAAGCTGTATGTGGCAAGTTAGGGGACCAGGCTTTGGTTGTTGGTCACTCTTTGGGACTGTGTGGGTCCATTGGAGTGGTTTGGATTTTTGTGGAATGTCAATTTCAATATTTTGGCTCAATTTGGTTTATGAGGCTGGATGGTTTGATTTTTGGAAGCTCATGGGGCTTGGAATTTTTTTTGTATGGTTCAATCAACTCAAAAGAGGCATGGAACCATTATTGTATGCTCTTGGTAAGAGGGATTTTTTTTTTTTCTGACTAAGAGCCCATTTTTTTTTTTTATAGTGCCTAGGTGGTCAAACCTGGCTCATATGGGCTAGCCCATGGGACCTTAAGCTTTTTAGGATGGCTTAGATCACATGTGGGGCCATTTTTGTAAAGAATATCTAAAGTTATCTCATTTGGATAGAGAATATCTAAAAATAGCTTTATGGGAGATAATCTCTCATATTCCCTTAATTTGGGAGAGAATATCTCAAGGTATCTTTCTTTTTGGGAAAGAATCTTCAATATCCTATTTTGTTGGAGAGAATCTCTCATTGATTGATTTTGGGAGAAAATCTCTCAAAGACATCTTTCTTTTTGGGAAAGAATCTTTCTAATTCCTTCTCTTTTGGTAAGGTTACTAATTAGTAACACTTACCTTTCTTTTTTGTTTCCTTCTTTGATTTGCTCTCTCCTATACAAGCAAAGGAAGGTAGGATCTCTTGCTCTTATTGCTTTCTTTTGCAACAATCTCAAGAGAGCTCCAAGACCAAGAGTTCTTCTTCTTCAAGGATCTTCAAGCTTTTTCCTTCTTCTTCTCCATCAATGGCTTCAAGTAAGTTTTCTCTCTTTTTCTTTCAAGAAAACTTTATGTAGAGAATAGGATGGTAAAAAAAGAAAGTTTCTCTTTTTTTTTTTTTTTCTTTCTTTTCTTTCTATTCTTCTTCTCTTTTTTTTTTCTTTTCTTTTCCACGTGATTTCTGTTTTTTTTTTTTTTTTCACGTGTGTCTCTTTTCTCTTATATATATATATATATATATATTTTTTTTTTTTTGGGCCGTACGGACAGATCCGTACGGATCTGGTCCGTACGGCCACGTGGCCTGTGGGCCACGGCCTGATGGGCCTGATATTTTTTTTTTTTTTGCTGTTTTCTTTCTTCTTTTTTTTTTTTGAGAAAGTTTCTTCCTTTTTTTTTTGTTCTTTTCTTTCTCCCCCTTTTTTTTTTGGAAAGTTTCCCCTTTTTTTTTTTTTGTGCTCATCATGATAATGCGTTTTTTATGCAAATCTAGATGTTCATGCATGTACTTTTTGTAGATTGAGCATGATAGCATACCTGAAAATCTTTGCAAATTTGAGAATTTGGAGCTCGCAGCGATGTTGAGCCCTTCTTGATTTTGCGGAGATTTTGAGGTTTCGAAAGTTTGTAGTTTCGGAGCTCGCAGCGATGTTGAGCCCATCTTCAAAACTTTCTGTTTCTTTCGGGGTATTTCCCTTTTCTTCGGAATTGCCCCGGAACCATGCCAAAATTTCGCCAGATTTGCTTTTAGCGAAATTCTGTCATTTTGATGATGATCTTTTTTTTTTTTTTTCTTTTCTAACCTTTGCAGGTGGTTCCTCCAGAACGAACAAGGGTAAAGAGCCTGCTACAAGCGTACCTCGTCGATCCGCCAGATCTTCTAATGTGGCCGTTCAGCAGGCCTGGGAGAAGGTCCAGTTTGTTGAGAAGAACTTGGAAGAGTGCGATTCCCTCAATCGCGATGAGATGAGACAGCGATTGATCGCTCTCAAGGATGAGGAGTTCTATAAGATCATGGTAAGCAGCCGTCCTTGGGTTATGGACGATCTGAGGGTTTTGCCCAAGCCTACCTTCTTCTTTGGAGATGCAGTCCTTGACGACTTGACATACCAAAGGAGATGTTTTCAGTTCTCTTACACAGCGGATGGTGAGGAGAGAACTATTTCTACCCGGTCGTCTTTTGATCGGACCATCTCGATCCTAAGCCTTTCTCCCACGTGCCCTAAGAGGGAAGATCCTCCGAGCTGGGTGAAGAGGACCAGTGTGATCAAGACCGGGGTTTTTGTTGGTGGACCTTCCGGTCTTACAGAGAAGCCACCTGTCCGTATGGACGTGTTGATGCCAGCCAGCGGCTACCAGGGCTCTGATTATCCGTCGGTCGATTTGAGACCGGTGGGCCTTGGCGTTTTCAGCGGTGACGGCAGTACTTGGGTGAAGCCTTTTCGACTTCGTGGCCGTTTCAATGCTGACTCCGATTGGAAGTCATGGACTGACCACACCTTGCTGATTGGGGGCGCCGTTTTGAAGGAAGCCGGGATTTTTGGCGCGGTCCGCGCTTTTAGGGAGACCGTGACTTTTTCCGATGATGCCTTCATGGCTATGTTGGAGTCTTTCTTCTCTCAGACCAATACCTTCGTTGTCACGAACGGTGAGATTGGTTTTTCTCTGAAGGAGTTGAGTGCTATTACTGGATTGCCCATCCTTGGCAAACTCTATGAGGAGTTCATGCCGATTGACAGCGTCCTTGAGGAGCAGTCAGATGAGTTCAGGCTCCTATACTTTCAGCTCGTCGCCTTCTATGATTTTTTGAAGGAGGGCTCGAAAGTGAGATCCAGCAGTTGGAAGAGTTATGGCTCTTCATTCTTCAACTTCTTTGATAGCAAAGAGTCTTCTGATAGCATGACCCGGGAATACAGGAAGAAGACTTCGGCCATGCAGGAAGAGTTGAAGGGTTTCTTCGCGAGCACAGATGTCATTTGTTCTGACATTGCACTGCGGAGAGATCTTGCTGTTTACCTCACTTATTGGCTAGGTGAGGCTGTGTTTGCTGGTGGAGATGGGACGCACATCAGGCCGCATTGTATTTTTCCGGCTTGTCATATGGCGTTTGGAGAGCGGCTTGCTTTGGTGCCTGCTCTTTACTCCTACTTGTGTACCAAACTGCAGGCTGCTGCTTTCTTGGTTCGGCTTGGGCTCCCTATGAATAGGGTATTTTCAGCCCATATCTTTTATTCGTGGTTTGTATACCACTGTCCTGGCTTCCACCAGCTGGGTACTGCACAGGATGATGATCCTCTGATGATTCGATTGGCTAAGGGAAAAGCCATATCTGAATCACTTTTGTTTGCCCGCATGAGGATCCAACGGTTCAGGGACGTCGAGATGGGGCAGTCTTCAGTGAAGCTTTCTCCGGAGTTGCGGAAGAAGGCTTTTGATTTTGGTGCCTCCCGAGACTCTACCAGAGCAGGGTCGGGAAGGCATTACCCTTTGACCAATGCAGAGAAGGAGTGGCTTTTCAGCATACGAGTCGGCACGATGGTGTACCGCAGACATCTTTTCGTCGACATCCAGCCGTATGTACCTTCTCGCTTTGCGCTTCAGTTGGGCTTCTCTCAAGGCGTTGTTGGAGCGCCTTCGAGTATGGTGAAGCGTTTTGGGGGTTTGCAGGATGGCAGAAATGCATGGGCTTTTTATAGTGCTGAAGACACTACTGCCACGATTTCTTATCCTGAGCTGTCGACTTTCCGAACTGCCGGCTTCACGAAGTGGTTCGCGGAGAGCTTTTTGGCATATCGGGGGCTTTCCAAGAAGGAGCTTGATATAAAGCTGTCTTCGGGGAAAGGTACTGGAAAGTCGGATGGCGTCCGGCGAGAGGAAGTTTGGGCCTTCCTTTCTGGAGAGAAGCATAAGATAGGCTTTCTCGGTGACCAGGGCGTCATTGGTTCTGAAGCTGTTCGGGAAGTACCTGATGAGGCTTTGGAGCAGCTAGAACAGGAGGAAGCTAAGCTCGACGCTTGGATGCAAGCGGCACAGAGGCGAGCTTCCGCGGAGTCTACTGGCGAGAGCAGACATCCAGTGAGGAGCCAAGTGAGAAACCTGACTCTGATAGTGGGGCGGGTTCTTCTAGGAAGCGAACCCGTAGAGGTAAGAAGAGGAGGAGTCATCATCACAGCGAGGGGCCACATGAGGACTCTCCTGACATGGAAATCCCTCTTACCATCAACGAGGAGGTGCCAGAGGCTGTCGACGAGCCTCCAGAGAAGAGGAGTCGTGGGGAAGAGACCATTGGTGAAGGTATGATTCTTCCTTTTTCGTTTTCTACTTCTTTCATGGGGCTTTCCATGTTCTGATTTGTTTTCTCACCCTGCTGCTGCTTTTTTTTTTTTTAGGAGAGGATGAAGACTTGGCGATGCCTGAGGTTCCGACCGATGAGGCGGTGATGGAGCCGGTTATGGCATCTGAAGAAGAGCCGAGGGACTCTGGAATGATTCCAGAATCTCCAATTGGTATAACTTCTTTCGCTTTCTCTTTTTTTTTTTTTTTTTGCCTGCGACTTGATTTGCTAACATTTCTCTTGTCAGCTGACTTGCCACAGGATTCCGATGACTTTGAACCATCAATGGACGCAAATGTTGATGATGCTTCTGATGAGTTCATGGAGGAAGAGAGTGTTCCGCCAGTCGTCGAAGAAGGTACTTTGTAGTGATGACCCTGATGATTTTTTTTTAACAAGATCATATTCATACCTTTTTGTGTTTCATTTGCAGGTTTTGAAGTGACAGAAGAGAGTCCATCGCCTTCTTCAGAACCAGAGCAAGGGATGCCAGAGGTCGATCCGGAGGTAGAGACTCCTACAACCAGTTCTGACGCGATAGAGAAGATACCTCGTGCTGAGATTCCTTCTCCAGTGGCTCCAAGTGGAAAGAGTTCTTTTGTTACTCTTCCAATGGGACATGACATGAGCAGCCGATCAGCGGAGAAGGGTGAATCTTCATCCAGTTCATCTCTTCAATTTGCGAAGAAGGTGCTGGCTCGGGTTTTGAGTTCTTGGGTCAAGACTCTCCTTTCTGGACACTTGGAGGCAGGATTTGGCATGATCCCACATGTACAGGAGATTCTGACCGACACCGAAGAGGTTGGTCTGGATGTCACAGGTGCCAGGGCGATCGTTGATAGGATCATTGCACTGGGTGACAAGTGGTTTGAGACCATGGATTTCCCTGACGACCAATTCTTCAAGGAGATGTTCTTGGACCCTGCTGATAAGGCTAAGTCTGACCTGAATGAGGCTACACAAAGCAGGAAGCAGGTAGTCCGAGAGAAGAATAAGGAAGAGCTAGTCATCCTTGGATTAAAGCGCGACCTTGACATCCTTGATGGAGAGGTCGAAATGGCCAGGAAGCATCTCGAGCATTTGAAGGCACAAGTTGATGCTAAGTGGACTGCTATAACAGAGGCTCGTGACAGGGAGAGTACTCTGATTCGCAGGGTTGCAGATGCCGGTCAAGTTCTTGAGAGGAGGACTCTAGAGAACGAGCAATGGCAAACTGCTGGGGAAAAGCTTCCCGGTGTAAAAGAAGGGTTACGGTATTCGCCAGCATCTCATGGTAAGTTCCTGAAGAAGCGTGCCTTGGAAACTCTGACGGCTGATGCCAAAAGTTTGCTTGAGGAGCTGAAGCTTTGGCTGGAGACCATTTTTGGCTAAGCTCCTGATTTTTTGTAGCAGAAACTATTCTTCTTTTTTTTGGTACCACATGTATATTTTTGGTACTCTTTTTTTTTTGTGTAGTGCTTGTGAACACTTTTCTTTTTTTTTTTGGTACCACATGTATTTTTTGGTACTTTTCTTTTTTTTTTTTTTTTGTTTTCCCTACGCTCACTCAAATCTTTTTATGATGAAAGCAATTGCTAAATGGGATTTGATCAAAAGCTTTGTCATTTTGTGAAAATCTTTTGTCAAATGGTTGTTTTGGTAGGGGAAACGAATTTGGCATGAAAGCCGGATTTTTGTGGCATTTACAGCCAGTTTGGTGGCATTGATAGCCAATTGGTGGCATTTATAGCCGGTTTGGTGGCATTGATAGCCAATTTGTGGCATTTATAGCCGGTTTTGACATGAGAGTTAGGTTTTTTTTTTTTTTGTGTGTGGCATTTGTAGCCGAGTTTTTTGAAAACCGAGTTTTGTTTTATTGGCATGAAAGCCGATTTTGGCGTTTATAGCCGGAAATTTTTGTTTTGGCATTCATAGCCGGATTTTGGCATTTATAGCCGAGTTTTGGTTTTCAAAATGCAGGTATCGACTAAATGTCGCCTCCCCGCTGAATGGTCTTGCAAGTATCGATGGAATGTCGCTTCCTTGCTCATTCGGTTTTGCGAGTATTGATAGAATGTCACTTCCTCGCGGGTTAGGTTTTGCAAGTATCGATGGAATGTCGCTTCCTCGCGAATTGGGGTGCAAATATCGACTAAGCGTCGCTTCCCTGCTTTTCCCAAAACTTTTGGTTTTGCGGGTACTGACTTGATGTCGTTTCTCCGCGATTTTTGAAATTTGAGGTTTTCTCGAACCATTTGTAATTTTGGGATGTGGATAGCAACTGATATGTTACATCTTCACGATTTTTGAAATTGGGTTGTGGATATCAACTGGTTTGTTGCTTCTCCACGATTTTAGGTTTTCTCGAACCTTTGAAATTTGGGTTGCGGATATCAACTGATATGTTGCGTCTCCACGGTTTTTGGATTTTGCAAGTATCGACGAAATGTCGCTTCCCTGCGATTTTGGGTGCAAGTATCGATGGAATGTCGCATCCTTGCTTTTTTTTCAAAATTTTTGTTTTGCGGGTACTGACTTTGATGTCATTTCCCCACGATTTTTAAAAAACCATTTGTTTTTTTGTTTAAAGACACGAGGGTCGTAAATTTTGACCTAGAACCATTTGGCGGTAAAAGGTAAGGTGTACTAGGGTGGAAATCCCTGAATCCGGATTTTTGTTTCAAACCATGAATTTTGGTTCAAGGATTGAAAGTTTTGGTCAAGTCAGGGAGAGGCTCCTAAACTTGGATTTTTTTTTTTGTTTTTGAACAATGAAACAATGAAAGTAAGCATTGTTTTTTAATCTCTAGAAATTTTGACATTTGATATGAAAATTCTAAAGAGAGTGGGTTTGACGAGCGAGTACCTGAGAACAGGTTTTGGCCATACAGGCATTGCTCTTACCCAGTTGGGTAAGTCTTCAAGGGTAGTACCGCTTCAAGAACTTGCCGTTGATAGGCAGCATACATCTGTCGCCTTCCATGTTTAGGAGGGCATATGCGCCGTTGGAGAAGACCTTGTCGATGACGTAGGGTCCCTCCCATTTTGGTTCAAATTTGCCTTTGGATTTGTGTGCGAAGACCATTGGTCTTTTTACCGCAAGAACCAAGTCACCCTTTTTGTAGGCGCGTTGCCGGACCCTTTTGTCAAAAGATCCTGCCATGCGTGCTTGGTAAAGTTCAATGCTTTGTCGAGCTTCGAGCCGTCTCTCGTCGAGATTGTCCAGCTCATGGAGTCGCAATTTGACATTGCTTTCTTGAGTCATGTCATTTTGTAGAGATACCCTCAGAGAAGGAATTTGTACCTCTAGGGGCACGACAACTTCGCATCCATAGACCAAGGAGAATGGTGTGCTATGGGTTGGTCCTCGAACGGTGGTTCGATAGGCCCACAAAGCTTCAGACAGTTTGTCGCTCCAGTCTCTTTTGTGACTAGAGACCATTTTCTTGAGGATTTTGCAGAGTGTCTTGTTGAAGGCTTCTGCTAATCCGTTTGCTGCCGGATTATATGGAGTCGAAGGACAGCTTTGAATTTTGTATTTGTCGCAAAACCTGTAGAATCGATGATCCCGGAATTGTGGTCCGTTATCATGGACGAATCTCTTGGGTATGCCGAAACGACAAATGATGTTGGTGCGCAGGAACTGAAGAACTGATGAGGTCTTCATTTCGTTGAATGCAAATGCTTCTGACCACTTGGAGAAATAATCCGTTGCGGCGAAGATGAAGCGATGACCTTTGCTTGAAGGGGGAGAGATAGGACCTATGATGTCCATGCCCCATGCTTCAAAAGGCCATGAGATTGCTGTAGGATGCAGCCATTCCGGAGGCATGTGAATGTAATCTCCGTGAACTTGGCATAGCTGGCAGCGTTTGGCAAATTGCATTGCATCAGCAGCCATGGTAGGCCAATAGTAACCTAACCTTTTTATCTGGTCATAGAGCTTAGGACCTGCCTGATGAGCTCCACAAAGACCAGCATGAACTTCTTTAAGTGTTTCTTCGGCCTCTTGTTGTGACAAGCAGCGTAGAAGTACTCCGTTGAAGGATTTCCTGTAGAGGATTTTTGAAGGAATATCCAAATGAAAGTTTGGGGCTCGCCTTTGTATGCTTACCCGTTCTTTTGGATCTTCAGGTAGGATACGAAGTAAGGTATTTCTTTTGGAGACGAGGGTTCTTCTGGGTCAGGATGCCACAAGTCTGTATTATCGGACGATTCCTCTTTATCATCAGAGAAATCATACCAATTGGATGAGCTTCCTGGATCTTTGTCAGGTAACTCTTTAAAGAGATTTCCAGGGAGATCGATGTCTTCGTGGACTTTAGATGTTGAGGCTTGGTCGGTAAAACGACTTTTAAGCCTTTGTGTCAACTGTCTCAGAGGAGTGTCGGGATCATACTCTAACCCATATGAAGACTTTTCTACATGACCGTAGAGTCTCCAATCTTCCAGCTGGCTTTTGGTCAAGGCGGGCTCCAATGGCGTGAGAATACCGCGTCTTTCTCCCAAACCGACTGGGTTTTGAGCGTCATAGCCCATTTTCTTCATAATTGCTTGTGCCACAGGACTATATAGAGATAGCTGAGGCATACCTTCATTTTGGAAAGGTTCCAGCATGGAATTTGATGAAGAAGCGTCCGATCTATGGAAGAAGATAGGCCTTTGCTTTGGTGATGTTGCCGGAACAACAAAGGTAGCAGACATAGGGTCTTCTACATCAGCAGGTGTCTCCATCGGAGTGAGAGCAGGCTGAACTTGCTGAGTGTCAGCTTGGCTTGACGATGCATCGTCTTCGGGCTCTGAGTCCGAGTCTGTGTCTTGCATGATAGACACGAGAGAGACAACAAATTTGCCCCCAGGCTTTTGTTTCGCCTTCTTCACTTTAGTCGTGATGACCAAAGGTTTTGAATTCTTGAGGGAGATAACGAAGGGAGATTGACTACTCTCTTCTAATTTGCCGGAGGGTTTGTTTTCTTCCTGTGATTTTTGAGGAGCCTTGCCTTTATCTTTCTGGAGATTTTCAGCAGGGGGTGCTATTTCCTCTTCTTCTTCTTTTTCGCCTTCATACATTTGGGAGTCTGCGAAGTGGACTTCTTTACCTTTGAAGGGTTTCCTGTCCGCAAAGACTCGATGTACCATGCCGTCGTCGCCGACAAACTTGATGCATTGATGTAGAGTTGAAGGAACAACACCATTCTCGTGTATCCAAGGACGTCCGAGAAGGATGTTGTAGCATGAGGGGGTTTTTATTGCATACACAGTGACCTCAGAGATAAGATCACCGATTTGCAATTTGAACCTGATTTTGCCGATAGGCCTTTGAGTGCTCCCATCGTATCCAAAGATAGATACAGATGTGTGGCTTAGCTTGCTGGGTGGGATGCCCAACTCTTCAAGAGCCGAAGTGGAGATAAGGTTGAGTGCAGAACCTGGGTCGATCTGAACTCTATGTATCGGCATTTCTTTGATGTACCCTGTGAAGTACAGGGGTCGGTTGTGCCTTGCTTCGCCAAGTAGGAGGTCTTCCTTAGTGAAGGCGATGGTTGCACTGGCCGCCTTTTGAACCGAGAGGCATTGGATGCATGATCCCTCAGTTTTCTTTTCTCCCTTTGAGGAAGTTTCGGAGTTTTTGACCCGGTAGTCCATTTCAATTTGGAGGACTTGCGGGGCATGTTTGTCGACATCCTCATTCAGTTTTTGTAATTCTGAGATGAGATTATCACGAGTGCGTGGAGACATTCGTAATAAATCCAGGATGTGAAGACGTGCAGGTATGTGTTTGAAGTGCTCAACCAAGTCATACTTGAAAGCCTCCTTAGGGCCTGCATGTTCATCATTGTTGCCACTGGGGGCGCTTACAACATCTTTTCCCGAAGGATTTACATAAGTAAAGGAAGATTGGTTGTAATTTTTGTGGTAGTCCCGGCCCGAACGGGTGCCTCTACCAACTTCGAGAGCTTCTTGAGAAGGATCTTCGTTTGGAAGATCGTCTTCAGGATCAAGAGGCTGTCGTTTTTCATCTACTGGGGATGTATCTGCAGCAGAGTTACCATCCTCAGTGATTGTGTTGCACGGAGCATTTTCCGGAAGCAAGTCCTGAACAGCATCCAGCAGCTTTTCTTCTTCGTTGACCCATCCATCACCCCCAGTTGGGTTTTCTTCATGATGATGAGTCGGGAAGAATGTGTATCTTGAAGTCACAGTCTCAGGAGAAGAAACCTGAGAGGGTGTCATCTCTGTGAAAGTCACGTGAGACGAGGTAGCTCCAGAGGATACATTGCTAGGCGTTGTCGGAGTGTAGGTAATCTCATCAGACGACGCTTCAGAAGAGCTATAGTCCTGATATATTACATTACAGGAAGCTCTGATAGGAGATGTTGCCTGCTCGGAGTCAGACTCATCCTCGGATGTAAGAGGATCGTCAATCCAGCAATGTTCTTCATTTTCAGGAGTTGAGGGAGGAGGTACCTGATGGGCTTCAGGGACTTCCGGCTCTGGATTGTGAGGAATCTCGTTGACGCGGTCTTGCTCTTGTTCTAGAGCGAGACACTGCAAGATCCTTGCATATTCTTCAAGATCAGGCATGGGAGCCAGATCCTCTTCTTCGTCTTCTCCGTGTGGCTCAACATAGTTGATTTCCACTGGAGCAATGACAGGTGCTGGGTTAACAGCATCTTCTTGTGCAGCCTCTTGGTCTTCTTCATCATCAGACCAGGATCCTTGTGGTTGCAAGGGGTTATACCAGATTACTGGCATAAGGTGAGTTTCAGGAACCCATTCTTCATCGGAGAGATATTCTCCTGTTTCAAGAGATTCCTCCCACTCGCCGGTGTAGTTGGGCTCGAATCCATCGTCGGTGTCGCTAGACTCGTATCCATCAATGGAGAATCCAACTACCGAGTTGCAAGAGTATGATGCCCCCTGCATGGCTTCTTTTTTGAATTGAGGTGGCATGAAATCACTGAGAGTGAAGTTTCTTACCGCCTTTGAAGTCTCTGGAAGGGACGTTTTTGTTGCCCCGAGTGAAGTGGTAGAGGAGGCCTCTGCCTTTTCATGGACTTCTTGTTTTGGCTGGGTCTTCTCTTGCCGTTTGAGCTTGAGGAGATGTTTCTTGGCTTGCCTTCGCTGCTGAGCGGTCGGCTTTGTTTTGACGATCTCCCAATTTTCATCTTCCAGGAGATCGGGATGTACCCATATGGGTTGTCCGTCTGGTGTCGGGCAAGGAACCAACACTTCGGACGTTTGAATTCTATTTATCACCTTGAAGGAAGTAGTGATCTTCTTCTTCGGTGATTTTGGTGTTTGTCCACGTGACACCATGTTGACGGAGGCGGGCCATAATTTTTGTCAAAGGTGATGACTCCGTTTTTCCACATCTCGTTTATCTTCTCTCTCACAACAAAGCATTGATTGAGAGGATACGAGACCATCTGGTGGTATCTTTTAGGGTACTTGCAAAGAGGCGAATCTTGAGTGCCGTACCTTTTAGGGTACCAATCGAAGGCCGTACCTTTTAGGGTACTTGCAAAGAGGCGAATCTTGAGTGCATCTTGATCCGCGATAGCTCCCGTCAAGATCTTGAAGTGGATGACGTGCTGTCTGGCCGATCCTTTCCCCGTATATGTTTGGAGAGTAGGATGTTTGAATTTTGTGGGGAACGGGACCGAGTCCATCCATAAAGGATATGGTGGCTTGATCCCATGCTCTTTGAGTATATCCTCTTCTTTTGCTTTGGCGAGGATACTGTCTACGTCCTTTTTGGTAAGGGCGCGTGACTCATTTTCTTCTCCATTTTCCTCGTTATTGCCATGATTCGGAGGAGGCTCATTGTTCACCTGATTTTGGATGACAAGGAGAAGGTTTTCCATCAGAGTTTCAATCCTCTGCTGGCCTTGTTCCAACTGCTGAATGCGTGTGAGCGCATCATCTCGAGGTGGATTCTGAGGTGGCGGCTCAGAACTTGTAGCCAAGACGTTCATCCCTCGGGATTCGAACGAAGAAATCGTCCTGGTGACCGAACTGGGGCTCATTCTTTTTGATGAAGAGCTTGATGAAGGATTACTCTCCCGTCCTTGGCTGGAAGGGGCAGGAGATTCTTCGGGATGTCTTTGTGTCCTGGTGATGCTATGGGTCACCGGACGTCGGACATGGATTTTTGATGCTGACCTTTGGCGTCTTCTGGTTTTTCCAACCATATGGACGGCAGCAACTTGGTCGGGTCTTTCTTTTTCGACCCATTTGTGGGAGACTTGAAGTGTAGGAGGCTGGGTCCGTTGCTTCTCTAGTCTCTTTTGTCGATATGAAGCACGGCGGCGTGCTCGACGAGCGATTTGAGCTTCAGTTAGCTCTGGCTGGGCTCTGACGATGAAGGATGTGCTCCCTCGGGCGCAGCAGCCGAGCCTGTCTTCTTTGTAGCTAGGCAAGGACAGGATCCGGACCCGGTCCTTTGCCTGTTGCAGCGAAGCTTTGAACCTTTCGAGTTCGGCCCCTGTAGAGATGAAGGGTCGAACTGAAGGAGTGTAGGCCTTAGCAGGTGCTTGGAGAGGCCTGGTGATGCGTGATCTGATTCTGGGCTTGTGGGAGCAAGCCGGTTCATGCTGGGTCAACTTGGGAGTCAGGTTGGAGATGGGTCTCTCCTCTTTCATGTAGGCAAGAGGGTAGAACTGGTTCTCCTTGAGTGGGGCCAGGTATGCTGGCTTGGTGGAGGTTTGAGACCTCCTTTGTTTTGGGGAAGGTCTTGGAGACCAAGTCTTGGGATAGACCTGGTTGTTTGTGGGTCGAGGCTTCGCGGGGGTGCCGCGGGCTTCGGGCTTTTGGGCTTTCGCCTTTGGTGTCATGAGAGTGACACGTTGAGAGGCGATCTTCTGCTTTTTGGCAGGAGCAGCTTGTTCTTCGGGAAGTGGGAATGGTCCCAGTGTCCCGAAGACGATGGTCCGGGGAGTCGAGGTCGACCCTGAGTTCAGAGAGTTGCCGAGGGAGTTGACGCTTCGGCAGCTGGCGGGGCGCTTGTAAGTGCGCTCGGTTTGCTTCTGTTGAAGCATGAGTTGGTGCTTGTTCTCATCGAAGATAATGGTTAAGGCTGCCATTGTTAGTTTCGAAAAAGTTCTGAAACAAGACCACATCCATTAGTAATCACAAGAATATAATGATCATAAATGGGAATTTCTATGGTTGTCTTTTCAAATCGCTCAAGGGATATAACCCAAGCGACATGAAGAAGGCAAAAAGCCATAGATGGTACAATTGTTCTGACAGCAAGTATGGTGAGCCCAGAATGAGCGTTCCAGTGACTGCTAGAAGCAATTGTAAACCTAAATTCGACTTATCGAGAAGCAGGGCTTGCTCGAGATAAGAAGAATATAAGGTAGGAGTTACAAATGTGCCGGTCACAGATACAGTAGACCCTGAAAGGGCGTACCAGTACTGCTATGCACAAATGTTGGAGATCGCATCCATGAGATGGGATTCTTTGTTTTGAAAGGTCAGAAATGGATTCGTCAAAGAGAGCAGGTGGCATTCCGATTCAAATACGGGCTCAACGATTTCCGCGAGCGCCAGTACTCAGAAGGGAAGAGACCACAATTTCTCGAATCTGAATCCAAAAGTGACGAGTTTTTTTTTTTTTTGAAATGTCAAGATTGGTTCCATCAAGGAGAGCAAATGGTATTCTGATCTGAACACGGTCTCGACGATTTCCGCGAGCGCCAGTGCTCAGAAAAGAAGAAACCAAAATTTCTCAGATCTGAAATCAAAAGTGACGAGTTTTTGGAGATTTTTTTTTTGAAATGATTTTTTTTTTATTTTTTTATTTTTTTTTAAAAATATATTTTTATTTATTTATTTTTTATTTTTATTTTATTTTTGAAAATTTTTGTTTTTTTAAGATTTTTTTTGAAAATCTTTTTTTTATTTTGATTTTAATTTTTTAAGATTTAAAGACGAGAGAGTACGCATAGGCCTCCTAACCCGGTCTTATGAAACCTCAATTGATAGAATTGCCCCCAGGTAAGGGTAGGATTACTTAATGAACCCGTTTGGAGGACCCTTGCCTAGAACAGTCAAGCTGTCTCCACACTCTGGACAAGGCTTTTCTTGAATCAATCGTGATCAAAGAACGCAATTGGTTTAACCTTAGTGGTCTATGTCCTTTTTTTTTATAAAAATCCCAAATAGACTCATCGAAGAGAAACGATGGCCCAAAACCTTAGTCGAACGGGCTCAACATTTCTGCAAGCACCAAAGAACGATAGGATAGGATCAAAGTTTCTCAATTTTGAATCCAAACTAAGAAAGCTGATTTTTTATTTATTTATTTTTTTTTGAAATCTCTAATGAACTCATCGAAGAGAAACGATGGTCCAAAACCTTAGTCGAACGGGCTCAACATTTCTGCAAGCACCAAAGAACGATTGGATAGGATCAAAGTTTCTCAATTTTGAATTCAAACCAAGAAAACTGATTTTTTTTTTCTGAAAAGAGAAAGAATGGAAACAAACTCAAAGAAATAGAAATTTCCAAAAAATCCCATCTCATTTTTTTTAGGATGCAAAATCCAACATAGGCTACCAGCTAGAAAGTAGCCAAGGAATCCGGAAAAGAAGTATAAGCATAGAGCAAAAAGTATGATATGCAAATATTTCATTTCCAAGCACCGTGTTCTCAAATGAACGAGTCCCACCGGGTGCCACAGCTTGATGGAACGCGCTCCGAGGCGCCGTGGGGCGGCTACCGGGGTCGGCGGAACGTGGGAGTCCGTCGGGTCCGGCCCTTTCGCGCCCTGGCGGGCCTGAAGCGTGCATCAACATTTCTTTGTGTGGGTGTGCCAGATTTTCTATTTTACTTGGAATTGCAAGTGGTAATCCGGAGATCAACCTTCGCAAGTAAAAAGGAAATCAACTTCTTTTAAGTTTTCCATTGCACAAATATTTAAGAAAAGAGACATTTTCTTGGTTTGCCGTGAAAGGCGATTTTGTTTGGCATTTATAGCCGATTTTGGCGTTTATAGCCGATTTACAATTCTCATCAATAATGAAAGACAAGAGTTGTGATTTTTGTCTCTTTTAGAAAAATACAAACTACAATGAAAAGCAAGAAAAGGAGGATCTAACTTCTCAGGAGATTGTGGGGGACTCGTTCAGATTGAAGGTCGCAAGTCATGTATGGGTTTCGCCATCATCCATGCAGATGAGAACAGAGGATGCTCTTGATTCGCTTGGCTTGGCTATAACCTCAGGTTTTTAGAGGACAAAGACCAAGAGAAGGTTCTATGTCCAATAAAAAGCTAAGTAGACGGGCTGAAAAGCCACGTCTAAGCCATTGGAGGCAGCGGGAGAAGGCAAGGACCTTGGGGGGGGTGCCCCCCAAGGGACTTTTGTCACCTTGTAGTGGTGGCCGGTGCAGAACTTCAGCAGAGTTTTTCTCTCTTTTTCTTTCTCTGGATTCTTTCCGCTCTCTTCCGATCCGATCTCTTTTTTTCTGATCCCGATTTCAATGGAATGCTCTCCTATTTATAGGCTTTTGGTAGCCATTTAGGAGAGTTTATGGGCTTTAATGGCTTTAATGGGAGGAGTTACAAGATTTATTTCTTTGATTTTGTAACTCCTTTTTCCTTGAATCTGATTGGCCGATGGAGATTAAGGGCTTTTAATCACCTTAATTACCATAATGGGAGGAGTTTCATGGGATAAATGCCATGAATCAATTGACTTGTAACTCCCAAATGCTTGCTTCTGATTGGGCCGTCCAAAGAAATGAATTAATGACTGCAATAAAGCTAGTCAATTAACCACATTAATTGGTCGCCGAGCAGTCGAAGAGTCGCGGGCCATGCCGTGTCTTCTGGAATTCTTCTGGCGATGATCATCGATGGATCTTCATGCTGATCGACATCGAATGAACATGTAACTTCAGACAGTGATAGCTAAGAGCGGGCCGGTGACATCTGTCCTGTCGATTTTTCGATCGATCGGGCGGAAAGTACACTTTTTTGGTCGACCGGTTGGCGATCAATGTTGATTTTGATACTTTTGGAGGTTGACCCGTGATTTTGACGGATGTCGGCGGACATGAGTCAATTTCAAGCACTAAAAATCACATTTTCAGGAAACCACAGGGGCCAAAGTGCGCGAAACGCGAAAAAGGACGGAAAAACGGGTCACCGGCGAAAAATCCGGTGACCCGGACTTCCATGGTCGCCAGCGACCATGGGCCAGGGTCGCCGGCGACCCTGGGCCAGGGTCACAGGCTGCGACCCTGGGGGTTTTTCCCCTGTTTTTGGTCCGTTTTGTGGTCTTTTTCGTCGCCGTTTTCTTCTATATTTTTCCTGACATTTCTTCTCATTTATTGGCTTGATTTTCCTGTAGAAAACCTGATGAGAATCCTTGCATTTTTAGAGTGCAAAGTTTCCAATTTTCCGGGAAAGCCGAAGACTTTGTCGCGTAGAGCTGCTGATTTTCCGCCAGAAGCTGAAACTTGGTCAAACGATGTCGGAATGACCTGAAATTTGAGGTGAAGCCTCCTGAGCAATAAATAAGACCAACCATAGGCTTTTGTTTGGGTTTTGAAGCCGTTTGGGGTCCCGTCGATGCTTCACTTGATTTTGCTGCGGGGAAAATGCCGAGCTTTGATATGTGGCTAAACGATGTCCGATTGACCTGAAATTTGACGGGGAGCCTATTGGAGTCATTTTGAGACGTTCCATGGGCTCCGTTTTGGATGTCATGGTCCCGGGTTGCTCCGCCGCCGGTAGGCTTGATTTTCTCTCGGAGCATCGAAACCTGGTCAAACGTTGTCAGAATGACCTGAAATTTGACGTGCAGCCTTTTGGAAGCATGTTGAAGCCACTCATGCACTTGGTTTGATGAGCGAAGGCTTCGGTGGTTCCCGCCGCCGGGAGGCTTGATTTTGCTGCTCGAGCATTGATGGAGGGTCAAACGTTGTCGGTTTGACTTGAAATTTGGCATGGAGCCCTTTTGAGACATGCTGGAGTCATCCGTAGGCTCTGATCGAAGTTTTGACGTCTCCGATGATGTCGCCGCCGGGAGCGCCATTTTAGCTGTCGGAGAAGCGAAGTTAGGCCAAATGATTCTGAAATGGCCCGAAACTTCATGTGTACTCTTCTCTTGGCTATCTTGAAGGATCTTGCAGTTTTTGTTTGATTCTGACAAGATTTGATTTTTTGGAGAAATTGCATTGCCTATTTATGGCAGGTTGCGACTTCATGCAGCTTTCTTGATGTTGAAGAGGCAAAGTGACATTTTTGGTGTCAACATATATAATTAGAAATGAAATGTATTCTTAATATGCATTTTAATAACAAATATAGTTATTCCTACCAACTCTTTATTTTCTATAGGATTACTGAAAATGAGTCATATGCATAATATCATGTTAACCTTTATATTGATGTTAATATGAACCTTTTTTGCATTAAACCTAGATTGGTAATGTCTTACCAATTGTTTGATGTTTAAGCATATACTTAAATTTGATTTTAATTGTATGGTGTCTTCTTAGCCACCTCACCATAGGTTTTGTCGATAGCACTGCACCATCCACACCTATCTCATTCTTCACGTACATGTATGCCATGTGTGGGACATTAGAGAAGCTGTGTGGTTTGATTATAGTGGTAGGCCAAGCATGTCCGTGAAATCGGATGACTTTTCATATGTAATAATTGTTGTGAATTCACTCTTTAACCTTGATTCTTATATACTTATCCGAGTATTAATTAACTATAATGGGCATTAGAATTGAGCGATATTATTTATGATGGTGGGCCACAACTAATCATGATAGAGGTTTTCAGAAAAACTAATAAACACATGATTGTGCACAATCGTTTACAAGAACATGGAATGGATTTGGAGCTTAACAAATTGAGTCTGTACTTTTATGGCCCACCTTGACTATTGATCATCAGAGTCCATTATTTTCTATTCGTTGAACGTTGGATTCTACTTTGTCATTAACGGTCTAGATCATGAAACTAATGATCTTGATACAACTCCATATTGGTTGGTTCCTTTTGTTGGGTATTCCATCATCCGTACTGTTAGTTTGATAGGCCAAGCTGGATGGCGGTGCCTTTTAAAGGTGTCTATCAATCAGGATATCAAAGTGGTCCCCACAAATCCATATGTTGTTTCCACTTTATGTAGATGATTGATCTATTCACAGATCATGATAATTTAGTCTTGCGCATTCTCTCTGATCGCCAAAACCATGAAAGTGGGCCCCACAAACCTCTATTAGATGGAGTTGATTATAATCTTGTAAGGAAAATGAGATAAGGTTTGCTTTAAAATGGGAGTGATCGAGATTTTAGGGAGAACAAATCCAAGGAGTTTTGTTGCTAGAAATAGCAATGTGATTTTGATTTAAGGGATTAGATTTAAGATTATAACTATTCCTAAGATTAAGGGAGGGGATTTAAGGAGATTTGTTTGGGATGATTATAGTGGCCCACATTAAACCAAAAGCTCTGTGTGATTTTATAAGTATTTTGTGAAGGGAGAAATTATGGGTATTGACGTAGCACCCCTCACAGCCATCCTCCCCGTTTGCTTTAATATATATAATAATATAATATGTGAGATGCTCGTCTGAGAGCATTTCTCATCTTACTATGAGAGCTAAGGTGGGAGCCCTCATTGTTGGCATTGAATATAGATATGAAGCCCCCACACTATATATATATATATATATATATATATATATATATTAAGTAATAGAAATCTCATCATTGTCGTGTCTATAATCTTACCACAAATTGACCCTAATTCCTCAATTTGGATAGCTTTTAATAAGGGTAAGAACTATTCAATTCTTAATTATCATACTAATTTACAAAATATAATCTTTCTTTAAACTCTTTAAAATTGGAATTATGACTAAATTAAGCCGGGCCCACACACATGTAGGGCTTCATGAAAAAGAAAAGACGTGCAATCTCGCCATTGGAAACATCTTTTTTTTATTGGACCGTCCATTTTTATATTTTGAATGGAATTTTGATATGATCCCATCCAATTGAAATTAAATATTATTTTAGTGTTTTGGATGGGAGCTTGGGACCCACCGGTCTAATATGCATTTATCCTTGGCTATTATTTTAGATGGGATACATATAGGACCCACACCTACAATTGAAATTTGTACCGGATATTGCACATTTTTATTTTTATTTTTTTCGCTAGTTGGCCCAGTGGTCGGGAAGATGGGAAGAAACTTGCCCACCCAGGGATCGATCCTTGGGTGGTGCTATGGGATCGAGTGTGCGTACCACTGACTGGATATTGCACTTTAAGATGGACCTATCTTGATGGTGTGTCTATGATGAGGCCTATTTTGTTTTACCCATGTATAGGAGGCCGGAGTGTATTGTCGTGAACTTTTATTATGTAGCAGTCCATCACTTAACTAAATAAAATCGTTCTTTGACAGCCAAAAAACAAAAAAAAAAGATGGACCGATCCTTTATATTCTCGGATGGAATATAGTACTCTACCCAACCACTTTATCTCTTTACTGTGCATTTCATATTGGAGCACCAATTTTATGACCCTTTTTCAAATTGTAAACTATTTTGATGTTTTTAGATGGGCACAATTACTATCTCCTAAAATCTCTTAAAATCTTGCCATTATCACACATATCCTCTTACCACAGATTGATCCTAACTCCTCAATTTCGATGACTTTTGATAAAGTAAGAACTGCTCAATTCTTCTCATACTAATACATTAAATATAATATTTCTTCAAACTATTTAAAACTCAAATTTTTTCAGATTCAAATATTCCCTAGCATTGCCATAAATTGATCTTTAAAATCCGTTTACATGATTGATTTCAAATCCACTTCAATCTAGGGCTGCACAAAAATAACCGTAACCCGCCAACCCGCCCGCCCCGCTCCGCCCCGCCCCGCTACAAGTGGATATACATCAAAACCGCCTTTAGGCGGGCGGAGCGGTTTCAATCCGTACTAATGAGCGGGCGGTTACGGTTTCACATTTGAATAGGCGGTTTCAAACCGCCCCGCCAGCTCATTATTAAAAATAAAAAAAAAATAATAATAATAATAAAAAAAAAAAACTCTTCATCTAATCTTTAAAGACTTCACGTATCTTTCAAAAAATATATGGTTGCTAAAAAAACGCTTCATATTCAGAATTAGATTTTTGACTTTTGGACGTTAGATTATATAAGTGATTGTATTTTTTAATTTTGGTGATGCCTTTGGACTTTAATTTTACATTAATATACTTAGTTGAAAATTTTGTTTATTATCGATTATTGACTTTTATTAAAAATCATGTTTAATTTTTATTCTTTATGTTAAGTACTTTGAAACTTTAGTTACATTCTATTAAAAATAAAAAAATAAAAAAAATAAAAAAGAGATAGATAGGTACAAATACCAAACCGCCCAACATGCCGCCCAAGTCGCTCGCTAAAAAAACCGCCCAAACCGCCTATACTTTGGGCAGTTACAGTTTCTACTTTTTACAAACCGCCATAAAACAAAACCGCCTAAACCGCCCAATAACCGCCCAAGCCGCCCGCCGTGCACCCCTACTTCAATCTATCAATTCCAACCAATCTCCAACATCAACTGTTGTAAGGTCACATGCGATTTGGTTTACGTCATTGATCTTAAATCTCTCTTGAAATCCCTATTTTACCTCCCATCATTGGGCCCAAGAAGTATATAAATATATATATATATATATATATTTTTTTTTGCAATATATGTCTATTCCTTGGTATCCCCAACTATATTCATCGAATCTCCTGAAATCTATCCTTCCCTACTCCTTAAAGCTCTCTATTTAAACTCAAGATTTGAAGGACAACTAATTTACTTTTATAGAATGAGAATATCTATTTCACCTATGAATATTTCATGTATAAATGTGGGGTAATTTTGTGTTCCCTTACGCATTTTTTATCCTATGGTGAAGTTGTGGATTTGAGTTATTACAAATTAAATGTGGGTTCTCGTTCTCCCTTATAAATGTGGGTTTTCATTTTTTCCACTTGCAATTCAGGTGGTTGCATTTCATCTTTTTCATTCACAAGTGTTTTTCTTTCTTTTTTGCACGCTATAAATGTGGGTTTTCATTTTTTCCACTTGCAATTCAGGTGGTTGCATTTCATCTTTTTCATTCACAAGTGTTTTTCTTTCTTTTTTGCACGCGCAATTGTGCCCATTCCTCTATTTAAAATTTCCATCAAGTAAAAACTTATTTTCTTCCCAATA
Organism: Umbellularia californica; assembly: GCA_028538565.1. Taxonomy (NCBI): domain Eukaryota; kingdom Viridiplantae; phylum Streptophyta; class Magnoliopsida; order Laurales; family Lauraceae; genus Umbellularia; species Umbellularia californica. The sequence goes on from JAPQWN010000006.1 coordinate 26,768,792, forward strand.
ATATATATCAAATCTTTAATATATTATTAATCTGGGGGCCGGGCTAAAAACGGGCGTTTGTTGCTAGTTTGAATTAGACTTAAGATTGAGCACAATTAGAACTTGTGTTAAATTAAAGAAATAAAGGTTTTTCACATGTGATGCATCAGATCGTGGACATAACTGATTTTAAAGAAGTTTGGGTGATAACAGATGAGACGATAATTTTGATCGGCTTAAACATCATAGGGTAGCTCACAAGATGGATTTAGAAGTCCGTTAATGAGGGTAGTCAGCGTGACTTATTTTAAAAAAATTTCACAGATGTAATGTAGGCAATGATTTTGAACGGGATGAATATCACAGATGCTGCACAAGATGGAGGATTCAGACTCTTCTATGATTGCAAGCAGTGGATACTAGGGTTGCAAAAAGGACGGTTTTGAGTCGGAATGATGCTGGACTGAATCCAGACCCGTTTCTAAATAACAGTTTCGGTTCTTGTCATTGTTGCGACTCTGAATATATTTTGTTGGTTCCAGATCTGGGTCCAGTTAGAGGACAAAAAATTAGTTCCAAAATCGGTTTTAATTTCTTTTCATTTTTCATTTTTTAAATTTTTTATTTTTTTAAATAAGCATATCATTTGACTTATAATAGTGCATCGAGTCTACTACCTCCAGGATTAAACATAAAAATGTCAAAAAAAAAAAAAAAAAAAAAGAGTTGATTTTGATATATAGTTTGCAACATTAAAGATGTTGGAAAAATGGCTAGAGCACCATTACTTTTGTCAAAGTTTGAGCTAAAAACTAAGTGGGACCCACTAATCCTTTTTGGTGGGAATACATGGGAATGTACTTTACTCATGAGTAGAGTAATTACATGTATTGGGTTGCTCTAATCCATTAAGGAGTGAATGAGAAATTGCCTCCTAAACACCACTACTTGAACATGTTAAACATGGAAACAAAGGAAGTAGTGAACTTGCATCCCACATTGCTTGGGAGCAAAACATTTCTTAGGTATAAATATACTTACTTTGGTAGCGCGCGCCGCCCCACACCGAATCGGGCTTGGGCTTGGGCTTGGCGCGCGAGTTGGGCCTTGGCTCGGCCCACTACCCGTTTAATTTTTTGGAGAAATTTTATTTAATAAAATTCCCTTTTGCAAATGGGATGTGTGGGATGTGTCCCTAAGTGATGTGTGTCCTTTCGCATCTGAAATGGTGTGTCTAAAGAAGGAAGATGCATCTGTTCACTGAACAGTCACTGTTCTGAACAAATGCAACCCCCATTGAAGAGACTTGTTCAAGCTATTTAAGTGCATCTTGTACATGCTTTTTGGATCCATTTTTCACTGCTGTTGCATTGCATTCGAGTCATCATTGTGAGGAGAGAGTACTGCTGCTACACCTTTGGTTCGCCAGACACTCAGTTTGTAGTGCTGCAACTGTGTGGGATTGATCACTGTATCCTGGGAGACAGACGCTGTAGAGCTCGTAAGCACCATTGCGGGGGCGATTTTTGTCTTAAGGAAATAGTGCTGCGCACTAGCCTTGATCACCAAGCTTCTGTGAATTACTGGACTTCAAGACTTCTGCAACAACACCCTATTTCTGTCTTCGAACAGTGAGTGACTTCTTATTGTATTTATTAGTTGTTAAATTCACCATGTTCAGACCTGTCTCCTAAACACTGAACTATTACTGACTGTACTCGGAACTAACAAAAGACTCATATGTGGAATCTCGGGTCCAAGGGTTAGGACCTATATGGACCTAGAACCGGGCCCATTTACCAAACGGAACCTATGTCTGGTTCTGGACCCAACCCATTTATGGATTGGAACTTCCGAATAATCGGAGAATTGAAAACTCATTTGCAACCCTAGTGGATATATCGATGGGCTGAATTACCCAAGCTTAAGAGAGTACTTTTTGGCCCAACTTATAAGTGCATCAACGGGCTGAGTCAAAATGTCCAAACAGCTCAAAAAACAGTGATGGCAGGACCAAGTTCAAAAATTTGTCACGTTAACATGGTCAGGGTCGACAAATATGAAGAATTGTAAGTATTAATGACCCATTATCTCCGTTGTAAAGAAAGACGATCAAGAAGTGATGAACCAATTTTCCAGAAAATCCTTGCTTCGGATTCAGATGGTTCATAGGGGTAGCACTTGAACCGATGGTTTCAATTTGGAGACGGTATTGCTGGGTGCCAACTTCATTGAATGGAGCTCTTCTTCTTCTTGATCATTAAAACAGAGTTGAGAGCAATCATATAAATTACAGCTATAGGCTTTGAGCTCATCTTATTACAGTAGAGTTCAGCCTGATGTTGAATCCAAGCCGTTCAATCAAGACTCTGTTCTTGGGAGTTGGAACGCTTCACTTTGGTAGCAATGCAAAATGGGTCTTGGTTAGGACCATTGGCTCCTAAAACATGTTTCTAGGCGAATTCCATGAATTGGTATATTGCGAATATAGAAGTGGAATTCTGCATATAACCCACTTTTCCGTGCTTCTTTCACACTCTTATCCCCCCACGATATGTTACCATGCCCAATTTTATATTCATTCAGCCTTTACTCACTGCTTGAATGAATCTGAAAATAATCTATGGTTATAAGACCATTAGAATTTAAAGCTGTTAAATCAAGGGCTACATTAATCTGAAAGGGCTATTTTTCATTTGCGTAGTGCTTATCCATAAAGATAGCTTTCAATCTATAGTACTTAATATAAATGGGCCCTACAAGATGCACCATATAAGCACATTTGCAATATAATTGTAGGTGAAAGTCTTCCATGATTTAAGTGAGTTTGACCACACAAAGGTAGCTAAGATATAAGATAACCATCTTTGATCAGCATGATGTCGACACCAGCCTTTCCTTCCAATGAGCAATTTTAGGTTGCCCATAAATGGTCTAGGCAATGCCAAGCCATTTTTTTTTCTTCTTCTTTTTTATTTTTTATTTTTTTTTATTTTTTTATTTTTTATGATAAGGTCGGGTTGAGCTCTGCAGGTAACATGTAGAAGCTCAAACCCAATCTAAGGTCAATTGACAGGGCAGCAAATGCCAAGCCCAGCCCGGATCAGAAATTAAGACGGTTGTCCCAAACAATTAATAGGGTCCGGGTTGAGTCACCGGGTCATTGTGCCATTATAGTCGGGTTGGATTGGAATAGAAAGAAAGGGCACAACAGAAACCCAACCCATTTTTGTCAGGTCAAGAACATCAGCCTGAACCCAGAAACATCAGAAACTGGTTGCAGTTTTTGGTTTGGACGCTTTGTTGAACCGGTTATATGACCCATACAAATATCTATGGCCCATCCAGACTCCATGACGTTTAAGCCCTTTGGAAGAATTTGGGAATAAAATAAACTGGCCAGAGTCAGCTGATCACTTGAGGAGTTGTGCTCATGGGCCGGGTCAGACCAAGCCTGATGGAAGCCCCACCAACATTGAACTGGATTTGGGCTGTGTTCCAGACCTGTAGTCTGGACACAGATAGTTTTTTGGATTCAAAAGTAAATTAAGACCCGGATTGACCCAAATTACTAAACGTGAAGGGATTTCTAAATTTTGGAAATGAGCCCCATCATGCCCGTAGGCTTTTAGTATTAAAAAGTCTACTTGTCCCGGGACTGGCCCGACTCCACATGAGGAGGGCATTTTGGTCATTTTCCAAATGACCAAAATGCCCTCGTCATGTGGAGTCGGGCAGGTCCCGGGACACAAGTAGCATGGCTCTTTTAGTATTTTGCCTCATGAGTAAAAGGGTTGGGCACCGACAAGCTTCAGCTATGCACAAGAAGACCCAGCCCTGTCGGCAATTTGTATAACTGCCTTTCAGCATGGAAAGTTTTTCCATTATTCTTAGAAAAACATAAAAGCCAATGCAGTTTTCTAAGGCTTTCTGGAAAGTGTTTCCAACAGAGGGAAAGTTATGGGGAAGAAGAAATCTGCAGAAACAGAAGTCCATGGAACTCTCTTTCCATATAAACCAATTTTGGTGGAAAAGTCATACAACTTCTTCAAAGAAATGTGCTAATCCAATGTTCATGCAGAATTTTTTTATGACAAATTGAGGCAAAGTCCCCGATTTTAACGAACGAGGGGTTGGACTCATGACCCTTTTTTTTTTGCATGAAGTAGGGGCTCCCCCTCGCATCTCCCCATCATTGAGAATCCCCAAACAATTACAATTCTCGTGCTATTCACGGAAAAAAAGCTATCCCCATAAAATGCAGACACCATGGATTTTCAAGCCATAAGTGTACGTTTGGTGGTGCTGGTGGCGGCAGCCGTAGATCCAGCTTTCCTACCATCCCGCAGAGGATTTTCCGATCCTGATCTGGCCCAAAAATGAAGCAAATTTGTATAATTGAGGTCCACCCTGTCTCCAATTTCCATCTATTAGGCCAAAGTACAATTAGAGTGGGGCATGCGCCTCAGGCCATTTTGTATCAGACCTAGGGCGGCCGCCCCATGTTTGTATCATATAGGATCGCCCCTGATTCCCTGGCCAAATCATCACTGCACCAAACACATCATGCAAGGTACTATATGATTCGGTGCCCTATGGTGAGAGCTTTTCCCCCTGAAAACAGCGCCGCACAAATGCCCTTTAAATTGCTCACCTAACTAGGAAATGAAACATAAAACAGGAGCAGCAAATATGTCACACCAGAAAGTTAATTAGGAACGGCCTACTTCATTAACAAAAAAGCAATGCACATATGGATCTACACCACTTTCTTGTGATAAAATGGAAGACTACCTTCCAACTCAATCAAGACAGAACGAAGGTAAAACAGATAGACAAAAGATCCTTTAGGTACTAGCACTGTTCCACTGTCTTATTCTAAATGTAAATCACAATCATATATATATCGAGAGCGAGAGAGAGATTAGCGACTAGCTTTTAAAACTCTTCCTCTTTTCCCTGATAAAAAGTGTGGCCCTTTGATTAACGTCCGAGATCATCTCGCTCCGAGAGTCCTCCCCTTCAATCACTAGATCAATCATCACATGGGAGGTGGGCTTCGGTTCATCGTTGAGCTCTTTCAATTGGTGGCTTCCGGGGACCGGAGACACTAATCGCGCCTCCCCCGGTCTAACCAAGCTCTTCATGGGACCACGGTTGCCGGAAGTTGGTGGTTTGTTGATCGTTTTGAGTTGGAATTGAGCTCGAGTTTGAGATGAAAGAGTGATGAGGTTTTTCATAATCTTTTTCGATTTCTCGCAAATGGACTCATCCTTGTTACAAGCCATTTATTTCTCTCCGCAGGCTTTCTTGTATACTAAGGATTCAGTAATGAATTAGAGCTTAGGCTAGAAGCAGGTATTTATACTGAAAGACCAGTGATAAAGAATCATTGAAGGAGAGAATGGACGGCTAATTTCAAAAGGCTTGGCGGTCGGTGGATGTTGGATGCACACTATGGAGTAGAAAAGAGAAACTGCATTCATTTTAGTGGTGGGACCCTCCTAGCAATTTCTCATACATTGCGTGGTTCTTTCTTGAATATTGGGTTGTCGGTAAATAAAAGTGCTACAGAAAATATACACAAGTAAATTAACAAACTAAAACAGTTATACCGATATGCAGTTTTGTGGAAAATGTTGTATAAGCTGAAATCGACGAAAAAATTTCTCCCCTTTGGAATAAATCCAGATGCAAATATGATCTTTACAGGAATTACCCCCAAGAAACAACGGCATTCAGGGATGATCTGGTGTTTACCGGGTTTCCATCTGAGCCAGTCCAGCCCAAGAGGCTGAAACCCACTGATAGCAGGGGGAAAAAAAAAAAACCTCATATCATGACCTTCCATATCTACTAACTTGACCGAGTCTCAGCGAGTTCATCATGTGCAAAATATAAAATTATATTTTCCTTTTCACATGTGGTTCACACATGAGAATAAATGATTCCACTGACCCGAGTGCAAAATAATCAAACAGTGGGCATAGGATCAATTGTCTAACACAGTAACACTTGGTTTGCCGACTGTCATAAAAAGCGGATGCTTTGGTTAGTAAAAGTTTTAATGGTTTGAGTGCTTCTTGAGTGCTACTCTTCTCATGTTGATGCGGCCGACCAATGCACCGGAGCTCTTTCCAAGATCTTTCCTTGGCGGTACAAAAGATGTAAAGCTTGTCTTTACGTCATCTTGTCATTTTTGTGTGATGCTGCCCAACCTTACATCATTAATTAAAAAGGAAGGAAAAAAAAAAAAAAGTGCTGTGAGGCAAAGCTGATTTTAAAAACGAAGGAAAGGGTTGTGCCTGGGCAAAAGTGTATTTTAAGAATCAAATTATATATTTTAGAAAAAAAAACCCAGAAGCGAGAGCGATTCTATTAATACCCACAAAACTAAGGAGAAGGGATTTTCTAAGATTCATGTTTTGTTAGATGCGAATGAAGTAAACAAAGCGATTGGCATAATCCAATTCATTGGGAGGCATAATGTAATACTTTTGTTCGCTAGTTACAAATGAGGTAGATTCTAGAGTTCCAGTGTTAAGTAGATCATGCGAATTCATTGTAAATACTCTGTCCTCTAGATGAATGAGCAAAGGACTTATTGTAAGAGTTTTTAGTTGGCTAATTCACTGGGTTATGGACAAAACCGGGTCTCTTAAAGTTGTAAATTTTATTTAGAAAATGACTGCTCAAGATCTCTTGCAAAGAAAGATAGTCATTTTGGGATTTGACAGAGGTCGCTCGGGCGAACTCTATTCGCTCGAGCAAACACCTCACAAAGAACACTTCACTTGACCTTACTTAACTATCCGCTCGAGCCATCAACATTCTGCTCTGATCATCTGAAGACAGAGACAAGTTCGCTCCAGCGAACTTCATGTCCACTCGAGCGAACCTGGGAAAGTTCAAATTGGATCCGGAAACTCCTTCCTAATTTCTCTCAAGACACTTCTCCTATCCTAATTCCATCACAAGTCTTGAGACACGAGTTTAGGCTTATTTATGGCCATTCTCTCTCTCTTAAAACCACTTCTGATCAAGATAATTTCCTCGGTGAAGATTTTGAAAGATCCATTCATTCCCCCACAAAGCTTTAAGTTTGTGTGCTGAAGATCAAGCATTGTGATTAATTCCGTTCTGCTCTCTTAAAGGCGGTTTGCTCAAGCACGGTGGAAGATTAACAACGAGTTGTCGACAAGATCAAAGCAGTCCTTAGGTTGAGTCACCAACTGGGAAAGGGTTGTAAGTACTCTTGTAATCTTCGTTTTCACATAATACTTGGTTGTCTGTCGGCCTGACGGTAAGGCCCATGATTTTTTCCATAGTAGGGTTTTCCACGTACAAATCGTTTTGTCCTTCTCTCTTTGTGGTTTGATTGTTTTTCATTTGACTTGGGATAAATTACTAGTTTATACACGTGTAGATTGATATTTAATAGAGATCTGGTAATAGGGACCTATGTCTAATGGATATCAATAAAGAAGGAACATCTACTAATAAGCCCACTCTTCTAAATGGAACCAATTATGCTTACTGGAAAGTAAGGATGATTGCTTTTCTTAGAGTATTGATGACCAAGTTTGGGACATAGTTGTGGAACGATATACTGAACCCACCATGGTTGTTGAAGAGAAGACTAAACTGAAACCCAAAGCCCAATGGACTACTGATGAAAAGACTAAGTCCAACTGCAATAATAAGGCCATTAATGCTATTTATAATGGAATTACTGCAACTGAATTTCACAGGGTTTCTGCATGCCCTCCTGCCAAGGCAGCTTGGGATCTTCTTCAAACTGTTCATGAAGGAACAGACATTGTCAAGCAAACTAAACTCCAAAACTTGACAACTACCTTTAAGACGATTCGGATGAAAGAATCTGAAACTTTTGATGAATTCAATACAAAATTGATCAAGATTGTAAATTCATATTTTAACTTGGGAGAACCTATTCCTCAATCTAAAATCGTTAAGAAAATTTTGAAGTCTCTCCCATAATGCTTTCGTCCAAAAGTAGTTGCCATCAAGAAGCATCAGGATCTCAATTCCAAAACAGTTGAAGAACTTGTTAGAAATTTACAAACCTTCGAAGCAAATCATTGTCAACTGAAAAAGGGAATGGACATTGCTCTAGTGTCTTCAAATTCAGTGGATGGCCCTGAAATTTGTGATCCGGACAGTGATTTTGATGATGCAAAACTTGAGGCTTATCTTGCTAGAAAGCTTAAAAAGATTTGGAAAAATAAAAAGGCTTTTACAAAGAAGGATTCCTTGAATCCCAAGGCACCTTCAAAAGGAAAATTTGTACCTAAAACTGAACAGAGACAATCGAAGGGTACACCGAAGCCAATTAAATGTTTTGAATGCTAAGGATATGGTCACACTGCTTCTAAGTGTGCAAATCTCAGAGAAAAGAACAAAGGATATGGTCACACTGCTTCTAAGTCTGATAAAGAAGTGTCTGAACCTGATTCCCTTCGAGTGAGTCCAGAAAATATGTTGCTTTCATGGCTCTTTCTAATATCTCTTCCTTACAGGAGTCTAAGTCCGAAGATGATTTAGATATTAATAAAATTTCTAATGAAGAATAGGAGGGTGATGAAGACTATCAAAAGTTGCTTCAAGAATCTGTCAGAATGTCAAAAATTTGCGAGAAAAGAGCCTTAAAATTAAAGGCAATGGAAGAAAATAATACATCATTGCAAGCGACATTGATAGAATCTCTGTCTAAAGTAAAATAGTTGGAAGATCAACGGACTATCTTGTCTAACAAGTTGATTCTTGCATGTCAAGAGAATGATTGTTTGCATCAACAATCTCAAAAGGCTGAATCTGAGTTGGTGAACTTGCGAAACAAGCTGAGTTATTGCAGATCTGAAAAAGAGAATCTTGTTGGAAAATTGAAGATGGTCCTTGCAGAGTTGGACTCCGCAAAAGCCTCAATAAATCAGATGAATACAGGCTCATTGAAGCTAAACGAAATTCTAGGAAACCAACAGTCTGTTTTTTCGAAAACTGGATTTGGTTATGTTCAAAGAGCTTCTACATCAAAGGACAAAGGTAAGTCTACTTTTGTTCAAGTACCTACGATGACAGCATTGCCCACAATCTATCCAAATGCTACATACCTGAATAACTATTATCCAAGTTATGTGTTAAAACCAAAATTTGTTCCCTTATGTCACTTCTGTGGGATTACCGGATACATACGACCACATTGCAATAAATTAAGAAATTATCACAGGAATTAGCGTAGGAAGCAAAATGTCTCTCCTCAACAGGTTAGGACCAAGCACATTTGGGTCCATAAATCCGACCTACGCTATAATGTGGTATTTACAACACTCATTACTACAGAATCGGATGTGTGGTACATGGACAGTGGTTGTTCTACGCATATGACAGGAAACAAAACATTGTTTACCTCTCTTGAACACTATAATGGTGGAAGTGCTCGTTTCGGAGATGGAGGTAAGGCAAAATATATTAGAAAAGCAACTGTTTCCATTCCAAATATGTCTCAGGTGAAGAATGTTTATTTTGTTGATGGGCTTAAGAAAAATATTCTAAGTATAAGCCAATTGTGTGATAATAAGCATGAAGTTCACTTTTCTGCAAATGAGTATATTATTGCTGATAAAAAGGGAAAAACTGTGCTCCATGGTAAAAGAAATCCTGATAAGTGCAATGTGGTTTCAACAGAAAAAGATATGACATATAATTATGCAATGTTGAGTGATATTGATTTGTGGCATCAAAGGTTGGGTCATGTTAATTACAAAGACCTGGAAAAATTATCAAATCTTGAACTAGTTCGTGGACTTCCCAAACTACAAAGAGCCTTGAATAGTGTTTGTGGCCCATGTTAGGTTGGGAAATAAATTAAAGCTTCGCATAAAAAGGTTGATTCCCTTACCACTAAGAGACCTTTAGAGCTGTTGCAATTGGATCTCATAGGACCCACTAAGCTTGAAAGTATTGGCGGTAAAAAATTCATATTTTTTAGCGTTGATGATTTTTCTAGATTAACTTGGGTGTAGTTCTTACATGATAAGTATGAAACTTTTACTGTCTTTAATGACTTGTGGTCTTTGCTCATTGCAGATAAAGGACAAGAATTTGGAGGTGTCTCCAGAATACGCTCCGATCATGAATCTGAATTTCAAATTTTTGATCTCTCTACTTTTTGCACTCAACATGGCATCAATCATGAATTTTCTACACAAAAAACACCACAACAAAATGGAGTGGTTGAAAGGAAAAATCGTGTAGTACAAGATATGGCACGGGTTATGTTACATAGCAAAAATATTCCTCAACGGTTATGGACTGAAGCCGTAAATACAGCTGTCTATGTTATCAACAGTGTCTATCTTCGTCCTAGCACAAAAACCACTCCATATGAGATATGGACCGGAGTCAAGCCCAATATCAAATATTTCAAAACTTTTGGCAACAAGTGTTACATTCTTCGGGATAGAGAACACTTATCTAAATTCGACTCTAAGAGTGACGAAGGAATTTTCCTTGGTTACTCATTGACGAGTAAAGCCTATCAGATGTTTCACCTTAAAAACTCTGTCGTTATGGAATCCATAAATGTGGTTGTGGATGATGCAGGAACATATGATTATTTTTCTGATGATGATGAAGGCATGACTTTTTCTCCATCTTCTGAACAGGTTGTGGATAAAGAAGCTAAAAGTCGGAATGCACGTGATCCTAAAAATGAAAAGACAAAGGAAACAACTGCAACTGCCGAACCCGTAAGTCCAAAGAAATCTTCTTTAGAATCTATTATTCCGGATATCATTCGTCAATTCGAAGAGAAAAGTGCATCTCCATTAGCTACATCCTCATTCCCAAAAAGGACAAGCATTGAAAGATCATCCTCTGGATATGGTTATCGGTGAGATTTCTGCTCCTTTGAAAACCAGGAAATGGGTACGCGATGAGATAAGTCATTTATGTTATGCTTCTACTCTAAAACCAAAAATTGTCAAAGATGCTCTTCTTGATGATTGCTAGATTAATGTTATGCATGAGGAACTTGCTCAATTTGAAAGAAATCGTGTTTGGAACCTTATTCCTAGACCCTATCACACAAACGTCATCGATACAAAATGGATATTTAAAAACAAAACCGATGAGTCGGGTCAAGTGATAAGGAACAAAGCACGTCTAGTTGCCCAACGGTATACCCAAGTTGAAGGTATATATTTTGATGAAACATTTGCCCCTGTTGCTAGACCTGAGTTGGTACGTTTGTTGCTTGTTGTGGCTTGTTTTTTGAACATCAAATTGTTCCAAATGGATGTGAAAAGTACTCTTTTAAATGGTTTTTTAAATGATGAAGTTTATGTTGAACAACCAAAAGGATTTGAAGATTCTCATTTCCCGGATCATGTTTTCAAATTGAGAAAAGCTTTTTATGGTTTGAAACAAGTACCTAGAGCTTAGTATGAAAGATTGACAGTGTTTCTGGTAGAGCATGGTTTTCAAAGAGGAAGTGTTGACAAGACCTTGTTCATGGTTCAACTTCTGAACTCTTATCAAATAAATTTGCTGAAAGAATGGCTAGTGAGTTTGAAATGAGTATGGTTGGTGATCTTTCATTCTTCCTGGTATTACAAATCAAGCAGACTCCTTCTGTTAGTTTCATCTCTAAGCCAAAATATACCAGAGAGTTACTGAAAAAGTTTGGCATGAAATCATCGAAACATGCAAGGACTTCGATGAGCACAACTGCCAAAATCAGTCTTGATGTTGATGGAATGGACGTCTATGAAAAACTCTACAGGAGTATGATAGGTAGTTTTCTCTACCTTACTGCAAGTCGACCTGATATTGCTTACAATGTTGGTGTTTGTGCAAGATATCAGTCCAGACCGAAATTGTCTCATGTTTAAACGACTAAAACAATTCTGAAATACATAAGTAGGATTGTTGAATATGGTATTAGGATGTCAAAAGATACCAACACTTCCATCGTTGGTTTTTCATATGCTGATTGGGCTGGGTGTGTTGACGATCGAAAGAGTACTTCATGTGGCTGTTTCTTTGTTGGAAATAATATAGTGGCCTAGCATAGTTAAAAGCTTACTTTAACATCCTTGTCGATTGTTGAAGCTGAATACATTGCTGCTGGAAGTTGTTGTACACAGCTTCTGTGGGTGAAACAAATGTTGCAGGATTACAAAATTGAGCAAGAAACAATGATTGTGTTTTGTGATAATCAAAGTGCTATCGATATTTTCAAAAATCCAGTTCAACACTCTTGAACCAAATACATAGACATTAGGCATCATTTTATTCGTGATCTTGTGGAGGAGGACATAATTTCTTTGCATCATATTCCTACTGAAGCTCAATTTGCGGACATTTTCATAAAACCATTGGATGCAATGCGGTTTGAATCCCTATGTAAATCTCTAGGGATTTCTCATATTCCCTAAACTCCATAAATTTTGGTTTATTTAAGTACACATTCACATTTTCACATGACCATTTTTCTTTTGTACCGCATGGATCGATTTTGATTCTCTCACAGCTATCTCCATCTTTATTTTTTGAGAGATTTTATGACAATAATGTTAAATCGGAGGTAGAGGGCAACCTGAGAATGTGTGTGAAAGCTTCCAATTGATTGAAAAGTTTCATTTGGAGAAGGCTACCATGTTCATTAGTGTGAAAGTCACCCATGATGGTTTAACCTATCCTCAACTTGATTCATTTAAAAAAAAAAGTGGAAATCAAAAGATTTAGGGGGAGTGGATGATACTAACTTTATTCAGTTTCATTCTTTTTAATTTTTTTTTCTTTTCTTTCGATTTTTCTTGGTCATATTGTTCACTTTTATCATTGTGTGCTTAAATCTATGAAAATTCTTATAGTAACAAAGTTTTCATTGTTCATGGAGTGATTTGACCGAAAAATAGACGTTAGAGTATTTTTGTTGCGCTGCACTCAACTTTTTCAAACATTTGGCACTTCGCTCAAGCGACCATTCAAGTTCGCTCAAGCGAACCCATAGCGATTAAATGCCGCCCGATCTTCATTTTCTTTTGTTCTTCTTCTCTGTTGACACCAAAAAAGTCAATATGTCTCCTCAACATCAAGAAGCCTCCTGAAGCTGCATCCTGCTAAAAATAGGCAAGGCTACTTCAAGCATCAGATTTTGTCAGAATCAGACAGAAACTAAGAGATCCTTCAAGACAGCTAAAAGAGGGGTACACCTGAGGTTTCGGGTCATTCCGACAACGTTTGGCCCAACTTCACCGCTCCAACAGCTAAACAGGCGCTCCCGGCGGCAACATCATCAAAGACACCAAAACTTTGATCAAAGCCTACGGATGACTCCAGAATGTCTCCAAAGGACTCCATGCCAAATTTCAAGTCAAACCGACAACGTTTGACCCCCCATCAATGCTCGAGCAGCAAAATCAACCCTCCCGGCGGCGGGAACCACCAAAGCCATCACTCATCAAACAAAATACATGAGTGGCTTCAACATGCTTCCAAAAGGCTGCACGTCAATATTCAGGTCATTCCGACAACGTTTGACCAGGTTTCGATGCTCCGAGAGAAAATCAAGCCTACCGGCGGTGGAGCAACCCGGGACCATGACATCCAAAACGGAGCCCATGGAACGTCTCAAAATGACTCCAATAGGCTCCTCGTCAAATTTCAGGTCAATCGGACATCGTTTGACCACATATCAAAGCTCGGCATTTTCCCCGCAGCAAAATCAAGTGAAGCATCGATGGGACCCCAAACGGCTTCAAAACTCAAATAAAACCCCATGGTTGGTCCTATCCACTGCTCAAGAAGCTTCACCTCAATTTTCAGGTCATTTCGACATCGTTTGACCTAGTTTCGACGCTTGACGGAAAATCGGCTACAAAGTCTTCGGCTTTCCCAAAAAATATGAAACTTTGTGCTCCGATTTTGTGAGGGTTCTCGTCAAGATTTCTCCAAGAAAATCAAGTCAATAATTGAGGAAAAATATCAAGAAAAATACAGAAGAAAAAAGGAACGAAAAAGACGAAAAAACGGCCGAAAACGACGCTCGGCGACCAAACGGGCCGAAGCCCTATGGTCGCCGGCGACCCTGGCCCAAGGTCGCCAGGCGAACCTGGCGCAGGGTCGCCGGTGACCCTGGGTGCATGGTCGCCCGGCGACCCTGGAAATCCGGGTCGTCGGATTTTGCGCCAAATCGTCCGTTTTCCGATTCTTTTCGCGTTTCAGGTGTTCTAGCCTCTGTGATTTTTTGAAAATCCAATGTTTGGTGCTTCAAAACCAGTGATCTTCGTCGACATCTCGGATCCGCCGTCAAAAGCATGAAATCATCACCGATCGCCTCAAGATCGCCAACCGACTGACCAAGAAAGTGCACTTTCTGTCCGACCGATCGTGAAATCGACAAGACAGACGCCACCGGCCCGCCAACATCAATCAATGTCTGAAATTGCATCGCAATCCGATATCAAATAATGCGTGGATCCACCCGTGATGATCGCAAGAAGAATCTCAAAAGGCGCAGCACGGCCCGCGACTCTTCACATGCCTTGGCAACCACTTAATGTCGTTAATTGACCCATTAAAGCAGTCATTAACTCATTATTTTGGACGGCCCAATCAGAACCAAGCATTTGGGAGTTACAAATCCAAGCAATCATGGCATTAAACCCATGAAACTCCCATCATCATGAAACATAAAGGTGATTAAATGCCCACTACCTTCATCGGCCAATCACAAGCCTTGAAAAAGGAGTTACAAAATCGATTTGTAACTCCTCATCAATTCTTCCATCATGGCCATCAATGCCAATAAACACCTCATGGCTACCAAAAGCCTATAAAAGGAGGTCCATTCCAAGAAGAAAGCATGATGAAAATAGATCCCAAGTGCAAGCTCTGAAAATCCAGACGAAGTCCTACTACTTTGCTCCCGGAAGCACCATATGGTGATCAACGTCCCTTGGGGGGCCACCCCCCCAAGGTCTCCTCCTTCTCCAACATGGCCTAAACGCGGCTTTTTAGCCCGTTTACTCGGTTTTTCATTGGATATAGGACCTCATCTTGGTCATTGTCCTTTAAAAAACTGAGGTTAGGAGCTAAGCCAAAGAATCAAAGCATCACATGTTCTCATTTGAAGGACGATGGCGAAGCCCATACATGACTTGCGACCGTTGATCTCAACGTGTCCCCACAATCTCCTGAGAAGTTAGATCCCTTTTCTTACATTTCTATTGTAGTTTGTATTTCCTAAAGAGACAAAAAGAAATCACAATTCTTGTCTTTCACATTTGATGAGTTTTGTAAAATCGCCTTTCACGGCAAAATCGCCTTTTACGGCAAACAAACAAAAACGCCTCCTACAGCATTCTAAAAAAAAAACAATCTTGTCTCTTTTCTTAATATTAATGCAATTTGAAAAGTTAGAAAAAAGGATTGATTTCCTTTCCACTTGTGAAGGTGAATCTCCGGATTATCACTATTCCAAATTCCAAGTAGAAAGTAAATCTGGCATACCCGTACAAAAATGTTGATCCCCGAGATCTTCCCTCCTCCGCCGAGACCCAGGTCAGCCCCCGGGGTGCGGAAGGAGAGGACGGAAAATTCTATCAGGTCCATCAAGTTGGCACACCCGGTGGGACACGTTGACTTGAGAACGTGGTGCTTTGATCACTTGGCTCCTTTCTAGTTTGTGGCCTATGTTGCATTTTGCATCTAAAAAAAAAATATGAGATGGGATTTCAATTGTTCTTTCTCACTTAAAAAAAAAACAAATCTGGTCTCTTTTTCTTAAAAACTCAACTTTGAGAAATTATGATCCTTCCCTCTTCGAACTTGATAGCTCACAGAAATGTTCGCAGCTATCGTTCATATCGGGGATTGGGCCATCTTTTCTCTTTGATGAGTCCAATTGGGATTTAAAAAAAAAAAAAAAAAAAACACCTTCGTTTCAAACTCTTTCAAAAAAAAAAAAAAATGATCTCTCTTTCTCAAGATTCAACTTTGAGAAATTTTGATCCTCTCCTCCTTGAACTCGATAGCTCACAGAAATGTTCGCAGCTATCGTTCATATCGGGGATTGGGCCATCTTTTCTCTTTGATGAGTCCAAATTGAGATTTCAAAAAAAAATTATAAATTCAAAAAAAAATTTAGCTTTCTCTCTTCTGCATTTAAATTTGAGAAACCTTGGTTCATTCCCTTCGAATTTAGCGCTCGCAGAAATGTTGAGCATTTGTTCGAATTGGAACACCATTCGCTCTCTTTGATGAGTTCATTAAAAAAAAACCTTTCAACAAAAAAAAAAAGGATTTCAAAAAAAAAAAAAAAAACACTAAGGTTCCACCAGTTGCGTTCTTCAACCAAAGTGGATGTAAGAAAAGCCTTGTCTAGAGTGTGGAGACAGCTAGACTGTTCGAGGCAAGGGTCCTCCAAATGGGTTCATTAAGTAATCCTACCCTTACCTGAGGGCTGATCTATCAACTAAGGTTTCATAAGATCGAATTGGAAATCTATGTGCACCTTTCAAAAAAAATCTAAAAAATAAAATCCTTAAAAAAAAAAAAAAGAACTTCTGTCACTTTGAATTCAGAGTTGAGAAATCTTGGTTCTTTCCCTTTCGGATTTAGCGTTCGCAGAAATGTTGAGCCTTGTTCAGAATGGAACACCATTTGCTCTCTTCGATGAATTCAATCTTGACCTTTCAAAAAAAACTTTTGTCACTTTTGAATTCAGAGTTGAGAAATCTTGGTTCATTCCCTTTCAGATTTAGCGCTCGCAGAAATGTTGAGCCTTGTTCGGAATGGAACACCATTTGCTCTCTTCAATGAATTCAATCTTGACCTTTCAAAAAAAACTTCCGTCACGTCTGGATTCACATCCGAGAAATTATGGTTCCTTCCCTTCTGAATTTAGCGCTCGCAGAAATGTTGAGCCTTTGTTCGAATTGGAATACCATTTGCTCTCCTTTATGAATCCAAATTTGACCTTTAAAAAAAAATCTCATCTCTTGTCCTTCCCAAGGATGCGATTTGCAACATTTGTGCCTAGCAGTGCTAGTACGCCCTTTCGGGTCTACTGTATTCGCGACCGACACATTTGTATCTCCAACCTTATATCATTTTACCTCGAGTGAGCCTTGCTTCCCGGTAATTTGAATTAAGGTCTACAATTGCTTCTAGCAGTCACTGAAACACTCACTCTGAGCCTACCATACTTGCATTTTAGAACAATTGTATCCTCTATGGCTTTTTGCCTTCTTCATCGTCCTTGGGTTGGGCCATGTCCCCTCAAGTGATTTGAAAAGACAAAACCATAGTTGTTCTCCATTTACGATCACCATATTCTTGTGATTACTAATGGATTTGGTCTTGTTTCAGAAGTTTTCAAAAACTAACAATGGCAGCTTCATTGACCATCACTTTCGATGAGAACAAGTACCAGCTTATGCTTCAAGATAAGCAAAACAAGCATAAGCGCCTTGCTAGTTGCCGAAGCGTCATCTCTCTCGACAACTCCCCAAACACCGGGTCAACTTCAACTCCCCGAACCATCGTCTTCGGATCACTGGGACCATTCCCACTTCCCGCAGAAGACACTGTACCTGCCAAGAAGCAGAAAACCGCCCCGCAACATGTCACTAAAATGGCACCAAGGGCGAACACCAAGAAGGCTGAAGCCCGTGGCGTTCCCACGAAGCCTCAGCCCACAAGAAACTAGGTTTACACCAAAACCCGGTCCCTGAGATCTTCGCCAAAGCAACGGAGGTCCCAAACATCTGCAAAGCCAGCATACCTGGCCCCTCTCAAGGAGAATCAGTTCTACCCTCTCTCTTACATGAAAGAGGAGAAACCTACCCTCCACCCAAAAAATAAACAAAATCATCATAAGCCGGCTTGCTCCTACAAGCCCAAAATCAAATCCTGCATCGTTAGGCCTATGCAAAAACATGCTGAAGCCTGCACTCCCGCGAGTCGACCCTTCATCTCAACAAGGGCCGAGCTCGCAAAATTTAAGTCTTCATTACGATAGACAAAGGACCGCATCCAGATTCTGTCCTTGCCAAGCTTCAAAGAAGACAAACTCGGCTGCTGCGCACAAGGGACTACGTCCTTCATCGCCAGAGCCCAGCCAGAGCTGATTGAAGCTCAAATTGCTCGTCGTATGCGTCGCCGCACCGCATATCGACAAAAGAGACTCGAGAAACAAAGAACCCAGCGTTTTACTCTCCACGTCACAAACAAATGGGTCGAAAAAGAAAGACCCGACCAATTCGTTGCTGTTCATATGGTTGGCAAAACTAGAAAACACCGGAAGTCAGCAACCAAAATCAGTGTTAGACATCCAGTGACTCGCAGCGTCTCTTGGACACGAACACATCTGGAGGAATCTTCCACTCCTCCAAGCCAAGGACATTGGAGTAACCACTCCTCAGATTCTTCATCCAGAAGAATGAGCCCCAGCTCAGTCACCAGGACGATTTCTTCATTCGAATCCTGAGGGATGAACGTCTTGGCTACAAGTTCTGAGCCACCTCCACAGCATGATGATGTAACTGCACGCATCCAGCAGTTGGAGCAAGGACAGCAGAGAATTGAGACTCTGATGGAAAATTTGATTCTCACTCTACAGTGTCCACCACCTAACAATGAAACCCCTCCGAATCATGAAGATGACGAGGGCAATGCAGAAAACAATGAGTCTCGCGCCCTTACCAAAAAAGACGTGGACGATATCCTCGCAAAAGCAAAAGAAGAGGATACATTGAAAGAGCATGGGATCAAGCCACCCTACCCTCTATGGATGGACTCGGTTCCGTTCCCTGCAAAATTCAAACAACCTACTCTCCAGACATATACCGGGAAAGGTTCAGCCAGACAACATGTCATCCATTTCAAGATCCTAACGGGAGCTATTGCGGATCAAGATGCCCTCAAGATTCGCCTCTTTGCAAGTACCCTAAAAGGTACAGCCTTTGATTGGTACTCCACTCTGCCGGAGAACTCCATCCAGAACTGGGCTATGCTAGAGACACGCTTCCTGACCCACTTCCAAGGTGAGGATCATCCTGTTACTATGGCTCAACTCTATAGCCTAAAACAGGGAGAGAATGAGTCAACATACGACTTCATTCACAAATGGAAGGCAATGGCGTACAAATGCTCAGATGTACTGCCACAAGCGTCGCTGGTCGACATCTGCCGTAACAATATGAGAGCAAAAATTCGCTCCATGATCATCGGCAACAAATCAAAGAACCTGGGGGAACTCCTCGAAGCTTCCATGGAAGCTGAAATGGTGATCAAAGACCTCAACAGTCAGAAATCATCAAAGAAAGAGTCAACTGCTGTTACAACCTCAAAACCAAAGAAAAAGGAGGTTTTCAATGTGCAGACTAAGTCAGCTCCTCAGCAACCAAAGAAACCTGAAAACAAAACTACAGGTAAAAGGCCTGAACTCTCCGATGCCTTTAAAGAACGTGTAGAAAAGAAATATCCGTTCGATGAAGACGTTGAAGAAATCTTTGAGGCTCTCCTAGCAAATGGCAAACTCATTTTGCCAGAGCCCAAAAGACCGGGAGATGTTGACAAAACCAATGATCCCCGTTACTGTCCATACCATCAGATGATCTCACATCCTCTCAATCAATGCTTCGTTGTGAGAGAGAAGATCAATGAGATGTGGAAAAACGGAGTCATAACCTTTGATAAAAACTATGGCCCCACCTCTGTCAACATGGTGTCATGTCGGCAAACTTCAAAGTCACCGAAAGAGAAGATCACTACTTCATTCAAGGTGATAAAAATGGCTCAAGCGTCCTAAGAATTGGTTCCCTATCCAACACCAGATGGACAACCTATATGGGTGCATCCCGATCTCCTAGATGATGAAAACTGGGAGATTGTCAAAACAAAGCCGACCGCTCAGCAGCGAAGGCAAGCCAAGAGACAGCTCCGCAAGCTCAAACAGCAGCAAAAGTCTCAATCAAAACAAGAAGTCCTTGAAAAAGCAAAAACTTCTTCCACTGCTTCACTAAGGATGACAGAAGAATCTCTTCCCAAAACCTCCGAGGTGGTAAGAAAATTCACTCTTGATGATTTCATGCCATCTCTATACAAAAATGAAAATGTGCAGGGGGCATCATACTCTTGCAACTCGGTAGTTGGATTCTCCATGAATGGATACGAGTCCAGTGATACTGCCAGTGATACAGATAAGTGGGAAGAATCCTTTGAAATAGAAGAATACCTCTCCGACAAGGAATGGATTCCCGAGTCTCATCTTATGCCAGTAATCTGGTATAACCCATTGCAGCCACAAGGATCTTGGTCTGATGACAAAGAAGACCAGGACCCTGTTCAAGAAAACGCTGTCGATCCAGCACCAAACAATGCTCCGGTGGAACCCAACATTGGCGAACCACAAGGAACAAATGACGAAGAAGATTTGGCTCCCATGCCTGATCTCAAAGAATATGCAAAAATCTTGCAACATCTTGCCATAGAGCAGGAGCATGATCGCATCAATCTTTGTCATGACCCAGAACCGGAAGTCCCTAAAAATCAGCCGGAACTTTCTCCCTTAACTCCTGAAAATGGAGAAAACTGTTGGATCGATGATCCTCTCACATCCGAGGATGAATCTGATTCCCAACAGTCTACACTGGGGGCATCTCCTGTCAGGATAACCTGCAATGCAATAGCTCAGGACGACAGTGCCTCTGAAGCTTCCGAAGACACGTACTCCCCAACCGGTAGCGTATCTTCCAGAGCTACATCCTCTCAGGTGACTTCCACTGAGATAACATCCTCTCAACCTTCGTCTCCTGAAGCTGTGACATCGGAACTCAAGCCACTCCCGATTGATCATCTTGAAGAAACTTCTGCCAATGAAATCTTCTTCAATGAAAACTCAGTCAATTGGTCCCAGATACCCGATCTCACGGGCAATGTCTGGGCTAATAAAGAAAAGTTGCCGGCTACTGTTCAGGACTTGTTCCCGAAAATTGCTCCGTGCAACACAATCACTGAAGACGCTAATGTTGTTACAGAGACGTCCTCAGTAATGGATCAACCTCTTGATCCTGAGAACGATCTTCCAAAAGAAGATCCTTCTCTAGAGGCTCTTGAAGTTGGTAGAGGTACCCGTTCTGGCCGGGATTACCATAAAAATTACAATCAACCATCTTCTTCTTATGTAAATCCTTCGGAAAAACAAGATGTAAGCACCCCAAGTGGCAACAATAATGAAAATGCAGGCCCGAAGGAGGCTTTCAAGTACGACTTGATTGAGCACTTCAAACACATACCTGCACGTCTGCACATCCTTGATCTATTACGAATGTCTCCACAAACTCGTGATAGTCTCATTTCAGAATTGCAAAGGCTGAATGCGGATGTCGACAAACATGCCCCACAAGTCCTACAAATTGAAATGGACTATAGGGTCAAAAAATCAAATACTCCCTCAAAGGGAGAAAAGAAGAAAACTGAGGGATCAAGCAATGAATACCTCTCGGTACAAAAAGCAGCAAGTGCAACAATTGCCTTCGACAAGGATGACCTCCTCCTAAGCGAAACAAAGCACAACCGACCCTTGTACTTTACGGGGTACATCAAAGAAATGCCAGTACACAGAGTTCAGATCGATCCAGGTTCTGCACTCAACCTCATTTCTACTTCGGCACTCGAAGAGCTGGGCTTCCCACCTAGCAAACTGAGTCACACGTCCGTATCCATCTTCGGATATGACGGCAGCGCTCAAAGGCCTATCGACAAAATCAGGTTCAAATTGCAAATCGATGATCTTATTTCTGAAGTCACTGTGTATGCAATAAGGACCCCTTCATGCTACAATATACTCCTAGGACGCCCCTGGATACATGAGAATGGTGTCGTCCCTTCAACTCTACATCAGTGCATCAAGTTCCTTGGCAACGATGGCTTGATACATCGAGTGTTTGTAGACAAAAAGCCCTTCAAAGGCAGAGATGTCCATTTTGCAGATGCTCAAATGTATAAAGATGGAAAAGAAGAACAGAAGGAAAAAATAATTCGCTTTGTCGACAGTCTCCAGAAAGATAAAGGCAAGGCTCCTCAGAGTCAGAGTCAGAAGATGACACAGCATCGAGCCAAGCTGATACTCAGCAAGATCAGCTCACTCTCACTCCATTAGAGGCACTTGCAGACATAAAAGATCCTACGTCTGCCTCCTTTGTTATCCTGGCAACCTCGCCAGAAGAAAAAACAATCTTCTTCCACAGGTCGGGAGCATCTCCACTGAACTCTCTGCTTGAACCTTTCCAAAACGAAGGTATGCCTCAGCTATCCCTGTATAGTCCAATGGCACAAGCTATCATGAAGAAAATGGGCTACGATGCTCAAAATCCGACTGGTTTGGGAGGTGGCCGTGGTATTCTTACACCATTGTGTTGACACCAAAAATGTCACTTTGCCTCTTCAACATCAAGAAAGCTGCATGAAGTCGCAACCTGCCATAAATAGGCAATGCAATTTCTCCAAAAAATCAAATCTTGTCAGAATCAAACAAAAACTGCAAGATCCTTCAAGATAGCCAAGAGAAGAGTACACATGAAGTTTCGGGCCATTTCGACAACATTTGGCCTAACTTCACTTCTCCGACAGCTAAACGGGAGCTCTCGGCGGCGACATCATCGGAGACGTCAAAACTTCGATCAGAGCCTACAGATGACTCCAGCATGTCTCAAAAGGGCTCCATGCCAAATTTCAAGTCAAACCGACAACGTTTGACCCTCCATCAATGCTCGAGCAGCAAAATCAAGCCTCCCGGCGGCGGGAACCACCGAAGCCTTCGCTCATCAAACCAAGTGCATGAGTGGCTTCAACATGCTTCCAAAAGGCTGCACGTCAAATTTCAGGTCATTCTGACAACGTTTGACCAGGTTTCGATGCTCCGAGAGAAAATCAAGCCTACCGGCGGCGGAGCAACCCGGGACCATGACATCCAAAACGGAGCCCATGGAACGTCTCAAAATGACTCCAATAGGCTCCCCGTCAAATTTCAGGTCAATCGGACATCGTTTGACCACATATCAAAGCTCGGCATTTTCCCCGCAGCAAAATCAAGTGAAGCATCGACGGGACCCCAAACGGCTTCAAAACTCAAACAAAAGCCTATGGTTGGTCTTATTTATTGCTCAGGAGGCTCCACCTCAAATTTCAGGTCATTCCGACATCGTTTGACCAAGTTTCAGCTTCTGGCGGAAAATCAGCAGCTCTACGCGACAAAGTCTTCGGCTTTCCCGGAAAATTAGAAACTTTGCACTCTAAAAATGCAAGGATTCTCATCAGGTTTTCTACAGGGAAATCAAGCCAATAAATGAGAAGAAATGTCAGGAAAAATACAGAAGAAAACGGCGACGAAAAAGACCTCAAAACGACCGCAAAACGGGCTCCGAGGGGAAAAATTCCCCCAATGTCGCAGGCCCCTGCGACCATGGCCCATGGTCGCCGGCGACCATGGAGGTCCGGGTCACCGGATTTTCCGCCGGTGACCCATTTTTTCGTCTTTTTTCGCGTTTCGCGCACTTTGGCCCCTGTGTTTTCCTGAAAATGTGATTTTTAGTGCTTGAAATTGACTCATATCCTCCGACATCCGTCAAAATCACGGGTCAACCTCCAAAAGCATAAAATCATCATTGATCGCTCCAAGATCGCCAACCGGTCAACCAAAAAAAGTGCTCTTTCTGTCCGACCGATCGAGAAATCGACAAGACAGATGTCACCGGCCCGCTCTTAGCTATCAATGTCTGAAGTTACATGTTCATCCGATGTCGATCAGCATGAAGATCCATCGATGATCATCGCCAGAAGAATTCCAGAAGACACGGCACGGCCCGCGACTCTTCGGCTGCTCGTCGACCATTTAATGCGGTTAATTGACTAGCTTTATTGCAGTCATTAATTCATTTCTTTGGACGGCCCAATCAGAAGCAAGCATTTGGGAGTTACAAGTCAATTGATTCATGGCATTTAACCCATGAAACTCCTCCCATTATGGTAATTAAGGTGATTAAAAGCCCTTAATCTCCATCGGCCAATCAGATTCAAGGAAAAAGGAGTTACAAAATCAAGAAATAAATCTTGTAACTCCTCCCGTTAAAGCCATTAAGGCTCATAAACCCTCCTAAATGGCTACCAAAAGCCTATAAATAGGAGAGCATTCCATTGAAAAAAAAAATAAAAGAAAATCGAGATCGATCGATCGGAAAGAATCCAGAGCTCGTATCCAGAGAAAGAAAAAAAAGAGAAAAACTCTGCTGAAGTTCTGCACCGGCCACCACTACAAGGTGACAAAAGTCCCTTAGGGGCACCCCCCCCAATGTCCTTGCCTTCTCCTGCTGCCTCCAATGGCTTAGACGTGGCTTTTCAGCCCGTCTACTTAGCTTTTTATTGGACATAGGACCTTCTCTTGGTCTTTGTCCTCTAAAAACCTGAGGTTATAGCCAAGCCAAGCGAATCAAGAGCATCCTCTGTTCTCATCTGCATGGATGACGGTGAAGCCCACACATGGCTTGCGACCGTCAATCTGAACGAGTCCCCCACAATCTCCTGAAAAGTTAGATCTTCCTTTTTTTGCTTTTTCATTGTAGTTTGTATTTTTCTAAAAGAGACAAAAATCACAACTCTTGTCTTTTTCATTATTGATGAGAATTGTAAATCGGCTATAAACGCCAAAATCGGCTATAAATGCCAAACAAAACCGCCTTTCACGGCAAACTAAGAAAATGTCTCTTTTCTTAAATATATGCGCAATGGAAAACTTGAAAGAAGTTGATTTCCTTTTTACTTGCGAAGGTTGATCTCCGAATTACCACTTGCAATTCCAAGTAAAATAGAAAATCTGGCACACCCATCCAAAAAAAATGTTGATGCACGCTTCAGGCCCGCCAGGGCGCGAAAGGGCAGGACCCGACGGACTCCCACGTTCCGCCGACCCCGGTAGCCGCCCCACGGCGCCTCGGAGCGCGTTCCATCACTTTGGAACCCACCCTGACCAAAAGTCAACCAGAAGATTGGAAAATCCACCTTCAAAAAGGCAAGTCTTCATATTGGTTGGGGTATGATCCTACCGCTCCTATGAGACAGCTGACACCATGGCTGCAAAGTCGCTTTACCGACCAAGCCTCAACATCTCATGAAGACATCGATATCCCTGGATATCTCTTTGAGGAGTTACTCGTCAAAAATCCTGAAAGCTCCTCCAATTGGTATAATTTCTCTGATAATAGAGAGGAATTGCCCGATGACGTAGACGAGCGGTTCTCTGTCCCAGAAGAATTATCGTCTCCAAAAGAAGTACCTTACTTCAACCCAATTCCGGCAAATGATTCGGACCATCTCATTGCAAGCCTTGAGAAGGATAGCATTGAGAAGGATGCTGATCAAGAAGATTCATGGACAGAAACAGATCCTCAGTCTAAAAATTTCTCTGGCACTCCAGAAGGTCTTGTTGAGTTGGAAGCCTCCGAAAATACTGTGGAGGAACCACCTTCAAACCTTCCGATAGAAGACCCTGTTCAAAAGATAGACTTGGGAACACTTGATAACCCACGTCCTGTATTCATAAGCAAGAATATAAAGGATGATGAGTTACCCGAGTATATCTCTTTTCTTCGTGAGTTCGTTGATTGCTTTGCATGGTCTTATGCCGAAATGCCTGGC
Organism: Umbellularia californica; assembly: GCA_028538565.1. Classification (NCBI taxonomy): domain Eukaryota; kingdom Viridiplantae; phylum Streptophyta; class Magnoliopsida; order Laurales; family Lauraceae; genus Umbellularia; species Umbellularia californica. The sequence continues at coordinate 26,794,493 of JAPQWN010000006.1, forward strand.
TTGGATCCCAAAGTAGCAGTCCACAAGCTCAACTTACAAAAAGAAATCAAGCCTATCAAACAAGGCCAAAGAAGATTCCATCCCGACGTGATGGACAAAATTGAACAAGAAGTTCAGAAAATCAAAAACGTTGGCTTCATCCGCGAGGAACAGCATCCTGAATGGTTGGCCAATATCGTCCTCGTGACAAAGAAAAATGAGCAGATAAGGGTCTGTATTGACTACAGAGACCTGAATAGTGCATGTCCTAAAGATGAATTCCCGCTCCCCATACCAGAGGTGATGATTGACAACACCTATGGATTCGAGCGAATGACATTCATGGATGGATTCTCTGGCTACAATCAGATAAAAATGCATCCTGAAGATGAAAGGCATACATCATTTCGGACACCATTCGGCGTGTATTGCTACACTGTTATGCCGTTTGGCCTGAAAAATGCAGGTGCGACATATCAGAGGGCTATGATGAAAATATTCCAAGATATGCAGCACAAGACGGTCGAATGCTATGTTGACGACCTCGCCATAAAAAGCAGAAGAAAAGAGATCATCTCAATGATCTTCGAGAAGTCTTCCTCCAACTTCGCAAACACAAATTGCGGATGAATTCACTAAAGTGCTTCTTCGGTGTCTCATCGGGTAAGTTTCTTGGATTCATAGTACGGAAAGCTGGAATAGAACTTGACCCCACCAAAGTCAAGGCTATCCTGGAAATGCCATCTCCCAGAACCCTAAGGGGTCGTTTGTTTGCAACCATTTACGTATGTAAATGATGCACATGCGTGAATGTTACGTACCATCACGTTTGTTTGCACTATTTTACGCATCACGTATGTAAATCTCATGTGAAAATAGTGTGAAAATGTACTCATTTTCGCACCTAAATTTTCACACCTTCATAGATGGTAAAAGGAATCCCATATGGAAATGGTATGTAATGAAACCCACTAAAAAAGGCGCCCGGTACGGAGATCATTCATTCCGTCATATGTATCCCGGGTTCGAAACGTCTCCAAGACAAAAAACAAGACCCACTAAGTCGTCATTTCTTTCTTTCTCTTTCCTCTCAACTTCCTCTCTCTCGTCGTCTTCTGCCTTCCTTCTTCTATTTCTACTTCATCTTCTCAGACCACGAGAAAATCGACCAAGGCAGAGAGAAGAAAGCCTCTGAAGTAGATTAAACAGACCCGTTTGGCTTCATCAGATGGCACCAGCAGTGGCAAAAGCGCGGCCAAACAAGCAGAGCATCTGAGGAAAGATGGCAACAAATGCTTTGAAAAAAATCGTTTTAGAGCAGCCATTGACAACTACACAGAGGTCTAATCAAACAATTTAAACCCTTTGAAAAATTGAGCTTTTGATCGTCTTCTCTCCCATGTAAATTTCATCTTTTTACTGATTCTTCTTGTTTGTTTTTCAATGGGGTTCTTCTGTTTCTTGTTTTCTCTGTTGGGGTGGTGCTGTTTTAGGCGATTACTCTCTGCCCCAATGTGGCAGTGTATTGGACGAATCGGGCGTTGTGTTACATGAAGAAAAAGTGAGTGTGACCCTTTTCTTCTCACACCCCATTTTTTGGGATTTGTTCTTCTCCTTCCCATTTTGTTGGAATTTATAGGTGCTGATGGTGATGGGTTTTATGTGTTTGTTTTTTTGGTCTGTTTTCCTTGTTGGGTTTTGCAGTGATTGGACGAAGGTTGAAGAGGATTGCATAGAAGCTCTGAAGCGGGATAGAGGCTCTGTCAAGGTGTTACTATTCTTACTTTGTGGAGATAATCTGAGTTGGACTTTCCCCTCTTGTAATTGAGAGTCTTTTTACTGAGTTTATTCTTGCTTTGTAGAGATAAAATATGAGTTGGAATTGGATTTTGCCCTCTTGTGATTGGGAGTCTTTATTGAATTTAGAGTATGGTATTACATTCCACCTGTGTTCATGCTATTTGGCCCCGGAGAAATCGGTGTGGGCATGTGCTGGACCTGAATAGTGGATTTGATCTTTAAAAAAATGACAAAATATTTTGAAAGTAAAAAAGAAGTGAAAGAAAGAGGCTAAAAAAATTGTAAATATGATCATTTAGTTGACTTATATCTTTTGTTCAGAATCTTCTTGTGATTCGTCTATTTCAAAGGCAATAATTGGAATTGGCTTTCTTTCTCTAATTGAACTTAGAGGTTTGTGACTTGTATCTTTTGTTGTTTAACTATTAGATGACTGTAATGTGAGGTATTATTGTTTGTTCCTCATTGTGAAAAGGATTTCATCCAATGCTCATCATGCTTTGGTTCATTATCCTCTTTATTTTGTTGTTTCACTGCATGCCTAATTGCCTATAGTTTTTATTGGTGCTATTTCTTTTTCAAATGATCTAATTTTTATGCTATCTGTATCTGCAGAAAGAAAATGCAAAGCCTCTACAATATTATGCTATATGTATCTGCAGAAAGAAAAACTCACCCTAATATGAGATGGGTTACTTTATTTATGAGATTGAAACACCATAAAACTTTTTATGGTTTGGGCTTTTTTTTTTATATGGATTTAAAAAGTATATATAGAAATGATCGAAAAGTTACTATTTTTGGTATATAGTGGAGATGCATTAGAATATTTTAATTGTATATCTTGTGCAGTTGGTCCCACTTTATTGACTAATCATGGAGGGATTTAACTGGTGATATGTGTTTTTTTCATTTTTTTTTTATTATAGCAACACCTCATTTTTGCTTTTCCATGTTTTCATGGTTTGATAATCATCCAAACATTTACAGGAACAAAAGGTGGTGACCATTTTTAGTGCTCCTAACTATTGCTACTATCAATATAATTTACAAAAATAAAAATTTATCCTTTTCACATGTAGTTCAAACAAACGTGGTAAAATGATTCACATGCGTAAATGATATGAAAATGACAACACTAAACAAACGTTGTAAACTGAAATGCATGTGTAAAGCTTACATATGTGAAATTTACATATGGAACATTTCCATATGTAAACCGCATTTACGCATCTCATGTGTAAAAGGCAAACACCCCCTAAGAGAATTAAAAGGGCTTCAAGGAAGACTGGCCTATATTCGACGGTTCATCTCCAATCTATCAGGGAAATGCCATCCATTTTCTCGCTTAATGAAGAAAGGCATGGACTTTGTCTGGGATGCTGAATGTGAAAATGCATTTCAAGACATCAAAGCATACCTCACCAAACCTCCAGTGCTGGCTGCCCCCAGAACTGGAAAACCATTTATCTTGTACACAAGAGCTCTCGACCACTCTTTGGGTGCTCTACTCGCACAAGAAAACGACGACGGAAAAGAAGCTGCTCTATATTACCTTAGCCGCATGATGGTAGGTGCAGAGCATCGCTACTCCCCAGTCGAAAAAGAATGCCTTGCAGTAATGTTCGCTGTACAAAAGCTGCGTCACTATCTGTTGTCGAACACAGTCTACCTGATTTCGAGGATCAACCTCCTAAAGGTCCTTGTCACAAAAGCAGGTTCTCTCAATGCCCGACTGGCAAAATGGTCCATCCTTTTATCACAGTTTGATATTAGGTATGTACCACAAGAAGCAATCAAAGGACAAGCTCTAGCAGACTTCCTTGCAGAGCATCCATTGCTTAAAGATTCTCCGCTCAGGGATGATCTCCCAGACGAATTTGTCTACAATGTGGAAACTTCCTTATCAAATGCTTCCTGGGACATGTACTTTGACGGTGCAACCATGACAAATGAAAAAAGAAAGTAAATATTGGGAATCGGCAACCTCTTTGTCAGTCCCGACAAATACATGATCTCACACGCCTTCTCGCTACTGGAACCATGTTCAAACAATGCAGCTGAGTACCAAGCCCTGATTATAGGATTGGAACTCGCCCTCGAATCCAGCATCACCATGTTGGAAGCTTTTGGGGACTCCCAACTGATCGTCAACCAGATGAATCAGAAATATGAAGTCAGGAAGCCTGATTTGCTACCTTACTACAATAAGGCGCAATCGCTTCGATAAAAATTCAACATCTGTCACATCACCCACATCCTCAGAGGTGAAAACATCCGTGCAGATGCCCTGGCTAGACTTGCCGCATCCATGGCAATCTAAGAAGGGGAAAACATGCAAGTCACAGTGTGTCAAAGAAGGATTCTCCCTCCTCTCAACACACACCAAGCAGTTGCTGAATGCCACCAAGTGGTTGGAGGTCGGATGTCCATCCTCAAACCTCCGATTGGCGACTGGAGAGATCCGTTCATTGATTACATCATGTTCGGAATCCTACCTGAAGATCCAAAAGATCGGGAAAGCATCCAAAGACGAGCCTCGAACTTTCATTTGGATATACCTTCAAAAGAACTTTACAGAAAATCTTTCAACGGAGTACTCCTACGCTGCTTGTCACAACAAGAGGCTGAGGAAACTCTCCAGGAAGTTCACGCTGGTCTTTGTGGAGCCCATCAGGCTGGCCCTAAGCTCTACAACCAGATAAAAAGACTAGGTTACTATTGGCCTACCATGGTAGCTGATGCAATGCAATTTGCCAAGCGCTGCCAAAAATGCCAGATTCACGGAGATTATGTCCACATGCCTTCAGAATGGCTACATCCAACAGCAATCTCATGGCCTTTCGAAGCCTGGGGTATGGACATTATAGGTCCTATCTCTCCCCCATCAAGCAAAGGTCATCGCTTCATCTTCGCCGCTACAGATTATTTCTCCAAGTGGTCAGAAGCATTTGCGCTCAGCGAAATGAAGACTTCATCAGTCCTTCAGTTCTTGCGCACCAACATTATTTGTCGCTTCGGCATACCTAACAGATTCGTCCATGATAACGAACCACAATTCCGGGATCACAGATTCTATAGGTTCTGCGACAAGTACAAAATCCAAAGTTGTCCTTCGACTCCATATAATCCAGCAGCGAACGGACTAGCAGAAGCCTTTAACAAGATACTCTGCAAAATTCTCAAGAAAATGGTCTCTAGTCACAAAAGAGACTGGGGCGACAAACTACTAGAAGCTTTGTGGGCCTATCGAACCACCGTTCGAGGACCAACCCATAGCACACCATTCTCTTTGGTCTATGGATGCGAAGCTGTTGTCCCTTTGGAAGTACAAATTCCTTCCTTAAGGGTATCTTTGCAAAATGACATGACGCAAGAAAGTAATGTCAAATTGAGACTCCAAGAGCTGGATAATCTCGATGAAAGACGACTCGAAGCTCTACAAAACATTGAGTTGTACCAAGCACGCATGGCAGGATCTTTCGACAAAAAGGTCAGGCAACGCGCCTATAAAAAGGGTGACATGGTTCTTGCAGTAAAAAGACCCATAGTCTTTGCCCACAAATCCAAAGGCAAATTCGAACCAAAATGGGAGGGACCCTTCGTCATCGACAAAGTCTTCTCCAACGGTGCATACGCTCTTCTAAACATGGAAGGAGACAGATGTATACTACCCATCAACGACAAGTTCTTGAAGCGGTACTACCCTTGAAGACTTCCTCAAACGGGTCAGAACAATATCCACATGGCTAAAGCGTATTTCCAAGGTACTTGCTCATCAAACCCACCCCTTTTGAAATCTTCATCTTTATGTTGAAGTTTCCAAAAAAAACTATCTCTCAAAACAATGCTTACTTTCATCGTTTCATTGTTCAAAAGAAAAATCAAATCCAAAAATCTAAGTTTAGGAGGCTCTTCCCAGACTCGACCAAAATTTCGATCCTTGAACCCAAAATTCATGGTTTGAAACAAAAATCGGGACTTAGGAATTTTCACCCTAGACCGCCTCGGCTTTTACAACCAAAATGGTTTTAAGTCAAAATTTATGACCTTTGTGTCTTTAAACAAAAATTTTGAAACCACGGGGAAGCGACATTCAGTCGATACTCGCAAAACCCAAAAATCGGAAGGATACGAACCCCATTCGATACTTCCAAAACCCAAAAATCGCAAGGAAACGAACCCCATTCGATACTTGCAATTTTCAAAAATCGTGGAGAATCAACAAACCAGTTGATATCCACAACCCAAATTTCAAAAATCGTGGAGATGCAACATACCAGTTGCTATCCACAACCCAAATTTCAAATGGTTCGAGAAAACCTCAAATTTCAAAAATCGCGGAGAAACGACATCAAGCCAATACCCGCAAAACCAAAAGTGTTGGGAAAAGCAGGGAAGCGACGCTTAGTCGATATTTGCACCCCAATTCGCGAGGAAGCGACATTCCATCGATACTCGTAAAACCCAGCCCGCGAGGAAGTGGCATTCCATCAATACTCGCAAAATCGAATGAGCAAGGAAGCGACATTCCATCGATACTTACAAGACCATTCAGCGGGGAGGCGACATTTAGTCGATACCTGCATTTTGAAAACCAAAACTCGGCTATAAACGCCAAAATCCGGCTATAAACGCCAAAATTCGGCTATAAATGCCAAAACAAAAATTTTTCGGCTATAAAAGCCAAAATCGGCTTTCATGCCAATAAAACAAAACTTGGTTTTCAAAAAACTCGGCTATAAACGCCAAAATCTGGCTATAAACGCCAAAACTCGGCTATAAACGCCAAATCCGGCTATAAATGCCAGAATCCGGCTATAAATGCAAAATTCGGCTATAAATGCCAAAAACAAAATTTTTCGGCTATAAGCGCCAAAATCGGCTTTCATACCATCTCAAAATCGGCTCTCATGCCACAAATAAAATTTTTGGCTCTCATGCCATCCCAAAATTCGGCTATAAATGCCAAAGCAAAATAAAAACAAATCGGCTATAAACGCCAAAATCTGGCTATAAATGCCAAAATTCAGCTATAAATGCCAAGACAAACAAAACAAAATTCGGCTTCTATGCCATTCTAAAATTCGGCTTTCACGCTATCCAAAAATTTTGGCTCCCATGCCGCAAAACAAATTTTGGCTCTTACGCCACAAAATTAGGCTTTCTCGCCATCCAAATTTTGGTTTTCAAACTATCAAAAACAAGGTTTTCCGCCACAAAATTGGCTTTCATGCCCAAAACAACCCTTTGACAAAAGATTTTCACAAAATGACAACCTTTTGATCAAATCCTTAAACAAGCATTCCCATCAAACTTTTGCTCAAAATTGTTTTAAAAAAAAAAAAAAATGATTGTTTATACATGGAGGTACCCAAAAAAAAAAAAAAAAAGGAAAAAGAGTTTGTTACAACTCAGGAGCTCAATCCTACATGGTCTTCAACCAAAGGTTCAACTCCTCAAGCAGACCCTTGGCCTTAACTTCCAAAGTTTTTAGGCCACGCTCCTTCAAAATGTCCCCATAAAACGCGGCCGAATGCCGTGACCCATCTTCAGCACGAGGAAGTTCTTCCCAGAGGACCTGCCACTGCTCATGCTCCTGAGTCTTCCTCCGGACATTACCTTCAGCTTCCTCAACCTGGCGAATGAGAGTCCCCTCCTTGTCACGAGCCACCACAATGGCGGTCCATTTGGCAGCAGCCTCTTCCTCTAAAAGATCAAGACGTTGCCTAGCCTCAACGACCTCCTTAGCAAGGCGGTCCAAGTCTTGCTTCAGCCCCATGATGGATAACTCGGTAACGTTCTTCTCCCGAACGATTTGCCTCCGAGTCTTCGTGACCTCCGTCAGCTCAGCTTTGACTTTGCTGGAAGGTTTTAAGAACATCTCATCAAAGAAGTCACCATCTGGGAAACTCTTGGTCTGAGTCCATTTGTTCCCCAAGGTGATGATCTCCTCAACAAAATCCTTGGCACTTGCAATGTCCAGACCGACTTCTTTGCTATCAGCAAGGATGTCCTGCACATGCTTGATCATGCCAAAACCAGCTTCCAAATGACCTGAAGAAAGAGTCTCAACCCATGAGCTCAAGACAGTCTTCAACACCTTCCTTGCATACTGAAGGTGCGGTGCAGATGAGGATTCGCCATGCTCTGGTGCCCGACTGCCCACGTCATGCTCCATTGGAAGAGTAATCAATAAACTCTTTCCAACGGAAGAAGCTGACTCATTGAAAGTGGAAGAAGCCCCTACTTCTGCATCGGCCGCAGGTATCCCCTGTTCTGGCTCTGAGGAAGACGGAGGAATCTCTCCTGCTGCTTCACAATCTGTCAAAAAAAAAAAAGAAAAAACAAAAAGGTATGAATATAATCTTGTCAAAAATATATCAAGATTATTATTGCAAATATACCTCCTTCGACGACCGGCGAAGTACTCTCTGCCTCTTTGAGCTCATCCAAAGCATCGTCAAAAGTTGCGTCCATAGATGGCTCGAAATCGTCGGAATCCTCTGACAAGTCTGCTACATGTTAGCGAATGACAGCAAAAAAAGAAAAAAAAATAAGCAAAAGCCAAAGCAAATCATACCAGGTGAAGGTTTTGGAACCACTCCAGAGTCCCTGGGCTCTTCCTCAGATGCCACGACTGGATCCGTCATTGCCTCATCGGCCGGAACCTCAGGCATCACCAGGTCATCATCCTCTACTAAACAAAGAAGCAGCGGATCAAAACAAAAGCTTTCACAAAAAAAAAGGGAAGGAAGAAACAAAAGGAAAGAAAGGGGATCATACCAGCTATCTCCTCTTCTCTATTTCTCTTCTCCGGAGGCTCGTCAGCATCCTCAGACACCTCCTCAGCAATGGTGAGAGGAACTTCAAGATCAGAAGGACTATCGTGTTGTCTCATGTTACGGCGTTGTCCTCTCCTCCTCTTGCCTCGGCGGGTTAATCTGCTCGACGATCCTGCCACACTATCAACATCAGGCCTCTCACAAGAGTCCTCACTGGATGGTCTACTTTTCTCAGTAGACTCCATGGAAGCCTTCGTATGCTCTGCCTGTATCATAGCATCGATCTCGGCCTCCTCCTCCTCCAACTGTCTCAGGACCTCACCAGGAATCCCCTGTGCAGCTCCTGATCTGATGATGTCCTGCCCGTTGAGAAAGCCTATCTTGTGCTTCTCTCCAGAAAGGAAGGCCAAAACTTCCTCCTGACGGACACCATCCGATTTGCCAAGACTCTTCCCAGGAGATTGCTTAATATCGAGCTCTTTCTTGGAAAACCCTCGGTACACTGAAAAGCTCTCCACGAACCACTTCGTGAAGCCAGCAGTCCGGAAGGTGGGCAGTTCAGGATAAGAAATCATGGCGGTAGTATCCTCGGCGCTATAAAAAGCCCATGCATTTCTCCCATCTTGCAGACCTCTAAAACGCTTCACCATACTCGAAGGCGCTCCAACAACGCCTTGAGAGAAGCCAAGCTGCAACGCAAAACCCGAAGGGACATACGGTTGGACGTCGACGAAAAGATGTCTGCGGTACACCATCGTACCAACCCGTATGTTAAAGAGCCACCTCTTCTCCGCGTCCGTCAAAGCATAGTGTCTTCCCGACCCTGCCCTGGTCGAATCACGGGAGACATCAAAGTCAAAAGCCTTCTTCCGCAAACCCGGAGAAAGCTTCACTGAAGACTACCCAATCTCGACGTCCCTAAATCGTCGAATCCTTAAACGGGCAGATAAAAGTGATTCGTGAACCGCTGTCCCTCTAGCCAAACGAATCATAAAGGGATCTTCGTCCTGTGCAACTCCCAAACAATGGAAGCTAGGACAGTGGTATACATACCACGAATAGAAGATGTGGGCAGAAAATACCCTGTTCATGGGGAGCCCAAGCCGAACCAGGAAAGCAGCAGCCTACAGTTCGGTACATAAATAGGAGTAAAGAGCAGGTACCAAAACCAGCCGCTCTCCAAACGCCATCTGACAAGCCGGAAAAATACAGTGCGGCCTGATGTGTGTTCCATCTCCTCCAGCAAAAACAGCCTCACCCAGCCAGTAAGTGAGGTAAACAGCGAGATCTCTCCGCAACGCAATGTCAGGACAAATGGCATCTGTGCTTGCGAAGAACTTCTTCAAATCTTCTCGCATAGCAGCGATCTTCTTCAAACTTGATGCTTTAACCCTGACATCCTGGGCCATGACATCAGAAGAATCCCCGCTGTCAAAAAAGTTGGAGCTGCAACTCCTCCAACTGCTGCATCTAAATTTCGAGCCCTCCTTCTCCTTCAAAAAATCGTAGAAGGCGACGAGCTGAAAGTACACAAGTTAAACTCCTCAGACTGCTCCTCAAGGACGCTCTCAATAGGCATAAACTCCTCATACAATTTGCCGAGGATAGGCAATCCGGTGATGGCGCTCAGCTCCTTCAAAGAAAAACCAATCTCACCATTCGTCACAATGAAGGTGTTGGTTTGTGGAAGGAATGACTCCAGCATGGCCATGAAAGCCTCATCGGAGAAAACGACGGTTTGCCGAAAAGCGCGAACCGCGTAAAAAATCTCAGCCTCTCGAAGAACGACCTCACCAATCCTCAAGGTGTGATCAGTCCATGACTCCCAGCTCGAGTCAGCACTGAAACGGCCACGAAGTCGAAAAGGCTTCCCCCAATTGCTGCCGTCACCCCGAAAAACGCTAAGGCCCACCGGTCTCAAATCGATCGATGGATGATCAGAACCTTGGTAGCCACTGGCTGGCATCAACACGTCCAGACGGACAGGTGGCTTCTCTGCAAAACCGGAAGGTCCGCCAACAAAAACCCCGGTCTTGATCACACTGGTCCTCTTCACCCAACTCGGAGGATCTTCCCTCTTAGGGCACGTGGGAGAAAGGCTCAGGATCGAGATGGTCCGATCAAAAGACGACCGGGTAGAAATAGTTCTCTCCTCACCATCCGCTGTGTAAGAGAACTGAAAACATCTCCTTTTGTATGTCAAGTCGTCGGGGACTGCATCACCGAAGAAGAAGGTAGGCTTGAGCACAACGCTCTGATCGTCCGTAACCCAGGGACGGCTGCTTACCATGATCTTATAGAACTCCTCATCCTTGAGAGCGATCAATCGCTGTCTCATCTCATCACGATTAAGGGAATCGCATTCTTCCAAGTTTTTCTCCACAAACTGGACCTTCTCCCAAGCCTGCTGAACTGCAGCATTGGAAGATCTAGCAGACCGACGAGGTGCGTCAGTAATAGGACCTTTACCTTTGTTCGTTCTAGAAGAACTACCTGCAAAAGGTGGAAGAGAAAAGATCAATCAACATCAAAATGACAGAATTCTGCTACAAAAATTCTAGCAAAATTTTGACATGGTTCCGGGGCAATTCCAACGAAAAGGAACATACTCCGAAAAAGACAGGAAGCCAGAAGATGAGCTCAACATCGCTGCGAGCTCATAGTCAGTGGAGAATTCTCAAAGAAGGCTTGAACTCAACATCGCTGCGAGAACAAGCCAATCTCATCAAACTTCTGCAAAATCTGGAAAAAAGCTCAACATTGCTGCGAGCTTCAGAATCCAAAAGTTGCAAACTTCCTCAAAATCCAGCAAGACCAAGAAAGAGCTCAACATCGCTGCGAGCTCAAAATCCCAACACTTGCAAAAGATTTTTAGGTATGCATCATCATACTTCCAAATCCATTTACAAAAATCATGCATCAAAAAATATCATCATGCATTAGATCCTAGGAAAACCTTGACCAAAGTTTGACCAATTCCAACCCAATTTGGTCAAAACCAATCAAACTTTGTCCAAGTCAAAAATCATGTTGGCTTGAACTAGAGACTCTAGCCTTCTATCTTGATGCATCAAACAAAAAATGCATACATATTGAAATTGCATAGCCTCATTATCATAGTGAGCAAACAAGGAAAAAGAAAAAGAAAGAGAGAAAAAAAATCTCAGCAAAAAAAAAAAAAAAAAAATTTGGCCCACAGGCCGTGGCCCACTGCCACGTGGCAGTACGGACAGGTCCGTACGGACCTGTCCGTACAGCCAAAGAAAAAAAAAAAACAGCAAAAAAAAAAAAGAAAAGAAAAAAAGAGAAAAACGCTGAAAAAAAAAAGATCAGCGTGAAAAAAAAAAACAGAAAGAAAGAAAAAAAAGAGTTCACGAAAAAATAAAGAGAAAATCGTGAAAAGAAGAAAAAAAAAAGGGAAAGAAAAAAAGAGAAGCACGAAAAAAAAAAAGGAAGAAGAAACGTGCATGACAAGAAAAGAAAAGAAAAAAAAACAGAGAAGAAAGAAAAGAAAAGAAAAAGAAAAAAAAATGATGTAGAAGCTACTTCTACAATGGAGATTCTTGACGAGGAAGAAAACTTACTTGAAGCCATTGATGGAGAAGAAGAAGAAAAGCTTGGAGATCCTTGAAGAAGAGAAAGCACTTCTTGTCTTGGGGAGCACTCTTGAAGATTTCTTGCAAAAAGAAAGTAATGGAGCAAAAGCACCAACCCTCTTTGCTTTTATAGAAGAGAGCAAGCCAAAAGAGGAAACAAAGAGAAAGAAAGGAGGTAAGTGCTAAAATTTAGCTACTTTCCCAAAAAGAGAGATATTTTGAGAGAATCTTTCCACAAAAAGAAAACTTGAGAAATTCTCTCCAAGTAAAGATATTTTTAGATATTCTCTACACAAAAGAGATATTTTGTTTAGATATTCTTTACAAATATGACACCATATGAGATCTAGGCCATCTCCAAAGCCTAAGGTCCCATGGGTTAGCCCATATGAGCCAGGTTTGACCACCTAGGCACTAAAATTGGCTTTTAGTCAAAATATTCCTCTTACCAAGAGCAAAAAAAGTCCCATGCCTCTTTTGAGTTGATGGGACCATTCAAAAAAAAAAGAGAAAAAAAAAGGAAAGTCTCATGAGTTTCCAAAAACCAAACCATTCAACCTCATGAACCAAATTGAGCAAAAATCTTGAAATTGACATTTCACAAAACCAAAACCCGGTCCCCTAGCTTGCCACATACAGCTTGTTAGGTCACAAGACCAAAACCAAAAATCAAAATCCAAACCAAACCAAACCTGACCCCCCAACCTGCCACATACAGCTTGTTGGGTCACAAGGTCAAAATCAAAATCAAACCCCGACCCCCTAACCTGCCACATACAGCTTGTTAGGTCACAAGGTCAAAAACCAAAATCCAAAACCCAAAATCCAAATACCCCATGTCATTTTCAAAACTTTGCCTTGAGATGGTACGTGATCCCTCTCACTACCATAAAATTTCCCCCGGAAACTCAGAAGGCTATTCAAAAAAAAAAAAAAAAAAAAAAAACTCAAGACTCTTGGTCAAGTTGGAATCTCTCCTCCAAGTTTCTCTTCGAGGAACATCGACTCCAAAAAGCTACTCGTCGCTGTACCTCGAGGGGGCATTTGTTGACACAAAAAAAGTCAATATGTCTCCTCAACATCAAGAAGCCTCCTGAAGCTGCATCCTGCTAAAAATAGGCAAGGCTACTTCAAGCATCAGATTTTGTCAGAATCAGACAGAAACTAAGAGATCCTTCAAGACAGTTAAAAGAGGGGAACACCTGAGGTTTCGGGTCATTCCGACAACGTTTGGCCCAACTTCACCGCTCCAACAGCTAAACAGGCGCTCCCAGCGGCAACATCATCAAAGACACCAAAACTTTGATCAAAGCCTACGGATGACTCCAGAATGTCTCTAAAGGGCTCCATGCCAAATTTCAAGTCAAACCGACAACGTTTGACCCCCCATCAATGCTCGAACAGCAAAATCAACCCTCCCGGCGGCGAGAACCACCGAAGCCATCACTCATCAAACAAAATACATGAGTGGCTTCAACATGCTTCCAAAAGGCTGCACGTCAAATTTCAAGTCATTCCGACAACGTTTGACCAGGTTTCGATGCTCCGAGAGAAAATCAAGCCTACCGGCGGCGGAGCAACCCAGGACCATGACATCCAAAACGGAGCCCATGAAACGTCTCAAAATGACTCCAATAGGCTCTTCGTCAAATTTCAGGTCAATCGGACATCGTTTGACCAGATATCAAAGCTCGGCATTTTCCCCGCAGCAAAATCAAGTGAAGCATCGATGGGACCCCAAACGGCTTCAAAACTCAAATAAAAGCCCATGGTTGGTCCTATCCACTGCTCAAGAAGCTTCACCTCAATTTTCAGGTCATTCCGACATCGTTTGACCTAGTTTCGACGCTTGACGGAAAATCGGCTACAAAGTCTTCGGCTTTCCCGAAAAATAGGAAACTTTGTGCTCCGATTTCACGAGGGTTCTCGTCAAGATTTCTCCAAGAAAATCAAGTCAATAATTGAGGAAAAATGTCAAGAAAAATACAGAAGAAAAAAGGAACGAAAAAGACGAAAAAACGGCCGAAAACGATGCTCGGCGACCAAACGGGCCGAAGCCCTATGGTCGCCGGCGACCCTGGGTGCATGGTCGCCCGGCGACCCTGGAAATCCGGGTCGCCAGATTTTGAGCCAAATCGTCCGTTTTCCGATTCTTTTCGCGTTTCGGTTGTTCTGGCCTCTGTGATTTTCTGAAAATCCAATGTTTGGTGCTTCAAAACCACTGATCTTCATCGACATCTCGGATCCGCCGTCAAAAGCATGAAATCATCACCGATCGCCTCAAGATCGCCAACCGACTGACCAAGAAAGTACACTTTCTGTCCGACAGATCGTGAAATCGACAAGACAGACGCCACCATCCCGCCAACATCAATCAATGGCTGAAATTACATCGCAATCCGACATCAAATAATGCGTGGATCCACCCGTGATGATCGCAAGAAGAATCTCAAAAGGCGCAGCACGGCCCGCGACTCTTCACATGCCTTGGCAACCACTTAATGTCGTTAATTGACCCATTAAAGCAGTCATTAACTCATTATTTTGGACGGCCCAATCAGAACCAAGCATTTGGGAGTTACAAATCCAAGCAATCATGGCATTAAACCCATGAAACTCCCATCATCATGAAGCATAAAGGTGATTAAATGCCCACTACCTTCATCGGCCAATCACAAGCCTTGAAAAAGGAGTTACAAAATCGATTTGTAACTCCTCATCAATTCTTTCATCATGGCCATCAATGCCAATAAACACCTCATAGCTACCAAATGCCTATAAAAGGAGGTCCATTCCAAGAAGAAAGCATGATGAAAATAGATCCCAAGTGCAAGCTCTGAAAATCCAGACGAAGTCCTGCTACTTTGCTCCCGGAAGCACCATAAGGTGATCAACGTCCCTTGGGGGGGTCTCCTCTTTCTCCAACATGGCCAAAACGCGGCTTTTCAGCCCGTTTACTCGGTTTTTCATTAGATATAGGACCTCATCTTGGTCCTTGTCCTTTAAAAAACTGAGGTTAGGAGCTAAGCCAAAGAATCAAAGCATCACATATTCTCATTTGAAGGACGATGGCGAAGCCCATACATGACTTGCGACCGTCGATCTCAACGTGTCCCCACAATCTCCTGAGAAGTTAGATCCCTTTTCTTACTTTTCTATTGTAGTTTGTATTTCCTAAAGAGACAAAAAGAAATCACAATTCTTGTCTTTCACATTTGATGAGTTTTGTAAAATCGCCTTTCACGGCAAAATCGCCTTTTACGGCAAACAAACAAAAACGCCTCCTACGGCATTCTAAAAAAAAAACATCTTTGTCGCTTTTCTTAATATTAATGCAATTTGAAAAGTTAGAAAAAAGGATTGATTTCCTTTCCACTTGTGAAGGTGAATCTCCGGATTATCACTATTCCAAATTCTAAGTAGAAAGTAAATCTGGCATACCCGTACAAAAATGTTGATCCCCGAGATCTTCCCTCCTCCGCCGAGACCCAGGTCAGCCCCCGGGGTGCGGAAGGAGAGGACGGAAGATTCTATCGGGTCCATCATTCTCTTCCTTTGCTCTTCCTCCAAAACCCTAACCCCCATTTTCGTCTCTCATTTTCCCCCCCATGCGATCTTCATCAAACCTTGAAAAAGGTATTTCTTCCCCTCTAAAATCATCATATTCATCTTTTATTTGTTTCTTTCATTCCATTTTCCATTTTCTAAAAGAATCATTAGATTGTGAATCACCTTTGTTATTGTTTCATGGTTTCTGTGTTCTTCATCTTCTCTCTTATTCTTCCTTTCATGCATTCTATCTCTTGCTGTAATTTGGTTTTATGGGTGTTGAATGGATTGAAGATCACATATGCTCTTGGAATATTAGAATGAATTGATTGTTGTTCTACATGAATGTCTCTGCTGAATCCTTGTTTATTGCTTAATTACAAACCTCGGAGATTGGATGCCATTGACTGGAAGGTGTGTTTCACATTTGTGGCACTGTGTTTCTCAACTGGTTTGTGTGCCATAATTTGGAACACTGGGGACACACCTCTGATGTAGCCCACAAAAATGGCTATCTACTGTACTGCATTGGGACAGGGAAGAGGGTGAACATTCCTCAAGTCATAATGAATGTGTTCGTTCGAACTTTGACAGCTAAGAGGAATTCTATCCTCCCATTTGGTGTTTTAATCACAGACTTTCTTTCATTCAAAGAGATTCCAAAGAGGAGCAGGTCACATTGCTTCTAAGTGTGCAAATTGCAGAGAAAAGAACAAAGGTAAGGATTTAAATGTAGCTTGAGATGACGAGTCTAATGAAGAAGTGTCTGAACTCGAGGGGAGCAACAGAGCAGATTGATAGAATTGATCAGCTTGCAGCCCAAGTGCAAGTTTTGCATGCAAGACTTGTTGCAGGACTCGGTGAAGTGGCTGGACGCTTCAACACTGTTGATCAAGCTCTAGCTGAAATACTTGCTCGACTGGGACATCATTGAATAGAGTTGTGTCTTCTGGGTTCTTCACATTTTGCTGCTAATAACTTTCTTTTGCTTACTTTGATTAGTTGAATTTTTATGCTACTTTTGTGGTTGTTGATTAGTTTTGGATACTTTATCTCTGCTGATGACATTATTTGCTCTAACTTTATCTTTCTACCACTATGTTTACCCTTGACAATTTATGAACAAAAAGGGGGAGTACTTATGAGTAATGGATGGATGTGCTGAATGTTTCATGCTATGTTCATTCTTTTTCTATGATAATAAACTTGATCTAGTGAACAGGATTTGCAGGGATTCAAAGGAACAAGACATTTTTGAAGACATTTTTGGAGAAGTTTTTGACCGGATAAGTTTTAGTGCTAGAATAGGTAGATTTTTGTGTACTAGGTGTTTTGTCCATAAATTGCCAAAGGGGGAGATTGTAAGAGTTTTTAGTTGGCCAATTCACTAGGTTATGGACAAAACCGGGTCTCTTAAAGTTGTAAATTTTATTTAGAAAAGGACTGCTCAAGATCTCTTGCAAAGAAAGACAGTCATTCTGGGATTTGACAGAGGTTGCTCGAGCGAACTTCTATTCGCTCGAGCGAACCCCTCACAAAGAACACTTCGCTCAACCTTACTTAACTATCCACTCAAGCCATCAACATTCTGCGCTGATCATCTGAAGACAGAGACGAGTTCGCTCGAGCGAACTTCATGTCCACTCGAGCGAACCTGGGAAAGTTCAAATTGGATCCGGAAACTCCTTCCTAATTTCTCTCAATACACTTTTCCTATCCTAATTCCATCACAAGTCTTGAGACACGAGTTTAGACTTATTTATAGCCATTCTCTCTCACTTCTAAGACCACTTCTGATCAAGATAATAACCTCGGTGAAGATTTTGAGAGATCCATTCATCCCCCCCCCCCCCAAGCTTCAAGTTTGTGCGTTGAAGATCAAGCATTGGGATTAATTCCGTTATGCTCTCTTTAAGGTGGTTTACTCAAGTACGGTGGAAGATTAACGATGGGTTGTTGACAAGATCAAAGTAGTACTTACGTTGAGTAACCAACTAGGAAAGGGTTGTAAGTACTCTTGTAATCTTTGTTTTTATATTATGTTCGATTGTCTATTGGCCTAGACGGTAAGGCCCGTGGTTTTTTCCCGATTAGGGTTTTCCATGTACAAATCGTTTTATCCTTCTCCCTTTGTGGTTTGATTGCTTTTAATTTGACTTAGGATAAATTACTAGTTTATACATTTGTAGATTGATATTTAATAGAGATCTGGTAATAGAGACCTTTGTCTGTGTTAAGGTAGGAACTTTCACTTATCTAGATGAACCGCATATGAGAACCAAGTGAATAGTCTCTTCTGAATATTTCTACTACCTAAGCCATTGTTATGGATAGCAATGTAAGAAACTAGTGTTTTACAACTCAACCCAAGTCAGATCAACTCAATGACATGATCGATGGCTGCGATCCAATCATGAGCTGCATCTTCTCATCCCATGGGAACACAAAAAAATGCAGTGTGGTAAACAGGCCCAAAAATAAAGCCAAAAGGCAAATTCTCAACTGACTAAATGACGAAAGGTCATCTACTTTTTACACGTATAAAATGTCAAAAAATATTCATTATTAAGACACTAAAGACCAAAGGCCATCACATTATGATTAAACCCCATAATAGTTTATTCTCTCTTAATTTGAAGCTTTACCTCATTTTCCTCTACACGTAAATTTACCAAACAGGCCAAACAGGCCCAACGTCATAAACTTACAAATAGTCTCCAACATAAGATCATTCTGTCATTTCAATCATGTTTTACCGAAGTGTGATGTAAACCAAATCCTGAATGTTCCTTTCTCGTAAACTTGCAAATAATGTTACTTGGGGAAATCAAGTCATGCCAAACATTTCTATTTATTTATTCATTTTATTTGTAAGGTTGTTAATCACTTACGACTTGTTTGTGCAGAACTTAGGTGCATTTGATATTGCTATTTTTTGCCTCTAAATTTCTAAGAACTTATTCACAATGGACTTAAACCATTTGGTTCCAACCACTATTTCAAAATTCATAAAGATGTAATCCTCTGTATTGGAAAGTATAAAAAAGGGACGAACTTGAAATAGACACCCAGGCATGCGATACTACAGTAAAAATGCGGACAACATATCCGGTGCGTTCTTTTTTTTTTTTTTCCTCAAATATGTGACCCTAAATGAAGTTCTAAACGATTAAATGTCTTCAAAAGCCCTAGCACGACCACCAGTTAGATTTCACCCTTTGATTCCTCACAAATCTCAAGATATTTGTGAAATAATGTAACCCATTAGGTTTGAATTTCTGCATTTTGTGGGATCATAAATCAAGATCTGAACCATTGATCATCTTCAAGACGCCAAGAATGACTATAAGTTTACATCTCAACCCTTGACACCTCGTGATCTCGAGAAATTCAAGAACAACCATGGAAAATTAATGTACTGATTGTTTCATCGACTAGGTTTTCATGTGATTTCCACTAGTCTTTTTTTTTTTATCTTTTTTTTAAATCTAGGACTGAACATCATGATCTGAACCATTTAATCTCTTCAAGAATCAAACACTTTCTGTGTGTCAAATTTGAGCTATTTATTCATCATGGATCTCGAGATATTTATCTAACACTTGCTTTGCTTATTGTCAAGGTGTGATGCTTGCTTAGAAAATTATTATTTGTTTGAGTGCTTCTTGAGTGATACTCTTCTCATATTGATGTGGCAGACCACAAAGCACAGTATCTCTTTCAAGATCTTTCCTTGGGGGAAAAGGATCCCCTGTTTGGTCCAAACGGGGTTGTTTGGGAAAATCCTGTTTGGACCAATCAAAGGGTGCCACATGGAAAAGAAAAAAAAAATTTGTGGAGGAGATATGATGTCATTGATTTGACATCTCTTCCTCACGTGGCACCCTCCGAGTGGTCCAAACATGGTTTTTCTATTTGGACCAAACAGGGGATCCATTTACTTCCTTGGCGGTTCAAAATAGGGGGCATTCGGCGACGGGTCCCTGAACATGTCACTTTATTGTCTTAGATCCATAATTTTTTTTCATAGTGCGATAGGTTCTTTTTTCAAATTTGAAGACCTAAAATGTCTAACTTACCCTTTCTTCAAAATCATATCCCATGATTAGTGGGATATGCCATTAATGATAGTCAACTACCATTTAATTGGCCAAATAAATTTCAAAATAACCAAATAAATTTAAAAAAATTTAAATAAATTTCAAAAGATCCAAATAAATCTCAAAATATGTAAATAAACTTAAAGAGGCGAAAATAAATTTCAAAAGATGCAAATAAAATTAAAAAAATGCAAATAAATTCTAAAAAAAATAAAACAACTTTCAAACAATACAAATAAATTCGAAAGAAAGCAAATAAATTTTAAAAAAATGCAATAATTTCAAAAAACACAATAAATTTCAAAAGAACGCAGAGAAATTTAAAAAGATGGTAATAAATTTTAAAAAATCCAAATAAATTTTAAAAAATATAAATAAATTGCAAAAGATGAAAGTCAGTATAAAAAGACGTAAATAAATTTCAAAAGATCCAAATAAATTTCAAAAAATATAAATAAATTTCAAAAGATGAAAATAAAATTCAAAAGATCCAAGTAAATTTCAAAAGATCCAAATAAATTTCAAAAAATGTAAATAAATTTCAAAAGGCGCAAATACATTTCAAAAGACGCAAATAAATTTCAAAAAACGTAAATAAAATTAAAAAATATAAATAAATTTAAAAAAAACGCAAATACATTTGCCAAAACTAAGATAAACCAATTTTCCAAATTTCAGATAAATTTGCCAAAAACTAAAATAGTTTTGCCAAAAATCAGTTAAATTTATTTTAAAAAATGCAAATAAATTTCAAAAGAACAGCCTGAATATAGTTCAAAAACTCAGTTAAAATTTGCCAAATAGAGATAAATTTGTCAGGAACTCAGCTATATTTTTCAAAAACTCGGATAAATTTGCCAAAATCTCAGATAGATTTGTCCAAAACTCAGATAAATTTGTCCCAGAACTCAGATAGATTTGTCCAGAACTCAGATAAATTTGTGCAACACTAAAATAATTTTGACAAAAAATGAAAAACTAAGATAAATTTGACAGAAACTGATATCAATTTGTTAAAACTTGATAAACTTGACAAAAACTTAGATAAATTTCACAAAAAACTCAGATAAATTTCATAAAAACTCATAGATTTGTAAAAAACGATATAACAGCCCTGCTGCCTTCCTTCTCTGGCGATGGCACAGCATTGTCGACTACGTTCGGCGAACGATCGAAAAACCTCACTTCGTGTTCTGCTCGAACCCAAACTCTTCACCGCGTGCTTCGTCACCACGTGTTTTGCTCGAACCCAAATTCTTCACCACGTGCTTCGTGTTCTGCTTCATCACCACGTGTTCTGCTCGAACCCAAATTCTTCTTATGATGAAACATGGTCTTGGCAATGTAGACACCACGTGCTTCGTCATTTACCAGCCAAGATCGCCATTTAGACCACGATCATTTAAAACAAATGGCAGTGTAGATGAAGCAGCGTCATTTAAACCAAATATGTTAATATTGTTGGATCTCACAGCCAAGATTTGTCCAAACACCACGTGCTTCCCATCCAGCCACTGCATCTTGGCGCTGTAGATAAAGAACTGCGACCCGTTCATCCCCGGTCCAACGTTTGCGATCGACAGGACTCCAGGCCCGGTGTGCTTCTTGATGAAATTCTCGTCAGCCAACTTGGCTCCAGCCCATCTCCTCTCTCCTTTCTCCTCTCTCATTTCTTCCTCTGTTTCTTTTTTTCCCTAAGCACAGATCCAGCATGTCCGGGTTGAAGAAGAAGAGGGATGATAGAAGATTTGAAATTTGAAAATTTAAAATTTCATGTCTAAAATGGTTGAAAGGGTAAGTCAGTCATCAAAATTGTATTCAGGGATCTCTCGCCAAAATATGTCCAGTTGCATGGACTACAGACCTTAGAGGAAAAGTTAATAGACTAGAGGCCTTACAAGTCCTATATGTCTAAAATGGTTGAAAGGGTAAATCAGTCATCAAAATTATATCCATGGATCTCTCACCAAAATATGTCCAGTTGCATGGACTACAGACCTTAGAGGAAAAGTTAATGGACTAGAGGCCTTACAAGTCCTATATGAAGGACCTTTCGCTAATTATCTCTTCAAAATATGCAAAGCTTGTATTTACGTCATCTTGTCATTTTTCTGTGATGTAATGCTGCCCAACCTAACATCATTAATTAAAAAAGAAAAAGAAAAAAGTGCTAGGAGACATAGCTGATTTTAAAAACGAAGGAAAGAGTTTTGCCTAGGCGCAATTGCATTTTAAAAATCAAATTATACCTTTAAAAAAAAAAAAGTTAGAAGCGAGAGTGATCCTATTGATAATTAAAAAACTAAGGAGAACGAATTTTTAAGATTCACTTTTTGTTAGATGTGAATGAAGCAATCAAAGTGATTGACATACTTCATTTCATTGGGAGGCATAATGTAATACTTCTGTTTGCTAGTTCCGAATGAGATAGATACTGGAGCTCCGGTGTTTGGTAGATCATGTAAACTCATTGTAAATGATCTGTCCCCTGTGTATGTATGATCAAAGGGCTATATCCATAAGAACCGCATATAAGAACCATGTGAATAGTCTCATCTGAATATTTATACTATCTAGGCCATTGTTATTGATAGCAATGCAAAAAACAAGTGTCTTACATTTCAAACCAAGCCGACCATCTCAATGACATGATCGATGGCTGCGATCCAAACATGAGCTGCGTCTTTTCGTTTCATGACATGGGAACACGAAAACATGCAGCATGTCAAAAGGCCCAAAA
Source organism: Umbellularia californica (assembly GCA_028538565.1). Classification (NCBI taxonomy): domain Eukaryota; kingdom Viridiplantae; phylum Streptophyta; class Magnoliopsida; order Laurales; family Lauraceae; genus Umbellularia; species Umbellularia californica. The sequence continues at coordinate 26,817,042 of JAPQWN010000006.1, forward strand.
ATTAAGTAAAAAAGCAACAACCTCAACCAACTAAATGACAAAAAGTCATTTAATTTATATACAAAAGGTTGAAAAAGATTCATTATCGAGCCACTAAAGACAAAAGTCCATCACGTTATGATTAGATCCCATAATATTTTATTCTCTCTTAATTTGAGCCTTCACCTTTCTTCAACCGAAATGTAAAGTTACCAAACAAGCCAACATAAGAAACTTATATATAGTCACCAACATAAGATCATTATGTCAATTCATTTATGTTTTAACCGAGTTGTTATGTAAACCAAATTCTGATTGTTCTTAGTTTCTCGTAAACTTGAAAATATTTTTACTTGGACAAGTCAAGTAATGCCAAATCTATTTATTTATTCATTTGATTAGTTAGGCAGTATGGCTTGTTTGTGCAAAACTTAAGTGGCATTTGGCGTCACTATTTTTTGCCTCTAAATTTCTAAAAACTTATTAACAATGGACTTAAACCGTTTGGTTCCAACCTCTGTTTCAAAATTCATAAAGAAGTAATCCTCTATATTGGACAGTATCAAAAGGGGACGGATTTGAGATAGACACAGAGGCATGCGCTACTACATTAAAAATGCGGACCACATATCCTATATGTTTTTTTTATAATTCTCCCAAATATGTAACCCTAAATGATGATATGAGCCATTAAATGTCTTCAAAAGCCCAAGCACAACCACATGTCAGATTTGGACCCTTGATTCCTCACAAATCTCGAGGTATTTGTGAAAAACTGTAACTCATTAGCTTTGAATTTATGCATTTTGAGGGATCCTCAATCAAGATCCGAACCATTGATCCTCTTCAAAATGGCAAGAGTGACTAGTAGTTCAAATCTCAGCCCTTGACACCTCGTGATCTCGAGGAATTCAAGAAAAACCATGGAATTTAATGTACTTATGTTTCATCGACTAGGTTTTCATGTGATTTCCAATGGTCTATTTTTTTTTTCTTTTTTTTTAATTATGGGACCGAGCATCATGATCTGAACCGTTTAATCTCTTCAAGAGTCAAACACTTCCAGTTGATCAAATTTGAGCTATTGATTCATCGCAGATCTCGAGATATTTGTAAAAAGTGTGAACCAATAGATATGAGTTTTCAGATTATATGGGCCCCTAGATCAAGACCGTAAACATTGATCCTCTTATGAAGACCAAGCACGGTTGTAGGGTTAGATTTCTTCCCTTGATTCCTTGTAGATCTCGATAAGTTTCAGAAGAAGCGTGACCATTGATGTACTCATATATAAATTGACTAGGTTGTCATGTTATTTTGCACCGGTCCAATTTTTTCTTCTTTCTTAATCATGGGACTCAAAATCATGATATGAACTGTTGGCTCCAAACACAACTAGTGGGTCAGATTCAAAGTCATTGTTTCATTATGGATCTGGAGATATTTGTTAGAAATCGCGGACCATAAATATGCACTTCTAGACACTCGTGGGCCCTTTAGTCAAGATCCAAACCATTGATCCTCTTTGGAGAACTTAGAAAGGCTAGGGGATCAAATTTTAGCAATTGATCAGGGTTGGCTTCACTGTAAAGCCAACAAAGTCATTGCTTTAGGCCTAAAAAAATAACCCATAATAGCAGCTGACATCTTTTGAAATTTCAAAAAAACAAACTTGCCAATTGCCATCCTTGTTTTTTCCTCCCCAAAATATAAGGCCTCATAACTCTCTCTTGAGTAGATAGATCAAGATTTTTATGGGGCCTTAAAGTGTCATTTATGGCCTATTATATTTCCAAATCCGCCTCTTATATTTTTATTGCTAGAAGTCGAATAGATTTTAGCACACCATTATATATCTAGCCGTTCGTGTGTATTAAATCTCAACCATACATTCAGTCGTGCTTCACAAGCCTTTCTCATTATTGTTGTGTATCCTATTTCAATAGGGGCTCATTCAGATTTGATCCATAATGTGGTTGTAATAGATCCATAGCTTGGGATTTCAGCTCTAATAATAGATCTTAAAACTTAAGATAAACAATGGGCCCCTGCCGTAACTTATTAATTCACTTGCCTACAGTGCATATGAGCACCGTGCATCTTGACCATCCAATAATGGGGCACACCTCTGATGTCCATCTTGGATGGTTCTGACTCATGGTGTATATGTGCACCGTGCGCAGATTAAAATGCTTTGAGCCCCACCAACAGCAGACTCAAAATTTTTGTTTGTGGGGGTGGAGCCAAATTGATAGCTGGATTTTGTGACCCAAGGTTTTCATGTGAGTTTTGGGGATGGGCCCAGAATTTTCATGTGGGTTTTGGAGCTGGACTAAAGATAGGTTAACAAAACTTGAATATAAAAACCTAATTAGTAATTTTGCATCACAAAAAAGCAAGAAAAGTAAAATTTAAATAAAATATTTGTTATAATATTAAAACATAAAAAATACATCATTTAGGATTATCGCTTTAGGCCTCAAATTATCTTGAGTCGGCCCTGCAATTGATGTAATGTAGTTTTCAAGAAATTTGTGGAAAAACATGAACAATCGTGTTCATAAAACATCTACTTCAAACAATGCATTTGTCTTATCAAACAACCTATTTGTTAAACTTCTATTTTACATATATCTATTCTACAATGATTTATTCTCCACAATTCTGTTTCGTACAAATAAGATTTAGCAAACACGGCCTAAATGAAAGCTAGACAGTCGGGCCTATCAAAATACATGTTTTGTTGGATGCAAGGAAAGAAGTTCGATGCATTTGTACTCTCACACACTCCATTCCAAGCATATACCATGGCGCCTTAGGTTTCTTGTTTTTGTTTAATTTTTCCCCTTACTCATACGAAAGGAATCGAAGCTCCAGCTAATAAAGAAGCTTCCTAAGCATCTTTGCCGGCCTAGAACTGTCCCATCGTATGCTTCCTGCATTTGCATGCAATTATTGTCTGGATCCTCGGTCTCATTCAGATTAGTTTCCTTGTGGAAGAAGTAAAACTTGGGACATCATTTATTCAAAATCAACATCCGCCGTATAAGATATTTCCTAATTATCTTTTAGAGGAATCTACGGTACAGGTCCCAGCAGTACCCAATACCGCTTTTGAGGTTCCTGACACCGTTTTTTTTTTAGTTTTTTTTTTTTTTTTAGAGGGTTGATATCGACTATTTTGCGGGAATCCAAATAGAAATTGGGATTTTCAAGAGGGAGAAGATGAGAGGGGAGTGGTTGATATCGACCATTTTGCTAGAACCCAAATAAAAATTAGGTTTTTGAAGAGGAAAAAGAGGGGAGGGGGAGAGGAGGGAGAAGATGGGAGGGGTGGTGTTTTTTAATCGATTCATGGATTTTTTAGTGTAACTGCTTCCGGATCTCAAGGTCTTCCGGAACTTTTTGCATTGGCTGCATGCCTGGTATCAACAAGCAGGGTCATTTTAATCACCTGGATTCACTACCTTGATAGTCTGCGATCTGCCTCGATGGTATGAACCTGCTTTCATTGTCATTAGGTGATGATGGTGTGTACTTTGTGATGCCCTCATAATTGAAGAACTAGATCCCTGTTAGTATCCTTGACACACACCCTTGGGCTAGAAAATTCCTCTTTGGTTAAACCAGATTCAATGGCCTATTTTCATCCACTTACTTCGCTATGAATTGTGAATATATGCATAACAGAGGTTCAATTTGGTAAATCCAGCACAATGAATCAATGCTCGAGAGTCCTACCCATTTCGTGTAAATAGCAGCCCTGTAAGGCTCCTTTGCATGCATAGAATCCTACTGTGTAATCAATCCATGACAATGAAGAATCCATGGGTTTCATGGGTTTTGGTTGGGCCATTTTTAATGGATCTCATGTACACCACCCCTTGGCAGGCAACGTCTCCCTTGGCGGCGACCATGATGAAGTTCTTTGCTGATTTATCCGATCCTCCCTCTCCCTAAACAGGACCCCCAACCAAGGGAGAAAACCCAATTCGTCCTTTTTTGTTTTTTTGTTTTTTTTTTTTTTTAATTTCGTGATATGGTCGATATCGACCATATTGCTGTGTTCAGGTTGAAAAAAATCTGACTATAGAATGGTCGATATCGACCATATCGCAAAACGACAAAAAAATAAAATAAAATAAAATGGCCACATGTGGACCCCTCCTGTATGTAACATGAAACGGATTCCTGGTAGCACGTATAGGGCTCTATGGGGATTTTACCGGTAAATTCCTCTATTTTTTAATACAAGTTGGTCCGCTAGAAAAGTGAACATATAATTATAGAGTAAAATTGATTGACATCCCATATGATTTTTTTTTTGTGTGTAAATTAGCCAACAGTCTCTAAGCACGGTCTTCTAAGGCATCCAGTCCAACAACTTTTTCACTAATATCTATAGTACAGACAGCTGGAGATATTTTTGTGAGAGGTCCCTAATATGCCACGTCATATATTTTCATGACTAATTTGCCCCTTTCAACCCTCATTCCTAGGCCAAGTTCTCTCTTATTCTCTGTTGTCGCAGAAAACTCTTTCCTTCTTCTTCTCTCTCATTTTTCATTTTCCGTTCCTTTCCATGGTTGTGGAATACTGTTGCAGAGCACCTTCCGTCGCCACCATGACTTCCGATTCTCTCTTTCATTTCTTCAAAGATAGAAACGATTTTACTTTATCTTACTCTTTCATCTGAAGTCTCTTCCAAATATCTCTCTCTACAACTGATTTGAAATAGAGCAGTTTGCTCTTTTGCTTATTTTCCCTCTCTCTTTTCTCGATTGGATCATGGTCATCAAGTGTTCTTGTTTTAGATTTCGATTTTTATTAGAATCTGATTTTTTTCCGTATTCTGACTTTTGGTGTTGTCGAGCTCAGATAAATTTGTTAGAATCTCTGATAAACTGGACAAAAACTAAGATAAATTTTCCAAAACTCATATAAATTTATCTGAATTTTGGAAAATTTATCTGAGTTTATGGCAAAACTCAGACAAATTTATCTGGGTTTCCGGAAGGCCAGTGCTTCCATCATATCATCCATTGCATGTGCAAATGGAACCATCGGCAATTCAACCGAAATGGAGCCTGTATCAGCTCCAAAGATTAGAATGCATGCGTTGTCCAAGGTGAATCTTTGAAACAAATCTTGCAAATACATGATGCCTTGGTTTTGGTTGGCTTTGTGCTTCAGAACATGCATTAGGCCATTCACCTTTGCTTGGCTTGTCCTGTTAACAAAGGTGCGAAATTTCTTGTTGCTTATAACGCCGTGAGCTATTTTTCGCTGAATTCTCCATGACTCAGAATCTGAATTGATAGTAGATTCTCTAAAGATATCAAAGATTCTTTCAAATTCAGGTCCCCTGTCGAAACTAGAGAAGTTGGTGTTGTACATGTAGTTGATGTTGGCTGGGACGCACGTGCATAGAATATCCATGCGAGTGAACCATGGACCATTGAATTTGAATGTACCACCATGGTCACGGACTACCTCTGTCATCCGATCATGAATGTGATGGACGTTGAGTATAACCGTCGGCAACATTCCAATGATCGGCCAATTTCGGAACAATTTCATCTTTTTTCTTGCAACATTCATACAAGAGGAAACATGCACATAAGGCTAAGAATAGTTCAAGGTAGCTCCTTGAGATGATGATGCTCCATAAGGAGGCCATGAAAGCTGCAGCCATTGGTGAGATAACTAAACTAGCTCTTAATGGAATGAGAAGAGTATTATGATGTTGAGCCATTGGGGGCATTGCTTTTGCCAAAACTCAGATAAATTTGTTTGAGTTCTGCTTTTGCTGAAGTGTACAAGGGCGTTTTTGTTTTTTTCAGTGTATTATTTTTACAAGAGGACTGTCATCAATACGATAAAATATTGTGGACTGTTTGCAATAAAAACCACAGTTGAGGGACCTCCGCTCAAATGCCCCATTTTTTTTAGCTATCGGAAGGTTCTCAACCCTTTGGGTTGGACTAATCCCTCCGGGCCCAGAGGAAAGCCGGGTAAAATCCCCTGTAGTCCCAGTGCAGTAGTGCAATTTCAAACCTACAATGTCTGGGTGCAAACCGTGGTCCTAAGCTAACTAAGCTACTCCTTAGGATTACATCCCACATGGATAGGACATTCACATTGAGCCTCTTGAATTTTAATTTGTAGTCCTCGCTCTCCAGACTGGAATGCTACTCCTTCCCTTGGGCACATTTTTATAGAGCTACAAAAGGCAACTTTTGCTGGATCAAAAGGTTTTCCAAGTTCCAAAAAAAAACCGAATCGACCCACTCCCTTCCCCATAAAAAATGATTTTATGCAAATCACGAAAAATTTAGGAGAAGTGTTTTCTACCACTTCAAACTTAGTTTTTGCTGTAGCAAAGAAAAGCTTACTTTTTTTAATTTTTTAGAAAAGCATGCACTGAAACGTGGGATTAAAGTAAGCTTGAGTGATACAGTTAAAGAGGTTCCAAACTTACAGTTGTATAATTAGAAAATGGAAAGGTCAATTATTCTATTACATAATGTGGTAGTGGGTAGGCAACCATTCCAAGTTCTCCAATTGCAGAACATCCCCTACAAATCAATAATTTCTCCCTCATCTTTAATCTTAAACTGTTTAAAATAATGACTACAAACAAACCATCCTATAATAGCAAAGAGAGACGGACAATTCAATTATCATATTAGTCTTGTTAAATGGGGGTCCAATGATATGTAGTTATTACTTGAGCTACTTTAGTTTTTCTTTTTCCTTTGAATAGCAAAGTAGTAACCATAATTCTTAATCGAAATTAAGTAGTATTACCCAATGTAAAATGGTTTTAGCCATGGCCAATATGATAATTTTAGTAGTTCGTCATAATATAAATTAAAGACATTGGAACTCTATTCTCAGCAACTTTATATTAAAATTTTTCTTATTTTCATATAAAACAATTAAAAGCAACTAAAGATGAAGATTCCCAATTTTTTTAATATTTTCTAAAACTTATTTTCTTTTGCATAAAAGGGGTGACAAAACAAACATGAATATCTCAATAGCTGAGAAACCATATTTTAGAATCATAAGAGTCTCAACATAAGAGGTGACGAAGAAGATAAGGTACAATCTTATGCCTGTTTATTTGCAAGATATCAAAGAACTTTTGTCAGAAAAATATACAGATTCTCCAAATATTATCTCCAACATGATTCACAACTGCTAAGTACAACCGAGCATTTTAGAAGCCGGAATTTAGAGAGTTCACAGGTCAAAAGTGACAACTTACAAGACTAAATTTGTAAAATCTCAGTATTTAAACAAGAAACTGCATTGGTAATTCCCAATATTTGACATTAGGAACTCTTGTCAGAAATTCCTCCAAATAAACGCCCCTCTACGACTTTTGCTTTTGTTTACCTTTTTCTTTTTAATCCACTAAAAGTAAAATGCATTCTCGATAAAACGGAAATAAAACACTCCTTAGAAGGTTGCCAAGCAGGTACTTGGACAGACTTTTAACTTGCCCAATTCAATCACCAACTCAATTTTATTTTTTACTGAAGACAAACTGGACTTTCAAAAAGATTTCAAAATAAAGAAAAAACATAAATAAACCGATTCGACTAGGTGAGTCACTGATTCTAACAGATTCTGAGCCATGCATGGGCTTAATTTTACAGTCTGATTCGATTCAAAAAAACCCCGATAGAGAAAGAAGATAAAAGGTGTTTAAATATGGGTGGAATATTTATGATAGAGGTTTATTTAAATAGGTCGTGTGGCCCACTGGGGCAAGAATCAGGAAACTCAAATTGTCTAATCATTGTTCAATCAGTAACCATCACACTAAAGCAATTTCCCTCGAGGAGAAAAAAAATACAGCCCTGTAAAGGAAGCACAAGCGAATGCTTTCCAAACAAATGAGGACAGACACACAACATTTACTTTATGCTTTGGTGCCTTATTGACGTGTTGGCCTTGAAAGAACAAAAGAATTTATTCTAGAATCTCTTAAATATGATTTGTTGCTAATCACACATGCTTAATTACGATTAAAGAGAGAATATTCTCATCACAGAAGACTAAAGATTTTTTTTATTTTATTTTAGGAAGAAGATAATTAAAGAGTTTATTCGCAGCTTTTATGCCGGTATATATAGACGGTTTGGATTGAGGCCTCAGGGTCATTAGGGGCGATGGACCCTTGGCCAAAGAATTGAATCGGGTTGGGTTTAAGCATATTGCTTAAAATACAGGGAATACATATCAATTTTGAAATAATTGATAAAAATGTTACCATCAAATCAGATTTAGAAATTAAACCAAATACGTAGAGTTATCAAAAGGGATATAATTATGGGAGGGGAAATTTTCAAATAAGGCCATAGGTTTTTGCCTTATTTCAAAAAAGGACACAAGTTTCAAAATTTTTCAAATTAGTCCTTAAGTTTTTCAATAAAACTTCAATTAAGGCCATATGGTCATTTAAATGTATTTTTTATGGTATTTTCTCCTAATTTTTAAAAAATATCCAGAGTACCATCATGTAAAGCCATGACATAGTTTTGACAGCCACTACATTTAGCCGATCTCTGTGGAAATGCTAGTTTTTCTTGATCACTATAAGGTTTTCAGTGAAAAAGTTGAAGAAAATATAAAGGAAGTGAAAGGGGGGTTTTATTTCATTGAAGGATAATTTCAGTAGTTTAAAAAAAATTGAAGAAAAAAGTTGCCGGAAAATAGCTTTAAATGGATGAATGTCCTTAATTGAAAACTTCATGAAAAACTTAGGGACTAATTTGAAAAGTTTTAAAACTTCTGTTCTTTTTTGAAATAAGGCAAAAACTTAAGGACTTATTTGAAGTTTTCCCTTATGGGAGTTACTTGATGGCACATTGTCTCATCCCCTTTTGGTGGAAGAGAAAAGGAAAACCTACTATTTTGCGAAATCCATTTCCTTGTTGGTAAATACAGATTTCTGCAAGCTAAAACTGAAAACGACTTGATTTTCCACACTCCTGCATAGCATTTAATGAAAAAAGGGAAGTCCACATACTTCCCTTTCAACAAGTTTCAACCTAAATTTTGTATATGGAAGTGTTTTCAGATGGGATTGATAATGGACTCAAGTCTAGTTTGGTTCATACTTGAATACACTAGAGTGTAATATATAAATTATTAAGCATTATATAATATATGTTAAAATTATTAATATGATGTATATATTGGTTCCTTGAGAAGGGAAAAAACACTTTTTTGTGATGAGAACTAAAATTATTTGTTGTTAAATCTCAAATTATGGTTTAAGAATAATCTTTGCTAAAGAAATTCTAATAATGGGTTTTGGCTTTCTCATTTGCGTCTGAGCGTTCTCCACAGAGAATCAATCATCTTTTTGCTGTGCTATTTGTTTATATTCTCTTAATTAGACTGTTTTATCTTTTGATTCATTACAATTCCCCCAATACTTATTATCAATAGAATAAGTCAATCTTCATAGGATACCTTTTCTTTCTTTTTCGGTGTAAGTTTTCTTTTTTCTTAATATATTTTTGCATTAACGTTAAAAAAATCTACATAGGATACCCTCTCGTACCTTGCATGAGTAAACTATAATTCTAAGCCCTTGTGGGAATCACTTGGATTCATGGTAATCGTGGTAGTAGTGTGAAAGAAAGGCCTAATTGCGGATATGATTTTCGTAAAAGTCAGCTCAATCAAATCTTCATAACCATTCATTTAGAAGCCTTAAATTAGGTGACATTTTTTTAATGAGATTCAATCTAATGGTGATTCTAATAACTAGTTTCCAACTAGCTTGAGTGCCAACTCATGGTTGGTTAGTAAGTGTGAGGGGTTTTGATTGATCACAAAGTCATATGGTGATAAAATATTAGCTCTTTAGCAATTTGTACCTCTCAGCATAACATAACCTTTTTCTTTATGTCCTACGTAATCATGACAATGATTGTAAGATGGTGTGGTTCATTTTGGTTCTATTGTGGATTCAAACAAGTACCTCATAGTCGCAGTGCACACTAGATGGATTTGACCAAAGTCTATGCCAACACATACACTTTGATAGCTCAAATGCTTGCCTCCCTATATGGTTAACTGAACCGTTTATGTCTAAATTCAATTGCTGTCTATTTGCTTTCGTTGGTTTGATGGAAACATAATACAAGGGCAAAATAAGTAGAAATGGGTTGATCAGATAGTTAGAGCAAAACTGAAACTAAAACTGCGCAGCATAGAATTTTCGCTTATTTCTAATTCGTTGTTGCATGAGACATGGGAAAATTTTTGTTTGAAACGAGCAAAAAATTAGCACACACAGTCCATTTACGAGTTTTCCTAATGAAAAGTCTGCTATTTTCTTTTTATGAAACTTAGAGGTACATAATTTCTATTTTAATTCAAGTCAGTTGAAGAGTGGTGGCAAAACTTTACCAACCCATCAAATTAAACCAACCCTAACTTGATCCATATTTGACCCACGAAATCTGACCCACAAAAATATGAGTTAGTCGTGGATCAGGTTTCCTATTGGGATAATGAATATGCATAAGATTGTATAACTCACATTTTTTTATCAAATGAAAAATCATACAGTGAGACCAACTCGTATTGTACTAAAATTTGAGGATATGCTGTACAATAGCAAGGTGCTTAATTTAAGTGGCTCGCGTTTCAGATGAGTGGGCCCTAAGGTGGAGTTCCACTCATTTAACCATGATAATGAATATGCAAATGATTGTATAAATCACATTTTTATCAAACAAAAAATCTTATGGTGTGACTGTGACTAACTGTCGAGGGAGAAGGGGGAGAGAGATTGAGAACACAATTGGCAAACTGGTTTTTATATTCTACTAAATCCCATATTTACGTTCACCAAAATAAATAGAAAAGCCTTGAGCTAACTTGCAAGCAAGAAACTACTCATAATAGAAAACTTAATATTAATAGAACAAGCAAACCCTGCTAGAATAGAATAATAACCTACATAGCATCACTGCCCCAATCTCTCTAGTGTGTATACTAAGTCAGTGATGACTTCAACACTCCTCATTGCTAACTCCCAACAACATTGTGCTTAGTTTCCATCTATATATGTGAAAGATCTTCCATGTCCGTTGTGCTAGCTCTTGATGGTCCTCGAAACCATGTGGCTTCTCCAAATTGATCACAATGTCAACTCCATCATGCTAAAAAGCTTCGTTGACTTTCATATGCTTGAATTTCCACTTTTTGCCAACGGTAAGATCAATCTACACATGTATAGTCTCGATCTTAACAACTGGACCAAAAATCCTGGTAAGATCCAACTCATATTGCCGGTTGAACCCCTTTGCTTCCAACCATGCACTGTAATGATCTATGGTCCCACCAAATCGACTTCCACATGCATTTAACTTTGTTGACACCATCTAGATATAGTACTATCTCCCATGTATCATCCCCAGTCAAGGCTGCAATCTGACCACCCATTGCATCTTACCCGTCCTTGATCTCTTGTGTGATCAATTCTACATCTGTGTGAATCTCTAAAATGCCACAGGAAATAACTTCAGCAACTGATTCAGTAACCATCTCTTGAGAATCCGATTTAATCCCGGATCGATCATCCTCCACTTATTCTAATTCCTTCTCCTTGAAACAATCTGGCACATGATCTTCAAGCCCGTAGGAATCTGGCACTTCCAAAGAACTTAATTCAGTCCCCGATTGATCAACCTCCTCCACCGTTGATTCCTCTTCCTTGATATGTTCTCGACCCTAATTTTCAAGCTCCAAAGAATCTGAAAACACAATATCATCAATATCATAAATTGTTGATGTTAGTGTATACTCGTAGATTTCGACGGATGCCACGAAATTCACCTTTGGATCCCAACTATCATCATCATCAATGGATCCCATATACTCGTCAACTTCCCATTGCCTTGAGTCTTTCATGCCTGAATTTCCCTTAACGCTGCCATCTTCACCATGCAGTCCCGCACAATGTATCCCTATTTACCACATTTGTAACACATCTTGTCCTCTATGTGTTTTGTCCTCTTAGGAAACATGCTAAAAAAGATGTCCCATTCTTCATTCGGAGTCTTCACCTCCATCAGATACTCAAGCATGTCATCATCCACTGACACCTTGAATGCAAATAGAATCCGTGCTTCTTTCATGGTCCTTTGTTTCTTTGTGGATGCTTTATTAGGTGGTGTGATTTCTCTCCCACATGTTATCTCCCATAACACATGACTCACCGATAAGACTCCATCTAAGTCCTCCACAAGTTGTAATTTGACTTGTCATGGAGTATCACCAGGAAAGATAGAAAGAAATCACCCATCCCAAAACCCATCTATGGTGATCTGGTCTAATGCCCCAATACCTACAGTGCCACGTAGATCTCGTCACCACGAGTGAGCAAGAATAAACCTATATGAAATCTGACTCCAGATTGCCTTGATATTGCGTGAAAAAGTTTTCATTGTCGATATGGTCAAACTGTCCAATTGATCATGCTACTGACTTCTGGACTGCACTGCAACAGGTCAGGTTTACCTAACTTGTACCCAGTTTGGCCAAACCCATTATGTTGGGTTCCCTTCATCTTCTATTTTTGAAAAGAAGGCAGTGCCTTCTCTGTACAATGCTGCAATATTGCCTGGCAATGGCACAGTGTCCGGCGATGTCTTAGATCCTCTTCCCATGTGATTAAACCGAAACCCAAAGGTACTAAATCCATCTTCTTCGACTTCAATCAAGAGGGTGGTGACGGAAATACTTTTATTCGTCAAACTGGTTTTGTAATAGAACCAATAGAGATCACTCTTTCTTTGATCCTGGCGAGTTAGATGTCCGAATCTTTTAGGTCTTTTACACGACACAGAGAGCTACCCATGAACCTCCCTCCTTTCCTCTGCATTTGGAATCTGGTAGCATTGTGAGGCCCCACCCCTTGTGGACCCTCATTTGAATTTGAATACTACAATTATAGCCTATGTTATCTAATTATACTAATTAGTAGGGATTAGTAAGGGTAGATGGGTATTTTCCTAAGTTGAAGTAGAATTCCTAGCATAGAATGCATGTTTTCTTTCTCTTGATTATGAAAATTTCAATTCAATTGATGTATGTATGCTTAGATGTATCATTTGAACTTGTTTTCATGGTTTTTGGTCATTCATGGATGGGTTATCTCATTTGAAAGATCAATGGCCCAAGGATGGATGCTGGGATGTATATTAAAGTGCTTTTTATATTTGATGATGTTTCCATGATGAATGGACAAGATTGGATGTGTTTTGGTTGGAAATTGGTTTGAAGTAGAAGAATTCCAGAAATATGAAATTTCTATAGGTTCTATGTACTCGGTCGACTGACGACATAAGATTTGCAGGAAGTAACTGGGAGCTGAATTTTCCCCCAGGACTAGAAATCCTATGTTCTCGGTCGACCGGACCCTATTCTCGGTTGACCAACAACACAGGGATTTCAGTGAAAATGTTAAGAGCTGGGACACCCAATTTCTCTAGGATTTCAGTGTATGCGGTCAACCGCCCAGGCCAGGAGGTTGACCAGACACATAAAGAAATCCCAGATCAGGACATTTCCTGCCAGGTGTTTGACCCCCATTTCCAGAGTACGCAGTTGACCGACCAAGCCAAGAGGTCGACCGAGCACACTGCGCAGAGTCTCGACGTGGGAGTCAACATCCTAAGAATCCAGTGTACTCGGTCGACCAGACCCTGAGCACGGTTGATCGGATACACTGTATTTAGTGATTTTTCAGTTTTCATCTTTTTATGGGGTTGTGATTGATTGTGGGACAATTGACCATCTAAATAGACTTCCATTAATGTGCTAGGCGTGAGTCAACGATGTGGCTCAACCTTGACTTGTGGGGACCACCAAGTAGGGTCTAGGTTGTGGATTTGATGGTGATTCGATCCTTAAACATCGTTGAAGATGTCCGAAACTTCTGGAGCACCAAACACAGTATCTATTAACATCTGAGACTTTATTTAGAGATCAAATTAATTGAGATGGACCTGAACCTGAACGTGGATCATTACTTAGGATGGACTTTCGATATTTTTTCGTTGATTCTCTTACTTTGGAGGTTTATTACACTTAATGCATCACTGTCACTATTATATCATTACTGTTGCTTTTACCCTTTAATTAAATGACAAATGGAGGACCTGAACCTGGGATTACTTATAGGTGACCTGCTGATGTGATTGGGTGATCATTGACTCATGTCTGTGGCTTGGCGGGCCCTTATATAACCTAAGTCTGGATGTATGATACCCTACAATGAAACGGTTAGTTATGATGGACTTATGACTCATTATGGATGAGAATGGACTGATTATTAATGGAAATGAACTTGTTACTTTATTTGGACTGTTTTAGACCAGGCCATGGTTTTGGTAGGCCTTAGTATGGATCCAATGATTGGACTCGAGCATGGACTGTGTTCCATAGATTGAACTGGTACTTTGACTTCTTAGAGATTTGTTAGGGCCTTGCTCGCAAAGCAAGCCTAAACAGACACAGACCTGTATTGTCTTCTTGAGTCGGCATTAACATTCACTCAGCTGTTCTATGGTTAGCCTTTTGATTGATCATCACTGGTAGGAGTCACTATGAGTGTTGAGTGGGCTATCATGATGAGCTACATTTTAGACGGACTGTGTGATATTGGGTTCAGTCTTCTGAGTGATGAGATGGATGAGTGTTATTTTGCGGGGCTTGTCATTCCCTAGCACTGGTTACCTTTTCCCACCATGACTGTGTTCAGTATGGGGGGGCCGCGACATAATACCTGGTGGTATTCGGCTCGTGTGACTTTGATGTCCGTTAGACTATATTACTTAGTTATCCTGATTCTAACTATTTACCCTGCTCAACTGGTTAGATTATGTACTATTGTTATTTACATTGATTATATGATCGTCTCTACTCTTTTGATGCATACATCCTATCTTACTTGTATATCGTGCCTTGCCAGATCTTTGGATCTGACCTATTCTTGGTGCTTAGGTTTTGACCTCGATTACGAGGACGATGTGCTCTTTGAGGCGCCCGTAGCTGGTGAATGCGGTTAGGGACCAGCTGATCATGGGGTCGAGCAGGATGATGGAGTGCCTGTGCCAGGTGTGTGAGAGTACCTTTTCTTGGGTTTGAGTGTTTTTGTGGTGAGGAAGGAGGTAGTCTGATATGTATAAACATTTGATATTCATATTTTGATATTTTAGGCTGGACTTCATCCTTGCTACATTTGATATAGTTCAAGTGATACCTTATGCTTCTGGTATTTTTACTTTTGCTTCCGCTATATTTTACATGCTTCCGCAATTTAACTATTGATGTTATATTATTCAAAAAGTTTTAAATTGGACCCACTGCGGACCTATGATCTTGGAAGTTTCCGGATTTTTTGAGAAGTAACGCGTCAACTTCAGGTACCTTGACGGTTTTCTCGGTATTCGGAATTGGGGCATTACAAGCATTGCCGCCTCGTCTTTTCTAATCTTTAGTACACTTGTTGGGGCTCTGATACTACTTATTAAGGGAGAAGGGTGAGAGTAATTGAGAATACAATGGCAAACCAATTTATTGTATTCTACGAAATCCTATTACATTCACCAATATAAATAGGAAAACTCTAATGTAATTTGCTAAGCAAGAAACTTGCCCACAATAGGAAACCCAATCCTATTAGAATAAGCAAACCTAAGCAAAGTAGAATCCTAATCTACATAGCATCACTGGCTCAACTCCTCCGGTAGGTGGGCTAAGTCAGCGATGACTTCAACACTAATATTGGCATGAAATTTGAGGATATGCCATTCATGGGGAGGGTCCTTGAGAAGCTTGGATTTTCAATAGGTGGGCATCAAGGTGGAGTTCAGCTCCTTTAACTAAGGACTTTTCAATCTCAAAGCCTTAGATGATCGAAATTCCTTCCTTTAATCGCTGCAGAAGTGTAAGATGTTAGGGCAATAGTCATATATGACCACCCTTTGGTTGTCAATTTTGTGTCAATTAGTCTAAGACCTTACCTCTAAGTTCTCTCAATGAAGATCGAGTTCGAAGGCAAAGTTTCAAGTCTTGTAAAGCCCGGATTCATCAAGGACGATCTCCATGTGTGTGCCAACCTATACAAGTAAAATAGACCCCAAACCAACCCAAAAATGGTCTCAGAACCCTTAGATCAATTGGTGAATTTTATGGGGTTAAAAGGATTCAATTGAGCAGCGAATTTGCTAAATTCTAGAAGTAGGTTAACCACCAGGTAGGTAACCATGAGGTAACCGCCAGTTTCAATAAATTAACTGAAATCTCCTAGCAACTAACCGTAAATTTGAAATTTGGTTAACCGCCAGGTCATCGAAATTCCCACGGTTACAAAGGCAGAAGCTATCATTTTACATTCTATTTGAAAGTCGGTGACCTACAGGTCTACCGTCAGTTAACCAATATTTCCTAGAGGCTAACCGCCATTTAAAAGCCAGTTTTGACCAAAAGTCAAAGTAACTGTTGTACTAGTAGTTGGAGGTTGCGGTTAACTGAGAATTGTGGAAGCTAACCGCCAACTAGCCGTTGGAAAACATCTTATAAATATAACAGCCCATTCCAATGGCCATAACTTTTGGATTATTTAGACCCCTTTGGCCATACTTGCGCCCTCATAGTAAAACCATTTAAGAGCTCCCATAATCAAATTACACACACGGTAAGCTCTAATTAGGCATATTTAAGAGTATTCAAAGCTATATTAGAGTGTGATTAGTGGAATCTCATCTAGGGAACCTTCATCCCTTCAAGTTCAACCTCTTTATCCCTAGACCTAGCCTCCTAAGCTCACTTGGTTGTGCACATCATCGGAGCATCATCTACACCAAGGAGCATTGCAAGGAGCCTAAGCTTGGAGCTTCGCAGTCAAGCATCGAAGAACAGTCTCAAGACCAAGTCAAGAGCGAGTGTTCTTATTTTAATTTGTAAAACATCATTGTAAAGTGGATTAGGTCTTCGTGGTCGAACCACTATAAAAAAATATGATTGGTGGATTAGATCTTTATGGTCAAACCACTATATCAAAAATCAGGTGTGTATGTGATTGGAGGTTTACCTTTGTGGTTTGCCTCGTTTGAATGGAACCAAAAGTTGATACTCTTGAGAAGTAGATGTAGGTCAAGGGACCGAACCACTATAAATCACTTGTGTTAATTTCTCTTTATATCTCTATGCATCATTATAACTTAATCACGCTTAAAGTTACATGTGCTAGATAGTCATTTCTTAAATATAATCGACACACACACACACACACACTTGTGTTAATTCATATTGATCTTATTGGTATATCATAAAGAGTGTTTAGCGCACACAACTTGTTTAGCACTTCACTTAATTACTTGATAGCATTCTCTACGGTCATACATTGTTACTAATTTCAAGTACAATGTGATAGCATTTAATTGGATTAATAGCTTAATTTAGTAAGAATTTTTATTTAGTCCTATGCATCATTATAACTTAATTATCTCTATTTAGTCCTATGCCTCAATTTCTCTTTATCGCTCTATGCATCATTATAACTTAATTATGTTTAAAGTTACATGTGCTAGATAGTCATTTCTTAAATATAATTCACACAAACACACACACACACACACACACACACACACACACACACACACACACACACACTCGTGCTAATTCACATTGATCTTATTGATATATCATAAAGAGTGTTTAGCACAGACAACCTGTTTAGCACTTCACTTAATCTCTCTACGGTCATACATTATTGTTAATTTCAAGTACAATAGTGATTGTGTTTAATTGGATTAATTGGCTAATTGAGTAAGAATTTCTATTTAGTCCTATTCTGCCCCCCGCCCCCCAAAAGGACTTATATCTTCTAGCTTGAACTTTCATAAGAGAGCACTTAAATAGATTTTTCTTTATTCGACTTTAATATAAGTCACGACGAATCCGATTGGTTCAACCCTCCATAGGTGCAGGTAAGGAAACCTATCTTGTTCAAAAAAGGGGTGTGATATGAGTTAGATCCAAATCATGAACCCCACCTATTAACCCAACCCAGCCCATTTGCCACTCCTAGTTAAGGCTTCATAATAACCTTGCTTTATTAATAATGTTTTCAATGTTCATTTCTTAATTAGGAATATTATCCACATAGGTTAGTGTTCATATATAATCGTCATTATAAAGTTTCAAATAATCAAATTATTGATGCAAAAGTTGTTCACGTTCGAAACAGCGGGAGCTACCGGAATCGGCGGATGTGGAAATTCGTGGATCCTACCCTTTCGTAACTTGTGGGGAACGGGTAGTACGGTCTTGATTTATTTACGGTATGCCAAATTTTATATTCTACTTGAAAACAAAAAGAAATGATCCGTAGACCAACTTTTTCATGTAGAAAGGAAAATAATTTTTTTTAATTTTTATTGTACATGTGTCAAAAAGAGACATAATTTCATTTTTTTGAATTTTGGTTGCTGTGAAAGGAAAATTTGATTTTAGTTGCCATAAAAGGCAGTGCTTTTGTCGTGAAAGGCGATTTTGTGTTTGACGTGGAAAGAGAATTTTAGTGCCATGAAAGGTGATTTTACAATTCTCATCGAAAAGGACAAGACTTGTGATTTTTGTCTCTTTTACAATACAAATATAATAAGAAGAAAGATAGGGAAATCTTACTTATCAAGAGATTGGAGGGACTTGTTCAAATTGGCGGACGCAAGCCATGTTTGGGCTCCTCCAACGTTCCTCTGATTGATAACATGTGACGCTTTTGATTCTATGGCGTGGTTTGATCCTCGAATTTTTAGAGAACAAGGATCGAAGAATGATCCTATATTCAATAAAAGCCCAAGTAAACAGGCTAAAGAGCCACGTCTAAGCCATGTAGAGAGAAGGAAAGGGCCTTAATTAGGTGGATGGCCCCCAAAGGGTCTTCAATCACTTTGTGGTGGTAGCAGCTACAAGATTTCTTCAATAAGAGAGAGACTGTTGTAGGAGTGTGAGAGCAACAATGGGGAATTTATTTGTAACTTGCATCATGCTTTGGAATGGTGGGAGAGACCTCCTTTTATAGGCTTTTGGTGGGCACATTAAAGGTTCATGGGTTTTTAATGCATTAATGCTCCATGATGGGAGGAGTTGACAAAGATGGACGGACTTCGTGTCTCAAAAATCCGATTTTCAGAAAGTTGCAAAGAAATGGCCTAAAAATGGAAAAAAAAACCTGGAAAATGGGTTTCCTTGGAAATCCTGCGACTCCGGATATCCATGGTCGCGGGGCAACCATAGGGCATTTCGTGCTCGTTTGGTCGCCTTTTCCCGACTTTTTTGGTTCTTACTTTTTCTTGTTTATCTTTGTTGATATTTTCGTACACTTTTTGACATATTTTTCTCGCCGAGGTTGATGGAAAGCAATGCAAAACGAGGAGTAGAATTCCCAATTTTGAGGGAAAGTCAAAGACGTTGTCTTGCGGAGGCACTGATTTGTTGCGAGAAAATAAAAATGGGGAAAACAATGTCAGAATGACCTGGAATTTGAGATGAAGCTTCATGGGCATGAAATAAGACCAACCACAAGCTTTTATATGAATTTTGAAGCCATTAGGGGTCTCGTCGCTAGTTGATTCAATTCTGCGCTTTGATGTGTAGTCAAATGATGCCTGATTGACATGAAATTTGACAAGGAGCATCTTGGAAGACTTTTAGACAATCCATCAGCTTTGATCTATGTATCATAGTCCCGATGGACTCCGTTGCTAGAAGACCTGATTTTACTACCGGGGGCTGAAGTTGGGTTAAATGATGTCGAAATGACCTAAAACTTGATATGCAGCACCTTGGGAGTATTTTGGGGCTATCCATGAGCTTTGTTTGAAAAATTATGATTTGGGCGGTCTCCGTCGCTGGGAGGCCTGGTTTTGCTGTCAGAATTTGTGTTGGGGGTCAAATGATGTCGAATTCACCCAAGATTTGACGTAAAACCTCTTGGGAGTATTTTAGGATCATCTATGGGCTCTGATTGAAGAATTGATGTCTCCAATGCTGTTGTCACCAAAAGGGCTGACTTTGTTAAGAAGAGAATACGACTTTTGCACTTTTAGGCCAAACTATGTCGGAATGGCCTGAAATTTGTTGTAGAGCATTCTAGTGGTATTTTGAGACAAAATGTGTGCTCTATTTTCTGTAACAGGTTCTACAACACTGCCATCACCAAAAGGTCTCTTTTAGTAGCCAGAAGAGTGAAGTCCGGCCAAATGATGCATAAATTTCCCAAAGCTTGATGTGTACACTCCTCATGGCTTTTTTGAATGATTCTTGAAGTAGTTTCACCCATTTTTTCATGAGAAGAATCATTACACATGAAATGACATTGAAACTTCTCCAAAATGGTGTGAAACTTTTGGAAATCACACTTAGGAAATCACACTTATGTGGCTTGATGCAGCTTCATGAGACTTTTTTGATGTTGCAAATGTATAAAGAGGCATAAGTGATATTATTGGTGTCAGCAAAAATTATATAACCTCAAAATTATATCCAATAGACCTTAATAATAAAAGATCACAAAAATTAAAAAAATTAAATCAAAACTATAGACTGAAGCTGAATCTATGTCTTTGTTGAGACTTTCTTTACTTAGAACTACATTGTTGCATACAAGACCATCTACGTATAGGCTTTACATGGAATGCTTCTAAATATGCCTTTTGACTGGTTTTGTAATGATTCATACTAGCAACAAAGGCCCAGGCTAAAAATGAAGATATATTATAACTTTATTTTATTTTGAAAACAAAAAAGATTTTATTTATATTATATATCAAAATATAAAGACAAAAATGAAGTAGACTTAATATATGATGGACCAAGGCGCCCATCATGACAAACATTATGTCTCTAAATTTGATAATAACCAAACAATCTTTGGAGCCGATAATCGAAGAACAATACTTGTGACTAAGTTAAAACTTTGACATGCCCTTAATATTTATCACGAATGAGTTTTACATATACAAAGATCTTCCAATCCAAACTATTAAACAGAAAAACAAACATGAAAGAGTTTAACAATGCCCAGCATTTCTGAAACCAATAATTGAAGAATGATATTTGTCACAAAAAGTAGTTTGACATACTAGTAACCATAAACGGGTATGACATAACGCTAATAACCAAAAATGGGCAAAGGTAGACAAAATATTATGATCACATCTATTAAACAGCACACAAACACTCAAAATAATAATAATATAAGGATAAATTAAACTTCTTTTAATCATGTTCAAAATTACAATAATAAAATAAAATCAAGGGATTTTGAATGTATAGAATCCATGGGAGGAAATGCTCCCTAGTTGAGCAAACTCATGGCCACCCTTTTGATGGAAAAGTGTAGTTCGATGCAATGTATATCTAACATGTGTCTCCTTAGGAGTGGTGATTGTGACAGTGCGACACACCTTTCATCTAGACCCATTTATAGTATTGTTTTTTCATTTAAGAAAAAAACCATGGTAGAATTACTTTAGCATATGGCATACCATGTCCCATGTGCCCTGTCTCTGTAACAAGAGATAACTATCTCTGAAATGTTAAGATCCATTAAAACCATCTAAAGAATGATAATTCCTAAAACAAAGGATTTATTAATTCGTATTTTTTGAGAAGAAACCGATCTTGAAAATTGAATTGAATGGTATAAAGTAGGGAAGAGTGATTTTATGGATAGAGATCAACGAAGTTGAAAGGACTGAAAATAGTATTTAAATGATGATATTCTTAGAGAAACTTAAGGCTATTAAATTAGGAGATAAGGTGATAGAAATAGCGTGTGAATTTTCTTCCTACTGCTAAATGACTTATGAAATGTGGATGGCTTCTCAAATGGTTCTCCTTTTGAATCTCATAGCAATAAAGTTCATCTTGAACTCTAAATATAAACGATTATCTAACAATGGGCCCCATATTAGTGGGATTCTCTTCTCACAACCAAGTGTATGAATTATGAAACGTGGACTAGTCCACTCTACAAAAATTTTTTTTACAAAACATGGATGGCTTCATAATCAAAGCTTTTGAATTGGAAAATGGAAGGAAGGAGAAAAGAAAAAGTGAAGAAATAATAAAGAGTAAACTTAAAAAAAAAATGGAAGGAAACTGTCATTCTTGATTTACCTCGACGTGAGAACTATGGCTTCCGACTCAATACCTACACATTTCCTCTCTTCCTCAAACCTTTCCCTCATCCTCCCATTGGCCAACCCATCCATGCCAATGCTACACTAAGCACGACTCAAAACGCGCTCAGCTGGTAGGGGAATCCGCCATTGTAGTTAATGAAAGAGGCTCGCCTGCCAATGTTCTTTCTGCTTGTGTAAATATTGAAAGATTCAATCACAAAAAAGAAACTTCAGGGAATGAAGTTGAGTGAGAAATTAGGAAACCAAGAGATTGAGAGAGGGGTGGGGGAGATTTTAGAGGGATATAGAGGATTTAAATGGTTTATATTGATTATTTATATGGGGAGAGATGTTAGTATTTAAAATGGAGAGATATGTTAGGGACGACAGACATATTGGGTTTTGAAATATAAAGAGTTGGATGGTCCAAACTATCGTCCAAATTAGTTGGCATTCAAATCTTCTTGAATTTAAATTTTATGTTATTTTTATATGGAAATAGGGAATGTTAGGTGGATATTATCACTGTAGAGGAGAGATTTTAGGAGATGGTATTGTGATCTAGATTTAAGGGATTAGATTTAAAATTATCACTATTCCTAAGATTAAGGGAGGGGATTTGGGTTGATTTGTTTGGGTTGAGATTTTAAGGGATGAGACTTGTCTGAGAGGAGTGTAGTGGCCCACATAAACCTAAAGCTCGATGTGATTTTATAAGTATTTTTCTGAAAGGAGAAATTATGGGTGCTGATGTGGCACCCCTCACAGCCCACCTCCACCTTTGCTTTAATATATATAATTCTCCAAGATGTCTGGTCTCATACCTTTGATATAATAAACCAAATCATGTGTCTCGTCCTCCTCAAGTTCGTATATGTTTTGCAAGGCTCGAAATTGATGGTTATATGCATCCACTGTTAATTCTGTTTGCTTCAAATTAAGAAATTGTTAAAATAAAACTCATTCTCAAAATACCTATCTCCATATTTAAGTTGATACAAAACTCTTTGAATTTCAATCGATTCCCAAATATTTTCATATTGACTCAAGCGAGAGGTCAAAAATATAATTTATTTGAAAGATAGACTGACATGCTTATGTAATTGTGTAGATCCCTTTATGACACAGTCAAGGAAGTAGTAGTCCCAATTGATGGTGAACCGACGATACTCCGTTCTTTAATCAAACAAAAGATCCACACACAAGGAAAAAGATAGAGATTCGCTTATCGTTGATCACGAAAATCCATTGCCAATGCCTTTAATCCCATGGGCGATACTTAAACCAAGGAAAAGGAAAATAGATAAAAGTGCACACATGCAACTTTAATTAATTTTCATATAAATTCCAAGACTACTTTTGTTCCATACAAGAATCCCTCGACCTATGATTAAATCACAACCACTTATCATAATCCTAATGATAATGGAAACCTATTAAAGAAGATCCTAATTACATTCAAGCATGGAAAGAAATTAAGAAAAGAGAAAAGAGAAAAACTGTGCCTTAGAGATTCCTAAGGGTTGTGGACCCCACTTGCTGCCTTGTAGTTGCCAATCACTTGCACAATCTAGATCATAGTAGATTCTGCCTTAATGAGTCCCCCTTGTCCACCCTCTTGTCCATCGAATCATTAAGGTAGCAAATCTTCAAAGAATCAACCACATATAGAAAGCCTTCAATTTTTGGTGTCTTGTTGCTTCATTAATTTTTATCATATATAGTAACTGATAAGGCTAAACCCCTTAATTTTCTCTTAAGAATAAAGCCTTGTCAATAAAGGAGACTTGATTGCACTTAAATAGCAATGAATAGTCTTCAAATCGAAACTAATCAAGAGTAAATAAGGACCGCATGTCTTGGTCAATAGATCCCATGATTGTAGTGAGTGTACAGTTGTACCATGCACTAAATTCCTCTTGCAACCCAATAAGATAAGTATTAAATGAGAAAACTGCCTAATAGATGGAAGACTCCACAAAGCTGGGAAAATCTGCACGTAATAATATGCAGGGACCAGTAGCTAGAGAGCCAAATGGGACCAATTAAAAGAATGGAATAGGTCGCCAAGTCTGATCAAACCCTTTAGGTCTTGACTGGGCCTGGTTTAGTTGGGTTGAACCCAATGGACCATTGTCCATATATTTTGAACCCAATGGCAGACCCAAAGGACTGTTGTCCCAACCCCTGATTGTTTTGGTAAGGCAGGTCAAGGCCCCATTTGAATCTTGAATCATTAAGGATTCAATCAATTCAAATCTTTGACAAAAAACAGCTCTGCACCACATTACCACAAGCACGGAGGCAAAAATGATCTGAATTCTGAATTCGAATAATGTCACAAATGCAAGCGAGATCCCGACCCTCAATTAGTCAACTGTCCAAAGTTGGTCAAACTGCATTGTAACTGTGACTTGATAATGTCACGAATGATGTCAGCTGGCAACTGTGCTTATGGCTTGGCTTGGCCTTTTTTTTTGGAAAAAATTTATAAACAGGGCTTAAGTTTTGCATAGACTCGAAATCAGGAGAAAAAACCATACGTTTTAAAACATTGTTTAAGTTTTCCATTTACATTTCAAATAAGGACATCCAGCGATAATATAATTTTTCCTGCGATAATATGATTTTTTTGACAATCTACATACAACCCTCTCCCATTCAAACAATTCAGCCAAGTTGATCCTTTTATCCACCACCTTCTTCTTCCTTCCAACAGCATCCGGAAGGAACAAAGACAACAAACGATTCAAATGCAAATGCTAAGATGGGACTATAAAAGGAGTTCAAACTAGAGTTGGATTCATTGAAAAATGTTTCATTACAAAATCTCATCTGTATCTCGTCTGCAATTTTTAAAAACAACAGTGGAGTCTAAGCTGTAAGGGAGGTACCGGTGCTAAGGGCAATGTGTCTTAGCAATGGATGGTTTTCACTTTCACGCATCCTTTTCCATCCAGTTGAAAAAGCTGATATGCTTTTCGTTCGTTGACGACCCACCGTCAAAATGCATTGTTATTCCCCCAAATGCATTCTCACTCTCTAGAATCAGGAAGAGATTTTCCTGTGGTGGTCATGTGATGATTTCCCCATAGGCCCTTTTTATCCATTCATAGAGGAGAGGATAACGGAGAGGTACATGAAACTTTGAAAAATATATATATGAGAGGAGTGATGGTGTAGGATATATTTTTTATCGGGATAGGGAAAGAATATGATTTCTGATGCGATAGCTACCAAAACAGCCAATCACAAATCTTCTGTGGCAGTCATTTAGAGATGATGAAGATAAGAAGTGATGGAAATAGCTGGAATTGATGATGATGGAAGGAAGAAGTGTAAGAGTTTTAGTCCGCTTATTCATTGGATTATGGAAAAAACTAGGTCTCTTAAAGTTCTAAATTTTATGTAGAAAAGGACTACACAAGATCAACTTGCAAAGAAAGATAGTCAATATGGGAACTGACAAGCGAACTCCTATTCGCTCGAGCGAACCCCTCATATAGAACTCTTCGCTCGACCCTCCTTTATTCTCTGCTCGAGCCGTCAACATTCTGCACTGATCGTATGAAGACAGAGACGAGTTCGCTCGAGCGAAGAACCTGGGAAAGTTCAAATTGCATCCAGAAACTCCTTCCTAATTTCTCTTAGGGCATGTTTGGTAAATGTCCTCATAGAGGATTTCTCTCATTTTTCCGCGATCCCGTGGAAAGCCCACGTTTGGATTACCGTGGAAAAGCGCTTGGAAGAAGATAGAAATCTTCATTTACAAATATTCTGGAAGTCAGACAAACAAACCAACCCCCACCACACCCCACCCCCGCCCCGGGATGAGCGGAATCCACGCACGCGCGGAATTGCGGAGCTACAGTGTTCCGGACGTTAATATAGGGGAGACCGGTTTTTACAATTTTTTTGTTTTTTATGGACCCTACAATCAAGATCTGAACCGGTAATAGTGTTAACAAGGTCCAAAACGGCTACTATACCAAAAATTAGCCGTTGATTCCATCTATAACTTGAGATATTTGCAAAACCATTCTGACCGTTAATATGCCACACAGTAAAAAAAAAGGGGATTATCAGCCAGTACGTTTTTTTCATTTTTCTGATTTTTGTAGGCCTCAAAATCATCATCTGAACTGTGAATAATTTAGAGGAGACCAAATACAACTAGGGACCCAACTTTCAACCGTAGATCTATCATCTACTTTGAGATATTTGCAAAAAGGTCCATACTAAAAAATATTAATTTTTTAATTTATGTGGCCCCCTTTGCACGATCTGAACCGTTCAGAATATCTGAAGAGCCAAAAACTGGTTATGGGATGAAAGATCAGCCCTTGATAATGCATTTATTATGAGAAACTGACTAAAAACATATGATTGTTGGATCACATAATGCATAGAATCCATGATTCCTCTCTTCTGCCAAACTTGGAACTATTTTTAGGAAATCTTCTTTGAGGATGGCTTGATTCCAACAGATCAAATAAAACCTCTAACTAGAGGATTCCTATCAATTTGCCAAACGTACCCTTAAAGACTCTTCTCATATCATAATTACATCACAATTCTTAAGACATGAGTTTAGGCTTATTTGTAGCCATTCTCTCTCTCTCTCTCTCTCTCTCTTCCAAAGGCACTTCTGATCAAGATTAAATCTCCGGAGAAGAGTTTGAGAGATCCATTCAATCCCCCCCCCCCCCCCCCCCCCCAAGCTTCAAGTCTGTTGTGCTGAAGATCTAGCATTGGGATTAATTCCATTCTGCTCTCTTGAAGAAGAGATACTTTGAAGACGCATTCGAGGTGGTTCGCTCAAGCACAGTTGAAGGTTAACGACGGGTTGTCGACAAGATCAAAGCAGTCCTGAGGTTGAGTCACTAACTGGGAAAAGGGTTATAAGTTGTCTTGTAACTTTCGTTTTCATATAGTGCTTGGTTGTCTGTTGGCCTAAACGGTAAGGCCCGTGGTTTTTTCTTGAGTATGGTTTTACATGTACAAATCCTTTGTCCTTCTCTTTGTGTGGATTGATTTTTTTTTCCTTGAATTGATATTTAATAGAGTTTTGGTAATTGGGACCTCCGCTTGTGTTAAGGCAAGACTTTCAAGAAGAAAGTGATAGAAAAAAGATTCCGTCTGGCTTGTTTGGATAGAAGGTGATGGTTGGTTGTACGTTACCAGAAGCTCATTTTCTCACCGGAAAACACATATTATCTCTAAAAAAACTCATTTTATCACCAGATGTCCTGGTTGTCTCGGTTTGAGATATAATTAGAAAACATATGTCCTATTTTAAAATGTAGGTTTTTTTTCGTGTGTCCTGATGTTTTTTTAAAACCGTTGAAGTGATCGGATTCGGATTCGGGTCGAATCCAAAATCAGGTCTAAGCTGGGAACACAAGTCCAACTCGTGTCAGAGATTGGCACGTGTGTGGTAATTTGGCTTCTATGTTTTGGTTTTGAACTTGATACAGAAAGAGAAAAAAAGGGATCCATGGTTTTAAAAATCGGCCGATATGGACCGGTATCGGCCGATACCGATTTGATATGGCCCCGAGATATTGGTATCGGTATCTCGGGGGCATATATTGCCAAAATCTCGGCCCATATCGGCCGAGATGAAGTTCATCTCGGTTTTTCCGAGATCTCGGCCGATATTTTGAAAATTTCAGCTGAAATCTCATAAAAAGGGTTAAAACCTTAATTTTTCTATCTTTTTCCCCATCTTCATCTTCTTCTCCCCTCTTCTCATCTCCTTACTACCCGTAGTAGCAGCCATACTCCATCACACATCCCTTTTGCATATTTTCAAATCCCACATTTATTTCTTGAAGAAAATATTATTTACGGTAAGAAAAAATCAACTAAAAACATTTTATTATATGCTTTTTATTTTTTATTTTTAGATGAAGCATAGAAATCATTAGGTCTGTCACTTGTGTTGTGTTCTTCATTTAGAAGTTAGATCTACATACTTTCATGCTAGATCTACTTATACACATGATTTTCAATTTTTTTTTTCAATTTTTTTTATTTTTGGATTTTTTAATATTTGAATTATAATATATCATCTTTCAGGTAAACCATGAACCTTTTGATGCCCAAGTGCTTTATGATTTATCTATCTAACTATCATGTTTCTGATTTTAATATGTTATCTTCATACAACTTATTTGATGATTGAGTTAGTATTAAATGATGATTGATATGTTATCTTTATTTTTTTTTATATTTTACACTAATAAATCGATCAAGAGCTTTAATAATGGTTGCATTAAATGAAATACTGGAGAAGAAAATGAACTGCAACGCTGACAAGACTCATAACTTAAGGTGACCGAGATTTTGATTTATTGTTGTTACTAATGAAAAAAAATATTGTTTTCTAGCATTTTCTAATATTCTGGATTTTTTGGATTTTTTTGTGATTTTTTTGGATTAAAAGAAATTCACACCGTGACAACAGCGAAGGACTGATATCCGCAATCGATATCGATATCATATCGGTTTTTCGGCCCAGCCGATACCGCGACCGAGACCGAGATTTTAAACCATGGAGGGAACAGAAGCTCTTGTTTTGGTAGTGGAGTCGAACCCTAACCCTAGCGATCTGAGACGATGCCATGGCTACCGACGAGACCTCACCCAAGTAAGCTTCCCTTCTCTTCTTCTCCACTTTTGTTGCTTTTCTCTCTCTCATTTCTTTATGGCAACTGAGGTCAGGACGAGGTTCGAGGAGTTGACGTATGGGTTTTGAATGTGGATTTTTTTTTCTTTGGTGAAAGGGGCTTGGGCAGTGGGCTGTCGGTGTTGGGGTGTGAAGATTTGATGGATTAGGTTTTATGGATTAAGGTTCAGGAACGATTCGCTGATGTTTTTGTTGTTGTTGTTTTAGGGTTTCGACGAGGTTCCGTTGGATGGTTGAAAGGTGGCCTCCTCACTCCATTGCAAAAAGATTTATGATCACATTGCTCTTGCTCGTGAACTAATTCAACACATTGCGACTAAAATATTGCAGGTGGTTCCTTTTGTCTAAAGCTTACATTGCTAAAGCCTTCTATAAGTTCTATTGGCTCTTCTAGTGTGAGACCCGACTCCTAATTTCTTGGTTTAGTCTGGTTTTAATCGTGATTTAGTTTTCTTAGTGGTTTTAGTGGTTGTTTGTTTAACTTTCTTAGTTTAACTACCATTTTCTTTGGTTTTGAAAAGTTTTGAGAACCTTCTTAACTTATGGACCATTTGGGGGTTCTTATTGCGATTTTGTGTGAGCTTGAGATTTATTTTGATTTCCTAAAAAAAAAATTGTGTTTTCATCCCATTTAATTTATATTGTTAATCCCTACAACTTCCGTGTTGGACCCATCCTCGTTTGAAACTCCTAAACCCGACTTTTCTCAATTTGAGGGCAAAACAGTCTTTTCACCCAAAATCTGGACACGATTTTCAATGTCACCAAAACCCGCAAAATATATACTTTTTGGAAATTAGAAATTTCGTTGATCAACTTTTTCTTCTTCGTCGAAATCATTTGAGGCCTCGAAACTCATGTTTTTAGCCTGACAAATGTTTTAAGTTGTGGGACCCATCTCCTTTTTGTTATAAAAGGAACCCATCTCTTCTTCTTCTTCCCTTCTTGACCTAATTTCTAAGAGAGCAGCAGCCATGGTTCTTCCACTTTCTTCTTGCTTTCTTCCTTCTCAAATCACCTCAAAACCCTTGCTAAATCAAGAACAGACCTTGCAATCTTCTTCTCCACCTTGGAGACTCTCCATTGACACCATTTTTGAAGAAAACCGCCAATTCCAAGATTTCCCTTGTGTTCTCCTTGCTTATTTGAAGGTCTTCCATGTAAGTGATTCTCCCCATCTCCTAGATTTGTGTTCTTCCTGTCTTCGAGGAGCTCCATTCCGATTATTGAAAGCTTTCGTTTTGTTTTGAATTGGTTTTTGATTTTTGGAGTTGTATTTGGGGTTTTTGTGTAGATTTGTGATTTTGGCTTGGAGAGGTGATTAGTGGTTGATTTGAATTAGCTTGGACCTAAGGCAAGTGGATTGAATGGATTGTTTTAGTTTTCAATAATTTCCATGATAAATATGTTTGATTTATTGTCTCATTAATGGCTTGTTTCACTTGCATTCATTATGCTATAAATGCTTTTGGAAAGGGGTTGGTTAGCCCATTTAATGTCTTGAAATGTGATTTAAAGTTTTTGTTTTATCTCTTGTCTAAGACTTGAATGAATTTATGTGGTTATGATTCTTCTCTTTTCTTTGTGATTGAATGTGGAAAAGAATGGAGATGAATGTATGGATGCTTGGGGGATGTTGTGAGGAGTTTTGATGGGGGATTGAAAGAGGTTTTGGATTTCCCAGTTTGATAGAAGAAATGGAGTTCAAAGGTGTAGTAAGAAGTGGAAAGGAATCAGTTTCTGGACAGTTCGCTCGAGCGAACTGGAAGGTCGCTTGAGCGAACTGGAAGGTCGCTTGAGCGAAGTGTCCAGAAAGGGTTTCGAACCATTCCAGTGGACAGTTCGCTCGAGCGGACCTTATATCGCTCGAGCGAACCCTCTCAGAGCTCATTCCAGAGAATGGTTGGCTCGAGCGCACGAATCGTTCGCTCGTGCCATCCTGAACTGGGCAGGTGCGCTCGAGCGACCTTTGGTCCGCTCGGCGAACCCTTCCAGAGAGTACGTCGCTCGAGCGAACTCCAGGTCCGCTCGAGCGATGTGTACTGTTTTCCTGGGGTTGTTTGGAAGCAAAGAATGAAAGGTCTTACGTATTGAGAGAGGTTAGTTGGCATCCCTATTGTGAAGAGAGTACTTATAACCATTGTTTGAAATCCATTTGAGGAAGAAACCATAATCACAAGGAATTCGTTGAAGTTTTGGGGAATCTCAATGTGCATAAGGAACCGGAATGTCTTCAAATTCAAGGAGTACCAAGTTTCTTATTAAATAGGCACTCGGGATCCCTATTCACTTTGAAATCCCTATTCACCTTGAATTAGTTTTTAACCCCAATATTTTGAAAGTCTATTTCAACTGTTTATTCCAGAAATTTATGAATTATGATTTATCAATTCCGAAAGCATTGTATTTGTACTTGCACCCTTTTTATTAGTTCCGAAATGCATGCCCGACATGATATGATAGATGTACCCTTAAGCACACCGTCTTGCCCGCTTATAGTCTTGCACTGGATTTGTTTTATACATATCTCGAGTTATGTGATTTAACTTATGAGTCGGCACTACTAAGCTTGGATGACCTTGTCGGTCTGATCTACCGACTTGGAGATCCCTTCCCGTCACGCCAGCTGCAGCATGGATCCCGCTACCCGGTTTATTGACCGTGGTCTTGTCCCGACATCGCAGATTGCTACTGTGGTTCCCGATATCCGGTTCGCTGCCGTGATTTCCGATGCCCGGTTCGCTACCGTGGTCATGTCCCGTATATAGTATATGTATATGTAAATTTCGTTGTTCCTCCTCACTTCGGTGACTGAGGTCAACGCCTTGATATGCTTGCTCTATCACTTCGGTGATAGAGGATTTAGCTTTGTGTGGTTGCCATCTTGATAGTTCCTGATCCTTGATACTCGTACTGCTTTATATTGATCATGTCTATTCTTAATAAATATTCATTATTTATACATGCTTTAAATGAGTTTCCGGTTTGTGAAATGTTCATATCTTATACATGCTTTAAAGGAATACATGTTTTGTCAAATATTCATGTTTCATACCCGTTTTATATGAATACATGATTTTGTCAGATATTCGTGATTTCCTATACATTTTTAATTGTGTACAATTTGATCAGACAATATGATTTATTACATGTTTTATCGTTCAGTATATTGTTTATATCTTTTCACCCATCTGTCAGACCGTCGTGTCTGACCCACTACTTTGGTACTCATGTTCAGATTTCTTCACTCGAGATGAGTGCACGTGTTGGCTGTGGGGCCATGAGCTTACAGGTTGTTTGTCGGCTATGTCATGTAGACATTGAGTTTGACATCGGAATTGCGTCACATATGAGGTAGTGATCATTAGCTTGTTTTTGTATGGCTTCTGTTAGCCTCTTTCTTGGGATTTGTAATTAATACACATTGTTATTTGTAACTTGAACATGTATGGGAATGTAATACCCTGTTACTGTCAGCTCTGTACTTTTATTGTGATGGTTTATTCCAGTCTGAGATGGATCATTGATAAGATGACTATATGCTTGGGTTGAGTGCGATGCGGAATCCAATGGCCACGGACTCCGAGTCGCAACACCATGAAAGCTTCCGCTAAATATTCAGAGGATGTTGGAATTTGTAATCCTCACACATGCGGATCTTGGGAGAAACATAATTATTACTTCACGGACCCCGGGTTTGGGGTCGTAACATCTAGGCTCTCCACAACATGTGGTTCTTTGTGAGAGTTGCATGCACTAGTGAAAGAATGCCTATGCACATCAAAAGGGTCTATTCTCATAAACAGAGAGTCTTGGGTTTTTTTATTCTACCTCTATTGCAACCTTTTCCAAGGCGATCTGTGGTTGCCATGTCCCCTTTTCCTATTTGAAGTCGTTCTTAGCAAACGCATAACCTTCCTTGAATCTATGCCGCGAAATTTTCTATATCAACTAGTAATTCCAAAATCATATGCAATATGGAGCATTGAGACAAGGAAATTATCATACCTATAAATTCTTGAAGTTGTGAGTTTTATTTAAAGGAAATTATCATAATTAGAAATTTCATTTCAAGTTTGATCACATTTGCATCTTTAATTTGAATTTTTATGAATTCTTTAGATGTTGTGGTTTCACTAAATTAACTCCAGCTCATGAAATATGTAAGTTCAACGTCTATCCAAGATTCAAATGTGGAGGACATCAGTGAAATGCATAACATAATTAGGTATATATTGTCACACATTTTTCAGTTTATGTTTGAAACTCTTTTTAATGTAATTGTTAAGGGAAACAGACATGTTCTCTTCAGTTGAGGTCACATTTATGTTCTTTTATAGAAACAAACGACAAGGCATTAAACTGCAACGAATTATCTTTTATATGTAGAATGTTAAAGAATATATCATTTAAAATGCCGATTTTTTATTTTACACTATTCTTAATAAATATATTTAATTATGTCCGTAGAGGTGGTGTGTGCGAAAGCCAGTTTGATCAAGTCATCCAAAACATATGATTTATTCTTTTCTTTTTTTTTTCTCTTGTTGCTTTTAATTGAAACTCAATCTATCTTTTTTTTTTCTACATGGTGTTAATAAATAAAATTAGGCTATAACCCACCTGTTATATTTGTCGTCGTTCAAAAGCGTAAACGCACAAGGCTTTTCCTAGTAATTTATGATCATAAAGAATATTAAAATATACCACATGGTAAGATATATTTACCTATTTCGATATTTATTACTAATTAAGATTTGTTTTCACCATTTATCATCATTATTGTTCTTGTCATTATAATTATAATTATTATTTTATTGAAACTCACCTACCATTCTTCAATATAGGAATGTTGACACTAACCTTTGTCACCCGGTCCAAGTTAGAAGTTAAAATCGGACAGGTGACAAATCTTGGTGTTAGGGCCGGTCCGAGCCAATGTAAGGCCTAAGGCGAAAATCCTAAATTAGGCCTTTTTTAGTTTTTAATATTATTATAAATATTTTATTTAAAATCTATTATTATAAAACTTAAGCCTAAATGTAAGGCCCAAGTTGAGATGGCTTCTTGTCCGGAAAAGAGAAAATGAGCAATGGCAAATTGGATGGGTAATGCCCATTCTAGAGTGAAAAATACTTAAAAGTAAGATGTAAAGACCACAAATCCCTCCCCAATTAACTCAATCTTGTAACCAACGTCCAACAGCTCCCTCACCTTTAATGATATACGAAAAGGTGGTAACTTGGGATGGGCATGCCTATCTTGTAACCAATGACTCCTTCTGTGCTTCCATCAATGCTCAAACTTGAAATGAAATTTCTAATTATGATAATTTCCTTGAAATAACATTTACAATTCAAAATTTTATTGGAAGGATAATTTCCTTACAAACAATGAATTCATGCTGCGGAATTTTGTGAATCTGCTACTAATTCGAAAATCAAATGCAATATGGAGCATTGAGACAAGGAGCGTCTGCTAAAAGCTGAAGGCAGATTTGGTATTTTCGAGTCTGGCCTTAATGATGCCTATATGCTAAAGCAAGAATGGCATGCTCAGAAGGCTACTCTATGGGTTCTTTGGATGAAGTATTATGTACTTCCACCGCCATTCACTTCAGTATCCCCATGGTCCTCTTCCGTGTTCTTGTATATTGAAGAAAATCACATCCTCCACAAATTACCTCTTCTTCGGCTCTCATTGGGAAACTCGCTGAAGCTTGAGTTTGATCCTTGGTTGTCACTGAACCCATTGGAGATATTCTTAACAGCTTCAACTTCAGTGTGGAAGCCCTCGATAGATCCTGGGTGAAATCACTTTCGGGTCAGTTTACTGTCACTCTCACTTGGGGACTCCATCAACACTCTGATTCAATCAGTTCATGGAATCCTATCCTCCATCCTGTTGAATTAATGCACTGTTCATGCATTTGCTAGGTACATGCTCCTAGAGTTTTGTGTTGCACCTTTCCATGTGCATACATTGCACTTTTGAAGTGTCTCTTCGGTTAGTATGAAGTGTCTCTTGGATTAGTGTGTTGAGTTAATTGTATTCTTGGAATACATAACAGTCCATGTATTTGCTTTTATTGTGATGAATGTAGAAATCCTATATAAGGATGTTGAGATTTGTTTATGGTATGAAAAAATATGAACTAGAGTGTAATCATTTTGTCTTTTGTATCTTTCTTCAAGTTGTTATATGCTCATAGAAAGGCTAGAATAGCCTACAAAGTGGTATCAGAGCCAGGTTTCGAGTCTTACTGGGCGTTAGAGATTTCTACTTGAAGTAGAATCGATGGCTTCAGGCAATGGTTCAATTCAGCCTTCAATGCCTATCTTTGAAGGAGAGAACTTTGATCATTGGAGCATCAAGATGAGGACATTGTTTATGTCCCAAGGGTTGTGGGAGATGGTTGAAAGTGGCTATCAGAATCCAGCTGATGTCACTTCTCTCTCAGCTGCACAACAAGAACAGTTGAAGGAAAATAGAAAGAAAGATGCGAAGGCCCTCTTCTTCATCCAACAAGGTATCTCTAAATCAATCTTTTCAAGAATTATTTCTTCTCAAACTGCAAAGCAAGCTTGGGACACCTTGCAAAATGAATTCAAAGGTTCATCTAAGGTGATTGCTATGAAGTTGCAAACTCTACGAAGAGAGTATGAAAATTTGAAGATGAAAGATTCAGAAAAGATGAATGACTATTTCTCTCGGGTTATGGAGATAGTCAATCAAATTAGAATCTATGGAGATCCTATTTCTGATGAAAAAATTATCCAAAAAGTTTTGATTAGCCTTCCTTCAAAGTATGATGCCTCAGTTGCTGCCATAGAAGAATCTAAAGATCTTTCAACCTTATCTTTGGTTGAATTGATGGGTCCTTTAGAATCTCATGAGCAAAGGCTGCTAAGACATGAAGTAAATCCAATTGATGGGTCCTTTAGAATCTCATGAGCAAAGGCTGCTAAGACATGAAGTAAATCCAATTGAAAGTGCTTTTCAAACAAAACTTTCAATGGGTATGCAAAAGCCTTCTGAGAAGACTCAAGTTAGTCCTGGAAAGAGGCAGCATAATAACAAGAAGGGTGGAAGGTTTGTGAAAGGAAACTCGCAAAATCAAAACAAAGGAAAAGGCAAAGATATGACATGTGACTTTTGCAAAAAATCTGGACATGCTGAAAGTGAGTGTTGGAATAGAGGTAAGCCTCAATGTTTTAACTGCAAAAAATATGGGCATGTGAGAAAAGATTGTCGGTTTAAGGACAATGAACAAGCTGCAAAATTCACTGAAGAAAAGTCTGAAGAAAATCTGTTTCTTGCTTGTCAAGCCACTTCCACTAGAAATGATGATACTTGGTATTTGGATAGTGGTTGTAGCAATCATATGACAAGTGATGATCGAATATTTACAAATATCGACTCATCTGTCAAATCACAAATTAGAATGGGAAATGGGGCTGTTGTTCAAGCAAATGGAAAGGGGACAATTGCCATTGAAACCAAGAGAGGAACCAAGTACATAAAGGATGTCCTCTTGGTACCTGATTTGCATCAAAATTTGTTGAGTGTTGGACAACTTGTTCAACATGGATATTCTGTCTGCTTTGAAAATGACTCTTGTTTGATTTATGATAGTAATAAAAAAAGTCATGTTATTGCCAAAGTGAGTATGGAAAGAAATCGAAATTTTCCTATCAAATTTCGATATGCTTTAGACTGTGCTCTACAAGCCAATGCAGTTGATGAGTCTTGGCTTTGGCATAGAAGGTTTGGCCATTTGAACTTTCATAGCTTAAAATTGATGAGCCAGAAAAATATGGTGGAAGGACTGCCAACTATTGAAATGAAAAATGACCTATGCTCGGGTTGTGCATTGGGAAAGCAACATCGTGTATCTTTTCCAGAAAGTTCATGGAGAGCTAAAGAACCTTTGGAGTTAATTTACACAGACATTTGTGGAAAAATGCAAACTCCATCACTTGGACAAAAAATATATTTCATCACTTTCATTGATGATTTCACAAGAATGGTATGGGTATACTTCATGAAGGAAAAGTCAGAAGCTTTCTCAATCTTCAAGGCTTTCAAAGCAAAAGTTGAAAGACAAAGTGGTTTCAAGATCAAGACATTAAGAAGTGATCGTGGTGGCGAGTACAATTCCAAAGAATTTGAATCATATTGTGAAGAAGCAGGAATTCAAAGGCATCTCACAGTTGCTTATACACCGCAGCAAAATGGCATTGCAGAACACAAAAATAGAACCATTGTTGAAATGGCTCGTTCTATGTTGAAGGAAAAAGACATGCCAAACTCTTTTTGGGCAGAGGCTGTATCGACTGCTGTTTATTTGCTTAACAGATGTCCTACAAAAGCCATTGAAGACAAGACACCAATTGAGGTATGGTTGGGACACAAGCCTTCAGTAAAACATCTGAAAGTTTTCGGATGCATTTGCTACGTCCATGTTCCTTCTCAAAATCGTCAAAAACTTGATAAAAAATCTGAGTTATGTATTTTCACTGGTTATAGTTTACAGTCTAAAGGCTATAGAATATATAACCTTGAGACAGGGAAACTAATGATTAGTAGAGATGTTTTATTTGTTGAAAATGAAGCATGGGATTGGAACCATAAAATGGTGCAGGAAAAGAAGGTCTATTTTGAAGATGACGACTCTGAAAATGCTCAAGGCATGGGAGTAGGAATGGAGGAAAACAGAGATGAAGACCTTGGACCTGCAACACCATCATCAACATCTACTCAATCTTCACCATCAAGATCTCCAGCATCCAGCTACTCACCAGAATCACCTCCAAAGAAAGTAAGATCTTTGGTGGACATATATGAAAGATGCAATTTTCTGGTTGTAGAACCAGAAAGCTTTGAAGTTGCTGCTCAGCAAGAGAACTGGATAAATGCTATGGAGGAAGAAATCGTCATGATTGAGAAAAACTCCACTTGGGAGTTGGTTGACCATCCGGTTAACAAAGATGTCATAGGAGTGAAGTGGGTTTACAAAACTAAACTCAATCCAGATGGCTCGGTTCATAAATACAAGGCAAGACTTGTTGCAAAGGGTTTCACACAACAACCAGGTATTGACTACAATGAAACCTTTGCTCCTGTTGCTAGATTGGAGACCATACGTACACTTATTGCACTTGCAGCTCAAAGAAAATGGTCAATCTATCAGCTTGATGTAAAATCAGCATTCTTGAATGGAGTGCTTGAAGATGAAATTTATGTTTGTCAACCACAAGGTTTTGTGGTTGAAGGAAAGGAAGATAAAGTCTACCGATTGAAGAAAGCCTTGTACGGGCTAAAACAAGCACCACGTGCTTGGTACAGTCAGATTGATGGATACTTTATCAAGAAGAGTTTTCATCGATGCAAGAGTGAACCCACATTGTACATCAAAACTGAAGGTTCGTCTATAATCATCGTCTCACTATATGTTGATGATTTGATTTTCATGAGTAATGATCACAAAATGTTGCAAGATTTCAAAGCAGACATGATGAAAACATATGAGATGAATGATCTTGGCCTCATGCATTATTTTTTGGGAATAGAAATGTCTCAAAATGACAAGGGAATTTTTATCTGTCAAAAGAAGTATGCTGAATCTATTCTCAGGAAGTTCAACATGGATAAATGCAATTCTGTCACTACTCCCCTTGTAGTGAATGAGAAGTTGATGAAAGATGATGGGTCAGAAAAGGTAAATGAATCTTTATACAGAAGTATGATTGGGAGTCTTTTGTATCTTTCTTCTACAAGGCCTGATATTATGTTCGCTGCAAGTTTACTTTCAAGATTTATGCATTGTCCAAATCAAACACACTTGCGCGCTGCAAAACGTGTGTTACGATACATTCGAGGAACTTCTGATTTTGGAATTATGTACTATCCTATTGTTGATGCAAAGTTGATAGGATATACAGATAGTGATTGGGGAGGATCAAAGGATGACATGAAAAGTACATCTGGTTATGCATTCTCTTTTGGTTCTGGAATTTTTTCATGGGTATCAAAGAAACAAGATACTACTGCTCTATCTTCGGCTGAAGCAGAATATGTATCTGCGTCACTTGGAACTTGTCAAGTATTATGGTTGCGGAAAATTCTCGAAGATCTCGGTGAGAAACAAGATGGAGGAACAGTGATGTACTGTGATAACAAATCTGCTATTTTAATAGCGAAAAATCCAGTTCATCATAGCAGGACGAAGCATATTTCCATCAAGTACCATTTCATTAGGGAAGCTGTTGAGAATAAAGAAATTGAATTGAAGTTTTGCAAAACTGAAGATCAGCTGGCGGATATTTTCACTAAAGCTCTTCCAAAAGGAAATTTTTGCTATCTTCGAAAAATGATTGGAGTAATCAAGAAAGTGCATTAAGGGGGAGTGTTGAATTAATGCACTGTTCATGCATTTGCTAGGTACATGCTCCTAGAGTTTTGTGTTGCACCTTTCCATGTGCATACATTGCACTTTTGAAGTGTCTCTTCGGTTAGTATGAAGTGTCTCTTGGATTAGTGTGTTGAGTTAATTGTATTCTTGGAATACATAACAGTCCATGTATTTGCTTTTATTGTGATGAATGTAGAAATCCTATATAAGGATGTTGAGATTTGTTTATGGTATGAAAAAATATGAACTA
Source organism: Umbellularia californica (assembly GCA_028538565.1). NCBI lineage: Eukaryota > Viridiplantae > Streptophyta > Magnoliopsida > Laurales > Lauraceae > Umbellularia > Umbellularia californica. The sequence goes on from JAPQWN010000006.1 coordinate 26,856,611, forward strand.
GAGTGTAATCATTTTGTCTTTTGTATCTTTCTTCAAGTTGTTATATGCTCATAGAAAGGCTAGAATAGCCTACACATCCAGCCTCTTGTCGTTCTGCATGGCACCTCTTCCACTGTAAAACTCCAACTGTTCTATGGGTCCAAAGCATTGGAACCAACTGGCTTCTATTTGCTCTTTTTGTTGTTCTTATGAGGAATTTGACTCGTCTATCTTGTTTAGCTGCCCCTTTGTGTCTGCATTTGGTAGTAGGTAGCGGCAGCCTTAAACATCTCTCTGAGCTGTCCCATCTCAGTCTCTTCTCTAGGGAGTTCAAGTGCTTTTGTTGTTATTAGCCTCCATCAGACTTAGGGGGAATGATATAATGCCAAGCAAGCCTCCTAGCTTGAGTCTTGTGAAGCGCCCGTTTTAATCTGATTCCTTCAAATTGAGGCAAGTACAATAGCTTAAGCACTATGGTGCAAACCTTGCAGTGGACATCTTATTCACATTTTTATCCTTTTTCCAAGCCTTTGTTATCATGGATCAAACTCAACTCAAAAGGAGATGCGCTTCAGCAATGGGACGTATCTTTAGACCATGCACAGGTAACCTTTGCCTTCAGAACAAATCTTGGGCATGACTTCGCAAAATTCTGTGCAGTCTATCATAGGATCCAACTCACCATGCCCCTCACCCTCCTAACGTTTGGATTGAGCTTGACTCAAAACTTGCCTTGGCCTACATTATTAGAAGATGTGTGATCAATGCTCAGTTCAAAGATTTTTTTTTTTGTAATATCATTAGATAAATCTCTTCTTTTCAACATCCTAGTCATGTCATCCAAGATAACCAACAGCAGTATCTCCTACATCCATATTCCCTCATGAAAAGGTAATCAAGCAGTGGACAAGTATGTGGTTCATGGGCATCACCATGAAGATGGCATCATCTTTTCTGCACCCCGAATTTGGTTATTTTAAATATCACAATAAGACAGTTTGCTGCATGCTGCATGCCTCTCTAGATTCAAGACCTATTATTTTTCCGCAGGCTTCTCCTTGGCTTGCTTTTCTGTCTCTAGCATATGTACAGTAAAGGCTGTTTGGTTGTAGCTTCCTTCCTAATTTTCTTGTGGCTTGGTATAACACTATAAGTCTGTGCTAGCCCATGTGTATATTTTTCCTTCTTTAGATGAACAGGAAAAAATGATGCAGAAGCTCTAATCTAATTATACTGATACAATGTAATCTAATGTAGTAAATTCTCTCTTGATTTATTTTGGGATAGGAAAACATGTATATACAAGCATTTACGACCTTGAGAATTGAGATGCACCGTTGCATCCAGTCAATGACTCAAAAAATCTAAACCACTATACAATCTTATCTGATTAAACCCAAACACCGATATGCCTCTAAACAGAGTTTCCAAGACTGCTATACCACGGTGGCTTGTATATAGTGGCTCGTATGTCTATCACAGCAACCAAGATCCTGATCCAAATCTGTATGGATTGAAATATTAGACGATATACATTATTCTGCTTCAAGATTCAATTAGGGAACTAGTCAGGATCTTGGAACTCTTGGATGATAAACCAGGTGTTTATAATCTGTGATCCGCATCATCAATAGTATGAGATCCCAGTCATTGTAACCGTTGAATTCAGAAAAGTGAATCTCTAGTGTCTGCTCTGATAGTAGAGTATTAGGTCTCCATAGTTTGAATTTTCAACCATACATCATATATCGCACTCGTGGTGTAGGAGTCATCAAGACCTGGCTCTTAGTGGATCAGAACTTATTGCCTTTTGAGGAGACTCCTGTATTTCCCAATGGGGCTAACAAAGCCTGGACTTGTGGCTAGCAATGGGCCTCTTTGCACTTTAACTACTTGATAATAGTGACACTTTAGTAGCGTTTTGAGATTCGTGGCATTGAACATTTTTGCTTTCGATCATGATAAATCCTGACTACAACTGCTGCTGTTTCTTCAATGGCTTTTCCTGTCACTTCTGCAACAAAAATAAAATCAAGGTGACTGTCAGTATATACAAGTGGGTAAAAGAAAATAGTGTGTTCACATGGAAAATACATTGTATGTTCAAGAGGTGGTATAAAGGGTGAGCAGAGAGATTTCATGTTTCTATAACCACTGTTCAAATGCATATTTAAGTTGCTTGGATGAAGTTGTATTGTATCATAAAATTTAGTGATAAAGAATCCAATCCACCCGATTTTGTGCAGAAATAAAGTCACGATCATGGTTTTGAGGGTCTAAGATTGTCTTTATACCAACTGAAATGCATAGGAAAGCAGAAAACCATCTGTTCTCCCACAGCATCTGCCTCAATTCTGATGCAGCAGTCATCCAAACACAGCTGTCATCATCATCAAAGCCTTGTCCCAACTATGCTGGGTTCAATTACATGAATTATATTTCTCCATTTCAGTCTATTCTCGCTAAAACTGTTAAGTTTTATTATATATTTAAGTTTGGTAGCACTAGTTTTGTCCTACTCTTCAGTTTGTCCTAGTCTTTAGGGATTTATTTAGTCGAAAAGATCTTGTTATTGTGGCTGCAAAAAGTGGCTTCATTGTCTTGTTTTCGAGGATCTTAAGTTAGTGGTTTGTTATTTCCCTTTCTATGCAATGCCTATTTATAGGACACTTTTATCAATGAAAAATGTGAGAGTGCTCCCAGCTTCTATTTCATTTTATTCTGTATCAGTGGTATCAGAGCCTTCCAAAAAAAAAAAAAGTCCAAAATAGCCGCAGCTATTTTCTCCTTAGATTTATTTTGCAGGAAACGATGGCTTCAGATTCCAACTTTGTGCAGGCGGCAATCCCACGTTTTGATGGTCACTATGACCATTGGAGTATGCTAATGGAGAATTTTCTACGGTCAAAAGAATATTGGCCGATTGTTGAATTTGGAATTGTAGAGCCAGCAACAATTGCAGTCTTGACAGATGCCCAAAAAACAGAGTTGGAAGGGAGAAAGCTAAAAGATTTGAAGGCAAAAAAATTACCTTTTTCAGGCAATTGATCGTCCCATCTTGGAAACAATTCTTAGCAAAGAAACTTCCAAGAATATGTGGGATTCCATGAAGAAAAAATATCAAGGCTCTGATAAAGTGAAGCGTGCACAGCTTCAAGCCTTGAGAAGAGATTTTGAGACTCTACAAATGAAGGATGGGGAATCTGTCACCAGCTATTGTGCCAGGACTATGGAGATAAGCAACAAAATGCGATTTCATGGTAAGAAGATGGAAGATGTCACCATTGTGGAGAAGATATTGCGTTCCTTGACACCAAAGTTTGACTATGTCGTGTGTTCAATTGAAGAATCGAAAGACATAGATGCACTCTCTCTTGATGAACTATAGAGCTCCTTGTTATCCACTGCTGCCCAAAACTCATGGCCTGTCTATCAGCTTAATGTAAAGTTAGCATTTTTGCATGGGGAATTGGAAGAAGAGGTGTACATAGATCAACCTCCAGGATATATGAAGCAAGGTCATGAAAACCAGGTATACAAGCTAAAAAAGGCATTATACGGACTGAAGCAAGCACCTAGAGCTTGGTATAGTTGTATAGATGCTTAATTTGCAAAGAAGGTTTTCTTAAATGTCCTTATGAACACAGACTCTATGTTAATGTTGGAGTAGATGGGAAGATGGTTATTGTGTTTTTATATGTTGATGATCTTATTTATGTTAGTAATGATGGAGCTATGCTTGCTGATTTTAAGAAATCTATGATGAATGAATTTGATATGTCAGATTTGGGGTTGATGCACTATTTTCTTGGTATCGAAGTAGTGCAATCTCCTGCTGGTATCTTTATTTCACAAAAGCAATATGTCTTGGAAATTTTAGACAGGTTCCAAATGAAGGATTGCAATCCAGTTTTGACTCCATCTGAACCTTATCTGAAACTTACAAGATGTGGAACAGAAAAAAGGGTGAATGCCACTCTTTACAAGCAAATTGTTGGGACTCTTCTGTATTTGACGACAAGACTAGCAATATTATGCATGCTGTTAGTTTACTCAGCCGATACATGGAGAATCCAACTGAAGTTCATCTCTTATCAGCAAAAAGAATTTTCTGCTATTTGAAAGGTACTGCAGATTTTGGAATTTTTTATAAAAATGGTGGAGCATCAAGTTTGATTGGTTTTTCAGATAGTGACTATGTTGGAGATATTGACGATCGAAAAAGTACTTCTGGTTTTGTTTTTATGATGAGTTCAGGAGCTGTATCATGGTCATCAAAGAAACAACAAATTGTGACTTTGTCAACTACAAAAGCTGAATTTGTTGCAGCTGCTTCATCTTCATGTCATGCTATCTGGTTGAGGAGATTGCTTGAAACACTTCAAAGTCAGCAACAAGGTCCAACAACAATCCATTGTGATAACATTTCGGCAATCAAGATTTCAAAGAATCCATTTTTGCATGGAAGGAGTAAGCATATTGATGTTAGATACCATTTTTTGCGTGATCTTTGCAATGATGGTATAATTGATTTGGTGTTCTGTAAATATGAAAATCAGGTGGCTGATATTATGACTAAACCACTTAAGCAAGCTGTGTTTGTGAAGCTTCGAAGAATGCTTGGGGTATGCTCTTCAAAGGATGTTCAAGGGAGTGCATAACAGAATTGTTGCAGTCTGTTTACTTCTAAACTGATTTCTGTAGATATCAGTTTAAGGGAGGGTTTTAAGTTTTATTATTTATTTAAGTTTGGTAGAACTAGTTTGTCCTAGTCTTCAGTTTGCCCTAGTCTTTAGGGATTTATTTAGTTGAAAAGATCGTGTTATTGTGGCTGCAGAAAGTGGTTTGTTATTTCCCTTTCTATGTAATGCCTATTTATAGGACACTTTTATCAATGAAAAATGTGAGAGTGCTTCCAGCTTCTATTTCATTTTATTCTGTATCAAAAACACAATTTAATTATCAACTATGGTGATGTCGTTCTTTTATTTTATAATTCGAGCAACAATGTTACTCATAATAGAAAGCAAAACTTCATGTCTCAAACATGTGGTGCTTGATGGAAGATCCATGATATAGGCCCATGGGCTGCAGAAAGGATGATTTGTGAAAAGTCTGTCTAGAATGGCATTATATTACACTTACTTGATAGTGTTCTTTGGTCAATTAACAATTTTCAATGTGATAGCTCAAATTAAAAACCAATGTTTACTCATTTTCCTGGAAAAATTAACTAGAATAGTTCCATCAGTCTGAATTTTGTAGTGCTACCCATGAACAGTTAGGCCCACCAAAAAGATAAGTTGGACCATCTGAGCATGAAACACATGGGTTATTTTTCATCGATGACTTAACCAGTGGTCCCTCAGAGGTCACAAAACAAAATATCCTCATCATACTAGTTCAAGTTTCCTTTTAAATGGTTATGAAGCTGCAGCATGATTTTTCTCAACTTACAACATTATTATGCACCGGTATTAAACAAGAATTCAATGAAAATGCAAGAATGAATGTCAGAAGTTGAAATGACTGCCAATTACCTATTACAGGCCACACCGGGTTTTGTGCAAAGATCCGACCAGCAAACGCCAACTCCTCTCTCACATGGTCCATTTCAGAGTAATTACTCCTTGTTTGACCATCAAATCCCAGACTCTTCGCTCTCGCCCTTCTAATCGTCTGCAAGATAACTGGGTTTATAGTCAGCGCGAAAATCTTATCTTGGTCTATTTCAAAAAGTGTCAGTGGCAATGCAACACCCATTACAATTGGAACATTGGCCACTTTATATCCCTTCTGAGATAGATAAATTGATAATGGTGTCTTTCCTGTGCGTGAGACTCCTACAAGGACAATGTCAGCCATCTTAAGGTTTTTGGGCTGAGCACCATCATCTTGCTTTATGGTGAATTCTACAGCTTCAATCCGTTTAAAATATTCTTTGGTGAGGGGGAGACTTCGTCTAGAGGCACCACGAGGAATGCCGGATGGGGAGACACCAATATGGGTTGCAATGGCCTCCGTGGTGGGGCCTAAGATATCAGTGAATGGCACTCCCCAAAGCTGGCAGGCTTGCTTTGCAGACTCAGCCATGGAAGGATCTGCTAGGGTGTAAAGGAGCAATGCTCCCTCTTTGGCTGCTTGCTTTATAATTTCCATTAAACGTTCTTCCTCATCAACCTGAAAGTTGCAAATAAAGTGTTAAGCAATACATACCTACGTACATAGTGTTACAAAAGAAAATTGAATCAATCACTACTACTTCACCCTTTATTCACTGCAGAGGAACTACTTTATAACTTGGCTTCTTGACCTCCGTATAGATAATAAGTAGGGACTGTTCTAAAAAGTTGGACAAGGTACCAAGACTCCTGAGTAATAGGAGAAGTCCCAAAAAAGTAGCACGCACAACTTCAAGTACTTGTCACGTGGGAAAAAGAAAACTTCTAGAGTATACAAAAGAAGCAGGCTCCATAAGTGGGTTGTGGGGGTCTTTGGATCCAAGCAATTGGACTACATCATCCTTTCCAGTTTGGAAGAACCCTGAAGTTCACTTGAGGTCCACTACATCAATAATCCACCATACAAACTTGTGACAATTGTTGTTAATATATTTTAGGATTTGAATCCCAAATCCTAAGACAAAACATTCGTATCTATGCAATGATGCCAACGGATCCCATTTTTGTAGTTGAATCTTATGATTCGGTACTTGTTTCCATTCTGTTGCGATTGATGGGAAAACACCCATTTTTGTATTGCGATTATGATAAATTGCATATATTTGGTTGTGCTACTTATTTCCATATCACAGAGAATAAGTTGGATCCAAGGGCCAAGAAAGCTATATTCTTAGGTTTCAGCAGTGGTGTGAAAGGATACCGGTTATGGTGTCCAGCTTCAAAGAAACTTGTTCTAAGTAGGGATGTGACTTTCAATGAATTTGCCATGTGGAAACAAAACAAGCAAAATCGCTCTCAAGAGGAGAGCAAGGCCAATGGTAAATCGAAGTAGGTGGAGTTTGATGTCATCCCAATTGAGTCAGAGGATGATTATACAAATGGGGAGGAGACTCCAGTTGATGTCATCCCAGTTAAGTTAAAGGCTGATGATACAGATGAGGAGGAGACTCCAGCCCAAGAGCCTCCACAACAAGAAGTAGATTCTATTGCAGCCAGTAGACCAAAAAGGAATATTCGAAAACCTAAACAGTTCACTGATATGGTGGCATATACACTTCCAATGGTTGAAGAATCTGTTCCTACCAGCTAAAAAGAAGCAAAGAGGTATTTAGAAAGTGTAGAGTGGCAGAATGCAATGGATGAGGAAATGAAATCTCTTTATAAGAATGACACTTGGGAGCTGGTACGGCTACCTAAGGGGAAGAAAGCAATTGGGTGCAAATGGGTCTACACTATGAAATAAGGATCTCCAGGAAAGGATAGTGTCAGGTACAAGGCTAGATTGGTGGCTAAAGGCGACGCACAGAAGGAAGGCATTGACTACAATGAGGTATTCTCTCCTGTTGTAAAGCAGTCTTCTATTCGTATTTTGTTAGCCTTGGTTGCACAGTTTGATCTTGAGTTAATGAAACTTGATGTTAAAACTGCATTTTTGCATTGTGACTCGAATAAGGAGATCTACATGACCCAACCAAATGGGTATAAGGTTGCTGGTAAAGAACATTTGGCTTGTAAACTATAACAATCGTTGTATGATTTGAAACAATCTCTGAGACAGTGGTACAAACGATTTGATAAGTTTATGATTGGGCAGAAATACACACGGAGTTCTTTTGATCATTGTGTTTACTATCGCGAACTACGGAATGGAGCCTTCATTTACTTGCTCTTATATGTCGATGATATGCTTATAGCTTCTAAGAGCAAGGTGGAGATTGAAAAATTGAAGACTCAAATGAGTATTGAAATTGAAATGAAGGATCTAGGGGAAGCCAAGAAGATACTTGGTATGGAAATTCAGCGAGACAGGGTGCAAGGCAAGGTTTGTCTGTCGCAAAAACAGCATTTGAAAAAGATACTACAGCGTTTTGGTATGGATGCAAAAACTAAACCAGTAAGTACACCTCTTGCCTCTCGCTTCAAGCTTAGTGCTTCAACGTCTCCTAGCACAGATGATGAGCGTCAGTACATGGCTCAAGTTCCTTATCAGAGTGTTGTTGGTAGTTTGATGTATGCAATGGTGTGTACGAGACCCGACATTTCACAGGCTGTCAGTATGGTAAGAAGATATATGCATGATCCAGGAAAAGGGCACTGGCAAGCGGTGAAATGGATCCTACGGTATATTCTGGGTACCGTGGATGTTGGTTTGGTGTTTCAGTAAGATAATAGTATTGGTCAGCATGTGGTTGGATAAGTGGATTTCTATTACGCTGGTGATTTGGATAAGCGTCAGTCTACTACAGGTTATGTGTTCACACTTGCAAGGGGACTAGTGAGTTGGAGGTCAACTTTACAGTCTATAGTTGCTTTGTCAACTACTGAGGCAGAGTACATGGCAGTGACAGAGGCCATTAAGGAGGTCATTTGGCTTCAAGGTTTGCTTGATAACATGGGGATATTTCAGGAGCACATGAAAGTCCATTGTGATAGTCAAAGTGCCATTTGTATGGCAAAGGATCAGGTTCATCATTCACGTACGAAACACATCGACGTACGGTATCATTTTGTGCAAGAGATTGTTGACGAAGGAGATATACTTCTTTAGAAGATTGCGACTGCTGATAATCCCACAAATACGTTTACTAAGGTGGTGACTGGGGTCAAGTTTAAGCATTGCTTGGACTTGATCAACATCCTACGAGTTTGAGCACCTTCGGGTGTATGGCGCCTACAGGTGCATTTGGAGGCGTGTGATTGTATGCCAAGGTGGAAAATGTTAGTGACCTGCAAATCTCGCCAAGGTGGAGATTTGTTGGGTCTATGGGTTTTGGCTCGTTTTATAGGCCCAATTCATTTGTATTAGGGTTGAGGGGTAATTTGGTCTTTGTTAAAACTATATATTATCTCTTTCGATTGTAACCCTAAGTGTAGGAAAATTTTGATTAGAAGAAAAAGAAGAAGACAAGCTTTGTCCGTGGACGTAGGTGTGAAATCACCGAACTACGTAAATCTGTGTTTCTTTTGTGTGGCTTGATTTGTTTATTTGTTGATCGCATGCTTCCGCACACACAATTACAACAATTTTATCGAATTTTATGATTCAAGTGATTTGTGAAGGAAGCAATAGCTTTAAGGCAAATGGATAGTATTAATATATTCTTATTTTTCTTCTCGATGTATCTATTTCTGAAAAAGCTATCTAGTGATTAAAGAAACCTTTTAAGAATTTGTGGGGATGTTAATCAGGAATAGGCATGTGATAGAGCCTTCACGTCTGTATGGGCTTTCATCCTACACTATTTCTTTTTATTTTTGCGTTTTTTTCTTCATAAATACTACTTTCACTTCCAAGAGTGATGTCAATCATTTGAAATTTACTTTACTTTTTATTTAAATAAAAGAACAACTAGTTTATTTTCCTAGTAGCATTGGTATCTTAAATAGGTTTTATAGATTTGGGGCTTCGGATATACGATTAGGGGCTTCGGATATACTACTTATGACAAGTTGTGATATTAAGCATATTTAATTATTTACAAAAATATCATTTATGTTACTTAGATATGGAAGGCTTCACCCACGAGCAGATCAAATATTGTGCTTATGTGGTTTAGCTCGTGACGCACGCTTCGATGCATTCTATCAATGGGGTAGCTTAAAATGGCTATCAAATAATACTCTTTACCAGATTTCACAAGTGGGCCCCACTGATCGATAAAAGAGAGGGAAAGAGTAAAAAGACCTACTTACCGCGGAGAAGAGGTGGGTATTAACAGGGCAGCCCCTATCCACCAAGCAGTGCTCGAACTGCCCTAACGCCGCGTTAACGGAATGCTCAGCCGTCCATCCCGTTCCGTCCGACACCATGTAAATCGGCTTCCCTCCCGCTACATCCTCCTCTTCTTCGTCGCTTCTCTGACCCAATTGAACCGGCCATAGCTCAATAGAAGCAGAAGAAGAAGCAGAAGAAGGAGCAGTAGTAGCGTTCGAATCCTTCCGAGATGTCGGGCGTTCCAATCTCCTCCCGGAACGTAACGCCCGAGCCCGCGACCAGCGGCTCAGCTGGGCGCTTCGTTTTGGTTTCGGAGCCTGAAGAGGCTCTGGGTCAGGCTCGGTGGGTTGACTCGGGTCGTCGGTGGGTAGAGAGAAGGGCAGTAATGGTTTCAGCTGGTTGGGGTTGATGATGTTGAACGATGATGAGATGAATGGGATTTTGGAGGAGGGGAATTTCCACAGCATCATTTTCTCTGTTTTCTGTTTTCTGTTTTCTCTCTTTTTGGCTCTTTCCTTTCCAGGAGCAACGTTGGATTGAGAGGAAGAGGAAAGTGGTTGTGGAGGTGATTCAAACTTCTTTTTGTCTGTGGTTTAACGGCTGCTGCTGCACAAAATGGATGGATGGATAATGTTAAGGAAAATTTTGAAGGCTCATAAGCAGAATGTTTTCCCCTTCACGACTTTTATCCGGGTCATATTTGACTAGCCATTTTTGCCATTATTCTTTGGTGGCCATCAACCTGCCTGGAAAAGAAAATCTTTTTAGTGGCCATCATCCTGCATAGAAAAGAAAATTTTAAGCTGTTGTCGAGAGTTGAGTCTTTTTTAATTTATCTCCAATTGATGCTGCCCCTCATATTTATGAAAGTGCTCATTTTTTATTTTAACTTCCAATAATTACGTCCTTTAATTCAATAACTAGCACAATAATTCATGCTAACCATGTGTAAGTCCATACGTTGCAAATTAAACATCTATACATTCTAAAAATAGATATAAAGAAAAAAAATTAATTAATGATCACTGCAGATTAAGATTTAGATTTTTAGCCAACTTTAATTGAGGAATCGGCCAATCAAATAAGAGAGAGAAAATCATATAAAATGGGTTAAGAATAAAAAGTGAAATGAATTGAACAAAATTCTTTTCTTTTCATCAATGATTAAAAGAAAACATCATACATGCCTTTGAAGAATAAGAAACTTTAGAAATCTAACAAACATATTATAAGCAAATCTACCTTATATATTACGAATACTAGGCCAAATCTCTATTACAACCTGTATTCTGTTATACCTAACCTAAAGATCAGGTCCACTGATTATACAAAATGAAACACCTGTATATAGTTACCTTATTATTCTTATTTCAGTTTTACAGGCTATGTATAAATATGATATAAGAGAATATTATCAAAATTTCTCCACAATATTTGTCATGGTATCAAAGCACTATACGGAATGTATTGGTCTCCCAATCTTTGACCTGTGAAAATTACTCCATATTGGTCTCCCAATATGAATCATTTAACCCCATAAGGAACTACATCACGCGACCGCGTTGTTGATATTCAATCAATGACATCATTGCTCCGCATGAACACGAGGGCATCGGTTGATAGTTTTGAAGTTCATGATGAGTCTTGAAAATTGCACATTTTCATACACATTTTGAACCATTTTAAGAGATTATTGATATTAAAGAGCTTTATTTAGTGTCATAACATGTTTTTATGCATTTTTGATCTATTGAAGTACATTCATGCATAATTTGCTCAAAAATCACACTTTTTGCATAAATTCATGAAACCTGCCATTTTTGGAGATTTATTTTTGGAAAGTCGGCTATTTTGGGTCCATCAAGTAGGGTCCCATGCATCGTCCTTCTAAATTCCTTACATAAAATTATTCTTGAATCCATTTATTTTTATTTGTGTAGGAGAAATCAAGAATGGGACCCACATTCTTGAATCCACAATGTGGGTCTCATTCTTGATTTCTCCTACACAAATTAAAATAAATGGATTCAAGAATAATTTTATGTAAGGAATTTAGATGGACGATGCATGGGACCCTACTTGATGCACCCAAAATAGCTGACTTTCCAAAAATAAATCTCCAAAAATGGGAGGTTTCATGAATTTATGCAAAAAGTGTGATTTTTGAGCAAATTATGCATGAATGTAATTCAATAGATCAAAAATGCATAAAAACATGTTATGACACTAAATAAAGCCCTTTAATATCAGTAAGCTCTTAAAATGGTTCAAAATGTGTATGAAAATGTGCAATTTTTAGGACTCATCAGTTCATCCCAATAACCCTTCAATTTGGTGAAGTAGACTCCTACAGAAGTTTGTTCTTGAGCAAGGAGGGAGATGGATCTCTGAATTTGAAATATCCTAGGAGCATTACTTTGAGAAAGTCGCTCCTTCAGATCATTCCAAACATCATACGCCTTTTAATCATAGATGAAGCTTGAGACGAGGTCCTTTGATAGGGAGTTCAATAGCCATGACAATATCATATTATTGCATTGTATCCACAAGGAATGAAATGGATTGGTGCTAGCTGATGGTTTCTTGATGGAACCATCAATAGAACCAGTCTTGTTTTTACCACGCAGTGCCATGATCATGGCTCGACTCCATGTGGAGTAATTTTCACCGGTCAAAGGTTGGGAGACCAATATGGAGCCTGGGTTATTAGAAAAATGCAGAAAGTAAGGGCTTGAAGAGTCGTCACTCTTATCGGTTAGGTGGGTGGTGTCCACATTGAAAGTCATTACAGCTAAACAAAGATTTAGGCAAAGAGCTCGGATAGAGAGAGATGCAGAGATCCTAAAAAACCAGAAGTAGTGGTCGTCTCTGGTGAGATTGCAGAGACAACGAGGTACATTAGAAGATTAGATCAGATCAGATCAGATCTGGTGAACTGGGTTTGCAGAGGAAAATCAGGTATATTAGATGAGACAGAGCTAACCATATGGTCGGATGCACCTGTGTCTAAAATCCATGGAATGACATTATGAGTAGAAGTAAGGCAAAGAGAAGTACTTGAGAGGTGAGTGATTGGCTGTCAAATACCTTCCTGGTGAGCCATGGGTTGTGCATTATTCAAGCTTAGAAAAGCAAGTAACTGCTAACATTGATCTAGTGTGAAAGACAGACTAGATCTCTCATCATTCTTGTCTTCGGTAGACACTTGATTGGCAGAGGGAGTTGTACTATTTTTATGGAGGCGATGCCCAGGTGGAAATCCATGGAGGATGAAGCATTTGTCGATAGTGTGATCCAATTTTCCATAGTGCCTACAAGTGTGTCGTTCATGTCCCTGTCCTTGATTCCTTTTGATATTATCATGTTCAATTGATGTTGGAATAGATTTACTGAGAAAGGCAGCTGCCTCGACAATTTGCGGATTCATGGTGCGAATTTCCAGTTGTCTTTCTTGTTGGATAACCCGAGAGAAGACCTTGTTGATGGTTGGCATTGGATCCATAAGAAGAATTTGCCCACGGATGTCAGCATATGAATCATTTATTCCCATAAGGAACTGCATCACATGATCGCGTTGTTGATATTCAATCAATGACGCCATTGCTGCACATGAACACGAGAGCATCGGTTGATAGTTTTGAAGTTCATCTCAATAACCCTTCAATTTGGTGAAGTAGACTCCTACAGAAGTCTGTTCTTGAGCAAGGAAGGAGATGGATCTCTGAATTTGGAATATCCTAGGAGCATTACTCTGAGAAAATCACTCCTTCAGATCATTCCAAACATCATACGCCGTTTCAGCATAGATGACGCTTGAGGCGAGGCCCTTAGATAGGGAGTTCAACAGCATGACAATATCATATTATTGCATCATATCCACAAGGAATGAAATGGATTGGTGCTAGCTAATGGTTTCTTGAAGGAACCATCAATAGAACCAGTCTTGTTTTTAGCACGTAGTGCCATGATCATGGCTCGACTCCATGTGGAGTAATTTTCACCGGTCAAAGGTTGGGAGACCAATATGGAGCCTGGGTTATCAGAATAATGCAGAAAGTAAGGGCTTGAAGAGTCGTCACTCTTACTGATTAGGTGGGTGGTGTCCACATTGGAAGTCATTGTAGCTAAGCAAAGATCTGGGCAGAGAGCTCGGATAAAGAGAGATGTAGATATCAAGAAAAACCAGAAGTAGTGGTCGTCTCTAGTGAGATCACAGAGACAACGAGGTGCACTAGAAGATCAGATCAGATTAGATTTGATGAATTGGGTTTGTAGAGGAAAATCAGGTATATTTGACCGTATTGTGCTCTGATACCATGTAATAAACCATCAAAATTTCTCCATATTAGTCTCCCAACCTTTGACTGGTGAAAATTACTCCACATGGAGTCGAGCCATAATCATGGCACTGCATGCTAAAAACAAGACTGGTTTTATTGATGGTTCTATCAAGAAACCATCAGTTAGCACCAATCCATTTCATTCCTTGTGCATACGATGCAATAATATGATATTGTCATGGCTGTTGAACTCCCTATCTAAGGACCTCACCTCAAGCGTCATCTACGCTAAAACGACATATGATGTTTGGAATGATCTGAAGAAGCAATTTTCTCAGAGTAATGCTCCTAGGATATTCCAAATTTAGAGATCCATCTCCCTCCCTACTACTGTTTACCTGATAAACAGAATACCAACACCAATACTTTCGGGAAAAACTCCATATGAGGCACCTTTTCATTCTAAACCATCTTATTTCCATCTCAAAGTTTTTGGCTGTCTTTGCTATGCCTTGATGGACCCTGGTTTTCCGTCCTCTCCTTCCGCCCCGGGGGGCTGCCTGGGTCTCGACGGAGGAGGAAAACGCGGGTATCAACATTTTTGTACGGGTATGCCAGATTTACTATTCTACTTGGAATATGGAATGGTGATGATCCGGAGATTCACCTTCACAAGTAGAAAGGAAATCGATCATTCTTTCTAACTTTTCAAATTGCATAAATATTTAAGAAAAGAGACAAGTTTGTTTTTGAGAATGCCGTAGGAGGCGTTTCTTTTTGTTTGTTTGCCGTGAAAGGCGATTTTGCCGTGAAAGACGATTTACAAATCTCATCAAATACGAAAGACCAGAATTGTGATTTTTGTTTGTCCCTTTAAAAAACTACAAAATACAATAGAAAAGAAAGAAAATGGATCTAACTTCTCAGGAGATTGCGGGGACACGTTCAGATCGACGGTCGCAAGTCATGTATGGACTTCCCCATCGTCCTTCAAATGAGAACTCTTGATGCTTCGATTTTTCGGCTTTGCTCCAACCTCAGTTTTTTAGAGGATAAGGACCAAGGGGAGGTCCTATATCCAATAAAAAACCAAGTAAACGGGCTGAAAAGTCGCGTTTAGACCATGTTGTAGAAGAAGGGGACCTTAGGGGGTGGCCCCCGAAGGGACTTTGATCACCTTGTGGTGTTTCTTACAGCAGAGCAGCAGGACTTCGTCGGATGCAAGGATTCAAAGTTTCAAGTTTCAAGTCTTTGTGTAGATGTGTCGATGCCTCTCTCTTGGAAATGGACCTCCTTTTATAGGCTCTTGGTAGCCATGAGGTATTTTATGAGCATTGATGACCATGATGAGAGAATTGATGGCATTGATGCTTCATGATGGGACGAGTTACAAGTTTTTATTTCTTGATTCTGTAACTCCTTTTTCTTGGCTTGTGATTGGTCGATGGAGGATAATGGGCATTTAATCGCCTTTAATCTCCATGATGAGGGGAGTTTCATGGTTTTAATGCCATGATTGCTTGGACTTGTAACTCCTACATGCTTGAATCTGATTGGGCCGTCCAAAATAATGAGTTAATGATCGCGTTAAGTAGTCATAAACGGGCCAATTAACAGCATTAAGTATTCGCCGGGGCATGTGAAGAGTTGCGGCCGCGCTACGTCCTTTGAGATTCTTCTTGTGACGATCGCCGATGGATCCCCACGCTATTTGATGTCGGATTACGATCCAATTTCAGACATTGATTGATATCAGTGGGCCGGTAACATCTGTCTTGTCGATTTCTCGATCGATCGGACAGAAAGTGTACTTTCTTGTTCATCCGGTTGGCGATCTTAGAGCGATCAATGATGATTTCATGCTCTTGACAGCGGATCCGAGATGTCAGCAAAGATCAGTCATTTTCAAGCATCAAAAATTGGATTTTCAGAAAATCACAGAGGCAGGAACTCCCAAAACGCGAAAAGGATTGGAAATCGGGCCATCCGGCGAAATATCCGGTGACCCGGATTTCCAGGGTTGTCGGAGACCATGCACCCAGGGTCGCCAGCAACCATGGGGTTTTGGCCACTTTGGTCGCCGAGTGTCTTTTTCGGCTGTCTTTTCTTCTTTTTCGTACCTTTTTTTCTTCTGTATTTTTCTTGACATTTTTCCTCAATTATTGACTTGATTTTCTTGGAGAAAACTTGTCGAGAACCTGCGCAAAACCGGAGCACAAAGTTTCCCATTTTTCGGGAAATCCAAAGACTTTGTAGCCGATTTTCCGTCAAGAGTCGAAACTAGGTCAAACGATGTCGGAATGACCTGAAAATTGAGGTGAAGCTTCTTGAGCAATGGATAGGACCAACCATGGGCTTTTATTTGAGTTTTGAAGCCATTTGGGTTCCCGTCGATGCTTGACTTGATTTTGCTGCGGGGAAGATGGCGAGCTTTGATATGCGGTCAACCGATGTCCGATTGTCCTGAAATTTGACAAGGAGCCTATTGGAGTAATTTTGAGTTGACCCATTAGCTCCGATTTGGATGTCATGGTCCCGAGGTGTTCCGCCGCCGGTAGGCTTGATTTTCTTTGGCAGCGTCAAAATCTGGTCAAACGTTTTCGGAATGACCTGAAATTCGATATGCAGCCCTTTGGAAGCATGTTGAAGCCACTCATATACTTTGTTTGATGAGTGATGGCCTCGGTGGTTGTCGCCGCCGAGAGGCTTGGTTTTGCTGCTCGAGCGTTGATGGAGGGTCAAACATTGTCAGTTTGACTTGAAATTTGGCATGAAGCCCTTTGGAGGTATTTTGGAGTCATCCGTAGGCTCTGATCGAAGTTTTGATGTCTTCGATGCTGTCACCGCCAGGAGCGCTTGTTTAGCTGTGGGGGAAGTGAAGTTAGGCCAAACGATGTCGGAATGGCCCGAAACTTCCGGTGTACCCTTCTTTTGGCTGTCTTGAAAGGATCTTGCAGTTTTTGTTTGATTCCGACAAGATCTGATGCTTGAAGTAGCCTTGCCTGTTTGTAGTAGGATGCAGCTTCATGTGGCTTCTTGATGTTTGAGGAGACATAGCTAGTGACTTTTTTGTGTCAACAAATGCCCCCTCGAGGTACAGCGACGAGTAGCTTTTGGAGTCGATGTGCCTCAAAGAGAAACTTGAAGGAGAGCTTCTGACTTGACCAAGAGTCTTGAGCATTTTTTTTAATAGCCTTTTGAGTTTCCGGGGGAATTTTATGGTAGTTAGAGGGATCATGTACCATCTCAAGGCAAAGTTTTGAAAATGACATGCGGGATTTTGATTTTTGACTTTTTGATTTTGATTTTTGACCTTGTGACCTAACAAGTTGTATGTGGCAGGTTAGGGGATCGGAGTTTGGTTTTTGATTTTGACCTTGTGACCCAACAAGCTGTATGTGGCAGGTTGGGGGGGTCAGATTTGGTATTTGCTTTTGGTTTTGGTTTGGTTTGGTTTTTTATTTTGGTTTGGTTTGGTTTTGGTCTTGTAACCTAACAAGCTGTATGCGGCGAGCTAGGGGGACCAAGGTTTGGTTTTCTGTGGATTGTCAATTTCAGGATTTTGGCTTAATTCGGTTCATGAGGTTGGATGGTTTGGTTTTTGGAAACTCATGAGGCTTTCTTCTTGTTTTTTTTTTTTTTTTTTTTTGCATGCTCTTGGTAAGAGGGATGTTTTGACTAAAAGCCACTTTTATTGCCTAGGTGGTCAAACTTAGCTCATGTGGGCTAACCCATGGGACCTAAGACTTTGGAGATGGTCTAAATCTCATATGGTGCCATTTTGTAGAGAATATTTAAAAATATCTCTTTTGTATAGAGTATTGACACCAAAAAAGTCACTATGTCTTCTCAACATCAAGAAGCCTCGTGAAGCTGCATCCTGCTAAAAATAGGCAAGGCTACTTCAAGCATCAGATTTTGTCAGAATAAGACAGAAACTGAGAGATCCTTCAAGATAGTTAAAAGAGGGGTACACCTGAGGTTTCGGGTCATTCCAACATCGTTTGGCCCAACTTCACTGCTCCGACAGCTAAACATGCGCTCCCGGTGGCGACATCATCAAAGACACCAAAACTTTGATCAGAGCCTACGGATGACTCCAAAATATCTCCAAAGGGCTCCATGCCAAATTTCAAGTCAAACCGACAACGTTTAACCCTCCATCAATGCTCGAGCAGCAAAATCAAGCCTCCCGGCGGCAGGAACCATTGAAGCCATCACTCATCAAACAAAATACATGAGTGGCTTCAACATGCTTCCAAAAGGCTGGACGTCGAATTTCAGGTCATTCCGACAAAGTTTGACCAGGTTCCGATGCTCCGAGAGAAAATCAAACCTACCGGCGGTGGAGCAACCCAAGACCATGACATCCAAAACGGAGCCCATGGAACGTCTCAAAATGACTCCAATAGGCTCCCTGTCAAATTTCAGGTCAATCGGACATCGTTTGACCACATATCAAAGTTCGGCATTTTCCCCGCAGCAAAATCAAGTGAAGCATCGATGAGACCCCAAACGGCCTCAAAACTCATGGTTGGTCCTATCCACTGCTCAAGAAGCTTCACCTCAATTTTTAGGTCATTCCGACATCGTTTGACCTAGTTTCGACTCTTGCCGGAAAATCGGCTACAAAGTCTTCGGCTTTCCCAAAAAATGGGAAACTTTGTGCTCCGATTTCGCGCGGGTTCTCGTCAAGTTTTCTCTAAGAAAATGAAGTCAATAATTGAGGAAAAATATCAAGAAAAATACAGAAGAAAAAAGGAACGAAAAAGACGCAAAATCGGCCAAAAACGGAGCTCGGCGACCCTGCAAATCTGGGTCGCCGGATTTTGCACCAAATTGACCGTTTTTCGATGGTTTTCGCATTTCGGGTGTTCCGGCCTCTGTGATTTTCGGAAAATCCAAATTTTGATGCTTGAAAACCACTGATCTTCGTCGACATCTCGGATCCGCCGTCAAAAGCATGAAATCATCACCGATCGCCTCAAGATCGCCAACCGGCTGATCAAGAAAGTGCACTTTCTGTCCGACCGATCGTGAAATCGACAAGACAGATGTCACCGGCCCACCAACATCAAATAATGTCTAAAATTGCATCGCAATCCGACATCAAACAACGTGTGGATCCACCTGTGATGATCGCAAAAAGAATTTCAAAAGGCGCAGCGCGGTCCGCGACTCTTCACATGCCTTGGCGACCACTTAATGACGTTAATTGACCCGTTTATGACAACTTATTGCAGTCATTAACTCATTATTTTGGACGGCCCAATCAGATTCAAGCATTTGGGAGTTACAAATCCAAGTAATCATGGCATTAAACTCATGAAACTCCTATCATCATGAAGCATAAAGGCAATTAAAAGCCCACTACCTTCATCGGCCAATCACAAGCCTTGAAAAAGGAGTTACAAAATCAACTTGTAACTCCTCATCAATGCTCTCATCATGGCTATCAATGCCCATAACCACCCCATGGCTACCAAAAGCCTATAAAAGGAGATCCATTTCCAAGAGAGAGAGGATCATCAGATCATCGACATCTATCGACTTGAAATCCTGCACTTCTCCCAAAGAAATCCAGACGAAGTCCTGCTGCTCTGCTGCAAAGAACACCACAAGGTGATCAACGTCCCCCAAGGTCACCTCCTTCTCCAACATGGCCTAAACGCGGCTTTTCAGCCCGTTTACTCGGTTTTTCATTGGATATAAGACCTTCTCTTGGTCCTTGTCCTTTAAAAAACTGAGGTTAGGAGCCAAGCCAAAGAATCAAAGCATCACATGTTCTCATTTGAAGGACGATGGCGAAACCCATACATGACTTGCGACCGTCGATCTCAACGTGTCCCCACAATCTTCTGAGAAGTTAGATCCCTTTTCTTACTTTTCTATTGTAGTTTGTATTTCTTAAAGAGACAAAAAGAAATCACAATTCTTGTCTTTCACATTTGATGAGTTTTGTAAAATCACCTTTCACGGCAAAATCGCCTTTCACGGCAAAAACTTGTCTATTTTCTTAATATTAATGCAATTTGAAAAGTTAGAAAAAAGGATTGATTTCCTTTCCACTTGTGAAGGTGAATCTCCGGATTATCACCATTCCAAATTCCAAGTAGAAAGTAAATCTGGCATACCCGTACAAAAATGTTGATGCCTGAGATCTTCCCTCCTCCGCCGAGACCCAGGTCAGCCCCCGGGGTGCGGAGGGAGAGGACGGAAGATTCCCCCTTTTTCGGGTCCATCAAGTTGGCACACCCGGTGGGACACGTTGACTTGAGAACGTGATGCTTTGATCACTTGGCTCCTTTCTAGTTGGTGGCCCATGTTGCTTCTTGCATCTAAAAAAAAAAACATGAGATGGGATTTCAATTGTTCTTTCTCACTTAAAAAAAAACAAATCTGATTTGTTTTCTTAGATTCAACTTTGAAAAATTTTGATCATTCCCTCTTCGAACTTGATAGCTCACAGAAATGTTCGCAGCTATGTTCATATCGGGGATTGGGCCATCTTTTCTCTTTAATGAGTCCAATTGGGGTTTCAAAAAAAAAAAACACCTTCATTTCAAACTCTTTCAAAAAAAAAAAATGATCTCCCTTTCCCAAGATTCAACTTTGAGAAATTTTGATCCTCTCCTTTTTGAACTTGATAGCTCACAGAAATGTTCGTAGCTATCGTTCATATCGGGGATTAGGCCATCTTTTCTCTTTGATGAGTCCAATTGGGATTTCAAAACTTTTTTTTATAATTTCAAAAAAAAAATTTAGTTTTCTTTCTTTTGAATTCAAATTTGAGAAACTTGGTTCCTTCCCTTTCGGATTTAGCGCTCGCAGAAATGTTGAGCCTTTGTTCGGATTGGAACACCATTCGCTCTCTTTGATGAGTTTATTAAAAACCTTTCAAAAATGAGTAAAAAAAACACTAAGGTTCCACCAGTTGCGTTCTTTGACCAAAGTGGATTTAAGAAAAGCCTTGTCCAGAGTGTGGAGACAGTTAGACTGTTCGAGGCAAGGGTCCTCCAAACGGGTTCATTAAGTAATCCTACCCTTACCTGGGGGTTGATCTATCTACTAAGGTTTCATAAGATCGAATTAGAAATCTATGTGCACCTTTCAAAAAAAAAAAAAAACTTCTGTCACTTTTGAATTCAGAGTCGAGAAATCTTGGTTCTTTCCCTTTCAGATTTAACGCTCGCAGAAATGTTGAGCCTTGTTCGGAATGGAACACCATTTGCTCTCTTCGATGACTTTAATCTTGACCTTTCAAAAAAAACTTCCGTCATTTTGAGTTCAGAGTTGAGAAATTTTGGGTCCCTCCCTTTCGAATTTAGCGCTCGCAGAAATGTTGAGCCTTTGTTCGAAACGGAACACCGTTTGCTCTCTTTGATGAATTCAATCTTGACCTTTCAAAAAAAAAACCTCCGTCATTACTGGATTCACATCCGAGAAATTCTGGTTCCTTCCCTTCTGAATTTAGCACTCGCAGAAATATTGAGCCTTTGTTCGGATTGGAACACCATTTGCTCTCCTTTATGAACCCAAATTTGACCTTTCAAAAAAATCCCATCTCGTGTCCTTTCCAAGGATGCGATTTGCAACATTTGTGCCTAGCGGTGCTAATACGTCCTTTCGGGTCTACTGTATTCGCGACCGACACATTTGTATTTCCAACCTTATATCATTTTACCTCTAGTGAGCCTTACTTCTCGGTAATTTGAATTAAGGTCTACAATTGCTTCTAGCAGTCACTGGAACGCTCACTCTGAGCCTACCATACTTGCATTTTAGAACAATTGTATCCTCTATGGCTTTTTGCCTTCTTCATCGTCCTTGGGTTGAGCCATGTCCCCTTAAGTGATTTGAAAAGGCAAAACCATAGTTATTCTCCATTTACGATCACCATATTTTTGTGATTACTAATGGATTTGGTCTTGTTTCAGAAGTTTTCCAAAACTAACAATGGCAGCTTCATTGACCATCACTTTCGATGAGAACAAGTACCAGCTTATGCTGCAAGACAAGCAAAACAAGCATAAGCGCCCTGCCAGTTGCCGAAGCGTCATCTCCCTCGACAACTCTCCAAACACCTGGTCAACTTCAACTCCCCGGACCATCGTCTTTGGATCGCTGGGACCATTCCCCCTTCCCGCAAAAGACACTATACCTGCCAAGAAGTAGAAAATCGCCCCGCAACGTGTCACTAATATGGCACCAAGGGCGAACACCAAGAAGCCTGAAGCCCGTGGCGTTCCCACGAAGCCTCAACCCACAAGAAACCAGGTTTACACCAAAACTTGGTCCCCGAGATGTTCGCCAAAGCAACGGAGGTCCCAAACATTTGCAAAACCAGCATACCTGGCCCCTCTTAAGGAGAATCAGTTCTACCCTCTCTCCTACATGAAAGAGGAGAAACCTATCCTCCAGCCAAAAAGCAAACAAAATCATCATGAGCCGGCTTGCTCCTACAAGCCCAAAATCAAATCCTGCATCGTTAGGCCTATGCAAAAACATGCTGAAGCCTGCACTCCCGCGAGTCGACCCTTCATCTCAACAGGGGCCGTGCTCGCAAAATTCAAGTCTTCATTGCGACAGACAAAGGACCGCGTCCAGATCCTGTCTTTGCCAAGCTTCAAAGAAGACAAACTCAGCTGCTGCGCACGAGGGACTGCATCCTTCATCGCCAGAGCCCAACCAGAGCTGACTAAAGCTCAAATTGCTCGTCGTATGGGTCGCCGCACTGCATATCGACAAAAGAGACTCGAGAAACAAAGAACCCAGTGTTCTACTCTCCAAGGCTCAAACAAATGGGTCGAAAAAGAAAGACCCGACCAATTCGTTGCTGTTCATATGGTTGGCAAAACCAGAAAACGCCGGAAGTCGGCAACCAAGATTAGTGTTAGACGTCCAGTGACTCGCAGCGTCTCTCGGACACGAACACATCTGGAGGAATCTTCCACTCCTCCAAGCCGAGGACACCGGAGTAACCACTCCTCAAATTCATCCAGAAGAATGAGCCCCAGCTCAGTCACCAGGACGATTTCTTCGTTCGAATCCCGAGGGATGAACGTCTTGGCTACAAGTTCTGAGCAGCCTCCACCACATGATGACGTAACCGCACGCATCCAGCAGTTGGAGCAAGGACAACAGAGAATTGAGGCTTTAATGGAAAACCTCATTCTCACTTTACAGCGTCCTCCACCTAACAACGAAACCCCTCTGAATCATGAAGACGATGAGGGCAATGCAGAAAACAATGAGTCACGCGCCCTTACCAAAAAGGGCGTGGACGATATCCTCGCAAAAGCAAAAGAAGAGGATACATTGAAGGAACATGGGATCACCCTACCCTTTATGGATGGACTCGGTTCCGTTCCCTGCAAAATTCAAAAAACCTACTCTCCACACATATACTGGGAAAGGTTCAGCCAGACAGCATGTCATCCATTTCAAGATCCTAACGGGAGCTATTGCGGATCAAGATGCCCTCAAGATTCGCCTCTTTGCAAGTACCCTAAAAGGTACAGCCTTTGATTGGTACTCCACTCTGCCGGAGAACTCCATTCAGAACTGGGCTATGCTAGAGACACGCTTCCTGACCCACTTCCAAGGTGAGGATCATCCTGTTACTATGGCTCAACTCTGCAGCTTAAAACAGGGAGAGAATGAATCAACATACGACTTCATTCACAAATGGAAGGCAATGGCGTACAAATGCTCAGATGTACCGCCACAAGCGTCGTTAGTCGACATCTGCCGTAACAATATGAGAGCAAAAATCCGCTCCATGATTATCGGCAATAAATCAAAGAACCTGGGGGAACTCCTCGAAGCCTCCATAGAAGCTGAAATGGTGATCAAAGACCTCAACAGTCAGAAATCATCAAAGAAAGAGCCGATTACTGTTACAACCTCAAAACCAAAGAAAAAGGAGGTTCTCAATGTGCAGACTAAGTCAGCTCCTCAGCAAATAAAGAAACCTGAAAACAAAACTGCAGGTAAAAGGCCTGAACTCTCTGATGCCTTCAAAGAACGTGTAGAAAAGAAATATCCGTTCGATGAAGATGTTGAAGAAATCTTTAAGGCTCTCCTAGCAAATGGCAAACTCATTTTGCCAGAGCCCAAAAGACCGGGAGATGTTGGCAAAACCAATGATCCCGATACTGTCCATACCATCAGATGATCTCACATCCTCTCAATCAATGCTTCGTTGTGAGAGAGAAGATCAATGAGATGTGGAAAAAAGGAGTCATAACCTTTGATAAAAACTATGGCCCCACCTCTGTCAACATGGTGTCGTGTCGGCAAACTTCAAAGTCACCGAAGGAGAAGATCACTACTTCATTCAAGGTGATTAAAATGGCTCAAGCATCCCAAGAATTGGTTCCCTATCCAACACCAGATGGACAACCTATATGGGTGCATCCCGATCTCCTAGATGATGAAAACTGGGAGATCGTCAAAACAAAGCCGACCGCTCAGTAGCGAAGGCAAGCCAAGAGACAACTCCGCAAGCTCAAACAGCAACAAAAGTCTCAATCAAAACAAGAAGTCCTTGAAAAAGCAAAAACTTCTTCCACTGCTTCACTAGGGACGACGTAAGAATCTCTTCCCAAAACCTCCAAGGCGGTAAGAAAATTCACTCTTGATGATTTCATGCCACCTCTATACAAAAATGAAAATGTGCAGGGGTATCATACTCTTGCAACTCGGTAGTTGGATTCTCCATGAACGGATACGAGTCCAGTGATACTGCCAGTGATATAGATGAGTGGGAAGAATCCTTTGAAACATGAGAATACCTCTCCAACGAGGAATGGATTCCTGAGTCTCATCTTATGCCAGTAATCTGGTATAACCCATTACAGCCACAAGGATCTTGGACTGATGATGAAGAAGACCAGGGCCCTGTTCAAGAAAACGCTGTTAATCCAGCACCAGCAAATGCTCCGGTGGAACCCAACATTGGTGAACCACAAGGAGCAGATGACGAAGAAGATTTCGCTCCTATGCCTGATCTTGAGGAATATGCAAGAATCTTGCAACATCTTGCCATAGAACAGGAGCAAGATCGCATCAATGATCTCCATCATGATCCAGAACTGGAAGTCCCTGAAAATCAGCGGGAACTTTCTCCCTCAACTCTTGAAAATGGAGAAAACAGTTGGATCGATGATCCTCTCACATCCGAGGATGAGTCCGATTCCCAACAGTCTACACTGGGGGCATCTCCTGTCAGGATAACCTGCAATGCAATAGCTCAGGACGACAGTGCCTCTGAAGCTTCCGAAGATACGTACTCCCCAACCGGTAGCGTATCTTCCGAAGCTACATCCTCTCAGGTGACTTCCACTGAGATAACATCCTCTCAGCCCTCGTCTCCTGAAGCTGTGACATCGGAACTCAAGCCCCTCCCGATTGATCATCTTGAAGAAACTTTTGCCAATGAAATCTTATTCAATGAAAACTCAGTGAATTGGTCCCAGATACCTGATCTCACGGGCGATGTCTGGGCTAATAAAGAAAAGTTGCCGGCTGCTGTTCAGGACTTGTTCCCGGAAATTGCTCCGTGCAACACAATTACTGAAGACACCAATGCTGTTACAGAGACGTCTTCAGCAAATGATCAACCTCTTGATCCTGAGAACAATCTTCCAAAAGAAGACCCTTCTCTAGAGGCTCTTGAAGTTGGTAGAGGTACCCGTTCTGGCCGGGATTACCATAAAAATTACAATCAACCATCTTCTTCTTATGTAAATCCTTCGGGAAAGCAAGATGTAAGCGCCCCAAGTGGCAATAATAATGAAAATGCAGGCCCGAAGGAGGCTTTCAAGTACGACTTGATTGAGCACTTCAAACACATACCTGCACGCCTGCACATCCTTGACTTATTACGAATGTCTCCACAAACTCGTGATAGTCTCATTTCAGAATTACAAAGGCTGAATGCGGATGTCGACAAACATGCCCCACAAGTCTTACAAATTGAAATGGACTATAGGGTCAAAAAATCAAATACTCCCTCAAAGGGGGAAAAGAAGAAAACTGAGGGATCAAGCAATGAATGCCTCTCGGTACAAAAAGCAGCAAGTACAACAATTGCCTTCGACAAGGATGACCTCCTCCTAGGCGAAACAAAGCACAACCGTCCCTTGTACTTTACAGGGTACGTCAAAGAAATGCCAGTACACAGAGTTCAGATCGATCCAGGTTCTGCACTCAACCTCATCTCTACTTCGGCACTCGAAGAGCTGGGCATCCCACCTAGCAAGCCGAGTCACACGTCCGTATCCATCTTCGGATATGACGGTAGCACTCAAAGGCCTATCGGCAAAATCAGGTTCAAATTGCAAATCGGTGATCTTATTTCTGAATTTTAACACTTACCTCCTTTCTTTTCTCCTTATTTCCTCTTTTGATTTGCTCTCTTCTATAAAAGCAAGAGGTGTTAGATCTTTGGCTCCATTGCTTCCTTTTTGTAAGAATCTTCAAGAGTGCTTCAAGATCAAGAGTTTTTCTTTGTCTTCAAGGATCTTCAAGGCTTTTATCCTTCTTCTCCATGGCTTCAAGTAAGTTTTCTTCCTCCACAAGAAATGTCCATTGTAGAAGTAGTAGTTTCTTTCTTTCTTTGCTTTCTTTTTTTTTTTTTTTTTCTTCTCTCTCTGTTTTTTTGTCTTTTTTTTTTCAAGCACGTTTTTTTTTCTCTTTTTTTTTTTGTGCTTCCTTCTCTCTCTCTGGATTTTTTCTACGATGATTTCTCTTTCTTTTTTCACCTTTTTTTCCTTTTTTTTTCAACGTTTTTTTTTTCTTTTTCTTCTTGGCTGTACGGACAGTTCCGTACGGACCTGGCCGTACTGCCACGTGGTAGTGGGCAACGGCTTGTGGGCCCAAAAAAATTTTTTTTTTGAAGATATTTTCTCTCTTTTCCCTTTTCTTTCTCTTTTTTTTTTTTTTTTTTTTTTTTTGCTCACTATGATAATGAGGTTTATGCAATTTCAAGATGTTCATGCTTTTTTTTTTTTTTTTTTGATGTATCAAGATAGAAGGCTCGAGTCTCTAGGTCAAGTCAACATGATTTTTGACTTGGACAAAGTTTGATTGGTTTTGACCAAGTTGGGTTGGAATTGGTCAAACTTTGGTCAAGGTTTTCCTAACATCTAATGCATGATGATTTTCTTTGATGCATGATATTTAGTAAATTGACTTGGAAGCATGATGATGCATACCTGAAAATCTTTTGCAAGTATTAGGATTTGGAGCTCACAGCGATGTTGAGCACTTTCTTGGTCTTGCTGGATTTTGAGGAACTTTGCAATTTTGGAATTTTTGAGCTCGTAGCAATGTTGAGCTCTTTTCCAAAAACTTGCTTGATCTTGCAGCAATGTTGAGTTCAAACCTTCTTTAAAAATTTTCCACCAACTATGAGCTCGCAGCGATGTTGAGCTCATCTTCAGGCTTTCTGTCTTTTTCAGGGTATTTCCCTTTTCTTCGGAATTGCCCCGGAACCATGTCAAAATTTCGTTATAATTTTTTTAGCAAAATTTTGTTATTTTGATGATAATTGATCTTTATTTTTCCTTTCTTTGCAGACAGTTCTTCCAGGACGAACAAGGGTAAGGGTCCTGTTACTGACGCACCTCGTCGGTCTGTCAGATCTTCTAATGCGGCCGTTCAGCAGGCCTGGGAGAAGGTCCAGTTTGTTGAGAAGAACTTGGAAGAGTGAGATTCCCTCAATCGTGATGAGAAGAGACAGCGATTGATCGCTCTCAAAGATGAGGAGTTTTATAAGATCATGGTAAACAGCTGTCCTTGGGTTACGGACGATCAGAGCATTGTGCCTAAGCCTACCTTCTTCTTCGGTGATGCAGTCCCCGACAACTTGACATACCAAAGGAGATGTTTTCAGTTCTCTTACACAGCAGATGGTGAGGAGAGAACTATTTCTACCCGTCGATCTTTGATCGAACTATTTCGATCATGAGCCTTTCCCCCACATGCCCTAAGAGGAAGGATCCTTCAAGCTGGGTGAAGAGGACCAGTGTGATCAAGACTGGGGTTTTTGTTGGCGGCCCTTCCGATTTTGCAGAGAAGTCACTTGTCCGTATGGACATGTTGATGCCAGCCAGTGGCTACCAAGGGTCTGATCATTCGTCGGTCGATTTGAGACCAGTGGGCCTTGGAATTTTTCGGGGTGACGGCGGCAATTAGGTGAAGCCTTTTCGACTTCATGGCCGTTTCAGTGCTGACTCGAGCTGGGAATCATGGACTGATCACACCCTGAAGATTGGTGAGGCCATTCTGCCGGAGGCCGAGATTTTTTATGCTGTTCGTACTTTTCGGCAAACCGTAGTTCTCTCCGATGAGGCTTTCATGGCCATGCTGGAGTCATTCCTTCCACAAACCAACACCTTCATTGTGACGAATGGTGAGATTGATTTTTCTTGGAAGGAATTGAGCACCATCACCGGGTTGCCTATCCTCGGCAAACTCTATAAGGAGTTTATGCCTATTGACAGCGTCCTTGAGGAGCAGTCTGAGAAGTTCAGGCTTGTATACTTTCAGCTTGTCGCCTTCTATGATTTTTTGAAGGAGAAGGAGGGCTTGAAAGTCAGGTATAGCAATTGGAGGAGTTACAGCTCCAACTTTTTTTACGGCGACGAGTCTTTTGATGGCATGGCCCAGGATACTAAGGCTAAAGCCTCAAGTTTGAAGAAGATTTCCGTCATGCGAGAAGATTTGATGAAGTTCTTCCCAAGCACAGACGCCATTTGTCCTGACATTGCATTGTGGAGAAATCTCGTTGTTTACCTCACTTATTGGCCGGGTGAGGCTGTTTTTGCTGGAGGAGATGGAACGCACATCAGGCCACATTGTATTTCTCTGGCTTGTCAGATGGCGTTTGGAGAGCGGCTGGCTTTGATACCTGCTCTTTACTCCTACTTGTGTATCGAACTGTAGGCTGCTGCGTTCCTGGTTTGTCTTGGGCTTCCTATGAACAGGGTATTTTCAGCCCATATCTCCTATTCGTGGTATGTATACCACTGTCCTAGCTTCCATCGGTTGGGAGTTGCACAAGATGAAGATCCTTTTATGATTCGTTTGGCTAGAGGGACAGCCGTTTCCGAATCTCTTTTGTCTACCCGTTTGAGGATCCGACGGTTCAGGGACGTCGAGATTGGGCAGTCTTCAGTGAAGCTTTTTCCAGGTTTGCGGAAGCAGGCTTTTGACTTTGGTGTCTCCCGTGATTCGACCAGGGCAGGGTCGGGAAGATACTATGCTTTGACAAACGCGGAGAATAGATGGCTTTTAAACATACGGGTTGGTACGATGGTGTACCGTAGACATCTTTTTGTTGATATCCAGCCGTATGTCCATTCGTGTTTTGCATTGCAGCTGGGCTTCTCTCAAGGCGTTGTTGGAGCGCCTTCGAGCATGGTGAAACGTTTTGGAGGTCTGTAGGATGGGAGAAATGCATGGGCTTTTTATAGCGCAGAGGACACTACCGCCATGATTTCCTATCCTGAGCTACCCACTTTCTGGACTTCTGGCTTCACGAAATGGTTCGTGGAGAGCTTTTCAGTGTACCGGGGGCTTTCCAAGAAGGAGCTCGATGTCAAGCAATCTCCTGGGAAGGGTCTTGGTAGATCAGATGGTGTCTGTCGAGAGGAAGTTTTGGCTTTCCTTTCTGGTGAGAAACACAAGATAGGTTTTCTCAATGAGCAGGACGTCATCAGATCAGGAGCTGCACAAGGGATTCCTGGTGAGGTCTTGAAACAGCTGGAAGAGGAGGAGGCCGAGATCAATGCTTGGATGCAAGCAGAGCGCACGAAAGCTTCCATGGAGTCTACTGAGAAAAGTAGGCCATCCAATGAGGACTCTAGTGAAAGGCCTGATGTTGATAGTGGGGTAGGATCGTCGAGCAGGCTGACCCGCAGAAGCAAGAGGAAGAGAGGACAACGCCGTAATATGAGACGGCATGAAAATCCTTCTAATCTGGAAG
Organism: Umbellularia californica; assembly: GCA_028538565.1. Taxonomy (NCBI): domain Eukaryota; kingdom Viridiplantae; phylum Streptophyta; class Magnoliopsida; order Laurales; family Lauraceae; genus Umbellularia; species Umbellularia californica. The sequence goes on from JAPQWN010000006.1 coordinate 26,886,761, forward strand.
TTCCTCTCACCATTACTGAGGAGGCTCCTGGGGATGTTGTCGAGCCTCCAGAGAAGAGGAGCCGAGGAGAGGAGACTGCTGGTATGATTCTCTTTCTTTCTATTGCCACTTCTTTTCTTTTATGAGAGATTTTTTTTATCTACTGCTTTCTTTCTTTTGGCAGAGGATGATGATTTGATGATGCCTGAGGTTCCGACCGATGAGGCAATGACGGATCCAGTCGTGGCATCTGAGGAAGAGTCCAGGGACTCTGGAGTAGTTCCAGAACCTTCACCTGGTATGATTGCTTTGGGTTCTTTTTTTTTCTTCTTCTTCTTTTTGTTTGTGCTGTCATTTGCCAACATGTAGCTTTTGTTTTCTTATTAGCTGACTTGACAGAGGATTCTGACGATTTCGAGCCACCCATGGATGCAACCTTTGGCGATGCTTCGGATGAGTTTGTGGCATGGAAGCCAAAGTTTTTTTTTGTTTGTGGCATGGAAGCCAAAGTTTTTGAGTTGGCATTAAAGCCGAAATTTGTTTTGTGGCATGGAAGCAAAAAAAAATTTTGTTTGTTTGTAGCATGGAAGCCAAAGTTTTTGAGTTGGCATTAGAGCCGAAATTTGTTTTCTGGCATGGAAGCCAAAATTTTTTTGTTTGTTTGCGGCATGGAAGCCAAAGTTTTTGAGTTGGCATTAGAGCCGAAATTTGTTTTGTGGCATGGAAGCCAAAGTTTTTGAAATGGCATGAGAGCCGAATTTTCGGTTTGCTGTTGTTTTTTCTGTTGTTTTGTTTTGTTTTGGCATGGGAGCCAGATTTTTGAAAACCAAGTTTTGTTTTGTTGGCATGAAAGCCGATTTTGGCGTTTATAGCCGGATTTTGGTGTTTATAGCCGAATTTTTTGCATTTATACCCGGATTTTGGCGTTTATAGCCGAATTTTTGGCATTTATAGCCGGATTTTGGAGTTTATAGCTGGGTTTTAGTTTTCAAAATGCAGGTATCGACCTAATGTCGCCTCCCCGATGAATGGTTTTGCAAGTATCGATGGATGTCGCTTCCTTATTCATTCGGTTTGCAAGTATCGATGGAATGTCGCTTCTTCGCGGCTGGGTTTGCGAGTATCGATGGAATGTCGCTTCCTCGCGGGATTGGGGTGCAAGTATCAACTAAGCGTCGCTTCCTTGCCTTTTTCAAAGATTTTGGTTTTACGGGTATTGACTAGGTGTCGTTTCTCCACGATTTTTTGAAATTTGAGGTTTCTCGAACCATTTTAAACTTGGGTTGTGAATATCAACTGGAATGTTGAGTCTCCACGATTTTTGAAATTTGAGGTTTTACAAGTATCGAATGGGGTTCGCTTCCTTGCGATTTTTGGGCTTTGCGAGTATCGACTAAGTGTCGCTTTCCCACGGTTTCTAAAAAACCATTTTTTGTTTAAAGACACGAGGGTCGTAAATTTTGACTTAAAACCATTTTGGTTGTAAAAGCCGAGGCAGACTAGGGTGGAAATTCCTAAGTCCTGATTTTTGTTTCAAACCATGAATTTTGGGTTCAAGGATCGAAAACTTTGGTCAAGTCCGGAAAGGTTCCTAAACCTGGATTTTTGGTTTTGATAAAATTTTTTTGAACAATGAAACGATGAAAGTAAGCATTGTTTTGAAAGTTCTTTTTTTAGAAATTTCAACGTAAATATGAAAATTTCAAAAGGGGTGGGTTTGACGAGCAAGTACCTGGGAATAGGCTTTGGCCGTGTAGATATCGCTCTAACCCGTTTGAGGAAGTCTTCAATGGTAGTACCGCTTCAAGAACTTTCCGTTGATGGGCAGCATACATTTGTCTCCTTCCATGTTTAGAAGAGCGTATGCGCCATTGGATGAGACTTTGTCGATGACGAAGGGTCCCTACCATTTTGGTTCGAATTTGCCTTTGGAATTGTGGGCAAAGACTATGGGTCTTTTTACCGTAAGAACCAAGTCGCCTTTTTTTAGGCGTGTTGCCTGACCTTCTTGTCGAAAGATCCTGCCCTGCGTGCTTGGTACAGCTCAATGCTTTGTAGAGCTTCGAGTCGTCTTTTCATCGAGATTATCCAGCTCTTGGAGTCTCAGTTTGACGTTACTTTCTTGCGTCACGTCATTTTGCAAAGATACCCTTAAGGAAGGAATTTGTACTTCCAAAAGGACAACAGCTTCACATCCACAGACCAAGGAGAATGGTGTGCTATGGGTTGGTCCTCGAATGGTGGTTCGATAGGCCCACAAAGCTTCTAGTAGTTTGTCGCCCCAGTCCCTTTTGTGACTAGAGACCATTTTCTTGAAAATTTTACAGAGTGTTTTGTTGAAGGCTTCTGCTAGTCCGTTCGCTGCAGGATTATATGGAGTTGAAGGACAACTTTGGATTTTGTATTTGTCGCAGAACCTGTAGAATCTTGATCTCGGAATTGTGGTCCATTATCATGGACGAATCTTTTAGGTATGCCGAAGCGACAAATAATGTTGGTGCACAAGAACTGAAGGACTGATGAGGTCTTCATTTCAATGAGCGCAAATGCTTTTGACCACTTGGAGAAATAATCCGTAGCGGCGAAGATAAAGCGATGACCTTTCCTTGATGGGGGAGAGATAGGACCTATGATGTCCATACCCCAAGCTTCGAAAGGCCATGAGATTGCTGTTGGATGCAGCCATTCTGGAGGCATGTGGACATAATCTCCATGAATTTGTTATTGTTGGCAGCGTTTAGCAAATCGCATTGCGTCAGCTACCATGGTAGGCCAATAATAACCTAGCATTTGTATCTGATCGTAGAGCTTAGGACCAGCCACATGGGCTCCACAAAGACCAGCATGCACTTCCTTGAGAGTTTCCTCAGCCTCTTGTTGCGACAAGCAACATAGAAGTACTCCATTAAAGGATTTTCTGTAAAGTGCTTTTGAAGGAATATCCAAATGAAAGTTCGGGGCTCGTCTTTGGATGCTTACCCGCTCTTTTGGATTTTCAGGTAGGATTCCGAACATGATGTAATCAATGAACGGATCTCTCCAGTCGCCGATCGGAGGTTTGAAGATGGACATCCGACTTCCAACCACTTGGTGGCATTCAGCAACTGCTTGGTATGTGTTAAGAGGAGGGATAATCCTTCTTTGACACACTGTGATTTGCATGTTTTCCCCTTCTTGGATTGCCATAGGTGCGGCGAGTCCAGCTAGGGCATCTGCACGAATGTTTTCACCTCTGAGAATGTGGGTGATGTGACAGATGTTGAGCTTTTTTCGAAGCGACTGCGCCTTATTGCAGTAAGGCAACAGATCAGGCTTCCTGACTTCAAATTTCTGATTCATTTGGTTGACGATCAGCTGAGAGTCTCCAAAAGCTTCCAGCATGGCGATGTCGGATTCAAAGGCGAGTTCCAATCCTACAATCAGGGCTTGGTACTCAGCTGCATTATTTGAACATGGTTCCAGTAACGAGAAAGCGTGTGGGATCATGTACTTGTCGGGGCTGACAAAGAGGATGCCAATTCCCGATATCTGCTTTCCTTTTTCATTTGTCCTGGTTGCGCCGTCAAAGTACATGTCCCAGGAAGCATTTGATAAGGAAGTTTCCACATTGTAGACAAATTCGTCTGGGAGATCATCCATGAGTGGAGAATCTTTAGGCAGTGGGTGCTTTACGAGGAAGTTTGCTAGAGCTTGGCCTTTGATTGCTTTTTGTGGTACATACCTAATATCAAACTGCGATAGAAGGATGGACCATTTTGCCAATCGGGCATTGAAAGAACCCGCCTTTGTGACAAGGACCTTTAAGAGGTTGATCCTCGAAACCAGGAAGATTGTGTTGGATAGCAGGTAGTGACGCAGCTTTAACAACGCCGTAGAAATTTATTATGCAGCATAAACCTGTCTCTTTCGAAGTTAAAGAAAGCATATGCTCCATTGGAGAAGGCTTTGTCAATGATATAAGGCCCTTTCCATCTTGATTCATCGTTGATTTCAAATGTATGAACGATAATCAATGGCTTTTTAACCGCGAACACAAGGTCACCTTTCTTAAATGACTCTGTGGGGTTTGGATCATCAAGAGCGATGTTGAGACCTGGGATGTAGTTGATATCTTCTATCAAAGAGGACTCAACGTCGTCATCTTCTTGTTTGATGGGTTCACCCACCGTGTTATCAAGAGAGATATTTAAGTCTGGTACACGATACCTTCCTTCAAAGGGTTCGAGTGCTGGATGTGATGAAGATGCTTCAGGATTGTGGAAGAAGATTGTGTTTTCTTCTGCCGAAGTTGCATGAATAACAAAGGAAGCAGACGTAGGATCTTCTATGTTAGCAAATGTCTCCAATGGAGTGAGAACGGGCCGATCTCGCTGAGTACCAGCTTGGCTTGACACTGTGTCATTTTCTGGCTCTAAATCCGAATCTGTGTCATGCATGATAGACACAAAGGAGACAGTGAACTTGCATCCAACCTTTTGTTTTGTCTTCTTTGCTCTGGTGGTGATTACCAAAGGTTTTGAAGATTTGAGAGAGATCACGAAGGGAGCTTGACTGCTTACTTTGAGTGCCTTTTGAGAAGGATCTTCGTTTGGAAAATCACCTTCGGGATCAAGGGGTTGGTCATTGTCATTTGTTGAAGATGTCTCTGTAGCATTGTTGTTGTCTACAGTGATTGCGTTGAATGGAGCATTTTCCGGGAACAAGTCCTGAACAACATCCAGCAACTTTTCTTTATCAATCCAGACATCATCTATGAGATCGGGTATCTGGGACCAATCGACCGGATTTTCATTGAAGAAGATTTCATCAGCAGTAGCTTCCTCAGGATGATCAGTCGGAAGAGGCTTTAGCTTAGATGTCACAGCTTCAGGAGACGAAGGCTCAGAAGATGATATCTCAGTGGAAGTCACCTGAGAAGATGTAGCTCCGAAAGATATACTACCAGTTGGGGAGTACGTGTCTTCGGAAGCATCAGAGGCACTACATCTTGAGCTATCGCATTGCAGGATGTCCCCAGTGTAGACTGTTGGGCATCGGACTCATCCTCGGATGTGAGAAGATCATGGATCCAGCAGTTTTCCCCATTTTCAAGAGTTGAGGGAGAAAATTTCCGTTGATTTTCAGGGATTTCTGGTTCTGGATCATGATGAAGATTGTTGACGCGATCCTGTTCCTACTCTATGGCAAGATGTTACAGGATTCTTGCATATTCTTCAAGATCAGGCATAGGAGCCAAATCTTCTTTCTCATCTGCTCCTTGTGGTTCATCAATATTGGGTTCCACTAGAGCATTGGCTGGTGCCGGGTTGACAGCCTCTTGATCTTCTTAATCATCAGACTAGAATCCTTGTGGCTGTAATGGGTTATACTAGATTACTGGCATAAGATGAGACCCGGGAATCCTTTCCTCATCGGAGAGGTATTCTCCTGTTTCAAGGGATTCCTCCCACTCATCGATATCACTGGCAGTGTCACTGGACTCGTATCCATCCATGGAGAATCAAATACCGAGTTGCAAGAGTATGATACCCCCTGCACAGTTTCATTTTTGTATTGAGGTGGCATGAAATCATCATGGGTGAATTTTCTTACCACTTTTGAAGCTTTGGGAAGGGAATCTTCCGTTGCCCCTAGTGAAGTAGTGGAAGAGGTTTCTGCCTTTTCAAGGACTTCTTGTTTTGATTGAGACTTCTACTGTTGTTTGAACTTGCGGAGTTGTCTCTTTGCTTGCCTGCGCTGCTGAGCGGTCGGCTTTGTTTTGACGATCTCCCAATTTTCATCTTCTAGGAGATCGGGATGCACCTATATGGGTTGCCCATTTGGTGTTGAATAGGGAATCAACTCTTGGGACGCTTAAGCCATTTTTGTCACCTTGAATGAAGTAGTGATCTTCTCCTTTGGTGAATTTGAAGTTTGCCCACATAACACCATGTTGACAGAGGCGGAGCCGTAGTTTTTGTCAAAGGTAATGACTCCATTTTTCCATATCTCGTTGATCTTCTCTCTCACAACGAAGCATTGATTGAAAGGATGTGAGATCATCTGTGGTATGTACAATACCGATGATCGTTGGTTTTGCCAACATCTTTCGGTCTTTTGGGCTCGGGCAAGGTGAGTTTGCCATTTGCTAGGAGAGCCTCAAAGATTTCTTCAACATCTTCATCGAACGGATATTTCTTTTCTACTCGTTCTTTGAAGGCATCAAAGAGTTCAGGTCTTTTACCCGTAGTTTTGTTTTCAGCTTTCTTTAGCTGATGAGAAGCTGACTTGGTCTGCACATTGAGAACCGCCTTTTTCTTTGGTTTTGAGGTCGTAATGGCAGTCGGCTCTTTCTTTCATGATTTCTGACTATTGAGGTCTTTGATCACCATTTCAGCTTCCATTGAAGCTTCGAGGAGTTCTCCCAGGTTCTTTGATTTGTTGCCGATGATCATGGAGCGGATTCTTACTCTCATGTTGTTACGGCAGATGTCGACTAGCGACGCTTGTGGCAGTACATTTGAGCATTTGTACGCCATCGCCTTCCACTTATGAATGAAGTCGTATGTTAACTCATTCTTTCCCTGTTTTAGGCTGCAAAGCTGAGCCATAATAATAGGATGGTCCTCACCTTAGAAGTGAGTCAGGAAGCGAGTCTCCAGCATAGCCCGGTTTTGGATGGAATTCTCCGGCAGAGTGGAGTACCAATCAAAGGCTGTACCTTTTAGGGTACTTGTAAAGAAGCGAATCTTGAGGCGTCTTGATCCGCAATAGCTCCTGTCAGGATCTTGAAGTGGATGACATACTGTCTGACTGAACCTTTCCCTGATATGTTTGGAGAGTAGGTTGTTTGGATTTTGCAGGGAACGGAACTGCGTCCATCCATAGAGGATAGGGTGGCTTGATCCCATGTTCCTTCAATGTATCATCTTCTTTTGCTTTTTGCGAGGATATCGTCAACGTCCTTTTTGGTAAGGGCGCGTGACTCATTGTTTTCTGCATTGGCCTCGTCATCTTGACGATTTGGAGGGGTTTCATTGTTAGGTGGACGCTGTAAAGTGAGAAGGAGGTTTTCCATTAGAACCTTAATTCTTTGTTGTCCTTGCTCCAATTGTTGGATGCGTGCGGTTACGTTATCCTGTGGATTATGTGGTGGAGGCTACTTGGAACTTGTAGCCAAGACGTTCATCCCTCGAGATTTGAACGAAGAAATCATCCTGGTGACTGAGCTGGGGCTCATTCTTCTGGATGAGGAGTCCGAGGAGTGGTTACTCCGGTGTCCTTGGCTTGAAGGAGTGGAGGATTTTTCTAGGTGTATTCGTGTCTAGGAGACGCTGCGAGTTACCGGACGTCTGACACGAATTTTGGTTGCTGACTTCTGGCGTTTTCTGGTTTTTCCAACCATATGGACAGCAACGACTTGGTCGGGTCTTTCTTTTTCGACCCATTTGTTAGAGACATGGAGAGTAGAATGCTGGGTTCTTTGCTTCTTAAGTCTCTTCTATCAATATGCCGCGCGGCGATGCATACGACGAGCAATTTGAGCTTCAGTCAGTTCTGGCTGGGCTTTGGCAATGAAGGATGTAGTCCCCCGTGCGCAGCAGCCGAGCTTGTCTTCTTTGAAGCTGGGCATGGACAGGATCCGGACGCGGTCCTTAGCCTGTCGCAGTGAGGCTTTAAATTTTGTGAGTTTGGACCCTGTTGAGATGAAGGGTCGACTCGCTCAGGCTTCAGCAGGTTTTTACGGTGGCCTAACAATGCAGGACTTGATTTTGGGCTTGTAGGAGCAAGCCGGCTCATTCTAATTTTGTTTGTTCTTTGGGCGGAGGGTAGATTTCTCCTCTTTCATGTAAGAGAGAGGGTAGAACCGATTCTCCTTGAAAGGGGCCAAGTATGCTGGCTTTGTAGATGTTTGGGATCTCCGTTGCTTCAGTAAAGATCTCGGGGACCAGGTTTTGGGGCAAACCTGGTTTTTTGTAGGTTGATGCTTCGTGGGAGCCACGGGCTTTAGGCTTCTTTGTGTTCGCCCTTGATGCCATGTTAGTGACACGTTGCAGGGCGATCTTCTGCTTTTTGGCATGTACAGTTTCTTCTGCGGGGAGTGGGAATGGTCCCAGCAACCCGAAGACGATGGTCCGTGGAGTTGAGGTTGACCCGGTGTTTTGAGAGTTGTCGAGGGAGATGATGCTTCGGCAACTGGCAGGGCGCTTATAAGTGTGCTTATTTTTCTTGTCTTGAAGCATAAGCTGGTATTTGTTCTAATCGAAAGTGAAGGTCAATGAAGCTGCTATTGTTAGTTTTGGAAAACTTCTGAAGCAAGACCATATCCATTAGTAATCACAAGAATATGGTGATCATAAATGAAGAACAACTATGGTTTTGTCTTTTCAAATCGCTCAAGGGGACATGGCCCGGCCCGAGCAAGATGAAGAAGGCAAAAAGCCATAGAGGATACAATTGTTCTAAAATGCAAGTTTGGTAGGCTAAGGGTGAGTGTACCAGTGACTGCTAGAAGCAATTGTAGACCTTAATTCAAATTACCGAGAAGCAAGGCTCACTCGAGGTAAAATGATATAAGGTTGGAGATACAAATGTGTCGGTCACGAATACAGTAGACCCGAAAGGGCGTACTAGCATCGCTAGGCACAAATATTGCAAATCGCATCCTTGGAAAGGACACGAGATGTGATTTTTTTGAAATGTCAAATTTGGATTCATAAAGGAGAGCAAATGGTATTCAAATCCGAACAAGGGCTCAAACATTTCTGCGAGCGCTAAATCCGAAGGGGAAGGAACCACAATTTCTCGAATGTAAGCCCAAACGTGACGGAAGTTTTTTTTTTTTTTTTTGAAAGGTCAAGATTGAAGTCATCAAAGAGAGCAAATAGTGTTCCAATCCGAACCACGACTCAACATTTCTGCAAGCGTTAAATCCGAAAGGGAAAGAGCCAACATTGCGGGGACACGTTCAGATCGACGGTCGTAAGTCATGTATGGACTTCGCCATCGTCCTTCAAATGAGAACTCTTGATGCTTCGATTCTTCGGCTTGGCTCCAATCTCAGTTTTTTAGAGGATAAGGACCAAGGGGAGGTGCTATATCCAATAAAAAAACCAAGTAAATGGGCTGAAAAGCAGCGTTTAGGCCATGTTGTAGAAGAAGGGGACCTTGGGGGGTGGCCCCCGATGGGACTTTGATCACCTTGTGGTGTTTCTTACAGCAGAGCAGCAGGACTTCGTCAGATGCAAGGATTCAAAGTTTCAAGTTTCAAGTCTTTGTGTAGATGTGTCGATGCCTCTCTCTTGGAAATTGACCTCCTTTTATAGGCTCTTGGTAGCCATGAGGTGTTTTATGAGCGTTGATGACCATGATGAGAAAATTGATGGCATTGATGCTTCATGATGGGAGGAGTTACAAGTTTTTATTTCTTGATTCTGTAACTCCTTTTTCTTGGCTTGTGATTGGTCGATGGAGGATAATGAGCATTTAATCGCCTTTAATCTCCATGATGAGGGGAGTTTCATGGTTTTAATGCCATGATCGCTTGGACTTGTAACTCCTATATGCTTGAATCTGATTGGGCCGTCCAAAATAATGAGTTAATGACCTCATTAAGTAGTCATAAACGGGCCAATTAACAGCATTAAGTGGTCGCCAGGGCATGTGAAGAGTCACGGGCCGCGCTGCGTCCTTTGGGATTCTTCTTGTGACGATCGCCGATGGATCCCCACGCTATTTGATGTCGGATTGTGATGGAATTTCAGACATTGATTGATATCAGTGAGCGGGTGACATCTGTCTTGTCAATTTCTCGATCGGTCCGACATAAAGTGTACTTTCTTGGTCATCCGATTGGCGATCTTAGAGCGATCAATGATGATTTCATGCTCTTGACGGCGGATCCGAGATGTCAGCGAAGATCAGTCGTTTTCAAGCATAAAAAATTGGATTTTCAGAAAATCACCGAGGCAAGAACTCCTGAAACGCGAAAAGGATCTGGAATCGGGCCATCCGGCGAAAAATCCGGCTACCCGGATTTCCAGGGTCGCCGGAGACCATGCACCCAGGGTCGCCGACAACCATAGGGTTTTGGCCCCTTTAGTCGCCGAGTGTCTTTTTCTGCCGTTTTTTCTTCTTTTTCGTTCCTTTTTTCTTCTGTAATTTTCTTGACATTTTTCCTCAATTATTGACTTGATTTTCTAGGAGAAAACTTGACGAGAACCCGCGCAAAACCGGAGCATAAAGTTTCCCATTTTTCAGGAAAGCTAAAGACTTTGTAGCAGATTTTCCATCAAGAGTCGAAACTAGGTCAAACGATGTCGGAATGACCTGAAAATTGAGGTGAAGCTTCTTGACCAGTGGATAGGACCAACCATGGGCTTTTATTTGAGTTTTGAAGCCATTTGGGGTCCCGTCGATGCTTGACTTGATTTTGCTGCAGGGAAGATGTCGAGCTTTGATATGCGGTCAACCGATGTCCGATTGTCCTGAAATTTGACAGGGAGCCTATTGGAGTCATTTTGAGACGACCCATTAGCTCCGATTTAGATGTCATGGTCTGGGGGTATTCCGCCGCCGGTAGGCTTGATTTTTTTTCGGAGCGTCGGAATCTGGTCAAACGTTGTCGGAATGACCTGAAATTCGACGTGCAGCCCTTTGGAAGCATGTTAAAGCCACTCATATACTTTGTTTGATGAGTGATGGCCTCGGTGGCTCTCGCAGCCGAGAGGCTTGGTTTTGCTGCTCGAGCGTTGATGGAGGGTCAAACGTTGTCGATTTGACTTGAAAGTTGGCATGAAGCCCTTTGGAGGTATTTTGGAGTCATCTGTAGGCTCTGATCGAAGTTTTGATGTCTTCGATGTTGTCACCGCCAGGAGCGCTTGTTTAGCTGACGAAGAAGTGAAGTTAGGCCAATCGATGTCGGAATGGCTCGAAACTTCAGGTGTACCCCTCTTTTGGCTGTCTTGAAGAATCTTGCAATTTTTGTTTGATTCCAACAAGATTTGATGCTTGAAGTAGCCTTGCCTGTTTGTAGTAGGATGCAGCTTCATGTGGCTTCTTGATGTTTGAGGAGACAGTGACTTTTTTGTGTCAACATGCCTCTACTTTATCTATACATCGGTCCAAATTTGACCCTCGTGCCCACCGGTGCATTTTTATTGGTTACTCTTATGGTCAAAAAGGTTACAAAGTGCTTGATTTGGATACACAAACTTCATTTACATATAGGGATGTAATTTTTCATGAAAGCATTTTTCCCTATCAAACACATGTTGATCATTCCCCTTTGGTTTTACCATGCCCAATTCCTGACCAAAACAATTTAGAGCCAGTTGACAAAACCATTTTACAACCATCCATTACTTCTCCTAGTGGAATGCTAGCCATGGACCCCCTTATACTTGGCCCATGCTATTCAAATAGACCTCGACAGCAACCCACATACCTTCATGACTATCATTGTCAACTATCCATGAATTCTAACCCTCTCACCACATCAACATCTAAGGCAGCTCCTCCCACAAGTCCCTTACATCCCTTATCACATTTTTTTTTCATATGATAAACTTTCTCCTACTCACCGTCTCTTTTGTGTAGCTATCTCTTCCCTTACCAAACCTAAGTCCTTCACACAAGCTATGAAAGATCCTAAATGGCATGATGCCATGGCTGCTGAAATTCAAGCCTTAGAGGATAACAAGACATGGACACTTACTCCATTGCCTAGCCATAAGAAACCCATAGGATGCAAATGGGTTTACGAAATCAAATTTAATTCTAATGGCTCCATTGAACGATACAAAGCGCGTCTTGTGGCAAAAGGATACAATCAAAAGGATGGTATAGATTATCATGAGACATTTGCTCCCGTTGCTAAGCTTGTTACAATCCGCTGTTTGTTGGCTATTGATGCTGCCCGCAACTGGCATTTGTATCAACTCGATGTAAACAATGCGTTCCTACATGGAGATCTCATCGAAGAAGTCTACATGACTATTCCACCTGGTTTTACACGAAAAGGGGAGACTAGAGTATATTGCCTAAATAAATCTCTATATGGGCTCAAACAAGCATCTCGACAGTGGTTTGCCAAACTTTCCTCCTCACTTCACAACGTTGGTTTTATTCAGTCAAAGGCAGATTACTCCTTATTTACTCGCTTACATGGTTCATCCTATATTGTCGTGCTTGTTTATGTTGATGATATCATCATCGCTGGTAATGATAATGATTCCGTAGTTGACCTCAAAGCCTTTTTACGGGGTCAATTCAAAATTAGAGACCTCGGCCCTCTCAAATACTTCTTAGGTATAGAGGTCGGCCACTCACGCACTGGCATATTTCTATCTCAAAGAAAATATGCATTGGAGATACTTGAAGATAGTGGTCAACTTGGAGCACGTCCGGCAACCTTCCCCATGGATCAAAATTTAAAACTCAATGCTTCTGATGGGAATCCACTTGATGATCCGACTAGCTACTGTCAATTGATTGGGTGCCTCATCTATTTGACAATCACACGCTCAAACATTCTTTATTCAGTGAATGTGCTTAGTCAATTCATGGAAAAACCATGTACACCACATCTTGATGTTGCTCATCGCATCCTTCGCTATATCAAACATAGCCCTGGCCATGGAATCTTACTCCACTCTTCAAATCAGTTGGCACTCAAGGTTTTTTGTGATTTTGATTGGGCTAGCTGCCTAGAGACTCCTCGTTCCATCACTGGTTATTGCACCATGTAGGGCCATTCCCCTATCTCTTGGAAATCTAAGAAGCAAACGACAGTATCCCAATCATCAGTTGAAGCAAAGTATCGTGCTATGGCTACAACATGTTACGAAATCACTTGGCTTTTTTACCTATTACAGGATCTTCAAGTATATCATTCGCAACCGGCTCTTCTGTATTGTGATAACAAAGCTGCTTTACACATTGCTGCCAACCCTGTCTTCCACGAACGTACCAAACATATCGAAATCGATTGTCATATTGTCCGTGAGAAGATTCAATCAGGGATGGTTCGTACATCTCATATTTCAACAGATAATCAAATTGCAGATGTTTTCACTAAACCCCTTGGCGCCTCTCAGTTTCAAACACTAATTCGCAAGTTGGGTATTCATAGTATTTATTCACCAACTTGAGGGGGAGTATTAAGAATACTATGCCAAATCTTTGTTACCACCTGTATTCTGTTATACCTTACCTAAAGATCAGGTCCACTGGTCATACAAAATGGAACAACTGTATATAGTTACCTTATTATTCTTATTTCAGTTTTATAGGCTATGTATAAAATATGATACAATCGTAATGAGAATATTATCAAACTTTCTCCACAATATTTGTGATTATACGCAAAAGTAAATTTTTAGAAAGAAGAGGAAAGAAGACCATGAGTAGGAGTAGAAAGGGAGTAGGAGAAGTAGGATACAAAGAGAGTAGGAGAATAAATAAATAGAAGTTAGGTAGAAAGGGAGTTGGTGGGGAAAGGAAAAAGGATAATGGAAAAGTAGAAAATAGATTTAGGTGGTTGCAAGAGATATGAGTGAGTGGTTGTATGAGATAAGAGATAAAGAAATGAAGTAGCATAAGTGGGAAGTTACCATGCATTAGAAGTTGGGAGAGATCATAATATGTTCATTGGGATAACTTAGAAGTCCAAATACAACCGATGGTCAAAATTAATGCCAAAACGCTCATCTTTAATATATTATAAAAGATATAACAATGTGTAAAAGTTTAGCACTATGTATTCACATAATAAAATCATTATCAGCCAAACTCATTTTCAAAATAGAAGTATTCTCAACAAATAAATGATGACAAATGGATCTTAATTTTCTAGATGACAAAATTGTCTGCATTCCAATCTGTTTGCATTAAATACATAGGAATTGAATACATAGTCCAATTCATGGAAAAATGAACTCTACCAAACATTATTAAAGAGGTGATGTCAGGGAGGGGTGAAGGATAGTAGGTTTAGATGTAGACACCACCTTCATTTTGCTATGTTTGGACTACTATGTAATGGTTATTAGGTATTCATTTCCCATCTATTTGTGATTCTATTTCCTCATCAAAAAGGAAAGAAATCTTGATGTTTTTTTTTTTCTGAAAATTCAACTTTCATCTTATTTTTAACCACTTATAATATGGATCTTGCGTGTTCTAATTTCTATATATTCTAATCCAAACAAACAGGCCCTAAAGCTTCCACAAATATCATAGAAAATTATGGCACAGACTTATTTAGGGAGAAATTTCTACCTATGAGTGACAGAAAAGATACTCAATCTTGTCAGTGTATTCTACCCTTGATTTGAGGGCCTTAAAGTTGAAGTGTTAATTATTTCAAATTCAATTCAACTGCTAGCAGAGATAAAAATTGAATTGGGCATGCTACTAGATCACAAACATTGAGTGCGAAAGAGGCCCGTAGAGTCCAATTGAGTTGGACTGTCCTGGTGAGCCCCATAGAGCTAGATTCCACATGCCTGGAGGAGAAAATTTCATAATTTCAAGATGTTTCAAAGTTTGAGTTTTTTTCTCAGGATATTATCAAATGTTATAATTCCTAAAGGTGAACCTAATATTAATGTACAATGGCATGATTCAGGTCCCCCTTGAACCGCTCGTATTAGGGCTGAAAGTCCTCTTTCTATCTACTAGAATGGATACTAGTTCCTAAAACCAATGCATAGCGGAAGAAAATTCCTAACAAGGGCCCGGGGAAGTTTGATAGTGGTTTGTCAGGTTTTGAGGCGGGGATGTGATTTTGAATTTTTACCCAAGTCGGGTTCGAGATGGGTTTAAATTTTTGTTGGGCTTGACCTGCAACACCCCATTCATAGTATATAGACATTTTTCACTGAGATATTTTTTTGGAAGGTTCTTTTCACTGAAATCGCATGTAAAGCTCTGAGAGAAAAAGTATTGACTTAGTAATATAATCAATGGAATCTGGATCCTCTGAGGCCTTAATGTAGAGAAACCCTGAGTTAAAGAAGTGGAGCTCCACAGTGGAACCCGCCTAATTGAATTATGAACCGTTCAACATGAACTCCCTCTAGGTACATGGGTTATCTTCGAGTTTTACGTCAATTGGAGGATTTTTTATTTTATTTTTTATCGGTATCTGATTTTATTTTTCAAACATTGGATTGACTGTCTAATAAGAAACATGATTAACACAATCTTATGTATTAACATAATCACGCTTTTCATCAAACAATCAAGCTAAAGGTGGAGCAAACTCGGCTGGACGTAAAAGTTAAGAATGGACTGTATAGCTAGGAGTAGTTAGTTTTAACATTTCAGTTTAAATAGGTGGGCCTAATGTGGAGTTCTACTCCTTTTAACTGTCTAGGTTAATGCCTCAGAGATTCCGGGCTCTAATCAATTAACCCTCCAAAATGTAGCAATTTTTTTTTTACTCTCGATCAGATATTCCTCTGTTTACAACAAACACGTCATAAAAAAAGTTAGGTTGGAAACACTTATGAGATGAAAGCATCCTTACCTTAATACCAATGCACACCAAGATTGTTGAACCTGAATTGTGGTATATATCTACTTCGTCACCTGCACCTTCCATTTGCTTCTTGCCAACTACCTCTTCCCTAATATCTTCATATATTTATTTAGAAAACACACGCTTTCATCTTTTACTCTCTTCTAAATGTTTGGGATGGTGTGGATGGAGGAGAGGAAAGACCATTCTACTTGGAGTCCAGGTGGATTTAGCCTCATGGTGACAATCTGGTGTGCCATTGCAGCATGGGTTTTGATCCACAGATGGAGCCAGAGGAACAGGAAAGGCCCCAAGACATGGCCCATAGTTGGTGCAGCCATCGAGCAGCTGATGAACTATGATCGGATGCATGATTGGCTCGTTGAATACCTATCCAAGTGTAAAACCATCACTGTGAAAATGCCATTCACGTCTTACACTTACATCGCAGATCCAGCCAATGTAGAGCATATCCTTAAGATCAACTTCGCCAATTATCCTAAGGTAGGCAAACTTGTCTATATATCTAAGCTTTAGATATTGAATTTCATAAATTGGTTTCATTAGGTTGGATTCAATAATTATGGACTACAAGAAATAAGAGAAGGACATAAGACCATGATATAAGATGAACCATAATCTAATGTTAATAACTCAATTATTTCTTCAGACAATTATTTCTTCAGAGACTATTAGAGGCAAGCATTAGTTTGAACTTGAATTATGCTCCTCTCTTGTATATGAAGAGAAGTTCAAACTAATGCTTCCCTCTAACAAACTATAACTATTCCCTTAATTTTACACACACACACACACACACACACATATATATATAAAGTATTACTGCGAGCTTGTGGGACTCACTCATCTATATGCATGCTTCTAAGTGGAGGCAGGGGGATGAAAATGTCTCATTTTGGATAATAGTCAGGTAAATTCATCCCAATCAGAGAATCCTAACCCCTCATTTAAAAACATAAAAGTTTAACAACTTTGTAACTATTGTTTTTTTTTATTTATTTAATTGAATCTAATGGTGAGTGAAGGTCGTGAAGTGTAAATTTGGGCGGGAACATGGGGAGTGATGGGTATGAAGAGAGTGCATTAATCAAACATGGCCCCAAGTGATCCTCGCTGAACTAGACTGCACATGCAGTCAATCACTGGAGAAAAACTTTATGCTTACATGTAAATTATCCTGAAATATCATACCATAACACTCATGTGTTTTCCATTAGGGCCCGTTTGTCTGCAATAAAATACATAGGAATTAAATACGTAGGAATTCATAGTCAAATGAGCTCCACCGAAGGATTATTAATGGGGTGAGGGATAAAGGATATAGGAAGCAATATAAATGGGACCTTGAATTTCCTAATATTTGAATTACTACGGTGATGGTTGGGTATTCATCTCTCATCTTCCCCTTGATTCACTTTCCATTGAAAGGAAGGTTATTTGACAATCATTTTTGTATATTCACCTTAGATACTTAAGTTTAATCACTTATGACATAAATTCTTTTCTATTCAATTTATATTTATTCCATGCAAACAAATAATCCCTTAGTGTGATGAGCTAGCTCAGACTGTCTTCGCGTTCACTCCTTAATCCCAAAGATAAAATATTTGTCTTTGAAGGGTGAAGTGTACCATTCATACATGGAAGTGTTGCTTGGAGACGGGATTTTTAACGTAGATGGAGAGAAGTGGAGAAAGCAGAGGAAGACTGCAAGCTTGGAGTTTGCATCCAAGAACTTGAGAGATTTTAGCACCATTGTATTCAAAGAGAACGCCATGAAGCTATCAGATATCTTGTGCCAAGCTTTGACTCGCAACCAACAAGTGGACATGCAGGTCAGTCTCAATTTTCAATAGAATGAATGAACCAATCATTACATACAAATATGTTATGACCCATTCATTGATATGCATACAGACATACAGTCTTGTTTAAATTTGAGTTGAAGTAAAGGTAAAATACTTTTCATGTATGAAATAGGATGACTGCGGACTACCAGTTACGTTTCGTGCGATCTGGGTATTTTCATATTTTCTCCGACTCATTCCTACCCAATGAGTTTAGGATATGTGAAACCATACCTGTTATTTAGCCCTAGTCCGACAAGAGTGCGTGAATTTTGAGTCCTTCCTAGGGAAAAAAGAAAAAACCCTAATGCCCCATCACAGTTACAAGTTGAATCTGTCATGAATATGATAGACAATGACCCTTTTCAATTTATGATAAAGAGTCATGAATTAAGTTTGAAGGAAGTAAATTCTAAGATATGATTTTCATTAGCAAATATATAATTTTTAAATGGAGATGAAAGGTGTTGGGGCAGTCGAACTCTGGCCAAAATCTTTAAACCAAGTACCCACCCACACCCATCAAAACCAATGAAAAACGCCCCAGTAATAGGATCGAGTCGGGTCTGGTCACCTGTTATAAACCCGACCCATTGCCCTCACCAAATGATGGATGAAAAACCGTGTGCAAGCAAAGCTAATGGACATGAAACTGATTGTTCACCACAGGAATTACTTCTGAGGATGACCCTTGACTCCATATGCAAGGTCGGGTTTGGAGTGGAGATTGGGACTCTCTCCCCACTGCTACCAGACAATCGCTTTGCTCAAGCTTTTGACACTGCTAACACAATAGTAACACTTCGATTCATTGATCCCTTGTGGAGATTAAAGAGGTTTCTCCATGTGGGATCAGAGGCTCTGCTCAATCATAGCATCAAGGTTGTTGATGAATTTACCTACTCCATGATTCAGAAGAGGAAAGCAGAAATAGAAGAACTCAGGGCAACTAGCAAAAAAGAGAAGGTAATGTAGGTGCACCCAAAACAGTAGTAATTCATTTCAACCATCTAATGAATACATTGTGTTCTGATTTAATTCATACAGATAAAGCATGACATACTGTCAAGGTTCATTGAATTAAGTGGGAACCCAGAAAACAATCTGAGTGAGAAAGACCTCAGAGATGTGGTCCTAAACTTTGTGATCGCGGGCCGCGACACAACTGCCGCAACACTCTCCTGGTGTATTTACATGATAATGACTCATCCCCATGTATCAGAAAGGGTCTACTCAGAGCTGAGAGCATTTGAGGAAGAGAGAGCCAAAGAAGAGGGGGTGGCATTGGTGACTTACCAACCAGAGAATCCTGAATTTTTCAGTTGCAGAATGGCTCAATTTGCAGATCTCTTGACATATGATTCACTGGGAAGGTTATCGTACTTGCATGCAACTATCACAGAGACACTACGTTTATACCCTGCAGTTCCACAGGTAAGCAAATTGCATATTAGATTGGAACCACTCATGCCAGGCCAAAACTATTATGTTAGTGGGAATGTCAATGCACCACTAATTATTGGGAACCCAAAGGACACAACCCGAAAAAATCTGGGTCTGGACCTTCTTGTTGGACCGGATTGATAATTTGATCTGGGTTTGGGTCCAATTGGGTCTACACCTTAGTACCCATGTACAAGAGTGATATATGTTTTATACCTCTTTGTCCCTGGAGGAGTCCTGCATAAGTAGTGTGCCGGGTCTTCCATCACTGCCGTCAAATGATTGGGATTGGGGACCCCCAGCTTGAATGACCAGAACCTTAAAATTCTGAACGTCTTGTGCGGGAGTCCCAACCAAAAAAAAAAAAAACAAAAAAATGAGAAAAGAAAAAAAAAAAAAAAAAAAGGCATTTTTATACAATACAAGATAGGTTGCATCAGTTTGTGCAAGTGCCCCAAGGCTGTATAAAAGAAAGAGTGTTGCATCAGGTAGACTAATAGCCAGGGTAAAACTTTTATCACAGCTATAACATGAATTCAAAATTCATGTGGCTAATCTTAGAATAGTTTGGACATGCTTTTATAACGACGGTGGTGCTACTGATAATTTGGATAAGGCTTTGATATATGTCTAAGCATATTTAATAATAGTAGAAAATGAAAATGAAGTTCATAGGCTCTGTAGCTCGACTAGTAGTTGTTGCATTTTGCAGATCGAGGGTCACATTTGGCAATCGATTCTTCGAACATTCCTCACCTGATTTACACCAAGTCGTGGAAAACTGCTGCATGCCCTTCTCTTCTCACATGATTCACTTCTAAGTTGTTAAACTGCTTCAGCAAATCTTTGATTTCAAGGCATTATTGGTTTCTCACTTCTCTTACCATTCATTATAAGGAGCATAAGAAAAGGTGTGGAACCACATGCTATAACTTGTATAGGGTCCACCGCAATCCAACACTAGGTCTAAGCCTGAGTCGCGATCCACCCAACTCGAACTGAACCCGTTTGCATCCCTACCTGTTAGGGGACATCAACCAACCAGACTAATTATGTCATACCATCTGTCCCCATTGATTATAAGAAATGATCATATGATTGTGCTACTCATGATGATGATGATGATGATGATAGGATCCTAAAGGCATCCTGGAGGATGATGTTTTGCCTGATGGAACCCCATTAAAAGCTGGAGGAATGGTGACTTATGTCCCCTACTCCATGGGTAGGATGGAGTACATTTGGGGCCCTGATGCAGCTTCTTTCAAACCTGAGAGATGGTTCAAAGATGGTGTCCTCCAAAGCGCCTCGCCTTTCAAGTTCACCGCGTTTCAGGTAGTAAAGTGACAACGATTCTATTTACCACTTGCAGTTTTTCATAAGTTAAATGTATTAACAATCCATATGCATTGGACTTGCAGGCAGGCCCAAGGATTTGTCTAGGAAAGGATTCTGCCTATCTCCAGATGAAGATTACACTTGCCATCTTCTGCAGATTCTTTGTCTTCACTTTGGTCCCCCAGCATCAAGTGATATACAGGATGATGACAATTCTCTCCATGGCTCATGGACTCAACCTCTGCGTTTCAAGACATTAAGTAGATCTTCATACCCAAGTCATTAAATTTGCTTGGATACTTTCAATAAGTGAACTGTCAATGGAATGCATGATTTTTCTACCATAGACTATCAAAATTCAATGATATTGTTTTGCATCTTTTAAAAAAGAAAGCCTAAAAGATCACAATCCTGAACATAATAAAAGAAATGAATGATGCTCAAAAGAATAAGTTTAGACTGAAAAAAAAAAAAAAAAAAACCGGCTAAAGATTAAAACATAGATTCAATACCATTGGTCACCTTATTTATGGAAAGTGGTGGATGCTATGCCTAGTTTTGTTGCTCTGTTAAATACATGGGGGATTTTAGTATATTTGGAAAACATAAGCTCCCTCCCAATCTTTCTCTTGCTTTTTTCCTTTTTTGGATTTCCTTTTGAGTTTCTTACCTCTCATTATATTTTGATTACAATCTAATCCTAAGCACAAGACACATGCCATGTAGTGGGGCCCAGTGACCCCACCATATAGTGAACCTTTTATACTACTCATAATAATTCATCAACTCTAGTTTCCTTTGGATTATTTTATTGAGAGATTCTTCCCTAGAACTTACCTTTAGAGATGACTATTCCCTCCACCTTACCAAAGTCTGAATATTTCCCCTAGCTACAATTAAACCATTTTAGGACTGAAATACCCATAGTGTGGGCTATAACATAATAAAAATGTATTATTGTAAATAGGTTGGGATTTGGTCAATGAAAGCACTCAAACTTGTATTATTGCATTTGTTGGTTGAAAATGCAATGGTGTAAATCGGTTTGGATAAAAATATATAGCATTATTCTATAATTGAAAAGTGCTGATCTAATATGTATTTCCTTATATTCTTTTAGATCTTATGGAATGTTTGGATGGATATGTACAGAATAAAATATTTCTAGATTTAAATACTAAAAGAATTATTTCAATATTGTTGTTGTTTGGGAATTTCCAAAACATTCAATAGACTTTGAACTAAGCGGTTTGGCAATTATTCCATATTATAATATACGCTATTTGTAAGATTGACCTTACTTTTCAAATGAAGGAAATGGTCAATAACTTTATAGTTTTTTTCAATATTTTTTAAAATGACAAGATGACAACACCATTTTCTAGGAATTAAATTAAATGAAAATAAAAAATCTCCAATTATATTTTTAAGATAAGGAATCCATGATAAAATGGGTTTCTTTGATTTTCTCGGAATTATATTCATGTAAAAAAACATGTTATAAATTCTCAAGAGAAGGGATTTTATGGTAAAATAACTTCCTTTGAATTTGTATGAGTTTAGTTTATGTGAACAAATAGGTCCTATAATTCATTGAAGAATGAGTTCTTTTGAATTCTTAGAAATTCAGATCCATACTAATAGATCATATTTTAACAATAATGAATTCATTTCTTTAAAATATCTGATAATTCAATTCCATGCAAATAAGTAAGCCATGTTATATGTTTGGGCTAAGATATTAGTGGTAAAGTGGTTCCATATACTTTCTAAGAATTATTTTCATACAATAAAATTGACCCTAATCAAGACAAGCAACTAAAGTTCCATGAGCCTTCCATCCTTACTATTTATCAATCAATGTGATTTTTGGTGTTAGGACCCAGAAAATGTACTGATCATAGAAAAAAGACCAATTTTTATAAAAAAGAAGAAATGAAGATATGATTACCTTATCCTATTTGAGCCCCACCTTTCATTGTTTAAAGCTTTGATCATATGAACAACCACTCCAAATATATTCATTGCATTGCATTTCACTTTAATAGGTAAAGGTGGATTTGTACACATAGAGGTGGGCCACATAGGGTGCAATGACCAAATGTTTGATAAAGAAAGAGGAAAATAAAAATCATACCAAGAGGGAGAAAAAGTAAAAACCAAGGAATGAGGATGCCTCAATAAAAGGTTTGGGTAGTTTTGACATTTCCCCTGGCACTGAGAAGGTGTAGGGAAAACTAGAGATTTTGGGAATGTGGAGGGAAAACTTATCTCTAAAGGTAAACTATAGGAAAAAACCACTTTTTTTAAAGATGAAAGAAAATTATTTTGTAACGCTCACTGCTCACATAATAATCATTAACTTTAATTTCGTTTGGTTGTAGGTGACTATTGACTCGGCTTACTTTTTATTGATGGGTTATCTATAGGGACGTAAATGGTTTTAAATTATCCGATTATCTGGAGGTTCCGACCAGTTAAAAACCGGATTTGGGTCCTTATTTAGGCCCTGCTAAGCAAATGAGTCCTTTTTTTTTTGGACCCGTGACCTAAACGGGTTTGGTTCCCGTTCCACATTGGTTCGAACTCGTAGACCTTGGACCTGACACATTACCTCAATTTCCGAGAATCTCTCATTGAAATTCTCTATTGTTTTCCTCGTACCATTCTCTACCTAGACTCAGAACCGGACCCAGACCCGCTCCATATATGGTGGTTCCGGGGTCCGGTTCCACCTTCTCCATAAATGGACCCTGACCGGAACCAAGCTGTTTACATCCCTATTTATCTAGCAAACTCTTATGGTGGGGCCATTAGGACATGCTTCATGCCACATTTCTCTTATTTGGCACGAGGGATACAAATGAGTTTGTTCTAGGTCAGAACTATATATATTGTATCCAGAACCAGAACCGTTTTTAAAGGCAGTTTGGATTCCAGATCTAGTTCCATCTCATAACTTATTTTCCTGGTTCCAGACCGGATTCCAATAAGAGGACTAGGTCTGGTTTTGAAACATGTTCCGACTTCTTTTTATTTATTTAATTTATTTTTTGCTTAAAATGGGGATATTATTCAGCCCAATAACTGTGCATCAAGACTACCTGCTTTCATAACAGAGAAATCTCAACATTTTCAGAATTAATATATAGGTTGTAACATGGAATTTTTGACATTAACCCATACAGATTGAATAATGCACATCTAAGAGCTAGGTCTCAAGTCCACAGGTTAGAACTTCCGTGAATCCAATATTGGACTCATTTAGCAATCGAAAACAAAATTAGATTCCTGACCCGAACTTGGTTATGAGTTGGAGCCTAAAACAGGCTAGGTTCAAACCCAGTTCTTCTATGGTTAGGAACCTTTAGATAATTGGAGAATTGGATATCCATTTGCATCCCGATTGGTACTCTACCACGTCACCTTTATGACAAAGCCAATGTTATCACTATAAGCAAGATTCTAGACTCTCAAGGAAAAAGAAAAACATTGGTTTCGTATGAAAGCAGGAAAAAAACCATTTTGGTTTTTATAATGGAGCCCTCCAATCATCTACTCATGTGAGTTGCTATTCATCCAATTGGCTAGGATCCAAGAGAGCGCACACACAAGTGAGAAAGAGAGCCCACACACATGGGAGGAGAAGCCCACACAAATAGGAAGGAGAAAAGTGGGGAGGAGAGTCCATACACGTGGGAAGAGTCGATATAGCGTGTGATCAATCCCTGAGCAAACAGGTGAGAAGTGGTGTTGCCAAACCCCTTATTCTTATCACCTGACATTGGATTGAATCACAATAAGTAGAGCATTTTAAACCATTCATGAACTTCCAATCCTTACATTAGGGTTAGGGTGATTTGGTTAATGTGATATTTTTCATAACCGTTATTTACACCGTACCCTTAACATCCCCTCTGACCCGGTACTGAATAATATCATCAAAGTAGGTTACAGAATGGTACAAATAAGGCATGACTTTGAAAAACAAACTCATGCTTCTTTTGTTTTCTAGCACACTTACATCATGTTTAAGAAGTAAGAGTTTTTATATATTTCTTCGATTATCATATAATATCTTATATTTTATTAATGACATTAAACAATTTTTTTAGGCTTTTGCTTCTCCCCCTGACAGAAATTCTCGGCCCTCGCTACATGGGTCTTCTCATGTTCACACATTGTTTGACTCACATACCCCCTACTGTTGCTTGATCCCATCTATTTACATCAACCTTTTAAGAACTGCTTCTTACTCTAGTGGTAAAAGATGTGAGTTCTTACCCGCCTGTTATGGGTTTAAATTTGGGTAGGCACCTTCCCACACTTGAGGGCCATCCAGGGCCGGCTCAAGATAATTTGAGGCCTAAAGCGACATTCCTAAATGAGGCATTTTTTATGTTTTAATATTATAATAAATATTTTACTTAAATTTTACTTTTCTTGCTTTTTTGTGATGCAAAATTACTAATTAAGTTTTTATATTCAAGTTTTATTAACCTATCTTCAGTCCACCTCCAAAACCCATATGAAAATTCTAGGTCCATCCCCAAAACTCAAATGAAAACCTTGGGTCACAAAATCCAACTACCAATTTGGCTCCACCCCCACAAACAAAAATCGTGAGTCTACTATTGGTGGCGCTCAGAACATTTTAACCTGCGCACGGTGCATATATACACCATGAGTCAGGACCATCTAAGATGGACTTCAGAGGTGTGCCCCGTGTATTGGATGTTCCATATGCACGGTGCTCATATGCACTATGGGCAAGTGAATAAGTTACGGCAGGGGCCCATTGTTTATCTTAAATATTAAGATCTATTATTATGGCTGAAATCCCAAGCTATGGATCTATTACAACCACATCATGGATCAAATCTGAATGAGCCCCTATTGAAATAGGATACACAAAAATAATGAGAAAGGCTTGTGAAGCACGGCTGAATGTATGGTTTTGAGATTTGGTACACACGGACGGCTAGATATATAATGGTGTGCTAAAATCAATTGGACTCCTAGCAATAAAAATATAAGGGGCGGATTTGGAAATATAATAGGCCATAAATGACACTTTAAGGCCCCATAAAAATCTTGATTTATCTACTCAGGGCCTTATATTTTGGGGAGGAAAAATAAGGATTGCAGTTGGCAAGTTTTCTTTTTTAAAATTTCAAACGATGTTAGCTGCTATTATGGGTTATTTTTTGGGGCCTAAAGCAATGGCTTTGTTGGCTTTATAGCTAGTAAAGCCAGCCCTGAGCCGTGCTACTTCACCCGAGATCTTCTTCCCTTACCAGAGGCCTTGCGTCCCAACCCCCTAAGCTGGGCTCCAAAAACAATAAAAAAATACCTTCTTCGAGCAAGTCCAATCTTTAAGTTTCACACTGTTGGAATTATCTGCACAGTTGGATTAAACAAGCAATGAGAAAGGAGACTAACTATTGAGATAAAACTTCATTATTTTTCTTATCAATCCAATGTCGTATATATCTTTAATAGAGTCAAGTGAAGTAAAGTTGGTTTTGAAGAAATAATAAAATATAAGTAGGTTATGATAGTATTTTATTTTTAGTTGTTTGTTATGAAATCTTTTTGACTTTTTGTATGGGAAAGTAGATTTTTTTTGTATTTTAATGGATAAAGGTGGTTGTTTTTTCACTTTTTTTGAAAAAGTTGGAGGGAGTTTTGAATTAAAGTGATTTTGATGTGACATCTTGTCAGAAAAATGGAGGCTTTATTTGACTTTTACTATGCTAGTAAAGTCCCAAACTAGCCCAAGGATTTGAGTGAAGTTTGGGTATTTACATGAGGATGGGTCAAACAAAGGTGCACATCATTTGAAGTCAATTTATTTAAATCTTTGTTAAAATTTCTTTTTATATCTATCAAGGGTGAAGCTAGGGGGTTGAGGAGGGACAATTATCAACAGCCCTAGTTTTTCTATATATGGTTGTAACGTGTTTCCACTGCGTGTTTTTTCCTTCTTCTTTTTTTGTTTTTTTTTTTTTTTTTTTTTTGCATAAAACGTGTTTCCACTGTCAAATTAAAAATGTATATAAAGAAAATAATTAGAATTCAAGGCCCTCAAATCAATTGATAGCAATGTTTAGATGGACGTATTTTTTATAGACCAATTGTCCATGATGAGCGATTCTCAATCCCTACCTCTTATTCCCATGACCGATATGGTCCACTTCTAAGAGATATTAAAATTTAAATCCAAAAGGCTTCAATGGAAATAAGGTGTTGTGCAATTTGGATGTGGAAAAATATTAAAATGAGATGTTGTAAGATATTAACATAAAATATAGCCCTAAAACAACTTAAGGTTTTAGACTCTTTTTTTTTTTTTTTTTTTTTGCTATCGGAGGGTTCACAATCCTTTTGGCAGGGCTAATCCCTCTGGGCCCAGAGGGAAGCCGGGTAAATACCCCTGTGGCTCTAAGGTGGTAGCATTTAAGATTTTTAGACTTAAGGAATCAAAAATAAGAATAATTAAAGGTGAAGTAATGTGATACCGAGCGAGTGGGAATTTAACTGGCTCAAAATGCTTATAGTTGAGAATGAGAATGAATTTGTGTTTTGTGTTCCTTGCTATATGCATCTATTTTAATTGTCACATGCACTGAAGTAATTAAAAGTGGCGAATTTTCAAGGAATGCTTAAAAGGCTAGCCTCAAATGGTATGATATATATGTTGAAGCTCACTCCATGATAAACTAGTCAGGTTAATTATCATTAGTAATGCACTAGAGAACATTTTGGAAATGTGTAAATAAGTTTATTAGTCGACCACTGCTTGCCCCCGGCAAGAAAATCTTCGCTCCACCAGTGTTACCATCCCCATTTCACTAATCAATCTCCTAAATAATTTAGTCCAATGTACCACTCTTCTTATAAAAACTACCATTTTCTGCACCTAAGAGATTTTTCTTTATTGTTGTCCTCATTCAACCTAAGGGCCCACTGCGTGTCTTCTTGTTGGGGGCGCCCCTGTGGGAGGGGGTGGCACTGCGTGTCTTCTCTATTGTGTGGGTGTGTGTTCTATTTTCATTTTTGTTCCGTGGGGGGGGGGGGGGGGGGGGGGGGATCTTTGAGAAGCCAAGGCCCCTCTCCTGCTTTGTTCCACCAAATACATCAGTGATCAGTCGTCCAATTACAACTGCAGTGGGGGGGGGGGGGGGGGGGGGGGGATCTTTGAGAAGCCAAGGCCCCTCTCCTGCTTTGTTCCACCAAATACATCAGTGATCAGTCGTCCAATTACAACTGCAGTTGTTCAATTATGACTCAATCGCTATATGTATAAAGATATATCATAATAAAATAAAACTAGTAATTTGTAAAGCTTTGACACAAAAACCACATCACGGTGAAGGGCTGGCTGCACAACAATCCATAATCGAATACCGATCAAATCATTCAATTAACCTCTACGGTATCTCAATCGATTGCCACACCACATCACGGTCCATATCCAATCATGTAGGGTATGCAACTAATAGACCAATATCAATCTCAATCATGTATGAAAACCCGAAGGTCAAAAGATAATCACAAGCCAATCCTAAGGTCAAACGTAAGGTCTCATACCCCATGACCACATGAATCTCTAATAGATAAAATATCAACGCACCCCTTCTCAATCAATGGTGCATAGACCCAATTAAGGGTTTTCCAATAGAAATGAGTTGAGCTCAATCCACTAGGATTTCCCTGAGGTCATACGAGTAATAAACCCCACGTTAGTAATATACCGTGTGCCCGGACGGTATTTACTTGGTCCAAAGATCCAATTAATAGAGTACAAAAATATAATTTTAACATATTAAAACCAAAGATACAATTTAAAATTTAATTTGTAAATAATAATGACAATCTTGGTTTATAATTTTAGGAAACTTGAGGACCCATCCAAAATATTTTCCACATTGAGTTCATTAAAGCTACAGTGGGTTTGTCCTAAATTCTAAAATCTAAAGGGGCCATATGTTAAAATATAAAAACATGTCATGTGCTGTCACCACCAAGTCTCTCTCATTCCCATGTTATCCTTCTCACACACGTCATTCCATCTTCCCTGTTCACTCATCACACACGTCATCACCATCTCTCTCTTATCTTCACACATTACATCCTTTTCCATGCTCCCACAGACCAACGGACTACTCACTCCCTCCACTTAATACTCGTTATGTAACAGAACGTGTCCATCAGAACTTCTCGCCTAAGTTATTAAGCATGCTAAAACCGTGGGTCCCACTAATCAAAACCCAGATCAGACCCTACCATCATGGTCGCCCAGGCCCCCTCTTTAAGATCTATGGTCCTGATTTCCATTGGTGACCCACCTGAGCCCACAGTCTCCAAAAAAAAGGGAAATCCCTCTTTCTTCCTCACTACCGTCATGCCCATTTGGGTCTTTGGATGGTGGACCAAATAGAGCCCATCTCACACAGGTCCACATCTATAAGGTCGCCTGTGGGTCCTCCTTCGGATCCACGGCTCGGATCTAACATTAGGGCCCACTCGGGGTCCACGGTCCAATCATAGGTTCCAAGTAATCTGCTAAAGGTCCGGTTCGGTTTTCACTAGTTTTGGTTTCCAAAGGGTCTGCAATGAATCTAATTCCATCCAACCTGTCTACCGATTTATAAAATTTTGGATGACTAAAAAGTGGTTTTGAAGCCCAACTGGGGTGGGTAATGGTCGACAACCATTTGGAAAAACACTGTAATAGTGATAAATCGATCACATCATAACATAATAATATTATCATATACAAAGGGCATTAACGGGGTTTCTACTTGCATCCACAAGCGAATCAAAGAGGAACACAAGCATGAAATTTACAAATTATAATTAGGTACTTGTCTGAGGTCCGCGATTGAGGGAGACGGTCTAGAATTCCTACTGCAAAAGCCCAAAGCTCTAACCTAGAGAAAAGTTGGAAGAGAGAGTTGTGTGTGAAAATAAAAGAGTGTGGTTGTGTATAAATAGGAAATAAGAATAAGAGTTGTAGTGTAACTTAAATTCTAAAGAGAATAGAGTTTGGGTTCTGAAAAAATAGGAGTTTGGATTAGAGAAGGATTATACCCACTAAACTGGGTCCGGATTAACTATGGGTCAAGACACCTATCCAACAAGCCTAACTCACCAAACCTAAGCTTAACATGGTCCCCACTTAGATTAATTATGTATATAACTAAAATACAATTAATTATATAATAATAATAAAATAAATAATAGAAATAATAAAATCACCAAAACGTCACATTCTCTCCCCCTTAGGACATTTGGTCCTCCAAATGACTAACATAACTCTGGAAGGAGATGCGGGTACTGCTTCTTTACTGAGATTAAAACGGTACCTTCCACGACGCCCGCTGAACCATCTGCATTCTCATGAGTAAAAGCATACACCATGCCCTGCTGGGGTTGGTTCTGTTGTCCCTGCACTGGCCCAAGTGGCCGCTGTTGACCTCCTTATTGCTGCCTCTGTTGACCCTGAACTTGCCTTTGTTGTTGTGGAGCTTGTCCCCTAAACTGCTGATTCTGAGGAGTCATAAATTGTTGTTATTGTTGCTGCTGCAGCGCCCGAGGGGCTTGCTAACCCGTCTGCTGTGGTCCCTACGGAGGTGTTGTCCTCCAATACTGCTGCGAATGTGCATGAGGCCCTGCTACCTAAGATGTCACGGTCTGACCCCCTTTTCCTGGACAATCTCAGACTCTATGTCCCAACTGCCCACAGTGAAGGCATGCTCCAGTCTATCTGTAACACTGCTCTATTGTGTGATTCCTCTTACCACATCGCTCACATTGTTGATTCTGACTAGCTGCGGGTGGACTTTGAGATTTTTGTCGCTTTGAGTTATTCTGATCATTCTGACTTACCGACTGCCTTAACTGATTCTACTACATTTTAGCCTATCGTTCCATAGCTCTTTTCTTTAACGCACCTCCGCCCAATATGCACTCTTAACAACATCTTGAAATAGTGGGCGCTGATTATCCCCAATCATCATGTAAATATCGACTGAAAGACCATCAAGAAAACGTCTGATCTTTTCTTCTTCTGGGGTAATGAGTGTAGGAGCATATTTAGCCAACCTGATAAACTATTGTTCATACTGTTGCATTGACGTATCACCTTGTTTTAGATTATGAAAATCCAACTTCCACTGATCCTTGACATACTTAGGAATGAATTTATCCATAAATTATGTAGTGAACGTCTTCCATGCATCTTCTGTCACGGTGTCTGCTTGGTTTACTACTTTAACCGAATTCCACCATTGAAGGGCTATTCCTCGATACATGTAAGTTGACAGACTAACTTTCTGCTTTTGCGTGCAACGAAAAACTGCAAATATCTACTCAAGCTGTTCTATGAAATCATCTGCTGCCATGGGGTATTCTGAACCATGAAATTCTGGAGGAAACCTCTTCCTAAATTTTTCACATAGATCATTTGGATCCACTTCTTTAGGAGGCATAACTACTTGCACTCGCTGAGCTGCCCGATTTGTCAATTCTAGAATTTGGGCTTAAAACCCTGCCCGATCTAAATCAGCATGTGCACTTTCTGCGGCTCGTTTTTCTTTTTCTCTATGCCTCTCTGCAGCCTGCTCCTCTTCAGCCTTCTTTTGTTGCTCAATTTGATTAGTTTTGCGACTGCATAAAGGCTTCTATGAGTCGGTTGAAGCAATCGTCATTACAGTTCGACCCACTTCCATTATTATCCTGCGATTGACTTCCTTTGTGTGCGATTTCCTGTAACAGCGTGTTAGTATTTGATTCCTAATAATAATTTAACAAACAACACTATAGACTTTACCGTACGTAGGTAAAGCCTGTCTAACAAGATCGAAATCCTCACCACGTCCTAGTTGTTTCTATCCAGTTTTTAAGTTCTGAGAAACGTGCTGGCTCTGACACCAACTATCACGTCCCCAAAAATACAACCATGGGATAACGTGAAAAATAAAAATAAATATTCATTTTCCTGTGTTTAATGCAACACAAGCTCCCAAATATGGACCCACAAAATTTCGAAACATGATGAGTCATAAAAAAAATATTTGCGGAAGCATTAAACCAATTGGTATCAATATCTAAAATTAAACCAACACATAACTACTGAATATTAAGGTTTAAAGTTTCCAAAATAACTTAAATAAAACAACTAACTAAATTTATGTTCATTATTAAGAATTTCTACTAAAATAGTTTCTACGATGAAAGTCACTCCCGTGCGGTCTCAGACGGCTTCATAGCCATCTCCGAGTCTCCACTCAGGTTCGTCAACTAGTTCAAACGCTTGAAACGTTTGACCATTCTCCGTCTCCACGGTAGGGTAGGGGTTGGTACCTATGCACTAATAAACAAAATAAATAGCAAGTACGAAATCATAATTCATAAATAAAACACAAGATCAATGTGAATAAAGACATGTAATGATCATAAGAGATTAACAATGGAACAATGATAAAAAGAACATAAATCTAAATCCATTCTACACAATAGAGCAATACAATAATCACACAGAAGCATTGCTACTATTTTGGGTGGTCAGCCCTGACTATTTTAATCACGTCGGCGGTCATAAACCGATCAATAATCCGGAATACCGGTCAATCAATCAAATCGGATATTACAGTGTCTGCTCACATCGGTGATCAGCCGTCAAATTACAACTGCAGTCGTTCAATTATGACCCAATTGCTATATGTATAAAGATATATCATAATAAAATAAACCTAGTGATTTGTAAAGCTTTGACACAGAAACCTAGGTCAAAGTGAAGGGATGGCTGCACAACAATCCATAATCGAATACCGATCAAATCATTCAATTAACCTCTACAATATCTCAATCGATTGCCACGCCACATCACTGTCCATATCCAATCATGTAGGGTATGCAACTAATAGACCAATATCAATATCAATCATGTAAGCAAACCCGAAGGTCAAAGGATAATCACAAGCCAATCCTAAGGTCAAACGTAAGGTCTCATACCCCATAACCACAGGAAGCCTGGGTCAAGTTTGGGTCAGTTCTAACTTGTCCACAGTAGGAAGCCTAGTTTCGCATTAACCATCAGCCAGCCAGGGCTGACGTCATTTGTCAAATTTATACGAGTTTCTGTCAAATTTATATGACTTTCTATCAAATTTATTTGAGTTTTTTTATTTTTTTCAAATTTATTTGAGCTTTGTGCAAATTTATCTGAGTTCTGAAACAAATTTATCTAAGTTCCAAACAAATCTATCTGAGTTTTTGGCAATTTATTTGAGTTTTGGAACAAATTTATCGGAGTTCTGAACAAATCTATCTGAGTTTTTGGCAACTTTATTTGAGTTTTTGAAAAATATAGTTGAGTTTCTAAAAAATTTATCTCCATTTTGAAAATTTTAACTAAGTCTTTGAACGAATCTTTCTGCATTTTTGACAAATTTATTTTTATTTTCTTAGATCTATTTGTGTTTTTGAATTTTATTTGTGTCTTTTGAAATTTATTTTTATTTTTTAAAATAAATTTAACAGAGTTTTGAAAAAAATGCTTGAGTTTTTGGCAAATTTTTCTAAAACTTGAAATTTTGGTTTATCTTAGTTTTGGCAAATGTATTTTCATTTTTTTAAATTTATTTGCATTTTTTTATTTTAGTTACGTCTTTTGAAATTTATTTGGGTCTTTTGAAATTTATTTACATTTTTTATATTTATTTGCTTCTTTTGAAATTTAATTGCATTTTCTGAAACAAATTTAACTGAGTTTTGGAAAAAAAATACTTGATTTTTTGGAAAAATTTTCTAAAATTTGGAAAATTGATTTATCTTAGTTTTGGCAAATTTGTTAGCATTTTTTAATTTTATTTGTGTCTTTTAAAATTAATTTGTTGCTTTTAAATTTATTTTCATTTTTTGAATTTTCTTTGAATCTTTTGAAATTTATTTGAGTCATTTGAAATTTATTTACATTTTTTTAGATTTATTTGGATCTTTTTAAATTTATCTGTGTTATTTTAAAATTTATTGCTTTTTTAAAAAATTTATTGCATTTTTTGAAATTTATTTGCATTATTTTTAAATTTATTTGTGTGTTTGTAGAATTTATTTGAAAATCTAATTAATAGGATTCCATTATTCGTGGCTAATTAAAAGGTAGTTGACCATTATTAATGGGATATCCCCACCAATCATGGGATATGATTTAAAGAAGGGCAAATTGGACATTTCAGGTATGAGAAAGTGTGAGAGGGACCTTGGCCACATGACTTTTTTTTTTTGTGGACTGTTTGCCTTAAAGTTACACTTTGAGGGACCTCTGACCAAAGCCCCTACTTATAATGGACGCTCTTTACAAGGGAAGAATTTCATTGATTCAATGTACAAGCTATAATTTAGAAAGCCAACAGATTTGTCTTGATGTAATTGAGAAAATGTAGGATCTTGGATATGTGATTGATACAAGAGATAATGAGAGAGATTTGCTATGTTTGACCGGATCCAATGATCTGTACCAGATCCTGTGAGTTGTAGTCCCAAATACTCCCCTTCAAGATGATGGTTGTTGAAGCACCTTCAACTTGGATGTCAATGTAGAATGTCTCTGAGATGATAAACCTCAAGTGAATATGTCAGCAATCTGGTCCACAGTTGATAGGTACTTTACTTGTAATGATTTACGAGCAATAATTTCGTGGAAAAAATGAAAATCAATTGCTACATGTTTCATTTGTGAGTGAAAGTGCTGATTTGCTGTGAGATAGATCGCGCTTAGACTATCACTCCATAACATTGGAGCACTTGTAATTTGGCATCCGATTTCATGAAGAAGAGAACAAACCCATATTACTTCTGCAGCTGCATTTGTTAAACCTCTGTATTCTGCCTATGTGTTGGATCTTGCAACGGTAGATTTTTTTTTTTTTTTTTTTTTGAACTCCTAGATACGATATTTGGTCCAAGATAGACTCCGTATCGTGAAGTTGATCGACGGTCGTCTATGCACCCTGTCCAATCTGCATCTATATGAAGGTGTGAAGAGTTGCAGTAGTAAAGGGCTGTATCAATAGACCAAATCGAACTGTGTCTTTTAGATAGTGAGTAATTTTCTTTACAGCTACCCAATGATCACTTGTTGGGTAGTGCATAAATTAGCATACTTTATTGACAGCAAAGGCAATGTCTGGCCTGGTTAATGACAAATATTGGAGGGCTCCAACAGTGCTTATATTCGGATCCATCAAAGAGAGGTGTGCCCTAGTATTTTGAAAGAGAGTTTTTTTCTTGATATTGGTGTGTGAACAGGTTTAGCACCATTCATCTTTGATCGCAATAATAAGTCCCGGATATACTTAGATTGTGAAAGATGCAAGTTGGGTCCAATCTTGTGACCTCTACTCTTAAGAAGTAATGCAACGGACCAAGATCTTTGATGGCAAAGTCTAGACAAAGAGAGTACATTAAACGATCAATATCTTCCCGATGGGACCCTGTTAAGATGATATCATCCACATAAATTAAGATGAGAATAGTGTGTAGCCCATGATGCCAAATAAACAATGAGGAATCATTTTTAGATCCAATGAAGCCTAGATCAAGGAGATGATTGCTTAAGCGAGTGAACCATGCTCTCGGGGCCTGTTTGAGGCCATACAAAGATTTATGGAGCTTACATACATGTGTGGAAGCATTTGGATCCAAGAACCCTAGGGGCTGGATCATGTAAACTTCTTCATTTAAGATCTCATTTATAAAAGCATTCTGAACATCGAGCTGCTTGATGATCCATTTGTTCACAAGAGCAAGTGAAAGAATAATACGAATCGTCGTTGGTTTAACCACTGGGCTAAATGTTTCATTATAATCTAGCCCTTCTTGTTGGTGTAAGCCTTTTGCGACCAAACTTTCTTTGTATCGGTCAACAGAACCATCTGCCCGCCTTTTGATATGAAAAATCCATTTACATCCTACAATATTATATGGTATCAGAGCTATAATTGAGAAATCCTATAGATTTGTCTTGGTGTAATTGAGAAAATGTAGGATCTTGGATTTGTGATTGATACAAAAGATAATGAAAGAGATTTGCTATGTTTGACCGGATCCTATGACCAGTACCGGATCCTGTGAGCTGTAGTCCCTAATGGGCTTTCCCCACTTCCACCACCATAATTCTAAGAAAAGAAAACATGCTTTGCTACTGAAGTATCCTCTTTTATTATTATGTCTCATATATAGTCTTCATTTAATCTTGGAATTCATGTTTGGGTTATGACAAAACTTTACGCTTGCTGTCAACCTACCTAACACAACTATCCTCTTTTACCTGGGCTTAAAATCAATAGTAAAACAACTGGCAAAGTTATCTATGATTCTTCAAGTTAAAAGTATCACTCCTGACCATAAACCCAACTTAGCAATGTGCACGCACATGGCCAGTGGGGTTTCACAATGGGCCCCAATAGGCGGTCCGCATCGTAAACCGTAAAGACGGTCCTTACCTGACCGCCTTTCATATATATGTGTGTATGTGTGTGTGTTCTTGTGAGAGACACTCTCACCTTACTATGAGAGATAGGGGTGTGGACCCTCACATTTAAGTTGTTGGCATTGGATATGGATATGCGGGCCCCCACCTTATACCACATAGTAAGGTGAGAGCATCTCCCTATATATATATATGGGAGGTGCTCCTATGAGAGACACTCTCACTAAGTTTATGAGAGATGGGTGGGGGCCCTCGCTTCCATATCCACTCTCACCAACTTAAATGCAAGGACCCCAAATATGGAAGTGAGGGCCCCCACCCATCTCTCATAAACTTGGTGAGAGTATCTCTCATAGGAGTACCTCCCTATATATATCCATATAGGAGGCAGCTCTCCTAAGCTGAAGCTTAGAATAAGGTAAGCTGAAATAAGCTTAATTGCGTGGTGGAGCCCACTTGGGGACCCATATGGGGATGGGGGTGGGGGGATTTCAAGGACTTCCTAGGACCCTTCTTCCTTTAAAAAATCAACCACAACCGTGGTTTCTATCATCTCCATCTAGGCACCAAAAGTTTAATGGTCAATGGTCCATTCGGATTGGTGCATAGTCAATCCAACGGTCTGGTAAATTTGGATCTGACCAAAAGTTGGTGGGCATGTGTAATTTAGGGGGGTTGTGTATTTAGTCCATTTGGATGGACCAAGGATGGGCCCTAGAAGCGTTAGCTTACGGAATCTTATCCTAAGCTTAAGCTTAGGAGAGCCTTGCCCATATATATATATATATATATATATATATATATATACTAGTCATTACCCGTGCCTGAAGGCACAGCGCACTACGCTCTGAGCACAACTAAATCTAATTATTCTTCTTTTGAACACCTAACAACTAACACCGCCCATAATTTAACAAATTTAACTCAAATTTTCTATGTGGCCCATTGGATCGATCAGCTTCAAATCAAGCCCAGCCGGATTTTATTTTTTTAGGTAAAACAACCCAGCCAATTGGACCTTGTTTAACCACCATTGAATACCAGAAGTGTCCCACTACTATAAATAGTCTAGTTTAATTGCATGCAAGCCACGTTTGCATCTGCTACCAAAACAAACCAAGTTAGCCCAGATTCCACAATCCGTGAAAAACAGCATATATATCTGTGAAGGGGCAAACTGGTAAGTTGTGGGCCCAAATTCCACACCGTTCAATCACTCAATTGCAATCATAGCCGTGTATTTAATCATATCTTTACTTGCAAGGAAGTTTTGAAAAGATAATGGCACGTTTCGTAATTTCACAGAAAACCAAGGACACTCCCATATCTTCTGGGAAAAGATAATGGCAGGTTTCGTAATTTCACAGAAAATCAATGGCACTCCCGTATCCTCTTGTCCTTAGTAAAAAGTTACTGCCCTTTGTTTTCAAATAATTACAAAATTACCAAGCTCTTGAATCCCTTCTCAGCCCTAGGATTTATGTACAAAAATATGTACATAAATCCAAGGGTCCAAAATGTCCAGGGATTCAAATACTGCTCTCCCTTATTATATAGATATATATATATATATATATATATATATTGCAGGGGCTTTTGAAAAATTACCAATTCAACTTTATTTAACATGTGGAGGCCTACCTTTGTGTGATTAAACTCACTGGTATCACATGAACCACTATAAAATTGCCCAACTCCGCTCCAAGTGGAGTGTCATCCATCACAGGGCTAGGTATAGTAGAAAAGAGAACTACATATATTTGACCCAATGTTTCATATTATAATATTTTTCTTTCTTGTTGAAGTGTTTGGACCAAAAGATAGGAAGGCATGTTATGAGTGAACTGCATCATACCAATTACCAAGGCCAGCCATTACAGTATCTAATAACAGGTTCAATGACTAATGGACTTGGAATAGCGCCTTTTGCTAGTCTCCTCATATTGATATTCTTTCCTAGCTAGATTCTTGACCGGTCACTTTCATCAGATGAGTTGACATTGACATTCGCTTTTTTTCTCCCTAAATGTGTGGCTTACGTGGACTTAGATTTGAGTCATTGATATACCAATCCCAATATGTTAAAATTGCAGTGATGGGGCAAATACCAAACAGGTGGAAAATAGGACAATATAAACACTAGATGGGCAAAAGTAAGTTGCGTGTCAAAATATACAGAAAGAATCACGTGTTTTGATGCCTCTTGTTCCTGTCAAAAGTGAAATGTGAGTGGGAAAGTGCTTTTTCACTGGAGTCACGAATAGGTTTGTCAAATGGGAGGTGCCACAGGAGAATTTGGTGGCACGGCACGGCCCGCGACGAGCCATATCTGGGGCTGACTGGGCCGTGTCGGGCATGCTCGTCATGTCTTTTTAATTTTTTTTTATTAATTTTTTTAGCTTAAAATTAAAAATTAGAACACAAGCACGGAGAATGACCAAGATATTTAAGTGGTTTAGTCAAATTCGACCTACTCCACTAAGAAGATAACCACTTGAATATTAACTTTTTGAAGGTTTGTAAATAGGATTACCTTCAAAACCTTAGAATCTTTTTAGAGAATAAAAATAAAAAAAATAAAAAACTTGTATATTTAAAAACTACAATGAATGAAAAGTAAAAAATCAAATGTGTAGTCCACTAATGTACTCTGCTTGATCATAATCTTCCATTGCTATCAACTCTTGCTTCCTCTTATCTGCCAAATACCAGTGTCGAAGGCAAACACAATACTCCACCGTTTTTCAGTTAGATTTGTTCTTTTATCATCCACCACACGTCCACCGTCACTAAAAGTCTGTTCTGATGCTACAGAAGACATTGGAATAGTCAATAGATTACGAGCCATGGCAGCCAACACCGGATAAATATTTTCTTATTGCTTCCACCAGGCTAAAATGTCAAAACTAGATGCATCATACACCTGTATTACACCGACGTCAAGATACAAGGATAACTCCATCACTGTATTACTTGAACTTGAGCTGGATGCCATGCCTATGGACATGGAAGAATAACACACATCCCACACAGCTTCACTTGTTTACTGGACTTTTGAAGGAGTCACACTAACCCCAGTTGTACCCATTTGCTCACAATAAAATTAGACAAGTGCTTGCAATTTTTCCCTTATATTTGAAAAAAATATTTAAATCTTTATAATTCATATTTTTATTTATTCCATCAATAGAAAAACCATACACCACTTAATTTTAACATATGATCAAATACAGAGCTAAAGAAAATGTCATTAGAGCCTCTTTTCAATATTTATTAAAATTTTCTTCCATGCTTCTAATAGTGTTATTAAGTAAAAAATGATCTCTAAATCTATTAAGTTGTAAAGTAATTTGAAAAGGCTTCATTAAAACTTCATTAGATGTGGGATAATATATCCTAGAAAAAAATAATGTTGAATTATAAAAGGATTCTAATAAATCTCTTATATGGGCACACAATTCCCAATGTTCGTCACTCATCAACAAATGTTGTGTACGAAAAGTACAAAATTCATTCAAAACTTTTTTCCGGTCAATTGCATTGTTTAACAAATCATACATAGAATTCCATCTATGTTCTACCCCTTTGGGTATTTTTATAGCTGATACGCCTTGCCTCGCATATATTTGGGCATACAATTGTCTTATTTGTACGAAGCAGAAAATAAATTTAGCAACGCCTTTGATAACATCTATGTAACTTACAATATGCTTTAAACCAACCTTCGCAATGAGATTTAAGATATGACATACACATTTGTTTTGAAAGATAGAGCTATCTAAAAGTTGCAAGTGGGATCTGCAATCTCATTAGTTCAATAGCCATTGTATTATTACTAGCATTATCTAAAGTTATAGATATAACTTTTTTCTTAATATTGTATT
Organism: Umbellularia californica; assembly: GCA_028538565.1. Classification (NCBI taxonomy): domain Eukaryota; kingdom Viridiplantae; phylum Streptophyta; class Magnoliopsida; order Laurales; family Lauraceae; genus Umbellularia; species Umbellularia californica. The sequence goes on from JAPQWN010000006.1 coordinate 26,926,274, forward strand.
TCATTTAGTTTTTTTCAAAATAAAGGTACTTATTCTAGTACCACTGTGTGTCCATTCAAGACAGCTAAAACTAATTAATCGTTTATTAATAATCCATTTTGCATCTATGTTATATGCAGTAATACAAAAAATAACTATCATCCCCTTTAAAAGTCCATATATCTGTAGTTATGGCTATTCTACCAGGAATTTCTGTAAGGTAATTTTTAGTATTTGTCTTCTCTTCCTGCCAAAGTCTAATAGCATCATTTATACCTGTATTTCTTGAAATACTGTGAAATTGTGGTTGACAGCATTTTTGGACCCATTCTTCAAAAAACTCATTTTCAACAAAAGAAAATGGTAATTTGGATAACACAATCATTTTAACAAAATCTTGTCTAGCACTTTGTGCATTAAAAGAAAAAAGACCCAAACTACTACTACTACCATCGGTAGTAGAAATTTGGGCATGTGAACCAGGCCCCCCTACCTCTGCTGCATCTGTCGGCTTATGTAAGGCTAAACATTTTTGCCTATGTCTTAAGAAATGACCAGTACCCCCTTTTGATTCAGCACCATAAATGTTATAACAAAATTTGTATTTTGCCTTTTGGACTTTCTTTCCATATACAACAGCTTCAAACCTATTAATTATATATATCCCAAACTTTTAAAGTTCTATTCTTCTTGGATGTTTTACGAGAACTACTAGGAAAGACGGGTGGTAAATCACCTACTTCATCTTCTAATTCAATAAAATCTTCTTCTCCCCCTAAATTAACGGAAGAAGATTTTGTGGGAAATCTTCTATAAAATCGTCCCGTCATATTTCAAAACTTAAAATTTAAAAATAATAATAGTAATACTAATAACCTTCCTTTTGTGATAATTAATATAAGAAATGGTAGAATATGAGATTTAATATAATATATAATAAACTTATAAATATGAAACCTCAAATTTAAATGATATAAATACCTCCAAGATCTCGAAGGCTCCTTTAATCTTGTCTCTTGATGGCTTGATCTTTGGTCCTCCAAAAACTTCTTACAGAGAGTAAAAGAGTCGAATGCTTTGAGAGAGAGCTAGAGAGTGTAAAGAGTGAGAGAATTGTATAAATTGGTGAGAAATGATAATGGGAGGGTTAGAGTATTTATAGACTATGTAAAATTGAAAAGGACACAAAATACCCCTTATATGACCGTTTTATGGCTGTGAGGGAGGCGGAGAGTTAAATAGACAATTTTCCAAACACTAGTCATTTTTTGCTGTTTGGTGGGCCGGGCGGGCCAATCGTTGGGCGGGCCGACCCATCCACAGTGCCGAAATGGGCCGTCCGTGCTACTTCCCTTGACAGGCCGTGCCGTGGGCCGTTGACTGGCATGTCAGGCTGGCCCATCCCATTTGACATCTCTAGTCACGAAGCTCTAACTTATAAGATTCCCCTACTTGAGAAATTATTTTCATAGAGTATTCTTCTAATAGAGTAGAATAACATTTAGGTTTATAGAATTAGAATTTTGAACTTTAATTTAATCTAGAGATGGTGATTTCTTTGCAAATCAGACTTTTAGAGTTCGATCCATTGCTAAACGTAAGAATCTTGAGACTCTAGCATTACAGAAGAAGTTGAATCTGACCTCACAAAAGTATAAGAAATAGAATACCGTCCAGTTTTGATTTTGGAACTTATATCATTGAAAATTATGCTCCCGCCTTTGAGGGGACAATGATTCGTCCGTTTAAGTTAAGAAGAAAAAAATAAAAAAATAAAAAAAAAAGGGCTTAAGACAGAATCCGTTTTAGCATATAAAACTTGATTAGAATGCATTTTTAGCATATAAAACATGGGATTTTTTAGACTTCTAGGAGCCAAACGTTAGGTTGTATATGGAGTTTGAAAGAAAAAAGGAGAAGAGAAAAATAAAAGATAGACTTAGACTTGATGGCTCTATAGAAAAATATAGAGCAAAATTAGTTGATAAGGGCTATAGATGAGAAAAGTGATAGAATTCATTGGCCAATTTGCCAATAATTAGAATAAGTTCTATTAAACCCTTAATAGTTGTTGCTGCAATTCATTGTCCAGTAATCCTTCAAATGGACATGAAACAAGCTTTTTGAATAAGGATCATCTAAAAGAATAAATATAATAGAACAGCCTGAAGGTTTATGTGATTAAAGGACAAAACATAAGTTCACAGATTTAATGGAGTTCTTAGATGAACTAATTAAAATAAGCCTCCAAACAAATAACACCAAAAGCTTGATGAAATGATTTTTTTTTTTGGAAAGACAAGCGAGTATATTTATAAGGGAAAGAATACAAGGAATAGAGCAAGCTGCCTTATAAAAAGGGACAACTGCTCAGACACCAAGAAATTAAGCCAACAAGGTGGGCCACCTCACAAAAGACACAACATAGAAAGAACTGAGCAATAGCCTGAAATAGGGTGAAGGATTGCAACTGGAACTCGAGCATCTTGGTTTTGGGGAATGCTAGACGCTTTCCTTGACCAATAATTGTTTTTTATCCCGTGAATAAGGCACTGAAGCATGCAGATCCAGAGGCAGGTTAGCCAGTCTCTTAGCTTGAATTCTTTCCCTCCAAGGATGAAGACTCGCTTAGTCAAAGCAGTGAGAGTAGCCTTGCAATCAAAATGAATGATAAGGCTTTCAATATGGTCTGAAGCTTGAAGAATAATTGCATAGGCTGCTTCCAGATCCTCAGCTCTTTCAACTAGTGTGATCTAAGGATGGAGAAGAAGATTTGGATGATTGAAGCCCACAGAAAATCTTGCTGGACTGAAAGGAATAAATCTACCACCTAGAAGCTCAGACTTTCTTCTCAGCAGGAACGTCCCCGAGTGCAGCAACATTAGTATTTACTCTGATGGAACGCGCTCCTGCCGAGGGTGCTACCGGGGTCGGCGGACGTGGGAGTCCGTCGGGTCCGGCCCTTTCGTGCCCGGGGGGCTGAAGCGTGCATCAACATTTCTTTGTGTGGGTATGCCAGATTTTCTATTTTACTTGGAATTGCAAGTGGTAATCCGGAGATCAACCTTCGCAAGTAAAAAGGAAATCAACTTCTTTCAAGTTTTCCATTGCACAAATATTTAAGAAAAGAGACATTTTCTTGGTTTGCCGTGAAAGGTGATTTTGTTTGGCATTTATAGCCGATTTTGGCGTTTATAGCCGATTTACAATTCTCATCAATAATGAAAGACAAGAGTTGTGATTTTGTCTCTTTTAGAAAAATACAAACTACAATGAAAAGCAAGAAAAGGAGGATCTAACTTCTCAGGAGATTGTGGGGGACTCGTTCAGATTGACGGTCGCAAGCCATGTGTGGGCTTCACCATCATCCATGCAGATGAGAATAGTGGATGCTCTTGATTCGCTTGGCTTGGCTATAACCTCAGATTTTTAGAGGACAAAGACCAAGAGAAGGTCCTATGTCCAATAAAAAGCTAAGTAGACGGGCTGAAAAGCCACGTCTAAGCCATTGGAGGCAGTGGGAGAAGGCAAGGACCTTGGGGGGGAGTGCCCCCCCAAGGGACTTTTTGTCACCTTGTAGTGGTGCTTGATGTAGAATTTCTGCAGAATTTTCTCTCTTTTTTCTTTCTCTGGATTTTCTGTGTTTGATCCGTCTGGATTCGATTCTCTTCTGGATACGAGCTCTGGATTCTTTTTGATCTCTTTCCGATCTGGATTTCAATGGAATGCTCTCCTATTTATAGGCTTTTGGTAGCCATTTAGGAGAACTTTTATGGGCTTTAATGGCTTTAATGAGAGGAGTTACAAGATTTATTTCTTGATTTTGTAACTCCTTTTTCCTTGAATATGATTGGCCGATGGAGATTAAGGGCTTTTAATCACCTTAATTACCATAATGGGAGGAGTTTCATGGCTTGAATGCCATGACTTAATTGATTTGTAACTCCTGGATGCTTGCTTCTGATTGGGTCGTCCAAAGAAATGAATTAATGACTGCAATAAAGCTAGTCAATTAACTGCATTAAATGGTCGCCGAACAGTTGAAGAGTCGCGGGCCGCGTCTTTTGGGATTCTTTTGGAGATGATCACCGATGGATCTACATGCTGATCGACATCGGATGACCGTGTAACTTCAGACATTGATAGCTAGCAGCGGGCCGGTGACATCTGTCTTATCGATTTCTCAATCAGTCGGACAGAAAGAGCACTTTTTAGGTCAACCGGTCGGCGATCTTGGAGCGATCAATGATGATTTTATGCTTTCGACGGCGGATCTGAGATGTCGTCGGATATGAGTCAATTTCAAGCACTAAAAATCACATTTTTAGGAAACCACAGGGGCCAAAGTGCGCGAAACGCGAAAAGAGACGGAAAAACGGGTCACCGGCGAAAAATCCGGTGACCTGGACTTCCATGGTCGCCGGCGACCCTGGGCCAGGGTCGCGGGCTGCGACCCTGGGGGTTTTTCTCCCCTTTTTGGTCCGTTTCGCGGTCTTTTTCGTCGCCGTTTTCTTCTGTATTTTTCCTGACATTTCTTCTCATTTATTGGCTTGATTTCCCTGTAGAAAACCTAATGAGAATCCTTGCATTTTTAGAGTGCAAAGTTTCCAATTTTCCGGGAAAGCCGAAGACTTTGTCGCGTAGAGCTGCTGATTTTCCGCCAGAAGCTGAAACTTGGTCAAACGATGTCGGAATGACCTGAAATTTGAGGTGAAGCCTCCTGAGCAATAAATAAGACCAACCATAGGCTTTTGTTTGAGTTTTGAAGCCGTTTGGGGACCCGTCGCAAGTAGACTTGATTTTGCCGCGAGGGAGATGCCGCGCGTTGATGTGCGGTCAAACGATGTCCGATCGACCTGAAATTTGACAGGGAACCTATTGGAGTCATTTTGAGATGATCCACAGGCTCTGTCTTGGAAACCATGGTCCCGGGGAGCTCCGCCGCCGGTAGGCTTGATTTTTTTTCGGAGCGTCGAAACTTGGTCAAACGTTATCGGAATGACCTGAAATTCGACGTGCAGCCTTTTGGAAGCATGTTGAAGCTACTCATGCACTTAGTTTGATGAGCGAAGGCTTCGGTGGTTCCCGCCGCCGGGAGACTTGATTTTGCTGCTCGAGCATTGATGGAGGGTCAAACGTTGTCGGTTTGACTTGAAATTTGGCATGGAGCCCTTTTGAGACATGCTGGAGTCATCCGTAGGCTCTGATCGAAGTTTTGACGTCTTCGATGATGTCGCCGCCGGGAGCCCCAATTTAGCTATCGGAGAAGCGAAGTTAGGCCAAATGATTCTGAAATGGCCCGAAACTCCTTGTGTACTCCTCTCTTGGCTGTCTTGAAGGATCTTGCAGTTTTTGTTTGATTCTGACAAGATTTGATTTTTTAGAGAAGTTGCATTGCCTATTTATGGCAGGTTGCGACTTCATGCAGCTTTCTTGATGTTGAAGAGGCAAAGTGACATTTTTGGTGTCAACATACTCTAATTAAAAAAATCAGAGAACTACCCTATAAGAAGTTTGTTTGTATACGGATGGCTTGTTAATATTTTGGACAAATTTAGAGCAAATAGAAGAGATAAGACATATTATAGTGTTTGATCATTAACTCATCCTATGAACACTCCTTTTTTATCCTAATAAATTAACTTGAAATGAAAGTCATAGTAAATCTCAACTTGAACGTGATATGCAATGAAGTGCCTATCCTGTCTCTAGCAAAAAAAAAAAGTGCCTATCTTGTTCTTGTGCACAAGTAAAAATATCAGTAACTTGTTGGGGAAAGTGGCACAGCGAGAAACACCTGCGATCGACGGACAATCACGGTGCATGAACACGATCAAACCATCAAACAGTCACACACAAGAACACAACAAGATTTACATGGTTCGGCAAGATTGCCTATGTCCAGGGAGAAGAGAACTCCCACTCTTTGTTCCTTTTAGAATCTAGGATTACAGATTACATCAATATATAATTCCTGCTTTTTTTTTCCCCCAAGAAAGTCTTTCTTAGACCCTAAAAATACATCGGTATAATTACAAAAACACCAGCTAAACCAATGGACCAATCTGGTTAACCAAGAACATAAGACAATAATCCAACAATATCCATTTGACTTGAATTCCTTCAAATGTCGAACCACCTTGAAGACAACCGACAATCTCATCATCTTCATGTACCTCATTGAAAGGTACGCCCCGCACCCACTATGATCGGGCACGACTCCTGCACCCCTAACCCAGGTGCACCGAAAATCTCATTATTGTCCGGTGCCATCAAGTCCAAATGAAACTTGATCTTTCCCGCAGTTGCTTCCTTCGACCTTAACACCCCCATCTTTTCCTCTGAAGTGCCATCCATTTGTTTGCATCGATACACAATCAACCTTCACTTCCACCCATCAAGATAAAAGAGACCTTCCTGAATCATGATCTCACTAGGGCCTTGTGAGTCCCTCCTTCTTTGTCTCCATCCTGGTGTTCTTTCCATGGATCCTGCAACTATCACTTTTCCAGCAATGGGTATTTGTCCTTCGTACCGTAAAATATTGGAACCTAAATGCCCTTCATTTGTCGAAAGATTTTTCTCCATTCATATCTTCCTGGATTACCGAAACACAATCAACCCTAGGTCTAGGTATTCTTGGAGGGAAAGTGAAATGGAAGAAAAGGAAGAAGAGAGAAATTAGAGGGAATGAAAATGAGAGGGGGAGAGATGAGATTGGTGTGGGATGGGATGGGTTTCATTATATAGGTTTTGGTTTGGCCAAAAGACTAAGATGCTCTCCTTTGGTTATGTAGGCTAAGGATAAGGATGAGGGTAGATAGGGAAATTGGGGACTCATGTATAAAATACCCTTACTTGGGTGGTTTGGCTAATGAAGGAACCTAATGGTGTTTAGGGTATTTGGGTTTCCATTTTGGAGGGAAATGGTTGGGGTTTGATGGACCCGAAAGAAATCTTCCGTCCTCTCCTTCCGCACCCCGGGGGCTGACCTGGGTCTCGGCGGAGGAGGGAAAATCTCGGGCATCAACATTTTTGTACGGGTATGCCAGATTTACTTTCTACTTGGAATTTGAAATAGTGATAATCCGGAGATTCACCTTCACAAGTGGAAAGGAAATCAATCATTTTTTCTAACTTTTCAAATTGCACAAATATTAAGAAAAGAGACAAGTTTTTAGAATGCCGTAAGAGGCGTTTTTGTTTGTTTGCCGTGAAAGGCGATTTTGCCGTGAAAGGCGTTTTTACAAAACTCATCAAATATGAAAGACAAGAATTGTGATTTCTTTTTGTCTCTTTAAGAAATACAAACTACAATAGAAAAGGAAGAAAAGGGATCTAACTTCTCAGGAGATTGTGGGGACACGTTGAGATCGACGGTCGCAAGTCATGTATGGGCTTCGCTATCGTCCTTCAAATGAGAACATGTGATGCTTTGATTCTTTGGCTTGGCTCCTAACCTCAGTTTTTTAAAGGACAAGGACCAAGAGAAGGTCCTATATCCAATGAAAAACCAAGTAAACGGGCTGAAAAGCCGCGTTTAGGCCATGTTGGAGAAGGAGGTGACCTTGGGGGGGTGGCCCCCCAAGGGACGTTGATCACCTTGTGGTGCTTCCGGGAGCAAAGTAGCAGGACTTCGTCTCTCTCTTGGATTTTCTGGTTTTTCAGAGCTTGCACTTGGGATCTCTTTTCATCATGCTTTCTTCTTGGAATGGACCTCCTTTTATAGGCCTTTGGTAGCCATGAGGTGTTTATTGGCATTGATGGCCATGATGAAAGAATTGATGAGGAGTTACAAATCGATTTTGTAACTCCTTTTTCAAGGCTTGTGAATGGCCGATGAAGGTAGTGGGCATTTAATCACCTTTATGCTTCATGATGATGGGAGTTTCATGGGTTTAATGCCATGATTGCTTGGATTTGTAACTCCCAAATGCTTGGTTCTGATTGGGCCGTCCAAAATAATGAGTTAATGACTGCTTTAATGGGTCAATTAACGACATTAAGTAGTTGCCAAGGCATGTGAAGAGTCGCGGGCCGTGCTGCGCCTTTTGAGATTCTTCTTGCGATCATCACGGGTGGATCCACGCATTATTTGATGTCGGAAATCGATGCAATTTTCAGACATTGATTGATGTTAGCGGGCCGGTGACGTCTGTCTTGTCGATTTCACGATCGGTCGGGCAGAAAGTGCACTTTCTTGGTCAGCCGGTTGGCGATCTTGAGGCGATCGGTGATGATTTCATGCTTTTGACGGCGGATCCGAGATGTCGACGAAGATCAGTGGTTTTGAAGCACCAAACATTGGATTTTCAGAAAATCACAGAGGCCAGAACACCCGAAACGCGAAAAGAATCGAAAACGGACACTTCGGCGCAAAATCCGGTGACCCGGATTTCCAGGGTCGCCGGGTGACCATGCACCCAGGGTCGCCGGCGACCCTGGGCCAGGGTCGCCGGTGACCTTGGGCCAAGGTCGCCGGCGACCATGGGGCTTCGGCCCGTTTGGTCGCTGAGCGTCGTTTTCGGCCATTTTTTCGTCTTTTTCGTTCCTTTTTTCTTCTGTATTTTTCTTGACATTTTTCCTCAATTATTGACTTGATTTTCTTGGAGAAATCTTGACGAGAACCCTCCCGAAATCAGAGCACAAAGTTTCCTATTTTTCGGGAAAGCCGAAGACTTTGTAGCCGATTTTCCGTCAAGCGTCGAAACTAGGTCAAACGATGTCGGAATGAACTGAAAATTGAGGTAAAGCTTCTTGAGCAGTGGATAGGACCAACCATGGGCTTATATTTGAGTTTTGAAGCCGTTTGGGGTCCCATCGATTCTTCACTTGATTTTGCTGCGGGGAAAATGCCGAGCTTTGATATGTGGTCAAACGATGTCCGATTGACCTAAAATTTGACGGGGAGCCTATTGGAGTCATTTTGAGACGTTCCATGGGCTCCATTTTGGATGTCATGGTCCCGAGTTGCTCCGCCGCTGGTAGGCTTGATTTTCTCTCGGAGCATCGAAACCTGGTCAAACGTTGTCGGAATGACCTGAAATTTGACGTGCAGCCTTTTGGAAGCATGTTGAAGCCACTCATGTATTTTGTTTGATGAGTGATGGCTTCGGTGGTTCCCGCCGCCGGGAGGCTTGATTTTGCTGCTCGAGCATTGATGGAGGGTCAAACGTTGTCGGTTTGACTTGAAATTTAGCATGGAGCCTTTTTGAGACATTCTTGAGTCATCCGTAGGCTTTGATCAAAGTTTTGGTGTCTTTGATGATGTTGCCGCCGGGAGCGCCTGTTTAGCTGTTGGAGCGGTGAAGTTGGGCCAAACGTTGTCGGAATGACCCGAAACCTCAGGTGTACCCCTCTTTTAGCTGTCTTGAAGGATCTCTCAGTTTCTGTCTGATTCTGACAAAATCTGATGCTTGAAGTAGCCTTGCCTATTTTTTAGCAGGATGCAGCTTCAGGAGGCTTCTTGATGTTGAGGAGACATATTGACTTTTTTGGTGTCAACATGGTTGAATGACGACAGTACCCATCCTTTAGTTAATAGGCTAATGGATAAAGGCTATGGGTAAATTGGTTGCTATAGGTTTTTCGCACCATTCTCTAAAGAGTTCGAATGCTGTTCCGTGCAATCCCACTATGCCACGTTTCACACACGTCGTTTCAGCTATGTCTCTCATCTTAAATGTTTCCCTGAAATGGATAAAAGGAAAGAAGAGGGGGCCTTTTACAAATAATTTCACGTCCCCCGAACCCGATTAAGAATAAACCGGATCCGGAGTGAATTTTAGGACTAATTAAAATTTTTGTCCTTTAGGCCCACGGATCGTAAGTCCGCTGTGAGGATATTACATTTCAGACCTCATACAAGTCTAGGAATATGGAATATCAGTCAATGAATAATCACTTCTCATTAAATTAAATGTTGCAAGAATGGATAATTAAAACTACTAAAGGAGTCAAAGTAATTTATTACATTGGCCAATCCCAATAAACACGGCCAATAAAATTAAATCAAGTCAATGAAAGAAAGGTCCAATGAGAAAAATAAATAAATGAATATATCTAATGAGTCCATGTGAATCTCTCTCGTGCCGAGAGTGATGACGTTACTCTATGTCATCGGCACGCCACTCGCGTTCCTCCTCGACTGGTTGGAGATCCTCTGGGATCTCCTCACCAGCCTGCTCCTCATAGTAGTAGTAACCACTTGAGGTGTCTGCACACCAAGGAATAGAGTCAACGACATGTTGAGCAATAGATAAGCATAGCATAATAAACATGACATGCATTAAATATAGAGTAATGACAAGTACACATCATATGAACACAAGGAAAGCGAGTTTAGGCATAAAGTAAGAATAATGATCGATAGAAATAATAATAGGAATCCTAACAACCATCTAACAATAACCACTATGATGCAATGCAAAACAAGAACAAGAGGGAGACTCCAAGGATGTCCAATGCCACCTCCCGGGGTACCAGTAACAATCCCAATCTGGACTACTGATACCAAAGTCCGGCTCTAGTAGGATCCTAGCTCCCGGTCCTGGGAATAGCAGCACGGTCTAATGCCCGCTCCCAGCTATTCAACGCCATGGACGCCATCCAAAGCCGACTGCCCATCCCGACAACTGAGTAACCGGTTCGTCAATAAACCCCAAACTGTAGATGGCCATGATATGCAAACAATAATAAAGTGGTTTTAACACAACGACAAACAAGACAAGCAAGTCTGGCTAGTTCAATGTACAAGATACGATCATATGGATTATCTCATTGAAGACAATACCAGACAACCAAACCACGTAATAATCCCTTTTATTGCTAGCCAGTCATGTTCATCAATACAAGACAAGGTTCCTACGGTACACTCTAAGTCAAGTCCAAGCCTAAATTCTATAAGAATTTATGTTTCATAATTAATTATGTATTTTATGTCAAGAGAGTGTACAAGGAATACAACGACGGATACAAGTCACAAGTCAAAGGAATATTACAATCCAATCCTAGGTAAATGGTGTCATCCCTGCACCTCACATGTTCTAACGTAGTACGTGTGGAAATGGATCAACGATGCTTCTAGGGAAATCCCTTGGTGCACAATTATATTAAGCATCTAATGAAACAATTTCATACGCATTCGGTTGAATCATGTGCAATACACGAATACCTAAACAACCCATCGAAACACACCAAGCCACGTGCTACGATTTTAACCTCATTAATGGTCAAATGAGTGTGGGTGTATGGTTTCCAACATCTAAGGCCCAAACCTAAGTTATTAGTCTCATTTACAATAAAACATAAGCTGAAACAATAATCTGAACATTTACATCACTTCCCGACCTCCGATCGTGATGAAACTAGAACCATTGGATTCTACATCTCGAGAGCTTTCCAACGGTATATTACATATATAATTCCAACGGACAGATTAAAAGTTATGCGTTTCCGAAGTTTGCCTATGCTGTCAAAAAAAGGCAGTCTTGTCCGATCGATCAATCTGAAATCAGCCACAGTTAAGCAACAGTGCCGATCGATCGGACTGCAGGTCCGATCGATCGGAACTGCAACCTGAACCCCAAAAATGGCCGAAAACTGGTTTTTCTTGCCCTTTTTCCTCCGGCCAATCCATGGCTAACCTGTATACAATGAGCCACCATGCTCCCCAATCATCACATTCATCATTTCCATCATCTTCAACAATTCAAACACAATTTATAACTACCAATTACAATCTTTTATTTGACCCAAAACCCTCAAAAACTCAATCTAGCATATAATCTCAATCAATAACAAACAGGCTTGGAATTAAGGTAATTCTAACAAGAAAACATAGCCAATCAAATAGAAATAAACATACATGCTTAAAAATACAATGCAGATCTACTTGCCTCAACCAAGAAGATGATAGAATTTGGGCAAAACTCGAGGAGAAGCCTTTCTACCCCAAAATCCACGATCTAACCCAATAAAACGAAATCTAGGAAGCCAAGAAGAAGATAGGAAGGACAAGAATTAAGATCAAACCTAAATCTAACCAAAGAGAATACGAATGAAAAGATGAAAGTATGAGAATGCTTGCCAAATTGATACTGGAAGCAAGAGGAGATCGAGAGAATGAGAACTAGCGGATCGGATCTTCGAGTTGATCTCTCTAGGCTAGAGATCTGGCTAGAGAAAGAAAGAAGAAGAATGGGGCTGCAGTTGCTTTCGTTCAGTTGCAGAGAATAATGAGAGAGATTAGGGTTAATCTCGTTTAAGAAGAAGATAGGGAGGAAAGACCAAAGTTGCCCTTTAAGTGGGTCCGGTGAAAGAATGGACCACTTGAAGGGTTTCCAGTTGTCGGATCACGATGAGTCAAGAGACGAAAATGATCAGCGCGACGAAACCTTTCCGACGAACCCATAAATCATGACGTTTGGAATATTTCAAAAAAAACACTCAATTTTCCCTAAATTGCACACTACCCCCCTGCTATTAACAAACGAACTAGGAATCGCACGAAACTTCTCAGATACTATTCTAATGCTAAAAGAAACTCGCTCATGATCTAAACCCACTTAAATATCTAAAATACAATTAATAAAATAATTATCAACAAAACGGGTCAATGGGCCTGTTGTTGGGCCCAACTGACCCAGTAAGTCGCGGACCTTACAAATACAATAAGTTTTTTGAAACAATAAACCCTACATGGAAATCACTCTCTCTCTCCTCACAATTCGTCTTCTCCAAGAGATAGGTCATTGGAGTGCCTCTTTTCCTCTATACTCTCAAGTTGATCCCTAGTCTTTGATTTTTTATAGCAATCTTTGTGAGGTTTTCGATTTTTCAAACCGATAATTCTTATCATCGCATTACCCACTTTCTAGCTCTTGTGGAAATGACAGTGCGGACGAATTTAGGGTCTATAGTGAGTTGATACAAGAGACAGCGAGGGAGATTTGATGGTATTCCTTGTATTGTGGAAACAGCTCAAATCATCAGATTTTGATCTTCACAAATGTTTGTTTGTCCTTTCTGAGCATCTTCCCTTTTGATTTTTCAAATAATGTTCATTGCTTGAACGGAGCCTCACAAGAATCTTTCATTGCCAGTCAAAAAAGATTAGAAATCAACAGATCCAACAATTGATAATCGTGACTTACAATGGACAGAGAGAAACACCTTGACATGAAGCTGGGATACTCAAACATTAGCCCATTTGCATGTGCAAATCTCCTAACAAGAGATTCTACCCATTTGGATATGGAAAGTTGGAGAAGTTTTTCATTCTTCTTCAAGTCTAATGCATAACAAGACCAACGCAAAGGCAAACTATAGACGATCTTTCATAGAACTTATCTGGGCATCAGTGAAATGTGTGTTAACTGTGAGAAGACTTTCCATTTTGTATTCCTTGATGAATGTTGGAAAAATGGATAGAGCAACCCATGTTTTTTGTTAAGTTTGAGCCAAAATAAAAGTTGGCCCCACTTAGCCTTTTAGGTGGGACTACATGGGAATGTAATTTACTCCATGAGTAGATTAAGAACATGTACTGGGTTGCTCTAATCCATTGAGGAGTGAATGAGAAATTGCCTCCTAACACCACTACTTGATCATGGTAATACATGGAAACACAAGAAAGTGGTAATCTCACATTCCACATTGCTTGGGAGCTAAAGATTCTTTAGATATAAATATATTTGCCTTCGTAGTAAAGGTTGAGCCCCAAGGGGCATCCCACTTTTTGTAGAGGTGGGAGGATCTAGACCAAGGTGGGCTCACTGGAACAGTCACTATAATGATCAAATGAAACCCCATGAAGAGTACTAGGGAAGGCTATTTAAACCCATCTCATCCATGACTTTTTTATCAAGGCTAGTGTTTTGACACTATGTTAATAAAATTTATTTTTCCAAATTGGGTGTCTGAAGTCCAGAAGGGTTTGTCAAAAGGGTGTGTCCGAAGTCCAAAAGGGTTTGTCGAAAGGGTGTGTCCAACCAAGAGGTGTGTCCAAAGAAGTATGTTTGTTCACCTAAACAGTCACTGTACTAATCAAATGCAACCCCATGAAGAGTACTAGAGCAGGCTATTTAAACCCATCTCGTCCATGCCTTTTTGTTACATTGCATTTGAGTCTAGAGAGAGAGTTTGTCGCGGTTTTGGTTAGCTAGTCACACAGTTTGTAATGCTGCTACTGTTTGAGTTCGATCATTGTATTATGAGAGACAAATACTACTAAAGCTCGTAAGCACTATTATGGGGGAAAATTTTGTCTTAAGGACATAGTGTCATACACTAGCCTTGATCACCTCACTTCTGCAAATTTCCAGATTACTCAGTATCAACAACTATTCTCTATTTTTATGCCTTCCTGCTGTAAGTGGATTTACTTTCCAGTTTATATTATCTATTGTTGTTGTATTGTTTTCTATAGTGCAAACATGTTTTCCTGAATATTGAACTAATTCTATATGTACTCTGAATAACAATGAAGAGGGAGTCTTAGAAGCAATTCAAAATCAATCATTACATCATTAACTCTTTGACAAATCATCTACCTGAACTACAAATAAAATAGGCCCAATGTGAGGCTCAAGAAATGTATAATGGTTTCATGTAAAAGTGGATCACTAAACTTGTGCATATTACAGGTGGATATTCAAGAATTGAGAGTTCTTCTTGCTTTGTGAACTCTTTCAAAACCCTCCAATAACTCGATCCTACTTCCCCTCTATTGGATCGTACAAGTAGATCAAGTTCTACATGAATAGAATTGTTGGTAGAGCCTCCACATGCTTTGTTATCAGAGCAAAAAATAAAGAAAATGTTATGTGCTTCTTGTCATGGTTAGTGGGCCAGTTCTAATAATTGGACTCATCCTAACCTTGACCATATAAGCAAAGATCCTGGCTTTAGTCCAACGCAGTCAGACCAACAATACTTCACAAAATCTAGACCCAACTAGTTAATTGTAAGAATTGGGCCTTGGCTTGGTTAGGGTTTGTGATTGACACTTATATGTGCGACACGGCTTGGTTAGGGCTTGTGATTGACACTTATATGTGCGACACTTAACCATAAGACTATGGTGTCGTCAAGCAGTGAAGGACTAAAGAGTCCGGATTATTGATCCCACGGAGAGATAATGGAAGAAGCAATGAATCCAATTAAAGGAGAGTTGAACTAAGATATAACTAATATAGAAATTGAAGTGAGCAATTAAAATTACTAAACTATGAGTGAAAAATGGAATTAAACTAATTGGAATGTGAAACAAAACTAAAATAACAACTAAACTACTATAACTAACAATCTAAAGTATGAAATTAACAAGATCTAACAAACTATACTAAACTAGTGGATGAATGATGGTGGAAATGGAAGATTTAAGGTGAAGATGTGGTGTGAAATGTGTAAGATTTTAAAACAAGTGTGTAAAATGTAGATATATAACAATTTAGAAGTGAAAATAACAAATCAAACAAAGATTTAAATTAACAACAATCAAAATAAGAGATTAGGCAATCCAAAATCCACTAAGTATGTAATCAATTGAAACAATGCATGTTCTAATTCAACTCCCAAATCTACATGCCCAATTAGCAATCTCTTGCCTAATTGGATTGGATGATATAGCAATGAAGATCAAAGTAAATAAAAACAAAGGCTAAGATCCTAAATCATAACCTCACTACCCTAACAATTAATTATCAAAATCAATCTACAAAATATCAAATATAAGGGCTCTAGAGTATGCTATGTGAGAGAATTTAATTCAACTACAAAGCATCAATTGAGATTATCCAAACATCAAGTGTAGAGATAGAGCATGAGAAATGAAAGAGATTGGCATAAGTAGATCTAAAATCTACTAATTAATCAAGCCACAAGTAGGGAATTTAAACTAAAACATGCATGGAATTGAACTAATCACATTACTTAGCTTCAAAGGGAGAGCCTAATTCAAGAGCTTTTGCCACTAGACATCAAGAAAGAGCTCCAAATCTTCATTAATGATCTTCAATTACACACTCTCTCTAGATTAGTTACAAAGAAGCTCCTAATTACAATCTAAAAGTAAAAACAAAATTGCAAACATACTAACTTTTCAAAAGAGATCTCCCCCATCTACAAAAACTTTCCAATTCATAGAAACATTGAAGACATTTGATTGGCTCATTTCTTTCACAATAATTGCTTCAGTTTTATTGGTTGTAACTTGAAGGCTTTTGATTGGTTCATTTGCTTTCACATGGATTGCAACAACTTTCCTTCCAAAAGCATATGTACCTTTTGCCTTTTATGGTCCTTCATTTTGGAGGCTTTTGATTGGCTCACATCCTTTCATATGGATTTGTGCAATGGCAAGCTTTTTGTGGCATGGCAAGCTTTGATTGGCTCATATCATTTCACATGGATTTTTTGCATGGCGAGCTTTGATTGGTGGAGAGGTGAGTTGATTGAATATTTGATAGGTAAAAAAATAATATACAATTGTTGGGATTTAAACCCATTTTATAGATAAAAAAATAATATGCAATTGTTGGGATTTAAACCCATAACTTATTTCATATCAACCCATGCTCTAACTAATACACCAACCACTTCTTTATGTTAGAAAATGACTTCTTTTATCATTAAATTCGTCTCCTCTTATTTTGGAATTCTTCAACACTTCATCAAGATTTCTTCAATAAGATTTCTTCATATAACTTGTTAATTAAAATCTCTTCTTGATGCATTGGGACATTAGTCGGAAGGTTGGGGCAGTCGTAGGGTCCACCTACATAAGAGAAATTACACAAAAATGCGTTATGAATAATCAGATTTATGCATGATAATCCGATAATTCATTAATGAGATAGAAGGATAAAATCTCCGTATAAAGCAAATAATATGCATATAAGATGGTGATAAAATTTGGACTAATGAGGGATAAGATATGTAATATTTAACACTCATCAGCTTATCCTGGTGAATGGCTAACCGGGGCCCATTTTCAGCTTTGGCACGTGTGGCTCATGTCTAGATCTCGTGACTCACTCTTTTGATATTTTGATGGAGACTCGAGTGTTTTTCTCGTAGCTCGCAAGATGAGATAGTGCATTTATTAAGAAAGGTGTGGCATGTGAATAATTGAAGATGGTCCCCACAAGCGAGATAAAGTAAGAAATCAGCAGTCTCACGCGTACTTCTCATTCTGGTGGTAAAAGGCTTTCTTTCAAACAACTTGTTTGTATTTATAAAAGACCCCCTCTCCTTTCCTTATATCTATTTCAGGAAAGCATTTAAGATGAGAGACACTGGTGACGTGACATGCAAGAAAGCATTTAAGATGAGAGACATCAGTGACGTGACGTGCAAGAAAGCATTTAAGATGAGAAACATAAGTGACGTGACGTGTGTGAAACGTGGCACAATGAGATTGCGCGGAACAACGTTCCCCTATTTCAACCGGACTGTTTCTAAGGGAAGATCCCTGCTACAACTAAGAGTTTCTAACAAACAAACTAATTATAGGGTGTTCAACTAGACCCCTAATAGTTGTTCTAGTCTTAAAAAAGGCCCTAATCCTATAAACAAGGCACTACAACAATTTACACTTTTACCGGCTTTTCTTCCCGGCATAATCATTAAATGCCGTGATAGTGTTTTCCCTGCGACATTTTTTTGTCGACAAAGGTTCAAATGTTCGTGGCGGATTATTATTTTGTGTCACCGGAAAAGACTATATTTCTTGCTGATGGCGCATTAATTTCGCCAGGGAAGTCTTTTCTTTCCAATATTTATTGTTCGGAGGAATAAAAAATAAGTGGATCCATCTTTTTCCATTTCTCGCGCCCGCTCTCGCTCTATATCCATTTTCAACGCCGCTTCTTTTTCTAAATCGTGTTTGAAGCTCTGCCTGCCCCCTTTCTCTAAATCGTGCATCTCTGTCTCTTCTCCATTCTCTCTCGCTCTTCCATCGAGCAAGGTATTAATCTCTCTCTCCCCTTTTTGATCATGTTATATATCTCTCTCCTCTTACAACTCTCTTTCTCTATTGCATTAGTGCTTGGGATTCATCTCGTTCTGGTGCGTTTGATTTCCTCCACCGACGTCGACGCGTTGCAGCTCGCCGCCGCTCAAGAAGATGGCCCCCTCAAGATCTGGCTCGTCTCTTTCGGTTCCGTCGGATGGCACTGCCAGCTGGTACTCTCTCTCTATCTTTTTATTCTCTCTGTGTGGGCTACTCATGCTATTCCATGTGTCTGCAGACTATCTAAGGCAATCCCGATTCTAGGGTATCTTCCCTCGTCTGGTGCGCTTCCTCCAAATCCAACACATCCGGTTGTCTATTTTCAACCCGCATTGACGGTTTGATTTCAGAGTGGGATCTTTTTTCCTTGAAGCAGAAGGTATATATTCAAATGCTATCCTGCTATTGGAAGATAATATATATATATATATATATATATATATATATATATATATGTTCATCATCATATCAATGCTTGGACCGTATCCAGCATGATCTTGATCAAGTGGCACTAAATCAATTTAGCCACCGGACCCATCCCCAAGCCAATGATTGGTGACCACTATATGACATGGAATTGTACCCTGATGAATTTGGTGGGTCCTATCAAGATCTCTTGAATTTACGAGGGAGATTAACATGATTAATATAGGTTCAAGCCAACTTATATAATCATATCATGCCAAGTCCAATGAAGCCCAAGTTAAATTTTCAGGCCTAACCGGCATAACCAATTTTGGTTGATTCAGGCACAAGTCAGTTTCTGACCCAGGCCATATAACCAATCTTAGTTGATTCAAGTCCAAGCCAATTTTTGGGCCTAAAACACATGACCAATCTTTGTTGACGATGGTTCCGGCTTGAGCCATATGAATTAATTATCCATGCCGATTTGTGGCCAATCCATGCCAATTTCCGGCCTGAGCCATATAAATTAATCCATGCCAATTTGTGGCCAATCCATTCCAATTTCTGGCCTAAGCCGTATGAATTAGTCCATACGTCAATTTTGATTGAGTAGAGCAGGGTCATTTTTGGCTTAAGTATGTGACCAATCTTGGTCTAAGCCAAAGCTAAATTCTAGCCTAGGCCTGATCTAGGATAAAAGTGACAATTTAGATGGGCATAAACCTAGCTATGCATTGGGCTCACTTATGTGTTGACATGTTTAAATCCATTTAGCCATTGGGCTTACTATCAAGTTAATAATTGGCCACCTATTTGTGTAAGTCACACCCCATGTCATATCCCATGACTAGTAATGGATCTCTATCCAATTAGTTTCCCATGACCATATTTATGTAAGGCCAAGCTGACTTGTGTGACCATGTCATGTTGGGTCCAATGCACACATCCAAGCCCAAGCCAATTTTTTGTGACCATCATGTCATGTTGGATCCAATGCAGATATTCAGGTCCAAGTCAATTTTTGAGACCATGTCATGTTGGGTCCAATACACACAGCCAATCCATGTCTGTCGGTCTAAGCAATATGACCAATCTTGATAGATTATGGGTGGATCATTACATATGGGCGTGGTAGTTTAGGTACATTACCCAAATTGTATGAATATGTGACCATCATATCAATCATATGATGGTGCAATAATCAAGTTGATATTGCTTCATGACCATCAATCATGTGATGGTGCCCATGTCTTATGCAAATGACCATCAATCATGTGATGGTCACGAGGAGTACTTGCTCCTTAGATGAAGGCAAAGGCCCATTTACTCATATGAAATGGGCAATCAACATGTATCCATGACCTCCTTATAGTTAGGAGAGGACAGGTGTCCATCCACTCCAAGCCAAGGGAGAAGAACGTGCAACCATCTCTACTCATTTCTTAAAGTAAGTAGAAAGGTGGGGAACAAAGTAGGGAGCAACTCCCTTATGGTTATCTAACCATAAGTAGTGGGAATGGCTACAAGAAGCCTATAAAAGCCACTACTTGTGCAAGGAAGGAGGAGGAAGAACTCTGCAGAATTTCATATAAAAATAAAACAGAGAGAGAACTATGCTGCTATTTTTTGCTGACACGCTGTCGGAATTATCGAGCGAATAGATCATTCCTGAAGAGAAGATTTGAAGCAGGTTAAGGACTAGGATCATGCCTCCATCAAGTGATGGAGCATAATTTCCTAGTTTTGAGCCAAATCCCTACATTTTTTTATTGTCTATTTGTATTTCATGTAGAGTGAGAAAATGGGAATTGCATGTGTAGAGCCTCTTTTTCTCTTAAACTTATTGTAAATTTCTTTTCATAAATACAAAAAAAAAAAAGAAAAAAAAGAAGAAGAATGAATTGATGTCTTTAACAGTGAATATTCATCTCAAGTCTTTCTTTTTTTTTCTTTTTTTTTTTTATTATTATTGTTTGTGTTTGTAGCTATACTGTACCATCATTCATTCAGGTAGGGACTGTCACCATCCAATACAAGAAAATTAGTGTGCACAGCATACTTAGTTTCTTATGGCATGGGTCTTGTTTGGCACTCACTTGTTTGAAACAATATGCTAGTTAAAGTTGGCTTGAGCCATACCTGATCTTTGGGAGTGTTCAAATATACAGTCAATTTCTAAAGACTATTTATAAACTGTTTATAGACTTTCAATTTCTAAAGAATGTTCTGCTTATGGACTCTTTACAGCACCAGAAAGTTAGCTAATTGGCTCATAAGTCAACAAAAGAACAAGTCCTGTGAATTGATACAAGCCATTTCACTCTTAAAAATCCATGCATGCAGACAAATATTTCACACATTCCAAAATATCATGGTGGAATAGTTTGTGGGATCTACTGATTTAAGGACTCATGAGTATATTATTAAATGTCAGTCTTTGTTTATGTTTAATCCAAATATCTTCCTACATCTAATAAGCTTGCTGGGTTCCACAAACCCAAATGAACTTTCATGGTAATTTCTGTGTGTACACCTGCATTTACCGTGCACTTGATTGTGCCCCTTAGATCGCAACCGATTTTACTACCTTCCTTCCTTCCTTTCTGCTTTGTTTCAGGGTTTGTTTTTGCGATAAGTAATTTTTTTATGGAGACTTGTAGAGAGGTTGTGGCTTTGCAATGCTTTTCTGTTTTTTTTTTTTTTCTTCTGTCTAATTCTTCATCTGATCTTCACTAGAAAATCATAGCCCAAAATGATTTTTGTCAGACACCTACATGTTTCTTGCCACACGAACCTTCTGATTTTTAAACAGAAAGTAGACATTATTTCAGAGCATTTTTTGAGACCATTGCTAATGGATGTAGTGGAATAAAGTAGAGGTCCTGTCATTCTTTGGCCTTTTGCAACCATTTGATTAGAAAAAGGATCTTTTCTCTTAAAAAATTGGATCAATTTAGTTTAAAGTGTTTATTATTGCTACAACAATGATGTCCTCACTCTTGCTTGAAGAGTTAAAGATACAAGACTGGGTCCTGTCATATTCTTTGGCCTTTTGCAACCATTCGATTAGAGAAAAGATCTTTTCTCTTAACAAATTGGATCAACTTAGTTTAGAATGTTTATTATTGCTACAACAATGATGTCCTCACTCTTGCTTGAAGAATTAAAGATAAAAACTGGTGTACATTTATAGAATATTTGATAATTTAAGAACCAGGAATTTGAAGTCCCAACCTAGGGTCCTGTTGTTTTGCATGATCATGTCCTTGGAACCTAGAGTTTACAAATGTAAGGTTTTCACAAAGGTGCCAATGATGTTGCTAAATATTTGTTTAGAATGCTCCATCCTTGAGAGTGAAAGCTTCAAAAACTCTCAAAGTTCTAAATTCCCCTTGAGGAATCTCTTATAGCATCTAATTCTAGGTTATTTGTTACCCATCACTTCATTTTATTTTTAAGAAACTTCCAGTTTCATTCCATTGGGAGAGGCATGGAAAGAACAATACTTATGACATCTCATGTCATGCCATGAACAAACTGTGTTATTAAATACTTCAGGTTTTTGTGTTTATTTGTAGTGGATTGGGTGGAATGAAATAGAGATGATTTCTGAGATCCCTAAACTGTCATGCTCCTTTCTCAATCACCTTTTTTGTTGTTTATTATCTTTTAATTAAATCATGGATCATGCCGTATTCTGATATATTCTTTTGATCTTTTGGTTACTAATAAAATCTGTAAATATTTGCTTTTATGCACTCCAACTGATCTTCAGGTTCCCCTTCCTTTTGTCAGTCTCATCTTTAAATCACATGTTTATGAAGAAATTAAACCCATTAAACTCATTTGATTGAGGAGTTCTACTTCAGATTTTACAGCTAGTTTTTTCTTTCCCCTGCTCAAAAAGAAGAAACAGATAATCATAAAGGGATTGAGTCTGTTGGGCAACAATAATCTGTGAGCTATACCATGCATTAATATTTCAAAATGATAATCTAGCCAGTTTATTAGTTCTGCCTGGTATCTGTTTGTTGCTTTTTATGATAAAAAGGTACAATTCACATTGTAATGGAGTTGAACTTGATTTACATCATGTGGTTAATTTTTGTTTGATCCAACTCATATCCAACTCATGTTACAAAATTTACAACGTGTGGACAATGGCCTAAATTCACTCCAGGCAAAGTGACATGCACAACTGGAATGATCATGTGGTAGTTATGTTTGATTATTTTCCACACTTTGATGAATCCAATGGTAAAACTCACCATCATTGGAGTTGAATTTTGGACAAATTTCTACACAAAAAGGGCCTTGTGAGTTGTGATAATACAAGTGGCTTGGATATAGTAAAGGTAGCCGGAAAATGTTTCCTTTATTCCATAAATAAGCAACATCTTTTTCCCCTGTTTTGGCAGCTAATCCCAAGTGTGGCCCACCTAATGGTCGGTTCATAATTTTTTTTTTTGTCACTTTCTCGTTAATATGGAAGGAGCATAGTTGTGAAAGCTTATTTTGGTAAACTTTCCCTTGTGTGGCTCACTTGGGAGGCATCCAATTCACCGAGGTAGGTTGTATGTGCAGGGGACATTAGAGGACCAGAGGGTGGCCTAAATGCCACTCTGATCAGATAATCCAACTCTCAATTTCAAAGCTTCAAAATTTAAGGGTTTTTTCTGTGCATTTATTTGTATAATTGAACATAGCATTGGTTAATGGTTGGACCAGTGTAGGATAGGGAATAATGCTAATTTATAGGCAATAGCTGAGTGCGAATGGCTTGGATTTCTCAAAGTTGGTTCCACTAAATAAAATTAAGAGGGTACAAAGAAAGGGCTTAAATAAAAACACCAGAAAAACTTTTTTTTTTTTTTTGGTAAAATGCAACTTTTATTGAAAGACAAACCAAAACAAAAACAACATTAAGAGTGGAGGTAAAACAAGCCTAATCCACTCTGCATAGAAGTTCAATATTCAAAATAATTGGGTAACCTCATTTAATATATGAAAAACTTTGTATTTTAACATTAAAAAATAAAGGATTTTTTTATTAGGAGTGATTTCTGAGATAGAATGGTTTTTCTTTGTTCACTGATACCATTCTCTGCAATATTAATTTTCCAAAGTAGATGCAATTTCTGCATTGGTTTTTGCTGAAAGCTGATTTGAACCCAAGATGCAGAAAAAAATTTTATGATGCTCTTACATAAGCTGCTGAAACACATTTTTGCACTGAAATGGTTGCACTACACCAAACTTTTGAAACTGAGACTTAGGGCATAAAGTCTTAAGCTTTCATTTTCCACGTACAATAAAACAACTTGAGAAATCAAATGCTTGTTGCAAGCAAACATGCGTATTAAAACTTACTGCATGGAAACACATTGGATTGAGTCTATTAAAACTGATTGTCATTAATTTTTTTTAATAGATGAGTATTGCCTGCATTCTTATGTGGTTGTTTTGGCGTCCTTTTTATGCTTTGTGTGATGATCTTTTTTTTTTTTTTTTTTTAAATTGGGTTTTTGTGGTTTGTAGAAACAAAGGTTGGTGACAAGGATATTCAGTTCATTTGGTGTAGATCAACCCAGGTCTCTCTCTGCTTGCTGTTCTCTCAAACTGCTCTCTTGACTTTTCTCTGCAAAATCTCAAGGTAAAACATCACAATCCTGATTTATTTTCTATTATATTGCTTTTGAAGGTTCTCAAATATATGAATAGATATGGGGATTAGGGCTAGATTTTGGAGATGTAAGGGATTTAAGGTTTTTTTAATTTGGAGTTTTTAGGGATTTTGCTCCATCACTGCCTCCAAGCCCTCACTACTGATTTGGCTAAAAAAGGGTGTGATTTATCCAGTGGTTGGATTCATAAATAAGTTAGGCCTTGGATTATAGTAGGTTAGAATAATATTGTGAATCCAATTTCCTAAGGCCTATTTGTTTCGAGGAATTTCTCTTGACAATTCCTTAAGTTGCCAATTTGTGACAGCAATATTACTTGTCATCTCTAGAATTTCTGAAATAAATTTTTGTTTATTTAGTGATATTTCAAAAATTCAACCTTCTGAATATCAGTTATAGCTTTTGGAATTCTCCAAATTATTTTCTTCCATATTGTTGGGTTGTCCTTGAGTGATGTAGGCCAGACCAATGGGCCCCGTTTGAAGGTTTATTCCAGAAGGCCCAAAGCCCATAAGTCCCAACAATAAAGAAAGTCTCCAAGATCGGCAGTTTCCTATTCTAATAGGTTTTCTAAAATTAGTTGATTTCTTAGAGTTAAGTAATTATTGTGATTAGGCATTTACTAAGTTTATAGATTCATAGATTTAGTTGTTTCTAAGATTATATAGCTTGATTACTAAAACTACATGGAGACTCAATTATATAAAGGATGTAATCCCTTCTCTTGGGATATACAGAACTTAATTCATAATCTTGAGTTCTATCAAACGTGTGTTTCTCTTTGTCTGTGGTGTGAGACCAAGACTCCCTATCTAAGCCGTTTGGCTTGAGGAATAGCCCGTTGCCTACCCTCCTTTTCCCCTGTACTGCTTCAATTGGTATCAAAACAGAGATCCGTCTCAGGTCGCCGATCTAATCACCAGTTTGAGCCGACCCACACTACCAACCCTAAGGCCACAACCGTCCCTCGAAACCCATTAGCAACCCACCAATACCCATCCTGTTTCACCCCACCTTCCCCTGCTTCAAATAGCCCCGTCCAAATCCCAAACGGAACCCCTCACAGCCCTACTTCAATTTTCCTAAAACCTTAAAACCCCAAATCATTCCCAAATATCCCTAATCTAAACCACAAATTCTCATCCCCAACTCGCACGACCCATCCAACCACGCTCCTTCCTCTCATCCCAACCACCACCCTGTTCCCTACTCCTGCCTATGCCTAACCCAAACGAAACCACCACACCCTTGCCTCCTCCCATTCGCCCAACCCAGAAAAAAAAAAAAGGGAATAGAGAAGAAACGAAAAAGAGAAAAGGAAGGAGCATACCTGGCCCTCCAGCCCGCGCTGCAGCACTTTCACCATCGACGTCTGTATCCCTGTCGCCAGCCAACGTCGTCCGCAAGTCACCTGTGCCCTTTCAACTTCCATCTCTTTTTCATCTTCAAACAGCAACGAAAGGGTTGGAATATCTCCTTTTCTCCTTCTGCGCGCTCCTGTCCCGAGGCACCACACAGCAGGTCACGTGGACCTTAGTTTTGATCCATCTTTTAGGCCTTAGTTCGGGTCGAGCCCAGCCAACATCACCTAGAAAAAAAAAAGCAGCAAGTCAGCATGTCTACCCCAATCCCGACTATTCGCACTGGAGCCATATTCAGAGGTAAATTCACCGACCGCCAGCGAGATAGCAACATCATGTAATTAATGGATAGAATGGACAGGGTTGAAGAAAGTCTTCGGAACACGCCTCCTCTGGGCAACCGGAACAATGGCAACCCAAGACCTTCCACCAACAAAGATAGCAGTAAGGCACCAGAGGGAAGCAAACAACAGGCAGATGCAGAGATTTCTGTCAATGGTGAACCGCAAGAAACTTATCAGCAATTTATGAAGCATATTATGGATGAAACTAACTATGAAGACCGTCATGGCCGATGAGATGAAATTACTAAGAGGGTACATGTTGATGTTCCTGATTTGTTTGGATGCATGGATGTGAAAGTCTTCACCAACTGGATTACAGCCCTTGAAGATTATTTTGAATGGTACAATATGGAAGAAGACAAACGTGTTTACTTTGTCAAGATGAAGATGAAGGGTGCAGCACGTGTTTGGTGGCAGAGTATTGGTGGTAGGAATGTTAATTATGGGAGACGTCCTATCAACACATGGGAGGAGATGAAACAGAAACTTGAGGATAAATATCTACCCGTTGACTATCTTGATTCCCTCTATGATCAACTAGTTGATTGTAGACAAGGGACCTCCATTGTAGATGATTTCACAGAAAGGTTTCATGATCTCATGGTGTGATGCAAAGTGCCTGTTGACACCAAAAATGTCACTTTGCCTCTTCAACATCAAGAAAGCTGCATGAAGTCGCAACCTACCATAAATAGGCAATGCAACTTCTCCAAAAAATCAAATCTTGTCAGAATCAAACAAAAACTGCAAGATCCTTCAAGATAGCCAAGAGAAGAGTACACATGAAGTTTCGGGCCATTTCAGAATCATTTGGCCTAACTTCGCTTCTCCGACAGCTAAAATGGCGCTCCCGGCGGCGACATCATCGGAGACGTCAAAACTTCGATCAGAGCCTACAGATGACTCCAGCATGTCTCAAAAGGGCTCCATGCCAAATTTCAAGTCAAACCGACAACGTTTGACCCTCCATCAATGCTAGAGCAGCAAAATCAAGCCTCCCGGCGGCGGGAACCACCGAAGCCTTCGCTCATCAAACCAAGTGCATGAGTGGCTTCAACATGCTTCCAAAAGGCTGCACGTCGAATTTCAGGTCATTCCGACAACGTTTGACCGGGTTTCGACGCTCCGAAAGAAAATCAAGCCTACCGGCGGCGGAGCTCCCCGGGACCATGGTTTCCAAGACAGAGCCTGTGGATCATCTCAAAATGACTCCAATAGGTTCCCTGTCAAATTTCAGGTCAATCGGACATCGTTTGACCGCACATCAAAGCTCGGCATTTTCCCCGCAGCAAAATCAAGTGAAGCATCGATGGGACCCCAAACGACTTCAAAACTCAAACAAAAGCCTATGGTTGGTCTTATTTATTGCTCAGGAGGCTTCACCTCAAATTTCAGGTCATTCCGACATCGTTTGACCAAGTTTCAGCTTCTGGCGGAAAATCAGCAGCTCTACACGACAAAGTCGTCGGCTTTCCCGGAAAATTGGAAACTTTACACTCTAAAAATGCAAGGATTCTCATCAGGTTTTCTACAGGGAAATCAAGCCAATAAATGAGAAGAAATGTCAGGAAAAATACAGAAGAAAACGGCGACGAAAAAGACCTCAAAACGACCGCAAAACGGGCTCCGAAGGGAAAAAATTCCCCCAAGGTCGCAGGCCCCTGCGACCATGGCCCATGGTCGCAGGCCCCTGCGACCACGGCCCATGGTCGCCGGCGACCATGGAAGTCCGGGTCACCGGATTTTCCGCCGGTGACCCGTTTTTCCGTCTTTTTTCGCGTTTCGCGCACTTTGGCCCCTGTGGTTTCCTGAAAATGTGATTTTTAGTGCTTGAAATTGACTCATATCCTCCGACATCCGTCAAAATCACGGGTCAACCTCCAAAAGCATAAAATCATCATTGATCGCTCCAAGATCGCCAACCGGTCAACCAAAAAAAGTGCTCTTTCTGTCCGACCGATCGAGAAATCGACAAGACAGATGTCACCGACCCGCTCTTAGCTATCAATGTCTGAAGTTACATGTTCATCCGATGTCGATCAGCATGAAGATCTATCGATGATCATCGCCAGAAGAATTCCAGAAGACACGGCACGGCCCGCGACTCTTCGACTGCTCGGCGACCAATTAATGTGGTTAATTAACTAGCTTTATTATAGTTATTAATTCATTTCTTTGGACGGCCCAATCAGAAGCAAGCATTTGGGAGTTACAAGTCAATTGATTCATGGCATTTAAACCATGAAACTCCTCCCATTATGGTAATTAAGGTGATTAAAAGCCCTTAATCTCCATCGGCC
This sequence comes from Umbellularia californica, assembly GCA_028538565.1. NCBI lineage: Eukaryota > Viridiplantae > Streptophyta > Magnoliopsida > Laurales > Lauraceae > Umbellularia > Umbellularia californica. The sequence goes on from JAPQWN010000006.1 coordinate 26,954,363, forward strand.
AATCAGATTCAAGGAAAAAGGAGTTACAAAATCAAGAAATAAATCTTGTAACTCCTCCCATTAAAGCCATTAAGGCTCATAAACCCTCCTAAATGGCTACCAAAAGCCTATAAATAGGAGAGCATTCCATTGAAATGGGGATCAGAAAATCGAGATCGATCGATCGGAAAGAATCCAGAGCTCGTATCCAGAGAAAGAAAAAAGAGAGAAAAAACTCTGCTGAAGTTCTGCACCGGCCACCACTACAAGGTGACAAAAGTCCCTTGGGGGGCACCCCCCCCAAGGTCCTTGCCTTCTCCTGCTGCCTCCAATGGCTTAGACGTGGCTTTTCAGCCCGTCTACTTAGCTTTTTATTGGACATAGGACCTTCTCTTGGTCTTTGTCCTCTAAAAATCTGAGGTTATAGTCAAGCCAAGCGAATCAAGAGCATCCTCTGTTCTCATCTGCATGGATGACGGCGAAGCCCACACATGGCTTGCGACCGTCAATCTGAACGAGTCTCCCACAATCTCCTGAAAAGTTAGATCTTCCTTTTCTTGCTTTTCATTGTAGTTTGTATTTTTCTAAAAGAGACAAAAATCACAACTCTTGTCTTTTTCATTATTGATGAGAATTGTAAATCGGCTATAAACGCCACAAAATCGGCTATAAATGCCAAACAAAATCTCCTTTCACGGCAAACCAAGAAAATGTCTCTTTTCTTAAATATATGCGCAATGGAAAACTTGAAAGAAGTTGATTTCCTTTTACTTGCGAAGGTTGATCTCCGGATTACCACTTGCAATTCCAAGTAAAATAGAAAATCTGGCACACCCACCCAAAAAAAAATGTTGATGCACGCTTCAGGCCCGCCAGGGCACGAAAGGGCCGGACCCGACGGACTCCCACGTTCCGCCGACCCCGGTAGCCGCCCCACGGCGCCTCGGAGCGCGTTCCATCAAGCTGGCACACCCGGTGGGACTTGTTCATTTGAGAACACGGTGCTTGGAAATGAAATATTTGCATATCATACGTTTTGCTCTATGCTTATACTTCTTTTCCGGATTCCTTGGCTACTTTCTAGCTGGTAGCCTATGTTGGATTTTGCATCCTAAAAAAATGAGATGGGATTTTTTGGAAATTTCTATTTCTTTGAGTTTGTTTCCATTCTTTCTCTTTTCAAAAAAAAAAATCAGTTTTCTTAGTTTGAATTCAAAATTGAGAAACTTTGATCCTATCCTATCGTTCTTTGGTGCTTGCAGAAATGTTGAGCCCGTTCGACTAAGGTTTGGGACCATCGTTTCTCTTCGATGAGTTCATTAGAGATTTCAAAAAAAAAAAAAAAATCCGTTTTCTTAGTTTGGATTCAAAATTGAGAAACTTTGATCCTATCCTATCGTTCTTTGGTGCTTACAGAAATGTTGAGCCCGTTCGACTAAGGTTTTGGACCATCGTTTCTCTTCGATGAGTTCATTAGAGATTTCAAAAAAAAAAGAATAAAAAAATAAAAAAAAAATCAGTTTTCTTAGTTTGGATTCAAAATTGAGAAACTTTGATCCTATCCTATCGTTCCTTGGTGCTTGCAGAAATGTTGAGCCCGTTCGACTAAGGTTTTGGGCCATCGTTTCTCTTCGATGAGTCTATTTGGGATTTTTTTATAAAGAAGGACATAGACCACTAAGGTTAAACCAATTGCGTTCTTTGATCACGATTGATTCAAGAAAAGCCTTGTCCAGAGTGTGGAGACAGCTTGACTGTTCTAGGCAAGGGTCCTCCAAACGGGTTCATTAAGTAATCCTACCCTTACCTGGGGGCAATTCTATCAATTAAGGTTTCATAAGACCGGGTTAGGAGGCCTATGTGTACTCTCTCGTCTTTAAATCTTAAAAAATTAAAATCAAAATAAAAAAAAAATAAAAAAAAAAGATTTTCAAAAAAAAATCTTAAAAAAAAAAAAACAAAAATTTTCAAAAATAAAATAAAATAAAATAAAAAAAAATAAAATTATATTTTAAAAAAAAAAATAAAAAAAAATAAAAATAATAAAATAAAAAAAAACATTTCAAAAAAAAAAATCTCCAAAAACTCGTCACTTTTGATTTCAGATCTGAGAAATTTTGGTTTCTTCTTTTCTGAGCACTGGCGCTCGCGGAAATCGCCGAGACCGTGTTCAGATCAGAATACCATTTGCTCTCCTTGATGGAACCAATCTTGACATTTCAAAAAAAAAACTCGTCACTTTTGGATTCAGATTCGAGAAATTGTGGTCTCTTCCCTTCTGAGTACTGGCGCTCGCGGAAATCGTTGAGCCCGTATTTGAATCGGAATGCCACCTGCTCTCTTTGACAAATCCATTTCTGACCTTTCAAAACAAAGAATCCCATCTCATGGATGCGATCTCCAACATTTGTGCATAGCAGTACTGGTACGCCCTTTCAGGGTCTACTGTATCTGTGACCGGCACATTTGTAACTCCTACCTTATATTCTTCTTATCTCGAGCAAGCTCCGCTTCTCGATAAGTCGAATTTAGGTATACAATTGCTTCTAGCAGTCATTGGAACGCTCATTTCGAGCCTACCAAGCTTGCTGTCAAAACAATTGTACAATCTATGGCTTTTTGCCTTCTTCATGTCGCTTGGGTCATATCCCTTGAGCGATTTGAAAAGACAACCATAGAAATTCCCATTTATGATCATTATATTCTTGTGATTACTAATGGATGTGGTCTTGTTTCAGAAATTTTGAAACTAACAATGGCAGCCTTAACCATTATTTTCGATGAGAACAAGCACCAACTCATGCTTCAACAGAAGCAAACCGAGCGCACATACAAGCGCCCTGCCAGCTGCCGAAGCGTCAACTCCCTCGGTAACTCTCTGAACTCCGGGTCGACCTCGACTCCCCGGACCATCGTCTTCGGGACACTGGGACCATTCCCACTTCCCGAAGAACAAGCTGCGCCTGCTAAAAAGCAGAAGATCGCCTCTCAACGTGTCACTCCCGTGACACCAAAGGCGAGCGCCCAAAAGCCTGAAGCCCGCGGCACCCTCGCGAAGCCTCGACCCACAAACAACCAGGTCTATCCCAAGACTTGGTCTCCAAGACCTTCCCCAAAACAAAGAAGGTCTCAAACTTCCACCAAGCCAGCATACCTGGCCCCACTCAAAGAGAACCAGTTCTACCCTCTTGCCTACATGAAAGAGGAGAGACCCATCTCCAACCTGACTCCCAAGTCAACCCAGCATGAGTCGGCTTGTTCCTACAGGCCCAAAATCAGATCATGCATCACCAGGCCTCTACAAGCACCTGCTAAGGCCTACACTCCTTCAGTTCGACCCTTCATCTCTACAGGGGCCGAACTCAAAAGGTTTAAAGCTTCGCTGCAACAGGCAAAGGACCGGGTCCGGATCCTGTCCTTGCCTAGCTACAAAGAAGACAGGCTCGGCTGCTGCGCCCGAGGGAGCACATCCTTCATCGTCAGAGCCCAGCCAGAGCTGACTGAAGCTCAAATCGCTCGTCGAGCACGCCGCCGTGCGTCATATCGACAAAAGAGACTAGAGAAGCAAAGGACCCAGCCTCCTACACTTCAAGTCTCCCACAAATGGGTCGAAAAAGAAAGACCCGACCAAGTTGCTGCCGTCCATATGGTTGGAAAAACCAGAAGACGCCAAAGGTCAGCATCAAAAATCCATTTCCGACGTCCGGTGACCCGTAGCATCACCAGGACACAAAGACATCCCGAAGAATCTCCTGCCCCTTCAAGCCAAGGACGGGAGAGTAATCCTTCATCAAGCTCTTCATCAAAAAGAATGAGCCCCAGCTCAGTCACCAGGACAATCTCTTCGTTCGAATCCCGAGGGATGAACGTCTTGGCTACAAGTTCTGAGCCTCCACCTCAGAATCCACCTCGAGATGATGCGCTCACACGCATCCAGCAGTTGGAACAAGGCCAGCAGAGGATTGAAACTCTGATGGAAAACCTTCTCCTTGTCGTCCAAAATCAGGTGAACAATGAGCCTCCTCCGAATCATAGCAATAACGAGGGAAATGGAGAAGAAAATGAGTCACGCGCCCTCACCAAAAGGGACGTAGACAGTATCCTCGCCAAAGCTAAAGAAGAGGATATACTCAAAGAGCATGGGATCAAGCCACCATATCCTTTATGGATGGACTCGGTCCCGTTCCCCACAAAATTCAAGCATCCTACTCTCCAAACATATACGGGGAAAGGATCAGCCAGACAGCACGTCATCCACTTCAAGATTTTGACGGGAGCTATCGCGGATCAAGATGCACTCAAGATCCGCCTCTTTGCAAGTACCCTAAAAGGTACGGCCTTCGATTAGTACTCCACTCTTCCGGAGAACTCCATTCAGAACTGGGCTATGCTGGAGACACGCTTCCTGACCCACTTCCAAGGTGAGGATCATCCTGTTACTATGGCTCAGCTCTGCAGCCTAAAACAGGGAGAGAATGAGTCAACTTATGACTTCATTCACAAGTGGAAAGTAATGGCATACAAATGTTCAGATGTATTGCCACAGGCGTCGCTAGTCGACATCTGCCGTAACAATATGAGAGCAAGAATACGCTCCATGATCATCGGCAACAAATCAAAAAACCTGGGAGAACTCCTGGAAGCTTCTATGGAAGCTGAAACGGTGATTAAAGACCTCAACAGTCAGAAGTCATCAAGAAAAGAGCCAACCGCCATTGCAACCTCTAAACCAAAGAAGAAAGAGGTCCTTAATGTACAAACCAAGTCAGCTCCTCAGCAACCAAAGAAAGCTGAAAATAGAGCTGCAGGTAAGAGACCTGAACTCTCTGATGCCTTCAAAGAGCGAGTAGAAAAGAAATATCCGTTCGATGAAGACGTTGAAGAAATCTTTGAGGCTCTCCTAGCAAATGGCAAACTCATTTTGCCAGAGCCCAAAAGACCTGGAGACGTTGGCAAAACCAATGATCCTCGGTACTGTCCATACCACCAGATGGTCTCGCATCCTCTCAATCAATGCTTTGTTGTGAGAGAGAAGATAAACGAGATGTGGAAAAACGGAGTCATCACCTTTGACAAAAACTATGGGACTGCCTCCGTCAACATGGTGTCATGTGGACAAACACCAAAATCACCGAAGAAGAAGATCACTACTTCCTTCAAGGTGATAAAAAGAATTCAAACGTCCGAAGTGTTGGTTCCTTACCCAACACCAGACGGACAACCCATATGGGTACATCCCGATCTCATGGAAGATGAAAACTGGGAGATCGTAAAAACAAAGCCGACAGCTCAACAGCGAAGGCAGGCTAGGAAACATCTCCTCAGGCTCAAACGGCAAGAGAAGACCCAGCCAAAACAAGAAGTCCATGAAAAGGCAGAGGCCTCCTCTACCACTTCACTCGGGGCAACAAAAACGTCCCTTCCAGAGACTTCAAAGGCGGTAAGAAACTTCACTCTCAGTGATTTCATGCCACCTCAATTCAAAAAAGAAGCCATGCAGGGGGCATTATACTCTTGCAACTCGGTAGTTGGATTCTCCATTGATGGATACGAGTCTAGCGACACTGACGATGGATTCGAGCCCAACTACACCGATGAGTGGGAGGAATCTCTTGAAACAGGAGAGTATCTCTCCGACGAAGAATGGGTTCCTGAAACTCACCTTATGCCAGTAATCTGGTATAACCCCTTGCAACCACAAGGATCCTGGTCTGATGATGAAGAAGACCAAGAGGCTGCACAAGAAGATGCTGTTAACCCAGCACCTGTCATTGCTCCAGTGGAAATCAACTATGTTGAGCCACACGGAGAAGACGAAGAAGAGGATCTGGCTCCCATGCCTGATCTTGAAGAATATGCAAGGATCTTGCAGCGTCTCGCTCTAGAACAAGAGCAAGATCGTGTTAACGAGCCTCCTCGCAACCCAGAGCCTGAAGTCCCTGAAGATAATCAGGTACATCCACCCTTAACTCCTGAAAATGGAGAACATTGCTGGATAGATGATCCTCTTACATCCGAGGATGAGTCTGACTCCGAGCAGGCAACATCTCCTATCAGAGCTTCCTGTAATGTAATATATCAGGACTATAGCTCTTCTGAAGCGTCGTCTGATGAGATTACCTACACTCCGACGACGCCTAGCAATGTATCCTCTGGAGCTACCTCGTCTCACGTGACTTTCACAGAGATGACACCCTCTCAGGTTTCTTCTCCTGAGACTGTGACTTCAGGATACACATTCTTCCCGACTCATCATCATGAAGAAAACCCAACTTGGGGTGATGGATGGGTCAACGAAGAAGAAAAGCTGCTGGATGCTGTTCAGGACTTGCTCCCGGAAAATGCTCCGTGCAACACAATCACTGAGGATGGCAACTCTGCTGCAGATACATCCCCAGTAGATGAAAAACGACAGCCTCTTGATGCTGAAGACAATTTTCCAAACGAAGATCCTTCTCAAGAAGCTCTCGAAGTTGGTAGAGGCACCCGTTCGGGCCGGGACTACCACAAAAATTACAACTAATCTTCCTTTACTTATGTAAATCCTTCGGGAAAAGATGTTGTAAGCGCCCCCAGTGGCAACAATGATGAACATGCAGGCCCTAAGGAGGCTTTCAAGTATGACTTGGTTGAGCACTTCAAACACATACCTGCACGTCTTCACATCCTGGATTTATTACGAATGTCTCCACGCACTCGTGATAATCTCATCTCAGAATTACAAAAACTGAATGAGGATGTCGACAAACATGCCCCGCAAGTCCTCCAAATTGAAATGGACTACAGGGTCAAAAACTCTGAAACTTCCTCAAAGGGAGAAAAGAAAACTGAGGGATCATGCATCCAATGCCTCTCGGTTCAAAAGGCAGCCAGTGCAACCATCGCCTTCACTAAGGAAGACCTCCTACTTGGCGAAGCAAGGCACAACCGACCCCTGTACTTCACAGGGTACATCAAAGAAATGCCGATACATAGAGTTCAGATCGACCCAGGTTCTGCACTCAACCTTATCTCCACTGCGGCTCTTGAAGAGTTGGGCATCCCACCCAGCAAGCTAAGCCACACATCTGTATCTATCTTTGGATATGATGGGAGCGCTCAAAGGCCTATCGGCAAAATTAGGTTCAAATTGCAAATCGGTGATCTTATCTCTGAGGTCACTGTGTATGCAATAAAAACCCCCTCATGCTACAACATCCTTCTCGGACGTCCTTGGATACACGAGAACGGTGTTGTCCCTTCAACTCTACATCAATGCATCAAGTTCGTCGGCGGCGACGGCATGGTACATCGTGTCTTTGCGGACAGAAAACCCTTCAAAGGTAAAGAAGTCCACTTCGCAGACTCCCAGATGTATGAAGGAGAAAAAGAAGAAGAGGAAATAGCACCCCCTGCTGAAAATCTCCAGAAAGATAAAGGCAAGGCTCCTCAAAAATCACCGGAAGAAAACAAACCCTCCGGCAAATTAGAAGAGAGTAGTCAATCTCCCTTCGTTATCTCCCTCAAGAATTCAAAACCTTTGGTCATCACGACTAAAGTGAAGAAGGCGAAACAAAAGCCTGGGGGCAAATTTGTTGTCTCTCTCGTGTCTATCATGCAAGACACAGACTCGGACTCAGAGCCAGAAGACGATGCATCGTCAAGCCAAGCTGACACTCAGCAAGTTCAGCATGCTCTCACTCCGATGGAGACACCTGCTGACGTAGAAGATCCTACGTCTGCTACCTTTGTTGTTCCGACAACATCACCAAAGCAAAGACCGATCTTCTTCCATAGATCGGATGCTTCTTCATCAAACTCCATGCTGGAACCTTTCCAAAATGAAGGTATGCCTCAGCTATCTCTATATAGTCCTGTGGCACAAGCAATTATGAAGAAAATGGGCTATGACGCTCAAAACCCAGTCAGTTTGGGAGAAAGACGCGGTATTCTCACGCCATTGGAGCCCGCCTTGACCAAAAGCCAGCTGGAAGATTGGAGACTATACGGTCATGTAGAAAAGTCTTCATATGGGTTAGGGTATGATCCCGACACTCCTCTGAGACAGTTGACACAAAGGCTTAAAAGTCGTTTTACCGACCAAGCCTTAACATCTAAAGTCCACGAAGACATCGATCTCCCTGGAAATCTCTTTAAAGAGTTACCTGACAAAGATCCAGGAAGCTCATCCAACTTGTACGATTTCTCTGATGATAAAGAGGAATCGTCCAATAATACAGACTTGTGCTATTCTGACCCAGAAGAACCCTCGTCTCCAAAAGAAATACCAGACTCAACAGGCGATTGGGACTATCTCATAGCAAGCCTTGAGGAGATCACCAATCAAGAAAATCCATGGAAAGGAACAGAGCCTTGGTCTGGTAATGCAGTTGAAACTCCAGAAGGTTTCATTGAGTTGGAAGCCTTCGAAAATATTGTGGAGGAACCACCTTCGAACCTTCCGACAGAAGATTCTGTTGAAAAGATAAACTTGGGAACACCTGATAACCCACGTCCTGTATTCATAAGCAAGAATATAAAGGATGATGAGTTACCCGAGTATATCGCTTTTCTTCGTGAGTTCGTTGATTGCTTTGCATGGTCCTATGCTGAAATGCCTGGTTTAGACCCCAAAGTAGCAGTCCACAAACTCAATCTTCAGGAAGAAGTCAAGCCTGTCAAACAAGGCCAAAGAAGATTCCGTCCAGATGTGATGGATAAAATTGAACAAGAAGTTCAAAAGCTCAAAAGTGTCGGCTTCATCCGTGAGGAACAACATCCAGAATGGTTGGCCAACATTGTCCCCGTGATAAAGAAAAATGGGCAGATCAGGGTCTGTATTGACTATAGAGACTTGAATGGCGCTTGCCCTAAAGATGAATTCCCGCTCCCCATACCGGAGGTGATGATTGACAATACCTGCGGATTCGAGCGAATGACATTCATGGATGGCTTCTCTGGTTACAATCAGATAAAGATGCATCCCGAGGATGAAAAACACACTTCATTTCGGACTCCATTTGGCGTGTATTGCTACACTGTCATGCCATTTGGTCTGAAAAATGCTGGTGCCACATATCAGAGGGCTATGATGAAAATATTCCAAGATATGCAGCACAAGACGGTCGAATGTTACGTTGATGACCTCGCCGTCAAAAGCAGAAGAAAAGAAGACCATCTCAAAGATCTTCGGGAAGTCTTCCTCCGACTTCGCAAACACAAACTGCGGATGAATCCTCTAAAATGCTTCTTCGGCGTCTCGTCGGGTAAGTTTCTCGGATTCCTTGTTCGGAAAACTGGAATAGAACTTGACCCCATAAAAGTCAAGGCTATTCTAGAAATGCCCTCTCCAAGAACCTTGAGAGAACTAAAAGGGCTCCAAGGGAGATTGGCCTACATCAGACGGTTCATCTCCAATCTTTCGGGGAAATGCCGTCCATTCTCTCGATTGATGAAAAAGGGTGTAGACTTTGTCTGGGATGCGACTGTAAAGCCGCATTTCAAGATATCAAGTCATACCTGACCAAACCTCCAGTGTCAGCTGCCCCTGCCACTGGAAAACCATTTATCTTGTATACAAGAGCCCTTGATCACTCTCTGGGTGCTCTGCTTGTACAAGAAAATGATGAAAGAAAAGAAGCTGCTCTATACTACCTCAGCCGCATGCTAGTAGGTGCAGAGCATCGCTACTCTCCAGTCGAAAAGGAATGTCTTGCAGTGATGTTCGCCGTACAAAAGCTACGTCACTACTTGCTTTCCAACACAGTCTACCTCGTCTTAAGGATCAACCTCTTGAAGGTCCTTGTCACAAAGGCAGGTTCTCTCAATGCCCGACTGGCAAAATGGTCCATCCTTCTATCACAATTTGATATTAGGTATGTGCCACAAAAAGCAATCAAAGGCCAAGCTCTAGCAGATTTCCTCGCAGAGCATCCATTGCCTAAAGATTCTCCACTCAGAGATGATCTCCCAGACGAACCTGTCTACAACGTGGAGACTTCCTCACCAAATGCCTCCTGGGACATGTACTTTGACGGTGCAACCAGGACAAATGAAAAAAGAAAGCTGATCTCAGGAGTTGGCATCCTCTTTGTTAGCCCTGACAAATACATGATTCCACACGCTTTCTCACTACTGGAACCATGCACAAACAATGCAGCTGAATACCAAGCTCTGATCCTAGGATTGGAACTCGCCATCGAATCCGGTATCACTATGCTGGAAGTCTTTGGAGACTCTCAACTGATCGTCAACCAGATGAATCAGAAATATGAAGTCAGGAAGCCCGATCTGCTGCCTTATTACAACAAGGCACAATCGCTTCTGCAAAAGTTTGACATCTGCAACATCACCCACATTCGTAGAGGTGAAAACATCCATGCAGATGCCCTGGCTGGACTTGCTGCATCTATGGCAATTCAAGAAGGGGAAAACATGCAAATTACAGTGTGCGAGAGAAGGATCCTCCCTCCTCTTAACACACACCAAGCAGTTGCTGAATGCCACCGAGTGGTTGGAAGTCGGATCTCTATCCTTCAACCTTCAATCGGCGACTGGAGGGATCCGTTCATTGATTACACTATGTTCGGAATCCTACCTGAAGATCCAAAAGAACGGGTAAGCATTCAAAGGCGAGCCCCAAACTTTCATTTGGATATCCCTTCAAAGATCCTTTACAGGAAATCCTTCAATGGAGTACTCCTACGCTGCTTGTCACAACAAGAAGCTGAAGAAACACTCAAAGAAGTTCATGCTGGTCTTTGTGGAGCCCATCAGGCAGGTCCTAAGCTCTATGATCAGATAAAAAGGTTAGGTTACTATTGGCCTACCATGGTTGCTGATGCAATGCAATTTGCCAAACGCTGCTAGCTATGCCAAGTTCACGGAGATTACATTCACATGCCTCCGGAATGGCTGCATCCTACAGCAATCTCGTGGCCTTTCGAAGCCTGGGGCGTGGACATCATAGGTCCTATCTCTCCCCCTTCAAGCAAAGGTCATCGCTTCATCTTCGCCGCTACGAATTATTTCTCCAAGTGGTCAGAAGCATTTGCGTTCAACGAAATGAAGACCTCATCAGTTCTTCAATTCCTACACACCAACATCATTTGTCGTTTCGGCATACCCAAGAGATTCGTCCATGATAGCGGACCACAATTCCGGGATCATCGATTCTACAGGTTCTGCGACAAATACAAAATCCAAAGCTGTCCTTCGACTCCATACAATCCGACAGCAAACGGATTAGCAGAAGCCTTCAACAAGACACTCTGCAAAATCCTCAAGAAAATGGTCTCTAGTCACAAAAGAGACTGGAGCGATAAACTGTTTGAAGCTTTGTGGGCCTATCGAACCACCGTTCGAGGACCAACCCATAGCACACCATTCTCCTTGGTCTATGGATGCGAAGCTGTCGTGCCCCTAGAGGTACAAATTCCTTCTCTGAGGGTATCTCTACAAAATGACATGACTCAAGAAAGCAATGTCAAATTGCGACTCCATGAGTTGGACAATCTCGACGAGAGACGGCTCGAAGCTCGACAAAGCATTGAACTTTCCCAAGCACGCATGGCAGGATCTTTTGACAAAAAGGTCAGGCAACGCGCCTACAAAAAGGGTGACTTGGTTCTTGCGGTAAAAAGACCAATGGTCTTCGCACACAAATCCAAAGGCAAATTTGAACCAAAATGGGAGGGACCCTACGTCATCGACAAAGTCTTCTCCAACGGCGCATATGCCCTCCTAAACATGGAAGGCGACAGATGTATGCTGCCTATCAACGGCAAGTTCTTGAAGCGGTACTACCCTTGAAGACTTACCCAACTGGGTAAGAGCAATGCCTGTATGGCCAAAACCTGTTCTCAGGTACTCGCTCGTCAAACCCACTCTCTTTAGAATTTTCATATCAAATGTCAAAATTTCTAGAGATTCAAAAACAATGCTTACTTTCATCGTTTCATTGTTCAAAAACAAAAAAAAAAAAAAAAAAAAAAATCCAAGTTTAGGAGCCTCTCCCTGACTTGACCAAAACTTTCGATCCTTGAACCAAAATTCATGGTTTGAAACAAAAATCCGGATTCAGGGATTTCCACCCTAGTCCACCTTACCTTTTACCGTCAAATGGTTCTAGGTCAAAATTTACGACCCTCGTTTCTTTAAACAAAAAAAAAATGGTTTTTCAAAAATCGTGGGGAAACGACATCAAAGTCAGTACCCGCAAAACAAAAATTTTGAAAAAAAGCAAGGATGCGACATTCCATCGATACTTGCACCCAAAATCGCAGGGAAGCGACATTTCGTCGATACTTGCAAAATCGAAAAACCGTGGAGAAGCAACAAACCAGTTGATATCCACAACCCAATTTCAAAAATCGTGGAGACACAACATTTCAGTTGATATCCACAACCCAAATTTCAAAGGTTCGAGAAAACCTAAAATCGTGGAGAAGCAACAAACCAGTTGATATCCACAACCCAATTTCCAAAAATCGTGGAGATGCAACATACCAGTTGCTATCCACAACCCAAAATTACAAATGGTTTGAGAAAACCTCAAATTTCAAAAATCGCGGAGAAACGACATCAAGTCAGTACCCGCAAAACCAAAAGTCTTGGGAAAAGCAGGGAAGCGACGCTTAGTCGATATTTGCACCCCAATTCGCGAGGAAGCGACATTCCATCGATACTTGCAAAACCTAACCCGCGAGGAAGTGAAATTCCATCAATACTCGTAAAACCGAATGAGCAAGGAAGCGACATTCCATCGATACTTGCAAGACCATTCAGCGGGGAGGCGACATTTAGTCGATACCTGCATTTTGAAAACCAAAACTCGGCTATAAATGCCAAAATCCGGCTATAAATGCCAAAACAAAAATTTCCGGCTATAAACGCCAAAATCGGCTTTCATGCCAATAAAACAAAACTTGGTTTTAAAAAAACTCGGCTACAAATGCCACACAAAAAAAAAAAACCTGACTCTCATGTCAAAACCGGCTATAAATGCCACAAATTGGCTATCAATGCCACCAAACCGGCTATAAATGCCACCAATTGGCTATCAATGCCACCAAACTGGCTGTAAATGCCACAAAAATCCGGCTTTCATGCCAAATTCGTTTCCCCTACCAAAACAACCATTTGACAAAAGATTTTCACAAAATGACAAAGCTTTTGATCAAATCCCATTTAGCAATTGCTTTCATCACAAAAAGATTTGAGTGAGCGTAGGGAACACAAAAAAAAAAAAAAAAAAGGGTACCAAAAAAATACATGTGGTACCAAAGCAAAAAAAAATAGAAAGTGTTCACAAGCACTACAAAAAAAAAAGGTAACAAAAAATTACATGTGGTACCAAAGCAAAAAAAAATAGAAAGTGTTCACAAGCACTACAAAAAAAAAAAGAAAAGTACCAAAAAAAAATACATGTGGTACCAAAAAAAAAAAAAAAAGAAAGTGTTCACAAGCACTACAAAAAAAGAGTACCAAAAATATACATGTGGTACCAAAAAAAAAAGAAGAATAGTTTCTGCTACAAAAAATCAGGAGCTTAGCCAAAAATGGTCTCCAGCCAAAGCTTCAGCTCCTCAAGCAAACTTTTGGCATCAGCCGTCAGAGTTTCCAAGGCACGCTTCTTCAGGAACTTGCCATGAGATACTGGCGAATGCCGTAACCCTTCTTTTACACCGGGAAGCTCTTCCCCAACAGTTTGCCATCGTTCGTTTTCTAGAGTCCTCCTCTCGAGAACTTGACCGGCATCTGCAACCCTGCGAATCAGAGTACTCTCCCTGTCACGAGCCTCTGTTATAGCAGCCCACTTCGCATCGACTTGTGCCTTCAAATGCTCAAGACGTTTCCTGGCCTCCTCAACTTCCCTATCAAGGACGTAAGGTCATGCCTCAATCCGATGATGGCTAGCTCTTCCTTGTTCTTCTCCCGAACTAGCTGCTTCTTGCTTTGTGTAGCCTCATTCAGGTCAGACTTAGCCTTATCAGCAGGGTCCAAGAACATCTCCTTGAAGAATTGGTCGTCAGGGAAACCCATGGTCTCAAACCACTTGTCACCCAGTGCAATGATCCTATCAACGATCGCCCTGGCACCTGTGACATCCAGACCAACCTCTTCGGTGTCGGTCAGAATCTCCTGTACATGTGGGATCATGCCAAATCCTGCCTCCAAGTGTCCAGAAAGGAGAGTCTTGACCCAAGAACTCAAAACCCGAGCCAGCACCTTCTTCGCAAATTGAAGAGACGAACTGGATGAAGATTCACCCTTCTCCGCTGATCGGCTGCTCATGTCATGTCCCATTGGAAGAGTAACAAAAGAACTCTTTTCATTTGGAGCCACTGGAGAGGGAATCTCAACACGAGGCATCTCCTCAATCATGTCAGAACTGGTCTCTACCTCCGGATCGACCTCTGGCATCCCTTGCTCTGGTTCTGAAGAAAGCGATGGACTCTCTTCTGTCACTTCAAAACCTGCAAATGAAACACAAAAAGGTATGAATATGATCCTGTTCAAAAAAAAAAAAAAATCATCAGGGTCATCACTACAAAGTACCTTCTTCGACGACTGGCGGAACACTCTCTTCCTCCATGAACTCATCAGAAACATCATCAACATTTGCGACCATTGATGGTTCAAAGTCATTGGAATCCTGTGGCAAGTCAGCTGACAAGAAAAATGTTAGCAAATCAAGTCGCAGGCAAAAAAAAAAAAAGAGAAAGCGAAAGAAGTTATACCAATTGGAGATTCTGGAATCTTTCCAGAGTCCCTCGGTTCTTCTTCAGATGCCATAACCGGCTCCATCACCGCCTCATCGGTCGAAACCTCAGGCATCGGCAAGTCTTCATCCTCTGCTAAAAAAAAAGCAGCAGCAGGGTGAGAAAACAAATCAGAACATGGAAAGCCCCATGAAAGAAGCAGAAAAAGGAAAAGGAGGAATCATACCTTCACCGATGGTCTCTTCTTCCCGAATCCTCTTCTCCGGAGGTTCGTCAGCTTCCCCTGGCACCTCCTCATTGACAGTGAGAGGGACTTCCACATTAGGAGAGTCTTCGTCCCGCCCCGTGTGACGCTGACTCCTCCTCCTCTTCCTACCTCTACGGGTTCGCTTCCTAGAATAACCCGCCCCACTATCAGAGTCAGGTTTCTCACTTGACTCCTCACTGGATGGTCTGCTCTTGCCAGTAGACTCCACGGAAGCTCGTCTCTGTGCCGCTTGCATCCAAGCGTCGAGTTCAGCTTCCTCCTGTTCTAGCTGCTCCAAAGCCTCATCAGGTACTTCCCGAACAGCTTCAGAACCAATGACGCCCTGGTCACCGAGAAAGCCTATCTTGTGCTTCTTTCCAGAAAGGAAGGCCCAAACTTCCTCTCGCCGGACGCCATCCGACTTTCCAGTACCTTTCCCTGAAGACAGCTTTACATCAAGCTCCTTCTTGGAAAGCCCCCGATATGCCAAAAAGCTCTCCGCGAACCACTTTGTGAAGCCGGCAGTTCGGAAAGTCGACAGCTCAGGATAAGAGATCGTGGCAGTAGTGTCTTCAGCACTATAAAAAGCCCATGCATTTCTGCCATCCTGCAAACCCCCAAAACGCTTCACCATACTCGAAGGCGCTCCAACAACGCCTTGAGAGAAGCCCAACTGAAGCGCAAAGCGAGAAGGTACATACGGCTGGATGTCGACGAAAAGATGTCTGCGGTACACCATCATGCCGACTCGTATGCTGAAAAGCCACTCCTTCTCTGCATTGGTCAAAGGGTAATGCCTTCCCGACCCTGCTCTGGTAGAGTCTCGGGAGGCACCAAAATCAAAAGCCTTCTTCCGCAACTCCGGAGAAAGCTTCACTGAAGACTGCCCCATCTCGACGTCCCTGAACCGTCGGATCCTCATGCGGGCAAACAAAAGTGATTCAGACACGGCTTTTCCCTTAGCCAATCGAATCATCAGAGGATCATCATCCTGTGCAGCACCCAGCTGGTGGAAGCTAGGACAGTGGTATACAAACCACGAATAAAAGATATGGGCTGAAAATACCCTATTCATAGGGAGCCCAAGCCGAACCAAGAAAGCAGCAGCCTGCAGTTCGGTACACAGGTAGGAGTAAAGAGCGGGCACCAAAGCAAGCCGCTCTCCAAACGCCATCTGACAAGGCGGAAAAATACAATGCGGCCTGATGTGCGTCCCATCTCCACCAGCAAAAATAGCCTCACCTAGCCAAAAAGTGAGGTAAACAGCAAGATCTCTCCGCAGTGTAATGTCAGAACAAATGGCATCTGTGCTCGCGAAGAAACCCTTCAACTCTTCCTGCATGGCCGAAGTCTTCTTCCTGTCTTCCCGGGTCATGCTATCAGAAGGTTCTCCACCGTCGAAGAAGTTAGGGAACGAAGAGCCACAACTCTTCCAACTGCTGGATCTTACTTTCGAGCCCTCCTTCAAAAAATCATAGAAGGCGACGAGCTGAAAGTATAGGAGCCTGAACTCCTCTGACTGCTCCTCAAGGACGCTGTCAATCGGCATGAACTCCTCGTAGAGTTTGCCAAGGATGGGCAATCCAGTAATAGCACTCAACTCTTTCAGAGAAAAACCAATCTCACCGTTCGTGACAATGAAGGTATTGGTCTGAGGGAGGAAAGACTCCAACATAGCCATGAAGGCATCATCGGAAAAAGTCACGGTCTCCCTAAAAGCGCGGACCGTGTCAAAAATCCCGGCTTCCTTCAAAACGGCACCCCCAATCAGCAAGGTGTGGTCAGTCCATGACTTCCAATCGGAGTCAGCATTGAAACGGCCACGAAGTCAAAAAGGCTTCACCCAAGTACTGCCGTCACCGCTGAAAACGCCAAGGCCCACCGGTCTCAAATCGACCGACGGATAATCAGAGCCCTGGTAGCCGCTGGCTGGTATCAACATGTCCATACGGACAGGTGGCTTCTCCGCATATCCGGAGGGTCCACCAACAAAAACCCCGGTCTTGATCACACTGGTCCTCTTCACCCAGCTCGGAGGATCTTCCCTCTTAGGGCACGTGGGAGAAAGGCTCAGGATCGAGATGGTCCGATCAAAAGACGACCGGGTAGAAATAGTTCTCTCCTCACCATTTGCTGTGTAAGAGAACTGAAAACATCTCCTTTGGTATGTCAAGTCGTCAGGGACTGCATCTCCAAAGGAGAAGGTAGGCTTGGGTAAAACCCTCAGATCGTCCATAACCCAAAGACGGTTGCTTACCATGATCTTATAGAACTCCTCATCCTTGAGAGCGATCAATCGCTGTCTCATCTCATCGCGATTGAGGGAATCGCACTCTTCCAAGTTCTTCTCAACAAACTGGACCTTCTCCCAGGCTTGCTGAACGGCTACATTGGAAGATCTAGCAGATCGACGAGGTACGCTTGTAGCAGGCTCTTTACCCTTGTTCGCTCTGGAGGAACCACCTGCAAAGGTTGGAAAAGAAAAAGATCGTCATCAAAATGACAGGATTTCGCTAAAAAAAAAAAAAAAAGGGGTCACTTTGTCCCACCAAAAATCTGGCGAAATTTTGGCATGACTCCGGGGCAATTCCAAAGAAAAAGGAAATACCCCGACGGAAATAGAAAGTTTGAAGATGGGCTCAACATTGCTGCGGGCTCCGAAACTCCAAACTTTCGAAACCTCAAAATCTCCGCAAAATCAAGAAGGGCTCAACATCGCTGCGAGCTCCAAATTCCCAAATTTGAAAAGATTTTCAGGTATGCTATCATGCTCAATCTACAAAAAGTACATGCATGAACATCTAGATTTGCATAAAAACGCATTATCATGATGAGCAAAAAAAAAAAAAAAAAAAAAGAAACTTTCTCAAAAAAAAAAGAGGGAGAAAGAAAAGAAAAAAAAAGAAACTTTCTCAAAAAAAAAAAAAGAGGAAGAAAGAAAAGAAAAAAAAAGAAACTTTCTCAAAAAAAAAAAAGGGAGAAAAAAAAAAAAAAAAAAAATCAGGCCACGTGGCCGTACGGACCAGATCCGTACAGATCTGTCCGTACGGCCCACAAAAAAAAAGAAAAAAAGAGAGAAAAGAGACACACGTGAAAAAAAAAGAAAAAAAAAACAGAAATCACGTGGAAAAAAAAAAGAAAAAAAAACAGAGAAGAAGAATAGAAAGAAAGAAAAAAAAAAAAGAAGAAAGAAAAAAAAAAAAGAAGAGAAACTTTTTTTTTTACCATCCTATTCTCTACATAAAGTTTTCTTGAAAGAAAAAGAGAGAAAACTTACTTGAAGCCATTAATGGAGAAGAAGAAGGAAAAAGCTTGAAGATCCTTGAAGAAGAAGAACTCTTGGTCTTGGAGCTCTCTTGAGATTGTTGCAAAAGAAAGCAATAAGAGCAAGAGATCCTACCTTCCTTTGCTTTTATAGGAGAGAGCAAATCAAAGAAGGAAACAAAGAAGAAAGGTAAGTGTTACTAATTAGTAACCTTACCAAAAGAGAAGGAATTAGAAAGATTCTTTCCCAAAAAGAAAGATGTCTTTGAGAGATTTTCTCCCAAAATCAATCAATGAGAGATTCTCTCCAACAAAATAGGATATTGAAGATTCTTTCCCAAAAAGAAAGATACCTTGAGATATTCTCTCCAAAATTAAGGGAATATGAGAGATTCTCTCCCATAAAGATATTTTTAGATATTCTCTATCCAAATGAGATATCTTTAGATATTCTTTACAAAAATGACCCCACATGAGATCTAAGCCATCCTAAAAAGCTTAAGGTCCCATGGGTTAGCCCATATGAGCCAGGTTTGACCACCTAGGCACTAAAAAAAAAAAAAAAATGGGCTTTTAGTCAGAAAAAATCCCTCTTACCAAGAGCATACAAAAATGGTTCCATGCCTCTTCTGAGTTGATTGAACCATACAAAAAAATCCCAAGCCCCATGAGCTTCCAAAAATCAAACCATCCAGCCTCATATACCAAATTGAGCCAAAATCTTGAAATTGACATTTCACAAAAATCCAAACCACTCTAATGGACCCACACAGTCCCAAAGAGTGACCAAAAACCAAATCATGGTCCCCTAACTTGCCACATACAGCTTGTTAGGTCACAAGACCAAAACAAAAAACTAAATCATGATCCCCCAACTTGCCACATACAGCTTGTTGGGTCACAAGGTCAAAACCAAAACCCGACCCCCTAACCTACCACATACAGCTTGTTAGGTCACAAGGTCAAAAACAAAAGCCCAAATCCACATCCCTGATGTCATCTTCAAAACTTTGCCTCGAGATGGTATTTGATTCCTTTCATTACCATAAAATTCCCCTGCAAGCTCAAAGGCTACTCTACCAAAGGAAAGATTGCTCAAAGACTCTTGGTTAAGACTCAAGCTCTCCTTCAAAAATCTCTTCGAGGCACATCGACTACAAAAGTCAAGCAACTCATCGCTGTACCTCGAGGGGGCATTTGTTGACACCAAAAATGTCACTTTGTCTTTTCAACATCAAGAAAGCTGCATGAAGTCGCAACCTGCCATAAATAGGCAATGCAACTTCTCCAAAAAATCAAATCTTGTCAGAATCAAACAAAAACTGCAAGATCCTTCAAGATAGCCAAGAGAAGAGTACACATGAAGTTTCGGGCCATTTCAGAATCATTTGGCCTAACTTCGCTTCTCTGACAGCTAAAATGGCGCTCCCGGCGGCGACATCATCGGAGACGTCAAAACTTCAATCAGAGCCTACAGATGACTCCAGCATGTCTCAAAAGGGCTCCATGCCAAATTTCAAGTCAAACCGACAACGTTTGACCCTCCATCAATGCTCGAGCAGCAAAATCAAGCCTCCCGGCGGCGGGAACCACCGAAGCCTTCGCCCATCAAACCAAGTGCATGAGTGGCTTCAACATGCTTCCAAAAGGCTGCACGTCGAATTTCAGGTCATTCCGACAACGTTTGACCAGGTTTCGACGCTCCGAAAGAAAATCAAGCCTACCGGCGGCGGAGCTCCCCGGGACCATGGTTTCCAAGACAGAGCCTGTGGTTCATCTCAAAATGACTCCAATAGGTTCCCTGTCAAATTTCAGGTCAATCGGACATCGTTTGACCGCACATCAAAGCTCGGCATTTTCCCAGCAGCAAAATCAAGTGAAGCATCGATGGGACCCCAAACGGCTTCAAAACTCAAACAAAAGCCTATGGTTGGTCTTATTTATTGCTCAGGAGGCTTCACCTCAAATTTCAGGTCATTCCGACATCGTTTGACCAAGTTTCAGCTTCTGGCGGAAAATCAGCAGCTCTACACGACAAAGTCGTCGGCTTTCCCGGAAAATTGGAAACTTTGCACTCTAAAAATGCAAGGATTCTCATCAGGTTTTCTACAGGGAAATCAAGCCAATAAATGAGAAGAAATGTCAGGAAAAATACAGAAGAAAACGGCGACGAAAAAGACCTCAAAACGACCGCAAAACGGGCTCCGAAGGGAAAAAATTCCCCCAAGGTCGCAGGCCCCTGCGACCATGGCCCATGGTCGCCGGCGACCATGGAGGTCCGGGTCACCGGATTTTCCGCCGGTGACCCGTTTTTTCCGTCTTTTTTTCGCGTTTCGCGCACTTTGGCCCCTGTGGTTTCCTGAAAATGTGATTTTTAGTGCTTGAAATTGACTCATATCCTCCGACATCCGTCAAAATCACGGGTCAACCTCCAAAAGCATAAAATCATCATTGATCGCTCCAAGATCGCCAACCGGTCGACCAAGAAAGTGCACTTTCTGTCCGACCGATCGTGAAATCGACAAGACAGATGTCACCGGCCCGCTCTTAGCTATCAATGTCTGAAGTTACATGTTCATCCGATGTCGATCAGCATGTAGATCCATCGATGATCATCGCCAGAAGAATTCCAGAAGACACGGCATGGCCCGCGACTCTTCGACTGCTCGGCGACCAATTAATGTGGTTAATTGACTAGCTTTATTGCAGTCATTAATTCATTTCTTTGGACGGCCCAATCAGAAGCAAGCATTTGGGAGTTACAAGTCAATTGATTCATGGCATTTAAACCATGAAACTCCTCCCATTATGGTAATTAAGGTGATTAAAAGCCCTTAATCTCCATCGGCCAATCAGATTCAAGGAAAAAGGAGTTACAAAATCAAGAAATAAATCTTGTAACTCCTCCCATTAAAGCCATTAAGGCTCATAAACCCTCCTAAATGGCTACCAAAAGCCTATAAATAGGAGAGCATTCCATTGAAATTAAGATCTGAAAAAAAAGAGGAGAAAATCAGAGGATCAGAAAAAAAAGATCAGAAAGAGATCTGAGAGAAAGAAAAAGAGAGAAAAACTCTGCTGAAATTCTGCACCGGCCACCACTACAAGGTGACAAAAGTCCCTTGGGGGGCACCCCCCCCCCCCCCCCCCCCCAAGGTCCTTGCCTTCTCCCGCTGCCTCCAATGGCTTAGACGTGGCTTTTCAGCCCGTCTACTTAGCTTTTTATTGGACATAGGACCTTCTCTTGGTCTTTGTCCTCTAAAAACCTGAGGTTATAGCCAAGCCAAGCGAATCAAGAGCATCTTCTGTTCTCATCTGCATGGATGATGGCGAAGCCCATACATGGCTTGCGACCGTCAATCTGAACGAGTCCCCCACAATCTCCTGAAAAGTTAGATCTTCCTTTTCTTGCTTTTCATTGTAGTTTGTATTTTTCTAAAAGAGACAAAAATCACAACTCTTGTCTTTCATTATTGATGAGAATTGTAAATCGGCTATAAACGCCAAAATCGGCTATAAATGCCAAACAAAATCGCCTTTCACGGCAAACCAAGAAAATGTCTCTTTTCTTAAATATTTGTGCAATGGAAAACTTGAAAGAAGTTGATTTCCTTTTTACTTGCGAAGGTTGATCTCCGGATGATCACTTGCAATTCCAAGTAAAATAGAAAATCTGGCACACTCACACAAAAGAAATGTTGATGCACGCTTCAGGGCCCGCCAGGGCGCGAAAGGGTCGGACCCGACGGACTCCCACGTTCCGCCGACCTCGGTAGCCGCCCCACGGCGCCTCGGAGCGCGTTCCATCAAGCTGGCACACCCGGTGGGACTCGTTCATTTGAGAACACGGTGCTTGGAAATGAAATATTTGCATACCATATTTTTGCTCTATGCTTATACTTCTTCTCCAGATTCCTTGGCTACTTTCTAGCTGGTGGCCTATGTTGGATTTTGCATCCTAAAAAAAAATGAGATGGGATTTTTTGGAAATTTCTACTTCTTTAAGTTTGTTTCCACTCTTTCTCTTTGCAAAAAAAAAATAATCAGTTTTCTTAGTTTGAATTGAAAATTGAGAAACTTTGATCCTATCATATCGTTCTTTGGTGCTTGCAGAAATGTTGAGCCCGTTCGACTAAGGTTTTGGGCCATCGTTTCTCTTCGATGAGTTCATTAGAGATTTCAAAAAATAAATAAATAAATAAATAAATCAGTTTTCTTAGTTTGAATTCAAAATTGAGAAACTTTGATCCTATCCTATCGTTCTTTGGTGCTTGCAGAAATGTTGAGCCCGTTCGACTAAGGTTTTGGACCATCGTTTCTCTTCGATGAGTTCATTAGAGATTTCAAAAAATAAAAAAAAATAAAAAAAAAAAAGTCAGTTTTCTTAGTTTGGATTCAAAATTGAGAAACTTTGATCCTATCCTATCGTTCTTTGGTGCTTGCAGAAATGTTGAGCCCGTTCGACAAGGTTTTGGATCATCGTTTCTCGTCGATGAGTTCATTAGAGATTTCAAAAAAAAAAAAATAAATAAATAAAAAAATCAGCTTTCTTAGTTTGGATTCAAAATTGAGAAACCTTGATCCTATCCTATCGTTCTTTGGTGCTTGCAGAAATGTTGAGCCCGTTCGACTAAGGTTTTGGGCCATCGTTTCTCTTCGATGAGTCTATTTGGGATTTTTATAAAAAAAAAGGACATAGACCACTAAGGTTAAACCAATTGCGTTCTTTGATCACGATTGATTCAAGAAAAGCCTTGTCCAGAGTGTGGAGACAGCTTGACTGTTCTAGGCAAGGGTCCTCCAAACGGGTTCATTAAGTAATCCTACCCTTACCTGGGGGCAATTCTATCAATTGAGGTTTCATAAGACCGGGTTAGGAGGCCTATGTGTACTCTCTCGTCTTTAAATCTTAAAAAAATTAAAATCAAAATTAAAAAAAAATAAAAAAAAGATTTTCAAAAAAAAAATCTTAAAAAAAAAAAACAAAAAACAAAAATTTTCAAAAAAAAAAATAAAATAAAAAAAAATAAATAAAAAAATATTTTAAAAAAATAAAAAAAATAAATAAAAAAAATAAAATAAAAAAAAATCATTTCAAAAAAAAAAAATCTCCAAAAACTCGTCACTTTTGGATTCAGATTCGAGAAATTGTGGTCTCTTCCCTTCTGAGTACTGGCGCTCGCGGAAATCGTTGAGCCCGTATTTGAATCGGAGTGCCACCTGCTCTCTTTGACGAATCCATTTCTGACATCTCAAAACAAAGAATCCCATCTCATGGATGCGATCTCCAACATTTGTGCATAGCAGTACTGGTACGCCCTTTCAGGGTCTACTGTATCTGTGACCGGCACATTTGTAACTCCTACCTCTAATTCTTCTTATCTCGAGCAAGCCCTGCTTCTCGATAAGTCGAATTTAGGTTTACAATTGCTTCTAGCAGTCACTGGAACGCTCATTCTGGGCTCACCATACTTGCTGTCAGAACAATTGTACCATCTATGGCTTTTTGCCTTCTTCATGTCGCTTGGGTCATATCCCTTAAGCGATTTGAAAAGACAACCATAGAAATTCCCATTTATGATCATTATATTCTTGTGATTACTAATGAATGTGATCTTGTTTCAGAACTTTTTCGAAACTAACAATGGCAGCCTTAACCATTATCTTCGATGAGAACAAGCACCAGCTCATGCTTCAACAGAAGCAAAGCGTGCGCACCATAAGCGCCCCGCCAGCTGCCGAAGCGTCAACTCCCTCGGCAACTCTCTGAACTCCGGGTCGACCTGACTCCCCGGACCATCGTCTTCGGGACACCGGGACCATTCCCACTTCCCGAAGAACAAGCTGCTCCTGCCAAAAAGCAGAAGATCGCCTCTCAACGTGTCACTCTCGTGACACCAAAGGCGAAAGCCAAAAAGCCCGAAGCCCGCGGCACCCCCGCGAAGCCTCGACCCACAAACAACCAGGTCTATCCCAAGACTTGGTCTCCAAGACCTTCCCCAAAACAAAGGAGGTCTCAAACCTCCACCAAGCCAGCATACCTGGCCCCACTTAAGGAGAACCAGTTCTACCCTCTTGCCTACATGAAAGAGGAGAGACCCATCTCCAACTTGACTCCCAAGTCAACCCAGCATGAGCCGGCTTGTTCCTACAGGCCCAAAATCAGATCATGCATCACTAGGCCTCTACAAGCACCTGCCAGGGCCTACACCCCTTCAGTTCGACCCTTTATCTCTACAGGGGCCGAACTCGAAAGGTTTAAAGCTTCGCTGCAACAGGCAAAGGACCGGGTCCGCATCCTGTCCTTGCCCAACCACAAAGAAGACAAGCTCGGCTGCTGCGCCCGAGGGAGCACATCCTTCATCGTCAGAGCCCAGCCAGAGCTGACCAAAGCTCAAATCGCTCGTCGAGCACGCCGCCGTGCGTCATATCGACAAAAGAGACTAGAGAAGCAAAGGACCCAGCCTCCTACACTTCAAGTCTCCCACAAATGGGTCGAAAAAGAAAGACCCGACCAAGTTGCTGCCGTCCATATGGTTGGAAAAACCAGAAGACGCCAAAGGTCAGCATAAGAAATCCATGTCCGACGTCCGGTGACCCGTAGCATCACCAGGACACAAAGACATTC
The DNA here is from genome assembly GCA_028538565.1 of Umbellularia californica. NCBI lineage: Eukaryota > Viridiplantae > Streptophyta > Magnoliopsida > Laurales > Lauraceae > Umbellularia > Umbellularia californica. The sequence continues at coordinate 26,979,183 of JAPQWN010000006.1, forward strand.
CGAAGAATCTCCTGCCCCTTCAAGCCAAGGACGGGAGAGTAATCCTTCATCAAGCTCTTCATCAAAAAGAATGAGCCCCAGCTCGGTCACCAGGACGATTTCTTCGTTCGAATCCCGAGGGATGAACGTCTTGGCTACAAGTTCTGAGCCGCCACCTCAGAATCCACCTCGAGATGATGCGCTCACACGCATCCAGCAGTTGGAACAAGGCCAGCAGAGGATTGAAACTCTGATGGAAAACCTTCTCCTCGTTGTCCAAAATCAGGTGAACAATGAGCCTCCTCCGAATCATAGCAATAACGAGGGAAATGGAGAAGAAAATGAGTCACGCGCCCTCACCAAAAAGGACATAGACAGTATCCTCGCCAAAGCTAAAGAAGAGGATATACTCAAAGAGCATGGGATCAAGCCACCATATCCTTTATGGATGGACTCGGCCCCGTTCCCCACAAAATTCAAGCATCCTACTCTCCAAACATATACGGGGAAAGGATCAGCCAGACAGCACGTCATCCACTTCAAGATCTTGACGGGAGCTATCGCGGATCAAGATGCACTCAAGATTCGCCTCTTTGCAAGTATCCTAAAAGGTACGGCCTTCGATTGGTACTCCACTCTTCCGGAGAACTCCATTCAGAACTGGGCTATGCTGGAGACACGCTTCCTGACCCACTTCCAAGGTGAGGATCATCCTGTTACTATGGCTCAGCTCTGCAGCCTAAAACAGGGAGAGAATGAGTCAACTTATGACTTCATTCACAAGTGGAAAGCAATGGCGTACAAATGCTCAGATGTACTGCCACAAGCGTCGCTAGTCGACATCTGCCGAAACAACATGAGAGCTAAAATCCGCTCCATGATCATCGGCAATAAATCAAAGAACCTGGGGGAACTCCTCGAAGCTTCCATGGAAGCTGAAATGGTGATCAAAGACCTCAACAGTCAGAAGTCATCAAGAAAAGAGCCAACCGCCATTGCAACCTCTAAACCAAAGAAGAAGGAGGTTCTCAATGTGCAGACTAAGTCAGCTCCTCAGCAGCCAAAGAAAGCTGAAAATAGAGCTGCAAGTAAGAGACCTGAACTCTCTGATGCCTTCAAAGAGCGAGTAGAAAAGAAATATCCGTTCGATGAAGACGTCGAAGAAATCTTTGAGGCTCTCCTAGCAAATGGCAAACTCATTTTGCCAGAGCCCAAAAGACCTGGAGACGTTGGCAAAACCAATGATCCTCGGTACTGTCCATACCACCAGATGGTCTCGCATCCTCTCAATCAATGCTTTGTTGTGAGAGAGAAGATAAACGAGATGTGGAAAAACGGAGTCATCACCTTTGACAAAAACTATGGGACTGCCTCCATCAACATGGTGTCATGTGGACAAACACCAAAATCACCGAAGAAGAAGATCACTACTTCCTTCAAGGTGATAAAAAGAATTCAAACGTCCGAAGTGTTGGTTCCTTACCCGACACCGGACGGACAACCCATATGGGTACATCCCGATCTCTTGGAAGATGAAAACTGGGAGATCGTAAAAACAAAGCCGACAGCTCAACAGCGAAGGCAGGCTAGGAAACATCTCCTCAGGCTCAAACGGCAAGAGAAGACCCAGCCAAAACAAGAAGTCCATGAAAAGGCAGAGGCCTCCTGTACCACTTCACTCGGGGCAATAAAAACGTCCCTTCCAGAGACTTCAAAGGCGGTAAGAAACTTCACTCTCAGTGATTTCATGCCACCTCAATTCAAAAAAGAAGCCATGCAGGGGGCATTATACTCTTGCAACTCGGTAGTTGGATTCTCCATTGATGGATACGAGTCTAGCGACACCGACGATTGATTCGAGCCCAACTACACCGATGAGTGGGAGGAATCTCTTGAAACAGGAGAATATCTCTCCGATGAAGAATGGGTTCCTGAAACTCACCTTATGCCAGTAATCTGGTATAACCCCTTGCAACCACAAGGATCCTGGTCTGATGATGAAGAAGACCAAGAGGCTGCACAAGAAGATGCTGTTAACCCAGCATCTGTCATTGCTCCAGTGGAAATCAACTATGTTGAGCCACACGGAGAAGACGAAGAAGAGGATCTGGCTCCCATGCTTGATCTTGAAGAATATGCAAGGATCTTGCAGCGTCTCGCTCTAGAACAAGAGCAAGACCGCGTCAACGAGATTCCTCACAATCCAGAGCCGGAAGTCCCTGAAGCCCATCAGGTACCTCCTCCCTCAACTCCTGAAAATGGAGAACATTGCTGGATAGATGATCCTCTTACATCCGAGGATGAGTCTGACTCCGAGCAGGCAACATCTCCTATCAGAGCTTCCTGTAATGTAATATATCAGGACTATGGCTCTTCTGAAGCGTCGTCTGATGAGATTACCTATACTCCGACAATGCCTAGCAATGTATCCTCTGGAGCTACCTCGTCTCACTTGACTTTCACAGAGATGACACCCTCTCAGGTTTCTTCTCCTGAGACTGTGACTTCAGAACTCACATTCTTCCCGACTGATCATCACAAAGAAAACCCAACTTGGGGTGATGGATGATGGAACGCGCTCCGAGGCGCCGTTGGGGCGGCTACCGGGGTCGGCGGAACGTGGGAGTCCGTCGGGTCCGGCCCTTTCGCGCCCTGGCGGGCCCTGAAGCGTGCATCAACATTTCTTTTGTGTGGGTGTGCCAGATTTTCTATTTTACTTGGAATTGCAAGTGGTAATCCGGAGATCAACCTTCGCAAGTAAAAAGGAAATCAACTTCTTTCAAGTTTTCCATTGCACAAATATTTAAGAAAAGAGACATTTTCTTGGTTTGCCGTGAAAGGCGATTTTGTTTGGCATTTATAGCCGGTTTTGGCGTTTATAGCCGATTTACAATTCTCATCAATAATGAAAGACAAGAGTTGTGATTTTTGTCTCTTTTAGAAAAATACAAACTACAATGAAAAGCAAGAAAAGGAAGATCTAACTTTTCAGGAGATTGTGGGGGACTCGTTCAGATTGACGGTCACAAGCCATGTATGGGCTTCGCCATCATCCATGCAGATGAGAACAGAAGATGCTCTTGATTCGCTTGGCTTGGCTATAACCTCAGGTTTTTAGAGGACAAAGACCAAGAGAAGGTCCTATGTTCAATAAAAAGCTAAGTGGACGGGCTGAAAAGCCACGTCTAAGCCATTGGAGGCAGCAGGAGAAGGCAAGGACCTTGGGGGGGGGTGCCCCCCAAGGGACTTTTGTCACCTTGTAGTGGTGGCCGGTGCAGAACTTCAGCAGAGTGATTTCTCTCTTTTTCTTTCTCTCAGATCTCTTTCTGATCCCTTTTTTTTCTGATCTTCTGATTTTCTCCTCTTTTTTCCGATCTTTTTTCCGATCCCAATTTCAATGGAATGCTCTCCTATTTATAGGCCTTTGGTAGCCATTTAGGAGGGTTTATGAGCCTTAATGGCTTTAATGGGAGGAGTTACAAGATTTATTTCTTGATTTTGTAACTCCTTTTTCCTTGAATCTGATTGGCCGATGGAGATTAAGGGCTTTTAATCACCTTAATTACCATAATGGGAGGAGTTTCATGGTTTAAATGCCATGAATCAATTGACTTGTAACTCCCAAATGCTTGCTTCTGATTGGGCCGTCCAAAGAAATGAATTAATGACTGCAATAAAGCTAGTCAATTAACCACATTAATTGGTCGCCGAGCAGTCGAAGAGTCGCGGGCCATGCCGTGTCTTCTGGAATTCTTCTGGCGATGATCATCGATGGATCTATATGCTGATCGACATCGGATGAACATGTAACTTCAGACATTGATAGCTAAGAGTGGGCCGGTGACATCTGTCTTGTCGATTTCACGATCGGTCGGACAGAAAGTGCACTTTCTTGGTCGACCGGTTGGCGATCTTGGAGCGATCAATGATGATTTTATGCTTTTGGAGGTTGACCCGTGATTTTGACGGATGTCGGAGGATATGAGTCAATTTCAAGCACTAAAAATCACATTTTCAGGAAACCACAGGGGCCAAAGTGCGCGAAACGCGAAAAAAGACGAAAAAACGGGTCACCGGCGGAAAATCCGGTGACCCGGACCTCCATGGTCGCCGGCGACCATGGGCCATGGTCGCAGGGGCCTGCGACCATGGGCCATGGTCGCAGGGGTCTGCGACCCTGGGGGATTTTTCCCCTTCGGAGCCCGTTTTGCGGTCGTTTTGAGGTCTTTTTCGTCGCCGTTTTCTTCTGTATTTTTCTTGACATTTCTTCTCATTTATTGGCTTGATTTCCCTGTAGAAAACTTAATGAGAATCCTTGCATTTTTAGAGTGCAAAGTTTCCAATTTTCCGGGAAAGCCGAAGACTTTGTCGCGTAGAGCTGCTGATTTTCCGCCAGAAGCTGAAACTTGGTCAAACGATGTCGGAATGACCTGAAATTTGAGGTGAAGCCTCCTGAGCAATAAATAAGACCAACCATACACTTTTGTTTGAGTTTTGAAGCCGTTTGGGGTCCCGTCGATGCTTCACTTGATTTTACTGCGGGGAAAATGCCGAGCTTTGATATGTGGTCAAACGATGTCCGATTGACCTGAAATTTGACGGGGAGCCTATTGGAGTCATTTTGAGACGTTCCATGGGCTCCGTTTTGGATGTCATGGTCCCGGGTTGCTCCGCCGCCGGTAGGCTTGATTTTCTCTCGGAGCATCGAAACCTGGTCAAACGTTGTCGGAATGACCTGAAATTCGACGTGCAGCCTTTTGGAAGCATGTTGAAGCCACTCATGCACTTGGTTTGATGAGCGAAGGCTTCGGTGGTTCCCGCCGCCGGGAGGCTTGATTTTGCTGCTCGAGCATTGATGGAGGGTCAAACGTTGTCGGTTTGACTTAAAATTTGGCATAGAGCCCTTTTGAGACATGCTGGAGTCATCTGTAGGCTTTGATCGAAGTTTTGACGTCTCCGATGATGTCGCCGCCGGGAGCTCCCGTTTAGCTGTCGGAGAAGTGAAGCTAGGCCAAATGTTGTCGAAATGGCCCGAAACTTCATGTGTACTCTTCTCTTGGCTATCTTGAAGGATCTTGCAGTTTTTGTTTGATTCTGACAAGATTTGAATTTTTGGAGAAATTGCATTGCCTATTTATGGCAGGTTGCGACTTCATGCAGCTTTCTTGATTTGAAGAGGCAAAGTGACATTTTTGGTGTCAACAAATGCCCCCTCGAGGTACAGCGACGAATTGCTTGACTTTTGTAGTCGATGTGCCTCGAAGAGATTTTTGAAGGAGAGCTTGTGTCTTGACCAAGAGTCTTTGAGCAATCTTTCCTTTGGTAGAGGTGCCTTTGAGCTTCCAGGGGAATTTTATGGTAGTGAAAGGAATCACACACCATCTCGAGGCAAAGTTTTGAAGATGACATCAGGGATGTGGATTTGGGTTTCTGTTTTTGATCTTGTGACCTAACCAGATATATATGGCAGGTTAGGGGATCGGGTTTTGGTTTTGACCTTGTGACCCAACAAGCTGTATGTGGCAAGTTGGGGGATCATGATTTGGTTTTTGGTTTTGGTCTTGTGACCTAACAAGCTGTATGTGGCAAGTTAGGGGACCAGGATTTGGTTTCTGGTCACTCTTTGGGACTGTGTGGGTCCATTGGAGTGGTTTGGATTTTTGTGGAATGTCAATTTCAAGATTTTGGCTCAACTTGGTATATGAGGCTGGATGGTTTGATTTTTGGAAGCTCACGGGGCTTGGAATTTTTTGTATGGTTCAATCAACTCAAAAGAGGCATGGAACCATTTTTGTATGCTCTTGGGTAAGAGGGATTTTTTTTTTCCTGACTAAAAGCCCATTTTTTTTTTTTTTTTTTTTTTTAGTGCCTAGGTGGTCAAACCTGGCTCATATGGGCTAGCCCATGGGACCTTAAGCTTTTTAGGATGGCTTAGATCTCATGTGGGGCCATTTTTGTAAAGAATATCTAAAGATATCTCATTTGGATAGAGAATATCTAAAAATATCTTTATGGGAGAGAATCTCTCATATTCCCTTAATTTGGGAGAGAATATCTCAAGGTATCTTTCTTTTTGGGAAGAAATCTCCAATATCCTTTTTTGTTGGAGAGAATCTCTCATTGATTGATTTTGGGAGAAAATCTCTCAAAGACATCTTTCTTTTTGGGAAAGAATCTTTCTAATTCCTTCTCTTTTGGTAAGGTTACTAATTAGTAACACTTACCTTTCTTCTTTGTTTCCTTCTTTGATTTGCTCTCTCCTATAAAAGCAAAGGAAGGTAGGATCTCTTGCCCTTATTGCTTTCTTTTGCAACAATCTCAAGAGAGCTCCAAGGCCAAGAGTTTTTCTTCTTCAAGGATCTTCAAGCTTTTTTCTTCTTCTTCTCCATCAATGGCTTCAAGTAAGTTTTCTCTCTTTTTCTTTCAAGAAAACTTTATGTAGAGAATAGGATGGTAAAAAAAAGTTTCTCTTCTTCTTTTTTTTTTCTTTCTTCTTTTTTTTTCTTTCTTTCTTTTCTTTCTATTCTTCTTCTTTTTTTTTTTCTCTTTTCCACGTGATTTCTTCTTTTGTTTTTTTTTCTTTTTTTTCACACGTTTTTTCTTCTTCTTTTTTTTTTTTTTTTTTTTTTTTTTTTTTTGTGGGCCGTATGGACAGATCCGTACGGCCACGTGGCCTGATTTTTTTTTTTTTTTTTTTTTTTTTTTGAGAAAGTTTCTTTTTTTTTCTTTTCTTTCTCCCCTTTTTTTTTTTTGAGAAAGCTTCTTTTTTTTTTTGCTCATCATGATAATACGTTTTTTTTTTTTGCAAATCTAGATGTTCATGCATGTACTTTTTGTAAATTGAATTGAGTAGCATGATGTGATAGCATACCTGAAAATCTTTGCAAATTTGGGAATTTGGAGCTCGCAGCGATGTTGAGCCCTTCTTGATTTTGCGGAGATTTTGAGGTTTCGAAAGTTTGGAGTTTCGGAGCCCGCAGCAATGTTGAGCCGATATTCAAACTTTCTATTTCCGTCGGGGTATTTCCTTTTTCTTTGGAATTGCCCCGGAGTCATGCCAAAATTTCGCCAGATTTTTGGTGGGACAAAGTGACCCTTTTTTTTTTTTTTTTTTTTTTTTAGCGAAATCCTGTCATTTTGATGACGATCTTTTTCTTTTCCAACCTTTGCAGGTGGTTCCTCCAGAGCGAACAAGGGTAAAGAGCCTGCTACAAGCGTACCTCGTCGATCTGCTAGATCTTCCAATGTGGCCGTTCAGCAGGCCTGGGAGAAGGTCCAGTTTGTTGAGAAGAACTTGGAAGAGTGCGATTCCCTCAATCGCGATGAGATGAGACAGCGATTGATCGCTCTCAAGAATGAGGAATTCTATAAGATCATGGTAAGCAACCGTCCTTGGGTTATGGACGATCTGAGGGTTTTGCCCAAGCCTACCTTCTTCTTTGGAGATGCAGTCCCTGACGACTTGACATACCAAAGGAGATGTTTTCAGTTCTCTTACACAGCTGATGGTGAAGAGAGAACTATTTCTACCCGGTCGTCTTTTGATCGTACCATCTCGATCATGAGCCTTGCTCCCACGTGCTCTAAGAGGGAAGATCCTCCGAGCTGGGTGAAGAGGACCAGTGTGATCAAGACAGGGGTTTTTGTTGGTGGACCCTCCGGATATGCGGAGAAGCCACCTGTCCGTATGGACATGTTGATGCCAGCCAGCGGCTACCAGGGCTCTGATTATCCGTCGGTCGATTTGAGACCGGTGGGCCTTGGCGTTTTCAGCGGTGACGGCAGTACTTGGGTGAAGCCTTTTCGACTTCGTGGCCGTTTCAATGCTGACTCCGATTGGAAGTCATGGACTGACCACACCTTGCTGATTGGGGGCGCCGTTTTGAAGGAAGCCGGGATTTTTGACGCGGTCCGTACTTTTAGGGAGACCGTGACTTTTTCCGATGATGCCTTCATGGCTATGTTGGAGTCTTTCCTCCCTCAGACCAATACCTTCGTTGTCACGAATGGTGAGGTTGGTTTTTCTCTGAAGGAGTTGAGTGCTATTACTGGATTGCCCATCCTTGGCAAACTCTACGAGGAGTTCATGCCGATTGACAGCGTCCTTGAGGAGCAGTCAGAGGAATTCAGGCTCCTATACTTTCAGCTCGTCGCCTTCTATGATTTTTTGAAGGAGGGCTCGAAAGTCAGATCCAGCAGTTGGAAGAGTTATGGCTCTTCATTCTTCAACTTCTTTGACAGCAAAGAGTCTCCTGATAGCATGACCCGGGAAGACAGGAAGAAGACTTTGGCCATGCAGGAAGAGTTGAAGGGTTTCTTCGCGAGCACAGATGCCCTTTATTCTGACATTGCACTGCGGAGAGATCTTGCTGTTTACCTCACTTATTGGCTAGGTGAGGCTGTGTTTGCTGGTGGAGATGGGACGCACATCAGGCCGCATTGTATTTTTCCGGCTTGTCAGATGGCGTTTGGAGAGCGGCTTGCTTTGGTGCCCGCTCTTTACTCCTACCTGTGTACCGAACTGCAGGCTGCTGCTTTCTTGGTTCGGCTTGGGCTCCTTGTGAATAGGGTATTTTCAGCCCATATCTTTTATTCGTGGTTTGTATACCACTGTCCTGGCTTCCACCAGCTGGGTGCTGCACAGGATGATGATCCTCTGATGATTCGATTGGCTAAGGGAAAAGCCGTATCTGAATCACTTTTGTTTGCCCGCATGAGGATCCGACGGTTCAGGGACGTCGAGATGGGGCAGTCTTCAGTTAAGCTTTCTCCGGAGTTGCGGAAGAAGGCTTTTGATTTTGGTGCCTCCCGAGACTCTACCAGAGCAGGGTCGGGAAGGCATTACTCTTTGACCAATGCAGAGAAGGAGTGGCTTTTCAGCATACGAGTCGGCACGATGGTGTACCGTAGACATCTTTTCGTCGACATCCAGCCGTATGTACCTTCTCGCTTTGCGCTTCAGTTGGGCTTCTCTCAAGGCGTTGTTGGAGCGCCTTCGAGTATGGTGAAGCGTTTTGGGGGTTTGCAGGATGGCAGAAATGCATGGGCTTTCTATAGTGCTGAAGACACTACTGCCACGATTTCTTATCCTGAGCTGTCGACTTTCCGAATTGCCGGCTTCACGAAGTGGTTCGCGGAGAGCTTTTTGGCATATCGGGGGCTTTCCAAGAAGGAGCTTGATGTAAAGCTGTCTTCTGGAAAAGGCATTGGGAAGTCGGATGGCGTCCGGCGAGAGGAAGTTTGGGCCTTCCTTTCTGGAGAGAAGCACAAGATAGGCTTTCTCGGTGACCAGGGCGTCATTGGTTCTGAAGCTGTTCGGGAAGTACCTGATGAGGCTTTGGAGCAGCTAGAACAGGAGGAAGCTGAGCTCGACGCTTGGATGCAAGTGGCACAGAGACGAGCTTCCGTGGAGTCTACTGGCGAGAGCAGACCATCCAGTGAGGAGTCAAGTGAGAAACCTGACTCTGATAGTGGGGCGGGTTCTTCTAGGAAGCGAACCCGTAGAGGTAAGAAGAGGAGGAGTCATCATCGCAGCGAGGGGCCACATGAGGACTCTCCTGACATGGAAATCCCTCTTACCATCAACGAGGAGGTGCTAGAGGCTGTCGACGAGCCTCCAGAGAAGTGGAGTCGTGGGGAAGAGACCATTGGTGAAGGTATGATTCTTCCTTTTTCTTTTTCTACTTCTTTCATGGGGCTTTCCATGTTCTGATTTGTTTTCTCACCCTGCTGCTGCTTTTTTCTTTTTTTTTAGCAGAGGATGAAGACTTGCCGATGCCTGAGGTTCCGACCGATGAGGCGGTGATGGAGCCGGTTATGGCATCTGAAGAAGAACCGAGGGACTCTGGAATGACTCCGGAATCTCCAATTGGTATAACTTCTTTCGCTTTCTCTTTTCTTTTTTTTTGCCTGCGACTTGATTTGCTAACATTTTTTCTTGTCAGCTAACTTGCCACAGGATTCCGATGACTTTGAACCATCAATGGACGCAAATGTCGATGATGCTTCTGATGAGTTCATGGAGGAAGAGAGTGTTCCGCCAGTCGTCGAAGAAGGTACTTGGTAGTGATGACCCTGATGATTTTTTTGAACAGGATCATATCATACCTTTTTGTGTTTCATTTGCAGGTTTTGAAGTGACAGAAGAGAGTCCATCGCTTTCTTCAGAACCAGAGCAAGGGATGCCAGAGGTCGATCCGGAGGTAGAGACCAGTTCTGACATGATTGAGGAGATGCCTCGTGTTGAGATTCCCTCTCCAGTGGCTCCAAGTGGAAAGAGTTCTTTTGTTACTCTTCCAATGGGACATGACATGAGCAGCCGATCAGCGGAGAAGATTGAATCTTCATCCAGTTCGTCTCTTCAATTTGCGAAGAAGGTGCTGGCTCGGGTTTTGAGTTCTTGGGTCAAGACTCTCCTTTCTGGACACTTGGAGGCAGGATTTGGCATGATCCCACATGTACAGGAGATTCTGACCGACACCGAAGAGGTTGGTCTGGATGTCACAGGTGCCAGGGCGATCGTTGATAGGATCATTGCACTGGGTGACAAGTGGTTTGAGACCATGGGTTTCCCTGACGACCAATTCTTCAAGGAGATGTTCTTGGACCCTGCTGATAAGGCTAAGTCTGACCTGAATGAGGCTACACAAAGCAAGAAGCAGCTAGTTCGGGAGAAGAACAAAGAAGAGCTAGCCATCATCGGATTGAGGCATGACCTTAACGTCCTTGATAGGGAAGTTGAGGAGGCCAGGAAACGTCTTGAGCATTTGAAGGCACAAGTCGATGCTAAGTGGGCTGCTATAACAGAGGCTCGTGACAGGGAGAGTACTCTGATCCGCAGGGTTGCAGATGCCGGTCAAGTTCTCGAGAGGAGGACTCTAGAAAACGAACGATGGCAAACTGCTGAGGAAGAGCTTCCTGGTGTAAAAGAAGGGTTACGGTATTCGCCAACATCTCATGGCAAGTTCCTGAAGAAGCGTGCCTTGGAAACTCTGACGGCTGAGGCCAAAAGTTTGCTTGAGGAGCTGAAGCTTTGGCTGGAGACCATTTTTGGCTGAGCTCCTGATTTTTTATAGCAGAAACCATTCTTCTGTTTTTGGTACCACATGTATTTTTTGGTACTCTTTTTTTTTTTTGTAGTGCTTATAAACACTTTCTTTTTTTTTGGTACCACATGTATTTTTTTGGTACTTTTCTTTTTTCTTTTGTAGTGCTTGTGAACACTTTCTATTTTTTTTTTTTTGCTTTGGTACCACATGTATTTTTTTTGGTACCTTTTTTTTGTTTTCCCTACGCTCACTCAAATCTTTTTGTGATGAAAGCAATTGCTAAATGGGATTTGATCAAAAGCTTTGTCATTTTGTGAAAATCTTTTGTCAAATAATTGTTTTGGCATGGGAGCCTGATTTTGGTTGTGGCGTGAAAGCCGATTTTGAGATGGCATGGAAGCCGAAATTTTATGGCGTAAAAGCCAAAATTTGGGTTGGCATGGAAGCCGAAATTTTGTGGCATTTACAGCCAGTTTGGTGGCATTGATAGCCAATTTGTGGCATTTATAGCCGGTTTTGTGGCATTGATAGCCATTTTTTGAAAGCCAAGTTTTGGTTTGTCGGCGTGAAAGCCGGTTTTGGCGTTTATAGCCAGAAATTTTTGTTTTGGCATTTATAGCCGGATTTTGGCATTTATAGCCGAGTTTTGGTTTTCAAAATGCAGGTATCGACTACATGTCGCCTCCCCGCTAAATGGTCTTGCAAGTATCGATGGAATGTCGCTTCCTTGCTCATTCGGTTTTGCGAGTATTGATGGAATGTCACTTCCTCGCGGGTTAGGTTTTGCAAGTATCGATGGAATGTCGCTTCCTCGCGAATTGGGGTGCAAATATCGACTAAGCGTCGCTTCCCTGCTTTTCCCAAGACTTTTGGTTTTGCGGGTACTGACTTGATGTCGTTTCTCCGCGATTTTTGAAATTTGAGGTTTTCTCGAACCATTTGTAATTTTGGGTTGTGGATAGCAACTGGTATGTTGCATCTCCATGATTTTTGAAATTGGGTTGTGGATATCAACTGGTTTGTTGCTTCTCCACGGTTTTTGGATTTTGCAAGTATCGACGAAATGTCGCTTCCCTGCGATTTTGGGTGCAAGTATCGATGGAATGTCGCATCCTTGCTTTTTTTCAAAATTTTTGTTTTGCGGGTACTGACTTTGATGTCGTTTCCCCACGATTTTTGAAAAACCATTTTTTTTGTTTAAAGACACGAGGGTCGTAAATTTTGACCTAGAACCATTTGGCGGTAAAAGGTAAGGTGGACTAGGGTAGAAATCCCTGAATCCGGATTTTTGTTTCAAACCATGAATTTTGGTTCAAGGATCGAAAGTTTTGGTCAAGTCAGGGAGAGGCTCCTAAACTTGGATTTTTTTTTTGTTTTTGAACAATGAAACAATGAAAGTAAGCATTGTTTTTGAATCTCTAGAAATTTTGACATTTGATATGAAAATTCTAAAGAGAGTGGGTTTGACGAGCGAGTACCTGAGAACAGGTTTTGGCCATACAGGCATTGCTCTTACCCAGTTGGGTAAGTCTTCAAGGGTAGTACCGCTTCAAGAACTTGCCGTTGATAGGCAGCATACATCTGTCGCCTTCCATGTTTAGGAGGGCATATGCGCCGTTGGAGAAGACTTTGTCGATGACGTAGGGTCCCTCCCATTTTGGTTCAAATTTGCCTTTGGATTTGTGTGCGAAGACCATTGGTCTTTTTACCGCAAGAACCAAGTCACCCTTTTTGTAGGCGCGTTGCCGGACCCTTTTGTCAAAAGATCCTGCCATGCGTACTTGGTAAAGTTCAATGCTTTGTCGAGCTTCGAGCCGTCTCTCGTCGAGATTGTCCAGCTCATGGAGTCGCAATTTGACATTGCTTTCTTGAGTCATGTCATTTTGTAGAGATACCCTCAGAGAAGGAATTTGTACCTCTAGGGGCACGACAGCTTCGCATCCATAGACCAAGGAGAATGGTGTGCTATGGGTTGGTCCTCGAACGGTGGTTCGATAGGCCCACAAAGCTTCAGACAGTTTATCGCTCCAGTCTCTTTTGTGACTAGAGACCATTTTCTTGAGGATTTTGCAGAGTGTCTTGTTGAAGGCTTCTGCTAATCCGTTTGCTGCCGGATTGTATGGAGTCGAAGGACAGCTTTGGATTTTGTATTTGTCGCAAAACCTGTAGAATCGATGATCCCGGAATTGTGGTCCGTTATCATGGACGAATCTCTTGGGTATGCCGAAACGACAAATGATGTTGGTGCGCAGGAACTGAAGAACTGATGAGGTCTTCATTTCGTTGAACGCAAATGCTTCTGACCACTTGGAGAAATAATCCGTTGCGGCGAAGATGAAGCGATGACCTTTGCTTGAAGGGGGAGAGATAGGACCTATGATGTCCATGCCCCATGCTTCGAAAGGCCATGAGATTGCTGTAGGATGCAGCCATTCCGGAGGCATGTGAATGTAATCTCCGTGAACTTGGCATAGCTGGCAACGTTTGGCAAATTGCATTGCATCAGCAACCATGGTAGGCCAATAGTAACCTAACCTTTTTATCTGATCATAGAGCTTAGGACCTGCCTGATGGGCTCCACAAAGACCAGCATGAACTTCTTTAAGTGTTTCTTCGGCCTCTTGTTGTGACAAGCAGCGTAGAAGTACTCCGTTGAAGGATTTCCTGTAAAGGATCTTTGAAGGGATATCCAAATGAAAGTTTGGGGCTCGCCTTTGAATGCTTACCCGTTCTTTTGGATCTTCAGGTAGGATTCCGAACATAGTGTAATCAATGAACGGATCCCTCCAGTCGCCGATTGAAGGTTGAAGGATAGAGATCCGACTTCCAATCACTAGGTGGCATTCAGCAACTGCTTGGTGTGTGTTAAGAGGAGGGAGGATCCTTCTCTCATTCACTGTAATTTGTATGTTTTCCCCTTCTTGAATTGCCATAGATGCGGCAAGTCCGGCCAGGGCATCTGCACGGATATTTTCACCTCTACGAATGTGGGTGATGTTGCAGATGTCAAACTTTTGCAGAAGCGATTGTGCCTTGTTGTAATAAGGCAGCAGATCGGGCTTCCTGACTTCATATTTCTGATTCATCTGGTTGACGATCAGTTGAGAGTCTCCAAAGACTTCCAGCATAGTGATACCGGATTCGATGGCGAGTTCCAATCCTAGGATCAGAGCTTGGTATTCAGCTGCATTGTTTGTGCATGGTTCCAATAGCGAGAAAGCATGTGGAATCATGTATTTGTCGGGGCTAACAAAGAGGATGCCAACTCCCGAGATCAGCTTTCTGTTTTCATTTGTCCTGGTTGCACCGTCAAACTACATGTCCCAGGAGGCATTTGGTGAGGAAGTCTCCACGTTGTAGACAGGTTCGTCTGGGAGATCATCTCTGAGTGGTGAATCTTTAGGCAATGGATGCTCTGCGAGGAAATCTGCTAGAGCTTGGCCTTTGATTGCTTTTTGTGGCACATACCTAATATCAAATTGTGACAAGAGGATGGACCATTTTGCCAGTCGGGCATTAAGAGAACCTGCCTTTGTGACAAGGACCTTCAAGAGGTTGATCCTTGAGACGAGGTAGACTGTGTTGGAAAGCAAGTAGTGACGTAGCTTTTGTACGGCAAACATCACTGCAAGGCATTCTTTTTCGACTGGAGAGTAGCGATGCTCTGCACCTACTAGCATGCGGCTGAGGTAGTACAGAGCAGCTTCTTTTCCCTCACCATTCTCTTGTGCAAGCAGAGCGCCTACAGAATGATCAAGAGCTCTTGTGTACAAGATGAATGGTTTTCCAGTGGCAGGGGCAGCTAACACTGGAGGTTTGGTCAGGTATGACTTGATATCTTGAAATGCGGCTTCGCAGTCGGTATCCCAGACAAAGTCTACACCTTTTTTCATCAATCGAGAGAATGGACGGCATTTCCCCGAAAGATTGGAGATGAACCGTCTGATGTAGGCCAATCTCCCTTGGAGCCCTTTTAGTTCTCTCAAGGTTCTTGGAGAGGGCATTTCTAGAATAGCCTTGACTTTTATGGGGTCAAGTTCTATTCCAGCTTTCCGAACCAGGAATCCGAGAAACTTACCCGACGAGACGCCGAAGAAGCATTTTAGAGGATTCATCCGCAGTTTGTGTTTGCGAAGTCGGAGGAAGACTTCCCGAAGATCTTTGAGATGGTCTTCTTTTCTTCTGCTTTTGACGGCGAGGTCATCAACGTAACATTCGACCGTCTTGTGCTGCATATCTTGGAATATTTTCATCATAGCCCTCTGATATGTGGCACCAGCATTTTTCAGACCAAATGGCATGACAGTGTAGCAATACACGCCAAATGGAGTCCGAAATGAAGTGTGTTTTTCATCCTCGGGATGCATCTTTATCTGATTGTAACCAGAGAAGCCATCCATGAATGTCATTCGCTCGAATCCGCAGGTATTGTCAATCATCACCTCCGGTATGGGGAGCGGGAATTCATCTTTAGGGCAAGCGCCATTCAAGTCTCTATAGTCAATACAGACTCTGATCTGCCCATTTTTCTTTGTCACGGGGACAATGTTGGCCAACCATTCTGGATGTTGTTCCTCACGGATGAAGCCAACGCTTTTGAGTTTTTGAACTTCTTGTTCAATTTTATCCATCACATCTGGACGGAATCTTCTTTGGCCTTGCTTGACAGGCTTGATTTCTTCTTGAAGATTGAGTTTGTGGACTGCTATTTTGGGGTCTAAACCAGGCATTTCAGCGTAGGACCATGCAAAGCAATCAACGAACTCACGAAGAAAAGCGATATACTCGGGTAACTCATCATCCTTTATATTCTTGCTTATGAATACAGGACGTGGGTTATCAGGTGTTCCCAAGTTTATCTTTTGAACAGGATCTTCTGTCGGAAGGTTCGAAGGTGGTTCCTCCACAATATTTTCGGAGGCTTCCAACTCAACGAAACCTTCTGGAGTTTCACCTGCATTACCAGACCAAGGCTCTGTTCCTTTCCATGGATTTTCTTGATTGGTGATCTCCTCAAGGCTTGCTATGAGATAGTCCCAATCGCCTGTTGAGTCTGGTATTTCTTTTGGAGACGAGGGTTCTTCTGGGTCAGGATGCCACAAGTCTGTATTATCGGACGATTCCTCTTTATCATCAGAGAAATCATACCAATTGGATGAGCTTCCTGGATCTTTGTCAGGTAACTCTTTAAAGAGATTTCCAGGGAGATCGATGTCTTTAGATGTTGAGGCTTGGTCGGTAAAACGACTTTTAAGCCTTTGTGTCAACTGTCTCAGAGGAGTATCAGGATCATACCCTAACCCATATGAAGACTTTTCTACATGACCGTAGAGTCTCCAATCTTCCAGTTGGCTTTTGGTCAAGGCGGGCTCCAATGGCGTGAGAATACCGCGTCTTTCTCCCAAACCGACTGGGTTTTGAGCGTCAAAGCCCATTTTCTTCATAATTGCTTGTGCCACAGGACTATATAGAGATAGCTGAGGCATACCTTCATTTTGAAAAGGTTCCAGCATGGAGTTTGATGAAGAAGCGTCCGATCTATGGAAGAAGATCGGCCTTTGCTTTGGTGATGTTGCCGGAACAACAAAGGTAGCTGACGTAGGATCTTCTACATCAGCAGGTGTCTCCATCGGAGTGAGAGCAGGCTGAACTTGCTGAGTGTCAGCTTGGCTTGACGATGCATCGTCTTCTGGCTCTGAGTCCGAGTCTGTGTCTTGCATGATAGACACGAGAGAGACAACAAATTTGCCCCCAGGCTTTTGTTTCGCCTTCTTCACTTTAGTCGTGATGACCAAAGGTTTTGAATTCTTGACGGAGATAACGAAGGGAGATTGACTACTCTCTTCTAATTTGCCGGAGGGTTTGTTTTCTTCCGGTGATTTTTGAGGAGCCTTGCCTTTATCTTTCTGGAGATTTTCAGCAGGGGGTGCTATTTCCTCTTCTTCTTTTTCTCCTTCATACATTTGGGAGTCTGCGAAGTGGACTTCTTTACCTTTGAAGGGTTTCCTGTCCGCAAAGACTCGATGTACCATGCCGTCGTCGCCGACAAACTTGATGCATTGATGTAGAGTTGAAGGAACAACACCATTCTCGTGTATCCAAGGACGTCCGAGAAGGATGTTGTAGCATGAGGGGGTTTTTATTGCATACACAGTGACCTCAGAGATAAGATCACCGATTTGCAATTTGAACCTGATTTTGCCGATAGGCCTTTGAGTGCTCCCATCGTATCCAAAGATAGATACAGATGTGTGGCTTAGCTTGCCGGGTGGGATGCCCAACTCTTCAAGAGCCGATGTGGAGATAAGGTTGAGTGCAGAACCTGGGTCGATCTGAACTCTATGTATCGGCATTTCTTTGATGTACCCTGTGAAGTACAGGGGTCGGTTGTGCCTTGCTTCGCCAAGTAGGAGGTCTTCCTTAGTGAAGGCGATGGTTGCACTGGCTGCCTTTTGAACCGAGAGGCATTGGATGCATGATCCCTCAGTTTTCTTTTCTCCCTTTGAGGAAGTTTCAGAGTTTTTGACCCGGTAGTCCATTTCAATTTGGAGGACTTGCGGGGCATGTTTGTCGACATCCTCATTCAGTTTTTGTAATTCTGATATGAGATCATCACGAGTGCGTGGAGACATTCGCAATAAGTCGAGGATGTGAAGACGTGCAGGTATGTGTTTGAAGTGCTCAACCAAGTCATACTTGAAAGCCTCCCTAGGGCCTGCATGTTCATCATTGTTGCCACTGGGGGCGCTTACAACATCTTTTCCCGAAGGATTTACATAAGTAAAGGAAGATTGGTTGTAATTTTTGTGGTAGTCCCGGCCCGAACGGGTGCCTCTACCAACTTCGAGAGCTTCTTGAGAAGGATCTTCGTTTGGAAGATTGTCTTCAGGATCAAGAGGCTGTCGTTTTTCATCTACTGGGGATGTATCTGCAGCAGAGTTGCCATCCTCAGTGATTGTGTTGCACGGAGCATTTTCCGGGAGCAAGTCCTGAACAGCATCCAGCAGCTTTTCTTCTTCGTTGACCCATCCATCACCCCAAGTTGGGTTTTCTTCATGATGATGAGTCGGGAAGAATGTGTATCCTGAAGTCACAGTCTCAGGAGAAGAAACCTGAGAGGGTGTCATCTATGTGAAAGTCACGTGAGACGAGGTAGCTCCAGAGGATACATTGCTAGGCGTCGTCGGAGTGTAGGTAATCTCATCAGACGACGCTTCAGAAGAGCTATAATCCTGATATATTACATTACAGGAAGCTCTGATAGAAGATGTTGCCTGCTCGGAGTCAGACTCATCCTCGGATGTAAGAGGATCGTCAATCCAGCAATGTTCTCCATTTTCAGGAGTTGAGGGAGGAGGTACCTGATGGGCTTCAGGGACTTCCGGCTCTGGATTGTGAGGAATCTCGTTGACGCGGTCTTGCTCTTGTTCTAGAGCGAGACGCTGCAAGATCCTTGCATATTCTTCAAGATCAGGCATGGGAGCCAGATCCTCTTCTTCGTCTTCTCCGTGTGGCTCAACATAGTTGATTTCCACTGGAGCAATGACAGGTGCTGGGTTAACAGCATCTTCTTGTGCAGCCTCTTGGTCTTCTTCATCATCAGACCAGGATCCTTGTGGTTGCAAGGGGTTATACCAGATTACTGGTATAAGGTGAGTTTCAGGAACCCATTCTTCATCGGAGAGATATTCTCCTGTTTCAAGAGATTCCTCCCACTCATCGGTGTAGTTGGGCTCGAATCCATCGTCGGTGTCGCTGGACTCGTATCCATCAATGGAGAATCCAACTACCGAGTTGCAAGAGTATGATGCCCCCTGGATGGCTTCTTTTTTGAATTGAGGTGGCATGAAATCACTGAGAGTGAAGTTTCTTACCGCCTTTGAAGTCTCTGGAGGGGACGTTTCTGTTGCCCCGAGTGAAGTGGTAGAGGAGGCCTCTGCCTTTTCATGAACTTCTTGTTTTGGCTGGGTCTTCTCTTGCCGTTTGAGCCTGAGGAGATGTTTCCTAGCCTGCCTTCGCTGTTGAGCGGTCGGCTTTGTTTTGACGATATCCCAATTTTCATCTTCCAGGAGATCGGGATGTACCCATATGGGTTGTCCGTCTGGTGTCGGGCAAGGAACCAACACTTCGGACGTTTGAATTCTTTTTATCACCTTGAAGGAAGTAGTGATCTTCTTCTTCGGTGATTTTGGTGTTTGTCCACATGACACCATGTTGACGGAGGCAGTCCCATAGTTTTTGTCAAAGGTGATGACTCCGTTTTTCCACATCTCGTTTATCTTCTCTCTCACAACAAAGCATTGATTGAGAGGATGCGAGACCGTCTGGTGGTATGGACAGTACCGAGGATCATTGGTTTTGCCAACGTCTCCAGGTCTTTTGGGCTCTGGCAAAATGAGTTTGCCATTTGCTAGGAGAGCCTCAAAGATTTCTTCGACGTCTTCATCGAACGGATATTTCTTTTCTACTCGCTCTTTGAAGGCATCAGAGAGTTCAGGTCTCTTACCTGCAGCTCTATTTTCAGCTTTCTTTGGTTGCTGAGGAGCTGACTTAGTCTGCACATTGAGAACCTCCTTCTTCTTTGGTTTAGAGGTTGCAACAGCAGTCGGCTCTTTCTTTGATGATTTCTGACTGTTGAGGTCTTTGATCACCGTTTCAGCTTCCATGGAAGCTTCCAGGAGTTCCCCCAGGTTCTTTGATTTATTGCCGATGATCATGGAGCGGATTTTAGCTCTCATGTTGTTTCGGAAGATGTCGACTAGCGACGCTTGTGGCAGTACATCTGAGCATTTGTACGCCATTGCTTTCCACTTGTGAATGAAGTCATAAGTTGACTCATTCTCTCCCTGTTTTAGGCTGCAGAGCTGAGCCATAGTAACAGGATGATCCTCACCTTGGAAGTGGGTCAGGAAGCGTGTCTCCAGCATAGCCCAGTTCTAAATGGAGTTCTCCGGCAGAGTGGAGTACCAATCGAAGGCCGTACCTTTTAGGGTACTTGCAAAGAGGCGGATCTTGAGTGCATCTTGATCCGCGATAGCTCCCGTCAAGATCTTGAAGTGGATGACGTGCTGTCTGGCCGATCCTTTCCCCGTATATGTTTGGAGAGTAGGATGTTTGAATTTTGTGGGGAACGGGACCGAGTCCATCCATAAAGGATATGGTGGCTTGATCCCATGCTCCTTGAGTATATCCTCTTCTTTTGCTTTGGCGAGGATACTGTCTACGTCCTTTTTGGTGAGGGCGCGTGACTCATTTTCTTCTCCATTTCCCTCGTTATTGCTATGATTTGGAGGAGGCTCATTGTTCACCTGATTTTGGACGACAAGGAGAAGGTTTTCCATCAGAGTTTCAATCATCTGCTGGCCTTGTTCCAACTGCTGGATGCGTGTGAGCGCATCATCTCGAGGTGGATTCTGAGGTGGCGGCTCAGAACTTGTAGCCAAGACGTTCATCCCTCGGGATTCGAACGAAGAAATCGTCCTGGTGACCGAGCTGGGGCTCATTCTTTTTGATGAAGAGCTTGATGAAGGATTACTCTCCCGTCCCTGGCTGGAAGGGGCAGGAGATTCTTCGGGATGTCTTTGTGTCCTGGTGACGCTACGGGTCACCGGACGTCGGACATGGATTTTTGATGCTGACCTTTGGCGTCTTCATGGTTTTTCCAACCATATGGACGGCAGCAACTTGGTCGGGTCTTTCTTTTTCGACCCATTTGCGGGAGACTTGAAGTGTAGGAGGCTGGGTCCTTTGCTTCTCTAGTCTCTTTTGTCGATATGACGCACGGCGGCGTGCTCGACGAGCGATTTGAGCTTTGGTCAGCTCCGGCTGGGCTCTGACGATGAAGGATGTGCTCCCTCGGGCGCAGCAGCCGAGCTTGTCTTCTTTGTGGTTGGGCAAGGACAGGATGCGGACCCGGTCCTTTGCCTGTTGCAGCGAAGCTTTAAACCTTTCGAGTTCGGCCCCTGTAGAGATAAAGGGTCGAACTGAAGGGGTGTAGGCCCTAGCAGGTGCTTGTAGAGGCCTAGTGATGCATGATCTGATTTTGGGCCTGTAGGAACAAGCCGGCTCATGCTGGGTTGACTTGGGAGTCAAGTTGGAGATGGGTCTCTCCTCTTTCATGTAGGCAAGAGGGTAGAACTGGTTCTCCTTGAGTGGGGCCAGGTATGCTGGCTTGGTGGAGGTTTGAGACCTCCTTTGTTTTGGGGAAGGTCTTGGAGACCAAGTCTTGGGATAGACCTGGTTGTTTGTGGGTCGAGGCTTCGCGGGGGTGCCGCGGGCTTCAGGCTTTTGGGCGCTCGCCTTTGGTGTCACGGGAGTGACACGTTGAGAGGCGATCTTCTGCCTTTTGGCAGGCGCAGTTTGTTCTTCGGGAAGTGGGAATGGTCCCAGTGTCCCGAAGACGATGGTCCGGGGAGTCGAGGTCGACCCGGAGTTCAGAGAGTTGCCGAGGGAGTTGACGCTTCGGCAGCTGGCGGGGCGCTTGTAAGTGCGCTCGGTTTGCTTCTGTTGAAGCATGAGTTGGTGCTTGTTCTCATCGAAGATAATGGTTAAGGCTGCCATTGTTAGTTTCGAAAAAGTTCTGAAACAAGACCACATCCATTAGTAATCACAAGAATATAATGATCATAAATGGGAATTTCTATGGTTGTCTTTTCAAATCGCTTAAGGGATATGACCCAAGCGACATGAAGAAGGCAAAAAGCCATAGATGGTACAATTGTTCTGACAGCAAGTATGGTGAGCCCAGAATGAGCGTTCCAGTGACTGCTAGAAGCAATTGTAAACCTAAATTCGACTTATCGAGAAGCAGGGCTTGCTCGAGATAAGAAGAATATAAGGTAGGAGTTACAAATGTGCCGGTCACAGATACAGTAGACCCTGAAAGGGCGTACCAGTATTGCTATGCACAAATGTTGGAGATCGCATCCATGAGATGGGATTCTTTGTTTTGAAATGTCAGAAATGGATTCGTCAAAGAGAGCAGGTGACGTTCCGATTCAAATACGGGCTCAACGATTTCCGCGAGCGCCAGTACTCAGAAGGGAAGAGACCACAATTTCTCGAATCTGAATCCAAAAAAGTGACGAGTTTTTGGAGATTTTTTTTTTTGAAATGATTTTTTATTTTATTTTATTTTTATTTTATTTTTTTTTATTTTTTATTTTTTTTTTTAAATATTTTTTTTATTTATTTTTTTATTTTATTTTTTTTGAAAATTTTTTGTTTTGTTTTTTTTTTTTTTTAAGATTTTTTTTGAAAATCTTTTTTTTTTATTTTTATTTTTTCTTTAACTTTTTAAGATTTAAAGACGAGAGAGTACACATAGGCCTCCTAACCCGGTCTTATGAAACCTCAATTGATAGAATTGCCCCCAGGTAAGGGTAGGATTACTTAATGAACCCGTTTGGAGGACCCTTGCCTAGAACAGTCAAGCTGTCTCCACACTCTGGACAAGGCTTTTCTTGAATCAATCGTGATCAAAGAACGCAATTGGTTTAACCTTAGTGGTCTATGTCCCTTTTTTTTTTATAAAAATCCCAAATAGACTCATCGAAGAGAAACGATGGCCCAAAACCTTAGTCGAACGGGCTCAACATTTCTGCAAGCACCAAAGAACGATAGGATAGGAACAAAGTTTCTCAATTTTGAATCCAAACTAAGAAAACTAATTTTTTTTATTTTTATTTTTTTTAATATTTTTTTTTTTGAAATCTCTAATGAACTCATCGAAGAGAAACGATGGTCCAAAACCTTAGTCGAACGGGCTCAACATTTCTGCAAGCACCAAAGAACGATAGGATAGGATCAAGGTTTCTCGATTTTGAATCCAAACTAAGAAAACTGATTTTTTTTTTATTTTTTTTTGAAATCTCTAATGAACTCATCGAAGAGAAACGATGGCCCAAAACCTTAGTCGAACGGGCTCAACATTTCTGCAAGCACCAAAGAACGATAGGATAGGATCAAGGTTGCTCAATTTTGAATCCAAACTAAGAAAACTGATTTTTTTTTTTTGAAATCTCTAATGAACTCATCGAAGAGAAACGATGGCCCAAAACCTTAGTCGAACGGGCTCAACATTTCTGCAAGCACCAAAGAACGATAGGATAGGATCAAAGTTTCTCAATTTTGAATTCAAACTAAGAAAACTGATTTTTTTTTTTTTTTAAAAGAGAAAGAATGGAAACAAACTCAAAGAAATAGAAATTTCCAAAAATTCCCATCTCATGTTTTTTTTTAGGATGCAAAATCCAACAGAGGCTACCAGCTAGAAAGTAGCCAAGGAATCCGGAAAAGAAGTATAAGCATAGAGCAAAAAGTATGATATGCAAATATTTCATTTCCAAGCACCGTGTTCTCAAATGAACGAGTCCCACCGGGTGTGCCAGCTTGATGGAACGCGCTCCGAGGCGCCGTTGGGACGGCTACCGGGGTCGGCGGAACGTGGGAGTCCGTCGGGTCCGGCCCTTTCGCGCCCTGGCGGGCCCTGAAGCGTGCATCAACATTTCTTTTGTGTGGGTGTGCCAGATTTTCTATTTTACTTGGAATTGCAAGTGGTAATCCGGAGATCAACCTTCGCAAGTAAAAAGGAAATCAACTTCTTTCAAGTTTTCCATTGCACAAATATTTAAGAAAAGAGACATTTTCTTGGTTTGCCGTGAAAGGC
This sequence comes from Umbellularia californica, assembly GCA_028538565.1. Taxonomy (NCBI): domain Eukaryota; kingdom Viridiplantae; phylum Streptophyta; class Magnoliopsida; order Laurales; family Lauraceae; genus Umbellularia; species Umbellularia californica. The sequence continues at coordinate 27,002,877 of JAPQWN010000006.1, forward strand.
GATTTTGTTTGGCATTTATAGCCGGTTTTGGCGTTTATAGCCGATTTACAATTCTCATCAATAATGAAAGACAAGAGTTGTGATTTTTGTCTCTTTTAGAAAAATACAAACTACAATGAAAAGCAAGAAAAGGAAGATCTAACTTTTCAGGAGATTGTGGGGGACTCGTTCAGATTGACGGTCGCAAGCCATGTATGGGCTTCGCCATCATCCATGCAGATGAGAACAGAAGATGCTCTTGATTCGCTTGGCTTGGCTATAACCTCAGGTTTTTAGAGGACAAAGACCAAGAGAAGGTCCTATGTTCAATAAAAAGCTAAGTGGACGGGCTGAAAAGCCACGTCTAAGCCATTGGAGGCAGCAGGAGAAGGCAAGGACCTTGGGGGGGGGTGCCCCCCAAGGGACTTTTGTCACCTTGTAGTGGTGGCCGGTGCAGAACTTCAGCAGAGTGATTTCTCTCTTTTTCTTTCTCTCAGATCTCTTTCTGATCCCTTTTTTTTCTGATCTTCTGATTTTCTCCTCTTTTTTCCGATCTTTTTTCCGATCCCAATTTCAATGGAATGCTCTCCTATTTATAGGCCTTTGGTAGCCATTTAGGAGGGTTTATGAGCCTTAATGGCTTTAATGGGAGGAGTTACAAGATTTATTTCTTGATTTTGTAACTCCTTTTTCCTTGAATCTGATTGGCCGATGGAGATTAAGGGCTTTTAATCACCTTAATTACCATAATGGGAGGAGTTTCATGGTTTAAATGCCATGAATCAATTGACTTGTAACTCCCAAATGCTTGCTTCTGATTGGGCCGTCCAAAGAAATGAATTAATGACTGCAATAAAGCTAGTCAATTAACCACATTAATTGGTCGCCGAGCAGTCGAAGAGTCGCGGGCCATGCCGTGTCTTCTGGAATTCTTCTGGCGATGATCATCGATGGATCTATATGCTGATCGACATCGGATGAACATGTAACTTCAGACATTGATAGCTAAGAGTGGGCCGGTGACATCTGTCTTGTCGATTTCACGATCGGTCGGACAGAAAGTGCACTTTCTTGGTCGAGCGGTTGGCGATCTTGGAGCGATCAATGATGATTTTATGCTTTTGGAGGTTGACCCGTGATTTTGACGGATGTCGGAGGATATGAGTCAATTTCAAGCACTAAAAATCACATTTTCAGGAAACCACAGGGGCCAAAGTGCGCGAAACGCGAAAAAAGACGAAAAAACGGGTCACCGGCGGAAAATCCGGTGACCCGGACCTCCATGGTCGCCGGCGACCATGGACCAGCGACCATGGGCCATGGTCGCAGGGGCCTGCGACCATGGGCCATGGTCGCAGGGGTCTGCGACCCTGGGGGATTTTTCCCCTTCGGAGCCCGTTTTGCGGTCGTTTTGAGGTCTTTTTTGTCGCCGTTTTCTTTTGTATTTTTCTTGACATTTCTTCTCATTTATTGGCTTGATTTCCCTGTAGAAAACTTAATGAGAATCCTTGCATTTTTAGAGTGCAAAGTTTCCAATTTTCCGGGAAAGCCGAAGACTTTGTCGCGTAGAGCTGCTGATTTTCCGCCAGAAGCTGAAACTTGGTCAAACGATGTCGGAATGACCTGAAATTTGAGGTGAAGCCTCCTGAACAATAAATAAGACCAACCATAGGCTTTTGTTTGAGTTTTGAAGCCGTTTGGGGTCCCGTCGATGCTTCACTTGATTTTGCTGCGGGGAAAATGCCGAGCTTTGATATGTGGTCAAACGATGTCCGATTGACCTGAAATTTGACGGGGAGCCTATTGGAGTCATTTTGAGACGTTCCATGGGCTCCGTTTTGGATGTCATGGTCCCGGGTTGCTCCGCCGCCGGTAGGCTTGATTTTCTCTCGGAGCATCGAAACCTGGTCAAACGTTTTCGGAATGACCTGAAATTCGACGTGCAGCCTTTTGGAAGCATGTTGAAGCCACTCATGCACTTGGTTTGATGAGCGAAGGCTTCGGTGGTTCCCGCCGCCGGGAGGCTTGATTTTGCTGCTCGAGCATTGATGGAGGGTCAAACGTTGTCGGTTTGACTTAAAATTTGGCATAGAGCCCTTTTGAGACATGCTGGAGTCATCTGTAGGCTTTGATCGAAGTTTTGACGTCTCCGATGATGTCGCCGCCGGGAGCTCCCGTTTAGCTGTCGGAGAAGTGAAGCTAGGCCAAATGTTGTCGAAATGGCCCGAAACTTCATGTGTACTCTTCTCTTGGCTATCTTGAAGGATCTTGCAGTTTTTGTTTGATTCTGACAAGATTTGAATTTTTGGAGAAATTGCATTGCCTATTTATGGCAGGTTGCGACTTCATGCAGCTTTCTTGATTTGAAGAGGCAAAGTGACATTTTTGGTGTCAACAATGGATGGGTCAACGAAGAAGAAAAGCTGCCGGATGCTGTTCGGGACTTGCTCCTGGAAAATGCTCCGTGCAACACAATCACTGAGGATGGCAACTCTGCTGCAGATACATCCCCAGTAGATGAAAAACGACAGCCTCTTGATCCTGAAGACAATCTTCCAAACGAAGATCCTTCTCAAGAAGCTCTCGAAGTTGGTAGAGGCACCCGTTCGGGCCGGGACTACCACAAAAATTACAACCAATCTTCCTTTACTTATGTAAATCCTTCGGGAAAAGATGTTGTAAGCGCCCCCAGTGGCAACAATGATGAACATGCAGGCCCCAAGGAGGCTTTCAAGTATGACTTGGTTGAGCACTTCAAACACATACCTGCACGTCTTCACATCCTGGATTTATTACGAATGTCTCCACGCACTCGTGATAATCTCATCTCAGAATTACAAAAACTGAATGAGGATGTCGACAAACATGCCCCGCAAGTCCTCCAAATTGAAATGGACTACCGGGTCAAAAACTCTGAAACTTCCTCAAAGGGAGAAAAGAAAACTGAGGGTCATGCATCCAATGCCTCTCGGTTCAAAAGGCAGCCAGTGCAACCATCGCCTTCACTAAGGAAGACCTCCTACTTGGCGAAGTAAGGCACAACCGACCCCTGTACTTCACAGGGTACATCAAAGAAATGCCGATACATAGAGTTCAGATCGACCCAGGTTCTGCACTCAACCTTATCTCCACTTCGGCTCTTGAAGAGTTGGGCATCCCACCCAGCAAGCTAAGCCACACATCTGTATCTATCTTTGGATACGATGGGAGCACTCAAAGGCCTATCGGCAAAATCAGGTTCAAATTGCAAATCGGTGATCTTATCTCTGAGGTCACTGTGTATGCAATAAAAACCCCCTCATGCTACAACATCCTTCTCGGACGTCCTTGTATACACGAGAACGGTGTTGTCCCTTCAACTCTACATCAATGCATCAAGTTCGTCGGCGACGACGGCATGGTACATCGTGTCTTTGCGGAAAGAAAACCCTTCAAAGGTAAAGAAGTCCACTTCGCAGACTCCCAGATGTATGAAGGAGAAAAAAAAGAAGAGGAAATAGCACCCCCTGCTGAAAATCTCCAGAAAGATAAAGGCAAGGCTCCTCAAAAATCACCGGAAGAAAACAACCCCTCCGGCAAATTAGAAGAGAGTAGTCAATCTCCCTTCGTCATCTCCCTCAAATCTTCAGAACCTTTGGTCATCACGACTAAAGTGAAGAAGGCGAAACAAAAGTCTGGGGGCAAATTTGTTGTTTCTCTCGTGTCTATCATGCAAGACACAGACTCGGACTCAGAGCCAGAAGACGATGCATCGTCAAGCCAAGCTGACACTCAGCAAGTTCAGCCTGCTCTCACTCCGATGGAGACACCTGCTGACGTAGAAGATCCTACGTCTGCTACCTTTGTTGTTCCGACAACATCACCAAAGCAAAAGCCGATCTTCTTCCATAGATCGGACGCTTCTTCATCAAACTCCATGCTGGAACCTTTCCAAAATGAAGGTATGCCTCAGCTATCTCTATATAGTCCTGTGGCACAAGCAATTATGAAGAAAATGGGCTATGACGCTCAAAACCCAGTCGGTTTGGGAGAAAGACGCGGTATTCTCACGCCATTGGAGCCCGCCTTGACCAAAAGCCAGCTGGAAGATTGGAGACTCTACAGTCATGTAGAAAAGTCTTCATATGGGTTAGGATATGATCCCGACACTCCTCTGAGACAGTTGACACAAAGGCTTAAAAGTCGTTTTACCGACCAAGCCTCAACATCTCAAGTCCACGAAGACATCGATCTCCCTGGATATCTCTTTAAAGAGTTACCTGACAAAGATCCAGGAAGCTCCTCCAATTTGTACGATTTCTCTGATGATAAAGAGGAATCGTCCGATAATACAGACTTGTGCTATTCTGACCCAGAAGAACCCTCGTCTCCAAAAGAAATACCAGACTCAACAGGCGATTGGGACTATCTCATAGCAAGCCTTGAGGAGATCACCAATCAAGAAAATCCATGGAAAGGAACAGAGCCTTGGTCTGTTAATGCAGTTGAAACTCCAGAAGGTTTCGTTGAGTTGGAAGCCTCCGAAAATATTGTGGAGGAACCACCTTCGAACCTCCCGACAGAAGATCCTGTTGAAAAGATAAACTTGGGAACACCTGATAACCCACGTCCTGTATTCATAAGCAAGAATATAAAGGATGATGAGTTACCCGAGTATATCGCTTTTCTTCGTGAGTTCGTTGATTGCTTTGCATGGTCCTATGCTGAAATGCCTGGTTTAGACCCAAAAGTAGCAGTCCACAAACTCAATCTTCAAGAAGACATCAAGCCTGTCAAACAAGGCCAAAGAAGATTCCGTCCAGATGTGATGGATAAAATTGAACAAGAAATTTCAAAAACTCAAAAGCGTTGGCTTCATCCGTGAGGAACAACATCCAGAATGGTTGGCCAACATTGTCCCCGTGACAAAGAAAAATGGGCAGATCAGGGTCTGTATTGACTATAGAGACTTGAATGGCGCTTGCCCTAAAGATGAATTCCCGCTCCCCATACCGGAGGTGATGATTGACAATACCTGCGGATTCGAGCGAATGACATTCATGGATGGCTTCTCTGGTTACAATCAGATAAAGATGCATCCCGAGGATGAAAAACACACTTCATTTCGGACTCCATTTGGCGTGTATTGCTACACTGTCATGCCATTTGGTCTGAAAAATGCCGGTGCCACATATCAGAGGGCTATGATGAAAATATTCCAAGATATGCAGCACAAGACGGTCGAATGTTACGTTGATGACCTCGCCGTCAAAAGCAGAAGAAAAGAAGACCATCTCAAAGATCTTCGGGAAGTCTTCCTCCGACTTCGCAAACACAAACTGCGGATGAATCCTCTAAAATGCTTCTTCGGCGTCTCGTCGGGTAAGTTTCTCGGATTCCTTGTTCGGAAAGCTGGAATAGAACTTGACCCCATAAAAGTCAAGGCTATTCTAGAAATGCCCTCTCCAAGAACCCTAAGGGAACTAAAAGGGCTTCAAGGGAGATTGGCCTACATCAGACGGTTCATCTCCAATCTTTCGGGGAAATGCCGTCCATTCTCTCGATTGATGAAAAAAGGTGTAGACTTTGTCTGGGATGCCGACTGCGAAGCCGCATTTCAAGATATCAAGTCATACCTGACCAAACCTCCAGTGTTAGCTGCCCCTGCCACTGGAAAACCATTCATCTTGTACACAAAAGCTCTTGATCATTCTGTAGGCGCTTTGCTTGCACAAGAGAATGGTGAGGGAAAAGAAGCTGCTCTATACTACCTCAGCCGTATGCTAGTAGGTGCAGAGCATCGCTACTCTCCAGTCGAAAAAGAATGCCTTGCAGTGATGTTCGCCGTACAAAAGCTACGTCACTACTTGCTTTCCAACACAGTCTACCTAGTCTCGAGGATCAATCTCTTGAAGGTTCTTGTCACCAAGGCAGGTTCTCTTAATGCCCGACTGGCAAAATGGTCCATCCTCTTGTCACAATTTGATATTAGGTATGTGCCACAAAAAGCAATCAAAGGCCAAGCTCTAGCAGATTTCCTCGCAGAGCATCCATTGCCTAAAGATTCACCACTCAGGGATGATCTCCCAGACGAACCTGTCTACAACGTGGAGACTTCCTCACCAAATGCCTCCTGGGACATGTACTTTGACGGTGCAACCAGGACAAATGAAAACAGAAAGCTGATCTCGGGAGTTGGCATCCTCTTTGTTAGCCCCGACAAATGCATGATTCCACACGCTTTCTCGCTACTGGAACCATGCACAAACAATGCAGCTGAATACCAAGCTCTGATCCTAGGATTGGAACTCGCCATCGAATCCGGTATCACTATGCTGGAAGTCTTTGGAGACTCTCAACTGATCGTCAACCAGATGAATCAGAAATATGAAGTCAGGAAGCCCGATCTGCTGCCTTATTACAACAAGGCACAATCGCTTCTGCAAAAGTTTGACATCTGCAACATCACTCACATTCGTAGAGGTGAAAATATCCGTGCAGATGCCCTGGCCGGACTTGCCGCATCAATGGCGATCCAGGAAGGGGAAAACATGCAAATTACAGTGAATGAGAGAAGGATCCTCCCTCCTCTTAACACACACCAAGCAGTTGCTGAATGCCACCGAGTGGTTGGAAGTCGGATCTCTATCCTTCAACCTTCAATCGGCGACTGGAGGGATCCGTTTATTGATTACACTATGTTCGGAATCCTACCTGAAGATCCAAAAGAACGGGTAAGCATTCAAAGGCGAGCCCCAAACTTTCATTTGGATATCCCTTCAAAGATCCTTTACAGGAAATCCTTCAACGGAGTACTTCTACGCTGCTTGTCAGAACAAGAGGCCGAAGAAACACTTAAAGAAGTTCATGCTGGTCTTTGTGGAGCCCATCAGGCAGGTCCTAAGCTCTATGATCAGATAAAAAGGTTAGGTTACTATTGGCCTACCAAGGTTGCTGATGCAATGCAATTTGCCAAACGCTGCTAGCTATGCCAAGTTCACGGAGATTACATTCACATGCCTCCGGAATGGCTGCATCCTACAGCAATCTCATGGCCTTTTGAAGCATGGGGCATGGACATCATAAGTCCTATCTCTCCCCCTTCAAGCAAAGGTCATCGCTTCATCTTCGCCGCTACGGATTATTTCTCCAAGTGGTCAGAAGCATTTGCGTTCAACGAAATGAAGACCTCATCAGTTCTTCAGTTCCTGCGCACCAACATCATTTGTCGTTTCGGCATACCCAAGAGATTCGTCCATGATAACGGACCACAATTCCGGGATCATCGATTCTACAGGTTTTGCAACAAATACAAAATTCAAAGCTGTCCTTCGACTCCATACAATCCGGCAGCAAACGGATTAGCAGAAGCCTTCAACAAGACACTCTGCAAAATCCTCAAGAAAATGGTCTCTAGTCACAAAAGAGACTGGAGCGACAAACTGTCTGAAGCTTTGTGGGCCTATCGAACCACCGTTCGAGGACCAACCCATAGCACGCCATTCTCCTTGGTCTATGGATGTGAAGCTGTCGTGCCCCTAGAGGTACAAATTCCTTCTCTGAGGGTATCTCTACAAAATGACATGACTCAAGAAAGCAATGTCAAATTGCGACTCCATGAGCTGGACAATCTCGACGAGAGACGGCTCGAAGCTCGACAAAGCATTGAACTTTACCAAGCACACATGGCAGGATCTTTTGACAAAAGGGTCCGGCAACGCGCCTACAAAAAGGGTGACTTGGTTCTTGCGGTAAAAAGACCAATGGTCTTCGCACACAAATCCAAAGGCAAATTTGAACCAAAATGGGAGGGACCCTACGTCATCGACAAAGTCTTCTCCAACGGCTCATATGCCCTCCTAAACATGGAAGGCGACAGATGTATGCTGCCTATCAACGGCAAGTTCTTGAAGCGGTACTACCCTTGAAGACTTACCCAACTGGGTAAGAGCAATGCCTGTATGGCCAAAACCTGTTCTCAGGTACTCGCTCGTCAAACCCACTCTCTTTAGAATTTTCATATCAAATGTCAAAATTTCTAGAGATTCAAAAACAATGCTTACTTTCATTGTTTCATTGTTCAAAAACAAAAAAAAAATCCAAGTTTAGGAGCCTCTCCCTGACTTGACCAAAACTTTCGATCCTTGAACCAAAATTCATGGTTTGAAACAAAAATCCGGATTTAGGGATTTCCACCCTAGTCCACCTTACCTTTTACCGCCAAATGGTTCTAGGTCAAAATTTACGACCCTCGTGTCTTTAAACAAAAAAAATGGTTTTTCAAAAATCGTGGGGAAATGGCATCAAAGTCAGTACCCGCAAAACAAAAATTTTGAAAAAAAAAGCAAGGATGCGACATTCCATCGATACTTGCACCCAAAATCGCAGGGAAGCGACATTTCGTCGATACTTGCAAAATCCAAAAACCGTGGAGAAGCAACAAACCAGTTGATATCCACAACCCAATTTCAAAAATCGTGGAGACACAACATTTCAGTTGATATCCACAACCCAAATTTCAAAGGTTTGAGAAAACCTAAAATCGTGGAGAAGCAACAAACCAGTTGATATCCACAACCCAATTTCAAAAATCGTGGAGATGCAACATACCAGTTGCTATCCACAACCAAAATTACAAATGGTTCGAGAAAACCTCAAATTTCAAAAATCACGGAGAAACGACATCAAGTCAGTACCCGCAAAACCAAAAGTCTTGGGAAAAGCAGGGAAGCGACGCTTAGTCGATATTTGCACCCCAATTCGCGAGGAAGCGACATTCCATCGATACTTGCAAAACCTAACCCGCGAGGAAGTGACATTCCATCAATACTCGCAAAACCGAATGAGCAAGGAAGCGACATTCCATCGATACTTGCAAGACCATTCAGCGGGGAGGCGACATTTAGTCGATACCTGCATTTTGAAAACCAAAACTCGGCTATAAATGCCAAAATCAGGCTATAAATGCCAAAACAAAAATTTCCGGCTATAAACGCCAAAACCGGCTTTCATGCCAATAAAACAAAACTTGGTTTTCAAAAAACTCGGCTACAAATGCCACACAAAAAAAACCTGACTCTCATGTCAAAACCGGCTATAAATGCCACAAATTGGCTATCCATGCCACCAAACCGGCTATAAATGCCACAAATTGGCTATCAATGCCACCAAACTGGCTGTAAATGCCACAAAAATCCGGCTTTCATGCCAAATTAGTTTCCCCTACCAAAACAACCATTTGACAAAAGATTTTCACAAAATGACAAAGCTTTTGATCAAATCCCATTTAGCAATTGCTTTCATCACAAAAAGATTTGAGTGAGCGTAGGGAAAACAAAAAAAAAAAGAAGTACCAAAAATACATGTGGTACCAAAAAGAAAAAAAAAGAAAGTGTTCACAAGCACTACAAAAAAAAGAGAAAAGAAAAGTACCAAAAAAATACATGTGGTACCAAAAAAAAAGAAAGTGTTCACAAGCACTACAAAAAAAAAGAGTACCAAAAAATACATGTGGTACCAAAAAAAGAAGAATGGTTTCTGCTATAAAAAATCAGGAGCTTAGCCAAAAATTTTCTCCAGCCAAAGCTTCAGCTCCTCAAGCAAACTTTTGGCCTCAGCCGTCAGAGTTTCCAAGGCACGCTTCTTCAGGAACTTGCCATGAGATGCTGGCGAATGCCGTAACCCTTCTTTTACACCGGGAAGCTCTTCCCCAGCAGTTTGCCATCGTTCGTTTTCTAGAGTCCTCCTCTCGAGAACTTGACCGGCATCTGCAACCCTGCGGATCAGAGTACTCTCCCTGTCACGAGCCTCTGTTATAGCAGCCCACTTAGCATCGACTTGTGCCTTCAAATGCTCAAGACGTTTCCTGGCCTCTTCAACTTCCCTATCAAGGACGTTAAGGTCATGCCTCAATCCTATGATGGCTAGCTCTTCCTTGTTCTTCTCCCGAACTAGCTGCTTCTTGCTTTGTGTAGCCTCATTCAGGTCAGACTTAGCCTTATCAGCAGGGTCCAAGAACATCTCCTTGAAGAATTGGTCGTCAGGGAAACCCATGGTCCCAAACCACTTGTCACCCAGTGCAATGATCCCATCAACGATCGCCCTGGCACCTGTGACATCCAGACCAACCTCTTCGGTATCAGTGAGAATCTCCTGCACATGTGGGATCATGCCAAATCCTGCTTCCAAGTGTCCAGAAAGGAGAGTCTTGACCCAAGAACTCAAAACCCGAGCCAGCACCTTCTTCGCAAATTGAAGAGACGAACTGGATGAAGATTCAACCTTCTCCGCTGATCGGCTGCTCATGTCATGTCCCATTGGAAGAGTAATAAAAGAACACTTTTCACTTGGAGCCACTGGAGAGGGAATCTCAACACGAGGCATCTCCTCAATCATATCAGAACTGGTCTCTACCTCCGGATCGACCTCTGGCATCCCTTGCTCTGGTTCTGAAGAAAGCGATGGACTCTCTTCTGTCACTTCAAAACCTGCAAATGAAACACAAAAAGGTATGAATATGATCCTGTTAAAAAAAAAAAAACCATCAGGGTCATCACTACAAAGTACCTTCTTCGACGACTGGCGGAACACTCTCTTCCTCCATGAACTCATCGGAAGCATCATCAACATTTGCGTCCATTGATGGTTCAAAGTCATCGGAATCTTGTGGCGAGTCAGCTGACAAAAAAAAATGTTAGCAAATCAAGTCGCAGGCAAAAAAAAAAAGAAAAGAGAAAGCGAAAGAAGTTATACCAATTGGAGATTCTGGAATCATTCCAGAGTCCCTCGGCTCTTCTTCAGATGACATAACCGGCTCCATCACCGCCTCATCGGTCGGAACCTCAGGCATCGGCAAGTCTTTATCCTCTGCTAAAAAAAAAAAAAAAAGCAGCAGCAGGGTGAGAAAACAAATCAGAACATGGAAAGCCCCATGAAAGAAGTAGAAAAAGAAAAAGGAAGAATCATACCTTCACCAATGGTCTCTTCCCCACGACTCCTCTTCTCTGGAGGCTCGTCGACAGCCTCTGGCACCTCCTCGTTGATGGTAAGAGGGATTTCCATGTCAGGAGAGTCCTCATGTGGCCCCTCGCTGAGATGATGACTCCTCCTCTTCTTACCTCTACGGGTTCGCTTCCTAGAAGAACCCGCCCCACTATCAGAGTCAGGTTTCTCACTTGACTCCTCACTGGATGGTCTGCTTTCGCCAGTAGACTCCACGGAAGCTCGTCTCTGTGCCGCTTGCATCCAAGCGTCGAGCTCAGCTTCCTCCTGTTCTAGCTGCTCCAAAGCCTCATCAGGTACTTCCCGAACAGCTTCAGAACCAATGACGCCCTGGTCACCGAGAAAGCCTATCTTGTGCTTCTCTCCAGAAAGGAAGGCCCAAACTTCCTCTCGCCGGACGCCATCCGACTTCCCAATGCCTTTTCCAGAAGACAGCTTTACATCAAGCTCCTTCTTGGAAAGCCCCCGATATGCCAAAAAGCTCTCCGCGAACCACTTCGTGAAGCCGGCAGTTCGGAAAGTCGACAGCTCAGGATAAGAGATCGTGGCAGTAGTGTCTTCAGCACTATAAAAAGCCCATGCATTTCTGCCATCTTGCAAACCCCCAAAATGCTTCACCATACTCGAAGGCGCTCCAACAACGCCTTGAGAGAAGCCCAACTGAAGTGCAAAGCGAGAAGGTACATACGGCTGGATGTCGACGAAAAGATGTCTACGGTACACCATCGTGCCGACTCGTATGCTGAAAAGCCACTCCTTCTCTGCATTGGTCAAAGAGTAATGCCTTCCCGACCCTGCTCTAGTAGAGTCTCGGGAGGCACCAAAATCAAAAGCCTTCTTCCGCAACTCCGGAGAAAGCTTAACTGAAGACTGCCCCATCTCGACGTCCCTGAACCGTCGGATCCTCATGCGGGCAAACAAAAGTGATTCAGATACGGCTTTTCCCTTAGCCAATCGAATCATCAGAGGATCATCATCCTGTGCAGCACCTAGCTGGTGGAAGCCAGGACAGTGGTATACAAACCACGAATAAAAGATATGGGCTGAAAATACCCTATTCATAGGGAGCCCAAGCCGAACCAAGAAAGCAGCAGCCTGCAGTTCGGTACACAGGTAGGAGTAAAGAGCGGGCACCAAAGCAAGCCGCTCTCCAAACGCCACCTGACAAGCCAGAAAAATACAATGCGGCCTGATGTGCGTCCCATCTCCACCAGCAAAAATAGCCTCACCTAGCCAAAAAGTGAGGTAAAAAGCAAGATCTCTCCGCAATGCAATGTCAGAACAAATGGCATCTGTGCTCGCGAAGAAACCCTTCAACTCTTCCTGCATGACCGAAGTCTTCTTCCTGTCTTCCCGGGTCATGCTATCAGAACACTCTTTGCTGTCAAAGAAGTTGAAGAATGAAGAGCCATAACTCTTCCAACTGCTGGATCTGACTTTCGAGCCCTCCTTCAAAAAATCATAGAAGGCGACGAGCTGAAAGTATAGGAGCCTGAATTCCTCTGACTGCTCCTCAAGGACGCTGTCAATCGGCATGAACTCCTCATAGAGTTTGCCAAGGATGGGTAATCCAGTAATAGCACTCAACTCCTTCAGAGAAAAACCAATCTCACCGTTCGTGACAACGAAGGTATTGGTCTGAGGGAGGAAAGACTCCAACATAGCCATGAAGGCATCATCGGAAAAAGTCACGGTCTCCCTAAAAGCGCGGACCGCGTCAAAAATCCCGGCTTCCTTCAAAACGGCGCCCCCAATCAGCAAGGTGTGGTCAGTCCATGACTTCCAATCGGAGTCAACATTGAAACGGCCACGAAGTCGAAAAGGCTTCACCCAAGTACTGCCGTCACCGCTGAAAACGCCAAGGCCCACCGGTCTCAAATCGACCGACGGATAATCAGAGCCCTGGTAGCCGCTGGCTGGCATCAACATGTCCATACGGACAGGTGGCTTCTCCGCATATCCGGAGGGTCCACCAACAAAAACCCCGGTCTTGATCACACTGGTCCTCTTCACCCAGCTCGGAGGATCTTCCCTCTTAGAGCACGTGGGAGCAAGGCTCATGATCGAGATGGTACGATCAAAAGACGACCGGGTAGAAACAGTCTTCTCTTCACCATCTGCTGTGTAAGAGAACTGAAAACATCTCCTTTGGTATGTCAAGTCGTCAGGGACTGCATCTCCAAAGAAGAAGGTAGGCTTGGGTAAAACCCTCAGATCGTCCATAACCCAAGGACGGTTGCTTACCATGATCTTATAGAATTCCTCATTCTTGAGAGCGATCAATCGCTGTCTCATCTCATCGCGATTGAGGGAATCGCACTCTTCCAAATTCTTCTCAACAAACTGGACCTTCTCCCAGGCTTGCTGAACGGCCACATTAGAAGATCTGGCGGATCGACGAGGTACGCTTGTAGCAGGCTCTTTACCTTTGTTCGTTCTGGAGGAACCACCTGCAAAGGTTGGAAAAGAAGAAAAAAAAAAAAGATCATCATCAAAATGACAGGATTTCGCTAAAAAGAAAAAAGGATCACTTTGTCCCACCAAAAATCTGGCGAAATTTTGGCATGACTCCGGGGCAATTCCGAAGAAAAGGGAAATACCCCGAAAGAAATAGAAAGTTTGAAGATGGGCTCAACATTGCTGCGGGCTCCGAAACTCCAAACTTTCGAAACCTCAAAATCTCCGCAAAATCAAGAAGGGCTCAACATCACTGCGAGCTCCAAATTCCCAAATTTGCAAAGATTTTCAGGTATGCTATCATGCTCAATCTACAAAAAGTACATGCATGAACATCTAGATTTGCATAAAAACGCATTATCATGATGAGCTAAAAAAAAAAAAGAAACTTTCTCAAAAAAAAAGGGAGAAAGAAAAGAAAAAAAAAAGAAACTTTCTCAAAAAAAAAGGGAGAAAGAAAAGAAAAAAAAAAGAGAAACTTTCAAAAAAAAAAAAAAAAAAAATAGGCCACGTGGCCGTACGGACCAGATCCGTACGGATCTGTCCGTACGGCCCACAAAAAAAAAAAAAAAAACCAAAAGAAGAAATCACGTGGAAAAGAGAAAAAAAAAGAAGAAGAATAGAAAGAAAAGAAAGAAAGAAAAAAAAAGAAGAAAGAAAAAAAAAAAGAAGAGAAACTTTTTTTTTACCATCCTATTCTCTACATAAAGTTTTCTTGAAAGAAAAAGAGAGAAAACTTACTTGAAGCCATTGATGGAGAAGAAGAAGGAAAAAGCTTGAAGATCCTTGAAGAAGAAAAACTCTTGGTCTTGGAGCTCTCTTGAGATTGTTGCAAAAGAAAGCAATAAGAGCAAGAGATCCTACCTTCCTTTGCTTTTATAGGAGAGCAAATCAAAGAAGGAAACAAAGAAGAAAGGTAAGTGTTACGAATTAGTAACCTTACCAAAAGAGAAGGAATTAGAAAGATTCTTTCCCAAAAAGAAAGATGTCTTTGAGAGATTTCCTCCCAAAATCAATCAATGAAAGATTCTCTCCAACAAAAAAGGATATTGGAGATTTCTTCCCAAAAAGAAAGATACCTTGAGATATTCTCTCCCAAATTAAGGGAATATGAGAGATTCTCTCCCATAAAGATATTTTTAGATATTCTCTATCCAAATGAGATATCTTTAGATATTCTTTACAAAAATGACCCCACATGAGATCTAAGCCATCCTAAAAAGCTTAAGGTCCCATGGGCTAGCCCATATGAGCCAGGTTTGACCACCTAGGCACTGAAAAAAAAAAAAAAAAAAAAAAAATGGGCTTTTAGTCAGAAAAAAAATCCCTCTTACCAAGAGCATACAAAAATGGTTCCATGCCTCTTTTGAGTTGATTGAACCATACAAAAAATCCCAAGCCCCATGAGCTTCCAAAAATCAAACCATCCAGCCTCATATACCAAATTGAGCCAAAATCTTGAAATTGACATTCCACAAAAATCCAAACCACTCCAATGGACCCACACAGTCCCAAAGAGTGACCAAAAACCAAATCCTGGTCCCCTAACTTGCCACATACAGCTTGTTAAGTCACAAGACCAAAACCAAAAACCAAATCATGATCCCCCAACTTGCCACATACAGCTTGTTGGGTCACAAGGTCAAAACCAAAACCCGACCCCCTAACCTGCCACATACAGCTTGTTAGGTCACAAGGTCAAAAACAAAAGCCCAAATCCACATCCCTGATGTCATCTTCAAAACTTTGCCTCGAGATGGTGTGTGATTCCTTTCACTACCATAAAATTCCCCTGGAAGCTCAAAGGCTACTCTACCAAAGGAAGGATTGCTCAAAGACTCTTGGTCGAGACACAAGCTCTCCTTCAAAACTCTCTTCGAGGCACATCGACTACAAAAGTCAAGCAACTCGTCGCTGTACCTCGAGGGGGCATTTGTTGACACCAAAAATGTCACTTTGCCTCTTCAACATCAAGAAAGCTGCATGAAGTCGCAACCTGCCATAAATAGGCAATGCAATTTCTCCAAAAATTCAAATCTTGTCAGAATCAAACAAAAACTGCAAGATCCTTCAAGATAGCCAAGAGAAGAGTACACATGAAGTTTCGGGCCATTTCGACAACATTTGGCCTAACTTCACTTCTCCGACAGCTAAACGGGAGCTCCCGGCGGCGACATCATCGGAGACGTCAAAACTTCGATCAAAGCCTACAGATGACTCCAGCATGTCTCAAAAGGGCTCTATGCCAAATTTCAAGTCAAACCGACAACGTTTGACCCTCCATCAATGTTCGAGCAGCAAAATCAAGCCTCCCGGCGGCGGGAACCACCGAAGCCTTCGCTCATCAAACCAAGTGCATGAGTGGCTTCAACATGCTTCCAAAAGGCTGCACGTCGAATTTCAGGTCATTCCGACAACGTTTGACCAGGTTTCGATGCTCCGAGAGAAAATCAAGCCTACCGGCGGCGGAGCAACCCGGGACCATGACATCCAAAACGGAGCCCATGGAACGTCTCAAAATGACTCCAATAGGCTCCCCGTCAAATTTCAGGTCAATCGGACATCGTTTGGCCACATATCAAAGCTCGGCATTTTCCCCGCAGCAAAATCAAGTGAAGCATCGACAGGACCCCAAACGGCTTCAAAACTCAAACAAAAGCCTATGGTTGGTCTTATTTATTGCTCAGGAGGCTTCACCTCAAATTTCAGGTCATTCCGACATCGTTTGACCAAGTTTCAGCTTCTGGCGGAAAATCAGCAGCTCTACGCGACAAAGTCTTCGGCTTTCCCGGAAAATTGGAAACTTTGCACTCTAAAATGCAAGGATTCTCATCAGGTTTTCTACAGGGAAATCAAGCCAATAAATGAGAAGAAATGTCAAGAAAAATACAGAAGAAAACGGCGACGAAAAAGACCTCAAAACGACCGCAAAACGGGCTCCGAAGGGGAAAAATCCCCCAGGGTCGCAGACCCCTGCGACCATGGCCCATGGTCACAGGCCCCTGCGACCATGGCCCATGGTCGCCGGCGACCATGGAGGTCCGGGTCACCGGATTTTCCGCCGGTGACCCGTTTTTCCGTCTTTTTTTCGCGTTTCGCCCACTTTGGCCCCTGTGGTTTCCTGAAAATGTGATTTTTAGTGCTTGAAATTGACTCATATCCTCCGACATCCGTCAAAATCACGGGTCAACCTCCAAAAGCATAAAATCATCATTGATCGCTCCAAGATCGCCAACCGGTCGACCAAGAAAGTGCACTTTCTGTCCGACCGATCGTGAAATCGACAAGACAGATGTCACCGGCCCGCTCTTAGCTATCAATGTCTGAAGTTACATGTTCATGCAATGTCGATCAGCATGTAGATCCATCGATGATCATCGCCAGAAGAATTCCAGAAGACACGGCATGGCCCGCGACTCTTCGACTGCTCGGCGACCAATTAATGTGGTTAATTGACTAGCTTTATTGCAGTCATTAATTCATTTCTTTGGACGGCCCAATCAGAAGCAAGCATTTGGGAGTTACAAGTCAATTGATTCATGGCATTTAAACCATGAAACTCCTCCCATTATGGTAATTAAGGTGATTAAAAGCCCTTAATCTCCATCGGCCAATCAGATTCAAGGAAAAAGGAGTTACAAAATCAAGAAATAAATCTTGTAACTCCTCCCTTTAAAGCCATTAAGGCTCATAAACCCTCCTAAATGGCTACCAAAAGCCTATAAATAGGAGAGCATTCCATTGAAATTAAGATCAGAAAAAAAAGAGGAGAAAATCAGAGGATCAGAAAAAAAAGATCAGAAAGAGATCTGAGAGAAAGAAAAAGAGAGAAAAACTCTGCTGAAGTTCTGCACCGGCCACCACTACAAGGTGACAAAAGTCCCTTGGGGGGCACCCCCCCCCCCCCCCCCCAAGGTCCTTGCCTTCTCCCGCTGCCTCCAATGGCTTAGACGTGGCTTTTCAGCCCGTCTACTTAGCTTTTTATTGGACATAGGACCTTCTCTTGGTCTTTGTCCTCTAAAAACCTGAGGTTATAGCCAAGCCAAGCGAATCAAGAGCATCTTCTGTTCTCATCTGCATGGATGATGGCGAAGCCCATACATGGCTTGCGACCGTCAATCTGAACGAGTCCCCCACAATCTCCTGAAAAGTTAGATCTTCCTTTTCTTGCTTTTCATTATAGTTTGTATTTTTCTAAAAGAGACAAAAATCACAACTCTTGTCTTTCATTATTGATGAGAATTGTAAATCGGCTATAAACGCCAAAATCGGCTACAAAAGCCAAACAAAATCGCCTTTCACGGCAAACCAAGAAAATGTCTCTTTTCTTAAATATTTGTGCAATGGAAAACTTGAAAGAAGTTGATTTCCTTTTTACTTGCGAAGGTTGATCTCCGGATGATCACTTGCAATTCCAAGTAAAATAGAAAATCTGGCACACCCACACAAAAGAAATGTTGATGCACGCTTCAGGGCCCGCCAGGGCGCGAAAGGGTCGGACCCGACGGACTCCCACGTTCCGCCGACCCCGGTAGCCGCCCCACGGCGCCTCGGAGCGCGTTCCATCACTCACAACTATTTCTGTCATAGTCCCAGGCTTCGCAGAAATTCGCAGAGAATATCCTAAAGATCATAACTTTGGCCGCATCTATAAAGATTTTCTTAATGGTGAGTTCTCTAACCATCCCAAGTTTTCTATGATTGGTGGTTATTTGTTTCGTGGAAATCAATTGTGTTTACCAACTACTTCCATCCACAAGTTTGTCCTCCGAGAGTTGCATGGAGGAGGATACAGTGGACATCTATGGCGAAATAAGACTTTGGCACTTGTGGAAGACCGTTTCTTTTGGCCCCGCCTGAAGACAGATGTTACTCGAATTTGTGAATTATGCAAGGTATGCCAGCTTGCAAAGGGACAAAAGAAGAATACGGGATTGTATTAGCCCTTTCCTATTCCACATGAACCTTGGCAAGGTCTGAGCATGGATTTTGTCTTGGGTTCACCAAAGACTGTAAGAAGGGTAGATTTTATTTTTGTTGTGGTGGACAGATTCTCCAAAATGGCACACTTTATTCCTTGTACGACCACAGCAAATGCAAAAAAAGTTGCTACACTTTTCTTCAAAGAGATTATACGTCTCCATGACCTACCCAAGACTATAGTGTCCGACAGAGATACTAAGTTCATGAGCTTCTTTTAGAAAAATTTATGGCATATGATGAAGACAAAGCTCCAGTACTCCAGTGCCTACCATCCTCAGACTGATGGCCAGACTGAGGTCGTCAATCGCAGCTTCAGTAATCTGCTTCAATGTCTCGTCGGAGAACACATTGCCTCATGGGATCTTATTTTACCCATGGCGGAGTTTGCCTATAATAACTCCGTAAACAAATTGACTGAAAGATCTCCGTTTGAAGTTGTCACAGGAATTCGGCCGCGTCTTCCAATTGACCTAAGCCCTTTACCAGCTGAAGCCAGGTCTAGCCAAGAAACTGAACAATTTGCTCGGCACATGAAGGACGTTTATGATGAGGTCCGTCAGCAGATTTCCAAAAGCAATGATACTTACAAACAGCATGCGGACACTCGCAGGCGCCATGCTGAATTTACTGAAGGTGACATGGTCATGGTGCGAATCAAGCCAAAACGGTTTCCCACAGGCACTTACAAAAAGCTCTATCCTAGAAGTGCAGGTCCATTCAAGATTTTGTAGAAAATCAGCTCCAATGCCTATGTGCTCGATCTTCCGTCAGGCATGAATATCAGTTCTACACTCAATGTCGAAGATCTCACAATTTATCATGGGCATTATCAAGATGAATTGTTTGAAGAGCATGATATCCGGTTTCCCATAGTTCCTGTTTCTCGAGAGAAAATTGAAGATGTCTATGATGACCAGCTAGTGTCAACAAAGACTGGCGGGTATCACAAGTTTTTGGTCAAGTAGAAAGGAAAACCATTTTCTAAAACTACGTGGATCATCGCCATAGGTTTTTAGCGCCTCAACCCGAATTTGTATGAGAGGTACCAAGTAGATAACTCGCCGAAGTCAAGTTTCTCCAAGCCGGGGAGAGCTGATGCAGGCCAGACCAATGGGCCCCATTTGAAGGTTTATTCCAGAAGGCCCAAAGCCTATAAGTCCCAACAATAAAGAAAGCCTCCAAGATTGGCAGTTTCCTATTCTAATAGGTTTTCTAAAATTAGTTAATTTATTAGAGTTAAGTAATTATTGTGATTAGGCATTTACTGAGTTTCCAGATTTATAGATTTAGTAGTTTTTAAGATTATATAGCTTGATTACTAAAATTATATGGAGACTCAATTATATCAAGGATGTAATCCCTTCTCTTGGGATATACAGAAATTAACTCATAATCTTGAGTTCTCTCAAACGTGTGTTTCTCCTTTTCTGTGGTGTGAGACCAAGACTCCCTATCTAAGCTGTTCGTCTTGAGGAATAGCCCGTTGCCTACCCTCCTTTTCCCCTGTGCTTCTTCATTGAGCATTTGCAAAGCCTACTGGTAGACGGCATTTGGAGAATGTCTATCACCTAATATGAATTCTCAGAAATCCTGCAAACAAACAATGAGAATTGTTGTAAGCAAACAAACCCCTAAAGATAGTGGAAACAAACCCCTGCAATCACAATCAGAAATTGGCCGTCTAAACCCCTGAGACTAGATCCAGTCAAAAATTGGCATCCATTATCCCAACACATCTATGGACTCAGGTAGTTGTTTATATCATGTATTTTCATTCAGTGATTTTCTTTTATTGAGGCCATCTAAGATTTTCTTGTTTGCTATTGGTTTAAAAAAATAATCCAACGGTTAATTCTCTTTGGTTCTCCTACCTGATTTAAACAATAGTGTTTGGAGTTTGTTCATATAATAGCTTCTGTAGATGCATTGATTTTAGAGCCAGACTCTTACATGTAGAGCCGTCTTTTGCTCTTGATTTACAAATTTCAAGGCAAATCTTAAGACTAGATGGTCTGGTGGTGCTATGCAAGATTCAACTGTTCAACAGTACACACAACTTGATCCAGCCATACAACTAAGGCAATGGGTTGGCATCTTATCTTCGTGATCTTGTAATTGCTGATGGTTTAAGCCTTTAAGGCTACATTTCTAGCCCAACATTTGAATGTTGCTTTTGTCCTCACCATTGAGGGATATCAAGTATTTGCATATGAGCTCGAAATTAATACTATTGAATGCCCTCTTCTAACATCGACCTCTGGCTCGTTTGCCGACTCATCCTCAGAATTACCATCCATAAATGACTCTGGATCAGCTGCATATGATATGCCATATATACTTCTGTCCATGAGTTAGTCCTGGGCAGCGCCCCTGTAGGAAAATATAGCAAAATCAGCAATAGATATTGAAAAAGCACTTAATCATATTTCCAGGTATTATGAAGGGTCCTCGGCAAGAGGCATTAGTATCTAATGTAAAAGTTCCGCACAGAATGGACCAATGATATAAGACTTGATGTGCATCTATGCACTGACAGAGAATGACCCAAAAGTGTCCCAGATTTGAAAATACCAATCCATCCAGTGTATGAAGTTCTTTCCTGATTGTTACTATACTTATATTTCTTAACTGTCTGTTTAAAGAACACTTATCAAAGGTTTTGAATCTGGGAGATATTTGGGCAATCCAAATTGACAATAGGACTCATCCCATCACTAGTTACAAAGTTCCATAGTACAGACTGCGAAAGAGAATATAAACAACTTGATGATGATGACCCAGTAACCTTCTTCCATGTGATCATGAAACTACAGTACAAACCTCAATGAGTCCTGTCAGAGAAATTGGTTCTGGTGATTTGGGGCATGACGGAAAGCTAACAGGACCCCAGTTGTAAGGATTTGCAGTATCATTTGCTTCATTATGCTTGACATTCGAAGTTTGGTATTTTTTTTAAACCCAGGCCTATCCAAAGGACCATGATTTGGGGCTGACTGACATGCATGGAATAGTTGTCCTTATTTTTAGTGTCTTTTGCAACTAAAACTATAAATAAGATTACTATTTAAATATAGTTAGAAGTCTGTTTTTGGTTAGCAATTAGCATAGCTTTATGAAGGTTTTGTTTCATCGGTTGGGTAGGACTTTTTTTTAGGATGTGTGTTTCTATAAATTTGTGTATAAGGTGAGTTATGAACTTAGAGTGAATTTTATTGATTTATTGGGATTGTCTTTGGTGATCCTCCTCTTCCTTTTCTGTATTTTTTGAAGAACTTCTTATTTTGCATCTGGTATCTTACTCTCACCATCATATTCTGTTGCTATTTCTCTTCCCATTTTAAATTATATCTTCAACTATTGCTTCTATTCTTTCCCATCATGTTCTTTTGGTACTAATTTTGACTATCAATCAAGACCTGAATAATCATTCCATTAGTTTTCATGAGGGCAAAATGCTTATCTTCTATGTTGCTATTTCTCTTCTCATTGTAAATTATATCTTCAACTATTGCTTCTATTATTTTCCATCATGTTCTTTTGGTACTAATTTTGACTGTCAATCAGGACCTGAATAATCATTCCATTAGTTTTCATGAGGGCAAAATGCTTACAGACACAATTTGCATATAAAGTGCAAAGACACTGACTCTGAAAGACAATGAAATTAATCTATTGGTGGATAGGAAAAGAACTCTGGTGAAGATATGAATACCATGATTTACTTCTTATGAACTAAGAACTCATGATCATTAAACACCTTCTTGAGATGAATAGAGTATCAAATATACAGGATGTAACATATCTCGGACCGGGCCAGTTTTGCCATGTTATAACCCTGTCATTTTCAGAGTTGGGTTTGTCATTAGAGTTTAAAATTTGTGTTAATTGTTTCTCAAATTGATCTCTTGAGAATTGGGTACTGTGTTATTTTTCTTTTTGAATTGTTGTTAGAGAATGTTAGTTACTTGATGTAGTTAAATGTTCTGCTGCTGTTGTTGTTTTTATGATTTTGAATAGATGATGCTTAGAAGTTATATGCGGAGTTTAAAAGTTGAAGGGAAGATGTTTCGCAGTATATAGTTCTTTCACAAATCTCCTTCATTTGTGTCTATTGATTTATGACAAGCCATTCTAGTTTGAAAGTTGAAGTTATATTCTGATTTGTTGTGTACATGTATATAGTATTGGTGTGTGTAGTGTGTTGATGTGTTCCTGGTATATGACAAACCAATCAAATTTCTGCTTCTAAATGGACCCCACCTAACCAAAGTCCACATTTCAATGCCCCTTTGCCCAGTTAACTGAGATATCAACACCATCACTAACTCTAGAAATAAGGGACACCCAGATGTAACCCATACCTTCGGTCACTGTCATTTTCACCTCCTGTAATGCAAAGAGTGGTAGCTTATGTATTTTATCAACTCTTTTCAAGCCTATTTAAGGATACATGGAACTTTAATACTCGAAAAGTCATGCTTTATTCTATAGTTTCAGTAAAAGTTGTGCATATGACATTCTTAATCATATGTTAATCTTGTTATTTTTTTTATGCAGATTGAAAGAAAATTGAAAAACAAATTTTGTTGCAAGAGTCCATGTGGCTAGGATGCAGCCAACATGAAGGCCAAGTATGCAGAGTAACAGATTGCCATATGTTAAAATGGGATGCATGAAGGTTTTTAAAACAATGGTGCAGGTGTTGGAATGGGGCAACAATGAAATGATCACATATGAATATGTAAATTTTCATTGGCATTTGAATGTTGGTACTGAGTAGAATGTTAGCATTTGTTTTAATTTTGTAATTGTAAAAGTAAGGTGCTTTCAATGTTGAAAGGATGTTTGAACATTTATATGAAGTGGAATGAATTTTCTTGTTTTATTTTTTTGATGATTTTGGAATGGAAATGGATGTTGGGTGTGTAGTAGATTTGGTCTTGGATAATGGAATTAGCTATTTCAATTTATTCATGTGACACAAGTTGGAAGTGGTAATGAACTTATGTATATATAGGAAAAGAAAATTAAAAATCAAATAAATAAAAAATTTATATTTTAAAAAATTTATTCCCAGGGAGAAAAAAACCGGCAAAAAGATTTGAAAAAATAATTTTCGTAAATTGTAAATCTTTTCCCAGCGCAAAATAACACCAATAAAAGTTTTCCTAAATTTATTTTTGAAAAAATAAACCTCTTTTCCCCGCGAAAAAAAAAACACCACCAAAATTTTTTCTCTCTATTTATTATTGAAAAATAAATATCTTTTCTCGACGCAAAAAAATGCTGGCAAAAGTTTTTGAAATTTTATTTTTAAAAAAATAAACTTCTTTTCCCTGCGCAAAAAAATGCTGGCAAAAGTTTTTTCTAAATTTTTTATTGAAAAAACAAACCTCTTTGCCTGACGAAATAAACCTCCTTTTCTGGCGAAATAAAACGCCGGCAATGTATAGCTTTTTACCTGCGCTTCCTCTTTTTCGCTAGCAAATGGTATTAGTGGCAATCTTTTGCCGGCGGCTTGCCAACACAAGAGAAATCGCCGGTTTTTCTTGGCGTTTTATGGACCTTTACCGTCGCTTATTTAATGCCGGCAAAAGTGCACATTGTTGTAGTGAGGCTTAATAAATGGGAGATAACTCAACTACCCATGCTAATTACCTATCAAATAGGGCAACCTAGGGTTGACTAAGTCAAATTGGATCCCACTAAGGTTTCTAATGAGGCAGGGCCTCACAATAGGAGTCTAAGTCTAGAGAGGAGATGGTTCAACTTAAAGGGCTCAATGTTCTCTAGATGAAATTCCACTAATTACACTCCAATAGAGCTTTGAATGCTCTTGCGTATGCCTAATTTAAGCTTAAGTGTATGTGAAAATTGGATTATGGGAGCACTTGAATGATTTTACTAAGAGGGCACAATGAGTGGGAAAGAGGTCTCAAAATCCAAAAGTTATGGCCATTGGAATGATCTCAAGTATATATAGAAAGCTCTCCAATGGCTAGCTGGCGTTTAGCCTACTTCCATTTTCAGTTAATCGAAACCCCAAACAAATAGAAAATGGATAGTTTGACTTTTTGGTCAAAACTGTTATTTTCTTTTACTGCAAGCTCCCGACTAGCCGTAGGGTGCTTACGGCTAGCCGTGAGCTAACCGTAAGTCAATAAATTTTTCGGGTCATGCTACTGAAAGAGCAACCCCGAGATGACAAAAAACCCCGCTGTTAGCTGACCCCGTGCAGCCTAAAATGAGCAACTCCACTACTGAAATTGGCCAATAAAACCCTGTTGATTTCACCATTTAGTCTAAGGGTTCCAAGGGCCATTTCTTGGCTGGTTTGGGGTCCCAGTTACCTGAATAGGTTTGGCACATATATGGATATCTTCCTTAATGAATCCGGGCCTTCCAAGACTTGACGTTTTTCCTTCGAACTTGATCTTCCTTGAGAGACACTAAGAGGCAAGGTTTTGGACTAATTATCATAAAATTGACAGCCAAAGGGTGGGCATATATGCCTATGGCCCTAACAATGTCATCATGTTCCCAGGCCCACTACGACCGAGCACGAAGTAGCTTGGGGAATTGTGAATTTCAAAATCCCAACTTGAAGAACATACAGAAAACATGGGAAAGGGTAAGTTTGCATGCAGATAGAGAAATAGTGTATTCATTCCTTTCCAGTTTTTGTTTTTTACGTGGGCTTAGCATTCTCACCTCACAGATGCAAGTTGTTTATACATTTCTTTCTTTTACAACTCCCCCGTTTGGTTTCGGAGATCGAGTGCTAAAGAAAATATATTTGAAATACATAAAGAACTACAAAAAACAGAAAGCAATAAGGGATTGTCGGCCGTAATATTGCTTATTTGACAGTTTGTTGTAGGGTTTTAGTCTGGATGGCTGTTTGTAGTAGTGCATCCACCTCCTCCTTTCCTTTTCTAAGGCTACTGGAAAACACGTCAACAAACTCTTTGGAGGACTATCAAACTCAGGGTATGAGGATGAAAGATGTCCTTTAGACAGTCTTTATAATCTATCACTCATTTTCTCAAGGATGCAAGGTGTGAATTTCGAGGAGTTGTTGGTTTTAGTACCAACGGAGAGAATCCAAGGTTGTGTAATTCCGGGGCCATTGTTTGGTAAGCCGGAATGATGAACACAATTGTGTCGAGGATCTCATCCCTCCTTAAGTGAAAAAAAAAAAAAAAAAAAACAAAGAAAGTCCTAGAATACTGCGGACTTTGGATTTGTTATAGGCTTGGCATGGTTTTAGGTACTATCTTGAGCCCTTTGGTTGCATTCCTGTAGATTAAGAACCCGGTATTTGAGATTGAAGGTGCTGGAGGAAGTTTGGCAAAGTTTCCTTGTGGTTAGGAAGTGCTAGATAGAGTTTCAAGTCAAGTATAGATGCTTGATGGTGATGAAGTTTTTCCCAAGGACCCCTGTTTATAGCCTTTTCAAAGAGTGGAGGCAGTTTAAGGAAGTGGAGAAAGTAGGGTTTGAAATGGCCGCTAGAACACACAGTGTCATGAACTGCCAACTGTTTTGGAGTCAGGTGACCAGCGGTTTGAATCAATCAACATAGTTGGTAGTGGGTGAAGTTGCATCAATGTACGAAAACTGCTTAAAAACCATCAATCAACTATATGATTTAGTCATCACAGGCGGTTTAATTTGGTCCATCTATAAAATTAGCGATGCAATACAAACCCCAATGAGCTCTGGACTTTGGGTTGCACCACAATGCAAAGCTCCCATTGATATTCTATAATCATATTGAAGGAACTTTTTTACTCTCAAACGCGAGGATCCTGTTGTGGAAATATAATTACTACAATAAACCCCAGTTCACGGCCCTAAATCTAGTTTTGCGATTTGGGGTCACAACATATAGTTTTGCTTCTTTTTTTATAATTAAGTATGAATGAAACCTTGACAGATTCTCACTATACAGAACTTGCTCATTCAATCAATAAAACTGCATAAGAGCAATAATTAATAGACATGTGCCTGCTCATATACCATTTTTGTTGTAAACTAAATATCGAAATGCACACGGCCAACTATCGCAAAACTATCTTATGGTAGATGGATTCGTTATATTATTTCACAGGCGATAGACTAGCAGTTCCAAATGGTAATGAAATCTTACAAATATTTATGCATAGTTTAGATGTATATGCATATTTAAGTGAGGTCTAATTTGGTCGTACTTAATTAATTTACATTTGTAGGTAGATTTCATTGAGTGGATGTTAGTTTTGGTAATGCACCAGGATTCTTGACACCTTATAGAAGTGTGTTTTACCATCTAAGAGAGTTTGAGGAATCTCCTCTAGTTAATTCTCAGGAATTTTTAAGTTGTTAAAAATCGCTTTTCAATTTTACGTAGGCCACACGGTTATTCATTGACCACCTAACAAGATGTTTTCATTGCTTCTACTATTCTCCTAAACGACATACTTTTGCACAGTGAAGGAGATCCAATGCTTGAAATAATTTCCATGGCGGCAACATCTAGAGCTTATCCTTTCTTAAAAAGGAGCAAAAATTTAGAAATAGTCCCAAGTTCCAGTACAGATACTTGGAAAGTATTTTGGGACTCAATAGCCTAAGCAAATGTGACATAATTATGAGCAGCAATAACAAGGGAGTGACCAATGATAAAGGCAGAAGATATCTTTTTATATGACTTTTTGGATGGTAAAGACTAGAATAGAATCTTGACCCAATGCTAGCCAATTAATTAGGATATATATCGCATTAGTATTTTTTATTATGTCAAAAGGTCCTTTAACACTCAATGTCTAGGTTTTTTTTCTTTTTCCTTTTTTGCATTGTTTAGGTGTTTTTCACAATGTATTGTTGTTATCTCGTATTGTATAGTTGTTGAACAAAATGATAACTTTTTAAAGAAAGATTTTCTTAGTGTTTTTTTCATGACATTTAAGATGACATTTTTTAGCCTATTTTCATGTTAAATAATTAAATAACCATTAGCAATCACATCTCATTAGGGTCGCAGAAAAAAGATAATTTCAAATAGGATCCAAGAGCAAAAAGAGTCTTAATGGATACAATTGTAGACATGAAGCTTACGGAAATAAAAGTTGAGAAAAATGATCGACACTTAGATATGCAACGCTTAAGCGCAAGACTACGTTATCGTCAAGTAGTAAAGGACTAAAGAATATGGATTATCGATCCCACCGAGAGAGGATAGAAGAAGCAATGAATCCAATTTAAGTAGAATTGAACTAAGATATAGCTAATAAAGACAATTGAAGTGAAAATTAAAACTATTAAACTATGTGCGAAAAATGGAATTAAACCAATTGAAATGTGAAATAAAATTAAAACTACTCTAATTAATAATTTAAAATATAAAATGAATAAGATCTAAGCTAATCTAACAAACTACACTAAATTAGTGGATGAATGGTGGTGGAAATGGAAGATTTAATGTGAAGATGTGTGAAATTTGTAGGATTTCAAGACAAGTTGTGTAAAATGTGTATGATTCTAAAACAAAGATTCAAATTAACTATAATAAATATAACAGATTAGGCAATCTAGAATCCACTAAATATGTAATTAATTCAAACAATGCATATTCTAATTCAACTCCCCAAATCTATAATTTAATTAGCAATCTCTTGCCTAATTGGATTGGATGGTATAGCAATGAAGATTAATGTAAAGAAAATCAAAATCAACGTGAGAGAATTTAATACAACTACAAAGCATCAATTGAGATTATCCAAGCATAAAGCGTAGAGATGGATTATGAGAAATGAGAGAGATTAGTATAATTAGATCTAAAATCTACTAATCAATTATAGCACTAGTAGAGAATTTAAACTAAACCATGCATGAAATTGAACTAATCACATTACTTAGCTTCAAAAGGAGAGCCTAATCCAAGATATTTAACCACTAAACATTAAGAAAGAGCTCCAAATCTTCATTAATGATTTGCCAAAAGATCTCCCCCTTCTCTCTACAAAAACATCTTCAATTTTTGATTGGTTGCAACGAACTTTCCTTCCAAAAGGATATGTGCTTTTTGCGGTGGAGAGGTGAGTTGGATGGAGTATTTTATATTTACAAAAAAAAAAAAAAAAAAAAAAAAAAAAAAAAAAGAAACCCAATATGCAATTGTTGGGATTTAAACCCATAACCTATTCCATACCAACCCAAGCTCTAACCAATACACCAACTAATCCTTTATATTTGAAAATGACTTCTTTTATCCTTAAAGTCTTCTCCTCTTTTTTTGGAATTCTTCAACTCAACACTTCACCAAGATTTCTTCATGTAACTTCTTTATTGAAATCTCTTCTTAATGCCTTAAAACACTAGGGTCCACCTACACAAGAGAAATTACATAAAAATGCGTTATAAATAATTGGATTTATGCATGATAATCCGATAATCCGTTAATGTAATAGAATGATAAAATCTCCGTGTAAAGTAAATGATATACATATGAGATGCCGATAAAATCCGGATTAATGAGAGGTAAAATATGCAATATTTAATACTCATAAAAAAAAACTTCAATAATGCTTCTTGGGAGGAAGTTATAAAAAGGTAAAAGAAAAAGCTAAATTGGAACCCACTACAAGCAATGCTAAGAACAAGTGAACGAATTGGCGGACACTATTCAGAGAAGTGAAATAACTTCTTAGCAAGTTTTGTTTCGGATGGGACAATACATTAAAGATCATGACTAACAAGAGGATGTTTGGGACAATTGGAGCAAGTAAATTTAGCATATAAATTGTATTTAAGCCAGCATTTTTTCGTATTTTTCCCTTCAATGAATTACATTCTTACTAAAGGAACTTGATACAGGCAAAGAGCAAGTTGGCTAAGTACATATGTATCACTGTAAAGTTCTATAAGAAAATTCATGATCTCATCGTTGATTATATTATCGAAGGTGAAATAGCCCTTACTAGAATTGAAAGGAGCCAAATAAATACTTCATAAATGGAGATAGACGAGGAAAACATCAATGAGAGTTTTGAGACCCTGCCACATGGATTGGATGTTATGGATGAGACAGATAATGTTGCAAATACTATTATGCTCTTGCGGAGCAAATGAACTCGCATGATGGCATAATTCTAAAGATTATAGCAGTTGTTACTTTACTTGCAACTATATCACAACATCTAAAATTTCATTAATTAACTTTCTTGCTCATAATCGCATAAGTGTGGTGACATTCATGAGTTTGGATGATGAAATCAAGGAATGGTTGGAGATGAATTTTAATCCAACATCTAGTTGGCACCTATGAATTTCGTTAAGGACTTTCTTTTGCATTTTGATGAAAATGAATGGTAGTAGCTCTTGATATGGATGAACTTATTACTACTTATTTTGTTGTGATGGTTGGATGTAGGAAAATCTTTTATTTATGGATGATTGTAATTACCACATTTTGTCTGTTTGGATGAATATGAACCACTTCGGTATCTATAGATGATTGTATTAAATTTAGATTATATTCGTGCTGTTTGATGTGGTTGTATATGTACATTGGTGTACCAAGAGAGATGAAGGAAGATTGTGGTAAAGGTTTTTATTTTTTAACTATTTGGATATGTGAGAATATAAAATGAGTTTTCATTTTTCGGAATGTGATGAGAAATGTGTTGCATTTGAATGTATAGCCCATTCACCCAATTCATTGTTTGGTTGCTGAGTATCATAAATTATATTTAATGTTTGATTGCTAGCATTGCATACATGGCACCCACTCTTTAGATCATGACAAGTGATTAGTTCTTGCATGGTTGTGGTTAGCATGAATTATATTTTTTTTCTTTTCGTTTCTTGAATTGTGAATGTGGGCCCCGACATTGAGTCCTATATTTTGTTATTAACGAGACCCATGTGCATTGAGTTGCATAAATACATTGATGAGCACTTTAAACTTAAGTTGATATATAAATAATGCATACAATAGTAAAACTAGAGCCAAAAACCACAAAAGGCCTTTGTAGTTATGAAATATGAAATTCATAAAATATAAGAATTCAAAGATTCACAGGTAGGGATTCATGTATAAAAGAAATAGGGAATTTAGAAATGGTAGAATTCAGTAGGATGCATTTCAGAATTTGGCATTTGATAATCCCAAATATCCACCAGACATGAATTCCAAGAATTCTAATAAAGAAACGGACCCTAAACCTTAATCTACTGGGAAAAATAGTTTTGAGAAAATTATCTTTCTCGAGGTGAGCGAAGAGATGTTCTTGCTATACATTTATAAAATGTACAATGAAAAGTCAATCCAGTCATGGGGAGTGACACCTAGCCAATCCCCTTGGCTGTGGGTTACAAGTTATTGTTGCTAAACATGTGCAGAGAAAGTAAATTCCATCATGCGGATTATGAGACTGGAGAACTATTGGGTTGCATGCTTCTTTGACAAGTTTTAATAAAAAAATTCAGCTAGCCATTCCTACCAAAATCTCGAAGTGTTAATAGAGGCAGCGGAAATACTTTTCAATATTCCCCCTCGGGTGGAGCCCACTCCTCAATACTCCCCCTCAGGTGGAACTGCGCCGGCGCACTTTTGGCGACCCTCATTTTCTTTTTCGGGCCGAGTCATTCTTCCTAGGATTCGAACTCACGATCGATTGACTCTGATACTAGCTTAAATTTCTTTAGCTAATCATTTCTACCAAAACCTCGAGACGTTAGTAGAGGCAGCATAAATACTTTTCAATACTCCCCATCGAGTGGAGCCCACTCCTCAATACTCTCCCATAGGTGGAACCCGGTCGACGCACTTTTAACAGCGTGAACTTTTTTTCTACACCAAGTCGTTCCTCCTAGGATTTGAACGCAAGACCAGTTGGCTCTGATACCATACTAATTTGTTTTAGCTAGCCACTCCTACCAAAATTTCGAGGTGTTAGTAGAGGTAGCAAAAATACTTTTTAATATTCCCCCTTGGGTGGAGCCCACTCCTCAATACTCCCACTTAGGTGGAACCTCGCCGGCACACTTTTGGCGACACTCATTTTCTTTTTCGCACCAAGTCGTTCCTCCTAGGACTTGAACCCACGACCGATTGGCTCTGATACTAGCTCAAATTTCTTTAGCTAAACATTTCTACCAAAATCTCGAGACGTTAGTAGAGACAGCATAAATACTTTTCAATACTTACTATCGGGTGGAGCCCACTCCTCAATACTCCCCCATAGGTGGATCCCGGTTGACGAACTTTTAGCAGCGTGGATTTTTTTCTGCACCGAGTCTTTCCCTCAAGGATTTCAACGAGAGACCGGTTGGCTCTAACACCATACTAATTTGTTTTACCTAGCCACTCCTACCAAAACCTCAAGGCATTAGTAGAGACTGCAGAAATACTTTTCAATATTCCCCGTCGAGTGAAACCCACTCCTCAATAGACAACAATCATAGACAATAGAGGAAAACTAGTATAAATTGGATAGACTCTAAGGTTAGCAAGCATTGATTTGCTTGGATTGCTTTGACAGTAAGTGTGGATTGGGTAGAGGATCCATGAACACATCGGCATTCCATGATCATGTATGGCTGGGCCATGTTTATCACTAAGGGTTCTTAGGTGATCATGTATGGCTGGGCCATGTTCTTTATCACTAAGGGTTCTTAGGTGCTCTTATCCTTGCATAGGGAAGGCCATGATTATGCAAAATTCTTTTTCTTCTTTTTGTTGGGTCACGATGCCGCTCTGTTTGTTTCTATTGTGTCTTTCATTTGTTTGAGTCGTTCATCCATGTGCCCAAATAATAGGTGATATTGCCCACTCAACGGCATCATGTTTTGATTAGGACAAAACCCTCGATCTCCCATAAACACCAAAAAATGAAAAAAATAAATAAAAACCTTTTACTTTCCAATTTCTGCAACATTGTTTGTGTTCTCTGTGTTTCGAAGTGAAGGTTCATAGCTAAAGTCAAGTGCTCTTGACAAATCGAAAAGTAGGTCACTGTATCTCGGGGGGCACTTTTCATAAAGATAATGTCAGTCAATGTGCCTCAACCGATTATAGTCTTTTTTTTTTTTTTTCTCCTTGCCTCCTTGGTGAGAGCTAATTATAGTTGTTGTTATTCGCGGCCTCATTATAAGCTTGTTGTATTGATCGTAGATATTTTGTAAGTTGTTTGGGAAGCGGATGTTTTGATCATAAAGGAATCAGCCGCTATAAATGTGGTGATGCACTTTTTATTGATTGGATCAAATATCCAATGTGGAGATTGTCTACTGGATATCAATCACGTATGTTTCACTCTACATGATCAGAACAATAGGCATCCTGATTGTGGGGTAAGATAATGGACGAAACAAATCAGCTCAATCAGGCTTATAAATAGTGAATTTCAGAAAGATTCAGGTCCATTACGTGTGATCACTTGTAAGCCCCATCCCTGATCTCACTAAGCATGTTGATGTATGAAACTCTTTGCTCATAGTATTTTTTAAAAGTCTATGAGTGGGAGAGAATGTTCGTTCATGCCTGTCCAAGAATTTTGTTCCCAGACAAGGTAAAAGAATTTCACTAGTACAAAGATGAAGTCCAGCGAGGGACAGTGGATTTGGCTATTGTTGTAAATGATTTAGTTGGAGTCATAGCTTTGTGGATCGGGCAGAACTATATATTTAGTTTGGTACATTTACATGTTAGGAGCGGAATTCACACTATACTTTTTTTTTTTTGCCCGCGGTAGTTGGCCTAGTGACCAAGGAGTGATGAGTAAACTTGTCAACCAATGGATTGATCCCTAAGTGGAGCTATGGAAGAGGGCACTCGATCCCCAAGGGCAACCCAATAATTTTCTCGTAGTATACTTTTCTAATTCGACAATGTAGATTAAAATTTTTGTTTGTGTAGTGGGAGAGAGATGAATGAGAGAGCACACAGATTTGCCGAATGAACGAATGCCAAGCCCATACACAGCTGTTTTGGTAATTCACTTATAGAGTGAGGTGAAGAGGAGAGTCATATCAAGAGAGAATAAAAGAAGAAATAGTTAAAGTAGAAAGTACAAAATCACAAAAAGATATGTCTTGATTTTTTTTTTTTTTTTTTTTTTTTTGTCATTTTGTGGCTTTAGAAGATATTTTTTTAATTTTTCTCAGTGAAAACAATGATGTGCTAGAGGATCCAAACATGAAGGCTTTCAAATGTTTAAAAATTCTCCAAAATTAGTAGGGCCAGCTGATAACTCATGATAACCGTCCATTGCACATCTCCTATTAAAGGCCGACCCGATTTGGATTTCTACATTTTATCGTGAGTCGAGTTTGGGGTGATTTCCATTTTTAGATGTGCTTGTCCTACCTACTTTCATTTGTATGACATGTGTTCAATTCTTTTACAATGTAATATTATTTTGTAAACTTTTCTCAGAAAAATCTAATTGGTTTGGTCAAGATTGAGAGGGCAGTCAAAATTGTGTTTGAGATTATCAAAATCATTAGCTGTTATATAAAATAGTGTTATTGATAAAATTCCTACTTAAATTATATTAGAAAAATAGATTCAAATAAAGCCTCTTTAAATATAACTAGTACAATAACCTGTGCAAAGCACGGACATTCCTTCATGCAATACTCATAGAAATAAATATAAAAAAAATATATTTATATAAATTAAACACTTGACTCGAGATAGAGTGACATAAGAATGAAATACCAATCTTTCGACTCACATGGGGGTATGTAAAATGGAGGATACGTACATTTTGGTGTAGAGTCGATCTTTAGTGGCCAATCCAAACGAGTTTGTCGTACAAAGTAAAAAGGAGAACTTAAACAGTGAAAAAGTAAAATGGGCCATGTTACATGAGATAAAGATACGAAGAGAGTTGCATAGGTGGTTACATGAGATAAAGCTAAGGGAGGTAGATAGGTGGGGAGAACATGCAAGGTTTGAACAAAATAGGGATACCGGTAGTTTCAAAATTAAAATTACCGGTCAAAATCTAATTCAAAAGTCATTTAGCTGAGATATAGTATAATTCGGCCCGTGTCATTTTTTTTCAAGTAGATTCAACCCAAACTCAACTTGTTACAGCCCAAGATGTTACAACTCTATTCTTGTAGAGCAAGAAAGTCTAAGAAAGTTGGATGCTCTCAATGTGTACTTTACTGCTTCTCAATTCTCAAAGAGTGATTCTAAATGCACCCACATGTATTGCTGTACACACTCACTTTGCCTTGTGTTAACAGTGATTTCATACAAGGGAAAATTGGTGTGTACAGTAATTTCAGTGGTGCATATAGAATTTACCATTCTCAAAAGTCAAAACCTGGTTCAAGCATGAGGCCCTCTTGAGAGGTCTATGATTTTCGATTGTACTTAAAAAGTAATGATATTCTCATGGATCTCTCTTCTTTAGACCAGATCATCCCTTGATATTGGGCTTTTGCAAGAAGATTATTGAAAAATAGAATTTTGTAAAGTTTATGCAGAGTTGAAAGTTCAACAAAAATCCTTATTTTCGAATTTTAAAACCCCAAGGCCATTTCAAAATCCGAAGGGCCATCAGAAAAAGGAAAAGGAGAATTATTACTATATCTTATAATCTTATTAGACCAAGGTCAACCTATAAACATGACCATAAAAAAACTACCAAGAGAGAAGACAGCATAATAGCAACATATCTTTATACCAGGGCTCCGCAGGTGGTGCTCATCGTAGGAACACCTGTGCCCCAGAGTACTCACACTTCATGGCATGGGTCCCATCACGGATGGTCCTACCATGCACACTGTTCATGATGGGATCCGCCATATAAATATTTCCATGGTTGAAGTTTCTAATTTGGTCCCAACATGCACTTCTTAGTTGGGTCCACCAGTGACATGATCTACAATTTCTAAGCCCCAAGCCTACAAGTTGGCCTCAGTACATTGTATATACTTATATACAGGGGCAAAACCAGAAAAATCACCTTGGATAATGTAAAAATGCAAAGATTTTGGTGGGTTCAATGCTAAAAAAGCACATAATTTTCATTAACATCAAAGTGGGTAGCTGAAGTTTCTTGAGGACTATGGCTAACTCCAGCCCCACTCTAGTTCCGCCTCTGCCTATATATGCAAGCGGCTCAGATATGGGGCAGAGCCATGGTGGATTTGAATTTTGGACTCTGATCTGACTTTATAGTTTTAGATTTGAAATAAAACCTATATATCATCTTAGATGTTGTTGGAAGTAGGTGGGCCTTTTAGATGAGTTTTTAAAGCTTTTGACTCACTTGAAGTATGGATTAGACACGCAAAAGGCCAAGAACCTAATCTCAAGATCTAAAACCCCAATATCATGCATTAAGATTGAAAATCCATCGAAAGAATAAATCAAAAAAAACAAGCAAAAACAAGATCTACTAAAACGAACATGTTATTGATCTATACCTTAGGAGCGCTCAAATCGAGAACTTGATTTCTTGATTCTACGAAAACCCTATCGCAGATTAGGTCTCCTTTGTGACGCCCCAAAGTCCCACTTCGACTATAGAGAGGAAAGTGAATGGGGTTATATGTAGAGCTTACACCCTTACCTTGCATGAGGCCTTTTGATGGGTTAAAGCCCATCAGAAGCAAAACCGTGAGGCCTGTGGACCAAAGCGGACAATATCATGTATGGGTATGGGGTGGAGCGTTACAAATGGTATCAAAGTCGACTCTCAACTAGTTCGAGTGTGGGTCTCCTACAGTGGTCTGGTGCAAATGGGCGGGTCTCCATATGGGAGGCCCAAGAGGGTTAGCAGGCTACAGAGATGCCCCGGAGTGCAGGAACGTGCTTACACGCCCCGGGTCTCTCATGTGGGTGGGTCTCCCTAGCAGGCTACTGCACAGGGACGTGCAGCCTTAAGGGGGTGGATTGTGACACCCCGGAGTCCCACATCGACTATAGAGAGGAAAGTGAATGAGGTTACATATAGAACTTACACTCTTACCTTGCATGAGGCCTTTTGATGGGTTAATTGCAGAGAACTTCCTAAAGAGAATGGTGAGATCTCTAAGGAGAAAAAATCTTAGAATCTCAACAAGGAGGAGAGAGAGAGAGAGAGAGAGAGAGAGAAAGAGGGACTTGAGCGTGTGAGAGAGTGGTGAGATCTCTAGCACTCTCCTCTTATTTATAGTTTATAACACACCTCCTCTCTGACTAAAATTAAAAGTCTCACATTTATTTCTATTATGTGTCCTCCTCCTCCTTTCCTTAAAGAGCTCTAATTGGATTGTAACTTTCTCTTCTTAGGGCTAGCATGGGAACCACTAAGGATTTCTTAAAATCTAGCTCCAACTGAAACATCTGGACGCCACATCTTATGTGAAGTCTGGACTCACGGTTAATTGCAAATAACTCTACTAAATAAATGCAATTGCAGTCCAGTCTTAGGAATATTTACAAGAATGCAATAAACTTTTTAATTACTGCAAGTATGCACCTCCATCAATCATATCCATGGATCCATTGGAATAAATATGTACAACCAAATTAGATCCATCTCTTATTTTCTTGTAACCCAATTAATCACACTAATCATCGGTACCATCCAATTAACTTTAATTAAGATGGGTGCGCACTTACCAATGATAAATTCCATTAATTAGCACAAGAGGATATTCCTCATTTAGAGGATAGATTCAATCTTGAGAATTATATGTTCGGACAGTCCTATGATACCAAGGTGTTGACCTACAGTTAGCCTCGCTCATTGATAACTCAAAGTAAATATATAGTAGAGACTTGAGTCCATTAATCTCTCAGGATTAAGAGTCTATTGCTTGAAAATTATGAGAGCATTCATTAATCAAAGACTGCTTTGGTATAAGGTGCTACTCATGATCCTCCAGTACATCCAATGTACTAGCACAACAATCCAGAGTCTTACACTCTGATGGTTGAGACAAACCACACTATCTCATGGTGACTGTAGTGCTACAATCTTTTTAGTGAGATGTCCAATCTCCTCACTGGTTGTGAAAAATACTTTAAGTATAAGATTTGTGATTCATGTCTCTTATAAGTGAATCTCATCCACACTCATGGATTACATTTAATATACTTGTGGCTCTAGTTCATCTCATGAACCATCATATCATTTTGTATTAGTTATGTGCAATCATCAAATAAAATATCATTTATCACAAGAATAAAGCATAAAAATATAAATTAATTAAGATAATAAATCAATTTATTCACATCATCCACTAGATTGTGAACATACAATCTAATAGATGTAACATCAACTTAATAAACGGATCTAGAAACGGATGTAGATCCAAATATGAGCAGCTAACTACATTCTATAAGTGGTTTAAAGAGCTTCAAAATATTTTTTTTAAATATACAAATGGGGTTGCTAAACGGGATGTGATTAAATCTAAGCAGACTTTTACATATGAATATAGCTCAAGCTATGTAAGTCTTTAAACCGATATATATAGATATAGGGAGGTGCTCCTATGAGAGACACTCTCACCAACTTTATGAGAGATGGATCGGGGCCCTCACTTCCACATCCACTCTCATCAACTTAAATGCAAGGACCCCCAACTTAAATGTGAGGACCCC
Organism: Umbellularia californica; assembly: GCA_028538565.1. Taxonomy (NCBI): domain Eukaryota; kingdom Viridiplantae; phylum Streptophyta; class Magnoliopsida; order Laurales; family Lauraceae; genus Umbellularia; species Umbellularia californica. Next base: position 27,040,870 of record JAPQWN010000006.1, read on the forward strand.
CACCCATCTCTCATAAAGTTGGTGAGAGTGCCTTTCATAGGAGCACCTCCCATATATATATTTACATATATATGGGACATGTTCTTATGAGAGACATCTCTCACCTTAAATAAGAGATTGTGTAGGGGCCCTCACATCCATATCCAATGCCAATAGCTTAAATGTGAGAACCCTTACCCATATCTCTCATATAAGGTGAGAGATATCTCTCATAGGAGCATCTCCCTATATATATACATATATGGGAGGCGGTCCCATAAGGACCGTCCTTACAGTCCGAACCTTTTGGAACGCCTACTGGGGCCCACTTTATGACCAATCCAAATTTACCAATCATTCATAACCCCCTTATAGGCACTAAATCCCATGAATTTGCATGGATTCGAATGAACTAGACCATTGGATTGAGGGTTAATTTTTCTTCATTGATATAAAACTATTAAACTTGTGGACCATGGATGAAGGGGTTAGAAATATTAGATTGACTTCAAATTTGACATGTAAGTTCGCCCCATATGGATCTTTCAATCCCCCTTGTCCCATGACTAGTACGGTCTCACGGTGGGCCCCAATAGGAGGGTCTGCACCTTCTACCGTAATGATGATCCTTACAGGACTGCCTCCCTATATGTATACCCTCACATCCATATTCAATGCTAACAACTCAAATGTGAGGGCCTTCACCCCTATCTCTCATAGGAGCATCTCCCTATATATCGTATGTGAATATAATATCTTGGATCTAAATCCTCGGGTTGGAACGTATGGATCTGATGCTAGATTCAAATACTTTGAATCCTATATGCATGGATCTAGAATTGAGTCTTAATCCAAAATTCTCCTAGCTCCAAAAATAAACTATATATGATCTATTTTATTCAAATGGTGAAAAAGAATTCATGTAGACAACAACCTACTTTATTCGAAAGCAAAGCCTTAGGATACTCAAATAATGGAATACCCATTTGTAGCCCTACACATACTTCTAAGTTGGATCCCACTATTAGCATGGCTTCATGGTTGGACCTACCACGCATAATTCCTACACGGGAGGACCGAAGGCTATAATTTTGGCTCATGCATATCTTCCTAGCTAAGATACATGCTTTATATGTCTTCATGCGTGAACCATTTCACCTAGGATGCAAATTTCTTCATTGTGTTGGCCCCACCAAGCATAGTCAAGAGACCCGCCACTAGTGCTATGACCGAAACATGATTAAGAAATTTGATTTACTTTCAACTATCATGATGATATGTCCTAAAACAACAAGTTTTGTAGAAAATTAAAAATACTTAGTATTAAAAAGGGCACATAAAAATTAGGAGGAAAAGGTTCATCCGTCAAGATAACATACCAAAGGTTTTTTTTCAATAAATCACAATTGTAAAACCATGATCATCGTTGGACCCACTGAGTGCTTAGTAGCAAGGTATCTCACTTTCATAGGGATGACCACCCTAGGGCCACTCGCTCAAGTAAAAGCCTATCTTATTTAGTGTGTGGGGGAGGTAGGGACTTCATATGTCAGGGGAAATAGTCGGCTCTTGGAGAGGATAGACACCCTTTTCGGAAAGCAAAAAAAAATAATAATAATAATAAGATTAAGCATTGTTTGGCATCTCTATTCTTTTCCTAACAGACCATTCAAAATAGAGCCATTAAAAAAGGGCTATAAAAAAGAGGCTAGAATAAAATAAAATAAAAAAACGTGTTTGGTAATGAACGGATCTACTTTAAATAGACTGTTTGGTATGCCCTCTATTTGCCTCTTTTTAGAGGGGTAGTTTTTGTCATTATGTAAAAAATGAACTTATGCACATTTTTCACCTTCATATATTATTCAAGAACACATGCAATATGAGCCCGCAAGTTCACATTCAATATAGACCCATTGAAGATCACATCCATTATCTACACACATACCATAACATTCAGTCAAACACCTTTCTTTTTCCCTTTCCAATCTAACATACCAAAATGGAATTCAGAAGGCAAATCATACATGAAAACTTTCAGAACTGCTTTATCCGGATTGCATTTCTGGAGTTCTTTTGACCTCTTCATCTAATAGAAATGAGGACTTGGATGTTAGGGGAGTGAAATCTGTTTTGGTTTGGGGATGGGGAACTCCCATTGTTGGTCATAGCAAAGATCTTTGGATTGGGTAACAAGCTTTGATAGATGAAAAGTGGGCTATCCGTGGCGCCAAGAAAGAAGAAGAAGACGGCAGAAAAGAGCACCAAAGACACAACTGTGAATAAGATAAATAGATAATTTCGGGTCACAAGTCCATGAGAACTCGCATTCCTAACCACCATTGTGCAGCTAATCAAATGACGTTCCAAAATTTTCTTCCAAAGATCATTTCCATCCAAAAGAAGAAGAATAGAACTTCCTTAATCAAATATGTTCTGGTACATTCCAATTCATCCAAGTCAGCAAAGAACCCACAATTCTCCCTGCCCAAATACCAAAACTCAATCCAAAATCAACCTCGTGATCACCAATAAACATACAAATGCACTACAACAATAAACACTTCCTCAACAAATAGTCATCACCATCAGCCAAAACAACACCGAAACCCCATCTTCATAAAAATAAAATAAAGACAAAAAAAAGCATTCAAGACTTTCCTTTTTTTCATTATCCAACTAAATCAATATCCTCCCACATCATAAACAATAACAATATCAAAAACCCAATCGTGGTCTCCTCCAACGTCTCCCCCTTCCTCCCCGCCACCAAGGTCACCCAAATAAACAAAATCATGAAATCCCCACCTCATTGCCCACCTCGTCTCAACCATGAAATCCTCCACTTTGCCCCCCGCCTTGCTGGCATCCTCTCCATCTCCAAGCTGCCCTCCATCGTTCACCCCACCAACCCTTTCCATCTTTCCATCGTCATTCAAAGAAAAAAACACTACATCCATTGAGCATGTACAATAGAAACCAGACGTTCTATATAGAGAAAAAGAATGAGAAGAATGCAGTAGATGCTTATCTCTATGTCCTCTTCTCCCCTTTCGGTTGCCAAAACGTGTTTGTTTGTTCCCTCTCAAAACTAATAGAGCTTCCATCCCTTTTGTTGGAAGGATCTTCGTTGGAAATAAAAGACCGTCTAGGGGCATTTTTGTCTTCAAAAATGGGCTCGCCTCTACTTTTTCAAGAGATAATGCCTCTGATTTCCACATGCCCAGATTTGGGGCATTTCATTTTAAGAGGCTTTGTGTGAGGCCCCACCCCTTGTGAACCCTCACTTATGTTTGATTTGTGTTAATTATAATATATGTTGACTAATTATACTACTTAATAGGGTTTTGTAAGTGTAGTATAGTATTTTCCTAGAATTGTAGCATATTTTCTAGGAATTAGTCCATTTTTGTATTTTCTAGAACCTATAGGGCGTTTATTAGACTTTTATAGGTTTGTTAGTTAGTTAGAGGTCCTTCCTAGTAATTAGAATTAATAGGAAGGGTTTCCATATGAGAATATTCTAATTATTCCTAAAATCCCCTAAATGCCCATGTAGTTATCCCAAGTTTCAACTAACCAAGGAAGGACAATAAGGACATTTCCTTTTCATCACAAAACTATAAAAGAATCCCTTCCTCATTCCAAATGAGCTTTCTCTCTTCTCTTTCTCTCTCTCATTTTCCCTCTCTTTCTCTCTTCCTTCCCATTTTCCCTCCAATTCCCTCATTTCCCTCGAAGATTTCCATTCCTTTCTCTCTTAAAAATCCTAGATCTAGGGTTCCTAGGTAAAAGAAGAAAAAGATCTCCACAAGCTACTGATATCGTCTCTCCTAAGGACTTGTCTTATCTCCTAAAACTCTCCTTTCTCTACAAATCAAGGTAATTCTCCTTGCTTAACTTAATTCCCATGTAATTTCCATTTATATCTCGAGAATCCCCATTCCTTATTGCAATTCTCTTGTGGATCTGAAATTAGGAGCTATAGATCTCTCTAGATCTGTGTTTTGACACTGTTTGAGAGGTTGAGAATCATAGAATCTTGGATTTCTCTTTTGGAGCCTGAATTTCTCTTATTTTAGCCATTTTCATTGCATATGGAGAAGAGACAAGTACAATACACTATTTAGCATAGAATGCATGTTTTTCATTAGTTGATTCTACAATTTCAATTCATATGGTGTTTGGTTGTTAGATCTATTTCTTTAAGCCTTGTTTTCATGGATTTTGGCCTTGATGGATGATTTTTTTCCATTTGGATTATCAACGGCCCAATTGATGATGGATTTGTAATGGATGGAGTAGTGTTGATGTTTAGGCATGATTTTATGATGAATGGACAAGATTCAGTTGGGTTTTGATGGAAATTGGATTGAAATGGAAGAGTCACAGAAATATGAAAATTTAAATTTCTAGTGTACCCGGTCGTGTACCCAGTCGACCACCCTTAGAGGATGTCAACAGGATACAATGGAAACCCAAAGACTCAACTAGGAGCTAGAGATTCTATCAATCGTAGAAATCCAGTGTACCCGGTTGACATCCTGGCCAGTAGGGATGTCGACCGGGTACACTACAAAAATTCAGAGAAGTGAACTCTGCTTGCCAAGTTAATGTCCAGAAATCTCTGTGTACCCGGTCGACACCCAAGCCATGATGTTGACCGGATACAATAGGTTGAATGTCAACCTGGGAGTCAAAATCCTGACCATCTAAGTGTACCCAGTCGACCACCCTTGGAGGATGTCGACCAGATTCACTATAGACACTGAGTTTCCAGTTTGCAGTTTTTGATCTCTTGATTTGTTGTGGGGCCCAGTGACCATCCAATTGGACTTCCATGGATGTGCCGAAAGGGTTGGGCTTGACCTTGGCTCATGGGGGGCACTAAAATAGGGTCTTATGTATTGATTTGGATTTCGATTCAACCCTTAAACGTCATTGAAGATGCTCATAACTTTAGGAGCACCAAAATAAACTTCATTGGCATCTGAAACTTCATTTAAAAATTGAATTAATTGACATGGACCTGGATCTGAAAAGGGTCCATAACTTAGGGATTGGACCTTTGTTATTTCTCATTGATTGGCTTGGATTAAGGAGCATGTTAGACTTTATTCAATACTATTCATTCTTGTATCTCTATCTAGTGTTTCGTGCATGTTAATTAAATGGAAAATGGAAGACCTAAACCTAGGATTTCCCAAAGGTGACCTGGTGTGATGAATGGAGATCAATTGACCCGTGTCTGTAGCTAGGTGGTCCATCATATGGCCTAAGGATGGATGGATGAGATACCTTAGATAAAGAGGACTGTTATTATGGATTTATAAACCCATTTCTGAATAGGAGTTGGATTGAACAATGCTAGACACGGTTAGTGATGATGTGATGGACCCTCGGAGGTTTCCGTCCTCTCCTTCCGCACCCCGGGGGCTAGCCTGGGTCTCGGCGGAGGAGGGAAATCGCGGATATCAACATTTTTATACGGGTATGCAAGATTTACTTTTTACTTGGAATTTGGAATGGTGATGATCCGAAGATTCAGCTTCACAAGTAGAAAGGAAATCAATACTTTTTTCTAACTTTTCAAATTGCATAAATATTAAGAAAATAAACAAGTTTGTTTTTGAGAATGTCGTAGGAGGCCTTTTTTGTTTGTTTGCCGTGAAAGGCGATTTTGTCGTCAAAGGCGATTTTACAAAACTCATCAAATATGAAAGACAAGAATTGTGATTTCTTTTTGTCTCTTTAAAAAATACAAACTACAATAGAAAAGGAAGAAAATAAATCTAACTTCTCAGGAGATTGTGGGGACACGTTGAGATCGACGGTCGTAAGCCATGTATGAACTTCGCCATCGTCCTTCAAATGAGAATTGTTGATGCTTTGATTCTTCAGCTTGGCTCCTAACCTCAGTTTTTTAAAGGACAAGGACCAAGAGGATGTCCTATATCCAATGAAAAACCAAGTAAACGGGCTGAAAAGTCGCGTTTAGGCCATGTTGTAGAAGGAGGGGACCTTGGGGGGGTGGCCCCCCAAGGGACTTTGATCACCTTGTGGTGTTTCTTGCAGCAAAGCAGCAGGACTTCGTCTGGATTTCTTCGGAAGACCGCAAGTGTGCAAGTACAGAATTTCAAGTCGATGTGTATATCGATTCTTTTCTATCAATTTCTTCATTTCTTTCTTTTGGACCTCCTTTTATAGGCTTTTTGGTAGCCATGAGGTGATTATGGGCATTAATGGCCATGATGAGAGAATTGATGAGGAGTTACAAGTTTTTATTCTTTGATTTTGTAACTCCTTTTTCATGGCTTGTGATTGGCCGATGAAGGATAGTGGGCATTTAATCGCCTTTAATCTTCATGATGATGGGAGTTTCATGGGTTTAATGCCATGATTGCTTGGATTTGTAACTCCCAAATGCTTGAATCTGATTGGCCTGTCCAAAATAATGAGTTAATACTGCATTAAGTTGTCATAAACGGGTCAATTAATGACATTAAGTGGTCGCCAGGGCATGTGAAGAGTCGCGGGCCGCACCGCGTCTTTTGAGATTCTTCTTGTGATCATCACAGGTGGATCACACATTGTTTGATGTCGGATTGCAGTGCAATTTCAGACATTGATTGATGTTGGTGGGCCGATGACATCTGTCTTGTCGATTTCACGATCGGTCGGACAGAAAGTATACTTTCTTGGTCAGCCGGTTGGCGATCTTTGAGCGATCGGTGATGATTTCATGCTTTTGACGGCGGATCCAAGATGTCGGTGAAGATCAGTAGTTTTCAAGCATCAAAGATTGGATTTTCAGAAAATCACAGAGGCAGGAACACCCGAAACGCGAAAAGGATCGGAAAACGGGCCGTTTGGTGCGAAATCCGACGACCCGGATTTGCAGGGTCACAGGCGACCATGGGCTTTTGGAGACGTTCTGGAGTCATCCAAGGCTCTGATCAAAGTTTTGGTGTCTTTGATGATATCGCTGCCAAGAGCGCTTGTTTAGCTGTCGGAGAAGTGAAGTTAGGCCAAACGATGTCGGAATGGCCCGACACCTCAGGTGTACCCCTCTTTCAGCTGTCTTGAAGGATCTCTCAGTTTTTGTCTAATTCTGATAAGATCTGATACTTGAAGTAGTTTTGCCTGTTTTGTAGCAGGATGCAGCTTCACGAGGCTTCTTGATGTTGAGGAGACATAGTGACTTTTTTTGTATCAACAAATGCCTCCTCGAGGTACAGCGACGAGTAGCTTTTTGGAGTCGATGTGCCTCGAAGAGAAACTTAAAGGAGAGTTTCCAACTTGACTAAGAGTCTTGAGCATTTTTTTTTAATGCCCTTTTGAGTTTCCGGGGGAATTTTATGGTAGTAAGAGGGATCACGTACCATCTTAAGGAAAAGTTTTGAAAATGACATGGGGTATTTGGATTTTGGGTTTTGGATTTTGGTTTTTGACCTTGTGACCTAAAAAGCTGTATGTGGCAAGTTAGGGGATCGGTGTTTGATTTTTGATTTTGACCTTGCGACCCAACAAGCTGTATGTGGCAGGTTGGGGGTTCAGATTTGGTTTTTTTGTTTTGGTTTGGTTTGGATTGGATTTTGATTTTGGTCTTGTGACCTAACAAGTTGTATGTGGCGAGCTAGGGGACCGGAATTTGGTTTTGTGAAATGTCAATTTCAAGATTTTGGCTTAATTTGGTTCATGAGGTTGGATGGTTTGGTTTTTTGGAAACTCATGAGGCTTTCCTTTTTTTTTTCTTTTTTTTTCTTTTTTTTTTTGAATGGTCCCATCAATGATGGAACGCGCTCCGAGGCGCCGTGGGGCGGCTACCGGGGTCGGCGGAACATGGGAGTCCGTCGGGTCCGGCCCTTTCGCGCCCTGGCGGGCCTGAAGCGTGCATCAATATTTCTTTGTGTGGATGTGCCAGATTTTCTATTTTACTTGGAATTGCAAGTGGTAATCCGGAGATCAACCTTCGCAAGTAAAAAGGAAATCAACTTCTTTCAAGTTTTCCATTGCACAAATATTTAAGAAAAGAGACATTTTCTTAATTTGCCGTGAAAGGCGATTTGTTTGGCATTTATAGCCGATTTTGGCGTTTATAGCCGATTTACAATTCTTATCAATAATGAAAGACAAGAGTTGTGATTTTTGTCTCTTTAGAAAAATACAAACTACAATGAAAAGCAAGAAAAGGAAGATCTAACTTTTCAGGAGATTGTGGGGGACTCGTTCAGATTGACGGTCGCAAGCCATGTATGGGCTTCGCCATCATCCATGCAGATGAGAACAGAAGATGCTCTTGATTCGCTTGGCTTGGCCATAACCTCAGATTTTTAAAAGACAAAGACCAAGAGAAGGTCCTATGTCCAATAAAAAGCTAAGTAGACGGGCTGAAAAGCCACGTCTAAGCCATTGGAGGCAGCGGGAGAAGGCAAGGACCTTGGGGGGGGGGGTGCCCCCCAAGGGACTTTGGTCACCTTGTAGTGGTGGCCGGTGCAGAACTTCAGCAGAGTTTTTCTCTCTTTTTCTTTCTCTCAGATCTCTTTCTGATCTTTTTTTTTTCTGATCCCCATTTCAATGGAATGCTCTCCTATTTATAGGCTTTTGGTAGCCATTTAGGAGGGTTTATGAGCCTTAATGGCTTTAATGGGAGGAGTTACAAGATTTATTTCTTGATTTTGTAACTCCTTTTTCCTTGAATCTGATTGGCCGATGGAGATTAAGGGCTTTTAATCACCTTAATTACCATAATGGGAGGAGTTTCATGGTTTAAATGCCATGAATCAATTGACTTGTAACTCCCAAATGCTTGATTCTGATTGGGCCGTCCAAAGAAATGAATTAATGACTGCAATAAAGCTAGTCAATTAACCACATTAATTGGTCGCCGAGCAGTCGAAGAGTCGCGGGCCGTGCCGTGTCTTCTGGAATTCTTCTGGCGATGATCATCGATGGATCTTCATGCTGATCGACATCGGATGAACATGTAACTTCAGACATTGATAGCTAAGAGCGGGCCGGTGACATCTGTCTTGTCGATTTCACGATCGGTCGGACAGAAAGAGCACTTTTTTTGGTCGACCGGTTGGCGATCTTGGAGCGATCAATGATGATTTTATGCTTTTGGAGGTTGACCCGTGATTTTGACGGATGTCGGAGGATATGAGTCAATTTCAAGCACTAAAAATCACATTTTCAGGAAACCACAGGGGCCCAAGTGCGCGAAACGCGAAAAAAGACGGAAAAACGGGTCACCGGCGGAAAATCCGGTGACCCGGACCTCCATGGTCGCAGGGGCCTGCGACCATGGGCCATGGTCGCAGGGGCCTGCGACCTTGGGGGAATTTTTCCCTTCGAAGCCCGTTTTGTGGTCGTTTTGAGGTCTTTTTCGTCGCCGTTTTCTTCTGTATTTTTCCTGACATTTCTTCTCATTTATTGGCTTGATTTCCCTGTAGAAAACCTGATGAGAATCCTTGCATTTTTAGAGTGCAAAGTTTCCAATTTTCCGGGAAAGCCGACGACTTTGTCGTGTAAAGCTGCTGATTTTCCGCCAGAAGCTGAAACTTGGTCAAACGATGTCGGAATGACCCGAAATTTGAGGTGGAGCCTCCTGAGCAATAAATAAGACCAACCATAGGCTTTTGTTTGAGTTTTGAAGCCGTTTGGGGTCCCGTCGATGCTTCACTTGATTTTGCTGCGGGGAAAATGCCGAGCTTTGATATGTGGTCAAACGATGTCCGATTGACCTGAAATTTCACGGGGAGCCTATTGGAGTCATTTTGAGACGTTCCATGGGCTCCGTTTTAGATGTCATGGTCCCGGGTTGCTCCGCCGCCCGTAGGCTTGATTTTCTCTCGGAGCATCGAAACCTGGTCAAACGTTGTCAGAATGACCTGAAATTTGACGTGCAGCCTTTTGGAAGCATGTTGAAGCCACTCATGCACTTGGTTTGATGAGCGAAGGCTTCGGTGGTTCCCACCGCCGAGAGGCTTGATTTTGCTGCTCGAGCATTGATGGAGGGTCAAACGTTGTCGGTTTGACTTGAAATTTGGCATGGAGCCCTTTTGGGACATACTGGAGTCATCTGTAGGCTCTGATCGAAGTTTTGACGTCTCCGATGATGTCGCCGCCGGGAGCACCATTTTAGCTGTCGGAGAAGCGAAGTTAGGCCAAATGATTCTGAAATGGCCCGAAACTTCATGTGTACTCTTCTCTTGGCTATCTTGAAGGATCTTGCAGTTTTTGTTTGATTCTGACAAGATTTGATTTTTTGGAGAAATTGCATTGCCTATTTATGGCAGGTTGCGACTTCATGCAGCTTTCTTGATGTTGAAGAGGCAAAGTGACATTTTTGGTGTCAACAATCAACTCAAAAGAGGCCTGGGACATTTTTTTTGCTCTTTTTTTTTTTTTTTTTTTTGCTCTTAGTAAGAGGAATATTTTGACTAAAAGCCACTTGTAGTGCCTAGGTGGTCAAACATGGCTCATGTAGGCTAACCCATGGGACCTTAGGTTTTGGAGATGGCCTAGATCTCATATGGTGTCATTTTTGTAGAGAATATCTAAAAATATCCTTAATTGGAGAGAATCTCTCAAGTTTCCTTCTTTTGTGGAGAGATTTTCTCAAAATATCTATCTTTTAGGAAAGTAGCTAAATTTTAGCACTTACATCATTTCTTCTCTCCTTGTTTCCTCTTTTGGTTTGCTCTCTTCTATAAAAGCAAGAGGGGTTGGTTCTTTTGCTCCATTGCTTTTTTTGTTTGCTAGAAATCTTCAAGAGTGCTTTCCAAAATAAGAAGTGCTTTTTTCTCAAAAGGGCTCCTAGCTTTTCTTTTTCTTCTCATCAATGGCTTCAAGTAAGTTTTCTTCCTCCACAAGAATCTCCATTGTAGAAGTAGCTTCTTTCTTTTTTTGCCTTTTTTTTCTTCTCTTTTTTTCTCTTTTTTTTTTCCAAGCACGTTTTTTCCTTTCTCTTTTTTTTTGTGCTTCTTCTCTCTTTTTTTTTTCTTTCTTTTGCTCACGGTTTTCTCTTTTTTTTTTTTTTTTTACCGTGTGCTTTTTTGTTCTCTTTTTTTTTGTCTCGTGTTTCTTTTTTTTTTTTCGTCACGGTTTTTTTTTCTTTTTTCACACGCTGATTTTTTCTCTTTTTTTTTCAACGCCTTTTTTGTTCTGTTTTTTTTTTTCACGCTGATTGCTTTTTTTTTCAGCATTTTTTTCTGTTTTTTTTTTCTCTGTTTTTTTTTCTTGGCTGTGCGGACAGGTCCGTACTACCATGTGGCAGTGGGCCACGGCCTGTGGGCCAAATTTTTTTTTTTTTTGTTGAAATTTTTTTTTCTCTCTTTCTTTTTCTTTTTCTTTCCTTTGTTTGCTCACCATGATAATGAGGTTCATGTAATTTCAATATGTTCATGCATTTTTTGTTTTTTTTTTTTATGCATCAAGATAGAAGGCTAGAGTCTCTAGGTCAAGCCAACATAATTTTTGACTTGGACAAAGTTTGATTGGTTTTGACCTAATTGGGTTGGAATTGGTCAAATTTTGGTCAAAGTTTTCCTAACTTCTAATGCATGATGATATTCTTTTATGCATGATTTTTTTGTAAATGGGCTTGGAAGCATGATAATGCATACCTGAAAATCTTTTGCAAGCATTGGGATTTTGAGCTCGCAGCAATGTTGAGCTCTTTCTCGGTCTTGCTGGATTTTGAGGAACTCTCGCAGCATATTTTTTTTTTTTTTTTGTGGGCCGTACGGACAGATCCGTACGGCCACGTGGCCTGATTTTTTTTTTTTTTTTTTTTTTTGAGAAAGTTTCTTTTTTTTTTCTTTTCTTTCTCCCTCTTTTTTTTTGAGAAAGTTTCTTTTTTTTTTTTCTTTTTGCTCATCATGATAATGCGTTCTTATGCAAATCTAGATGTTCATGCATGTACTTTTTGTAGATTGAGCATGATAGCATACCTGAAAATCTTTGCAAATTTGGGAATTTGGAGCTCGCAGCGATGTTGAGCCCTTCTTGATTTTGCGGAGATTTTGAGGTTTCGAAAGTTTGGAGTTTCGGAGCCCGCAGCAATGTTGAGCCCATCTTCAAACTTTCTATTTCCGTCGGGGTATTTCCTTTTTCTTTGGAATTGCCCCGGAGTCATGCCAAAATTTCGCCAAATTTTTGGTGGGACAAAGTGACCCCTTTTTTTTTTTAGCGAAATCCTGTCATTTTGATGACGATCTTTTTCTTTTCCAACCTTTGCAGGTGGTTCCTCCAGAGCGAACAAGGGTAAAGAGCCTGCTACAAGCGTACCTCGTCGATCTGCTAGATCTTCCAATGTGGCCGTTCAGCAAGCCTGGGAGAAGGTCCAGTTTGTTGAGAAGAATTTGGAAGAGTGCGATTCCCTCAATCGCGATGAGATGAGACAGCGATTGATCGCTCTCAAGGATGAGGAGTTCTATAAGATTATGGTAAGCAACCGTCCTTGGGTTATGGACGATCTGAGGGTTTTACCCAAGCCTACCTTCTTCTTTGGAGATGCAGTCCCTGACGACTTGACATACCAAAGGAGATGTTTTCAGTTCTCTTACACAGCAAATGGTGAGGAGAGAACTATTTCTACCCGGTCGTCTTTTGATCGGACCATCTCGATCCTGAGCCTTTCTCCCACGTGCCCTAAGAGGGAAGATCCTCCGAGCTGGGTGAAGAGGACCAGTGTGATCAAGACCGGGGTTTTTGTTGGTGGACCCTCCGGATATGCGGAGAAGCCACCTGTCCGTATGGACATGTTGATGCCAGCCAGCGGCTACCAGGGCTCTGATTATCCGTCGGTCGATTTGAGACCGGTGGGCCTTGGCGTTTTCAGCGGTGACGGCAGTACTTGGGTGAAGCCTTTTCGACTTCGTGGCCGTTTCAATGTTGACTCCGATTGGAAGTCATGGACTGACCACACCTTGCTGATTGGGGGCGCCGTTTTGAAGGAAGCCGGGATTTTTGATGCGGTCCGCGCTTTTAGGGAGATCGTGACTTTTTCCGATGATGCCTTCATGGCTATGTTGGAGTCTTTCCTCCCTCAGACCAATACTTTCGTTGTCACGAACGGTGAGATTGGTTTTTCCCTGAAGGAGTTAAGTGCTATTACTGGATTGCCCATCCTTGGCAAACTCTACGAGGAGTTCATGCCGATTGACAGCGTCCTTGAGGAGCAGTCAGAGGAGTTCAGGCTCCTATACTTTCAGCTCGTCGCCTTCTATGATTTTTTGAAGGAGGGCTCGAAAGTAAGATCCAGCAGTTGGAAGAGTTGTGGCTCTTCGTTCCCTAACTTCTTCGACGGTGGAGAACCTTCTGATAGCATGACCCGGGAAGACAGGAAGAAGACTTCGGCCATGCAGGAAGAGTTGAAGGGTTTCTTCGCGAGCACAGATGCCATTTGTTCTGACATTGCACTGCGGAGAGATCTTGCTGTTTACCTCACTTATTGGCTAGGTGAGGCTGTGTTTGCTGGTGGAAATGGGACGCACATCAGGCCGCATTGTATTTTTCCGGCTTGTCAGATGGCGTTTGGAGAGCGGCTTGCTTTGGTGCCCGCTCTTTACTCCTACCTGTGTACCGAACTACAGGCTGCTGCTTTCTTGGTTCGGCTTGGGCTCCCTATGAATAGGGTATTTTTAGCCCATATCTTTTATTCGTGGTTTGTATACCACTGTCCTGGCTTCCACCAGCTGGGTGCTGCACAGGATGATGATCCTCTGATGATTCGATTGGCTAAGGGAAAAGCCGTATCTGAATCACTTTTGTTTGCCCGCATGAGGATCCGACGGTTCAGGGACGTCGAGATGGGGCAGTCTTCAGTTAAGCTTTCTCCGGAGTTGCGGAAGAAGGCTTTTGATTTTGGTGCCTCCCGGGACTCTACCAGAGCAGGGTCGGGGAGACATTATGCATTCACAAATGCAGAGAAGGAGTGGCTTTTCAGCATACGGGTCGGCACAATGGTGTACCGCAGACATCTTTTCGTCGACATCCAGCCGTATGTACCTTCTCGCTTTGCGCTTCAGTTGGGCTTCTCTCAAGGCGTTGTTGGAGCGCCTTCGAGTATGGTGAAGCGTTTTGGGGGTTTACAGGATGGCAGAAATGCATGGGCTTTTTATAGTGCTGAAGACACTACTGCCACGATTTCTTATCCTGAGCTGTCGACTTTCCGAACTGCCGGCTTCACGAAGTGGTTCGCGGAGAGCTTTTTGGCATATCGGGGGCTTTCCAAGAAGGAGCTTGATGTAAAGCTGTCTTCTGGAAAAGGCATTGGGAAGTCGGATGGCGTCCGGCGAGAGGAAGTTTGGGCCTTCCTTTCTGGAGAGAAGCACAAGATAGGCTTTCTCGGTGACCAGGGCGTCATTGGTTCTGAAGCTGTTCGGGAAGTACCTGATGAGGCTTTGGAGCAGCTAGAACAGGAGGAAGCTGAGCTCGACGCTTGGATGCAAGCGGCACAGAGGCGAGCTTCTGCGGAGTCTACTGGCAAGAGCAGACCATCCAGTGAGGAGTCAAGTGAGAAACCTGACTCTGATAGTGGGGCGGGTTCTTCTAGGAAGCGAACCCGTAGAGGTAGGAAGAGGAGGAGGAGTCAGCGTCACACGGGGCGGGACGAAGACTCTCCTAATGTGGAAGTCCCTCTCACTGTCAATGAGGAGGTGCCAGGGGAAGCTGACGAACCTCCGGAGAAGAGGATTCGGGAAGAAGAGACCATCGGTGAAGGTATGATTCCTCCTTTTCCTTTTTCTGCTTCTTTCATGGGGCTTTCCATGTTCTGATTTGTTTTCTCACCCTGCTGCTGCTTTTTTTTTTTTTAGCAGAGGATGAAGACTTGCCGATGCCTGAGGTTCCAACCGATGAGGCGGTGATGGAGCCGGTTATGGCATCTGAAGAAGAACCGAGGGACTCTGGAATGATTCCAGAATCTCCAATTGGTATAACTTCTTTCGCTTTCTCTTTTTTTTTTTTTTGCCTGCGACTTGATTTGCTAACATTTTTTCTTGTCAGCTGACTTGCCACAGGATTCCGATGACTTTGAACCATCAATGGACGCAAATGTCGATGATGTTTCTGATGAGTTCATGGAGGAAGAGAGTGTTCCGCCAGTCGTCGAAGAAGGTACTTTGTAGTGATGACCCTGATGATTTTTTTTTTTGAACAGGATCATATTCATACCTTTTTGTGTTTCATTTGCAGGTTTTGAAGTGACAGAAGAGAGTCCATCGCTTTCTTCAGAACCAGAGCAAGGGATGCCAGAGGTCGATCCGGAGGTAGAGACCAGTTCTGACATGATTGAGGAGATGCCTCGTGTTGAGATTCCCTCTCCAGTGGCTCCAAGTGAAAAGAGTTCTTTTGTTACTCTTCCAATGGGACATGACATGAGCAGCCGATCAGCGGAGAAGGGTGAATCTTCATCCAGTTCGTCTCTTCAATTTGCGAAGAAGGTGCTGGCTCGGGTTTTGAGTTCTTGGGTCAAGACTCTCCTTTCTGGACACTTGGAGGCAGGATTTGGCATGATCCCACATGTACAGGAGATTCTGACCGACACCGAAGAGGTTGGTCTGGATGTCACAGGTGCCAGGGCGATCGTTGATAGGATCATTGCACTGGGTGACAAGTGGTTTGAGACCATGGGTTTCCCTGACGACCAATTCTTCAAGGAGATGTTCTTGGACCCTGCTAATAAGGCTAAGTCTGACCTGAATGAGGCTACACAAAGCAAGAAGCGGCTAGTTCGGGAGAAGAACAAGGAAGAGCTAGCCATCATCGGATTGAGGCATGACCTTAACGTCCTTGATAGGGAAGTTGAGGAGGCCAGGAAACGTCTTGAGCATTTGAAGGCACAAGTCGATCGAAGTGGGCTGCTATAACAGAGGCTCGTGACAGGGAGAGTACTCTGATCCGCAGGGTTGCAGATGCCGGTCAAGTTCTCGAGAGGAGGACTCTAGAAAACTAACGATGGCAAACTGCTGGGGAAGAGCTTCCCGGTGTAAAAGAAGGGTTACGGCATTCGCCAGCATCTCATGGCAAGTTTCTGAAGAAGCGTGCCTTGGAAACTCTGACGGCTGAGGCCAAAAGTTTGCTTGAGGAGCTTAAGCTTTGGCTGGAGACCATTTTTGGCTGAGCTCCTGATTTTTTATAGCAGAAACCACTTTTCTTTTTTTTTTTTTTTGTAGTGCTTGTGAACACTTTCTATTTTTTTTTTTGCTTTGGTACCACATGTATTTTTTTTGTACCTTTTTTTTTTTGTTTTCCCTACGCTCACTCAAATCTTTTTGTGATGAAAGCAATTGCTAAATGGGATTTGATCAAAAGCTTTGTCATTTTGTGAAAATCTTTTGTCAAATAATTGTTTTGGCATGGGAGCCTGATTTTGGTTGTGGCGTGAAAGCCGATTTTGAGATGGCATGGAAGCCGAAATTTTATGGCGTAAAAGCCAAAATTTGGGTTGGCACGGAAGCCGGATTTTTGTGGCATTTACAGCCAGTTTGGTGGCATTGATAGCCAATTTGTGGCATTTATAGCCGGTTTTGTGGCATTGATAGCCATTTTTTGAAAGCCAAGTTTTGGTTTGTCGGCGTGAAAGCCAATTTTTTGTGGCATTGATAGCCGGTTTGTGGCATTTATAGCCGGTTTTGACATGAGAGTCAGTTTTTTTTTGTGTGGCATTTATAGCCGATTTTTTTGAAAACCAAGTTTTGTTTTATTGGCATGAAAGCCGATTTTGGCTTTTATAGCCGGAAAGTTTTGTTTTGGCATTTATAGCCGGATTTTGGCATTTATAGCCGAGTTTTGGTTTTCAAAATGCAGGTATCGACTAAATGTCGCCTCCCCGCTGAATGGTCTTGCAAGTATCGATGGAATGTCGCTTCCTTGCTCATTCGGTTTTGCGAGTATTGATGGAATGTCACTTCCTCGCGGGTTAGGTTTTGCAAGTATCGATGGAATGTCGCTTCCTCGCGAATTGGGGTGCAAATATCGACTAAGCGTCGCTTCCCTGCTTTTCCCAAGACTTTTGGTTTTGCGGGTACTGAGTTGATGTCGTTTCTCCGCGATTTTTGAAATTTGAGGTTTTCTCGAACCATTTGTAATTTTGGGTTGTGGATAGCAACTGGTATGTTGCATCTCCACGATTTTTGAAATTGGGTTGTGGATATCAACTGGTTTGTTGCTTCTCCACGATTTTAGGTTTTCTCGAACCTTTGAAATTTGGGTTGTGGATATCAACTGGTTTGTTGCTTCTCCACGATTTTCGAAATTGGGTTGTGGATATCAACTGGTTTGTTGCTTCTCCACGGTTTTTGGATTTTGCAAGTATCGACGAAATGTCGCTTCCCTGCGATTTTGGGTGCAAGTATCGATGGAATGTCGCATCCTTGCTTTTTTTCAAAATTTTTGTTTTGCGGGTACTGACTTTGATGTCGTTTCCCCACGATTTTTGAAAAACCATTTTTTTTTGTTTAAAGACACGAGGGTCGTAAATTTTGACCTAGAACCATTTGGCGGTAAAAGGTAAGGTGGACTAGGGTGGAAATCCCTGAATCCGGATTTTTGTTTCAAACCATGAATTTTGGTTCAAGGATCGAAAGTTTTGGTCAAGTCAGGGAGAGGCTCCTAAACTTGGATTTTTTTTTTTTGTTTTTGAACAATGAAACGATGAAAGTAAGCATTGTTTTTGAATCTCTAGAAATTTTGACATTTGATATGAAAATTCTAAAGAGAGTGGGTTTGACGAGCGAGTACCTGAGAACAGGTTTTGGCCATACAGGCATTGCTCTTACCCAGTTGGGTAAGTCTTCAAGGGTAGTACCGCTTCAAGAACTTGCCGTTGATAGGCAGCATACATCTGTCGCCTTCCATGTTTAGGAGGGCATATGCGCCGTTGGAGAAGACCTTGTCGATGACGTAGGGTCCCTCCTATTTTGGTTCAAATTTGCCTTTGGATTTGTGTGCGAAGACCATTGGTCTTTTTACCGCAAGAACCAAGTCACCCTTTTTGTAGGCGCGTTGCCGGACCCTTTTGTCAAAAGATCCTGCCATGCGTGCTTGGTAAAGTTCAATGCTTTGTCGAGCTTCGAGCCGTCTCTCGTCGAGATTGTCCAGCTCATGGAGTCGCAATTTGACATTGCTTTCTTGAGTCATGTCATTTTGTAGAGATACCCTCAGAGAAGGAGTTTGTACCTCTAGGGGCACGACAGCTTCGCATCCATAGACCAAGGAGAATGGTGTGCTATGGGTTGGTCCTCGAACGGTGGTTCGATAGGCCCACAAAGCTTCAGACAGTTTATCGCTCCAGTCTCTTTTGTGACTAGAGACCATTTTCTTGAGGATTTTGCAGAGTGTCTTGTTGAAGGCTTCTGCTAATCCGTTTGCTGCCGGATTGTATGGAGTCGAAGGACAGCTTTGGATTTTGTATTTGTCGCAAAACCTGTAGAATCGATGATCCCGGAATTGTGGTCCGTTATCATGGACGAATCTCTTGGGTATGCCAAAACGACAAATGATGTTGGTGCGTAGGAATTGAAGAACTGATGAGGTCTTCATTTCGTTGAACGCAAATGCTTCTGACCACTTGGAGAAATAATCCGTAGCGGCGAAGATGAAGCGATGACCTTTGCTTGAAGGGGGAGAGATAGGACCTATGATGTCCATGCCCCATGCTTCAAAAGGCCATGAGATTGCTGTAGGATGCAGCCATTCCGGAGGCATGTGAATGTAATCTCCGTGAACTTGGCATAGCTGGCAGCGTTTGGCAAATTGCATTGCATCAGCAACCATGGTAGGCCAATAGTAACCTAACCTTTTTATCTGATCATAGAGCTTAGGACCTGCCTGATGGGCTCCACAAAGAACAGCATGAACTTCTTTAAGTGTTTCTTCGGCCTCTTGTTGTGACAAGCAGCGTAGAAGTACTCCGTTGAAGGATTTCCTGTAGAGGATTTTTGAAGGAATATCCAAATGAAAGTTTGGGGCTCGCCTTTGTATGCTTACCCGTTCTTTTGGATCTTCAGGTAGGATTCCGAACATAGTGTAATCAATGAACGGATCCCTCCAGTCGACGATTGAAGGTTGAAGGATAGATATCCGACTTCCAACCACTCGGTGGCATTCGGCAACTGCTTGGTGTGTGTTAAGAGGAGGGAGGATCCTTCTCTCGCACACTGTAATTTGCATGTTTTCCCCTTCCTGGATCGCCATTGATGTGGCAAGTCCGGCCAGGGCATCTGCACGGATATTTTCACCTCTACGAATGTGGGTGATGTTGCAGATGTCAAACTTTTTTGTTTTGCGGGTACTGACTTTGATGTCGTTTCCCCACGATTTTTGAAAAACCATTTTTTTTTTTGTTTAAAGACACGAGGGTCGTAAATTTTGACCTAGAACCATTTGGCGGTAAAAGGTAAGGTGGACTAGGGTGGAAATCCCTGAATCCGGATTTTTGTTTCAAACCATGAATTTTGGTTCAAG
The DNA here is from genome assembly GCA_028538565.1 of Umbellularia californica. Lineage (NCBI taxonomy): Eukaryota > Viridiplantae > Streptophyta > Magnoliopsida > Laurales > Lauraceae > Umbellularia > Umbellularia californica. The sequence goes on from JAPQWN010000006.1 coordinate 27,060,325, forward strand.
GATCGAAAGTTTTGGTCAAGTCAGGGAGAGGCTCCTAAACTTGGATTTTTTTTGTTTTTGAACAATGAAACAATGAAAGTAAGCATTGTTTTTTAATCTCTAGAAATTTTGACATTTGATATGAAAATTCTAAAGAGAGTGGGTTTGACGAGCGAGTACCTGAGAACAGGTTTTGGCCATACAGGCATTGCTCTTACCCAGTTGGGTAAGTCTTCAAGGGTAGTACCGCTTCAAGAACTTGCCGTTGATAGGCAGCATACATCTGTCGCCTTCCATGTTTAGGAGGGCATATGCGCCGTTGGAGAAGACTTTGTCGATGACGTAGGGTCCCTCCCATTTTGGTTCAAATTTGCCTTTGGATTTGTGTGCGAAGACCATTGGTCTTTTTACCGCAAGAACCAAGTCACCCTTTTTGTAGGCGCGTTGCCGGACCCTTTTGTCAAAAGATCCTGCCATGCGTGCTTGGTAAAGTTCAATGCTTTGTCGAGCTTCGAGCCGTCTCTCGTCGAGATTGTGCAGCTCATGGAGTCGCAATTTGACATTGCTTTCTTGAGTCATGTCATTTTGTAGAGATACCCTCAGAGAAGGAATTTGTACCTCTAGGGGCACGACAGCTTCGCATCCATAGACCAAGGAGAATGGTGTGCTATGGGTTGGTCCTCGAACGGTGGTTCGATAGGCCCACAAAGCTTCAGACAGTTTATCGCTCCAGTCTCTTTTGTGACTAGAGACCATTTTCTTGAGGATTTTGCAGAGTGTCTTGTTGAAGGCTTCTGCTAATCCGTTTGCTGCCGGATTGTATGGAGTCGAAGGACAGCTTTGAATTTTGTATTTGTCGCAAAACCTGTAGAATCGATGATCCCGGAATTGTGGTCCGTTATCATGGACGAATCTCTTGGGTATGCCGAAACGACAAATGATGTTGGTGCGCAGGAACTGAAGAACTGATGAGGTCTTCATTTCGTTGAACGCAAATGCTTCTGACCACTTGGAGAAATAATCCGTTGCGGCGAAGATGAAGCGATGACCTTTGCTTGAAGGGGGAGAGATAGGACCTATGATGTCCATGCCCCATGCTTCAAAAGGCCATGAGATTGCTGTAGGATGCAGCCATTCCGGAGGCATGTGAATGTAATCTCCGTGAACTTGGCATAGCTGGCAGAGTTTGGCAAATTGCATTGCATCAGCAACCATGGTAGGCCAATAGTAACCTAACCTTTTTATCTGATCATAGAGCTTAGGACCTGCCTGATGGGCTCCACAAAGACCAGCATGAACTTCTTTGAGTGTTTCTTCAGCTTCTTGTTGTGACAAGCAGCGTAGGAGTACTCCATTGAAGGATTTCCTGTAAAGGATTTTTGAAGGGATATCCAAATGAAAGTTTGGGGCTCGCCTTTGGATGCTTACCCGTTCTTTTGGATCTTCAGGTAGGATTCCGAACATAGTATAATCAATGAACGGATCCCTCCAGTCACCGATTGAAGTTTGAAGGATAGAGATCCGACTTCCAACCACTCGGTGGCATTCAGCAACTGCTTGGTGTGTGTTAAGAGGAGGGAGGATCCTTCTCTCATTCACTGTAATTTGCATGTTTTTTCCTTCCTGGATCGCCATTGATGCGGCAAGTCCGGCCAGGGCATCTGCACGGATATTTTCACCTCTACGAATGTGGGTGATGTGACAGATGTCAAACTTTTGCAGAAGCGATTGTGCCTTGTTGTAATAAGGCAGCAGATCAGGCTTCCTGACTTCATATTTCTGATTCATCTGGTTGACGATCAGCTGAGAGTCTCCAAAGACTTCCAGCATGGTGATACCAGATTCGATGGCGAGTTCCAATCCTAGGATCAGAGCTTGGTATTCAGCTGCATTGTTTGTGCATGGTTCCAGTAGCGAGAAAGCGTGTGGAATCATGCATTTGTCGGGGCTAACAAAGAGGATGCCAACTCCCGAGATCAGCTTTCTGTTTTCATTTGTCCTGGTTGCACCGTCAAAGTACATGTCCCAGGAGGCATTTGGTGAGGAAGTCTCCACGTTGTAGATAGGTTCATCTGGGAGATCATCTCTGAGTGGTGAATCTTTAGGCAATGGATGCTCTGCGAGGAAATCTGCTAGAGCTTGGCCTTTGATTGCTTTTTGTGGCACATACCTAATATCAAATTATGACAAGAGGATTGACCATTTTGTCAGTCGGGCATTGAGAGAACCGGCCTTCGTGACAAGGACCTTCAAGAGGTTGATCCTCGAGACCAGGTAGACTGTGTTGGAAAGCAAGTAGTGACGTAGCTTTTGTACGGCGAACATCACTGCAAGGCATTCTTTTTCGACTGGAGAGTAGCGATGCTCTGCACCTACTAGCATGCGGCTGAGGTAGTATAGAGCAGCTTCTTTTCCCTCACCATTCTCTTGTGCAAGGAGAGCGCCTACAGAATGATCAAGAGCTCTTATGTACAAGATGAATGGTTTTCCAGTGGAAGGAGCAGCTAACACTGGAGGTTTGGTCAGGTATGACTTGATATCTTGAAATGCGGCTTCACAGTCGGTATCCCAGACAAAGTCTACACCCTTTTTCATCAATCGAGAGAATGGACGGCATTTCCCCGAAAGATTGGAGATGAACCGTCTGATGTAGGCCAATCTCCCTTGGAGCCCTTTTAGTTCCCTTAGGGTTCTTCGAGAGGGCATTTCTAGAATAGCCTTGACTTTTATGGGGTCAAGTTCTATTCCAGCTTTCCGAACAAGGAATCCGAGAAACTTACCCGACGAGACGCCGAAGAAGCATTTTAGAGGATTCATCCGCAGTTTGTGTTTGCGGAGTCGGAGTGTAGGTAATCTCATCAGATGACGCTTCAGAAGAGCTATAGTCCTGATATATTACATTATAGGAAGCTCTGATAGGAGATGTTGCATGCTCGGAGTCAGACTCATCCTCGGATGTAAGAGAATCGTCAATCCAGCAATGTTCTCCATTTTCAGGAGTTGAGGGAGGAGGTACCTGATGGGCTTCAGGGACTTCCGGCTCTGGATTGTGAGGAATCTCGTTGACGCGGTCTTGCTCTTGTTCTAGAGCGAGACGCTGCAAGATCCTTGCATATTCTTCAAGATCAGGCATGGGAGCCAGATCCTCTTCTTCGTCTTCTCCGTGTGGCTCAACATAGTTGATTTCCACTGGAGCAATGACAGGTGCTGGGTTAACAGCATCTTCTTGTGCAGCCTCTTGGTCTTCTTCGTCATCAGACTAGGATCCTTGTGGTTGCAAGGGGTTATACCAGATTACTGGCATAAGGTGAGTTTCAGGAACCCATTCTTCATCGGAGAGATATTCTCCTGTTTCAAGAGATTCCTCCCACTCATCGGTGTAGTTGGGCTCGAATCCATCGTCGGTGTCGCTGGACTCGTATCCATTAATGGAGAATCCAACTACCGAGTTGCAAGAGTATGATGCCCCCCGCATGGCTTCTTTTTTGAATTGAGGTGGCATGAAATCACTGAGAGTGAAGTTTCTTACCGCCTTTGAAGTCTCTGGAAAGGACGTTTCTGTTGCCCCGAGTGAAGTGGTAGAGGAGGCCTCTGCCTTTTCATGGACTTCTTGTTTTGGCTGGGTCTTCTCTTGCCGTTTGAGCTTGAGGAGATGTTTCTTGGCTTGCCTTCGCTGCTGAGCGGTCGGCTTTGTTTTGACGATCTCCCAATTTTCATCTTCCAGGAGATCGGGATGTACCCATATGGGTTGTCCGTCTGGTGTCGGGCAAGGAACCAACACTTCGGACGTTTGAATTCTTTTTATCACCTTGAAGGAAGTAGTGATCTTCTTCTTCGGTGATTTTGGTGTTTGTCCACGTGACACCATGTTGACGGAGGCGGGGCCATAATTTTTATCAAAGGTGATGACTCCGTTTTTCCACATCTCGTTTATCTTCTCTCTCACAACAAAGCATTGATTGAGAGGATGCGAGACCATCTGGTGGTATGGACAGTACCGAGGATCATTGGTTTTGCCAACGTCTCCAGGTCTTTTAGGCTCTGGCAAAATGAGTTTGCCATTTGCTAGGAGAGCCTCAAAGATTTCTTCGACGTCTTCATCGAACGGATATTTCTTTTCTACTCGCTCTTTGAAGGCATCAGAGAGTTTAGGTCTCTTACCTGCAGCTCTATTTTCAGCTTTCTTTGGTTGCTGAGGAGCTGACTTGGTTTGCACATTAAGGACCTCTTTCTTCTTTGGTTTAGAGGTTGCAATGGCGGTTGGCTCTTTTCTTGATGACTTCTGACTGTTGAGGTCTTTGATCACCATTTCAGCTTCCATGGAAGCTTCGAGGAGTTCCCCCAGGTTCTTTGATTTATTGCCGATGATCATGGAGCGGATTTTAGCTCTCATGTTGTTTCGGCAGATGTCGACTAGCGACGCTTGTGGCAATACATCTGAACATTTGTACGCCATTGCTTTCCACTTGTGAATGAAGTCATAAGTTGACTCATTCTCTCCCTGTTTTAGGCTGCAGAGCTGAGCCATAGTAACAGGATGATCCTCACCTTGGAAGTGGGTCAGGAAGCGTGTCTCCAGCATAGCCCAGTTCTGAATGGAGTTCTCCGGCAGAGTGGAGTACCAATCGAAGGCCGTACCTTTTAGGGTACTTGCAAAGAGGCGAATCTTGAGTGCATCTTAATCCGCGATAGCTCCCGTCAAGATCTTGAAGTGGATGACGTGCTGTCTGGCCGATCCTTTCCCCGTATATGTTTGGAGAGTAGGATGTTTGAATTTTGTAGGGAACGGGACCGAGTCCATCCATAAAGGATATGGTGGCTTGATCCCATGTTCTTTGAGTATATCCTCTTCTTTAGCTTTGGCGAGGATACTGTCTATGTCCTTTTTGGTGAGGGCGCGTGACTCATTTTCTTCTCCATTTCCCTCGTTATTGCTATGATTCGGAGGAGGCTCATTGTTCACCTGATTTTGGACGACAAGGAGAAGGTTTTCCATCAGAGTTTCAATCCTCTGCTGGCCTTGTTCCAACTGCTGGATGCGTGTGAACGCATCATCTCGAGGTGGATTCTGAGGTGGCGGCTCAGAACTTGTAGCCAAGACGTTCATCCCTCGGGATTTGAACGAAGAAATCGTCCTGGTGACCGAGCTGGGGCTCATTCTTTTTGATGAAGAGCTTGATGAAGGATTACTCTCCCGTCCTTGGCTGGAAGGGGCAGGAGATTCTTCGGGATGTCTTTGTGTCCTGGTGACGCTACGGGTCACCGGACGTCGGACATGGATTTTTTATGCTGACCTTTGGCGTCTTCTGGTTTTTCCAACCATATGGACGGCAGCAACTTGGTCGGGTCTTTCTTTTTCGACCCATTTGTGGGAGACTTGAAGTGTAGGAGGCTGGGTACGTTGCTTCTCTAGTCTCTTTTGTCGATATGAAGCACGGCGGCGTGCTCGACAAGCGATTTGAGCTTCAGTCAGCTCTGGCTGGGCTCTGACGATGAAGGATGTGCTCCCTCGGGCGCAGCAGCTGAGCTTGTCTTCTTTGTAGCTAGGCAAGGACAGGATCCGGACCCGGTCCTTTGCCTGTTGCAGCGAAGCTTTAAACCTTTCGAGTTCGGCCCCTGTAGAGATGAAGGGTCGAACTGAAGGAGTGTAGGCCTTGGCAGGTGCTTGTAGAGGCCTGGTGATGCATGATTTGATTTTGGGCCTGTAGGAACAAGCCGGCTCATGCTGGGTTGACTTGGGAGTCAGGTTGGAGATGGGTCTCTCCTCTTTCATGTAGGCAAGAGGGTAGAACTGGTTCTCCTTGAGTGGGGCCAGGTATGCTGGCTTGGTGGAGGTTTGAGACCTCCTTTGTTTTGGGGAAGGTCTTGGAGACCAAGTCTTGGGATAGACCTGGTTGTTTGTGGGTCGAGGCTTCGCGGGGGTGCCGCGGGCTTCGGGCTTTTGGTCGCTCGCCTTTGGTGTCACGGGAGTGACACGTTGAGAGGCGATCTTCTGCTTTTTAGCAGGCGCAGCTTGTTCTTCGGGAAGTGGGAATGGTCCCAACGTCCCAAAGAAGATAGTCCGGGGAGTCGAGGTCGACCCGGAGTTCAGAGAGTTGCCGAGGGAGTTAACGCTTCGGCAGCTGACAGGGCGCTTATGAGTGCGCGCGCTTTGCTTCTGTTGAAGCATGAGTTGGTGCTTGTTCTCATCGAAGATAATGGTTAAGGCTGCCATTGTTAGTTTCGAAAAGGTTCTGAAACACGACCACGTCCATTAGTAGTCACAAGAATATAATGATCATAAATGGGAATTCCTATGGTTGTCTTTTCAAATCGCTTAAGGGATATGACCCAAGCGACATGAAGAAGGCAAAAAGCCATAGATGGTACAATTGTTCTGACAGCAAGTATGGTGAGCCCAGAATGAGCGTTCCAGTGACTGCTAGAAGCAATTGTAAACCTAAATTCGACTTATCGAGAAGCAGGGCTTGCTCGAGATAAGAAGAATATAAGGTAGGAGTTACAAATGTGCCGGTCACAGATACAGTAGACCCTGAAAGGGCGTACCAGTACTGCTATGCACAAATGTTGGAGATCGCATCCATGAGATGGGATTCTTTGTTTTGAAATGTCAGAAATGGATTCGTCAAAGAGAGCAGGTGGCATTCCGATTCAAATACGGGCTCAACGATTTCCGCGAGCGCCAGTACTCAGAAGGGAAGAGACCACAATTTCTCGAATCTGAATCCAAAAGTGACGAGTTTTTTTTTTTTTTGAAATGATTTTTTTTTATTTTTTTTATTTTTATTTTTTTTTATTTTTTATTTTTTTAAAATATTTTTTTATTTATTTTTTTTTTATTTTATTTTTTTTTGAAAATTTTTGTTTTTTTTTTTAAGATTTTTTTTTTTGAAAATCTTTTTTTTATTTTTTTTTTAATTTTTTAAGATTTAAAGACGAGAGAGTACACATAGGCCTCCTAACCCGGTCTTATGAAACCTCAATTGATAGAATTGCCCCCAGGTAAGGGTAGGATTACTTAATGAACCCGTTTGGAGGACCCTTGCCTAGAACAGTCAAGCTGTCTCCACACTCTGGACAAGGCTTGTCTTGAATCAATCGTGATCAAAGAACGCAATTGGTTTAACCTTAGTGGTCTATGTCCTTCTTTATAAAAAATCCCAAATAGACTCATCGAAGAGAAACGATGGCCCAAAACCTTAGTCGAACGGGCTCAACATTTCTGCAAGCACCAAAGAACGATAGGATAGGATCAAAGTTTCTCAATTTTGAATCCAAACTAAGAAAACTGATTTTTTTTTTTTTTTTTTTAATATTTTTTTTTTTTGAAATCTCTAATGAACTCATCGAAGAGAAACGATGGTCCAAAACCTTAGTCGAACGGGCTCAACATTTCTGCAAGCACCAAAGAACGATAGGATAGGATCAAAGTTTCTCAATTTTGAATCCAAACTAAGAAAACTGATTTTTTTTTTTTTGAAATCTCTAATGAACTCATCGAAGAGAAACGATGGTCCAAAACCTTAGTCGAACGGGCTCAACATTTCTGCAAGCACCAAAGAACGATAGGATAGGATCAAAGTTTCTCAATTTTGAATTCAAACTAAGAAAACTGATTTTTTTTTTGAAAAGAGAAAGAATGGAAACAAACTCAAAGAAATAGAAATTTCCAAAAAATCCCATCTCATGTTTTTTAGGATGCAAAATCCAACATAGGCTACCAGCTAGAAAGTAGCCAAGGAATCCGGAAAAGAAGTATAAGCATAGAGCAAAAAGTATGATATGCAAATATTTCATTTCCAAGCACCGTGTTCTCAAATGAACGAGTCCCACCGGGTGTGCCAGCTTGATGGAACGCGCTCCGAGGCGCCGTGGGGCGGCTACCGGGGTCGGCGGAACGTGGGAGTTCGTCGGGTCCGGCACTTTCGCTCCCTGGCGGGCCTGAAGCGTGCATCAACATTTCTTTGTGTGGGTGTGCCAGATTTTCTATTTTACTTGGAATTCCAAGTGGTAATCCGGAGATCAACCTTCGCAAGTAAAAAGGAAATCAACTTCTTTCAAGTTTTCCATTGCACAAATATTTAAGAAAAGAGACATTTTCTTAATTTGCCGTGAAAGGCGATTTGTTTGGCATTTATAGCCGATTTTGGCGTTTATAGCCGATTTACAATTCTTATCAATAATGAAAGACAAGAGTTGTGATTTTTGTCTCTTTAGAAAAATACAAACTACAATGAAAAGCAAGAAAAGGAAGATCTAACTTTTCAGGAGATTGTGGGGGACTCGTTCAGATTGACGGTCGCAAGCCATGTATGGGCTTCGCCATCATCCATGCAGATGAGAACAGAAGATGCTCTTGATTCGCTTGGCTTGGCCATAACCTCAGATTTTTAGAGGACAAAGACCAAGAGAAGGTCCTATGTCCAATAAAAAGCTAAGTAGACGGGCTGAAAAGCCACGTCTAAGCCATTGGAGGCAGCGGGAGAAGGCAAGGACCTTGGGGGGGTGCCCCCCAAGGGACTTTTGTCACCTTGTAGTGGTGGCCGGTGCAGAACTTCAGCAGAGTTTTTCTCTCTTTTTCTTTCTCTCAGATCTCTTTCTGATCTTTTTTTTTCTGATCCCCATTTCAATGGAATGCTCTCCTATTTATAGGCTTTTGGTAGCCATTTAGGAGGGTTTATGAGCCTTAATGGCTTTAATGGGAGGAGTTACAAGATTTATTTCTTGATTTTGTAACTCCTTTTTCCTTGAATCTGATTGGCCGATGGAGATTAAGGGCTTTTAATCACCTTAATTACCATAATGGGAGGAGTTTCATGGTTTAAATGCCATGAATCAATTGACTTGTAACTCCCAAATGCTTGCTTCTGATTGGGCCGTCCAAAGAAATGAATTAATGACTGCAATAAAGCTAGTCAATTAACCACATTAATTAGTCGCCGAGCAGTCGAAGAGTCGCGGGCCGTGCCGTGTCTTCTGGAATTCTTCTGGCGATGATCATCGATGGATCTTCATGCTGATCGACATCGGATGAACATGTAACTTCAGACATTGATAGCTAAGAGCGGGCCGGTGACATCTGTCTTGTCGATTTCACGATCGGTCGGACAGAAAGAGCACATTTTTTTGGTCGACCGGTTGGCGATCTTGGAGCGATCAATGATGATTTTATGCTTTTGGAGGTTGACCCGTGATTTTGACGGATGTCGGAGGATATGAGTCAATTTCAAGCACTAAAAATCACATTTTCAGGAAACCACAGGGGCCCAAGTGCGCGAAACGCGAAAAAAGACGGAAAAACGGGTCACCGGCGGAAAATCCGGTGACCCGGACCTCCATGGTCGCAGGGGCCTGCGACCTTGGGGGAATTTTTCCCTTCGGAGCCCGTTTTGTGGTCGTTTTGAGGTCTTTTTCGTCGTCGTTTTCTTCTGTATTTTTCCTGACATTTCTTCTCATTTATTGGCTTGATTTCCCTGTAGAAAACCTGATGAGAATCCTTGCATTTTTAGAGTGCAAAGTTTCCAATTTTCCGGGAAAGCCGACGACTTTGTCGTGTAAAGCTGCTGATTTTCCGCCAGAAGCTGAAACTTGGTCAAACGATGTCGGAATGACCCGAAATTTGAGGTGGAGCCTCCTGAGCAATAAATAAGACCAACCATAGGCTTTTGTTTGAGTTTTGAAGCCGTTTGGGGTCCCGTCGATGCTTCACTTGATTTTGCTGCGGGGAAAATGCCGAGCTTTGATATGTGGTCAAACGATGTCCGATTGACCTGAAATTTCACGGGGAGCCTATTGGAGTCATTTTGAGACGTTCCATGGCCTCCGTTTTAGATGTCATGGTCCCGGGTTGCTCCGCCGCCGGTAGGCTTGATTTTCTCTCGGAGCATTGAAACCTGGTCAAACGTTGTCAGAATGACCTGAAATTTGACGTGCAGCCTTTTGGAAGCATGTTGAAGCCACTCATGCACTTGGTTTGATGAGCGAAGGCTTCGGTGGTTCCCGCCGCCGAGAGGCTTGATTTTGCTGCTCGAGCATTGATGGAGGGTCAAACGTTGTCGGTTTGACTTGAAATTTGGCATGGAGCCCTTTTGGGACATACTGGAGTCATCTGTAGGCTCTGATCGAAGTTTTGACGTCTCCGATGATGTCGCCGCCGGGAGCACCATTTTAGCTGTCGGAGAAGCGAAGTTAGGCCAAATGATTCTGAAATGGCCCGAAACTTCATGTGTACTCTTCTCTTGGCTATCTTGAAGGATCTTGCAGTTTTTGTTTGATTCTGACAAGATTTGATTTTTTGGAGAAATTGCATTGCCTATTTATGGCAGGTTGCGACTTCATGCAGCTTTCTTGATGTTGAAGAGGCAAAGTGACATTTTTGGTGTCAACAATCAACTCAAAAGAGGCCTGGGACATTTTTTTTGCTCTTTTTTTTTTTTTTTTTTTGCTCTTAGTAAGAGGAATATTTTGACTAAAAGCCACTTGTAGTGCCTAGGTGGTCAAACATGGCTCATGTAGGCTAACCCATGGGACCTTAGGTTTTGGAGATGGCCTAGATCTCATATGGTGTCATTTTTGTAGAGAATATCTAAAAATATCCTTAATTGGAGAGAATCTCTCAAGTTTCCTTCTTTTGTGGAGAGATTTTCTCAAAATATCTATCTTTTAGGAAAGTAGCTAAATTTTAGCACTTACATCATTTCTTCTCTCCTTGTTTCCTCTTTTGGTTTGCTCTCTTCTATAAAAGCAAGAGGGGTTGGTTCTTTTGCTCCATTGCTTTTTTTGTTTGCTAGAAATCTTCAAGAGTGCTTTCCAAGATAAGAAGTGCTTTTTTCTCAAAAGGGCTCCTAGCTTTTCTTTTTCTTCTCATCAATGGCTTCAAGTAAGTTTTCTTCCTCCACAAGAATCTCCATTGTAGAAGTAGCTTCTTTCTTTTTTTGCCTTTTTTTTCTTCTCTTTTTTTCTCTTTTTTTTTTCCAAGCACGTTTTTTCCTTTCTCTTTTTTTTTTGTGCTTCTTCTCTCTTTTTTTTTTCTTTCTTTTGCTCACGGTTTTCTCTTTTTTTTTTTTTTTTTACCGTGTGCTTTTTTTTTCTCTTTTTTTTTTGTCTCGTGTTTCTTTTTTTTTTTTCGTCACAGTTTTTTTTTCTTTTTTCACACGCTGATTTTTTCTCTTTTTTTTTTTCAACGCCTTTTTTGTTCTGTTTTTTTTTTCACGCTGATTGCTTTTTTTTTCAGCATTTTTTTCTGTTTTTTTTTCTTGGCTGTGCGGACAGGTCCGTACTACCATGTGGCAGTGGGCCACGGCCTGTGGGCCAAATTTTTTTTTTTTTTTGTTGAAATTTTTTTTTCTCTCTTTCTTTTTCTTTTTCTTTCCTTTGTTTGCTCACCATGATAATGAGGTTCATGTAATTTCAATATGTTCATGCATTTTTTGTTTTTTTTTTTATGCATCAAGATAGAAGGCTAGAGTCTCTAGGTCAAGCCAACATAATTTTTGACTTGGACAAAGTTTGATTGGTTTTGACCTAATTGGGTTGGAATTGGTCAAATTTTGGTCAAAGTTTTCCTAACTTCTAATGCATGATGATATTCTTTTATGCATGATTTTTTTGTAAATGGGCTTGGAAGCATGATAATGCATACCTGAAAATCTTTTGCAAGCATTGGGATTTTGAGCTCGCAGCAATGTTGAGCTCTTTCTCGGTCTTGCTGGATTTTGAGGAACTTTGCAATTTTTGGATTTTGAAGCTCGCAGCAATGTTGAGCTTTTTTCCAAATTTTGCGGAAATTTGATGAGATGTGCTCGTTCTCGGAGCGATGTTGAGTTCGAACCTTCTTTGAGAATTCTCCACTGACTATGAGCTCACAGCGATGTTGAGCTCATCTTCAGGCTTCCTATCTTTTTCGGAGTATTTTCCTTTTCTTCGGAATTGCCCCGGAACCATATCAAAATTTTGCTAGAATTTTTGTAGCAAAACTCTATCATTTTGATGATGATTGATCTTTTCTCTTCCATCTTTTACAGGTAGTTCTACCAGAACGAACAAGGGTAAAGGTCCTGTTACTGACGCACCTCGTCGGTCTGCCAGATCTTCTAATGCGGCCGTTCAGTAGGCTTAAAAGAATGTCCAGTTTGTTGAGAAGAACTTGGAAGAGTGTGATTCCCTCAATCGTGATGCGATGAGACAGCGATTGATCGCTCTCAAAGATGAGGAATTATACAAGATCACGGTAAGCAGCCGTCCTTGGGTTACGGACGATCAAAGCATTGTGCCCAAGCCTACCTTCTTCTTTGGTGATGTAGTCCCCGACGACTTGACATACCAAAGGAGATGTTTTCAGTTCTCTTACACAGCAGATGGTGAGAAGAGAACTATTTCTACCCGGTCGACTTTTGATCGGACCATCTCAATCCTGGGCCTTTCTCCCCACGTGCCCTAAGAGGGAAGATCCTCCGAGCTGGGTGAAGAGGACCAGTGTGATCAAGACCGGGGTTTTTGTGGGCGGTCCTTCCGGTTTTGCAGAGAAGTCGCCTGTCCGTATGGACATGTTGATACCAGCCATTAGCTACCAAGGTTTTGATCATCCATCGGTTGATTTGAGACCGGTGGCCCTTGGTATTTTTCTGGGTGACGCCAGCAATTGGGTGAAGCCTTTTCGACTTCGTAGTCGTTTCAGTGCTGACTCGAGCTGGGAATCATGGATTGATCACACCTTCAAGATTGGCAAGGCCGTTCTACGGGAGGCTGAGATTTTTGATGCGGTTCGCGCTTTTCGGCAAACCGTCATTTTCTCCGATGAGGCTTTCATGCCCATGCTGGAGTCATTCCTTCCACAAACCAACACCTTCATTGTGACGAATGGTGAGATTGGTTTTTCTTTGAAGGAACTGAGTGCCATCACCGGATTGCCTATCCTTGGCAAACTCTATGAGGAGTTTATGCCTATTGACAGCGTCTTTGAGGAGCAGTCTGAGGAGTTCAGGCTTGTATACTTTCAGCTTGTCGCCTTCTATGATTTTTTTAAGGAGAAGGAGGGCTCGAAAGTTAGGTGCAGCAATTGGAGGAGTTGCAACTCCAACTTTTTTGACAGCGGGGAGTCTTCTGATGGCATGGCCCAGGATGCGAGGGCTAAAACATCAAGTTTGAAGAAGATCACCACTATGCAAGAAGAGTTAAAGAAGTTCTTCGCAAGCACAGATACCATTTGTCCTGTCATTGCGTTGCGGAGAGATCTCGCTGTTTACCTCACTTACTGGCTGGGTGAGGCTGTTTTTGCTGGAGGAGATGGAACGCACATCAGGCCGCACTGTATTTTTCCGGCTTGTCAAATGGCGTTTGGAGAGCGGCTGGCTTTGGTACCTGCTCTTTACTCCTACTTGTGTACCGAACTGCAGGCTGCTGCTTTCCTGGTTCGGCTTGGGCTCCCCATGAATAGGGTATTTTCTGCCCACATCTTCTATTCGTGGTATGTATAGCACTGTCCTAGCTTCCATCGTTTGGGAGTTGCACAGGACGAAGATCTTTTTATGGCTCGTTTGGCTAGAAGGACAGCCGTTTCCGAATCTCTTTTATCTGCCCGTTTGAGGATCCGACAATTTAGGGACGTCGAAATTGGGCAGTCTTCAGTGAAGCTTTCTCCGGTTTTGCGGAAGAAGGCTTTTGACTTTGGTGTCTCCCGTGATTCGACCAGGGCAGGGTCGGGAAGACATTATGCTTTGACAAACGTGGAGAAGAGATGGCTCTTCAATATACGGGTTGGTACGATGGTGTACCGCAAACATCTTTTCGTCGATATCCAACCGTATGTCCCTTCGCGTTTTGCATTGCAGCTTGGCTTCTCTCAAGGCGTTGTTGGAGCGCCTTCGAGCATGGTGAAGCGCTTTAAAGGTTTGCAGAATGGAGAAATGCATGGGCTTTTTACAGTGCTGAGGACACTACCGCCATGATTTCTTATCCTGAGCTGCGCACCTTCTGGACTGCTGGCTTCACGAAGTGGTTCATGGAGAGCTTTTCAGTGTACCGAAGACTTTCCAAGAAAGAGCTCGATGTCAAGCAATCTCCTGGGAAGGGTCTTGGCAAATCAGATGGTGTCCGTCGGAAGGAAGTTTTGTCCTTCCTTTCTGGAGAGAAGCACAAGATAGGCTTTCTCAACGAGCAGGACGTCATCAGATCAGGAGCTGTACAAGGGATTCCTGGTGAGGTCTTGAGACAGCTGGAAGAGGAGAAGGCCAAAATCGATGCTTGGATGCAAGCAGAGCGCACGAAGGCTTCCATGGAGTCTACCGAGAAAAGTAGGTCATCCGGTGAGGACTTTAGTGAGAGGCCTGATGTTGATAGTGGGGTAGGATCGTCGAGCAGATTGACCCGCCGAGGCAAGAGGAGGAGAGGACAACGCCGTAACATGAGACGGCACGATAGTCCTTCTGATCTTGAAGTTCCTCTCACCATTGCTGAGGAGGTGTCTGAGGATGCTGACGAGCCTCCGGAAAAGAAGAGCAAAGAAGAGGAGACAACTGGTATGATTCCCCTTCTTTCTTTTGTTTCTTCTTTTCTCTTGTAAGAGATTTTTTTTTTGATCCGCTGCTTTCTTTCTTTTGGCAGAGGATGATGACCTGGTGATGCCCGAGGTTCCTGCCAATGAGGTGATGGCGAATCCAGTCGTGGCATCTGAGGAAGAGCCCAAGGACTCTGGAGTGGTTCCAGAACCTTCACCTGGTATGATTGCTTTGGCTTTTTTTCTCTTCTTTTTGCTTGTGCTGTCATTTGCCAACATGTAGCTTTTGTTTTCTTGTTGGCTGACTTGCCAGAGGATTCTGACGATTTCGAGCCATCCATGGATGCAATTTTTGACGATGCTTCGGATGAGCTCAGAGAGACAGAGAGTACTCCGCCAGTCGTCGAAGAAGGTATTTTGCAACACTAATCTTGATATTGATTTTTTTTTAACAATATTATATTCATACATTTTTGTCTTTTCTTGGGCAGATTGTGGAGCAGTAGGAGAAGTCCCTCCGTCTTCCTTAGAGTCAGAACAGGGGATACCTGCGGCTAATCCAGGAGTAGGGGCTTCTTCTTCTTTCAATGAGTCAGCTTCTTCGGTTGGAAAGAGTTTACTGATTACTCTTCCAATGGAGTGTGACATGGGCAATCGAGTGCCGGAGCACGGCGAATCCTCATCTGCGCCGCACCTTCAGTATGCAAAAAAGGTGTTGAAGACTATTTTGAGCTCATGGGTTGAGACTCTCTCTCCAGGTCACTTGGAAGCTGACTTTAGCATAATCAAGCATGTACAGGACATTCTTGCTGATAGCGAAGAAGTCGGTCTGGACATCGCAAGCGCCAAAGATTTTGTTGACGAAATCATCGCTTTGGAGAACAAATGGACTGAGACCAAGAGTTTCCCAGATGGTGACTTCTTTGATGAGATGTTTGTGAAGCCTTCCAGCAAAGTCAAAACTGAGCTGACTGAAGTCACGAAGACTCGGAAGCAGTTCGTTCGGGAGAAGAACGTTACCGAGTTATCCATCATGGGGCTGAAGCAAACTTGGACCGCCTTGATAAGGAGATTGTCGAGGCTAGGCAGCGTCTGGAGCTTTTGGAGGAAAAAGTTGCCGCCAAATGGACCGCCATTGTGGAGGCTCGTGAAAAGGAGGGGACTCTCATTTGCCAGGTTGAGGAAGCTGAAGGTAATGTCCGGAGGAAGACTCAGGAGTATGAGTAGTGGCAGGTCCTCTGGGAAGAACTTCCTCATGCTGCAGATGGGTCGCGGCGTTCGGCCGCATTTTATGGGAACATTTTGAAGAAGCGTGTCCTGAAAACTTTGAAAGCTAAGGCCAAGGGTCTGCTTGAGGAGTTAAACCTTTGGTTGAAGACCATGCTAGATTGAGCTCCTGAGTTGTAACAAACTCTTTTTTCTTCTTTCTCTTTTTTTTTGGTACCTCCATGTATAAATAATTTTGGTACTATATCTTTGTATCCCCTTCTTTTCACTTAAATCATTTTTTGATGAAAACAAATTTAAGTAAAAGCTGATGGGAATGTTTGTTCAAGAATCTGATCAAAATGTTGTCATTTTGTGAAAATCTTTTGTCAAATGATTGCTTTGGGCATGAAAGCCAATTTTTTGGCAAAAAAGCCTGGTTTTTTATGGCTTGAAAACCGAATTTTAGGTGGCATGGAAGCCTAATTTTGTGGCGTAAGAGCCAAAAAAAATTTTGCGGCATGAAAGCCAAAAATTTTGAAATGGCATTAGAGCCAAAATTTTTTGAGATGGCGTGAAAGCCGAATTTTGGAATGGCATAGAAGCCAAATTTTATTTTGTGGCATGGAAGCCAAATTTTGTTTGTGGCACGAGAGCCAAAAATTTGTTTGTGGCATGAGAGGCAAGGTTTTTTTTTTTTTGTGGCATGAGAGCCAATTTTTTGGAATGGCATAGGAGCCGAGTTTTAAGATGGCATGAAATCTAATTTTTGGAATGGCACAGGAGCCGAGTTTTGTTTTGTTGTTTGTTTATTTTGTTTTGGCATAGGAGCCAGATTTTTGAAAACCAAGTTTTGTTTTATTGGCATGAAAGCCGATTTTGGCGTTTATAGCCGGGCTTTGGTATTTATAGCCGGTTTTGGCGTTTATAGCCGAGCTTTGGCGTTTATAGCCGAGTTTGGTATTTATAGCCGAGTTTTGGCGTTTATAGCCGATTTTGGCATTTATAGCCGATTTTGGCGTTTATAGCCGAGTTTTGGCGTTTATAGCCGATTTTGGTTTTCAAAATGCAGGTATCGACTAAATGTCACATCCCCGCTAAATGGTCTTGCAAGTATCGATGGAATGTCGCTTCCTTGCTCATTCGGTTTGCGAGTATTGATGGAATGTCACTTCCTCGCGGGCTGGGTTAGCGTGTATCGATGGAATGTCACTTCCTCGCGGATTGGAGTGCAAGTATCGACTAAGCGTCGCTTCCCTGCTTTTCCCAAAACTTTTGGTTTTGCGGGTACTGACTTTATGTCGTTTCTCCGCGATTTTTGAAATTTGGGGTTTTTTTTAAATTCAAGGTTTTGCAAGTATCGAATGGGGTTCGCTTCCTTGCGATTCTTGGGTTTTTGGAAGTATCGAATGGGGTTCGCATCCTTCCTATGTTTGGGTTTTTTGAAGTATCGAATGGGGTTCGCATCCTTCCGGTTTTTGGGTTTTGGAAGTATCGAATAGGGTTTGCATCCTTCCGGTTTTTTGGGTTTTTTGGAAGTATCGAATGGAGTTCGCATCATTCCGGTTTTTGGTTTTTGCGAATATCGACTGAATGCCTCTTCCCCGCGGTTTCTAAAAAACCATTTTTTTGTTTAAAGACACGAGGGTCATAAATTTTGACTTAAAACGATTTTGGTTGTAAAAGTCGAGGCGGAGTAGGGTGAAAATTCCTGAGTCCTGGTTTTAGTTTCAAACTAAGAATTTTTTGGGTTCAAGGATCGAAAATTTTGGTCAAGTCTGGGAAGAGGCTCCTAAACTTGGATTTTTGGATATTGATGATTTTTTTTTTAACAATGAAACGATGAAAGTAAGCATTGTTTTGAGAGAGTTTTTTTTTTTTTTGGAAACTTTAAGATGAAAAATTCAAAAGGGAATGAGTTTAACAAGCAAGTACCTGGAAATAGGCTTTGGCCGTATAGATATCGCTCTGACCCGTTTGAAGAAGTCTTCAAGGGTAGTACCGCTTCAAGAACTTGTCGTTGATGGGCAGCATACATCTGTCTCCTTCCATGTTTAGAAGAACGTATGCGCCGTTGGAGAAGACTTTGTCGATGACGAAGGGTCCCTCCCATTTTGGTTCAAATTTGCATTTGGAATTGTCGATGGCGAAGGGTCCCTCCCATAATCTCCGTCCTCTCCTTCCGCACCCCGAGGGCTGGCCTGGGTCTCGGCGGAGGAGGGAAATCGCGGGTATCAACATTTTTATACGGGTATGCCAAATTTACTTTTTACTTGGAATTTGGAATGGTGATGATCCGGAGATTCACCTTCACAAGTGGAAAGGAAATCAATCCTTTTTTCTAACTTTTCAAATTGCATAACTATTAAAAAAATAGACAAGTTTGTTTTTTATAATGCCGTAGGAGGCCTTTTTTGTTTGTTTGCCGTGAAAGGCGATTTTAAAAACTCATCAAATATGAAAGATAAGAATTGTGATTTCTTTTTGTCTCGTTAAAAAATACAAACTACAATAGAAAAAGGAAGAAAATGAATCTAACTTCTCAGGACATTGTGGGGACACGTTGAGATCGACGGTCGTAAGCCATGTATGAACTTCGCCATCGTCCTTCAAATGAGAATTGTTGATGCTTTGATTCTTCAGCTTGGCTCCTAACCTCAGTTTTTTAAAGGACAAGGACCAAGAGGATGTCCTATATCCAATGAAAAACCAAGTAAACGGGCTGAAAAGTCGCGTTTAGGCCATGTTGTAGAAGGAGGGGACCTTGGGGGGGTGGCCCCCAAGGGACTTTGATCACCTTGTAGTGTTTCTTGCAGTAGAGCAGTAGGACTTCGTCTGGATTTCTTCGGAAAACTACAAGTGTGCAAGTGCAGAATTTCAAGTTGATGTGTGTATCGATTCTTTTCTATCGATTTCTTCATTTCATTTTTTTGGACCTCCTTTTATAGGCTTTTTGGTAGCCATGAGGTGATTTTGGGCATTGATGGCCATGATGAGAGAATTGATAAGGAGTTACAAGTTTTTATTCTTTAATTTTGTAACTCCTTTTTCATGGCTTGTGAAGAGTCGCGGGCCGCGCCGCGTCTTTTGAGATTCTTCTTGTGATCATCACAGGTGGATCCACACATTGTTTGATGTCGGATTGCGGTGCAATTTCAGACATTGATTGATGTTGGTGGGCCGATGACATCTGTCTTGTCGATTTCACGATCAGTCAGACAGAAAGTATACTTTCTTGGTCAGCCGGTTGGCGATCTTTGAGCGATCGGTGATGATTTCATGCTTTTGACGGCGGATCCAAGATGTCGGTGAAGATCAGTAGTTTTCAAGCATCAAAGATTGGATTTTTAGAAAATCACAGAGGCAGGAACACCCGAAATGCGAAAAGGATCGGAAAACGGGCCGTTTGGTGCGAAATCCGGCTTTGGCCCTTTTGGTCGCCATAGGGCTTTGGCCCTTTTGGTCGCCGAGTTTCGTTTTCGGCCTTTTTTTCATCTTTTTTGTTCATTCTTTCTTCTGTATTTTTCTTGACATTTTTCCTCAATTATTGACTTGATTTTCTTGGAGAAAACTTGACGAGAACCAGTGCAAAACCGGAGCACAAAGTTTCCCATTTTTCGAGAAAGCCGAAGACTTTGTAGCCGATTTTCCGTCAAGAGTCGAAACTAGGCCAAACGATGTCGGAATGACCTGAAAATTGAGGTGAAGCTTCTTGAGCAGTGGGCAGGACCAACCATGACCTTTTATTTTGAGTTTTGAAGCCGTTTGGGGTCCCGTCGATGCTTGACTTGATTTTGCTGCGGGGAAAGTGCCGAGCTTTAATATGTGGTCAAACGATGTCCGATTGACCTGAAATTTGACGGGGAGCCTATTGGAGTCATTTTGAGAGAACTCATTAGCTCCAACTTGGATGTCATGGTCCCGGGGTGCTCCGCCGCCGGTAGGCTTGATTTTCTTTCGGAGCATCGAAACCTGGTCAAACGTTGTCGGAATGACTTGAAATTCGACGTACAACCTTTTGGAGGTATGTTGAAGCCACTCATGTACTTTGTTTGATGAGTGATGGCCTCGGTGATTCCCGCCGCCGGGAGGCTTGATTTTGCTGCTCGAGCATTGATGGAGGGTCAAACGTTGTCGGTTTGACTTGAAATTTGGCATGGAGCCCTTTGGAGACGTTCTGGAGTCATCCATAGGCTCTGATCAAAGTTTTGGTGTCTTTGATGATGTCGCTGCCAGGAGTGCTTGTTTAGCTGTCGGAGAAGTGAAGTTAGGCCAAACGATGTCGGAATGGCCTGAAACCTCAGGTGTACGCCTCTTTTAGCTGTCTTGAAGGATCTCTCAGTTTTTGTCTGATTCTAATAAGATCTGATGCTTGAAGTAGTTTTACCTGTTTTGTAGCAGGATGCAGCTTCACGAGACTTCTTGATGTTGAGGAGACATGGTGACTTTTTTTGGTGTCAACATGATGTAATTGGATTGTATTGGACTAAGACCATGACATGGTGGGTTGTGGCAGTGGACTTGATGATGGACTTGGACTATAGAAGATATGTTTGGATTGGACGTGGACATCAGACCTTATCCAAGCCTTGTATGGACATGTTATGATCTTGCTCACGCAAAGATAGTCTACACAGACACAAACCCTTACTTGTTTCCTTGAGTCGGCATTAAACATTCACTCAATTGTTATAAGCTTAGCCATTGGACTAATCATCCTTGATGGGAGCTAATTATTGTGGATGAGGCTATAATGATGAGCTATGGACAAACAGCCGATGAACTCCGGTGGCGATCTATGTATTTCTTAGGATCGCTATACTGTTATTATCTTTAGCAAGACTTCTCATCCCTTGCATTATACTTTATTTTCCCTACCACGACTAGACAACAGTATGGGAGGGCCGCGACATAATCTCTCGTGGTGGCCAACTTGTGTGAATGTGCCATGATGACAAATGGATAGATTAGATGTTTTACTTTCATATTGGTTTCATATGCTGTACTTTGCATGATTGTCTAGCTTTGTACCTTTGCTACTCTCATGATATTATTATCGTCTCTATTCTCTGTTGATGCATACATCCTATGTTACTTGTGTATTGTGTATCACGTCCCCCGAACCCAATTAGAGAAATAACTGGATCTAGGAAGTAAAATTTAGGACTAATTAAAAAAAATTCCTTTAGGCCCAATGATCGTAAGTCCGTTGTGAGGATATAATATTTCAAGCCTCAAGTATAGTAAAAATTGCGGAATTCATACAATCTTAGGCACATGGAATATCGACAATGGATAATAAATTTCACTTAAATTTAAAGTTGTTAGAAGGAATAAACAAGACTACACAAAGTATTAAATTATTACAATAGCCAACCCAATAATCAAGGCCATTTAAATCAATAGAGTGATGTTAATAATGTGAAAAGTCCAATGAGAACTAATAAAGAATGAATAAAATCTAAGTGAAGCCCCAATGAATCTCTCTCGTGCAGGAATTGATGATGTTACTCTACGTCATCGGCACGCCATTCCCGTTCCTCCTCAGCTGATTGGAGATCCTCTGAGATCTCCTCACCTACCTACTCCTCATAGTAGCAGTCACCTGGGGTGTCTGCACATTAAGGAACAGAATCAATGACATGTTGAGCAATAGATAAACAAAGTATAATCTGTCATGGCATGCATCAAGTATAGAATAATGACAAGTGTAATATCATGTGAATACAAGGAAAATAGAGTTAGGCATAAAGCATGAATAATAATTGTGTAAGACAATGACAGAATTCCTAACAACATTTAGCAATAACCACTATCCAAACAATACAAATGCAAGAAACAAGAGGGAGATTCCGAGGATGTCCGAGCCACCTTCGGGGGTATCAGTAACGATCTAGATCAGATTACTGACACCAAAGTCCGGCTCCAATGGGATCCTAGCTCCTGGTCCTAGGAATAACAATACGGTCCTAGCCCGCTCCCAGTTATACAAAGCCATGGACGCCGACCAAAGCCGACTGCCCACCCCGATGTCCGAGTAACCCGCCTATCAATAAACCCCAATCTGCAGATGGCCATGATATATATGCAATAAAACAAAGTGGTGTTGACACAAGAATAGATCAAGACAAGCAAGTCTGGCTAGCTCAATGCACACGACATGATCATAGGGATTATCTCATTCAAAGACAATACAAGAACAGTCAAACACCTGATAATCCCTCATACTAGCTAGTCCTGTTTACCAATACATAACACAGGGTTCCTACGATACACTCTAAGTCAGGTCCATATCCTAGTTCTACAAGAATTTATGTTTTTATACTTAGTTAGGTGTTTTATGCCAAGAGAGTGTACAAGGAATAATAACAATGGATAAAATTCACACGTCAAGGAAGAATTACAATCCAAACCTAGGCAAGTGGTGTCATCCCTGTACCCACATGTTCTAGCAGAGTACGTGTGGAAATTGGATCAACGATGCTTCTAGGAAAATTCCTTGATGTACATTCATGTTAAGCATCTATTTGAACAATTCCATACGCATTCGGCTAAACCATGTGTAATACACGAATACCTAGACAACCCATCGAAGCACATCAAGCCACGTGCTACAATTTTAATCCCATTAATGACCAAGTGAGAGTAGGTTCATGGTTTCCAACATTTAAGGCCTAAACCTAAATTATTAGTCTCATTTCCAATAAAACATGAGGTGAATCAATAATTTGAGTATTTACATCACTTCCTGACCTCCGATCATAATGAAACTAGAATCATTTGATTCTACATCTCGATAGCTTTCCAACGGTATATTACATATAGAAATCCAACGGATGGATTAAAAGTTATACGTGTCTGAAGTTCTCAAGCGTTGCCAGAAATTTACCCTCCGATCTGCCAAAATGCTATTAACTGAGACTTGTTTTCTGTCCAATCAATCGGACAGACTGTTCGGTCGATCGGGCAGTGAACTATCTCAGTTAACTGGGACAGAAACCTTGTCCGATCAATCGGACAAAGTGTCCGGTCGATCGGACAGCGGACCTGAACCCCGAAATTGGGTTTTCTTCTCCTTTTTCCTCTGGTCAATCCATGGCTAACCTGCATAAAATGAGCCACCATGCTCCCCCAATCATCACATTCATCATATAAAATCCATTCTAGCAGGTTTAAACGTAAATGTTACCAATTTGACAATTAATCCAATCCATATCATAAATCTAACCTAACATGTCAATCCCAATCAATATCAAGAACAGGCTTGGAATTAGGGCATTCTAACCAGACTCATTTGAATCAATAAAGGAACATATACACAGGTACAAATGTAATTTGCAGATTTACTTGCCTCAACCAAGAAGAAGATTGGAAATTGGGGAAACTCGAGGAGAAACCTTTTACCGCGGAAACCACCAATCTAACCCGCTCAAAAGCAATTTAACATGCAAAGGAGAAGAAAGGGAAGGAAAAGATCAAGAACAACCTAAATCTAACTAAAAGAGAAGGTGATTGAAAAGATGAGGGTAAGAGAAACCTTACCAAACTAAGATTAATGGGAAGAAGAGATTGAGAGGATGAAAGTGAGTGGTCCAGGTCTTCGAGATGATCTCTTCTTGTGGGAGTCCTGGGCTTGAGAAGATGAAGGGGAAGAAGCAAGGTTGCTGTAACTCTCGTTCGTTGTAGAGGTGAATAAAGAATTAGAGTTAATCTCTGTTTAATAAGAGAGGGAAGGGGAAAAGACTGATTTGCCCTTAAGTGGGTCCGATAAAGGAATGGACCACTTGAAGGGTTTGCAATCGTCGGATCGCAACAAGTCAAGAGACAAAAACGATCAGCGCGACGAGATCTTTCCAACGAACCCAAAAATCACGGTGACGGGAATTTTCGGAAAAACACTCAATTTTCCCTAAATTATAAACTACCCCCTTGCTAAGGTCAAACGCACTCAAAATCGTACGAAACTTCGCAGACACTAATCTAACATTAAAAGAAACTCGCTCATGATCTAAATCCATTTAAATATCTAAAATATAATTAATTATAATAATAGCTAAATAAATGGTCAATGGACGGATGGGCCCAACCTACCTAGTAAGGTCGCAGACCTTACATTGTACCTTGCTAGTTCCTTGGTTCTAACCCATCATTTGGTGCTTAAGTATTATCCTTGACCCCGAGGGCGACACGTTTGTCAAGGCACCCGTAGCAGAGGAGTACAGATGGGGACCGGTTGAACAGGAGGTCGAGCCGAAGACTAGAGCACCTATACTTGGGGACTGAGCGAGACTTTGTTTTGGGTTTGAGCATGATTTGTGTGAGCAGGGTGGGACTATTCATTTGATATGTACTATATTTTACAGTTTGAGATTTAGATCAGACTGGTGCCCTGCTACATTTGCTTCATATACAGTTGATACATTTACTGCTTCCACTATTATCTAATATTGCTTCCATTATATTTCTTTATGATTCAGCACTTAACCATTGATTAAATATATTGTTAAAAAGTTTTAAATTGGACCTCACTGGGAGCCTATGATCTTGGAAGTTCTCGGGTTTTCAAGGAAGTAGCGTGCCAAATTCGGGTACTTTAGCAGTAAACTTGGTATTCGAAATTGGGCGTTACAGTTTACCTTTATTTCTCTAGAGTAGGTAGAGGCTAGAAGTCACTACTGAACACCTCTAATTTCAAAACCTCTACCCACTTTAGAGAAATAGATGATTAGAGGCAAAAAATAGAGATTCCAAACAGGGGCTTACAATATCACTCTCTTGCAAGTTAGAGAAAAAAAAAAAAAAAAAAACACGGAGATAAGGAAAAAAAAAAAGGTTCTTGTTACACTACTGCTCCAATTCTTTGGTCACAATTAGAGATGTCAAATGGGCTGGGCAGGCACGGCACGGGCCTTGTTATGCCGAAGGGCCTGGCATGTTAGACACGGCCTGTTGACGGCACAACACGGAACGGCTCGGCCCGTCTTCGTCGTGCTTAACGAGCCGTCACAGTACGGCCCATCACGCATGATAAACAGCTATAAACGGCCATATTTTTAGGAAAAAAACTCCATTTTACCCCCCAAACAACCATAAAACGGTCATATAGGGGTATTTTGTGTCTTTTTTTTTAATTTCACAAAAAAGTCTATCAACACCCACCCCTCTCATTCTCATTTCTCACCAAAATCTTACAACTCTCTTACTCTCTCTACAGTCTCTAACTCTCTCTCAAAGCATTCAACTCTCTCTCACTCTCTCTAAGAAGTTTTTAGAGGGCCATAAATCAAGTCATCAAGAGACAAGATTAAAAGGGCTTAAAAATTTTTGGAGGTATTTATATCATTTAAATTTGAGATTCCATATTTATAAGTTTATAATATATTATATTAACTCTCATCTTCTCCCCTTTCTTATATTAATTATCACAAAAAAGGCTATTACTATTATTGTATATCTTTTTTGCTTTCAAATTTCATTTTTGAGATATGGCTGGATGATCTTCTAGAAGAATTCCTAGCATTCTTCTTCCGTTAATTTAGGGGGAGAATATGATTTTGTTGAATTGGAAGAGGAAGAAGTAGGTCAAGTCCTAGTACAACCCACTAGTTCTTGTAGACCATCCAAGAGAACTAGAACTTCTCTTGTTTGGGAAGCTTATGAAATTATTAAGGTTATTGAAGATGGAAAGGAGGTCGAACAGGCTCAATGTAAATATTGCAAAAACATTTATGTTGTTGAATCAGCTGGGGTTACTGGTCATTTATTAAGACATAGGAAAAAATATGAACCCAAACATATTGGGGGGCTCAAGAGGTAGGGGGTCAGGGACATAGACCCAAGTTCCTACTACTAGTGGTAGTAATAGTAGTTTGGGCCTTTTTTCTTATAATGCTATTAGTAATAGGCAAAATCTTGTTAAAATGCTTGTCTTAGTTGAATTACCATTTCTTTTTGCCGAGAATGAGATTTTTTAAGAATATGTCCAAACTGATCTTCAGCTACAATTTAGAATGAATTCTAGAAATGATAATAGAAATGATGCTATTAGGCTTTGGCTAAAGGAGAAGGAAAATATTAAAGATTACCTTGCAAATATTCCTAGTAGAATAGCTATAACTACAAATTTATGGTTATCTAAAGGAGATGATAGTTATCTTTGTATTACTGCCCATAACATAGATACAAAATGGGTTATTAATAAATGAATAATTAGTTTTTCCAAACTTGAATGTCCACACAGTGGCAATAGAATAAGTGCCTATATTTTGGAAAGATTAGATGAATATAATATTAATGATAAAGTTATATCTATAACTGTAGATATATAATGCAACAAATAATATAGTGGCTATTGAACTAATGAAATTGCAAATGCCACTTGCATCTTTAATAAAGAGTTCTAGCTTCCTAAACAGCTGTGTATGTCCCATCTTAAATCTAATTGCAAGAGTTGGTTTAAAGCATATTTCACTTATAACAGAAAAAATTAGAAAAATCGCTAAATATATTTTCTACTCCTCACAAAGAAGACAGTTATATTCTGTAACATGTGCAAGCCATAATGTATCAGCTATAAAATTACCCAAAGATGTTGAACATAGATGGAATTTTATGTATGATTTGTTAAACAAGGAAATTGAAAGAAAATCAGTTTTGAATGAATATTGTGCTTTTAATGTACAAGAATTTTTTATGGGGGAGGAACATTGGGAAATGTGTGCCCACTTAAGAGATTTATTACAAGTTTTTTATACTGCAACATTATTCTTCTCCGGGGTATATTATCCCACATCTAATAGAGCTTTAAATTATCTTTTGGAAATCGCTTTGCAATTTAATCAATTTAAATATCATTTTTTACTTAAAGATGTTGTTATAAAAATGGAAGAAACATTTAATTAATATTGGAAAGATGTTCAAATGATATTTTGTTTAGCTGCTGCATTAGATCCTAGGTTAAAATTAACTGTTGTAAAAAGAATTTTATTGAAGAAATAAATAATAATATGCAACACCAATATTTAGATACTTTTTCAACTTTATTGTGAACAAATGGGTATAACATGGGTTACTATGGCCCCTCAACAAGTCCAGCATTTAGGTGGAGCTGGGTGGGACCTGTATTATAACAGAATGGGCAAAGCCTCCATCTCAAATAATACAGTGATGGAGTTATCGTTGTATATTGACTCAGGTGTATTACAGATGGCGTATGCATCTAATTTTGATGTTTTAGCCTGGTGGAAACAAAAGGAAGCCATATTTCTAGTGTTAGCTGCCATGGCTCGTTATCTACTAACCATTCCAATGGCTTCTATAGTATCAGAGCAAGCTTTTTGTGTAGATAGATATATGGTGGATGACAAAAGAACGAATCTATCTGAAAAAGCAATAGAGTGTTGAGTTTGCCTATGGGACTTGTATTTGATTGACAAGAGAAAGCAAGAGTTGAAAGAAGTTGAATATCATGATCCAACCGAATACATTAGCGGACTACAAATCTAATTTTTTACTTTTTCTTCATTGTAAATATAATTTATTTTTATTTTTATTTTTATTTTCTAAAGAGATTGTAAAGGTTTTGAAGGTAATCCTATTAAAAAACCTTCAAGTATGAAAGATCCAAATAGTTCTCTTCTTAGTAGAGTTAGTTGAGTTTGGCCAAACCATATAAATATGCGTCATTCTATTCTTGGTGTGTATGCTCTAATTTTTAATTTTAAATATAAAACCAAAACCGAAATGAAAATAAAAATAAGTCACTCGCCCAACCAAAATAAGAGGCATGGTGGGCATGGAGGCACAGCACGGCCCAGCACGAATCAGGCATGGCACGGGCCAGACTCTAGCCGCAATATCTCCCATCTCATCATCGTCTCGAACCTCAATCTGCATAGTCCGATTTGGGACACTCCCATATCAATTCATTTTGCAACTCGTGGATCGTGGAATAATCATCTATATTATTCAGTAAACTTGGTGGAGAATCCAAATATCCAATGAATCCATCAGTTGGTATCCAGATCCTATGGACTCAAATGTATATACCCTAGCTTTGATTGAGTACTAGATTGGTTATCAAATGCCTTGGATCATCCCAGTAATCACCATTACCCCTGCATGATTACCCCTGCATGTTAACCATGGTTCACCAAAATATACCATCCAATCTGTTTTCCACATAAAAAAACAAAATAACATTGTTGATCAGTGGAACTTCTGAAAAACTTGTGCAAAGCACTCTAAGTTAAACACCACATACTTATATAGTGATGGAAATATCCCCATGTGATTTAGGTTATAAAAATAGACCTAAACACAACCTGCCCTACTTTATTGGGCCCCCAAAAAAACTTCCAACTGGATCCAACCCAAATCCAAGTAGTTTACAGCCCTAGATGTTGTGAATCCCCCAAGCTAGTGCAATCAGGTTGGATGCTCTCAAGGTGCACTCTACTGCTTCTATAAACCCTAGGGCAAAAAGGAGCAGCCCCTCTTGAGAGGCCTATGATTTTTGTACTTACACAGTAATGATTCTCTCGTGGGTCTCGTCTCTTTAGACCAGATTCGTTCTTTCACTTTGATTTTTCTATTCATCACACAATATAATATCATGCCCTTTTCTCTGGACTCCCAACTCTCTCTCTCAAGATATTTTTTAACTTGTCAAGAGTAACAACGGGCAGAGGAAACAGAGGTGTCTGGTGTGATTGAGTAGTGTATGATTTGTCTCTCTCTTCCTATATTAGCAACAGTGCTTGTGAGGAGAGCAAGTGCCAGTTGTGGTAGAAAGAGAGAGAATATCTCAAAAAACTTTCTGGGGTTTTCTGGGTTTTTGGGGAGAAGGCAAGGGAAGGCACTATCCATGGCTGATGAGGAGATTGCAGTGAAGAGACAGAAGGCATGTGATGGTGATGTTGTTGAGGATGGAAAGGGGAGTGAGAGTAATGGGAATGGTTTGCCGCCTTCTTCTTCTACTGATCCTGTTGAGATGGCAGATGATGGGAAGGAGGAGAATAAGCCTGATGGGATCTCTGCCGTGATTCCTGGGTGGTTTTCTGAAATCAGCCCCATGTGGCCTGGTGGGTTTTTTTTTTTTTTTTCCTGCTTTACAGAATCGATGGATTTGGCTTCTGGGTATTTCCTTTTGTGGTTCATCTTGGAAGGAGATGCTTTTGATTATAAACTTCCTATGCATGGTGTTGTTTTTGGAACATTGGCTTTGGGTTTTTTGTTTCCTGGTTGCTGTGCTTTTGGGTAGATTGAAGTATCATGGGATTTGGGATTTGGGTCCATAATGAGAGAAAATCTTTTTGCACAGGTTCTCTCTCTCTTTTTTCATCTGTGCACACTTTTTCTGAATGGAGAAACAGAAGTATCATAGTTAGGACAATGATGATGATGTGCTTTTGTCTCTCTTCTCTTGGCTCTGGAAAATGTTTTTTTTTTTTTTGGTTTTTGTTTCCTGTTTGGCATTCTTTTGTGTTGACTGCAGTATCATGGGATATGGGATCTTGGTCTCAGAGAGGGAGAGACGATTTTGGTCAAAGCTTGGTTACACTTTAATGGCAGAACTCTTTTATATATTGGTATGATGATGATGACTGGAGTATTATGGGATAATGTATGGACTTTGTAGTTCTATTTTATTTTCTTCTGAAATATTTTCAGGTAGTGGTTGCTCAACACACAGTTGTTCACTCTGATGTTTATGTGGAGGTGTTGTTTTGTGTAATGGTTCATTTTCTTTTCTTTTGTTTTTTTTTTTTTTTTTGGATGAAATTTTTGGATATGTTACACTGTTTTAAAAGCTCATTTTCTTCTCCTTCACTTGCAGTTTCCTTTTCCCTCCTTTTATTTTATTTTTAATGAGGGGTTTCTCCACATTTCTATATGCGTGCAGAAGCTACCTTGTAATACTTAACACTCAGTGCATATACTAACAGCATAATCATGTTTTACTTTTGTACTCATCTATCAGTTACTTTTTCCATTCAAAGGCATGGCTCTGGTCTGGAGACCATAAATGAAGGGGAACCTCCTACTTGTTTGCTCTAAAGTTGATTATATTCTTTTTCTTCAGGAAATTCTTCCCCCTTGAGCTGATTTCCATGTTACAGCACTCTAAAACTAAACTTATTCCTTCCCTCCTAAACCAGGAACTGGGAGTAGTAGTTATAGGAGTGCCATAAAAAAAAAATCCTGCCAAACCTAATGTGAGTCTACTTTGAGAAAAATAGCACCAGGCCAACCCATGCTGTGAATGGTTTTAGTTAATGAGATAGACCGGCTATGTATGTAGGTCCCATGGTTTAATTGGTTGTCATAGTTTAATGGTGGTTTATGTTGTTTTTGTTGGTTCTGTATATCTCCCATTCCCATCTTCTTTTTTTATTTTTATTGCCGATGAAGAGGAAAACAAATGGTTCCAACAATTGATGATGAGAATGCTAAACCTTAAAACTCAATTCCCTACTAGTAGGCTATATCGACTCCTAATGATCCTTAGCTGTCTGATCTTTTAATCCTTCACAAGCGTAGAAGATCTTGATTTACCTGTCAATAGTTTTACATGTTATTATTGAAATCTCTGTGGCACTTTAGTGTATGCATATCATTCTAATTTACGAATAGATGCTCTTCCTATTATTTGTTCTATGCCAAAAGTCACATTACGGTATTTTTATTATTCAAAATACCACTGAGACACTACACGAATGGCATGTGGTGTTTAGGTGGATTTGACTAGGAAGACTTTTTTTTAAGCCATGCAACCCATTGAAAGGAGTTTAATTTCAACACAGCCAAAATTCATTTAATTTACCATTAGATAACATATCTAGTAATTTGGGTGGTGTACAAATAGAAATAAAATAAAGTTTTTTTTTTTTATCTATCCATTTAAAAATAAAATGGATTAATGTATTATGACCTACAATCTCTGCAGAGGTCTTTCTTTCTCTTCCTATTTTATTCTCAATGGAAAAATGATTCACCCAGTGTTGCTTCAATTTGGAAACCCCATTTATTATTTTATTCGTCAACTTGACTAAAAGTTCTTTCACATCTAGGTCAACTAATTAGGGATAGGTCAACTAATTAGGGATTCAATGCATCAACACTGTAAAACTATTAACTGAATCTTTAATTCTAGCCATTGTTTAAATTTCTGTGAATTGTGAACCACTATCTAGTATGCCTTATTGACATGAAACAATGTTTGTAAATTTGTTAATGAATTTTGTAACTAATTGAATTTATATTTTAGGGTTACTGCACAAACCGGTCTCGATAGTCTAAGCACTTGGGAGTTATGTAAAATAATATTAGAAACATTTGGATTATGTTAAATAAACATTGGCATCAAACTTATGCTATTATTTCTAACTAAACAAAGGAAAATTTGGCAACGAAAAGGCCACAAGTTTTGAAGTTGTTGACTTTGTTGTGAGGCAAACCTCAGTTCAGCTTAATTATTTGAGTAGGTTGGGATTTGAAGGTCTCATTTTGAATTGGGGACCCCACATGGATACAATCTGATAATTGTGATCATCTGTTTAAGGGCCTCAAAGTTGCATACATTCACATTAAACAGTTTTACTTTGAGGCCCTTGAACAAATGGTTACTATCGTAAGATAATGTCCTGTGGGGCTGACCCCTAACATGAAGTGACACATTCCCATCCTACCCCATTGATTGGAATGGGTTGAGGTGGGCCCTATAACTAGGTTTGCAACTCTGAAGTTGTGCTTGCTCATAGCCAAACTTCTTCTGACTTGCAGGATGAATGTATAAAGTGTAAACTATTTGTTAAAAGACACTTGACGATTGCTATCAAAATTCTATGATTCACATCGATCCTACGATTCATATCTAATCCCGAGGAAAAAGATTCTTATTGACATGAATCTCATAAACAAATGAATCTTAGAATTCAAATGTGAATCTTACGATTCGATACTATGATTCAAGCTATTTGTTTAGGTGGGAATAGCCACAACTGAATGGCTAAATATCAACAATTGTTCACTTTTCTTTTTTAGTATTTCTTATTTTAAGTGGTTATCTAGTGAGTAAAAAACCTTTTAGAATTTTTTAGGAGGTTTTTAAGATAAGAAATAGGCTTGTGGTTTGACTGTCCTTAAGAGATTTTATGCTACTTTTCTGTTATTTATTTATTTTTTTCAGCTTTTTCTTCACATACACTTCTTTAACTCCAAGAATATTGCCAATAATGTGGATTCTATTTTTAGTTTTAATTTACAAAATAAAAGAAAAAAAATTAGAACTTTTTTTTTTAGTAATATTGATTTCTTAAAACATATTTAACATTCAAACATCTTTTAGTTTATGATATATATTATTTTTTGCCAATGGTGCTTTTCATATGTTTTTACAAGTCTTATTGATCACTCTATTACTCCCCTCTGCTTTGAATGGAAAATGGATATATTATTGAATAACTAATTTTCTTTTTTATATTTTAATTTTTATTATTTTGTCATTTTTATAAGAAAATTAAAAAAACCACGATATGATTTTCTTTAGAACAATGCACTTGACAGTTGAAGTAGTATGCTTATAAAATTGATTCTTTATTCTCTCATACGAGCAACTATTATTTTGAATAGAAGAAAATTCTCCTTCAGGGGGACTGGAGCTGGTTACCAAGTAGTGTTATATACCTCTGTTTGAATTTTTCTGCTACTAAGATTGTGAGCAGTTATGCTATGGATATGCATTTACAATAAGTTTTACACTGGTGATTCAATTTCCTAGTTCGTTACTACAAGTTATTTTGCACATTTGATGTACTGTTATGTGCATCCTTTTTATTTTAAGGCTGGAATCTTGAGTAACTGCTATCATTGTGCGTGCGCTTTTGTTTCTTACATTCCCATTTCTTTCCCATAATTGGTTTCGGAAGATCTTGGTTATATTTTTCTGTTTTTGGATGTAATATTTTCATTTCAGTACCTTAAATATAATGGAGAATGTTCAGGTTTAATTAAAGTACTACTTTTTAATTTTCTACAGGAGAAGCTCACTCTTTAAAGGTAGAAAAGATTTTATTTCAAGGGAAATCTGAATACCAAAATGTTATGGTGTTCCAGGTATTTCATTCTAATGATTCTATTGAGATACTATGTTTCAATATCTATGTTGATTTTTGCTAATCAAAACATCTTTTTTGGCTCCTTTTTTCTTTTTTTTTTTCCTTTTCAGTCTTCAACATATGGAAAGGTTCTTGTCTTGGATGGTGTTATTCAAGTCACAGAGAGGGATGAGTGTGCCTACCAAGAAATGATAGTGCACCTTCCACTTTGCTCTATCCCGAATCCCAAGAAGGTTTTCTTCCTATCCTTAGAGTTAATGACTATGTTTTTCTTTCTAATTCTTGACATGCTATGTTTCTATTTCACTTGCCAAGTTTAGTTTAAAAAAGAAATCCAACCGTTTAGTTGTGTTAGTGCTCTTAGATGTGTAAATCTAAAAATGAATCATGTCATAAAGCA
Organism: Umbellularia californica; assembly: GCA_028538565.1. Taxonomy (NCBI): domain Eukaryota; kingdom Viridiplantae; phylum Streptophyta; class Magnoliopsida; order Laurales; family Lauraceae; genus Umbellularia; species Umbellularia californica. The sequence continues at coordinate 27,093,521 of JAPQWN010000006.1, forward strand.
AATATTGACTGTTAATAACTTGTGTTGATGTTCTATTTTTTATGTGCTTGATCACCTTATCCGTGTATTTTAGTTGATAAGAAACATCAGATTTTGCATGCATACTATAATGCTACGTATTCTGACAAGGTTACCAAGGGCCCTTTTGGCATTGTAATATGCTGAGAAAACTTTATTTTTAAAATTGGTTTTGTTGAAAATGATCTATTCTAAAACTGGCTTGTATAGTAGTTGTTTAGCATCATAGAGCCCACTCGGTTGCAAGAATTTGGAGAATTCATGTCTTCTAAAATTTGGAGAACTAGGAATCCTGGACATCAAAATGCTGCTAAATTCTTCCTGAATTCCAATTCTCTGTTTGATTCATCCTGGAATTTCATGCGTGAGAATTCTAGATATCCTTAAGTCCAGGAATTTTCTGTTTGATAACTTACTAGAATTCTAAATTATTTAAGAGAGATTACATATGGAACTAGCAGTCTAAATTATTAAAAATCAACTAAACTGATGATATCCATCCACATTACAAACAAATTCCATATTGATAAAAAATAAATAAAAATAAAGCAGCAATCAAGTTCAAAACTCCAACAAATTGGCTTTCAATTATTGAAAATGTAGAATTAGTCTGTACATCTCAAATTCTATATACATCTCAGCTTGTATGTACTTCAGTTACCATAATGACACAAACATTGGAGACAAATTACAAACTTGACAAAGATACAATCAGCATTAGCATGCAGCCTTTGCATCTCCTTTTAACTCCATTTTAAAAAATATATACATACTAACATACACCATAATCTGATGACCCACTTTCCACACCATTTCTTCAAGAGCTACAAAGTGGCAATCTTCCTTGCTCTGTAGAAGCCATTTCACATGTTGTCTTTGCATATGTATAGGCACCATCTACATTAGCAACATTCATGTTTCTCCATTCATCAAACCCATTTTCTATTCTTCAACAATAACAAGTATCCATTTTGAGACCATTCATCAATAGTATCCATTTTCTATTCTTCCACAATATGGAGAAATCTAGATGGTGACTACCCAATAGCCAGACCATCCCATGAAATACCTATGAAATACTATTTCATCACAAAAAAAAAATAAAGAAAAGGAAAAAGAAAATTCCTCTACAGTGCCCCGTCAAAACCGTATTTCATAAAAAAAAAAGAGAGTAAAAAATCCTCTGATAAATACATCTGCAAGTCCCATTTGTAAACCTCCATACCCTTTCACCCTTTTAAGATTTTCATCTACTCAAAACCATGAGAAATTTCAGGGAATCTTGCCAAATGGAAATATATATATAAAAAAAAAAAAAAACCGAGTAGAAAAGAGCATCAAAAGACAAAACCCTGTTTCATTAAAAAAATCTCAAAAATATTTTTCAATTCCCCATGAAAACCCTTTGCCCTAAATACTTTTGTAACTCCTTTGTAAACCTCCATTCCCTTTCATCTACTCTGTCCCAAAAAACAGTAATGTGATTTTGACAAACAGAAATCCAAAATGGGAAAAAATCATGAAAATGGAAGAGGCAGAAGAGAGAAGATAAGAAACCTAAATTTTTCCACTGCTTTTGTCTTGAATCTTAGAAAAGAAGGAAAGCCGGAAGTCATTGGAAATCCCTTGGAATGAATCTCGATTTAGAATTCCAGGAATGCTAGATTGCTCCCTACCATGCTGAATGCTCAAGAATGCTGGATTTGGAATTCTCAGGATACTTGCTTTTTAGAGTTCCTTCTCAATCAAACAAAGAATTTATGGCAGGAATCCTAGGAATACCCAACAACTGGGATTCCTGTCAGGAATTCTCTTATACAAATAGGCCCATAATATTAGAATTGTTCCAAGGAGCAAAATTCACAAAAAATTTCCCATATCAAAACATCTCACCCACACAACCCAATAGGTTCATCATCAACAAATGAATGCCTTCAAGGATACAAGAAATAAAGAGAGATTGAAGAGGGAGAGGGAGAGACAGAGAAGGGACGAGGGAGGGACGAGCAAGAAAAGGAGAAGGTAAGAGGCTAGAGAGAAAGAGAGGATGGATAGAAAGACTCATAGAACATTATTGAAAAAAAAAAAAAAAACAATCAGTCACTAAAATCCTAAACATCATTATTCCAACACAATTGTAACGCTCTCTCATCAGCCACGCAGATTGAAATCCAATGGCTGATTGCCGTCGCTGCCAAGCTCCCCCAAATGTTGCACACCTGAAGTGGGGGCAAACCACTTATCAAAAAACTGGTGAATAATATTCTAAATACACAGGTCATTGCTAACGTAATTCATTAACAGAAGTGTAAGAAGAATCCATGAGATGATAATGGATGTCCTATAGAGTTTTCTTATTATTTAATGAGGTTTCATATTTATTTCTTAACTTTGGTAAGTTCAATATTCCCAATTATGGGTCCTTATAATTCAATAGAACTCTATCATAAGAGTTTCAGTATTTCAGTTCCTTCCAAAAGAAGTCCTTTCGATAATTAATTAAAAAATTCTCCATAAGGAGATTAATTCCATAATCAATAATTCAGTCCCCATCCAACCTTATTTCTCCTGGCCCACAAGGGGTTAACTAATCAATTTAATACCCAGAAGTAGGGATATTTGATGCCACTGTCTCATATAATGTTCATTTCGAAATGCTCTCATTAAAAAGTTCATTAGTTCTTTTATATCTATTATACATTCGGTAAAACTATCATAGAATTATGCACACCAATTATATTGATATAAGACTAGTCCCACATAATCGGGTTTATATACGCCCCACTTAAATTCCACATTTGGTACCCACCTCTGTGGTAACTACTCTTATATCTTTAAATTCCATGTTATCATTACAGGTCCAATCATACAAAAAGAATTACTATCAGTTTTAGAATTTGCTCCATTGTCTTGGATATTCATTTAACAACCCTGTACTATGATTTAGATTTACTAAAAGATATGTCTATAACATATAAATCAACCAGGGTCCACACTAACATTACAGACCCATAACAGAGTTTTCATTGGTAATGGTTAGTCTATAAATTATGGGATAATATAAGGTTCAAATAGAAATTCCTGTACATTAACCAAGGTCCTTACAGCACCTTAAAGAAACAAAAGCACAGTGTCGTCATTTTTATAAGATGGGTCTCACGCCCTATACTTTGGAGGATGAGAGATAGTGGGTCCCTAGTGGTCCAACCCACATGGGTCCAGGACCATCCTGGTCGCCCATCAAGGACCCGCTGGATGACTGGTCTTGATCTCTGATCAAATAAACCGGTGGCCCTACAAGTCTTTTCATCATTGTGATATAAACCACTGCTATCTGTAACTCTTCCTCTTCCCTCTTGATTCATCTTTCTACAATTTGTTTTCAAGTGATGGAGTCTACAACCACATGGATTTCTCATTCTATCATATCATGTCACATAAGGTAGTTTTCAGCTATTTTAAACAGCATACAGTTCTGTTCCCAGCAGCTAGTAATAGGTCTTCATGTCCAGAACAGGGAAAGTTCAGATGGTGGGCCCTCCATGGTTCAACTTGTCTGGGACCTGGCCCACCTTGGTCGCCCATCAGGGCCCAAACAGATGACTGGTCCTGATCCTTGATCAAGTGGATCAATGGGTCCCACAACTCAATCCACCACAAAACCCAGAATCCCCAAAAACGACGATGCAGGCGTTTTCAAATTTCAAATGAGGGCCAGATGGGGCCCAGTTCTAAATGGGTCCGTCTCCACTGTGGTCGCCCAAGGGTCTGCTACCAGATGATCATGTGGGCCACATGGCCCCACTACCCAAATCGACAAATCCTGTTTCTGTCGAATGGGTTTTGAAAACCATCCTGCTGCCTTGGATTTCATCAGATTCCTTTCTCCATGATTGAGATATTATCAAAACTTCATTATCACATCTACCCAGATAAATAATCATGTTCCATTACTACTTTGATATGAGGATTATAGATTCTGGTGAAACACGCCCCCCCCCCCCCCCCCCCCCCCCCCCCCCCCCCCCCCCCCAATCCTCATATAGTGTGAAATTTCAAGATCTGCTAGTAACCAGATTTTCATTCCCTTATCCCCCTTTTGGGTTATAATCATGATCAACAAAAACACAAGAAACCCAATAAACCCATATTTCTCTGTGTACTTGAAAATATTACTCACCTCATAGTGTAGTAGATTGTGGCACAGTTGATGTGAGATCTTGAGTACTGCATCCACTAGACCTTCCGGCTTCTTCCTCCTTCCCGCGAGTCTTGCCAGTCTCTGTTGATCTTCGAAGGAATCTCTTCTCCAATCTGTTACTCTCTTCTTCTTTAACCAAATGAAAGCACCGGAAGACAACAAAAAAATTAAATAAGAGGAAGCAAAAATCTGGGGATAACCCCAAATTCCGGTCGTTAAAATCAACCCCCAGCTTCTACGAAGGAACCCCCCCTCAAGGGAATATCGTTGAACAACTTATCCTTTTGTTTCAAGTAAACGGCCCCCTTTTGGATTGAGACCAGGTCAAAAAGTTCTATCCTAACTCATTACCTTAATGTTTGGAAGAAACTAGGCCTAACCTGGCCCAAGGTATTACATACTCCCCCCCTTAGGAAATTTGGTCTGCCAAATTAAACACATACCTGGTGGAAAAAGGTGGGGATACTTCTTCCTGACTTCCTCTTCTGCCCCCGAGGTAGACTCAAGCTGTTTATGATGTTCCCACAAAACTTTGACTAGTTTCACTATCCTGCTCCGCATAGTTCTCTCTTTAGTTTCTAGGATCCTCACTGGCCATTCCTCATAAGACAAATTTGGCTACAACTAAATCAATTCATAGTTTATTACATGAGAAGGGTCGGGCTGATATTTCTTGAGCATGGACACGTGAAACACATTATGTACTCCAGCTAGTTGGGGCGGCAATCCAAAGGCATAAGCGTTACCGTCGCTGACACACCCAATGATTTCAAATGGTCCAACATTCCGAGGGCTCAATTTCTTCTTCTTGCCAAACCGCTTAACTCCCTTCGTCGGAGAAACTTTAAGAAATATGTAATCACCCACGGCAAATTCCAGTTCCCTATGGTGATTGTCCGCATAACTTTTCTGTCTACTTTGAGATGCTCTCATTCTGTCTCTGATCTTCTTGATATTGACAGTGGAAGTTTGAACCCAATCAGGACCAAGTATTCTACCATCACCGACCTCTTCCCAGCAAACTAGAGATCGACAGTTTCGACCATAAAGTGCTTCGAACGGTGCCATTTTGATACTTGAATGATAGCTGTTGTTATAAGCGAAATCAATAAGTGATAACTGTTCATCCCAACTATCTTTAAAGTCCAAAGCACAAGCCCTCAACATATCTTCAAGGGTTTGATTCGTCCTTTCTGTTTGTCCATAAGTTTACGGATGATACGCCGTACTGAATCTCAACCTTATACCCATTGCAGTTTGCAGTTTCATCCAAAAATTCGATACGAATCTCGTATCTCTATCCGAGATAATAGATATAGGTACACCATGCAATCTCACAATCTCTTTTACATACCTCTGTGCCAAGTACTCCATAGAAGTTTTGTTTTTAATGGGGAGGAAGTGTGCCGATTTTGTCAACCGATCCACAATTTACCCATATAATTTCATTGTTTCGAACAGTCTTTAGAAAACCTGACACAAAGTCCATTGAGATTGTTCCCATTTCCATTCCGATATCGGTAATGGCTGAAGCAGCCCTCCAGGCTTCCTGTGATCAGCTTTTGCTTGCTGACATGTAAAGCACATACCCACGAATGCAGCGACGTTATTCTTCATGCCGACCCACCAAAATCTTATCTTCAAAATTTGGTACATTTTTGTGCTCCCTGGGTGGATGGTGTAACGTGTGCAATGTGCCTCCTTTATAATTTCATCCTTGATTTCTGGAATGTTTTGAACACAAAGCCTATTCCTGAAGTACAATGTACTATTGGTGATAGAAAAATCTGGTTTGTTATCCTTCCTGTTGAATATCTCCATTAATGCTGGATCATCTTTCTGGCGATCTTTGACCCTTTGGATCAACTCGGGCTGGACCCTAAAACACCCCAACAATACCTTATTGTTGATCGACCAAAGGTTTACATTCAAATACCTGACTTCTTCCATCAATGTCTTCTCTGCTGATAACAAAGCCATCTGCATAGATTTCCTGCTTAGAGCATCAACAACTACATTTGCTTTACCTGGATGGTAGAATATAGAGAAATTTGATGATAACGAAGCCATATGCTTGGAGCATCAGGTGATAACGAAGCCATTTGCGCAGATTTCCTCCTTGGGAAATTTGGTCCTCCAAATTTAAAACATACTTGTGGCGAAAAGATGCGGGTACTTCTTTCGGACCTTGTCCTCGATCTCCCAAGTAGCTTCCTTTTGATTGTAATGCTTCCATCTTTGACTAATCGGACCGTTCGCCTTCGTAGCACCCTTTCTTTAGTGTCTAAGATTGCAACGGGTCTCTCCTCATAGGATAAATCTGGCTGTAAGTCAATTGGTTCAAGGTCTAGTACATGAGACAGGTCTGGCTCGTACTTCTTCAACATTGATACATGAAACACCATATGGACTCTAGCGAGCTGTGATGGTAGTTCCAGTTCGTAAGCGTTCCTATCGCTCATGCATCCCGTAATCTTGAATGGTCCAATGTATCTCGGGCTTAGCTTTCCCTTTTTGCCGAATCGCATCACTCCCTTTGTCGGAGAAACTTTCAGGAATACTAAGTCACCCACCGCAAATTCTAATTCTCTCCGACGTTTGTTTGCATAACTCTTTTGGTGACTCTGAGCAGTCTTTAATCTGTCCCGGATCTTCTTAATATTTTCTGTAAAAGTTTGCACCCATTCAGGGCCTAATATCTGTCTATCGCCCACTTCCTCCCAACAAATCAGAGAGCGGCAGCTCCTGCCATACAGAGCCTCAAAAGTAGCCATCCAGATACTCGAAAGATAGCTATTGTTATAAGCAAACTTTGCCAGCGGTAACTACTCATTCCAACTGTCACTGAAATCTATAGCACAAGCTCTAAGCATGTCTTCTAGTGTTTGATTGGTTCTCTCAGTCTGCCCATCAGTTTGGGGGTGATACGCCATGCTAAAATTCAGTTTCGTACCCATAGCCCTCTGTAAGCTCTTCCAAAATTGTGAAACAAATCTAGTATCCCTGTCTGATACGATCGATGCTGGAACGCCATGCAACCTTACAATCTCTCGAACGTATGTTTTGGCCAGGTGTTCCATCGTAGTTTTTCCTTTCAGCGATATGAAGTGCGCAGACTTGGTCAACCTATCCACAATTACCCAAATTATTTCATTATGCTTTGAGGTTCTAGAAAACCCTGAAATGAAATCCATAGTGATATGTTCCCATTTCCATTCTGGTATTTGTAACAGCTGCAGTAACTAAGGATATTACATAATCAGCCTTCACTCAAGTAAAACGTCTGACAAACTCAGTAACATCATTTTTCATGTCGACCTACCAAAATCTGATTTTTAAGTTCTGATACATCTTGGTGCTCCCTGGATGGATAGTATATCTTGTGTGATGTGTTTTTTTTAAAATTTCATCTTTGATTTACCGAACATTTGGTACACAGAATTTGCCTATGAAATATAATACGCCACTAACAATTGAGAATCTGGTATATTGTCCATTTTGTTGAAGATTTTTGCCAATGCCTTGTCGTCTCATTGATGGTCTTTTATTCTCTGGATTAATTCAGGTTGAACCTTGAAGCTTCCAATTAGTACTTTTTCGCCGATAGACCATAAATTAACGTCGAAGTCCTTGATCTCTTCAAATAGTGTCCACTCAGCAGTCAAACAAGCCATCTGTGCTGATTTCCTACTTAAGGCATCAGCTACAACATTCACCTTTCCTGGATGATAAAATAGAGAGAAATCATAGTCTTTCAGGAATTCCATCCATCTTTGTTGTCTCAAGTTCAGCTTTTTCTGAGAAAATACATATTTGAGGCTCTTGTAATCTGTATATACCTTGAATTCTTCACTGTGAAGGTAGTGTCTCCAAATTTTCAATGCAAAGATTACAGCTGCCCACTCAAGGTCGTGCGTAGCATAATTTTGTTTATGGACCTTTAGCTGTCTGGATGCGTACGCAATCACCTTTCCATATTGTATGAGAACACACCCTGGCCCTTGCAACAACGCATTACAGTAAATAACAAATCCTCCACTTCCAGCGGGAAGGGTGAGTATTGGTGCCGATATTAGTTTACCTTTCAATGTTCAGAACTTGTCTTCACCTTTCTCGTCCCAGGTGAACGGAACGTTTTTTCTTGTGAGTTTGGTTATCGGTCCACCAATCGTAGAAAATCCTTGTACGAACCTTCGATAGTAGTCGGCCAGGCCAAAGAAACTTCGAACTTCTGAAACATTTGTAGGTCGCTTCCAATTTGTAATAATAGATTCTATTTTAGTGGGGTCTACAAATAATCCTTCTCCTGAAATAATGTGACCCAAAAAGGTCACTTGCCCTAGCCAAAAATCACACTTGCTAAGCTTGGCATATAGCTGGTTGTCCCTGAACAGCTGCAAGGAAGTACGCAGATGCTCTCCATGTTCATGCCTCTCCTTTGAGTAAATGAGGATATATCATCAACAAATGCCACTATAAATTTATCCAAAAAGGGTTGAAAAACTTGGTTCATCAGTGCCATGAAGGTGGTTGGCGCATTGGTCAAACCAAAAGGCATAACTAAAAACTCGTAATGACCGTACCGCATCCGGAATGCCGTCTTGGGAATGTCTTCCTCCCTCACTCTTAGCTGATGGTAGCCGGACCTTAGATCAATCTTGGAAAAATATTTCGCACCTTGCAGTTGGTCAAACAATTCGTCAATGCGGGGTTGAGGGTACTTGTTCTTGATAGTCTCCTTGTTTAACTATCTATAATCAATGCACATTCTCAGAGTTCCATCCTTCTTCTTCACAAACAACACCGGTGCTCCCTATGGAGACACTTGTTCGGATGAATCCCTTGTCCAATAATTCTTCTAATTGATCCTTGAGTTCCTTCAGTTCTGCAGGGGCCATTCGATAAGATGCCTTAGAAATCAGGGCTGTACCCGGCATTAATTCAATAGTAAAGTCGACCTCTCAAATTGGGGGTAACCTAGGCAAATCATCCAAAAATACATCGGGGAATTATCTAACAACGAGGATATCTTCAACGCTTGGTTTCTGTTTATCTTCCGTAATGAAGGCTAAAAAGCCTTTGCACCCAATCCTTATTAGCTCACTGGCTTTGATGGCTGAGATAACGATTGACCTAATAGGTCTCCTTTTTCCCACCAAACTAATATGAGCAAGTCCCTCTAGGTTAAACCGAACTACTTTGTTAAAGCAGTCTAAAATAGCCCGATACCTAGCAAGCCAATTCATTCCTAATATAACATCAAAGTCATCCATACGTAACAATACTAGGACAGCCGGTATCTGGGCTTGCCCGAATTCTAACATACAATCATAAAATATGGTTCTAGTACATATTTGCTCGCCCGTGGGTGTAGACACTACTAGTGCATTAGGCAAAGTTGAGGGAGAGTTTCCTATCTTAGGAGCAAAAGTATGAGAAATAAAAGAATGCGTTGAACCGAAATCAACTAGAGTACTAGTTTCATGATTGGAAATTAACATCATACATTCGACCACATTATTGGCCGCTTTAGTGTCCTGATGAGTCATAGCAAAGACTCTCCCGTTCTGCTGTTGCCGTGCTTGATTCCTCCCATGGTTGTAATGCTGTCTCTGGGGTGGGTTTTGCTGGTTTCCCCAGGGCTGATATGTCTGGTTCTGCTGATAATAACGTTGGTTTTGTGGACGCTCTTGCTGGCGGCCCTGCTGATTTTGCTTAGGTGGTTGTCCTTGTATCTGGGCCTGGTTCCTTCCCTGTTTTATGGGGCAGTCTTTAACCCGGTGCCCTTCCTGCCCACAACCGTAATATCTGCTTTTCCGTTTGGCCTGATTTCTCTCCCTAGCCTCCGGACAATCTTTTACCTTATGACCTTCCTTTCCACACCCAAAGCACACTCTAGGTCTCTTCTGACATTGATTTGTTTCATGGGATCCCCCACAGTGGTTGTAGACCAGTTTGGCTCCTGTTTTTTGTTTCTTATTGGAGAACCGATGCTTGAGGTTATCTTTTTTACTTTCGGCGGACACCATTTGAGTCTCTCTTTATATCTTCAATGGCTTCTTCTGAGACGAAAGTTTTCCTGAAGGCTTTTGCACAAGTCTTTGGCTCGTGTAGCTTCACGTCCTTTTTAATGTCTGGTCTAAGGCCATTCACAAATCGTTCCATCTTTTCTTCTTTCGTAGCCACTAATGTCTCAGCAACTTGAGAGTGTACTTGGCTACCATTAGATTTCCTTGCACTAAAGTTGCAAACTCTCTCTTCTTCTGAGCCCTAATATGATCCGGTATAAACTTCTTTATAAATTCCCGCTTGAAGAAAGCCCAAGTGATCTCTGTTTCTTGCCCATTGAATGACGTCTTAGCTGCCTTCCACCATTCCTTTGTCGCCCAAGGATGAAAATAGCGGTAGCGGCGGGCGTAGCGGCCTGCCGCCAAAACGCTACGTAGCGGTGTAGCGGTGCGATTTGAAAAAATCGTCAAAAAAATATAAAAAAATTCTAGAAAATCTAGAATATTGGAAAATGAGAGAAAATGTATTTTTTTTTGCAAAAGTAACTAAGGTAAGGGGGCGTAGCGGTCCCCTCACTATATGAGGTCCGGTATCGCTGTATAAATAAAAAATAATAGTAATGATCATTTTTTTTACATGTGTTCATGTTACTAAGTTATGCTAATTTAGAAACTAATGAAAGGCTTATAAAAGAAAAAATTATGTCATGAAGTCAAGACTTAAGAGTACCTAGAGGAAAAAATGCATCTACCAAAGGGGGTGTCTAATAGGATGTACTTAGAGAAGAATCATTGAGAAGAACTCTTTGTATCGACTACACTTCGGCGAGATCATGTGCTTTTTGGTGTTCTTTTAAACATAAAAGGGTAAAAGAGTCGTGTAGAAATGTTATTTGGATAGAAGAAGAAAAGAAATAAGTCTTATTATGCATTTTAAAAAAAATTGGAAAGTAGGAATTTTTCTCACCCCGTAGCGGCCCTGTAGCGGCCGCTACATTCGCGTAGCGGTGTGAACCCCGCTTTTTTCAAAAATGCGTGGCGGCCGATATATCGGTCGCTACGCTTCGTAGCGGCCGCTATTTTCATCTATGGCGTCGCCTTCTAATTTGAATGCTGCAAGTATGGATTTTTGTTGGTCCGTAAATCCCATGACTTTAAAGATACCTTCCATATGCTATGCCTATTTGTTTGCATCTCAAGGGCTAGTAGTTTCTTTTAAAGCACTTGGGGCGAAATTTGTGGAACCTCTTATATAAGATCTCTTTCACGATTCCTGCCCCCATTATTGCTACCTTCACCCGAGCCACCTCTGATATCACTGTGTCCTTCGCCATTCTCACTTTGGTAGTGGTGCATAGCGGAGATCTGCTCTTAGACCTGTGCCTACGCCTTTATAAAGCTTTCAAACATTTGCCGGGTGTACTCCGGCATCTCCATAATTCCACTGTTTGGCCGAACATTGTTCTCATTCTCATTTCTAGTAGCATTGTTCATTGTCTTATTTCTTCTACAGAAGGGAAAATTGTGAGCTAAAAGATCATTACTAACATGTCTTACTTTAATCTCTACCTTTGACACCCCAACGTCCTCACCACATGACCTATGGGTTGCTAATTCTTTTAATTGTCCAAAACCTTATACTCTAATACCACTTTGTCACTACCCAAATTTCGGGGCCCTGTTGGATTTCGGATCGTGATTTTTTAGCAATTATTCACCACGCATTCATCAAATAATTTCCACAAAGAATCAGGCATTTAGTTCAAAAATATAATTCCAATTAAATTATAAATATTAATAATCTCTGAATAATCAAATTCTTATGTCCTGACTCAAATCAATAATGTACTAAAACATTAAATAAATTTCCTAAAACAAGAGCTAATCTCTCTAACAATTATTTGAATGTTTCTCGTTCTCTCCCTTCAGCCACACATGCTGAACGTTATTCCACTTTGTCCCACCCGCCACGTGATTACTTGAGGGGGGCAACACAACATTAGTATTACTGTTGAATGAATTTTCCTAATTACACAAACAGCATAAAACATAACATCACATGATCAACAAATCTGAATCAATAGATTAATTACCATTAAAAGTACATCTATATACATATTCGTGCCCATGCACATTACCACGCCTCCAAGGCTTATCGTATACATATATACCGGTCACCATGACCCTGTCTCATCAAACACATCCACTAAGGACCAGCCAACACAATGGCCATTCACGTCCACTAAGGATCAGCCAATTCAACGGCCATCAATCATCCGGACACAAGTCCAACATCCCAAGTCTGGGACCCAGTGCACAATTTCATAATCACATAATAACCAGAATTTATCATTATTAAGAATTTACACAATCACTAATGTGGATTCGACCTCTACACAATTCCTTGGTTGCTGCCCCATTTCTATTCACAATTAGTATTGATTGATATAGGGTGGCCCACACTATATTATAAACCCAACACTACACAACATTAATAACGGTACCCATAATTTAATCATAGTTAATTAATCCTGATCACAAAACTTCAATTCATCTAAGTAAGAAAGTTAATTTAGTATTCTACACAAAGTCCAGGTCTATCTCAATTACCAGACCCCTTCCAGAACTCTTCGTACTTCACAGCACAAAAAATAAACGACAAGTCATGCCTGCACTTCTTAATATAAAATCCAGTCCCACCTGTTATTATACTATCCACGATAAGTACTGTCAGATGGGCCCCACTCCCTTGTGGTCCATCACCACAAGAGTCGCCCACGGGTCCCCTACAGGATTTGGGGTTTTGATCTTTGATCAGGCCCACTGATGGGTCCCACAACTCATGTCGACATCCTGCGCAGTTCCTATCACATTCACGCCTGGGGCTTTTCGAGTCTATTGGACAGTGGGTCCCACTAGTCCAAATCTCAGATGTCCCACTTCTCCATGGTCGCCCCTGGGTCCCCTAACATATGACTAGATCTGATCCCTGATCAGGTGGCCCAGGGGGTCGGTCCCACTAGGGCTTGTCGACAGGAAGTTACAATTCCTATAATAGTCGTTTGTATTACAACTTGTTCATTGGATGAGGGCTCAGATGGGGCCCACTCCTCATGGGTCCAGGTCTCGACCATGGGTCCCCTTCTGGATCCATGGTCCAGATTCTCCATCTAGTGGGCCATGGGGTCCCATAGCCCTCCAATGTCGAATATCACCCTGGCGACGGTCTCTGTTTCAACAGATTTTCAAGCCTGTTCCATGAATCTGCATCCCATTCTACTTGTATCATTCCCATATCCATTAACATATGATTTCATGACCAACCCGATCTTCTTAGTACAGAATAATCAAATCACATCTCAATATCAATTCTTTTTAATACAGCATAATCAAATCACTTCTCAATATCAATCATCTTGCTTATTTAACTAATTAATTAGGAAGATCCACTCACCTATGGTACGTGGTCGTTGCATTTGCAATATGCAGGCGCGAATAGGACATCCGTCACTGCTTGCATTCTTCTTCTTCTTCTCCTAAATTTCAGCCCCCAAGACCCTCTCTCAGAATTTCTCAAAAGAAATTAGAGAATAGAATACTAACCTAAGGGTCGTTGGTTTATTTATATACACAAGGATGAGGTAGTCCTAATCCTTCTCTCATACTTCCTAATTAGAGTTGTTATATAACTCCTTGCCTTTCCAAAAACCATTCACGTGAGACACTTCTAAACCAAACCAAGTCTTTTCCCTGGGGTCGGCTATATAGATTTGACGACGCTAATCAAATCTGTTTAGGGCCATGTCCTCTGTTAGATCCATGTAGGCAAGGCCATGTTTAATAGTTTCTTTCAACTTCTCTTGGGTCTCCCTCTCCCTCTCCTACCCCTAGCAATCTCCATGCTTTCACACCTTTTAATAGGTGCCTCCTTTGGATGCCTTCTAACATGGCCAAACCATCTTAATCGATTTTCTCTCATTTTATTTTCAATCGGTGCTATTCCTACTTTGCCCCTAATCTCTTCATTCCTAATCCTATCTCTCCTTGTGATCCCGCACATCCATCTTAACATTCTCATCTCCGCAACTTCCATCTTCTTAACATGATTATGCTTTACTGCCCAACACTCTGATCCGTATAACAACGCTGGTCTTACCGCCACCTTATAATACTTTCCTTTAACCTTGAGGGGGACTTTCCGATCGCACAAGACCCCCGAAGCACTCCTCCATTTGGTCCACCCGGCCTGAATCCTGTGACTTACATCAGTATCAATCCCTCCATCCTGTTGTTGCATCATCGATCCAAGGTACCTAAAGTTTTCTTTCTCTACAATCTTTTGTGTGCCCAAACTTACTTCTACGTTACCAAGTGTCCTACTTTGACTAAACTTGCATTCCATATATTCCGTCTTACATCGACTTAGCCTAAACCCTTTTGTCTCTAACGTTTCCCGCCACACTTCTAGCTTAGCATTCACTCCTTCTCTCGTCTCATCCACTAAAACAATGTCATCTGCAAATAGCATACACCACGGCACCTCATCCAGAATGTCTTGTAATCTCATCGATAACTAAGGCAAACTAGTACAGGCTTAACGCTAAGCCTTGGTGTAGACCAATCGTGATAGGAAACTCCTTAGTCTCTTCGCCAGTCGTCCTTATAGATGTCACGACTCTATCATACATATCCTTTATCGCCTCAATATATGTGACACACATTCTTTTCTTTTCCAGTACTCCCCATAGAATCTCCCTAGGAACCTGGTCATAGGCCTTCTCCAAGTCAATGAACACCATATGTAAATCTCTCTGACCTTCTCTATACTGTTCCATTAACCTCTTCAGGAGAAAGATAGCCTCCATGGTTGATCTCCCAGGCACTTCTAATTCAAAAAAAAAAAAAAAAAAAAAAGTTAAAACAACTAAGGGCTTTACCTGGGCCAAACTAACCTTGGCCCAGGTAACTCAGGATATTACAGATACCAAGGAGTTGATAAAAAACCATAAGACCAAATTTTAGAAGATGATGATCGAGGCTCCACAAAGCCTTCGCCGATCTACACACCAGAGTGGGGATGGCAAATATCTCCGTGAGTTACGGACCCCATGCTGGAAACCATAATTGCTTTGAACACTTAGGATCGATTTCTCTACTAGAAGACTCATACCCTAGACTCAGGCCTCTGATACCATGTCGATCAAAAGAAAAGATCAATTGAATTCATGAATTTCTAGAAAATTTGAGTGCCTCCCCAAAAGGTCGACCCCTCCAACCTTGAGTCTTTCAATACATCATGTCATCTTAATCCTCAGGATTCTATTACATCACACAATACATGGTGGTCCCTACTATCGTTAAGGTGGACCTAGACACATTTAACTTAGTCACACATGTTAATGATAACTTCCATCTAGTACAAGCTGGATATGGCTGTGTTCCTTCGCTACAACATGGCTGGAGCATTTGCATTCCGAGCTGGTCGGGCAGAGATGGAGAACAATGTTCAGTTAGATTCTTTGTGTTGGAGATAAGGTGTTTGGGGTGCAGGTGGGGAGGTTTGGTTTGCGAAGAGGTGGTTGGCTTCTTCATTTTGAAGAGAAGAAAAGTCAAAGAATAAGGTCTTATTTGGCAAACAAACCCTTGGAAAAAAGATTTTCGCTTTCCACAAAGTCATGGAAAAACCACATTTTGGCAATTGTAAATCCCCGATGATTTGGACCAATAGAAATCCTCAGTTTTAGAATTTTCAGGTCCAAACTAGCCGGTAAGATTTGGAAATCCTCACATTTACAGATTTGTGTACCAAAACTAATTTTTCTCAGCTATATGCAATGAAACGCACCGATATCGATGTGAAATCCTCAGCTATGCAAATTCGCTTTATGGAGTCCCTGTTCCAAGGGCAGTGAGAATCCTCATATCTGCGGACTCATCATAGATTCCTCACCCATTATTAAACATGCTGTAAAGGTTTTGGCATGGGTATTCTGGAGGCTGGTGACTGGTTGTTTTAAAGAGGTGAGGGCAAGATTTGAGAGCTGGCCTTTGGCTGCTGGAGAGGAAGAGAATGTGATACAGGGTTTTGGTGTCTTCTTTTAAGGATGGTGTCCAGCAGAGCAGAGAAGTATGGTGAGGTTTCCATGTGTTGAACATTCGCCACACTAAAACTTCTCCACTGCATCCACCATTTGCTCCATCCTCTTTGGTTTTGGATCAATGATCATAATTCCTCTGTTCCTTTTCACCTTTATCCATTCTCTTCCTTCCATTACATTTGACCAAGCAATCTGAAAGAAATATACTAATTCCTAATTCCTAAGTTGAAATATATGAATTTATCTGCGAATAGATGGATGTCCACATTGTATGTATTTTTCAGTAACTGTTCTGTTTTCTCTGGATGCTGAAAGTCCAGGTCTATAGGTGTATCTTGTTTTAGTTTTCCGCAAGTTATAAGTGCATAACAATCATTCCTGATAATATGTTCTTTCTGAGGGACTCAACCCTTTGTTAGTATAACTAATTTAGCATATCATATATTCTTTTTCAGGTATTGGTTATTGGAGGAGGTGATGGTGGTGTTCTGCGGGAAGTGTCTCGCCATTCTTCTGTGGAGCATATAGATATATGTGAAATTGACGAAATGGTGGTCGACGTGAGTAAAATGCCTTTGTGGAGGTTCCTTTCCTACATGCTTTGGATGATATGTTTGTTTTTCCCCTTCTAGATGCTGATGATATAAGTGATTTTAAAAAATTTAATGGTTTCCCTGCTATCTTTGGGAAACAGCATGCACTAAAGATATTTTATCCATGCATAATGGTGGTTCTGCTTTCATAATTTTGTTTTCCATTTCCTTTATACACTTCCTGCTTGGATGATTTCATATAATTCTTCTTTATTGGGTATGCCTGGAACTCAACTCATTAAATTGTTGTAGTCCCTGCTGATATACATTATTATGACGTTCATTAACAGCTCGAGCTTTTGGTGTAATTGGTTATTAACATGGTATCAGAGCCAAAGGAGGTCACGAATTCGCAACCCCTGCGAGGCATGTTACCTCCATCTGTCTAGTCTGTTCTGTTTTGTCGTTCGTTGGGTTTCGAATTCGAACGGCCTCCCATGTGAAGGGGGGGTTCCGTTCTGTCTATTGGGATTCGAATTCAAAGTTGATATACATTATTATGACATTCAATAACAGCTCGAGCTTTTGGTATAACTGGTTATTTATAGTCCCAAAGTTTGTTCACAAATTGCACCATACTTGGTATGTAATAAATTTAATTTGTTTCATATGTAGAATTATTTTTAAAGTAGAGGAGTGAGAGTGGGGGAAGGTTCTTGTTCTTGGAGCAATCTACATTCTTTCTTTGTCTCTGAGCTTTCTCATGAGGTTTCTTTAGATCTGCATAGTATTTCCAATAGTAGGGATTGCTATTGAAAGACATACTAGAAAGTCCAGAAGTTTTGCGTAGTTCAGTATAAGATGGAAAAGAAGCACTGAGAGCTGTTGCTACAATTAATGGTTGTGTTTATACCCTCAATCCAAAAGAGGGATGGAAGCAATTTCCATTTGGTGGTTTCAAAGTAGAGAGATCACCAGACATCCTTTTGAATGATTTGTTCTGCTGTGGGGTGGCTTCTTTTTTTTTTTTTTTTTTTTTTTTGTGTGTGTGTGTGTGTGTGTGTGGTAGGAGGGATACTAGTGGTTGTGGTGATGCGTAGTTGCATAGCGGTGTGGATTTTTTAAGTTGTCAAAAGAATTTGAATCTTGTGTAGCGGACAATCTTGTGTATTTTAGGAAAGACTATTATTAAGGAGAAGAAATAGGAAAAACATTAAATTAAATCTACTTGGCTTTATTAGGTTTTAGACTGTAGCGCCACTATTTCAAAATAGCGTAGTGGCCTCAACCGCTCCGGCTGTAGCGGCTGCTATTTTGAACCATGCACGTATTTATCCATGCTTCATAGTCTTGTCATTTTCATCATGCCCATGATCTTATGCTTTTGGAAGAGATCATTATAGATGAGATCTAGTGGGCAACTGGCACCAACAAAGGTTTTCTCTACAAGATAGGCCATGATCACCATGAAGGACATTTTTGTCTGGATATCAATCAAGATCAATAGGTCTAATTTGATATGATCAATAACACAGTAATTCCTCAAAATGACGATGCGATTGTGGGAGGGTGTTAGAGAGGTAGGAAATGAGTTTGTCACAAAAAATTTAATGGCTCCTTTGAATGCTTCAAGAAACTTTTGTTGTAATGTTAGGAGATTGATGATTTAGTGGAAATAGTGATTCTAAGTTGGATGATAACTTGATGGGCATTTGATTTTCATCATAAGGTGAAGCATCCTAACCCAATGCAATGGTGGATTGCTCCATCATTGAAGGAGGAGATAGATGCAATCTACCATGGCGGTTCTTTTGGAGTCTGTCAGCGCTGGTGGCCGGTCCTGTGGAAGCAGGTCATAGAGGGCCCAGTCCACTTCAAATGGATCTTAGTGCGCTCCATGTCAGCATGGGACCAATCCACATCTGAAGGATACCCAAACTAATCATCAAAATGTGACATAAATGGTGGTGGAAACCAATGTCAGCTTAGGTGTTGTGGAGGAGCCTTCAGTTAATTTGAGATCAAAATTTTGTGGAAGGGTCCAGTGAGTGCTACAGATTCTGAAGAGAGGAATTGATTAGGGGAAACTAGTGTCATTCTTTTGAAACCATCATTAGATGGTCTGACGCCGCCTTGAGAAAAGGCTGTTGGTGGTAAGGTAATAGGCTGTAGGTCCATTTCCATTTCGAAGAAGCTGAGGAATCAGATATGGGGTTTCTATTGTTAACTGAAAAATGTGCTTTGGGTTGGTTGGACAATTTGTTTAAGGAATGAAGTTTGCGGAAGTCTTCTACAAACATGTAAAGAGAGGATGAAGGTTTCTGATGGGCTGATTTGATGAGTGATGAGGATGGTTTCACTATTATCCTGGGTGTAAAGAGAGGATGAAGGTTTCTGATGGGCTGATTTGATGAGTGATGAGGATGGTTTCACTATTATCCTGGGTGATACTGGAGGTGATTCCGTGGCTCTTCTTAATGCTATGGGGATCATAATGAGAAGATGGTTGATAAGTAGGTGACCAATTGGTCAACTAATTAATGTTTCTTTGCAACTCATTAATGCTTCTTTGGGTCTGAGATGAATTGCTTAGGAGTTGTTTGTTTGCACTCATTTACATATGTAAGCATTACATGTGTATCATTTACACATGAACATGTTTGTTTACTCATTTGCGCATCACGTGTAAATTTTGGTGCGAAAATTGCATGTAAATGGGGCTATTTTCACATCCCTCCAGGTGTGAAATCATTACACACCTCACACATGAGAGGCGCCAGTACAATTTCCGGGAAGGAGAGATCATGGTATCGAACCCCATCGTTGCCTTCTATTTTTTGCGACTCATGTGGGCCCCATTAATATGAAACCCCTTTTTTTAACCCATTAAACCCCCAAAACCTTTAGGGCACGTTTGGTAATGGAAGAGAAATCCGCGGGATTTAGGATTCCTCTCATTCACTGGAAAAAGAAAATCAATGTGAAGGATTTGCATAGCTAATGATTCATGCATTCCACGTTTGGTTGTGAGTGTGGAGACTCCACGAATTTCATCAATCCATGTTTGGTGTTGAACACCAAAATCCACGATAATAAACTACCCACTTAATAGAGGCTATGCAGTTTGCCATGACCAAGACATGACTGTATCAACTGAGGTCCACTTCTTGATATAGGACAAACTAATAACTCCCTATCACAAGTGCATATATGATTGAGTAAATGGGGCCCATATTAAATATTGAACAGATTAAGGCCTATTTTCACAAGTGCACATATGATTACAATGATGGGATACATGGATGAGGTGTTATTTTTTTTTATTGAACAAGTGGGACCCACTCTATTCTTTTTTATTGAACAAAATCAATTGATGGGACCCTAAAATAGCTAATTCAGAAACTTAATAGCCAAAATTCAAAAGTATGTTGTAAATCAATTTAAATAATTAAATCAGACCTTAAAATTTTCAAAAAGAAGAAAAAAGGGCAGAGTCTCCCCTTAATGAGAAGACATTCTAAATTTCTTCAAGCTACATAATTACCTGCTATATTATAAATTATTTGATAAACCACCCTGATACCCCTTCGAACTATGAATTTCAATTTATACAAAACCACAACTCTCCAATAATTTAAATGCAGTTATAAAAACATAAAATAAATCTCCATGCAAGTCAATATTAAGCCAGAGAAATAATAAATTGTTATTAGTGTCTATGAATCTCACAGACTAAAAAGTCAATGTTAAACCACAAATATAATAACTAAGACAATGAAATAAACTCCTTATAAAGAAGAGGTAAAAAATCAAGAACCACCCCTTGCAGCCCACATTTCTTCTGCTATGCTTTCTCGCAATTGAATCATATAATTCCTATTTGCATCATTAGGTCCTAGAATATTATTTTCAGGTTGGTTATTATTGAGCTCATCACCCATATCCACATCTTCTAATGTCTCATTCATTGCCTCATCAAATATCACATCCTCTAAATTCCATTGTATGTAGAACACAGCACGCCAAAACTATCTTCTCTTGTGTCTTGATAGGGTATCGTGGAGCAATTTGAAGTATAGCAAAACGTTGCTTCAACGCTGCAAATGTTCTCTCAACTACATTTAGTAATTTTGAATGACGCAAGTTGAATAACTCTGGTCGAGTTCTAGGTGCATGTGTAGTTGACCATTCTTTAAGAAGGTAACGAACACCACGGAAAGGAGCCAAAAAGCCTCGTGTATTCGCATAACCAGCATCAACCAAATAGTATTTGCCTAAAAAGCACATACTTATTGGTTAATATTATACTCAAAGTAATAGACATATGTTTTCAATAAGAAAATCACAATATATTACCAATTGGAACATGAAATTTATTGTGAGGCCGCTTCAAAATCGAGTCTTGAAGAATCCTAGCATCTAATGCTGAGCCTTCCCACCCAGCAAAAACATATTGAAACTTCATGTCGAATGAAACCACGGCCATAACATTTTGAGATAATGAACCTTTCTTATTACGATATCGAACTTGGTCCTCAAGCCTCACCCATGCAGGGATATGTGTTCCGTCTATTGCTCCAACACAATCCTGTAGATGGATCAAACACTCATTAAATTATCTATATATTATCCACTTATGTTGTTTTTGTAAATATAAATTCTTTAAAAACTTACCTTGAAATATGGGTAGAATATAGGATTGTTTGCAATCTCTGGTGGATTGTCCCCATTTGATGGTTTTATATAATACTTACTCAACTTTAATACAGCATCTAATGTTTGGTTGAAGTATCTGCTAATTGTTTCCCCGGAGTGCTGAAATCGATTCTGCATCACTCGATTCCTTTGACTATGGCCAACAGTAAATAAGAAAATCGCTAGCTGCTCTTCTATACTCACAAGACGTGAATCTTTCATAAACTTCCGTCTCCTTAGTTCATTTGCTAAGAGAATAAAGCAATCAGTGCTCATTCTAAACAAATCAAAACAATTACGGGAATTTCCAATCAAAGTCTCCCAAATAAAACCATCTCCACTAAGTGAAGACTCATGCACTGCATCTTTCAGAAAGTATGAGTACTGGTACCACAACAGAGATACTGTAGTAATTGCAGTTGCAAATATCCTCAAAATATCTTTTCTATCCATTTTACCTATAGAATATGAAATGTAATTAGCACAAACATATTGGGTATATAACACACATATGGTTCTAATGACAACATTAATCGCATAATTAGATCATAGTTATTCACCCAAAATAATCATATATCAACAATGTCACAAATTCAATATAACCAATCCACATTTGTGCATAAAATAAATAATCAGCCACATTTTTGCATCTAAGATCTTCAGAATAAAATAATATAAAAACTGTCCTATTCATCAACCTATTCTTGATTCAAAAGTCTGGTGCCAATCGTTCAAGTTGTGCTAATAGCCATCGCTTACGACTTTCCAAAGGCAATGCTAAGAAAGTAGGGGCCTTCATCTCTCCCTCGAGAAATGCAAATGCTTTATATTTTAAACTCTCTTCAATATCTAGAGGATTGAGTGCCTCCCAGCACATCCTTATTCTGGTAATCGTGGCATCTTGAGTGTTTGCAAACCTATCTAGTGCATCTGCCATTTGGCCAACATTTTCCACCATTGCCTCCCCCACACTGTGTCTTTTCGTCATCATCTGACGAGAAGATCCTCCTAGAGCCGCATTATGCCTTTTTCTAGAGGAAACATGATCTTCCCCAACTTCATCTTGTGTAGCATTGATGTCAATTTCATCTTCACCCCTATTGTCTTGTGGAGGAGTTTGGGGATCATTCGAAGCAAATCCAGCTCTATCATCAGCAACTGAGTCACGAAATATTTCGGCCAGATGAAGATAGTCTGGCAAGCGTTTCAACCTATACATTGCAGTATCAGGGTGTGCCTGAAATGGATGCAAACAAAATTATCAATTTGTACCTAAATATTATCTAATAACTATATAATTTACTTAAAAAAATCTCACCGCTATATAGTCATCCCATACTCCATCCCATACTCTATCTTCAGCAGTCACCATCTTGTTGTCTTCATCCCATCTGAAACCACTCAAATTAAGCAGAGTTTTCATCACACTGTACCATTTTTTAAATGATTTAAAACGATTTTTCAATTTATCCTTATTGAAATCTGTGCCGAACTGCGTTTTCATTTGTTTCGTTATGTCACTCCATCCCTCTGTGGTGAACCCACCAGGTATGGATTTTCCTTGTTTGCATTGTTCGCGCATAAAGTAGATGAGCATTTCATCTTGTCTAGTTGTCCATTTCATGTTCTTCGAGTTCGACTTATCAGAGCGAGGACCTTGGGAGTTGATTTGTGTACTCATCCTATAAATTATTAGAGATGATTAGGATCTAACAATGGAAAAAACTGAAAGCTCTTGTCCTAAGACTTCAATCACAGTCAAAATGTTCAAAGGTAAATACAAATAGCGTAAAGTGCATCACCAAAATTTCTAAATGAATGCATTTAAAACGACCTTTAAATGTTCAATTGGGCAGAACAGAGTACTAGCATTGCAAAACACGGAACAAATTATGGGAGAATGATAAGAAGAGTATAGTGCATTTTCTAGGAAAAAATCTTCTCTAATTTGAGAAGAGTTTCAAAACCAATAATTTTTTAGTCTGCTTATTTTTTCGAATAAAGTTTTTTCCATTTACACTTCACAAACTAACTGAATTTAAATGTCTTATAAACACGATAAGTCAATTGCGTATTCTGGGTAGCTGATGAACTGGAAGAGTAAAACAATTTTGGCCCTTCCATTTGTTGAAGATGAGAACTTCTTTTCCATTTATACTTGACAAAGTAACTTTATCTAAATGTCTTATCAACCCAAACACCCAATTACCAATTCTGGGTAGCTTATGTATTGGAAATAAAGTAATACAGTTTTGGCTCTTTCATTTGTTAATACAGATGAGAGCTACATTAACCATGGATATATATAAACCACCATTCATTGGATAACGGGTATGATAGATATGATCTAAGGTGAAGATGAAATATGATTAGACATATATGTAAACACTAGGAACTTATAAGAGTTATTATACACTTGATTAAAAAAAATCTCAATTGAAGGGATATACTTATGTATATGATCATTTCTAGTTCTACATAATTTGTGATATTTTATCCTTCCAAGCTCAAAATTAAACCCAAAACTAGTGGGAATGATGATATTTTCTATCCTCTTCCATTACTAAATTCTAGAAATAAGAAGGTAGTTTTGAATTCTAACCATCATCTAAATTATTTTATTTAAAAAACCAGCCAGTTCCCATAGTCATGATTTCCTACATATCATCAACCTCAAGTATATACCAGGTTAAGGTTGAAACAAAGGTAGGACTACTTACATGGCTTATTTAGGTTGATAATATATGGAAGGACTCAAGTTAAGACCAGTTAAGGGTTGAAACAAAGTGAGGACTGATTTAGCTCAGTAAAGTTGAAATTATATGAAAAATATTTCTTTTTTCAAACATAGCTGTGCATTTTGCTCCAATCATTTATTACGAAGAATTCAACACATGGTCTGAGTACAGATATTGAAAGATTCCAAGTTGTGTAACGTGTTGCTATATTAGTAAAACTATAACAGATGGTTTGGTATAATATGCTTTATAATTTTGACATATAATTAGTATGGGTATAAGCTACAAAGAACGAAGTAATTCATCAACTTCTCTAACACTTGGAATAATAATGGACTTAGGAAGAAGTCACCAGACTTAATTCTAGACTACTTGAATATATACATGAAATTTGTTTATACCGTAATGAATTTAACAAACTCAAAACATTATTACATCTTGAATAATAATAATTGACTGCATTTTGCTTTAGGTGTACATTGTTAGCCTCCAATAACTCTGGTAATCGTGATATGCAATCCACTATAAGAGTAATCTGTATTAACTTAAAAATGACAACAACTATAGTGATATGTTTTGTTAGATTGAATAACGAATGGTAAATGTGATTTTTAGGCCAATTCCATTCCATGAAGATGGAGTAATAAGCAGTGATCAAATGCTTGTTGCCATCAAAAGTTTTGGCCTGATTAGCCTCTTTCTTTTGGGGGGGTGGGGGGGAAGGGGGAACAGAACATGGTATAGTGTAAAATGTACTGCTAATCTTGTTTTTCCCTTGTGTTTATCCTAAGTGCAGTGTACCTAGGAATCTAAAGCATATCTCAAGCTATTTGACCTGATTCCTTTCATTCATATAATTCTCCAACCAAGGATGAAAATAGCAGTAGCGGCGGGTGTAGCGGCCTGCCGCCAAAAAGCTACGTAGCGGTGTAGCGGTGCGATTTGAAAAAATCGTCAAAAAAATATGAAAAAATTCTAGAAAATCTAGAATATTGGAAAATGAGAGAAAATGTATTTTTTTTGTAAAAGTAACTAAGGTAAGGGGGCGTAGTAGCGGTCCCCTCACTATATGAGGTCCTGTATCGCTATATAAATAGAAAATAATAGTAATGATCATTTTTTTTACATGTGTTCATGTTACTTAGTTATGCTAATTTAGAAACTAATGAAAGGCTTATAAAAGAAAAAATTATGTCATGAAGTCAAGACTTAAGAGTACCTAGAGAAAAAAATGCATCTACCAAAGGGGGTGTCTAATAGGATGTACTTAGAGAAGAATCATTGAGAAGAACTCTTTGTATCGACTACAATTCGGCGAGATCATGTGCTTTTTGGTGTTCTTTTAAACATAAAAGGGTAAAAGAGTCGTGTAGAAATGTTATTTGGAGAGAAGAAGAAAAGAAATAAGTCTTATTATGCATTTTAAAAAAAATTGGAAAGTAGCGGCCCCGTAGCGGCCCCGTAGCGGCGGTAGCAGCCGCTACATTCGCGTAGCGGTGTGAACCCCGCTTTTTTCAAAAAAGCGTGGCGGCCTGGGCCGCGGCGGCCGATATATCGCGTAGCGGCCGCTATTTTCATCTATGGCTCCAACAGTAAAGAAAATTTAAAAAAAAAAAAAAACTGAAAAGAAAATACATACAAACAGTTGATGCTCGAGTAAGAATCTCTGAAAAGGGGAAAAAAGAGAAAAAACTAACATAAACATACATATAGTGATCAGTGAAAGGCTTCTTTAATGCCCTTCGGATTTGTGGGCAGGTAAGACCAACAAGAATCAAGATTATTATTTTTGTTGTCACTGAGGTCTTGTTTGTTTCATTCGATTTAATATATAAGAATTGAAAGACATATTTCTAGACAAAAGGAGAATCTCTGAAAATGAACATCAAATTATCTCCTCTCTAATGAAAAATGAATCAAGTGGATATGGGAATTGAATACCTAATTCCCTTATGCAGCATATTTCATATAAACCCACCATGGCACCACCTCACATACTTACAACATCCAGAACTCCTTGCTTACCAAAGTATGGGTAAACTTTGAAAATGAGCCCATTATAGCATTTCAACATGCAGTTGGTATGAATTCTTACAAACATCGACCAGATGTTTCTACCAAAAAAAAAAAAAAAAGACATGCAATTGGTATGGATAAGGATCTTCACCACCAATTAAATCAAGATGCACAAGAAGAAACCGAAATCAAGCTTTAAAGAGATGGGCAAAAAGGGACATTAGTCCATATCATGATTACGAGTTTAAAATTCTGGGAACATCTTTATTTTTAGTTGTTTTCATAGCAACCACAAGCAGGATTCGACATTAAAAGTTCTCATCATCGTTAACTGCTAAAATCAAGTTATAGAAAGTAACAAGCATTCAAAATATTGAATATTTGGACAGGGACAGCAACCAAATTGACATCTTCCCATTGCTACATGAGTTCTGGAAGGAAGAGAGATGCTTTCTCCCCATTATATTCTCCTTCAAAACTTCTCTTTTCTAACAAGTTGTTTGAACAAAGAAGAGAAAGGCCAACTGACGAGGTAGGGAAGGGAAAAGAGAGAAGAGAGAGAGATGGGCATACCAGAAAACGAAGACCGGCAGGGGAGAGAGAGAGATGACCGTGGCGAAGAGAGGCTTCTTTGAAGAGTCGTTTTGAGATAGCGGGAGAGATCGAGGATAGAGGTGATTTTGGAAGTGGGGGGTGTGATTTTGGCTTTTATACCCACCCCCCTTTTCATAGAGGATTTGCTTATCCGATGGAGGGGGTCAGATCCGAAAATCACATGGATAGAGGATCTTAGGTGCCAAAAATTAGGGATGATTTGCTATTGCCAAACTTGGATATGGCATAAAATCGTGGAAATGGAAAATCATTTCACCCCAGATTTTGTTACCAAACGTGCCCTTAGTTTCATGTCTTAAATCTTCACTGATTTTGAGATGTATGAAAATTTTACATATGTATTCTGAATCATACACATTTGCTAATGTGAAAATGGTTCTTCCAAACGAGCATGATAATATATTTCACCTATGTAAATTTTACATATGTAAATCCCATTTTCATACCCCATGCATATAACAGAAACAACCCGAGTGTTTTCTAGATAAGAACCAACAGAAGAGCATTGTTATAAAACACACAAATCTAGTTCAAGAAAACACTCCTTAAATGTTTTGTGAGAAAGGTTTCTTATCTTATATGAAAATCTCCAGAAAGCCATTGATATTTTTAAGAAACCCCAAAATAATCTTGTAAACATGGACAAGCAGATTTATGCACGTAACATGCATTCTCAAGGATTTACCAAAAAAAAAAAAAATGCATTCTCAAGGATTTTGATCTCATTCCTGCCAAAAAAAAAAAAAAAACACTAAAGAGTGTGCTCATTTGGATTTTTTTCTCGCCTTAAGGTAGCCCTCAAGCAGTGGTTGTATTTAATGCTGATTCTTCGTTAGAAGTGTTCCCTCTCTCTCTCTCTCTCTCTCTCTCTACATATATATTCCTTTTTTTAATTGATAGAAAGGCACAAATCTCTCTCCATATATATATATTCCTTTTTTTTAATTGATAGAAAGGCACAAAACCCTGCCAAGAGCCTTCTTGCAATGCAAAGTATGTGGAAACGTTTGGGTTTTAAAATGGGCATTTAGTTAGAGCATATGTGAACAGCAATGAATGCCATTTATTGGTTTGGTCTCAGCCACTTTTTTGATACTTGGATAGGATAATGTAGACATATAGTTGATTTCCTTTTTCCACCATAAATGTGACTATTCATTCTTTTTTCTCCATGTGCTTTATTCCACATGCCATCTAGTTAAGATCATCTGCCTGAATCCATTCTTTTAATTTATGCATAACATTTAGCAGACAAACTTAAATATTAAATTTGTTTGTGTCTTTGTTTATGGATTTCTTTGAGGATATATATATATATATAGGGAGATGCTCCTATGAGAGATTTCTCTCTCCTTATATGAGAGATAGGGGTGGGGGCCATCACATTTAAGTTGTTAGCATTGGATATGGATGTCAGGGCCCCTACTCAATCTCTCATATAAGGTGAGAGATATCTCTCATAGGAGCATACTATGAGAGATATCTCTCACCTTACTATGAGAGATAAAGATGGGGCTCTCACATTTATATTGACATTGGATATGGATGTGAGGGCTCCTATCTCTCATAGTAAGGTGAGAGATGCTCTTACGAGAGCATCTCCCTATATATATATATATATATATATATATATATATATATGAGAAGTGATCTTATGAGAGACTCTCTCACCAACTTGGTGAGAGATGGGTGGGGGCCCTCACTTCCATATCCACTCTCACCAATTTAAATGCAAGGACCCCCAACTTAAATGTGCGGCCCCCCACCCATCTCTCACCAAGTTGGTGAGAGTGTCTTTCATAGGAGCACCACCCTATATATATATAGAGGGAGATGCTCCTATGAGAGATAGGAGTAGGGGCCCTCACATTTAAGTTGTTGGCATTGGATATGGATGTGAGGGCCTCCACCCTATCTCTCATAGGAGCATCTCCCATATATATATATATATATATATATATATATATATATGGGACTAGGCTACTGGCAACAGGAATTTGCTTATGTAGTTGATTTCTTATGCTCTGCAATACTTTATTTCAATGAGAAAAGGTTATTATGAATTCTGTTATTATTATTATTTTTTTCCAGAAGTTCAATGAATTGCATCACATATCTTCTTTCTTCTTGTCCAGGTATCTAAGCAATTCTTTCCAGAGCTAGCAGTTGGGTATGAGGATCCTCGTGTGTCTCTCCATGTTGGTGATGGTATTATTCAAGATCCTTTTGCTGTTATATTATTTGAGTTACCAAGTTCAAGTGCTTATCATATAAAAGGACATCACATGCAACCAGGAACCCAAGTCACTCAATTTTCAAAAGCTCATTACCAAAACAATGCTGATTCTTGATGATCTGAGAAGCCTTATGCGTGCCCTGTGGATTCTCCGAAGTCCAACAACTTAAAAGATTAAAATATAGGAAAGAGCAGAGGGATTCAAATTATGAGAAATTGGGATTTCTTTTCCTTTGCTAGCTAACTACTATTGAAAGTTTCATTTGTTAGCTTTTTTAGACATGTTTACCTGGTTTCAAAAAGCTAATGACTCTTGTGGTGTAGAATTCTCACTTAAAAACCATAATTTTTTTGCATTTGACTCATCAGTAAAGCATATACTAGTGCTCATACATGTGACTTCTTTTAATGCTTCATTTCTTTTTGGGTTTTATCCTTGCAGGAGTTGCATTCTTAAAGTCTGTTGCTGAAGGTACTTATGATGCAATAATAGTGGATTCTTCTGATCCAATAGGTATTTTTTACTTTTTGCTCTCTTCTGATCCAATAGGTATTTTTTGCTCTTTGCATAGAAGGCAGGCACAACTTTTTTGCACTAATAGTTTTATGGCACTTTGCTGAATTCTTCATATTCTTGCATTAAATTAGGCCCAGCACAAGAACTTTTTGAGAAACCCTTTTTCGAGTCAGTAGCGAAAGCTCTACGGCCAGGAGGAGTTGTATGTACTCAAGCTGAAAGCATATGGTTGCATATGCACATCATTGAAGATATTGTTTCTGTATGCCGCCAAATATTCAAAGGCTCTGTCAACTATGCATGGACAACTGTACCGACATATCCAAGGCAGATTCTTATACATTACCATTTCTCGTTCATTTTCCTTTGTAACTTCGTCATGAAAATGTGCATTCGTTGGACCCCAAATACCAAGTGATTAGGATATTTTGTAAAATTTGATGGTCATTCCAGTATGAGTGGGGCAGTGGAGAACCAGAAAACTACTTTTGTTGGGCCTACTTTCTTCTGGCTTTGCTGTTACTGCTGATGCTGATAATAGGAAACTACCTCCCACTGGTGTGTTTTCTTATTCCAATATGCTTCAAAGTTGCATTGAAACGTATAACCATCCATGGTACTTAATTATTCTAATTTATTGTGATTGGGGCCAAGACAGAAGCACCTTAAACAACATTAATAATGAAAGGTTGAAGTATCTGTTGTAACATTATTTTTGAATAAATGTAGTGGGGTTATTGGTTTCATGCTTTGCTCGACCGAGGGGCCACCAGTTGATTTCCGGCATCCGGTGAATCCTATCGACGAGAAAGACGAGCAATCCAAAGCAAAAGGGCCACTTAAGTTCTACAACTCAGAGGTGACTCTTACCTTCCAGATTTCCTTCCTGTAATCCTTGGTCCATATCAGTATGTATGGTTTCAAATTACCATCCTATGCTTGTTGGGCACACACCCATAGTTCATTTGAAGTTTCACAGTGCACAGGTGATTTCCATCATGATGTTTTTAATCCATTTTTCCAGTGGGCCTCCCATCTTGCTGGTGGCCGCCACAAAGTCTTCCAGACTGTAGATCCTAATTATTTTTTCGCCAAACTATTACTGTTTTAACTCATAGGCCAGAGTTTGGATGTATAGGTGGGAGAGTTTTGGGGGTGGATCTGATCCATAGTGAAGCTAAGTCTTGTAATCTGGGAGAGTTTTGGGGTGGATCTGGACCATAGTGAAGCTTAGCTTATGACCACGAGTTACTGAATTGCGGGCCCATTGGTAGGGAAGGGTGCATTGGGAGCTTTGACATCTGTTGTTTTGTTTTATTTTATTTTATTTCTAATCGCTTGCCTAATTTCCAGATTCATTCTGCTGCTTTCTGTTTGCCATCCTTTGCAAAAAGGGTGATCGGTTCTTAAATCTAGTTAGCTTCACATTTGCAAGAAGAGCTAAAGGAGAACTTCAATTTGTTGGGCAATCATCACCACCAAATCAGTCTGTTAAATCGGATGGAAAATAACTCAAGGTCTGAGTTGGCCTTTGAGTAGCAGTTGAGTATGCGCTGCCTGTTGGGAGAGTTTTAGTGCAAAGGTCAATGAATTTTGGAATTTACGTTCCTTAAATATTTGATTACTGAGTATGCAAAAAAATTGTCATCCGCAGGCATTAAATGGGCTTCCCTGTATGACCCAAATGGATCTTCTTAAATACCTGTTTCATTTGCAATGCTGACTCATTATCACTTTTATGATTTCTATATTCCATACTTGTGATTTCATAGCTGTTATTTTGGCTGTCCTTAGCTTGGACTGGAAGACCTTGGGGCTATTTGGATTGTCAAGTGGACGCTGAAATGATTGTTCATGTGTTTGGATAACTGAATAAACCTGTTAAAATCCTAACCGCGGTATATTTTCCTCTTTTACCATGTTCAGTCATAGGGAACTGGCCTTTTGGGGACGTACACAAACATGCCCTAGCATCTGTGGACTTATGCTTTTCTCTACATTACCCTGGCCTTTTCTATATGCTGGATTTGCTGAAAATCAACCCAAAAATGATTCTTTTCCTGGCTGAAACTATCTGCACCAAAATGTGGAAATCAAGTTTGCAGTCCTATCTCTCCAATCTGAAAGGCGTTTCCAAGTCGCAGAAAGTCGAGTCACAGATTGCTTTTTCTCTAGAAAATAATTTGCATGAAACTACTGAAACGAAAGTATTGAGGAAAATCAGACTGCTTTTTTTCTGCCTCCACACTTTCCATCTGCATAAAACATGTTGCATATTTGCTAAGGTTTCCCTAGTAGGGTGGAGCCTGGCTGTAGCACTGCAATATCAAATATTTTATCAGACTCGACCTTACAAGTTCAAAATCTGGGCTTGGTGGTGAAGCTCACATTAAAAGCCGTTTACCTATACCTCAAACAATCCCAACTAAGAATCATTCACACCCCATACAAGGCATAACTACTTCCTGGTGACCTTTTTCTCCACAAGAAGCAGATTCCCAACAATACCTCTCAAGCTGTGGAGACCCCTACCGCGAGGCTACCCTGATTCTTCTGCTAGTCATGTGATGATAGTTAAAAGAGGAGACCAAATTGCCTTCTGGTGTCCAATGCATTGGAGAAACTTATTGGGTCAATCCAGCTCTACCAGTTTAGAGAACAGAGCAAAACGAGACCCCACTCTCTACCAAATTTCGCTGACCTTCTAAACAGAAAATAAGCTTTTCCGTGCACAAATTGGCTCACCATGAATAGCAGAAAAAAGAAAAAGGCACTAGCAGTAACATCTTTAGATTTCCAATTTTGAACCTACTAAAGCCAATATTGCTCTATAACCGTTCTGAGTTGATCACCTCTCTGGACTTCCAATTGAGTATTGGACGGAGAATTTCATTATTCGCATTAGAACCACTAAGGCAACTTATTAAACTCGATGATATTACCCCATCACAGGGACGGGTGGGGTATGAAGCTCACTATGCTATAGTCATGGTAGCATAGCAAGGCTTTGTTTGAGGGAGTTCTGCTTCAGACTCTTGAAGGGAGGAGGCTATTCCAATCAGGCTGCACCAATTAAGTCAGACTGCAGATTCTACAACCACCTTGTTTCTTTTGCAACCATCTCTCTCGCTTCCCAGCCAATCAATAGAACCCTCTAACAAAAGGATGGTCGCATACTAATTCTCAGGTTATCTATCACGAAATGGTCCTCAACTCATAGGCAGCACACCACTGAAGCTCAGAAGGAGCGACAACCTCTTTTCACTAGGGGAAATTTAGGAAGGTAGTAGGACTTACAGTCATCAAACATGTGGGAAGGAAGGTACGACAACCGTAGTTCAACGAACACAGGAAGTTGGCGAACCTAAGAGCATTGTCTGGGCATTACTTAAGCATTGAGAATCTTGGTACTAAGAAGTTCTTCATCGGATAGACGTCTTCAAGTAGTTTTCCATTTCACAAATGCCCAAGCCCCCATCATTGATAGAATTACAAATCACATTCCATTTGGTAGTGTACAATTTCTTTTCTTTTTTTTGAAGGAATTGCCCCAAAAGAAAATTCTGAATAATTTATCGATTGTATCATTGAGTTTAGATGAGAGTTTGGGCACTGATATGTAGTAAATAGGAATCGAGGAAGTGACATTTTTTATGAGAGTATTTCTTCCCGCTTGCGATAGGAGGGGGCTATGCCACGACATGATTATACATTTTATTTTATTAATTAAACTCTAAAAATTAGAACTCTTATTTCTATTTGGTATTAGGGATTACCAAGGTATTTTTCCTTTTCTCTCATTTTTCTAACCCCCATAATTTTGCAGAGTTCATTGCATATCATTTTTCCTGATCCCCTGCTAAAGTAGGCAGCTAACTTGTTAAAATTAACTAGTTGGCCTGACAAATGACAATAATCTTCTAATACCTTCTTAATTTCCCTAGTTTCACTGATACTAACATTATAAAATAGGAGGCTGTCGTCCGCAAATAATAAGTGTGTGATACCCGGCGCCCTTTTGGGCACTTCAACACCCTGTATGAGAACCACTACACCTATGATAAAGAGGTGAGGTGAGAGGGAGCCCCCTTGTCAAATACCTCTTTTTTATGAAAAACTACCACAAGGAGAACTATTTAGAAGAATAGAAACGGAGACGGAGGAAATACATGTCATAATAATATCAATAAAATCACTATGGAATCCATATGCCTCCATGGCTCTATCACCTTGGTGAGGAAATCTCATTCCATTCGATCATATGCTTCTGCGATATCTAATTTAAGCCCCATAAACTTAATTTTCATCTTTTTTTTTTTTTTTTTTGAATGAGTGGAGGATCTCATGGGTCACAATGTAATTATTAGAGATAGATCTATCCTTAACAAAAGCACTTTGAGCAACAACTTTGGCAATTCTTGGGAGTCAAATTTTAGAGAGGGCAACTCTTGGTTCTAGAAAGGTTTTGTGGAAGCAACAAATTTCATTAATGAAAAGGTGAGGTGCATCATAGGAAATGGAAAGAAAATCTCTGTATGAAATTATAATTGGATTCTTTGTGAGGATGAATTGAGAAAACCTTAGTCCACATTTGCAATCCATATCATGTTGTTTTATGATCTATGGGATGAAGATAGAAGATCAAATGGGAGTTTCATCAAAGAAGAATTCAATAACTGTGTTAATGTGGAAAGTATTCTAAAAATTTACATCCCCCAATATAATAGAGAGGACAAGAAAATATAGCCCCACACAAAAAATGATGTTTTATCTACAAAATCAACTTATAATATCATTACAAAGGGAGGCGGCCTTCATCTTAAAACCTCGATTAAATGGAGAGCATTATGGAGATCAACTACAAAGAGTACTCATGTCTTGATGGAAATACCTAAACAATGTCATTCATGTATAAACTACTTTTTAGTAAGTTTCTTTCTAAAAATGCATTATGCCCCCTCTATGAGAAAGATGAAGAATCAATTGAACATGCAATGTTTATGTGTGAGCATGCACGGGCTTCTTGGTTTAAATCAAGATTGGGCTATCTTTCTCACAATATTTTTCTTAACTTGAATGGTGAAAAAACGGTATGGAATTCCATGATTCTACTAGTCCATCTTTGGATATTCATCTTAATGTTTAGACTATAGTTTTGTGGTAGGCCATTTGGAAATATAGAAACGATTTCAGTTTCTGAAGAAATGAGATTCACTTTATAAATAATATAAAGATTCCAAAAAATGTTATCATGGATTCTAATTCCATGACATCAAAAGTGGGAGAAATTGTAGAGTGTTCTCAACGTAAAGAAGGATTATCTTTTAGAATGGATAAGGGATTGGTTGTTGTTTCCTCTCATGTTACTTTTAGCAAACTTGACGGTAAAGCTAGTTTTTGTTTTGTAATTTGGTTTAATGGCTCTTTTGTGGCTGCATGCTCTCTCGATTTTTCAACTTTAGGGCTGCAGTCTCTCTTGATTAAAACTAAGGTGAGGGACTTTCCTAAAGTTCACCTTTTGTTTGATGCACTTAACGTTGTGCATGCAATCAAAGGAGACCCATATTGGTCTATTGGCCTCGTTTTGTAATCATTTATCTAGGCAACATCTTTTGATCTCTTAGGGCACGTTTGGTAAACAGAGGGAAATCCTTAGTTTAGAGGATTCCCTCCATCTCCAAGAATAAAGATATCCTCATGTAGGATTTGTAAGGAGAGTTCCAGGTTTGGTATTGAAAGAGGATTCCACCAATAGTAGAATATAAGATCCAATAGTTGTAAGTTTTTGGGAAATAAGTTAAGATCCATGAAGAATCATAACCTCAACTTTTTACTCAAAGTCATTTTTGGGCATCTAGAGTATTTGACGGTTCGGATCGTGCGTAGGGACCCGACAAAAATACACAATTAATATTTTAGAATTTGGACTTTTTTGCAAAAATCTCGATA
The DNA here is from genome assembly GCA_028538565.1 of Umbellularia californica. Lineage (NCBI taxonomy): Eukaryota > Viridiplantae > Streptophyta > Magnoliopsida > Laurales > Lauraceae > Umbellularia > Umbellularia californica. The sequence goes on from JAPQWN010000006.1 coordinate 27,129,145, forward strand.
TCTAGACATGGTCAACGGTTGAAATTTGATCAACAAGCCGTTTCTGACTTTACAGAGACATCTCACGGTTAAGATCATGATTACAGGCCCCATAGGAACCAAGAGATTGAAAAAGAAAAAAAAAAAAAAAACACCACTGTTTTTCATCACGTTTTTTGCATTGTGTGAAATCAACGGTCTATAGTTTTTGGCCAATTTCTCATGATCCATGATAAATCAGGCTTCCAAATTTGGATCCATAGCCGTTTGGGGCATTTTGAAGAGATTGGACGATTTGGATTTCACAAATTGACCCCACATAATTCCAGAAACCACCATCCAACGGTCTGGACGTTTTTGTAAATATCTCAAAATCTATGAGAAATCAACGGCTGATATTTGATCAACTAGCCGTGTTTGGCATGTTAATAGGATGATCGATTTGGATTGTGATTTTATGGTCCATATAAATGAGAAAATCGAAAAAACCGATCTGCCCACAATTACCGCGCGTGTTACTGTAGCTCCGCGTTTCAGTCACTTTGACGATTTTGTAAGTCCGATGGGGGGTGGTCTAACCGAGCATATCTATGCTTCAGTGGAAAGGGGACGTCCTCTTTCCTTCATGCAGGTGTAGCCAAACGTGGTTTTTCCACGAAATGACAGAAAAGTGCGGAGGAATCCATAGAGAAGACTTTTACCAAACGTGCCTTTAGAGATTTTTGCCTATTTATTTGCCATTGGATAGAATAGAAGAGGAGTAAAAAAGGGAGCAATGATTAAAGTTTTTACCTCAAAGTGTGTTTGCATGAAGCGCAGGGGCAAGTGAAATAAAACTGTCATGTGACTTGGCACCCCCCTTTACGCTACTCAACCCATTAAAATTTTACTCCAGCCAACCTGAATAACTCCCTTACTCCCGAGCTTCTTTCTATCCCATGAAAGTTGCTACCCCCCACTTTCCTCTTTTCTAACCAGAGAAGCAAAAGGAAAACGTGAACGAAATTAAGCCTCTTCTCCGACATCATCAAGCCTTATCTCCGGCATTGGCCACCATGGCAGTGTTAGAAAGGACTTCTGAGAAAGTCACCCAAGGACTCCTAATCGTTTTTTAGGACCAATACTACTATTTCCTAGTTGGGTTTTGCAGAAGTTTACGATTCTCATTATTTGTTGTTTGGAGGTTAAGAGATTTGTTCTTATTATTCTGTTTGGATAGTGTTCCTAATTTCTTGTTTGGATTTGTTTTTGGGTGAAAAATGAGGAGTATTGGAGATCTTGTTCACTTTATGAGGTTCATTTTTTTTTTGAAGTTGAATTTTTTATTTTTTGAGATTTGGAGGGTGAAAACTCCATTCTTTTCTTTTATTCTATTTGGTCAGTGTTTTCATTTGGTAGTTTGGGTGTTCTGGAGGATGAGACAAAGTGTAGGAAATTCTCTAGTAGCTGTGATAATGTGGTACTAGCACAATAACCCGTACAAAGCACGGGCATATTTACCAATAAAATTCACAGCAACATACATAAAAATCAATTAAAAAGATATATAGATCACATAAAATCATCTCCAAATACTTAGCGTTTGGTTCGTTGTGATGAAGATAGGAATGCAATGGTCATTCCAACGAAATAATCATTTCCGCGTTTAGTTTGCAAAAAAAGTGGCGGAATGACCTTTACTTCCAAAATCACCATTCCTTTATGTAATGAAATTATCATTGAACTGGGGAGGCAGAGGAATGGTCATTCCATTCCTTTATAATTTTTCCTTGAGAACCAAATGCCCCTTTATCACATCAAAATGTGCATGTTATTTTTAAACTTATGGATGAATGTTAACTTAATTACTTTACTTAGCTAATTGAAGTGATGTTTAAGTTTAGTAATATGTTTTTTAGATATTTTGATAATGTTTAAGCTATTGTAAATGATGTTTTAGGTGTATTATTTTGTAGTTGTTTTAATGATAATCTATCAAAATAGGTAAATAATTATATTTTGGGTAGCTTGAAATAAGAAAATTCTTAAAAATAAAAATTCTAACAAGGGTATTTTGGTCAGTTTTATGTAAATTTTATTCCATTACGAGCATCATTCCAGCGTACCAAACGCAAGAACAAGAATAAGAGTTCTATTACTGGATTGATGCTTCAGTAAAACCAAACGTTGAAATGAAAATGACTATTATTGCCTCATTTCATTCCGGACTCATTCCACTCTACATTCCATTCCTGCCTAAAACCATTTCAGCAAACCAAACGCTAATAACAGAGAACAATAGAAAAGAGAATTATGACCGTACATTTTTTCTTAAATCCAAGAGTATGTGGCGTAGAAATGGAGTAAGAAAAGTGGTGGTGGAAACGAAAGAGGAGAAAAGGTAGAGTATGTGAGATTTGGGTTGGAAATGAAGTGGTTGACAGGAGTGAGAAGTGGAAAGAAGTTAGAGTGATTGCATGTGGAAGTGGGGGGAGAATGTGGGTAAGAAATAGAAAAGGAATATAACTCCCGATCAAAATTTTGTAGCTATCGTCAAGATTGGCTTTAAAACCCTTGGCTTTATTATAGTATAATGGTTTTGGTACAAAGAGAGGCCTCATAATAGATGGCCCACTGTAGAGAGTTGAGGGTGGATGTCTTTAATCTTGGAAACTCCTATCGATGATAAATGTGGGGCGGGTCAATAAAAAATATTATTTTAAACATTTGGATTAATGAATTATGGCCACATATGGGCTTCACAAAATAAACTTCAGTTGCGGCCCACACAAAAAAAAAGGAAAAAAAAAAAAGAATGTAGATTAAAAAGGAGGCATACTTGAAAGAACTTACGATTCAGATCTGGTGCATCCCATGCAAGGGACGTCCATGGCATGATGAACAATGACAGATTTTTTCAAATCTGATTTCAGCAATGTGCAGCGGAAAAACAGCCATAGAAAATCGCATAAAAACTCCACCGAATCATGATCAACATGTGTATAATTAAAGGAGATTATAGAAGACTAATACCTTGATGATATGGAAGCTTCAAATCTCTGGAAAAATTGATTTAAAGGGCTGAACTCAGACTTGCAATTAATCAACAGGTTGCTGGAATTTTCTGCAGTAGTATTGCCTTTGATCTTCTTCTCTATTTCACTTCCAAATCTGATTGGCTAAGATTGTGGGATCTTAATCTAGATTTGTAGAAGGGTTTTTTGAATAATTTCTGATGGAACTCTCCTCAAGAAAGAAGAGAAATGGCGCTGGACGTGTGGGATTTTTCTTCTAGTGATCCACGCCCAAAGGAGGCCTTCCTCCTTTTAAATAAAATACTAAGAATCCTTTCCCATTATGTTTCTCCTACTAATTCTCTTAGAAGTCCTAAAAGGAAAGCTCAATCCTAAGATTAATTTCCTCTTAGATACATTCCAAATTAGAAAAGGAAACTATGATGAATATCCCTTAAACTTAGCAATTAGTAATTCTAGTTGAGCAACACTTACTAATATCAAGTTTCTAATAAAAAGGAAACTTTATTATAGGAATACTTATCCAAGGAGGAATCCAACCTTCCAAGTAGAGAGACCTACTCAAAGTTAGAGACCCCACACTAAGAAATCCCTATGTTGGACGTCCCACATTTTTTGTAACCACACTATGGCCCATATTATAATAATTTGTCTAGAATTAAATTCATGCATGCCATCAAAGGCCTATTTGAATTTAAACTCAAAATTATTTTTCCATAAAAATAATTCAACCACATATCAACTAAACAAATTAGTAAATCATGCCAATGTAGGAAAGTGACTAGAGAAGGGACCAAAAGACATATTTGCCCTTGGCTCCCAAAATGACCAAAATGTCCTTGCTAAACCCATAGCAACATTAAGACCATTTTAACCTTAACTCATTCCACTAAAGAATTATGGTTGCACTCCAGGGACAAATATTTAATAGTAAGCTCGTCAGGAAATGACTGTTGTCTTTGACCTACTAAGTGAAATGACCTAAGTGCCCCTCTATGTAACATCCATAATCAAGTCTTGTTATCTGATGTACTGTCAACCTTCTCGATTACATCTCAACCTTAGAACTTCATATCCTAGACTTGATCATCATGCAGATATCATTCTCTTGGTCCAGGGAGCGACCCACAAGTTCAATATCCATATGGAACATCCATATACTAAGATCTTAGATTTTGATGATCAATTGGATAATTCTAAGAGGACGATCAATCCATCACTAGATGGCATAGATTCTATATTACATTTGCACGTCCTAATTGATCAAGTCCAAGTACCTAAAACACAGAGCTGTTGACCCATGTGAAGGATCTCACCCGTAGTGAATTAAAGCACAAGAACTTGACTTCGTCAGTTCATCCACAAATGTTCAAGATTAAGAGCACTGGTCACTCAGTAGCACGAGGTGACTTGATCTCTCTCAGTGATAGTACTATTTTATAGATCACACCTACAATGGTCCTGTTCAATGCATGACATATGCACTAATGAGATAGATCCGGAAAAGACCTCCCATGACTTAGGTAAGTCACCCTGAATTCAGGAGAGTATCTCACTATAACTTATACCAAGATGAAGTGCCCAACTCCATCTCTCAGTTATGAACAAATTTGTTGTTTCCGGTGTCAATGAATTAGACCTATCTGTGTGTAGCCGCTACACACCTAATTTATTTACTAGAAACAATGGGCCTTATACAACTATACATATATACATGTTTTAAAGAGAAAATAGTCATTCCATTAATAAACCAATAAATATCCAGTAACAGAAGATGAAAAAGTGAAGTTAGTGGGCTTTAGGGCATACACCAATCCCAACAATACTAAGAGCATACGGGGTCACAATGGGCTCCCTTTTAATCATAGACGGTCTTAGTCACAATGGGCTCCCTTTTCATCATAGACAGTCTTACATTTGTAACCTTTTTTATTTTATTTTTTTAATTTGTCAAATCATACTTTCATCTTGTGTGATTTAATCACAGTGACATCCCCTCATCCAATGGTCGTCTACTCATGATCATCGGGTTTTATTTGGTGGATGGTCCACAAGTCTCAAAAATGGTTTTTTTTTTTTTTTTTTACTTTAGGTCATGCTATCCAAATGCACGAAGAACAAAATCATCCTACTTTATTCCAACAAACCAAACACATGTAAAGTAACTCACTAATCATTTTATTTTAACCCACTCCTCTTTAATTTTATTCATAATGTGAGACTTACTCTACTCTTACTCTAGCCTTCTTGGAAACAAACAGGCCATATGGAGATTTTTCATATGGGGGAAATTTTATATGCACTCATTTTTCTGCTGAACACACCCACATTCTTCAATGAACTGCTGAACACACCCACATTCTTCATAGAACAATGTGGGTGCACAGCAATATGTGTGGGTGCATATAGAATTTCCCTTTTCATATTCCCAAAACCATACATGTGATTGTGCATGATTTTGCTAATAAAACTTATTTGGGGGTTGGGACAAGAGCTTTTTATTTCCTAGGTAGGTTGTTTTATCTGTTTTTATTGTGTTGTTATCTCTCATTTTCCTAGCTTATTATTTCCTTTGTTGTTTCTAATGAAAGTTTCTTTTAACCAAAAAAAAAAAAACACAATGAAACTAAGAGCAAAGCAATTCCCATTCAAGACCTTGTAGATGAGCAGATCTATACATTCTAGAACTACATCTATTAGAATGAATTCATCAAACCAAGTAACTAGAAGAAAAACATTCTTAACATTTCAAAAAACCCCAAAGCCCCAAATATCAAAATGAAAATTCCTATATCTAGATCTAAAAATTACTTGCATAAAAAACCATGAGAAATTAGCATATATGGAGTATCAAATTATTATGTAACCTTGAAAGACCATATTTATACTGAAATCCTCAAAATATAATATATTAATATTAAGATATTAAGAAACCCATAAATAAAAATATATAAAATATCCCACATATTGTAGATGAGTAGATCTATACATTCTACAACTACATCTGTTAGACTGAGTCCATCAAACAAAGTATTTACATACTAATTAGTAATTAGAAAAAAGTCTTAATCTTTAAAAAAAAAACACCCAAATAGCAAAGAAAGAATTCTTAGATCTAGATGCTAATCAATGGATTTATCACCTACACAAAACTAAGAAGCCATAAGCATCATAAACACACTACAAATAATTAATTTGCAAAGAAGTAGAAGATTTCAACAAAAAAAAAAATCATTTCTAAAAAGCCACGATATGTAGATATGTGTAAATCTAAGAGAATGAAACAATCCACAACAAAAAAGGGCATGCAATCATCATTTACATGCTATTTCTAAATAAATCTAAAAAATACAAAATACTAGGTATGGTAAAGTTATACGTGATTTCCACTTTACCAAATCCGCAAAAACTATGTGTTGTTTTTATGAATTGAGAGGTGTTGGAAGTGTTAAGAAGGAAGAGGGTTTTTTGGTGTTAGGTGTTTGGAGAAAATGGGTTGAAATGAGGATGGGGAAAAGAAGGGGAAAGGGGGATTGTCAGCCTAGAAATTCAATTTCTTGACCGATATATCGGTATAGACCAATAATTTCACAATAATTTGGCGATACGTTACCAAAACCTATAATATTCAAATTATTGATTTGGTATCGACCGATACCGGTTCATATCAATCAGCCGACACAAACCGGTACCAGCCGATTTTTTCAACCATGCCATCACTTAACCTAATGGAACACTATAGTGGGCGGACCAAGTAGCCAGACCGGGTGCAGGTTGGGTTGGCCTAACCCGGCTTGGATGGCCCAACCGTCCAGATGGGCGGTGCAACTAGAACACGACGTGCTAGCAATGCACGGCCTAGGGCAATGGCCAGCAGCGCACAATGCAGCGAACTGTGCATCGTCCAGTGCCCTTCCCTTTATTTATTTTTTTTTTTTTTTGGACTTCAGTAAAAATTAAAAAAAAATATCCATAAATTCACTAACAGAAAATAGTGCGAGTTTCATTATCATTTTATCCTTTCATGCCCAAAATCAAAATCAAATGACAACAGTAAACCCACATAGGTTCAAATCTATTTGTAATTTCTTAAACAAAAAAATATATATATGAATAGAAAATAAACCTTCATTCTCATCTCTTCCAAATTGGGTTGGGCACTATAATTAATCACTACCCCAATTCGAAGTTCGTCACGATGTAGTAGTAACTAGATGAGTCTGAAGTTGATCCACATGGAATGGTAGTAGCTTCACACTTGACATAGCCAAATTAGAATCTAAGAGCTAGAATAAATAGCTCTTCTAGGCCTGTTGTGCCATCTACAATTAACGTGAGTTAACTCAAGACTCGGGTGCAAAACCCAAGATGATGCTGAATTTTCTCCTGCAGGAGTCCCCGCAGGAGATGCTTTGGACGAGACTTTATCCACACCTTTCATGCAGAGTGGGGCTCCTAGCATTAAAGGAAGGTAACGAGTTTTGTACATGGGGACTCAGATGTCTGCAGGAAAAAATCAGCCTTTTATACAATTTTTCCTTCAAAAGAGGAAATGCACTTCATATGATGGCTGAGTGCATTACATTTGTACCTTATTTACAAACTTGGAATCTAAAAGGGTTAATTCAAACTCTTAATTAACAAGTAGGGATAGGATTAGGTTGCAATTAGTTGACTTCGGGTCTTCAAATGTCACTCGACCGGTTAGGGACTGTGTAGTATGAACGTGTGTGTGAGTCCATAGTTTGAGTCTCTTGTCTGGAGAAAAAGAAAAGGAAAGTTGGTTTTGGATGAATTGATGAGTTGGTCGACAGTAGACTCAACTTGAGACTTCTATAATTTCCTCTCTTACTGTCTTAAGATGCTTGAAACGTTGATTCAGGAGATAACAAACAATGAGTTGCCAATCATAGTTAAGGGTTTTCGAAAATATAGTCGATTCCCTTAATTCGTCCAAACAAGGGGGATCCATTTCCAATAAATTATAGGGGTCCAGACTTCCCATAATGATCATCTAGACTTATCACGCATTAGGAGTCGGCTAGTTTTAGACTACTAATGTAGGAAAGATTTTATCTTGTGCAGGAGAGCACATCTAGACCGTCACTTACGGCAAGACCACCATGAATCTCAACGGTTCCCACATGACCAACGACACTGATGCACAGTGCGCGGGAGAAAACCATCCACTAATATAGTAGTGATTAACTCTTATACCTTTTCTTCTCTTCAGTTTTGGTTGGTTGATGGAGTATGATTAACTCAAGGTTCTTTAAACCAATCCCTAATAGGTACCTTAAACACGCACGGCCAACAATTTTTGTTTAGTGCCCCTGATTTGATGAATAATTGTGGATGTAAAATGATCCAAAATCATGTAGATGGAAAGTTCACAGCCATTTGGTAGTGGATCTTTTTCTATATCAAACATCGACAAGTGATTTCTTTCATTTGCAATCCTCAATTTTTAAGAATGAACGGCTGCTCCTAATAAAATCAATGGGACTTAATGGAGTGGACAATCAAATATATATTGCTAAAGTCCCAAACTCATAAACTTGTTACTATTTGTCAATCTCTACCTTGTCTTGATGTTTGAAACCATGGGTTTATAGCATTGGGTCCGAGATATGGCAACAGAGAGAGCATGGTTCAAAAAATCGACTGATACCGGTTCATATCGGCCGATCTGAACCAATTTCGGTCCATATCGGTACGATTTTTTGCCGAAATACCAATATCGATATCGCATGCCAAAAAACTACCAAAATATCGATTCATCTTGGCCGAGATGACCAAAATATCGGTTTGACTGATATCTCGGCCGATATTTTCAAAATATCGGCCAAGATGGTGTATGGGTCAAAAACCCTAGGTTTTTTTTTTTTTTTACTTTTTCCCTATTCCCGCATCTTCTTCTCCTCTCCCCTCATCTCCTTAGAGCAGCCATATCTCCATAGCTGATTCATCTCGCATATTTCCAAATTCCAACACTATTTCTTGAAGAAAACATTTTATTTGGTAAGAGAAAATCAACTTAACTCTCTTATTTTTACTATTATGTGTTTTTATTTTTTATTTTTAAATAAAGCATAGAAATGAATGAAAAGATCATTGGGTTCGTCACTTGTGTTGTGTTATTCACTTAGAAGTCAGATCTACACAATTTCATGCTAGATCTACTCATATATATGATTTTGGGTGTAGAAAAATAGTTTTTTTTTTTTTTAAGTCTACTAGTTTTTAAAAAAATAATTGTTGGAATATTTATGATACTAAATAGCAAATACTAAATACTAATGACTTATTAATAGTGTATAGATGATAGATCTACTCATACACATGATTTTGAGTTTTTTTTTTTCAATTCTTTTATTTTCAGATTTTCTAATAGTTGAATTATAATATATCATTTTTTGAGGATTTCATCATTAATATGTTCTTTTAATGATTCATAATCATTGTATGGTGTGTAAATTATTGACCTACATACTTTTATGCTAGATTTATATATTTAGGATTTTGAAAATAGTTTTATTAAATATTTTTTTTCTAAAAATAATTGTTGTTACTTGTTAGAGTATTTATGATGCCAAAGGCCTATTAATAGTGTGTAAATGATAGATCTACATCTACTCATAGACGTCATACACATGATTTTGGATTTTTTTTAATTAGTTTACTTTTGGATTTTCTAATATTTGAATTATAATATATCATTTTTGGGATTTCATTATAAATATGTTCTTTTAATAATTCATGATAATTGTATAGTGTGTAAATGATTAATTTACATACTTTTATGCTAGATCTATATATTTAGGACTTTAAAAAATAATTTTATTAAATCTTTATTTTTTTTGTAAAAATAATTGTTCAAATGTATTTATGACACTTTAACTACCAAAGGCTTATTAATAGTGTGTAAATGATAGATCTACATCTACACATAGTCATACACATGATTTTGGATTTTTTTTAAATATTTTATTTTCAAATTATTTAATATTTGAATCATAATATATCATTTTTTGGGGATTTTATCATAAATATATTCTTTTGATGATTCATGATCATTGTGGTGTTTAAATGATTGATTTACATACTATTATGCTAGATCTATATATTTAGGACTTTGAAAATGATTTTATTAAATCTTTTTTTTTTTTTGTAAAAATAATTGTTTAAGTGTATTTATGATACTTTAACTACCAAAGGCTTATTAATAGTGTGTATATGATAGATCTACATCCACTCATAGTCATACATATGATTTTGGATCTTTTTTAATTATTTTAGTTTTGGATTTTCTAATATTTGGATTATAAGATATCATTTTTTGGGGGATTTCATCATAAATATATTCTTTTAATTATTCATGATCATTGTATGGTGTGTAAATGAATGATCTACATACTTTTATACTAGATCTATATATTTAGGTTTTTCAAAATGATTTTTTTAAATCTTCTACTTTTTCTAAAAATAATTGTTGTTATAGTATTATTATTACATGAATTTCTTATTTTATAGGAACAATGGTGTGTGAGATAGATTCGGTATGGAGCCACGGTGAAGCAGTTGGAAGCAAAAATAAAGTAAAATGTAATTATTGTGGACAAGTGCTCTATGGGTGAATTGCCCGATTGAAACAACATTTGGCACATGTAACGAGATAGGTGGCAAAGTGTCATAAAGTTCCACCAAATGTGAAAGCTGAAATGCAGGAGCTCCTTAATGCATCTTCAAAAAAAAAAAAAAAAAAAGTTGTACAAGAAAGAAAAACTGAGGAACTTGATGCAGGCAGAGAAGAAGTATTTAGTTCTAGGGAGGAGGAATTAGTTTCCTCCGATGATGACGGTGGATACCCGAAAATGAGGAGGCCTAAGAGAGAAAGTGTGAGTCACTTCAGAAGGAGGAAGAGGAGAGGAGAAAGCAATATGAAGCAGCCGCTAGAGGTGGCCAATATGAGCAGAGTCGGTCATCCGGACCGGGGGGATCGAGTTTGCATCAGGCATTTAGACAAACACAACCCCGTCAAGATCCAGACATTGAGGAGGTTAAAAGACCTCCTACACATGCACCTCGTAGGCCGGATGTGGTGGGGCCAACTAACCCATTTTCTTATAGAATACCAACAACAAAGCAACCCGTCACCATGAAAGTATTAAAGGAAAAGTTTGGTAAAGCAAGAGAACACCTAGTGAGAGCTACTAGGAAGTTTTTTTTTTTTTTTTTTGGATAGAGGCATTCCACCCAACAAGGCATCTTCTCCTTATTTCACCACCATGTTAGATGCAACTGCAAAACATGGTCCAGGTATAAGGGCACTCACCCCTTATGAGGTTGGGCATGTCTATGTTCAAAAAGAGTATGAGGAGTTGCAGGCTTGGGTACAAACTTTCAAATGGACATAGAGGGAAAGAGGTTGCACACTAATGTGCAATGGGTAGACGACCATGACACATCGTCATCTCTTGAATTTTCTAGTCTAGTCACCTACAAGCACAGAGTTTATCAAACCAGTTGATGCAATTGATAACATCTAAGATGCAAAATATATTAATAAGTTATTGAATGAAATAATTGAAGAAATTGGGGCAGATTGTGTAGTTCAAATTGTTACCGACAATGCTGCAAACATGAAGACTACATGAATGATGCTTATGAAACAAAGGCTAGGGAGGGACTTGCTGGTCTCCATGTGCAGCACATTGCCTTGATTTAATGCTTGAAGATATTGAAAAAGGAAAAGTCATGCTGCAAGTGATTGGTAAGATAAAGAAGATCACCAATTTTTTTATCAGTTATTTCCATGATGAAAACGTATACAAACAACCATGAACTGCTGTGGCCTGGCATCACTAGATTTGTCACCCATTTCATTGCCATCGAAAGTGTTTACAAGTATAGAGAATGACTTCTCCAATTGATAAAATCATAGGAGTTCATGAATTCAAAATGGGGAAAGAGGTCAAGTCCCATTACAAAAGATGTAAAGTAATAGAGTTCAACATATTTTTGGTCTCATGTGAATGGTGTTTTGAATTTTTTTGATCCCCTAATGAAAGTTCCTCGATTGGTTGATGGCAATGATAAGCCAACAATGGGCTTCTTATATGAGGCCATGAAGGGATCAAAGTTGGCTACTCAAGCGGATTGTAGATATTAGAAAAAGTTTTGGAAGATCATCAACGATCGATGGGAACAACAATTGAAACATGATTTACACACTGCTAGTAAGTAAAAGCTATTTCCTTTAATACTTGAATTGTATTCAATTCTCCTCACTATATTAATTTATCATTGACTAAAATTCATTGGTTTTACCGAATACTTCTTTAATCCACAATTTACGGATGGACACATATCTGATGAAATACGTTTTGGACTAAAAAATATAATTGAAAGACTGACAAAGAGTACAGATGAAGCAATTTGGGCTACTAATATCATCTTCTAATTGTGAAAAAAATTGGAGCACCATTTCATTTCTCCACACAAGACCAAGAAACAGATTAACAATGCAAAAGCTAAATAAACCGGTCTACATCCACTACAACCTCAAGCTCCGGAGTCGAAATAGAAGGAGAAAATAGTTTGAGGATCAACGAGATTATGTTTCCCAATTAATTTGGACTATATCTTTTCAGAAAAGGATACTGTGTTAGGTGAATGGCTGGAGGAGCAAGAAGAACTGGTGTTAGATCAAAACCCAGTGTTTGAGGAGTTGATAGAGGAATTGACTGGAGATAGGCCTAAGCCAATGAGGGCCTTAGAAAGGGTAGAAGAAATAAACTTGACAATGCAACAGGAGCTCGCACCTGATACAAATAAGCCAAGGGGAAAAGAGGTGGACGAGGAGAGTGAGTCGAGTATTTTTACTTTTTCATCATCAGTAGGAACTCCACCTGACTCTCCTGAGGATGTTGGTCATTATAGAGATGATGAGACTGTCACTTATGAGACGGTTGACCATTTTCCTAGCACTACCGATTTAGATCCTTGCTGTGGCTATGTCAGACATATTGGACAGACCGAGGCAGAGAGTAGTAATGGCGCCGCTGGGCAAGGAGTGGGGGAATGTACTCATGGTCATCATGGAAGTTATGTTAGCCAACAAGGTGTCATGTATGGACAGCATGGAGGTTATTCATATGACCCTAATTGGGTACCCCCTTCACCGACACCGCTACTTTCTATCGAAGATATATTAATTAAGCAAGGGAGGCTTGCCCCAACACCATATCCCGAACGACCTTTACATGCCCCTCATACCTATTTCATGTCATTTGAGTACAACCAACCCTCTCAATCTACAGGGGATCAAGATAGTTCACCATCTTATCAAGAACAATCTGAATGTGTTCATGGGTATTGTAGTATAGCGCAATAGTTAGGGCTGTAAACGGTTATCCAATTTTCCGATTACCCGGAAGTTCTGACTCATAAAAATTTGGGTCTGGAACCTATTTTCGGTTCCAATTTATAAATGGGTCCGGGTTCCGATTCATAAACGGGTCCGGGTCCAAGTCCATATACGTTCCGACCCGTGGACCCGGGATCTGGCATATGAGCCTTTGATATTGCAAATTTTATCTCAAAATCAACTTTTTTCCGAACATTTTTATGTATAATATTAGAGGTAGTAGCCTTGATACACTGTTATAAGCTTAATGATGCGCAAAATGAAGAATAAAGAGAAATTAGAATCGATTTTGAAACTAGATTCCAGTCCTCTAGGTGGACCTGGTTTCAGAACCAGATTCGGGTTTTCCTATCGAAACCGGGTCTGGAACCAACAAAAGAGGTTCCAAGTCACAACCAGATCCAGAATCGGAACCATTATATAGAAATGGGTCCGGGTCCACTATGGTTCTAATCTGGAATCTTTCCATTTGCAACCCTAGCAACAGTATGGAGCATATCTTTTTAACTAATACCGAAGAAATAATAATGATGATGATATCGAGCCTAGGTGACACTCCATTTGGAATGAGGTTGTCATACTCATCAATCTCTCTCTCTCTACTCTCTAGTCCCCCTTAATTTTAGGTAAACCATGAGCCTTTTGATGCCCAAGTGCTTTATGATATATCTATCTCACTATCATGTTTCAAATTTTAATATGTTATCTTTATTGTCTTGAATTTCACAACTTATTTCATGATTGAGTTAGTATTAAATGATAATTGATATGTTATCTTTATTTTCTTATATTTTATACTAATAAATTGATCATGAGCCAAAATAATGATTGCATTATAAGAAATACTGGAGAAGACGGCGAACTGCGGCACAGATTGGACTCATAACTTAAGGTGACTGATATTTTGATTTATTGTAGTTACTAATGGAAAAAAAAAAAAAGACATTGTTTTATAACATTTTCTAATATTCTGATTTTTTAGATATTTTTGTGAATTTTTTTATTAAAAAAAATTCACACCGCGACAACCTCTACAGACCAATAACCGCGACCAATACCGATATCATATTGGTTTTTCGGCCCGGCCGATACCGCGACCGAAACCGCAATTTTAAACCATGACAGAGAGGGTACTAAAACTTGTTACTAATTAGATTTTATATGTTACCTCACATCCAAACAACTTGAACCCCGCAACAATTTAACTGAATTAGGGTCAAGCTCTGAGCACTGACACTGACCATTGTTGACAAGATGAGTCTGTGACACTTTATGTATTAGTCTGAGTAGGTTATCAAATAAGAGCAGCACCAGCCCCCAACTTTCACGTTTCTCAGCACCCATTTGTACAGCATTTGTTTAATGACAACCAAGATCACTTTAGAGGTGGAAATTAAGTAATTTGAGGGCCCTCCTATTTAAGGCCCATTTGTTTTCTCTATTGAATTCCTAGGTATTCTAAGCAATGCTTTCTTACCAAAACAGCTAAAATTGCCAGAGAAGATTCACAAATGGCCATCAGATAATGACTACCAACCCATACCTTAGTAAATCAAATTCTTGAAAAGTGAGGGCATCCACTCACATCACAATCTTATATCCTTCATCTACCTTTTTAATATTCGTTTAGTAGAAATCCCTAGTATGAAATCCTAGGAATCCAATATCCAAGCAAGTCTTTCTATTAAATGGGTTATAGGTGAGCATTAAATGTATGAAGAGACCCACAAGACGCCTTCAAATGACGCAAAACACATCACCCAATTAAATTCTAGGAAGTGGTAGTCCTACAAAGATTTTTTTTTAATGTTGTTGTCCTATAAAGATCACCTCCCTAAATCCTTACGCCTCAATAGAGACCCCTTTTACCATAATTCCTTGGAATTCAATGCTCGACAAAAGGGCAGTAATTGTCAATTGCTTATTGCAGCTTCCATTGTCATGAAGTTTTTACCAAATTAAGGTCGCACCCTGTGAAAAAGCAGAAGGGCACACTACAACAATGAAAGCTAAAAAAGAATATGGAAGAAAACTGTACACTTCTCTTTTTTTTGGTAGGAAAAAAAACTGAACACTTTAAAACCTAGAAACCATATGGAAAAAAAAAAAGACATCCACACACAAGCATGTGTATTTGGTGAGCATCAACCAAAAAACAAAGACCCAACCCCAAATTAAGAAACTAATAGAATAAAAGAGCACTTTAATCTTGTGTCACTGTAACTAACATCGGCAGATTGAAAATGGAATTTGCATACATACAAATGACAATTCCACTACGTGATAGAAACACAACAAACTCAAGTTGAATCTGCTGCATCTTCAAAGCCTGCATGTGCTAGGCTATAAAAAAGGAACACTAGTCCATGAAGAACATGGAACACCTTCCTCTTTTTGGACAAGATAGCTATAGAAGCTAATGTTCAGAGTAAAACACAATGTCAAGGTTTTGTTGCAGAAAAGCAAGATCTAATGATGGCAGACATGACCAAGCTTCCGAGCCTTAGATGACCTGAATGAGTGGTTCAAGTAGATAAGTAGGTGTGAAGTACAGATGGAGAAAACTCGAGTTAGGAGAGGTTCTGAATGGTGCTGTTTAAAGCTTCCACACCCCGTGACAAACACAAAAGAAGAGGTTTATGTAAGATTTCTCAGGAATCGTACACTAAATCATTTTAATCTGGTTTATCTTTGAACATTAAGGAAAAATAAATAAGTCACCGCTACAAGAGCTAGTGAGCTATATGTGATACTCTGGCTCCACGCTATTTGAGAACAGAGAACTTTCTCCAAAATCATGGTGTCATCCAGAACCAACCACAACTAGGGTAATTTTATCTACACACCCAAAGAGCAGGGAGTCAAACAGAGACTCGAAGTATAACCCCAAAAAAAAAGTGAAACAAATAAACAGGATGAGTCAAACAGAGACAACACACTGTATAACCAATAAACAGATAAAGGAAAGCAAAATAAATAGAAAAACAACCTCTCCAATTTGGTGAAGAGAAGGCTGTCATGCCACAAACCATTAAGTCCAAAGCCCCACTTCAAAGCTGTCTGCTTTGCAGAAGCCAGATTCTCGCCAAAGCAATATCGACATGGTAACGCCCCCAATTTAATGCAGCATATTGCTAAAGCATGGTTCTTGTTTGTCAACCAAGCTTCCAACCTTTATGTGATTTAAACGGTTGATTCATGCAGCGAAAGCACAAGAAGCAAAAGTAGATGGTGGGTGAAGCATAGGTGCAGAAAATCCATGTCGGAATAAGTTACACTGCCGTTTTTGCAGAACCAGACCTCAACACAAACACAAAGATACGGATCAAGGAAATAATTATCAGAAAAAGAACTCTAAATCATTTATCATGGGTTATCAAAGATGATGATTAAGAAACAGAAGATGCCATGATAATTAAAGTGATGATAGCATAACTATGAAAATCAAGACAATCTGATAAAGTAGGAAAGGACCTTCCCAAATGGTTAAGTTGAGTGAGGTGCCATCACGCAAAAAGAGAAGAATCCAAAATTCTGATTTGGCATGTAAACAATTCATAAAAGCCAGATACTCACCAATTCCAATTTTCAAAAGTCTTAACATGCCCAATTCTCAGGTAGCATATTGAAATAGCAAGGTTCTTTTTTGCCTTTAAACTTTAAATCCCATCAGCAATAGTAGCAACATGTCATCAATTTTTAATAGTTGGGCAATCCTCAGCTCCGACTCCGGCGCCGATCCCTAGCAACAGGAATTTGCAGTCAGTGAAAAGCTAAAAGACGAAAAGTAACAGAAGATTTAAGAACAAAGTCAAAGGGCCCAGACCAGATATAAGGTTCTCATGAACCACCAGGACAAGTATAATATCCAAAATTCCTAAATCAAACTAGGGCCATGATTAATGATTAAGACTGTTGAATCAGTGAATCCTCAAAAGCCAAGAGTGACCCCAGCAATCCAATCTTGAGTCTGTAAATACTCAATGAATATTTTTTCTTGCATTATCCATCCTGGATCAACTCATAAAATAATTGGTCTGGATGCTAAAACATGAGTGGCGCTTGCATGGAACGTGTCGAGACACTGTACAGGTCCTGATTTAGGAATCCATAAGTGCTCCAAAAATCCAAGCATCCAAGCAAGAAGCACCTAAAATATAAATCATAACATACCCGTTAGCATAAGGAGAATCATGTGGAGCATGGCGATGTGGAGGTGACCTGCTGTAGCTACGGCCACGACGAGGGGATACGCTACGGCGACGTGGAGATCTCGCACGTGGACTGTAACTCCTGCCACAAGAGCAATGAGTGCCACACTTGGTGCAATCAAAGATGCTATAAGAAGCTCAGCAATATTTTCAAGTTCTCATGTGATTGAATCCTTGCAGTCTAGTAGAAAATCATTAATTCTGAAGAAGATTAATAGAATTTACACTCTCCGATATGCTAATAGTACTTCTGAAACCCACATATTCAATGGTGTTCTTTATAATTAATGGTAACTGATTGTAAGTTGTAACCAATGACATTTATTTTGAAAGATTTAAGCGACTCAAATATTAAAGATGCCCAAATGATAAATATTTCCCTAGTGATTAATTGATGTGGATGGCGGATCGAGATGCGGGGTGGGTGGGTAGGTGGTGTGAGGATGGAGAGGAGGGGGTTTGGTCCTGAAATTGGCCTCATGCAAACTCCAATCACTGGAGGCGAAGAAAGCTTCCCATCGCAGGAGAGCAGAAAAGAGCAAACACTCAATTTTATTTTATTTTCATTAACCATGTCTAACCTCAAAAGATGCATTATAATGCTTTAAATAAGCAAAGGGAAAACCTAAAAACTAATCTCAGCCATTAAACAATCCTATGGTCGAGATTAAATGATCTTAACCTAAAATGAATTGAAGACATAAATCAGCAAAAATAAAATAACTCATAGACTAAATATGGACTGGGTCCAATGGACTGAGTCGAGATGGATGGGTCTGGGCCCATGGGCTGGTCGACCCATGGGGGGCCTTGGGCATATCCTGCATCAATTATCCCCTTCTTGGAGACAACTCTGACCTCATGTTCTGTCGATGTCCTCCAAGATCAAAAGTAAACTGTACAAATTTTCGATTTTCCACTAGATCTCCGTTTTCTTTGCATGACTTGGAAGCTTGACTCAATCTTTTCATACAAGTAGAAGAAGAATGGAAGCGTGGCTTCTTCTGATGTCTGAATCCACAATTGGTTTGTGATCTGACCGTCGGATGCATTAGTTGTAGACGTTATATCAATGGATCACAATCTTCGAAAAATGATTGTCTATCCCCAAAGACGAAATCAATGTGGGAAAATTTAATGATTTCTTCTTCACCTGTTGCTTGCATGTTTTGATCAACTCTATTAGTCCCTTTGTTTCCTGCTTCTTGCATTTCAATGTCAACTTTGATGTCCTATGCCATGGGTACCATAACAAGGGATCTTTTGGTTTGTTGTGACATTGATTTTTAGCGGAACTTTAAGCACGCATTCAACGTGAATTGCTTCCCAATATGCTTTATACATTATCCTACAATCTTTTGTAACGACCCGGGCCCGCTCTCCACATGATATTGTCCGCTTTGGCCCACATGCCTCACGGTTTTGTTTTTGATAGGTCTCAACCCACCAAAAGGCCTCATGTGAAGTTAAGGACCAGGTCACACATATAAACCCATTATCGTGTTTCCAGTATGGGACTTGTGCACCACTGCATACCCAGTCCTTAAGAGTTTCCCGCCTCTCTATCTAAGCGGATGCTCGCCGGACCCAACACCATTCTACAGGAGGGCCACAGGCATGTCATAATCCCCCACCGGAAAACAAAGTCGTCCTCAGCTCTGATACCATTTGTAACAACCCAAGCCCGCTATCCACATGATATTGCCCGTTTTGGCCCACATGCCTCATGGTTTTGTTTTTGGTAGGCCTCAACCTACTAAAAGACCTTGTGAAGTTATGGACCAAGTCACACATATATACCCTAGAGCAGGATTAGCGTGTTTCCGATGTGGGACTTGTGCACCACTGCATAGCCAATCCTTAAGAGTCTCACCCGCCCTCTCTATCTAGGCGGATGCTCGCCGGACCCAACGCCCTTCTATAGGGGGGCCATAGGCGTGACATAAAATGTTGTCCAAGATGTTTAGTCTCAAACCTCTGAGAAAGATTTTTAAGTCATGTTCTTCATTCTCATCTAATTCACATACTTTTTGCAGCCTTGAAAACTGGTCAAAATATTCATCAACTACTAAGTCTCCTTGCTTCAAATTGAGGAATTACTCAAAGTAGACTTTATTATCATCATACCATCACCCATATTTAATTGCATATTTGATTCTTTGAAGATGATCATTAAGTTTAGAGGCAAAATCTCACAATTCCATATCGACGTGGATGTGAGGAATGAAAAATTAACGCTCTTTAAAAAAAATCTAGCTGACCTGATGCGTAGATCTTACTGATTGGCGTACTCAGGTGAAGATGGATCATTGATTGGAGTTTAGACGATCATGATATCAACAAATCAAATTTGAACTATCCGATTTGATCAAAGTGGGCCTAGACCTGGATGATGTCGATGATGGCTTTGACTGCTCTAGTCTGATTGCCTGTATCAGGCTGGATATTTCAGGTGGGCTTTAATGTACACTAGGTCGGATCAATAGATTGCTCAATTGGCTTGGGCCCACTTGACCTAAAATAAAACTATTCCCAAGAATTAGGCTCGGCACTTGTTTCAGGGGGACCACATGAGAGGCCCTCTTTGTTTTGTCAACTGCCGTGGACAGTGAAAAGAAGAGGGCTATTTGCCATAGTTGTGAATTTTGTTTCAGATGCCGTTTCGGTTTGGCCTCCAAATGAATTTTCGGCCGATTCAGGAATTTCGATGAAACTTTTCGGACCTATGTTTTTGGAAAAAAATATAAATATAAATATATCTACATGTACAAATTTGATTAGGGCTTTATTTTAAGTGGAATTTGATTAAGGAATTTATTTTAAGTAGAATTCTTCTTCTTTTATTTCTATTCGAAAGAGGGCTTAGGTAGGGGTTGGGGCTTTTAAGAATTTTTTTTTGCAGCAAGTCCTTTTTTAAAAATAATTTTGGCCGAAATTTTCGAACCCCACCAAAATCGGACGAAATTTCCAGAATTGACCGAAATCGACTGAAATTGACCAAAATCTTAACTGAAAAGTTGTGTAGGGCTGTTTCATTTTGGTATGTTGACCGAAACAAGATTTCACAACTATGTTATCAGCCCTTTCGTTTCTTTGGCCATGTGGCTTCAACGATAAGAGATGGGAGAGGAGTCACCGGCAGTGATGATGGTCTTTGATGGAAGATCACTAGTACGATGTACTCTCAGTAATGGAGCTTGACGCTAAGACGGTGTTGGCTTGCGGAAGAAGATGATGGCGATGGTGATGGAGCAATGGCAAAGGTTTTGGTGGTTGAGGCTCAAGGAGATGATGAAGGATGAGAGGTTGTGGCTCGCCTTCGAGGTAGGCCTTACTATTGCTGGTGTTCATAGAAAATGGGGCTTCTACAGAGACAGCAATGGTGGCGGTGATGGAGTCTTGGTAGTGAGTGATGATGGTTGTCGTGGTGCGACGACACTGGCAAGTGATGAGATGGAGTACCGACATGGTCTGTAGCGGTGCTGGACGCTTGTGGTACGGTAACTTCTTTTCCCATTTTTCAACTCTTTTTTTTGTTTCACTTAGTTCGGTCGAGATGGAGTACCGACATGGTCTGTAGCGGTGCTGGACGCTTGTGGTACGGTAACTTCTTTTCCCATTTTTCAACTCTTTTTTTTGTTTCACTTAGTTCGGTCGAGACTGAACGAAGGGCTCTCTCTCTCTCTCTCTCTCTCTCTCTCTCTCTCCAGTGGTGGGATTAGGACAATATGGGTTTTGGTAGGGGATTTCGGCATTAGGGCTTGGGGTTGAAGTGAAGATTTGGGTTTTAGGATTTGGGGAATTAGGTTTTGGGAAGATGGAGGTCCCATGATATGGGGGTTTCAAAAATAGTGGTTAGGGTTCAGCCAAAGGGGATGCGATGGGGAACATGGAAATGGATTTGAAGATCTTAGGGTTTTGATTTTGGGATTTGGGTATTTTGGATGTGGGTTGCTCAGCCAATAAAGATTAGAGTATAAGATACCACGTACCAACCCAAAAGCCTAAGCTAGTCGATGGAAGGCCCAAATAAGTATATGAAGGCCTGTCAAACCCATTACTTGGGCGACGTGGGATGTGGGATGTGGGACTTTCCCAACACTCCTCATCACTTGCAGACCCAAGAGATTTCATAGATAGGCGTGCCACGTGGGCTACACAAGAATGACAGGGAACTGGCTCTAATACCATGATAACATAAGAGAGATTGAGGGAATGGTCGTATCCCAAAGAGGGATCGACTAGCATATTTTATAATATCACTATCTGGAATTACAATGAAAATAATGAATGAACAAAATGTACAGCTACCCTAATCTTCTATACAAAGAAAATCTGTTGTACAGTATTAGACCACCTACAAGTGGGATATTATAAGAATTATACATGGGCCTAGTTGAGTTGAGCTCTAATACCATGTAAGATACCAAGCTAAAGCTGATAGGTGGAACACCCAAATAGGTATATGAATGCTTGTCAAACCCATTACTTGGGCGATTTGGGATGTGGGACTTTTCCAACAATTAGGACTATGGATTTTGGGTTTTAGTGATTGGGTAGATGGTGGAGATGGTCGGAGATGAAGGTACAATCGGTGGGTTGTCTGGGTTCGACAAACAGTGTTGAACGAAATTGAAAAGAGGGGGATGGAGAAGTACCTACCCCGATTATCAAATCCGGGGTGGATCGATCTTCAACTCCATTACCAATCGATGCGGGCGGTAGATCGAGATGCAGGGTGCATGGTTCAAAATAGCGGCTACTACGTAGCGTAGTGCTTGCATTATCGGCCATAGTGGTTGAGGCCACTATGCTCTTTTGAAAATAGCGGCGCTACGGTCTAAAACCTAGTAAAGCCAAGCATTTTTAATATAAAACATTGTTTTTCCTATTTCCACTCCTCAATAGCCTTTCCTAAAGTTGTCTCTACTCTTATATGGCTCCAAATCACTAAAAAACATGTGATTGGCTACTACACAAGATTCGAGTTTTTTTACCACTTAAACAAACTCACACCGCTATGTCGCTACGTATCGCCGCAACCACTATATATCGTCCACTACATAGCATTTTGGCCACCCGCCGCAACCGCTATTTTGATCCTTGGCAGAGTGGGTAGGTGGGTAGTGATGAAGATGGAGAGAGGGGGGAAGGTCAGGCCTAATGCCAAACTCCAATCACTGGAGGCAAAGAAAGTTTTCCATCGCAGGAGAGCAAAAGAGGGGAAAAACTCAATTTTTTATTTTTTATTTTTGAAAATGAGGAAACACTCAATTTGGGTTTTCATTAATCAAGTCTAACCTCAAAAGAGGCATTACAATGCTTTAAATAAGCAAAGGGAAAACCCAAAACTAATCTCAATCATTAAACAACCCTACGGTCGAAATTAAAAGATCTTAACTTAAAATGAATTAAAGACATAAATCAGCAAAAATAAAATAACATATAGACTAAATATGGTCGGGATCAAGATGGATAGTCAGAGCCCATTGACTGGTCGACCCGTGGGGGGCCATGGGTCTATCCTGCATCATTTATTCTAGCCATAAAATTGGTAGCTTAAAAATAGACAATTACAAGCCACGCTTTATGAGAGCAAACACTGGACAGATAGGAAGGACCATCTCATATGGAAGAGCTCTATGATATCCCCATCAATGATAAGCCAATCATATGGATAACTTCGGTCACCAAAAGGATGGACGCAAATTGTTTAGCCAGCAGATGGGTAGTACATGGGACAATAAAATTTTGTACAGTTCCCAAAAGCCAAATGATGCTTCCCTCAAAAATCGTGGTATAGCAACATTTGAGAATCACCATATTAGTAATGATGACAAACACTTTGCTTGAAAGAGTAAATCTAGAATGTATAATGAACAAATGTTTGACAAAAAGTAAGTATCCATTTCTGAGGATGCAACAGAAATAAAGGAAACAACTGTACATTCTCAGACAAATCATGGTTTAGTAATGAGATATCATGTTTTTAAACAGGTGCATACATCAGTAAAGAGTATAGAATCAATCTTGTCTACCATCCCCTATCAAATTTTTGCATTTTTTTTTTCAGATAAGCTTACTCAAATCCAAAACCTTCTAGTGGAGACAATAAGCACCTTCCAACTGTGTTGCAGGCTCTTGCAAGAATTTGCAGACCATACGGGAAACCATGGCATCATGATATGAGTTGCTGAATGCGGAATCTAAATTAATAGTATAATAAGAACTTTCCAGCTGTAACTTGTAATGGATAATGTAAATGAGATCACTAAAAATGGTTCCCAAGAGAAACTTCAACAGTTCACAAATTTTAGATACAAGCGACCAGTCTTGTTAAAAAAAAAAAAGCCCTCACCTGTGCCCATAACTTGGACTTCTCCGGTGTCGAGGGCTAGGGCTTCGACGGCGTCCGCTTCCCATGCCTCCAGACCCAATCCGCAAGCGACACTGCCGAGCAAAATGACCAACTTCACCACATTCATAACACTTCAGGTCTTCACCTCCACCACGCCCGCGTGTACCGCCGCCGCCGCCGCCACGACGGCCACCACCACCACCCCCCTTAGAGTTATGAGAAAGTTCAACACGCCAGCCATTCTTTCCTGTTAAATTCAACAATAGATAATTACAGACACCGCAAATATGAGAATACATAGGACACCGAAAAGGCTACTCTTCAATTTTTACGGGACCATAAAACCATAAACAGGATCGCTGCCGGGAATGAAACACAAACAACAAAGAAAAACTGACTCACTAGTAACGATGAGTATGCATGCTTTTCATTTAATTCAAAATTTAAAACTGGGGCCTAGCATTGGTACTATGCATTCATACATGCAGCTTCATACTATGCATTAGATAAAACTCACACAAACTAGCAAGTACCTATTCTAAACATTTGAAGTTTTAAAAGAGATCACGAGTAATATGTAATGTTTTCTTATGCAGGCTCTAGACAGACAAGGTAATAAGATTGTAAGTACCTTCGCCAAAGGTCCAGATAGATTCTCGTTTTTATTAACATGTGTCCCACTCTAGTTTAACATGTACAGATTTCAGTGCACAACATTGATAACATGAAACTGTACCCCCTCATTGGGTTAGTCTGACATACAACTATATCATCCTCTTAATGGTGTTTTAATAATAACAATACTGTTTTACCAATGGAGCAAGGAGGGGAATAATAGCCATAGGCTATTCTCCAAGCTGAAGCTAAAGAGACATCACAACAATGCATCAAGTTTTGACAGCAATTGACTTACCACAAAATCAAAGAGAGAATTCAAAATATTTCTTTTGAGTACTTGCGAGGATACAGTTGGAGCCTTTAATTATTGACTTAAAAAGTGAGAGGAGTCACCTTCTATTTCAGATAAGTCAGACAAGGAATCAGATTCTAAGTTGAAATATCAGCTTTGAAGAAAAGGAAGGGATATATTTCAGATGATAACAGATGCCAAGCTTCAGGATAACATGGCAGTGGGGGAGGTAGTTGAAGATCTGAGTCACCTATGCTCCTGTGGATCACCATATCCACCAGAGGACCACATTCTCATGTGTACACAAAGATAACTGTAATACCATTGTAGATGAGTAATATTAGGTGATTAGATCATGACTAGGATGATTTCCAATTAGCAGATTATCAGCAATCATGTATACTAATAGTATGTAAAATCCTTAATTACAGCATATGGAAATTATAAAAGAGGATAGCACCTCACAATGAGGGTATCCAGAAAATTTCCGCCGATATGTGCCTTTCTGTTTCTTCTCTCTAATATCTCTTATTCTCTTTAGTCTCCAAGGCTAACATGGTATCAACGCCGAGGGGTCAGGTGTTCGAATCCCCGGGGACGTGTTTCTGTCCACATATGGTCATTTGGCGTGTTTTTTTCCACTTGCAGAGCCCTACACGTGGGAGGGGCTGTCAGGACCTTTTGACATACATTGTTCTATCTTTCACTAACAGTTCAAGCTTTTGGTGTTTCTGGTTATTAAAAGTAGTGAGGAATGCTTTTGCATGCATTGAAAATGTAAAATCTGACATACATTGTTCTATCTTTCACTAACAGTTCGAGCTTTTGGTGTTTCTGGTTATTAACAGTAGTGAGGAATGCTTTTGCATGCATTGAAAATGCAAAATCATAATTGAAATTTCTGTTGGCTGTTGCACGAAAGACCTTAACATTCCAGGCAAAGTGCAAATGTTGTTTACTTAAAAGTCACCAGGTCACCTATACCTAATCTAGATAATCAGTCCCTTACACCTAGAAGTTGCCCCACAAATGTTCCCAAGGGGCTATTTGGGTAATTTACTTGTATAGTGAAGTGAAGGTCATTTCAAGAGAGAAGAAAAGAGGATGGGTCAAATCAAAAGGCAACTCTTCTTTTTACCCAAAAAAAGTCAAAATTACTCTCATGTCACAAAAATGACAAGAAAACCCACTTCTTTTTACCAAAAAAAAAAAACAGAAGTCAAAAAGCTCGATTCTCATGCATTAAATGACAAAAGGTCATGACATGCCTTTTCGTCATTTAGCACTTTTTCATTTGACTCCCTCTTCTTTTATTCTCTATTAATTTGACCTTTCTCTTCACTTCAGGGTCATATCAAAAACTACCAAATTTAAAAAATCACCTCTTCTTTTTTTTTAAAAAGTCAAAAGTAATTCTCTCATTCCACTAAATGACAAAAAGTTCTCTTTTTTAATCTAAAAAACAATAAAAAAGGGTGCCTTCTCATGCCACAAACTACAAAAATCAAGAAGGTGAATTTTGAAATTTGGTACTTATTGATTTCACCCCTCCTCTTTTCACGTATCTTAATTTGAACCTTCACTTCTATTCACTTTACAAGTGAATTACCCAAATAGGGAGCAAAGTTAAGTTCAAAGAGAATAGTAAATATTTGAAATCTTTATAGGCTCAAAATAGATTTCAAGCTGATCCATTCTCAAAGGAAGCACAATTCTCCCTTCCTCTTGATAAGGTGTAACAACCCGGGCCTGCTGTCCACATGATATCGTCCGCTCTGGCTCATGGGATTTTAACCCAATCTTTCAGCACGGTTATAAAAGGCCTCATGTGGGTTAAGGCCAGAGCGCACATTATATTTCCGACTTGGATATTTCCAATGTGGGGCTTGGACAAACCCTCACGGTGCTAACCAAAGCACTCCACCCTTACCGCTGCGGATTCCCCTTTCTTGGCTCACAAGACCAATTGAACTGGTCTTGCCTCAAGGGATTCTCCAGGTGGATTGGGGTCTCACACTCTCCCCCATTGGAAATAGAGCCATCATCGGCTCTAATACCATCTTTAACAACCCGGGCCCACTGTCCACATGATATTGGCCGCTTTGGCTCATGGGATTTCAACCCAATCTTTCCGCACGATTTTAAAAGGCCTCAGGGGGTAAAGGCCGGATCACACATTACAAGCCCCGGGTCAGGACTTGGATATTTCTGATGTGGAACTTGGACAAACCCTTACGGTGCTAACCGAAGCACTCCACCCTTACCCATGCGGATTCCCCTTTCTTGGTCTTGCCTCAAGGGATTACTAAGGCAGATTGGGGTCTCACATAAGGTCTATCCCCTCCTTCAATATGAGTAACACCAGTCAGTCATGCGAGTCTGGACTTCTAACTTAAAATATCAGCTATGAGGACAAGAAAGGGAGTTATATTTCAGATAATAAAGTGCAACTGCTTTTTCTTTTAAAGTCATTGGGTTACCTGTACTAATCCAATTACACCTACATGTGGCCAATTTCTCAAGGTGATTTGTCCAGATTCCTTGCTCAGAATACATCTCCTTGATCCATGACAAGTCATAGGCTAAGGGGCCAGTCCAGTTCTTCTCCCTATACACATTTTGCAGAGTCAGGTATTCTGTTCACTGTATGCATGTTCTATTGCTGGTTCTTGGGTAATTGAATCAGTAGCCGGAGAATATGTATGGTACGCATCGGTCTTTTCAAGCTTCTGATTATTCCTCTTCGTTGGGTTGTGAGAAACTAACGGGATGGTACAGTTACCAACAATACGGGTAAAGGTAGTGTCACTATTTTTCACCTACTTTTCCAATTTACCGGTGTTGCTTTTTCTAATTTAAATTTCAATTTTGGTCAGCCAGCAGTCCAAATAGAATTGTTTGGTGATTCTTTTTCCTCATTAT
Organism: Umbellularia californica; assembly: GCA_028538565.1. NCBI lineage: Eukaryota > Viridiplantae > Streptophyta > Magnoliopsida > Laurales > Lauraceae > Umbellularia > Umbellularia californica. Next base: position 27,156,968 of record JAPQWN010000006.1, read on the forward strand.
TATGTACTTGATATTATGCAAATAAAGAGAAGGATAGGTAGATCACTTGAAGGGAACAAGTTGTGATTATTTGATCCTACGAGCTATAAATCATCTAGTTGTGAATAAAGAAGATGATAATAGTAATTCCATGATCAAGCTAGGGCATTCCCGGCTTTAAGTGATGCATTGCAGCGGCACCCAGTTGCAGTGAAAAGCAGGCAAGGGTTCCTGCACCAATCTGGCTGTGTGTGGGTAAAGAAGTTAGTCTAAAAGAAAAGAATGATTCGATTTGCTACTTGGAATATAGGAACTTTGACCGGCAAGAGCATGGAGCTGGTTGATGTAATGAAAAAAAAGAAGAGTTAATGTATCTATCTGCAGGAGACAAAGTGGAAAGGGGAAAAAATCAATTTTCTTTCATTGTTTATGAAAAATAAGGAAAGTCAAGGTTTTTTTTTTCATTTTTTGGGATTTTTAGAAGTTACAAGAGTTTTGAGTGTATCCTACATACATCTATGCATCTACACCCAAAAACAGTAATTTTTTATTTACTAATATTATATAAAATACATAAAAAGTAATTTTTCTAATTCTTTTTGTTTTTCTCTTTAAGATATCTAAATGTTGAGGTGTCTATCACTTAGATCTATTGTTTTAAGCCAGAATCTATGCATGTGCACTCACAAATAGTAATTCCTTATTTAGAATTGTTATTTAAAATGTATAAAAAAATTCTTTTTTCTTATTTAAGATTTTTTCCCAATTTAGTAACATAAGTGGCATAGAGTGTAGATCTAAGTTTTCTCACCTAGATCTATACATTTGCATGTAAAAAATCCATCTTTTCACTTACTTTAAGCGAGTAAACTACTAATTTTGTGTTGTACTTTCCCTTCCTGTTTAATAAAATCTTACTTGCATTGATAAACGAAATGCTATCGGTGGATTGGCGTTTAAGCATCTCAGATTGTTTTAGAATGTGTTGTGGAATGGTGCAATCATGGTGCACGTTGATAAATGGTGGTGTTGACAACTCCCTCTGAGCATTTTATATTTTTTTTATCAGAATGGGCTCTGTGAATGAATAATGGAATTAATGGTTGATATGTAAGGTTAAATTGTGGAGCTAGGGAAGATGATTTTTTTAAGCCAGTGGTGCTGGCTTGTTTTTTGTTCATATGAGCAAACAAGTTTTGGAATGTATGATTCTCTGAAATGTCGAAAAGTGGGCAATGCTTGCCTCTTGTGTAGGTTGACAAAAAACCGAATTGTTGATGCGGATGGATAATTCCAATGAAAATTTAACTAGGTTTGTATGAGGATGATTGTAAACGTAGGTGATATTTTAGTCTATATTTAAATGTCCCAATAATTCTTCAGAAGAACATCATCAATGCAATACAGTTTAATTTGACCAAAAAAACATGTGCTATGACTGAAATTTATTAGTAAATATTTGTTGATATCGACAAATTTTTTGTTGATATCGATGAATTTTTTGTCAACATTGGCGAATACTCTTTCTTACACTGCGAACTAAAAATTGGCTATCAGACCGTATTCGTCAATATCCACAAATTTTATGTTGGTATTGACAAATTTTTTGTTGACATCAATGAAAACTCTGCCCTGCATTGCGAACTAAAAATTGGCTATCAGTCCATATTCATTGATATCGACAAGTTTTATTTTGAAATCAACAAATTTTTTATCGACGTCAACGAATACTGTGTTTTACACTGTATTTTACAGATATATTGGCTATCCTTGTACTCAAGTAATATACTTCTGAGATTCACATTAACACCACTGCATTTGTATTCACTAGTGACCAAGATACAAAATAACTCAAAGCAACATGGTTGCTTTTTCCATCATTACAAGAAACCATTGTTACTTCATAGTTACATGTCCACTTGCATCCACCAAGAAAATTTGCATCCAACATTAAATAAGAACACATACCTCATACTTCCATTAAAAAATGTACCAGAAAAGACATGGCTTCATCCTTCAATGCAAATCATTACAAAAAAGAAACCGGTTCCGCTATTAAAAAGAGACATGTCTCCACCAATATAGTGGGTTCATAAGAAGAAAAGATGGAGATGAATGGAGAAGATGAAAAGAGATGAGAAGATGGGAAGAGGGGTTCGACTGATGAAAAGAAGGATATGAATGGAGATGATGAAAAGAGATAAATTGAACGATGCAAGGGTTCGGGTGATGAAAAGATGAAGATCGATGAAGAAGATAAGAATAAATGAGAAGATGGTCTAGGGTTGGAGATGTTTAGAGGTGTGCGTTCGGTGAACACACTTGAAAAATCATGAGTTTTGATCGCGGGATGAAGAAGAATGAGCTCCAGCACGTTTTCTTCTTTTTCTATTCTTCTCCTTCTTCTTTCTCTCTTCTATCAATTTGGGAAATAAGGGTTTCGTTGACAACAACCGATTAGGGGCAGAATGGGAAAAAAAAAGGAGGATTTGGCTAGGAGGTCCTTCTCTAATATTAAGAAATTTTGGGGTCCTCAGTTGTGGTTCCTATTTTTAGTGGGACTTTTTTGGTAGTGGGACTTTTTTGGTAAATCCCCCTTTTTTATTTTTTTTATCCTTTTCTAATGATTATAGGAATGATATGAAAATCATGGCAATATGATAGTTTCTTTTTTCAATTTTCTCATAAATATCTATGAACTTTCGGGGATTTTTAAAAGATAATAGATTTTTTTTTTTTTTTTAAACTTTGCTCCCAAAGATCAATTCATTAGTGTTTTCTTATCTTAGGTTTGTGTACCATAGATCAATTTCATAAACTAGGAAATAGTGATGCAGAGCGGATTTTTATTTTTTAATAACTTCTTAATTTTAATGTAATTAGGATTAGTATGCTGATTTATTTGGTTTCCTAGTTTGATTAGGATACTTTCTATTATTAGATTAGGTTTTCTTAGGCCCTAAGTTACTTTGCCTATTTATACTACAATGTAGAGATGATAATCTCAGAATTAGAGTTGAATAAAATTGGGGTTTTCCCTTGGAGAGGTTATTCCTCGTGTTAGAAATCTCTATGGAGATAATTTGAGGTGTCTTTTGACACGTGCTTCGGCACCTACGCAAGCCCTAATCCTAGGGCTTGCATCAATTTGGTATCAGAGAGAAAGATCCCTCCATCGCCGGCGTGTTACCCATATCCCCACCCCTACCCATCGTCCAGCATCACCGTCTCAACACCCCAATCACCCAAACCCAAACTGCCGAACCCGCTACCCTAATCACACCCTCCCTGTCATCCCTGCCAAGGTCCAAAACCCATCTTGACTTTTCCAATCAACCACCCCACAGCCCGAAAATCCATCCACATCAGCCCTGCCCTCTGTCTTTCACGATCCAACCAAACTTCACTTCCCCTCGCCTCCACCTCTCGACCCTTTTCGTCTGAAACCCTCAAATCACCCCAAACCAGAGAAAATAAAAAAAAAAAAAAAAAAAAAAAAAAAAAAAAAAACTGCAGAGGAAGAAACGCAGCAACAGACAAAAAAAAAAGCAAAGAAGAGAAAGGTACCGTGTACCTTTCACCACGGAACCATCCGACAGCATCACCGTCGCCCTGCAGCAGTAGCGCCGTCTCCAGGCCATTCCATCGTTGACAGCCGCCATCGCCACCGCCAGCTCCATCATCTTCTCTTCATCTTCGTTGGAGCAGTAAGCAAAAAGGAAGGAAGGAGGGCTCAGTCATTTTCCCTCTTTCGGGCGCTCGAATCGAAGCAGGGGCAGGAAGCAGACGGCCTGCCCATTGGGCCTTCTTTATATTCAGGCCCAGTCCATCAGAGGCTTAGTGCAAATTCATTTCTGATCCTAACCCATTCAGACAAAAAGCCCAGACGGTTGGATCTTCTTTCCGCATTATAAAGCCCATCTCAGGTTAGTCAAAAAAAAAAAAAAAAATTAATTTACATCAAACAAATATGCCTCCCAAGAAGCATGTAGAAGTGGAGTCTTCCTCCAATAATGATGATGATTTGCGGGGAACCGTTGCAGAATTATCAGTAAATGTTAATCAACTATCCACAATGATGGTTCAAATGCAAGACACTCTTGCACGGATTGAAACCCGATTAACTACTTTGGAAACTAATCGGCGTGAGGATAATCATCGAGCTGATGGAGGACATATTAGGAATCAATGAGATCCACATGCAGTTAATGTTGATCGTGATATGGGTATTAAGCTCGTAATTCATGAATATGATGGAAAGTTGAAACCAGATGAATTTATGGATTGGTTAGTGTGTGTTGAAAATATTTTTGCGCACAAACCAATGACGGATGGTCATAAGGTTACATTGGTGGCAACTCGATTTCGCAATTATGCTGCGATTTGGTGGGCTGAGTTGCAAAAGAAAAGAAGAAATCAAAATATTGACCCTGTTGACACATGGATCGAGATGAAGAATTTGTTAAAGCAAAAATTCCTCCCTGTGAATTATTCAAGAGATCTTCGTTCAAGTTTTCAAGATTTGAAGCAAGGTTCCAAAACTGTTATTGAATATTCTGAGGAGTTCCTAACCATGCAAGCTCGTTGTAGCTTGAATGAGGTTGATGATGTGTTGGTTGATCGTTATTTTCATGGGCTGCGCATTGACATACAACATATCCTTACATTCAAGAATTTTGATAATGTTGACGAGATCATCCAACATGCCATCAAAGCTGAAGACATTGCTAATTATCAAGCTCGAAAGTTTGGTGTCTCTAAATGGCCTGCACAAAAGACCCCCGCCAACTCGGACATCAATCCAAGTGCAAGTTCCTCATAAAAGTTTTCCTCCAAGTTTGAAGATCAGAACAAGTTTACATGTTTTCATTGTAAGCAAAAGGATCACCGTGCGTTTGAATGCCCAAAAAGAATAAATTTACTGGAAGGTGCACGAGAAGAACCAGAAACAACAGATGATCCTAAAAGTGAAGAATCCGATGAAGTGGAGGAAATTGCAGCTGAAACAGATGGCGCACTTCTCTTGGTGCAACAAGCGTCTTTACCCACTGTTGAGAAGAAATGGTTGTGGAAAAATATTTTTCGTTCCAATAGTACAATACAGGGATACAATTGTACAGTTGTGATTAATGGTGGAAGTTGTGAGAATATTATCTCCCAATCTCTTCTTGATCGCTTGAAGTTGAAGGTTTACAAGCACAATCGTCCATACTTTGTCAAATGGCTAATGACAGGTGATGAAGCGCACGTGCAACATACATGTCAAGTTACTTTTTCAGTTGGTAATGATTACACAGATACAATTTGGTGCGATGTTCTATCGATGGACGGTGGAGATATCCTATTGGGTCGCCCATGGATGTATGACAAGAATGGCACTCATGGGATGCGAAACAACACGTATACCTTCATGCACAGTGGAAAGGAAGTTATGCTCCATCCAAAGAAGCCAGAATCACCAATGAAAAACTCAAGGGCCCATGCTACAAAGGAAGTACTTTATGTACATCATATATACAGAGGCAATTTGAAGAAGACTCGAGTTCGAGGTCGAACTCTTCTTTCAATCTGGGGGGAATGATGTAGAGCGGATGTTTATTTTTTAATAACTTCTTAATTTTAATGTAATTAGGATTAGTATGCTGATTTATTTGGTTTCCTAGTTTGATTAGGATACTTTCTATTATTAGATTAGGTTTTCTTAGGCCCTAAGTTACTTTGCCTATTTATACTACAATGTAGAGATGATAATCTCAGAATCAGAATTGAATAAAATTGGGGTTTTCCCTTGGAGAGGTTATTCCTCGTGTTAGAAATCTCTACGGAGATAATTTGAGGTGTCTTTTGACACGTGCTTCGGCACCTACGCAAGCCCTAATCCTAGGGCCTGCATCAAATAGTAAGCACTAAACACTACATAGTTAGCACAGAGTATTAAATTAGTAGTGAGTAGTAACTAACTACTCGTATACCGCATACTAATAGCATATAGTACATGATTGATAATGTCATGATACTACATACTACATACAGTAAATACCAAACAGTGATTAAGATTTGATTCAGCTGCTTGACCATTTACATTTTATTAGGCCTTAATATAACTCAATAACATCAATATGGGTGGATAAATAATGCATTAGTATTGTTCTTCTAAAATCATACAGTGATACAGAACATGTATCAGAATGAAGGGTTCAATGCATACATTTATTTTAGTTGCTAATGAACATTGTTTTTTGAATGGTTAGTTGCTAATGAAAATAAACATTAAAAATCTACCATTTTCCTTATGTGACAAGATAAAATTCTCCGTCACTCAATGGGTGAAGGCCAATCCTATCTTCAAGGACTACCCTAGTGACCAAAATCATGTATAACTGGAGGGAAATTGCTTTCACTTAATCTAGGATTTGTGGTGTGTCAAGAAGTTGCCGCTTCTCTTTCTGTCCTTTTGGCTTCCAGGCATTTTGTTGTTTTTTGGGGTTATGCTGTGTATCAGTGTTTTCTGTGTGTTTTAGGAGTATAAGCCTCTTGTACTGACTTGTTTTATTTTAATGAAAGTTATCATTCCAAAAAAAAAAATCTACCATTTTCTACTATTCTGGGTATTTTGGATAGTTTTTCATATTCTTTCCTCCAAATTAAAATGAAAGTTTGTCGGAACCTTCCTCCATATAGAGTTCTAAAGTTCAATGTAGATGAAGCAACAAAAGGAAAACCAAGTTTAACCGGCATTGGAGGTGTACTGAGAAATCACAAAGGGAAAGTTATTAATATTTTTTCCAAGCACGTTGGGATCAAAGACTCTACGATGCAGCAAAAATTCTAGCCATATTGGAAGTTCTTCGCATTTATCATACCTTATATCAACAAAATCTAATTGTGGAGAGTGACTATGGCGGATTGTCTAGCTCAGCAATGGGTAGATTGGTCATGTGATCTTAGTGCTCCTATAGTGTAGTTGTGGTAGGCGGCTGATATATTTCTCTTGTACCAGTACCCTTTGAATGGTTTTGTATGTTATTCTGAGTTGTACCCTCTTTCTCTTTAATAAAATTTAACTGTTACCGATATATAAAAAAAAATATTCACAATGCAACCTGATTCACATTGGAAAGTGGCAAATACGCCCTCCAAAACCAAGAAAAACAGCTGCCTGGATAAGTGAGACTTTCAATACGATGCAATCAGAACCCTATGATAAAACCTCTTCCTTCCATATAATCTTGAAAATTTGCTTTCCATCCATCGTTAAACCATTGAATTAAGATGGTTCATTGCAGGTAAATATGTATATAAGTAAAGAATATATTACAAACAGCAAGGGTAACACAAAAAAGAAAGCACAAAAGTGATCAATCTCGCCATTACTAAGTATGGATTAAGTGGGATAAATTTTACGCACCATCCAAGGCACGGATTCCATCTAAAGCATCCCTGCGATCGTCAAATTCAATAAATGCATAACCAGGTGGCCGTCGGGCAACCCACACACTGCATTAATTTTCAAGAACACAAGAACTATGAGAGATTAAAAAAAAAGTGTCATGGCTTCAATATAACAGTGATTGGCATAAAAAGAGGAAAATTGTAGCATGCAATTACTTCAAGCTATGCAACAGAAACTTTTTTTTTTTACAAACTATTATTTTATTAAAAATGAACGGCATAGGATGATTGTTATTTTATTTTATAATAAATATTTATTAAACTTTTCAAATATTATGTCAAATGCACAAACCTTCTGTTTTGATATTTGTCAAATCAAGACTGTGTACCAGCTTACTAGCATCGAATTCCAATACATACTAGTACTCAAGCAACCCCCGATTAACACAAGAAAATAACACTCACCCATGAGACATTCATAAATCTTAACTGACAGATTTTATGATATTCAATCAGAAATAACATATTAATTTTACTAATCATATTTTACCTTCGAATTACACCATACACTCGAAATTCATCTTCTAGTTCTCTTTCAGTGACTCGTGGATCCAAGTTTCCAACATAAACTCGGGACATTGTAGGATGTTGTCGTTAACCTAACTCAAAGAAAAAAAAGATAGAATGCAAAATTCAGAAACAAAAAGCATATAGATAATACAAGGTAGGACGACTTTTTTTCCAACAAATTGTACACAATCCAAGTTTCTAACATAAACTCAAGACAGTTTAGGGCATCATTGTAAAGCAAATTCAAACAACAAACTTAAAATGTAAGAATGTTGAGTCAAACACACATTTGTTCCATTGGTCGAACACACTAAAAGGTATATTATGCAGGGGAAAGCATTGTATGTGTCTGAAACAATAGTCGTACAGACTATCATAACAGGAGTCATCCACATGCATACACTATGCCCGAGTCTCTGTCACATGCCTCTTGCGACGTAGTTTTGCGCAGACAAACATACCCTTTCTCAACCACTTTATGCTCAAGAAAAAGGTCATTTTTTTGTCATTTTCTCACCATTTCTGATGAAAGAGAGAACCTTTACTCAAGAAACTTGCCAGTTAGTGTGGTTGCATGTGGAGCTCTGTCGGTTTTTTCTTTGGACAGCAATGCCCTCTTCAACTACAATAGACAATTAACATGCAAAGGATATTTTGGTAATTCAAGTCTCTCCACTATACATATGCAGCTGCAAACTTAGTGTTGGTTGTCCCAGAAAGTCTGCTTGCGAATGCCCCAAAGAATTAAAACGCCATTAACATTAATGCAGGCTACTTTTCTTTTTTTGGTACTCCAGCTTAGGGGCTGGGTGCCTGGGTCCCTTAGAGACTTGCACATGCGAGGTAATAGGAACTCGCACATGCAAGGGGCAGAGAACTCGCACATGCAAGCGGCAGAGAACTCACACATGCAAGGAGGACTAACTCACACATGAGGTAATAGGGACTCACACTTCCAAGGAAGGGGTCAGAGATTCGAAACCCGACCAACCAGGTGGGAACTACCAAGTCTTACCAGTAGGGTAAGACGCCTTTCGCCAGGCTACTTAAAACACCATTAATCCGCTACACATCTATCAACTCAAAAAACTTAGAAGATTCTCTATGGGCTTTTCATGGTGTAAGTAGTCCTCATGTTTTATTCTTATTATTTATTTATCTATAGTGGTTTTTGTATTTGTAAGTTTGTTTATAAGCCATTATTATTAGTCATTTGTAATTAATGTTCATCGATGTTCTCTTCATTAAGGACGATGCCATCTTCATCAATAAAATTACCCTCTTCATCATGGATGAATCATAGGAATCGTATATTTTAAAAATGTTATAAATTCACAGCAATTAATTTTAGGATATCATTGTTGGCACGATTAGATGGGTTGAGCCAGAACAGTAAAAATTCTAGATGGAGCATTGTCGGCATGATTAGATGGACTTAGTCAGAATAATCAAGCACTTTTTTCATTTTATGAGAACTAAATGAAGAATCGTTGATTGTGGAGATTATATAGCTCATGCTACGTTCTTGTTTATTGAGAGCAATGCCACTCACATTCCATGGCATTGTGTTCTTTTAAAAATAATTCTTGGTTAGATAAATTTACCATTTGATGACCACCATTCATTTAGTTTTGTTGCTCCGTCATTGAATATCTTGCAACCCACCTTGATATAAATCCATTTATAAGGGTAAAGTGGTTGAAGCTCAGGAGCATAAATGAGTTGCTTTTTCACCCTAGTCTAAAAAATTGCTTCTAAGAAAATAGATGACAAATGTGTTGTTTAATGTGCTCTTTCAAATTCCCTTATGGTAGTTATTTAAATCTCTATATTTTTCTATCAGCTTCAACTTAACTGCTTACCTGTGCTAGTCTTAAATTACGATTAGATACACATTACCTTAATTTATTTATTTATTTTTAATGGTACCTTAATTATTTTTAGATTGGTGGTATTTGGAATTATGATCTTTGTGTAGCTAGAATCTTTGTGTATATGGGAGTATCGATCAAAGGCCCTCTAAAGGGGATATGACTACTCCGAGCAATTTTCTGCTGCAGATCTCCTGCACAAAAATAATCCCACCTCTGCATTAACGGCTATTGGCAATTTTCTTGCAGGACGTGAACGTCCCATGTGTTAAGGATTTTGTATCTTGCAATTTGATGGATGCACTATTCATTTTATTCATCATTTGAATTCACACACATGCATTGTTTTAGAAAAACTTGAAATCTTGATTTATACATGCACTGTTTTAAATCTTATAAACCTTATGATTTACGCATGTTTTGGTTTTAAACATGGATGCATTTGAATTTGAAAAAGAATTTTGATAAATCAAGCTAGCCATTAATTTTAAAGTTTCAAATCATATTTGGCTTTTTATGATTCATGATTTTAAAAGCTCTTAGATTGATTTAAAATTATGTTTCCATGCTTGGTTTAATGGCCCAAAAAATCCCCTCTTGAAAATACTTTGAAATATGCAAAAATTGGGATTTTTGTCTTAGGCTGTCGGTCAACCGACAAGCTAGGTGTCGGCTAACCGACAGGTGAGCCGAGGTCAACCGATGGATCTGTCGGTCCGAATTCCAGAGAGCTAAAATTTCAAATCTTCTATGTCGGTCAGCATGTCGGTCAAGGATCGGTTAACCGACCTTGCTTCTGAAACTGACCGAAGCTCTCTCGGTTAGAAAACCAGAGAGGTGTTTTCTGACCTAGTTTACACTGTCGGTTAGGGTGTCGGTCAAGTCTCGGTTAACCGAACATGTCGGCTAACCGAAACATGCTTTATGGTCAGCAAATTTTTGAAAATATGACCGTTGGCTTGTGACCGTTGGGGTGTCGGTTAACCGACCCCTGGATGTCGGCTGACCGACAGGTAGCCGTTGAGCAAATTTTTCTATAAAAAGAAGCTCATTCCTTAGCCCCAAGTGATGATCTTTGGAGCCCTTCTTGAGGTATTTTGAGGGAGAAGAAAGGGGATCAAGCTAAGGAAGGCTAAGGGTCATTGAGGAAAGCTAAAGCTTGGATTAATGAAGTTAAACCACCAAGTAAGCTTTGCCTTTTTATAATCATTGTTTTATGCTTTGTTTAATCTTTGGTAAATGATTTTAGCATATAAACTATGATGTGTTGAATCCTCTACTCCTTTAATCTTTGATTTAAGTAATTGGATTCTTCACCTTGATTTCTAAACAAGTTTGTTTTAATACTTTATAAAACATGTTTTGTCAAAACCTTTGATTTGTTTTATAAACATGTTTCATTAACTTGTTTGAATCATCTTTGTTGTTTTCATTCATTTGAACTTTAGTTAAATTAGTTTGTTTTTGAAAACAACATTGAATATGCATCACAAGTTTAGACATAATTAATTTCATACAACTTGTGAGCTTTTGATTTCATATCTTCAACAAGTTTGTATTTGGTACATGTGATTTGCATATTACTTCAATCAAATCTTTTATGTGTATTAAACTTTAAATTACTTCAAGCATAAATTGATTAAGCTTTATTTTAATATTGATTGAAGTTTCCACACACTCACTTCATAAGCATACATCTTTGCATTCATAGTGTTTGTGTGAGTTGATTTACACTTTCTTATCCGCCTAATTTAGAGGCAATTATATTGAGCTTAAATTGTATCTCTTAGAGTGTTTTGTGAAGACACCTTCTTGAGAGAAAATCTTTTATTGTAAAGGTTATTGCTTAGCCTAAGAAAAGCATTGTGTAAAGGTTATTGCTTAGCCTATAAAAGCACATTGTAAGGTTATTGCTTAGCCTAGAAAAGCATAGTGTTTAAGGTTATTGCTTAGCCTATTAAAAAGCATAAATAGTGGAAATCCGGTGGGGTGTGAGAACACAAGCCGGTAGTGGATGTAGGCATTGAGGCCGAACCACTATAAATGATTGTGTTATGGTGAATGCTTATGTGGTGATTGTTGTTGTTTAGCTTCCGCATTTTATTTGTTAATTAGTCACAAGTGACTAATTGTTTTAAAGAAGTTTAAAATTGGCATAATTGGTCATTAAGTTGTAGCTCACCCTATTCACCCCCCCTCTAGGGTTCGGATCCTGAACTTTCACCATGTGGACGTCTGCAGCAAAAATATTTGCTCACTCCTCAAATGTCCTGGTATTCTCTACGATCTCATTCATAACAATGTTCACCTTTTCCACAACCAACAACCCAAGGAATGGCATTGGCAAAATCATTCTCCGCTATTGACCTTTATAAGAGCTGAGGAAAATTCTTAAGGACTACCCAACAGCCAATACTTCCACTTTGTTCGAGTCTCTAATCACGGCAGGATCAAAGAAAGAAACCTTAACAGAACCATGCTCATCATGTAGCACTTCCTCTATTCTAGCAATCCTGGGTTTCCCTTTTGAAGCTCCATCAACATTGAACTTTAGGCACCCCACTTGGGGAGGCACCCAGCGGACACCTAACACCTATTTCTACTGCCTCTCCATTTTCCCCATCCTACAGGCATTCCAATTTCTAACTATATCATACACTCATACATTTTAAAATCACTTAATTTCTTTCTTTAAGACACTCACCTTCCCACCCTTTAACGAGGTCACAAATCTTTTCTGAAGACCTCCCATTTTCCTCTAGAAATTCTTTCATTTCTTTCCCCCACAATGTTTACAGAACTTCCAAAAACACTAGTCTCCAAAGGATTGCCCACTATATGAAAGGGCTTTCTTTCCCAACAATTTACTAAATTTCCCAAAGATTTTGAAAAGCCAACCAGCCATAATGAACTCCAAACCTTACTCAAGAAGTGTTAGTGAACCAATAAAGGTCCACACTTTCTATTTCTAACTCACATGAAGAGCATACCACCAAGATTGATTATGACAAAATGCCTCCTCTTTTTAGATCTCAACTGTAGATAACATTTATCCAGCTACTACCAACCAAATGCTCTAACCTAGTGGAAATGGGACTATGGGAGACCAAGACACAAGTAGGAAAGTCTCCCAAAGAAGAAAGGATATAAATATGAGTATCTCAGTACTTCCTAAAGATAAACACATGCATTAGTAAACCTCATAATGATGTATTTTCCCCAACCACTAACTCAAGCAGAGACAGCCTAAAACTAGATTCCACACCAATTTTCCACCTAAAAAACCAACACTTACTGACCATAGGCTCTTCTTTAACTACAACTGTATAGAAACCCGGCAGATTTTAAAAAATCATACCACGTACTCACCATAGGCTCTTTTGTTAACTACAACTTCATAGAAACCAAGAAGTTTTACTCTTAGTGGCTTATATCCACTGCATATCTTCACAAAATAGAACTCTAGCCCTGACTCAGCTTTAAACCTGGCCCGGTTTCAAAGACTACCAGACTAACAAAAATCCCCCTCCTTTAAAAGGTACCCTATACCCCCAACATTATAACCCTTTTTTCTCTCTACCACTTGTTCCTAACCCCTCTCCATAAACCATATTTGTGAGCAAGCAACTTATGCCTTAGAGATTCTTCCTCCTCTCCAAACCTACACCACCATCTACTTCACAGTTCACAATTTATATTACATAAAGTCCCAGGGGGTGATGAGACGTCTACATGCATTCCAAGCTATGATACCCAGAAACTTCAAAATGACCAATGTATTTGTGTCATATTTCTTTTCTTCTTCTTCTTTTTCTTCTCCATTTTTTTTTTTTTTTTGTCCCTGCCGTATCAATGGTATGTCCTTGACATATTCAACTCGTATTCAGGCAGCATAGATCATAACTACAATATATGCCTGTCAAGTAACTCTTGGAGAGAATGGAACAACCGGGCAATTAGGAAAACATCTCAAAAGACAAGCACCTGTATCACAACCATCGAAAACTGTCGAAACAATTCTATATAGGGCTCAATTTTATTGATCCTCAAGGAAAGATGCCTCACTGCCCATTTTACCTTATCAAGGACGTCTTCACCCTTCCACATTGATATTTAATATCAAATTACAAACAAGCCCTGATTTTGACCAAACGACTCTTTCATGAGGGGACCATTCATTTCTACCATTTTTCTATCTAAACAATGTATGCTATCAAAATATTAACTCTAGAGAATTAGCCATTCTATTTTATTTTCTTCTAAAATTGTCTGGTATCTACAAAATGTAATTAATATAAAGAAAAAAGGGAAAATGAGAAGATTGACATGAAAGTGCCAACAATGTATCATTTCGATAAACCTCACATGTGGTCCAGACATGGAACTCTGTGATCCACCTACAGAAGTCTCTGCCCCATTTGAAGAGCACCATCAGCAATTATTTCTATGAGTTATAGGCTATAGCCCAGATTATTTATAGAATGAATTTTGATGTAAAGTCATATCTGGGTAATAAAATCGCCTAGACAACCCTACTTAGTGTGGTTTCATTGTATATTATAGAATCCCCATAGGTGGGAGTTACGACGCCCAATATATGCTTAAAAATGGAATTCCTCTAATGGTGCACAGTTGATTTCACGCTCATTTTAGAATGAGCATTTCATTTTAATACATGGGTCATGTGATTTGGTGAATTGGGTGCTGACTGTTGAGAACATAGCTCACCACTTCTGTTGCTATCCAGGGATCTTCTTAGGAACAGTAAAGTGCAAGAAAAATGATATCTTGAAGTTTAATAAGAGGTTTTAGCCACAGCATAGCTTTCTTTCCTAATTCATGGAAAACAATAATTTCACCGCAACAGTAAAACAAATAGCCCATCAAAGAAGAACGTATTTTCTTTTCTAAACATCGCACTATGAAAAGAACAAGACGGTTTCCCTCTGCACTTATATAATAAGGAATACATAACTCCACATCAAGAGATAAACCACATTGCAGGGTTTTTTTTTTTTTTTTTGCTTGGGTTCCTGAAACCCCCTTCACAGAGGCTTTATCTCTCCACCCCCAACCCCCCAAACCCAAAAAAAAAAAAAAAAATCCCTGAAACTAAATCCGACCCAGAAAAGTTCCAATGAAACAGCATTTTCCAGTGGATTCTCTGAAGCTGATAAAGAGAAAATCATATGAACAGAACAGAAGAGAACGAGAATCCATGCAAGCTATTGCTATTGAGATGGGTCTGTCTTTTAGACACCTCATACAAAACCAGACAAAGAAAATAGAAGAAGAACAGATAAGAGATGAAAGAGAAGAACAGGGAGATATATAAAGCTTACCAAGAAGATGTGGGTTTGCAGGAGCCTTCGAGTAAGGGAGGGAGCGAGAGAGGGTTTTTGCGAAAGATGTGGGTTTGCAGGAGCCTTCGAATAAGGGAGGGAGCGAGAGAGGGTTTTTGAGAGGTTCAAACTTCAAACCCTGAAAGTGCCCTCCAACTCTCCAAGCCCTACATCAAGTATGAAATACCCACTAGTTTTTTGACTATATGTGTTTTGGACAGTGTTCGGAAAGTGAAGGGCGTTTTTGAGGGACTTTAGTGTCCCACTTGGGCCCCTCTTTGATCTGTCTCTCTAATCCCTTCGTATTCGCTACCCCTAAATTGGCATGGTCATCTCACATTTACTCTGAAAAAAAAATTAAAGAAATAAAAAACATAATAATAATAATTAATAAATAAGGCAAATCTTCTTATGCGTTCACCTCTTACCCTATTACAGTGAGAACTTATAGCAGCCCCCACCTTATGATCCATATAAATCCTTCACACACGGGACCCGTGATAGGCTATGGATCACGGGGTTTGCGCCCACCCAGTGGATTGGACCATTGGATTGAGGGCCCTTTTTTATATTATAAAATTATTAAACTTGTGGGTCATAAATAAAAGACTGGAGACATGAGATTCACCTTTTTATATATATATCTGAGTCCATCATGAGTGGGTCCTTCCATCCCACCGACGGCCCATGATCTCTCCGGCCCCAAGTGCATGCCAGTAGCTTGCGTGCACGATGTATGCTCCAGAATATTGTTGAATAAATAATTTTGTATAGTTAATATGCTCTCCTGTGACAAGATTGCATGTGGAGCTCAGGTCTATTGGGCTCACCCCCACTTTTGATCAATGCAGCCCCTTTTTATTATCTTTCCATCTCTTTGATTTGGAATCAGGCTTGATTCTACACTGACGGAGCTAAGATTTTTCTCCCATGAGGGCAAAAAATTTCTCTTAGCAAGATATTTTCAAGAATTTAAAAATAAATATATAAATAACATGTTAACATAATAGTAAAGATTTGAAATCATGAATTGAGTTTTACCAATAAACTATTTACTTGATTTATTCCAAAAAAATGATGAATTGTATTGCCCTATACAGTCAACAAAATCCAATAGCGGGTTCATAAGAGTAGAGAAGAATCATAAATTGCATGATTTTAGCCCATTTGCTTGTGAAGAATATTTACTTTGGCACTGCACATCCGAGCCATCCTAAAGGCGGTATCGACCTTTGAATTATTTCATGTATCATGCGAAACGTGCGATCCAGATAGGCAGGTGATTATAGTTTAAAAAATTAAATTAAATCATTTTCTTCTACGTCGTTGTATGAGGTTAATATACAAAAAGTCTAATCTTTGGCCCATTATTTAGAGCTCAAATCTTTTTATTACTTAAACAAAATTGCTAAAGTTGATGAAACTGTTGGAGCATATAAGCACCTCTATTTTTGGCCAAAGATTAAAAAAATTTGATGAGGAAGGAAGGGTCAAAAAGAACTTCACTAAAATACATGTGAGAGATTTTCTCTAATTTTAAAGGAAATCAAAAAATTTAAGATTGGACAAAGAGAATAGCACCTAAATGCACGACTAAGAGATTTTTCCTATTTTAAAGGGAGTCAAAAATTGAGGAAGGGCAAGGCAATGCAAGAGATATGTGTATCACCTATGGTCTCGTTATTGCACGATACTAATTTTCGGGTTTGTTTCGGGGACTAACGAGGTTAGCGGATGTGAGAATCTTTGGGGTCCAACCCTTTCATAACCCGAGACTAACGAATAGTCGGGTATTTCTTTTTGTGAACGGGTATGAGAAAAATTTTATTCTACTCGAAAAGAATAAGCGATGGTCTGTAGACCAACTTTTTCATATAGAAAAGAAAATAAACTTTTTTCTAACTTTCATTGCACATGTATTTAAAAGAGACACGGTTTGATTTTTTAATGTCGTGGAAGGCGATTTTGTGTTTGCCGTAAAAGGCGATTTTTGGTGCCGTAAGAGGCGATTTACAATTCTCATCGAAAAGCCAAGACTTGTGATTTTAGTGTCTCCTTAAAAATACAAATACTATAAGAAGAAATAAAAGGAAATCTAACTTCACAAATAATTGTGGAGACTCGTTGAGATTGACGGACACAAGCCTTATTAGACTTCGCCGACATACTTCTGATTGATGATAACATGAGATGCTTTTGATTCTTTGACGGTGCTTGATTCTCGGATTTTTAGAGAATAAGGATCAAAAGGAGATCCTATATCCAATAAAAATCCAAGTAGAATGGCTAAAAAGACACGTCTTAGCCATGAAGATAAAATGAAAGAGCCTTGGGGGATGGCCCCCCAAGGGCCTTCAATCATCTTGTGGTGTGGCCACTGTAGAAATTCTTCAATGAAGAAGAAACCGTTGTAGGAGCATAGGAGCAACGATGTAGGCTTAGTGTATGTGATGAGCTTGTGATGGTCCGGAATGGTGGAAATGACCTCCTTTTATAGGCTTTGGTGGGCATGTAGACGGTTTATGGGCCTTTATTAATTGAATGCATTAATGCTCCATGATGGAGGGAGATGCATATTTTGAATTAATGGGTTTGTAACTCCTTTTGTAACTTCTTTTCCTTGAATTTTAATTGGTCGTTGTAGAATAATGGGCCATTATTTGCATTGAATCTTCATGATGGGAGGAGTTACACAATTTAATGTCATGATTGCATTGATTTGCAACTCCTGTTTCTTAGATTCTAATTGGGCATCCATGACAATGGGTTATTAACCGCATAAAGTTGTCATGATAATGGATCATTATCTGTATTAAGTGGCCACCAAAGTACTTGAAGAGTCGCAGGCCATGTTGTGACTTTTGGAATTCTACGCGCTACGTAGGGGACTTTGATCACAGTGGATTTCACGCTTGATTCGATGTCTGATGACTTTGTAACTTCATACATGAATAGTCGTCAGTGAGCCAATACCATTTGTCGTCTTGATTTCTCGATTCGTAGGGCAGAAAGTACACTTTTTCGGTCAGCCGAACGGTGACTTTGGAGTGTCTAGGGACAAATGCATGGCTTTGATGACGAACACATGATGTTGATGAAGATCGACGAATTTCAAGCCTCGAAAAATCAACCTCTTAAGTGTAATGCCTCTGGGGCAATGGCGTCTGGGTCCTCACCTGTAATGCCTAAGTGTAACATCCTTAGACACAATGATTAAGCAAGGTAAAAAAGTATAAAAGCATAGCATATGATATTAAATGAATATAACATATCAAAGGTCAAATGAAAGCCATCTAGGCCTGATTATGTATGAGAAAGTGTGAAACATAATGAACCATTAATAACATGGGCTAACATGATATCCTAACAAAATGTCACGTCCACGTAAGTTATATTCTCTCAATTCAACCATTAAACATGGGCTGAAAAAAGAGCATGAAACATAACATAGCATGATGGTACCACTAGGAGGTATAGGACCCACAAAAGTCCATAGTGGACTTGGAGCACTGATAAGTTCCCATAACATAACCTAGACTGCAGCTAGTCCATAAAGTGTACTAAATCCATACATAGTCGGGGTCGACTGTGATGGGATCCAAGCTAAGTGGTGCCAACTCAAGGAATGATGTGTACATACTTTGAGTCATAAATCATGAGCATATGCGTAAGCATGGACATTACCATAAGGTGTCTCACGATAGAACATGCGTACACGAACATATCGAACATAAAGGAATACGTTAAAAACAAGACATAGTAAAATACATGATGAAAAACGAGACAAACATGGAACCATTGGATAAATCATGTGAACACATGGGACCATAATTCAAATGCATACATAATAGATCAAGCAACAAATAAAGGATGAATATCAAGCCAATCCTAGGGTTTGGGATGCCCATTTTGTTATGTTCCTAACCAATACGCCAAAAGCCCTAAGACTGAAAGATCGCGTCAAATGAAATCTTATAACTATTTAGGACCATAACATACCACCACACTTCCGCAGCTGACGTCAACGGTGGCTCTCACTATGGTGGCATGTAGCCCTTTTCCCCTCTTAGGACGACTCACACCCTCCTCCAGGTACCCCTCTCCGAGGCGGCTCTGCGGTAAGTGGCCCTTTTCCCATTTTTTTGGACAACTTTCAATCTACTCCAGATAACCCTTTTTGTGACTTGAACCCAAGACATGGAGGACGACTCTGAAAGTCCAAGATCGAATCCTAGGAGGGGGGGCGGGGGGGGGGGGGGGGGGGTGAATAGGATTACTCCTAAGAGCTTATACAACTTTTAAATTTCTTACTTTTAAATTTCTTTCACTTTTAAATACATTATGCTTTGATGGAGAGAGATGACTTCTAGATATTCAATCCTAAGCATTCATATAACCACATTCTCTATTCAATGACCACTTAAGCATAAGTATACCATTCATGAAATAAAAGTAAAAGATCAATCACCATAACACAATCAATTATAGTGGTTCAGCCAAATTGCCTGCATCCACTCCCGGTAACCCTACCGGATTTTCACTAATCAATTTAAGGTTTAGGATCACCTCAAACCTTACACATACATCATTATGCTTTTCAAGGCTAAGCATAAACCTTTACAACCACAACAAATGCTTTTCAAGGCTAAGCACTAACCTTTACAACTTAGATTTTTCTCAACATGCATGGATAAGAGAACTAATGAAGCACTAAGATTTGCCTCTAAATAGGCTGATATGAAAATGAAAAACTAAACTTCTAGATGCATGCAAATGAATGACAAAGAGTGTAGTCGATGCAAGTTCTAGAAAAACATTCAAACTCTTTTTAGAAAAGGAAATTCAAGATGATTCAAAGATGCTAATCATATGTGAGACAAAGAGTAGAATGATTTACACATGATTTTCATAAAGATCCAACTTGTATTTTGAAAGATGTAATCACAAGATAAACAAGTTGATTTTGAAAACTAGGTTTTGAAAAATTCATGTGAAAACAAAACATAAGTTGATTTCATAAATCAAATAGACTTTAAAAGATGAAACATGTTATGAAAATCAACTACACAAGGATACAAGCAACTCTATGATCATGCCTTAAATAGAAACACAAAGGTTTAAGAAAAGAGCATGTTTTTGAAATTTAAAGAGAAGAGAAGCACACCCATTTTGAAGATCAAAGGTTGAATCTAATGAGATGGCTTCATAATCCCTTCACAAAAGTGCTTGAAAAGTTGCTCTTCCTTGCTCTTGAAAATCCCCCAAAGTTCAACAGCTTTTCCAAAAGAGAAAATCACTTTTTATAGAAAAAGTTGTTCTAACGGCTAGGCGTCGGTTAGTCGACATACAGGGGTCGGTTAACCGACACCCCCAATGGTCACTTGCCAATGGTCATATTTTCAAATTTTTAGCTGACCATAAAGCATGATCGGTTCACCAAACTTGTTCGGTTAACCGAGGGCTGACCGACACATTAACCGACAGAACAAATCAGTTCAAAAAACAGCTCTCTGGAAATCCAACCGAGAGAACTTCGGTCAGGTTCTGAATGAATGTCGGTTAACCGAGGCCTAACCAACACCTTGACCGACCAGAGAGTATCAGCAAATATTTGAAAATGAAGCTCTCTAGAATTCTAACCGACAATGTCTCGGTTAAACTCGGTTTTCTGTCGGTTAGCCGACACTTGACCGACAAGTGACCGACAGGCTAAACACACAGAAATTTCTGAAGATCTGAAAGAGCTAAACAAATTCAAAGCTTTTGAAAAAGAAGTATACCAAGACTGAACTGAAAGCTTTGAGAACTTAAGAATATTTTGAGAAACCATGCATAACTTTGAAAGAACAAAAACCATGAAAGATAAATATGTATGATGATCCTAGAAAGGAGAACATGAATAAATGAGAGGACAAGCTTACGAAGATGAATGCATCTTATCAAATTGCAACAAAATAAATACTCTAACAGGCTCTCATACCAAATGTTATGTACCTAACCAATAAACCAAAAGCCCTAGGACTGATGGAACGCGTCACATTAAATCTTATAGCAATTTAGGACCGTAACATATTTGCATCATTATCCAATTTGTGTAATCCTAGGGCTTCCGATGTCTCTGGGCTATATGAACCCTAGCACTATGTGAGGTTATGGATATTGAATTACCTTAGGATAATACCTTTGGCTTAGTGTACACAGTTACCAAGTCATGTGCTTCCTTGTATGTGTACATGTTAGCTCATACATCACCTACATAGGTCTAGGGGTCCATTAGGCCTTGTTTAGGGCCTATAAATACCACTGCTAAAGTCTAAAGTGTGCCAAAAATTCACCTAAAAACTTGGGTTTCCGCGATTGCCTCACGGTCAGTTCATAGTCGACCGCGGGGTCTCACGGTTGGCTCACAGTCGATCGTGGGGTCCTTAGGGTTAGCCATCGGTTAATTGTTGTGTAAAAATGGGGAAAAGGTAAGATTTTGGAATGTAACTGTATAGCTCATATGCATAGTTCGGTCACCTTACACTTGACTTAGGGCTATTTTTAAGTTGATTTACAGCTAGTTCGCACGAACGATGGTGATTTTCGGAAAAGGCCAGGTACTGGAAATGTAACCGCCAGCCTCCCATGTGTCTGCGGTTGGTCGTGAAAGGTTCTATGGTTAACCGTGGGCTACAAAAATCATTTTTTCAAAAATAAAACTAATTGGTTCCAATGGAAAATGTCTTCCAATACATTTCTAGCTATAGAAACATGTAATATAATAGTCAATGGTATAGAGAGCATCCAATGCTCATATAACCACAATTACATAGGCATTGAGAACTGAACATGTCCATTCAACAAGAAATTACTACAATTATACATAGAACTTGAGAAAAGGTATCTAGCCATGGAGCAGCATGAAAATGAATCAATAAAGCTTACATGCATGAACTTATGAGTGTTTTACTTGCCTGAGTGATGCTTTATATCAAAACCCACAATAATCCAACTTCCGCACATATAACAGTTCCAAGCCCATAAAACCCATAAACGCTAGCTCGAAAAGAAAGCCTATACAACCACATGGATGCAATGGAGTTGAAATAGCATGCATGCAATGAATTGGAGCTTCTCTAGCCCAATCTCAACAGGATATAGTGAATATAGACAAAACGTGTATTAATAGAACAAGCAGAAGGAAATGAAGAAAGAGAGCTTGTAGAAGGTGGGATAGAGGAAGAAGATGAAGATGGAGTTAAAAAAATCCCACATGCAATGCTTCAAGTAGCTGATTGGAAGTGAGGATGAAGAGGAGAGAGAAAGAAGTAGTCCCGCAATAAGAGCTTGAAGGAAGAAATAATCGATTGGAAATGAGGAGGGTAGTTTTGATTGGAATTTCCTGGATTTTTCATGCAAGTCTAGTCCATTAAAGGCAATATCAAAATAGGGCTTTGGGGCTGAAAACGAATCAAAATGAACTCAAATGGGTCGGTCAAACACGAAAATCGATGATGACAAAAGGCTCTACCCAAAGCACCCAAAATCGCGGCAAAATTGAAATCACAAAACATTGTTACCTATAAACCCAAAAATTACAAAAGGTCCTCAATCTACCTAGTCGTTGTCAAAACCCAACTAATCTACCTAGCCAACCACATTAACATACAAAGCAATACATTAGGCACCTAATTATAATTAATTAGACACTAAGCATGAATAAGAATGGTCGTGGTCTTACACACGGGCTTCCAATGGAGAGCCTCCGCAAGTCCCACATCGGACATGGCCTCTCAAGATCCCTAATTGGCTTATTAGTTAAACCTCATCTTAACTCAACATGACGCTGTTTTAAATCGTTTGGCCCTGAATCTCATAAGAACTCCGAAGTTAAGTGTGATCGGGCAGGAAACAATGATACAAACCCAGAAGGCAATGTGTTTGGGGTTGGATGTACACTTTAAAATTGTGACTTGAGGAGGTCATCATGGATTCGCCTTTTGATTAATCCGCTTCACCATGATCGAATCAATTAAAGCGAGGAGTTAGGTAGTGGTCCGTTCTTAAAATTCTTCACTTTCGGTTGTTTGGCTTTGATTTTTCATTTTTTTAATTGTATTTGGACTAATAATGGGTTGCAAATTGCAATATTGCTACTTATGGGCAATTTTGTTCACAACACTTTGAACGTTAAATATTTCTTTTGGAAAATATTTAAATCTCTATCATTAATCAGTAATTATTAGATTTCTACGTAATCTTTTTTGTAAAAACCCTTATTTATTAACTCCATGCAAACAAATAGGCCTATTTCCATGATTTTATATCATGTTGAAATTATTAACAATAAATTGCATTGGTTAGCATGAGGTTGACAAATTGATAATTGTGCTAAAAGATAAAAAAAAAAATAAAGAATTTTCTTTCTTCCAACCTTAGCCCTTGAGCGTAGGGTAACAAACTATTGCAGCCCATTGAGGGCTTTGACCTAACTTAGGTTTGGCCCACATATGTAAGGAAAGGAAAAGGGCAGACCTCCACTTGATCAGGTCCGTCTCCTTAATAACTCTAGCTAGCAGCCTTGCAAACTCTATCAATAGAGGTGACTTCCCTCTCTCCGTCTCTCTAGTCTATATAATCTCACTTCTATGGATGGCAATGGGCCAGGTTTAAAGGGAGACCCACCCCAACATCTCCTATTTGCGGCGGGTTTGGTAGTGTGTTAGTAGGGTTTGGGTTGGGTATGGTTTTCCAAACACTAACCCAAGTCGGATCCAGGGTAGGTTTGCATTTTGGTGTGCTTAACCTACGCCCATCCCTTATGGTTTTTACATTTTATATTACTAAGTAAGGTTCTATATATGAAATGTCATTAGTGTAGGTCATTGCAAGGTGTAACATTTTCCTAAATGTTATGGTTTCAAATCTTCTCTAACACATGTTTTGGTATTTTTCAAAAAACATCAAATCTACCACTAACAAACCCAACTTGACTCGTGACTGTCATGGGGCACGGGGTGGGTTTGGTATGACAACCATAAAACTCACCACAGGTCAGGTTAGGTATGGAATAATGTCAATATGAAGTAGATCTCGTTTGGGCATACCTAAACCTGACAATTTGTCTTTAGTAGGCCTAACAATTTGGCCTTAGACAAGGGGGCCGACCCTAAAAAAGTCTTTAAACGAGGAGTTCTATTTCTAAGGAAAAGCCCTAGGGAAGGGCTTGGATAGTAATAGCATGGCCTGGCCCTTTCTTTAGCCCTCTTACCTTTTTTATTTTATATATAATATATATTGACATATGTAAATATTTAAAATGCCCTTATAACATCCACTTAACAAGAAAAAGATGGAGGCATGAAAGCAATTTCATAACCCCATATCCATTACAAAATGCACTAAAACCTGTACATATATACTTAATTCAAGTCATCTCCATTTAGCTATTTAAGTTATGTATCATACTTAATGCATAAGTAATAAGTGTTGCATGATTGCATCCCTTTCTTTTAGTTTTATTGCTTCTAATTTAGGTTTATTTATATTATTTTATATATTCTCACTAGTGCAAAATGAAGTTCATTGTTAATAAGGATAAACTTTTTCCTCTATAGAGTGACTTGAGATTCCAACAAATCTATAAGGGTAGTTTGTATGTGGATGGAACTTAAAAAATATAGGGGATCCAAATATTCTTTCAATTAGATAATTATAATTCTTAATTTTTTTAAAGTTTAAACTAATAGTGATTTTTTAGTGTTATTTTTGTAACTGAAATCCAACAATTAATTGAAAATAATTCTAATTCATAAAAGGTCAGTGAATGTAAATGGTTTAAGATTCTCAAATATAAGACTCTTCAAGAATGATTTGGTATATGGAAATTCATGTGAAAGATGTGCGATAAAAGAGTCTCTTTAAGCATTATCCTTCTTTAACAAAAAAATAAATCCATTCATTTAGAACTCAAACTCACCAAAGAACGTATAGCTTTGTAGGATAAAAGAAAGTTTTTAGAGATAACTTTTATTATCAAATGTTTTCTTAGCAGTCCCTTCTCAATAAAGGTTAGACAAGATGACGCTCAGCAGGTAACAATATAAAACTAAATAAGAGCTTTTTGCATATTCACCCGTAAGGTTTCTATGATTTGTAGATAGGCCCCTATGATTTTAGTATTTGTAAATAAGCCCCTCTTTTCTCTATTTTAATACCTTTCGTGTCCCCAAAATCAATAGCCTTCCAACAACTAAAAGTTTTTTTAGTGAAATGATATTTTTATTCATCTCTTTATACTTATATGCAGAAGTTCAAAAGCTTGGATTTATTTGTCTCTAAAGCTTGTAGCATTAATAATTTCATTTAGTGGGAGAGAATAACCATACGTAAATTTATTTTTATCAATATAGGGCCTATTTCACTAAATCCAAACCGATCATAATGATAATCAACCTATTTGCCTATAGTTAGCTATAATTGATCCAATCCATGAACGACCCATTGTTAGATTGATGAAAATTTCAAAATATATGGTTAGACTTATATGCATTAAAGAGTTATTGAGAGAGAGCGTTGTAACTTGGGATAAGATAATAATATTTTTGTAAATAATAATACACTCATTTTTGTTTGATGGTTGGTTGTAAGCGTAAAGTTGCCATTTTTATAAAAGTAAAACACAAATCTTATGGTGGTTATCCATTCTCATAAAGGGCACGTTCTGTAATAGGAGAGGAATCCTCTTTTTGAAGGATTCATTGGTGCCACGGAATCAAACATTCCTCGCTAAGGATTTATGAGGGAGATGATTCATCATGAAACACATTTGGCTAGTACAATGGAATCAACATTGATTTTTTCAAATCCATGTTTGGTAAGCATATGGAAATCCACCGAAAAAAATATAAACTAATGATCTCAAAAATTACTACAAACAAACCTTGAGCATGATTGACAAAAAAATATATTTGTATTCTTATGCATTAGTTGTAGTTTTCTCTGTACAAAGTCTAAGCAAAGGGGTTAACCTTTCATGGTGAGAGAAAATCTCTTTTCAGACATGTAGTAAGCATTTACAAATCTAATTTAAACAATTTAATATGAAACTAGAGAAAAGTCACTTTTCTACGTCCAGTTTTCACTTGTCTGATTAAGAACACAAAGTATGAAATAAAGTTAATTAAATCTCTTCTTTGTTTTGAAACACACAATCACCAACTTTTCTTGTTTCTCTAATGGGACATTTCATCTTCCAAGTGGACACACAATGCTTGCTATGGGGGGAAAGTTTAAATCGATTAGGAGCGGGCCTAGGCTAGGCCAGGCCAGATCTGACCAGTGAAACGAATCCGAACCCGCAGAGGGCCTTATCCCAGAAAACTAGATCGTTCGCTGGAAAGACCAAGTCAAGCAGGCCCAAACAGTCGGCAGAGGGCAGAAAAGAAAGAGTGGGAGTGGGGTTGAGGCACCCCCAGGAGCATGGACCATGATCTCGATTTGTGCCTTAATGGGGAAGGTGCCAAGGATCGTGGGATGAAGAGCAGGAGCAATATGAGGAATAAATAAAAGAGAGGAAAGATGAAGGAAAGAGGTACGCAAAAAATCATATCCACAATTAGTCATTACACCATATCATTTGTTGACTTAAGCATCAGAGGGAACTTGATCGGACCCAACGATCGAGACTTCTTTGTTTGATTTTACAGGGCCCACTGAGAGAATCTCACTCGAACCAAAAGGAGAATCTATTAAAGTTAACAGGTCAAACCTCTAGTCCATCTTGAACTTACCTGAAATTTTGACTCTACAATTGGCGCCGTCTGTGGGAGGCGAGGAGGTAAAAACCCACTAACGCTTCTTCTTGCTGAGAAAAATGAAAGATCAAGAGCAAAATACAGGATCGCAGCCCCATACAGGACGACCACCTTCTTAGTTGGAGGAAGCCTAGATCAAGGGGCGACGAGAACGGTCAGGGAATGACCTTTTGACCAACCACTTCGATGGGGCGGATTCCGAATATGCCCCGTGCAAAGAAAGTGACCGGACCATCCCTTCTGTAGACAAGAAAGGACTGGTCCGATCAAAAGTTTACTGGGCAGGCTCGAACCGCGCAATAATTTCACCTTCCATGGATAAATTGCAAAGGGAAACACACCAGAAACAGAGTCGTGGCCTCCTGAGATGCGTCCCGCCATGGGATACGTATGCTCGGCTCGAACAGACCTGTAGAGATGCTGTTCGAGATCTGGCCGAAGGAGTCAAGTGGCAGTAGGAAAAAATCAACTGCCTGTTATTGGAACTAGAGGCCGCGAAAGAAAAGCAGGGACGTTCCCCAAGCCAGGAAGATGCTCATGAGATACGAAGGATGGAGCACCGAGGTCGCACAATTGTGCGAAAGCTTTGGGCCCACCACTCCGAATCAAGAGCTTGGCGGAGCCGAGCTAAAGTTAGAACAAGCGACGAAGGAAGCGAGTTCCGACCCCGGAGGGAAGGGGAAGCCAAAGTCCGAGCAAGATGCACTAACGATGGCGAAGCCTCGAGGAGAAAAGCACCCCCATGAGTACTTGTAGAGGAAGATGTGCAAGCCCTTATAAAAAAGGCATTGGTAAATCACAAGCCCCCTCAAGAGAATCCGATCTGAGCAAGACTTGGGAAATTCTCAAAATTTCAAATCTCCATTCTCGGAGGGGATAGAAATAGCAGACCCACCTTGACGGTTCTCGATCCCCAAATTAAGAGTCTATTATGGAACATCTGATCCCACCTACCATGTCCAGTATTACCATCATCCCATGGCATTGTCTATAGGGAATGAACCACTGATGTGCAAGGTTTTCCCCTCGAGTTTGGGAGACCTGGCCTTGAAGTGGTTCTCCTGCCTGAAACCAAGATCAATCTGCTACTTTTGGGAGCTTGCTGGGTCTTTTGTTACCCGTTTCGTAACAAATTCCAAGCAACCAAAGGATATTAGGGCATTGCTGTCTCTCAAGAAGCAGAGCTCGGATAGCCTGAAGGAGTTCAGCGCTCGTTACTGGCACCTCTATAATGAGGTGGAAGGGAGTAACGAGTAGGTAGCCATAGCAACCTTTAAGCTCGAGCTATCGAAGGAGAGTTAGCTTCGCCAATCATTGACGAAGCGGTCCCCGGCCACACAAAGTGAGCTGATGGAGCGGATCAAGGAGTTCATAAAATTGAAAAAAGACATGGGTGTACCAGAGCCAAGATGGGCTCGCCCACAGAAGAAGGGTCCAGGAGGAAGAGAAGAAGGGAATTCGGGGAAGGCTCGAATAAAAGAATGGGTCATACCGAACCCACAAGAGTAGCCTTTGAAGGGGTGTTCACGATCTTTAAGAACCCAATTTACAAGATCTTGACTCATATCAATGATAAGCCATACTTCAAAAGACCTTTAAAGATGGTGAGCGACCCTAGACGTCGGAATCCCAACCTTTGGTGCTCTTACCACCGGGAGAATGGCCATTTAACAGAGAATTTCCAGAAGCTTAAACAACATCTGGAAGATCTAGTGAAGGAAGGGCAAACAACATCTGGAAGATCTAGTGAAGGAAGGGCAAACAACATCTGGAAGATCTAGTGAAGGAAGGGCACCTGAAGGAATATATGGAGGATACGCGCGCCAAAAAGGGCCAGGGAAGCTCATATATGAAGGAGGTAAAAGAGGTTGCTGAAAAGGGCAGACCTGTTGGGGTGATAGACGTGGTACATGGGTCGATAAATCCAGCAGAGATGATGTCCCAATCTGTCACAACCCAGAGAAAGATGGCCGCACACTTGAAAGAGGTGTATCAGATGAGCGTCAAGCCGAGCATAGTAAACAAGTCTGGGCGAGGGAAAGCGGAGATCTTGTTCTCAGATGAAGATTTGTGAGATGTGGTCCAGCCCCACAACGATGCTCTAATACTAACTCTATGAGTACAGGGGTATGATGTACGGAGGGTGCTCATAGATCCAAGAAGCTCATCGGAAATTATGTATGCTGGGCTGTTTGATAAGCTCGGCTTGAAACACTTAGGTTTAAGGCTGACCTCGATATATCTATTTGAGTTTAGTAGCCAAGCTGTGCACCCGATGGGCGTGGTAACTGTGCAGGTCGGCGTAGGTCTCGTCCGCCTAAACGTGGAATTCCTGGTGGTAGATGTGACATCTCTCTCCAACGCCATTATGGGGCAAACATGGATTCATCGCATGAGGGCAGTGCCATCGATCTATCACCAAAGGATCCACTTCCTGACACTGAAAGGAACCATGGTGATCAGAGGAGATCAGGCAGCATCTAGGAGCTGTCTGGTCGTGGCAATCAAAGGAAAGGCAAAAGGGGCAGATGATGAAGGCTTATGCCCAGGCAAGAAGGTTGATTGGAAATAGCAATCACAGTCAGGACGGTCGGAAGCCAGAGAGCAAGATGCCGACCTGACCGACTCAACTATAGAGGTGCTGAAAAAGATTGCAGTGCATGAAGAAAATCCAGAACGATACTGGATTATCGGAGCATTGATGACCGAGGAAGAGCAAAACAACTTGGTTCGATTCCTCAATCAGAGCTCTGATGTTTTTGCTTGGACTCCGCACGAGATGCCAGGGTTTGATCCAGAGGTGATCAGTCACAAGCTGGGAGCGAACTCGAAGGTGAAGCCAGTAATGCAGAAACAGAGAAAACTCGCTCCAGAGTGCCGAGTAGCAATGTGTGAGGAGGTCGACAAGCTGTTGGAGGCAGACGCCATACGAGAGGTACACTATCCGGAATGACTGTCCAACATGGTGGTTGTGCCAAAGAAGGATAAGAGATGGAGGGAATGCGTGGATTTCACCAATTTGAACAAGGCATGTCTGAAGGATAGCCTCCCACTCCCTAAAATCGACCATCTTGTGGACTCCACAGCAGGGCTTGAGTGAATGAGCTTTTTGGATGCATACAGAGGGGTATCACTAGATTGTAATGGAAGAGACCGACCATGAGAAAACAACATTCATAACACCAAAAGGCACCTTTTGTTATAAAAGAATACCCTTTGGACTTAAGAATGTGGGGGCGACATACCAATGACTAGTGGCAAAGATATTCCAGGATTTGATCGGGAAGACAGTAGAAGCCTATATTGATGACATGGTAGTCAAAAGTAGGGAAAAGGCTACACATGAGGAGAATTTGTGATCAGTCTTCAACATCTTGTGATGATACAAACTGAGGCTGAACGTTTCGAAATGCTTGTTTGGCGTAAGCTAGGGAAAATTCCTTGGGTACATTGTAACCCAAAGAGGGATCGAGGCAAACCGCAACCAAATTTTGGCGGTGCAAAAGGTAGAGCGACCCAGCTTGAGGAAGGAGGTGCAAAGGTTGAAAGGTATGATCGCAGCTCTGAATCTTTTTTAGAAAGAAGTTAGGATAAATACCGACCAATGTTCCTCACTCTGAAAAAGAAGGCAGAAAAGGTATGGGACGAACAGTGTGACAAGGCTCTCGCGCAAATCAAACAGTATCTAAGTTCCCCTACTCTATATTCCCAGTCCTGGGGAGGAACTAGTATTGTATCTGGTAGTTTCCGAACATGCAGTCAATGAGGCCTTGATGAGAAAGCAAGGGAAACAACACCTACCCATCTATTTTGTCAGCAAAACATCGTTAGATGCTGAGACGAGGTACCTATCACTAGAAAAGCTCGCCCTAGCATTGGTAAGCGCAGCTTGGAAGCTCAGACACTACTTCCAGACCCACACTATAAGGGTCCTAACCGAGCATCCATTACGAGCCATTCTGCAGAAGGCCGACTTGTCTGGAAGGTTGGCAAAATGGCCGATAGAGCTTGGCGAGCATGACATAAAGATAGCTCCTAGATGTGCGATAAAAGGTCAGGTGGTGGCCGATTTCATAGCTGAATTCACGCACAAAGAGGAACTGAAGCAAAGCGAGAAAAAACAGGAAGAAAATAGCACGGATATCGACGAAGAATGGCAACTGTATGTGGACAGGGCATCCAATTCTCAAGGTTTGGGTGCTGGCATGCTGTTCATCACACCAAAAGAGGCAGTGAGCGAAAGAGCTTTGACGCTAGGCTTCGTTACATCAAATAACAAGGCGGAGTATAAAGCGCTACTGTCAAGGCTTAGAACCGATAGAGAACTCATAACCAAGCTGCTAATAGTCCACTGTGATTCACAATTAGTTGCCAATCAAGTAACTGGAGAATACGCAACTCACGATGATCGGATGGTCGCATACGTTAGAGAGGCACAACGCTTGATCCAGGAGATTGGAGATATTAAAATCAAACAAATTAGTTGGGAAGAGAATGTACATGTTGACAACTTGGCTACAGCCGTGAAATTTGAGCTGAGGAGGGAAGTCCTCATTGATTTCCAACCATCCCCGAGCATAGGAGACCAGAGAGTCATTTGCACCGAACAAGAGGTGGAGGATCCAAACTAGATGACACCAATAGCCGAGTACCTGAAAGATGGATCTCTACTAGAAGATGGAAGAGAAGGCTGGAAGGTCAGAAGGAAGGCAACTAGATTCTAGTTGTCACCATAAAACAGGCTCTACCGGTGATCATACTCAAGATCATACTTGCAGTGTGTCAGCCCAGCTAAGGTAGATAACCTATTATGAGAAATCCATAAGGGGTAGTGTGGGGGACACGTTGGAGGACGGAGCTTGGCCCACCGAGCTATGGCACAAGGCTATTAGTGGTCGTATATGCAGAAAGACGCTCTACAGTTCGTACAAAATGCAAATGCTTCGGCAAAGAGATTCATCAGCCTGCCGAATAGTTAAATTCAATAGTGAGTCCATGGCCATTTGATAAATGGGGGATTGACATTGTCGGGCCCATGCCGAGGTCGGCAGGTAACTACCGATTCCTGATCGTTGCTACTGATTACTTTACCAAGTGGGTAGAGGCGGAGCCCCTGGCCCATATTAGAGAAAGTGATGCTAAGAAATTCGTGTGGAAAAACATCATTACCATATTTGGCATACCCTGAGCACTGGTGATCAACAATGGAAAACAATTCGAGGGTAAGGCATTCATGCATTTATGCAAACAATATGGCATTAGGCATCACTTTTCAACCCCTGTTTACCCGCAAAGTAATGGCAAAGCAGAAAGCTCCAACAAGATCTTGCTGGACGACATAAAGAAAAGGTTGGACGAGGTGAAAGGAGGATGGGTGAACGAGCTTCCTTGTGTCCTATGGGCCTACAGGACCACTCCGT
Organism: Umbellularia californica; assembly: GCA_028538565.1. Lineage (NCBI taxonomy): Eukaryota > Viridiplantae > Streptophyta > Magnoliopsida > Laurales > Lauraceae > Umbellularia > Umbellularia californica. The sequence goes on from JAPQWN010000006.1 coordinate 27,189,340, forward strand.
GGAGGTCAACTGGAGAAACTCCCTTCTCTTTAGCATACGGAATGGAAGCGGTAATTTCCTTAGAAGTTGGGTTACCAACCATGAGGACGGAGCTTACAATCACGAGAAAAATAAGGAGATGATTACCGAACAACTGGACATGATTGAAGAGCGGAGAGAGCGAGCATTGAACAAGTTGGCTGCCTACCAGCAGCAACTAGCTTGGAGCTTCCAGAAAAAGGTACAAGAAAGAACATTCAAGGTCAGAGACCTAGTCTTAAGAAAGGTTCTCCCAAACACCAAAGACCCCAGTCACGGAAAGCTAGGTTCGAACTGGGAAGGACCGTACAGAGTTACCTTCGTTGGAGGAACATGAGCTTAGCACTTGGAAACGCTCAAAGGAAAGGCATTACCGAGACCTTGGAACATTGCTAACTTGAAGAAATCTTTTTTTTAATCTTTGTACCAAAGGTTGAGTTGTTATTGTACTAAAGCACCTTATTAATGAAGAAGTATTTGTTTTATGTTCTTCTATCAAGAATGAAGTTTCTCTTGAAAATATGACCGGGGACTGATGGACCCTCGGATTTCTGTCCTCTCCTTCCGCCCTGGGGGCTACCTGGGTCTCGGCGGAGGAGGAAATGCGGGTATCAACTTTTTTGTACGGGTATGCCAGATTTACTATTCTACTTGGAATTTGGAATGGTGATGATCCGTAGATTCACCTTCATAAGTAGAAAGAAAATCAATCATTCTTTCTAACTTTTTAAATTGCATAAATATTTAACAAAAGAGACAGTTTCTGTTTTGAGAATACCGTAGGAGGCGTTTTTTTTTGTTTGTTTGCCATGAAAGGCGATTTTGTGCCATGAAAGGCGATTTACAAATCTCATCGAATATGAAAGACAAGAATTGTGATTTTTGTCTCTTTAAAAAATACAAATTACAATAGAAAAGAAAGAAAATGGATCTAACTTCTTAGGAGATTGTGGGGACACGTTCAGACCGACGGTCGCAAGTCATGTATGGACTTCGCCATCGTCCTTCAAATGAGAACGCTTGATGCTTCGATTCTTCGGCTTGGCTCCAACCTTAGTTTTTTAAAGGACAAGGATGAAGATGAGGTCCTATATCCAATGAAAAACCGAGTAAACGGGCTGAAAAGCCGCGTTTAGGCCATGTTGGAGAAGGAGGGGACCTTTGGGGGGTGGCCCCCCAAGGGACTTTGATCACCTTGTAGTGTCTCTTGTGGCAGAGCAGCAGGACTTCGTCAGGATTTCTCCGGGAGAATGCAAGTGTGCAGACTTCAAGTAGATAGTTGATCGTTTTTTTGGTAGGTGGAAAGTGTCTCTCTCTTTGGAATGGACCTCCTTTTATAGGCTTTTGGTAGCCATGAGGTGTTTATGGGCATTGATGGCCATGATGAGAGAAATGATGGTATTGATAAGAGGAGTTACAAGTTTTATTTCTTTGATTTTGTAACTCCTTTTTCTTGGCTTGTGATTGGCCGATGAAGGATAATGGGCATTTAATCGCCTTTAATATTCATGATGAGGGGAGCTTTATGGGTTTAATGCCATGATTGTTTGGATTTGTAACTCCCAAATGATTGAATCTGATTGGACTGTCCAAAATAATGAGTTAATGACCACATTAAGTTGTCATAAACGGGTCAATTAACGACATTAAGTGGTCGCCAGGGCATGTGAAGAGTCGCGGGCCCCGCCGCATCCTTTAGGATTCTTCTTGTGATCATCGCAGGTGGATCCACACGTCGTTTGATGTCAAATTGTGGTGCAATTTCAGACATTGATTGATGTTGGTGGGCCGGTGACATCTGTCTTGTCGATTTTACGATCGGTCGGACAGAAAGTGTACTTTCTTGGTCAGCCGGTTGGCGATCTCGGAACGATCAGTGATGATTTCATGCTCTTGACGGCGAATCCGAGATGTCAGTGAAGATCAGTCGTTTTCAAGCATAAAAAATTGGATTTTCAGAAAATCACAGAGGCAGGAACACTCGAAATGCGAAAACGATCGGAAATTGGGCCATCCGGCGAAAATCCGGCGACCCGGATTTCCAGGGTCGCCGGCGACCATGGGGTTTTTGCCCCTTTGGTCGCCGAGTGCATTGGATTTGTAACTCCCAAATGATTGAATCTGATTGGACTGTCCAAAATAATGAGTTAATGACCACATTAAGTTGTCATAAACGGGTCAATTAACGACATTAAGTGGTCGCCAGGGCATGTGAAGAGTCGCGGGCCCCGCCGCATCCTTTAGGATTCTTCTTGTGATCATCGCAGGTGGATCCACACGTCGTTTGATGTCAAATTGTGGTGCAATTTCAGACATTGATTGATGTTGGTGGGCCGGTGACATCTGTCTTGTCGATTTTACGATCGGTCGGACAGAAAGTGTACTTTCTTGGTCAGCCGGTTGGCGATCTCGGAACGATCAGTGATGATTTCATGCTCTTGACGGCGGATCCGAGATGTCAGTGAAGATCAGTCGTTTTCAAGCATAAAAAATTGGATTTTCAGAAAATCACAGAGGCAGGAACACTCGAAATGCGAAAACGATCGGAAATTGGGCCATCCGGCGAAAATCCGGCGACCCGGATTTCCAGGGTCGCCGGCGACCATGGGGTTTTTGCCCCTTCGGTCGCCGAGTGCATTTTTCGGCCGTTTTTTTTTTCTTTTTCAATGCCTTTTTTCCTTCTGTATTTTTCTTGACATTTTTCCTCAATTATTGACTTGATTGTCTTGGAGAAAACTTGACGAGAACCTGCGCAAAACCGGAGCACAAAGTTTTCCATTTTTTGGGAAAGCCGAAGACTTTGTAGCCAATTTTCCGTCAAGAGTCAAAACTAGGTCAAACGATGTCGGAATGACCTGAAAATTGAGGTGAAGCTTCTTGAACAGTAGATAGGACCAACCATGGGCTTTTATTTGAGTTTTGAAGCCGTTTGGGGTCCTGTCGATGCTTGACTTGATTTTGCTAGGGGAAAATGCCGAGCTTTGATATGTGGTCAAACGATGTCCGATTGACCTGAAATTTGACAGGGAGCCTATTGGAGTCATGTAGAGATGATCCATTAGCTCCGATTTGGATGTCATGGTCTCGGGGTGCTCCGCCGCCGGTAGGCTTGATTTTCTTTCGACGTGCAGCCTTTTGGAAACATGTTGAAGCCACTCATGTGTTTTGTTTGATGAGTGATGGCCTCGGTGGTTCTCGCCGCCGAGAGGCTTGATTTTGTTGTTCGAGCGTTGATGGAGGGTCAAACGTTGTCAGTTTAACTTGAAATTTGACGAGGAGCCCTTTGGAGGTATTTTGGAACCATCCTTAGGCTTTGATCGAAGTTTTGATGTCTTCGATGATGTCGCTGCCAGGAGCGCTTGTTTAGCTGTCGGAGAAGTGAAGTTAGGCCAAACGATGTCGGAATGGCCCGAAACTTCAGGTGTACCCCTCTTTTGGCTGTCTTGAAGGATCTTGCAGTTTTTGTTTGATTCCGACAAGATCTGATGCTTGAAGTAACTTCGCTTGTTTGTTGCAGGATTCAGCTTCATGTGACTTCTTGATGTTGAGGAGGCAAAGTGACTTTTTTGGTGTCAACAAATGCCCCCTCGAGGTACAGCGCTGAGTAGCATTCAGAGTCAATGTGTCTCGAAGAGAAAATTGAAGTAGAGCTTCTGACTTGACCAAGAGTCTTGAGCATTTTTTTTTTTTTTTTGAGAAAATGCCCTTTGAGTTTCCGGTGGGATTTTATGGTAGTGAGAGGGATCACGTACCATCTCAAGGCAAAGATTTGAAAATGACATGGGGTATTTGGATTTTGGGTTTTGGATTTTGGTTTTTGACCTTGTGACCTAACAAACTGTATGTGGCAGGTCAAGGGGTCGGAGTTTGATTTTTGATTTTGACCTTGTGACCCAACAAGCTGTATGTGGCAGGTTGGGGGGTCAGATTTGGTTTTTTGGTTTTGGTTTTGGTTTGGTTTGGATTTTGATTTTGGTTTTGGTCTTTGTGATCAACAAGCTGTATGTGGCGAGCTAGGGGACCAGGTTTGGTTTGTTGTGGAATGTCAATTTCAAGATTTTGGCTTGATTTGGTTCATGAGGTTGGATGGTTTGGTTTTTGGAAACTCATGAGGCTTTCTTTCCTTTTTTTTTTTTTTTTGAATGGTCCAATCAACTCAAAAGAGGCATGGGACATTTTTGTTTTGCATGCTCTTGGTAAGAGAGATGTTTTGACTAAAAGCCACTTTTAGTGCCTAGGTGGTCAAACCTGGCTCATGTGGGCTAACCCATGGGATCTTAGGCTTTGAGATGACCTAGATCTCATATGGTGTCATTTTTGTAGAGAATATCTAAAAATATCTCTTTCGTGTAGAGAATATCCAAAAATATCCTTACTTGGAGAGAATCTCTCAAATTTCCTTGTTTTTTGAGAGAGATTTTCTCAAAGTATCTTTCTTTTGGGAAAGTAGCTAAATTTTAGCACTTACCTCCTTTCTTTTCTCCTTGTTTCCTCTTTTGGTTTGCTCTCTTCTATAAAAGAAAGAGGGGTTGGATCTTTGGCTCCATTGCTTCCTTTTTGCAAGAATCTTCAAGAGTGCTCCAAGATCAAGAGTTTTTCTTTGTTTTCTTCAAGGATTTCCAAGCTTTTTTTTTTCTTCTCTATCAATGGCTTCAAGTAAGTTTTCTTCCTCCACAACAAAAATCCATTGTAGAAGTAGGAAATTTCCTTTGCTTTCTTTCTTTCATTGTCATTTTTTTTCTCTCTCTTTTTTTTTTCCAATCATGTTTTTTTTCCTCTTTTTTTTCCGTGCTTCCTTCTCTCTTTTTTTCTTTTTTTTCATTTTCTTTTCACGGGTTTTTTTCTTTTTTTTTTTCACCGTTTCTTTGGTTGGCTGTACGGACCTGGCCGTATGCCACGTGGCAGTGGGCATGGAAATTTTTTTTTGTTGAGATTTCTTTCTCTCTCTCTCAGTTTTTTTTTTCTTTCCTTCTTTGTTTGCTCACCATGATAATGAGGTTATGCAATTTCAATATGTTCATTGCATTTTTTTTGGTTTGACGCATCAAGGTAGAAGGTTAGAGTCTCTAGGTCAAGCCAACATGATTTTTGACTTGAACAAAGTTTGATTAGTTTTGACCAAATTGGGTTGGAATTGGTCAAACTTTGGTCATGGTTTTCCTAGCATCTAATGCATGATGATGTTCTTTGATACATGATTTTTGGTAAATGGACTTGGAAGCATGATGATGCATACCTGAAAATCTTTTGCAAGTATTGGGATTTGGAGCTCGCAGCGATGTTGAGCTCTTTCTTGGTCTTGCTGGATTTTAAGGAACTTTGCAAGTTTTGAATTTTGGAGCTCGCACCAATGTTGAGCTCTTTTCCAAATTTTACGGAAATTTGATGAGATTGGCTCATTCTCACAGCAATGTTGAGTTCAAACATTCTTTGAGAATTTTCCACTGACTATGAGCTCACAGCGATGTTGAGCTCATCTTCAGGCTTCCTGTCTATTTCAGGGTATTTCCCTTTTTTTCGGAATTGCCCCGGAACCATGTCAAAATTTCACTAGAATTTTTTTAGCAAAATTCTGTCATTTTGATGATGATTGATATTTGTTTTTCCTTTTTTTGTAGGTAGTTCTTCTAAAACGAACAAAGGTAAGGGTCCTGTTACTGACGCACCTCGTCGGTCTGCCAGATATTCTAATGCGGTCGTTCAGCAGGCCTGGGAGAAGGTCCAGTTTGTTGAGAAAAACTTGGAAGAGTGTGACTCCCTCAATCGTGATGAGATGAGACAGCGATTGATCGCTCTCAAAGATGAGGAATTCTACAACATCGTGGTAAGCAGTCGTCCTTGGGTTACGGACGATCAAAGCGTTGTGCCCAAGCCTACCTTTTTCTTTGGTGATGTAGTCCCCGACGACTTAACATACTAAAGGAGATGTTTTCAGTTCTCTTACTCTGCAGATGGTGAGGAGAGAACTATTTCTACCCGGTCGACCTTTGATCGGACCATCTCGATCATGAGCCTCTCTCCTACGTGTCCTAAGAGGGAAGATCCTCCGAGCTGGGTGAAGAGGACCAGTGTAATCAAGACCGGGGTTTTTGTTAGCGGCCCTTCCGGTTTTGCAGAGAAGTCGCCTGTCCGTATGGACATGTTGATGCCAGCCAGTGGCTATCAAGGTTCTGATCATCCGTCGGTCGATTTGAGACCGGTGGGCCTTGGCATTTTTCGGGGTGACGGCAGCAATTGGGTGAAGCCTTTTCGACTTCGTGGCCGTTTCAGTGCTGACTCGAGCTGGGAATCATGGATTGATCACACCCTGAAGGTTGGCGAGGCCATTCTGCGGGTGGCCGAGATTTTTGATGCGGTTTGCGCTTTTCGGCAAACCGTTGTTTTCTCCGATGAAGCTTTCATGGCCATGCTGGAGTCATTCCTTCCACAAACCAACACCTTCATTGTGACGAATGGTGAGATTGGTTTTTCTTTGAAGGAACTGAGTGCCATCACCGGGTTGCCTATCCTTGGCAAACTCTATGAGGAGTTTATGCCTATTGACAGCGTCCTTGAGGAGCAGTCTGAGGAGTTCAGGCTTGTATACTTTCAGCTTGTCGCCTTTTATGATTTTTTGAAGGAGAAGGAGGGCTCGAAAGTCAGGTGCAGCAGTTGGAAGAGTTGCAGCTCCAACTTTTTTACAGCGGGGAGTCTTTTGATGGCATGGCCCAGGATGCTAGGGCTAAAGCCTCAAGTTTGAAGAAGATTTCCGCCATGCGAGAAGAGTTGAGGAAGTTCTTCGCAAGCACAGGTGCCATTTGTCCTGACATTGTGTTGCGGAGAGATCTCTCTGTTTACCTCACTTATTGGCTGGGTGAGGCTGTTTTTGCTGGAGGAGATGGAACGCACATCAGGCCGCATTGTATTTTTCCGGCTTGTCAGATGGCGTTTGGAGAGCGGCTGGCTTTGGTACCTGCTCTTTACTTTTACTTGTGTACCGAACTGCAGGCTGCTGCTTTCCTGGTTCGGCTTGGGCTCCCTATGAACAGGGTATTTTTAGCCCACATCTTCTACTCGTGGTATGTATACCACTGTCCTAGCTTCCATCGGTTGGGAGTTGCACAGGACGAAGATCCTTTTATGATTCGTTTGGCTAGAGGGACAGCCGTTTCCGAATCTCTTTTGTCTGCCCGTTTAAGGATCCGACAGTTCAGGGACGTCGAAATTGGGCAGTCTTCAGTGAAGCTTTCTCCAGGTTTGTAGAAGAAGGCTTTTGACTTTGGTGTCTCCCGTGATTCGACCAGGGCAGGGTTGGGAAGACACTATGCTTTGACAAACGCGGAGAAAAGATGGCTTATCAACATACAGGTTGGTACGATGGTGTACCGCATACATCTTTTTGTAGATATTCAGCCGTATGTCCCTTCGTGTTTTGCATTGCAATTTGGCTTCTCTCAAGGAGTTGTTGGAGCTAGGCTTGTCAACCGGGCGGGGATAACCCGCCGACCCGGTTGACCCGACCCGGTCGGGTCATAAATTACCTGGCCCGTTCGGGTCAACGGGGTGGGTTGACCTGGACCCTGTCAAAGTGCTGACTGGGTCAAGGGCGGGTATGGGGACGACCGACCCACCCCATACCCACCCCGAATATATATATATATAATATTATATGTAAATTTATGCATATTATATATGTAAACATATAGTAATTATTATAATTATTCTAAAAAAATTATAATTAATTCTTATAGAAAAATTAATTATAATTAATTATATGTAATATGTAATGATTTGTAAATAAGTAATATATTTTCTAATATGGGTAATTTATTTGTATTTCTAATAAGTATATCAAATTGACAAGTGTCAACATTAGAAAATTAGAATAAAAGATTTCACACAAATATATGATAAATTGATTAGTTACATGAAACTTAAACTCTAAACCCTAAACCCTAATCCATAAACATTAAAGCCTAAACCTTATACCCAAGTAGTCCTTAAGGCTTAAACCCTATTGTATATTTCATGTTTGTAATTCATTGAATATAGTAATATGAGTAATCTATTAGTATTTCTAATAAGTATTTGAAATTAACAATTGACATTTGACACAAAGTATATTAGAATAAAAGATTTCACATGAAATTCTAAACCCCAAACCCTAAACTATCCAACTTAATGTAATAAACCCTAAACTACTTAACTTAATGTAATAAACCCTAAACTCTAAACCATATGCTAATTAAAAGCTCAAATAAATGACTTATGAGTGAGTTAATCTTGTAGCATACTAATCCAATGTACAAATACAATTTGTCAGTTTTAAACTAACCATAAACATTAAAGCCTAAACTTTATACCCTAAACCTTATACAGTTATACCATAGTAGTCCTTAAACCCTATGTATATAATGTGTTATGCATTTATGTATCTATGCTTAGTACACGATAATGTATGAAGCTATTCAAGTATATAATTTTATCATGGGATATTATGTATCATGCATTAATACTAATTAATTATAACCATTTTTGCAATACAGTCCCCTAAAATACTTTTTTTTATTCATATTTTACAAAACATTCCAATATACGAATACCATATACCAACGTACCGTTGTCTAGTATTTAGGCTTGTCAACCGGGCGGGGAAAACCCGCGACCCGGTTGACCCGACCCGGTCGGGTCATAAATTACCCGCCCCGCTCGGGTCAACGGGGCGGGGCGGATTTCCCCGTGACCCAGCTGGGACGGGGATGGGGATTCATCCCCATACCCGCCCGGGTTATGGGGCGGGTATGGGGATGGGGAATTTATTACAGGGGCGGGGATGGGGCATGGCGACCCGCCCATACCGGTCCTATTGACAAGCCTAGTTGGAGCGCCTTCGAGCATGGTGAAGCGTTTTGGAGGTCTGTAGGATGGGAGAAATGCATGGGCGTTTTATAGCATAGAGGACACTACCGCAATGATTTCCTATCCTGAGCTGCCCACTTTCCAGACTGCTGGCTTCACGAAGTGCTTCGTGGAGAGCTTCTCAGTGTACCGGGGTCTTTCCAAGAAGGAGCTTGTTGTCAAGCAATCTCTTAGGAAGGGTCTTGGTAGATCAGATGGTGTCCGTCGAGAGGAAGTTTTGGCCTTCCTTTCTGGAGAGAAGCATAAGATATGCTTTCTCAACGAGCAGGATATCATCAGATCAGGAGCTGCACAAGGGATTCCTGGTGAGGTCTTGAGACAGCTGGAAGAGGAGGAGGCCGAGATCGATGCTTGGATGCAAGCAGAGCGCATGAAGGCTTCCATGGAGTCTACTGAGAAAAGTAGGCCATCTAGTGAGGACTCTAGTGAGAGGCCTGATTTTGATAGTGGGGCAGGATCGTCTAATAGATTAACTCGCCGAAGCAAGAGGAAGAGAGGACATGATGGAACGCGCTCCGAATGCCGTGGGTGCTACCGGGGTCGGCGGACGTGGGAGTCCGTCGGGTCCGGCCCTTTCGCGCCCGGGGGGCATGAAGCGTGCATCAACATTTCTTTTGTGTGGGTGTGCCAGATTTTCTATTTTACTTGGAATTGCAAGTGGTAATCCGGAGATCAACCTTCGTAAGTAAAAAGGAAATCAACTTCTTTCAAGTTTTTCATTGCACAAATATATAAGAAAAGAGACATTTTCTTGGTTTGCCGTGAAAGGCGATTTTGTTTGGCATTTATAGCTGATTTTGGCGTTTATAGCCGATTTACAATTCTCATCAATAATGAAAGACAAGAGTTGTGATTTTTGTCTCTTTTAGAAAAATACAAACTACAATGAAAAGCAAGAAAAGGAGGATCTAACTTCTCAGGAGATTGTGGGGGACTCGTTCAGATTGACGGTCGCAAGCCATGTATGGGCTTCGCCATCATCCATGCAGATGAGAACAGAGGATGCTCTTGATTCGCTTGGCTTGGCTATAACCTCAGATTTTTAGAGGACAAAGACCAAGAGAAGGTCCTATGTCCAATAAAAAGCTAAGTAGACGGGCTGAAAAGCCACGTCTAAGCCATTGGAGGCAGCGGGAGAAGGCAAGGACCTTGGGGGGGTACCCCCCAAGGGACTTTTGTCACCTTGTAGTGGTGGCCGGTGCAGAACTTCAGCAGAGTTTTTCTCTTTTTCTTTCTCTCAGATTTCTGGATCTGTGGTGCTTTGGAAGTGATCTCCGATTGATCGATCCGGATTTCAATGGAATGCTCTCCTATTTATAGGCTTTTGATAGCCATTTAGGAGATTTTATGGGCTTTAATGGCTTTAATGGGAGGAGTTACAAGATTTATTTCTTGATTTTGTAACTCCTTTTTCCTTGAATCTGATTGGCCGATGGAGATTAAGGGCTTTTAATCACCTTAATTACCATAATGGGAGGAGTTTCATGGGTTAAATGCCATGAATCAGTTGACTTGTAACTCCCAAATGCTTGCTTCTGATTGGGCCGTCCAAAGAAATGAATTAATGACTGCAATAAAGCTAGTCAATTAATCACATTAATTGGTCGCCGAGTAGTCGAAGAGTCGCGGGCCGTGCCGTGTCTTCTGGAATTCTTCTGGCGATGATCATCGATGGATCTTCATGCTGATCGACATCGGATGAACATGTAACTTCAGACAGTGATAGCTAAGAGCGGGCCGGTGACATCTGTCCTGTCGATTTTTCGATCGATTGGGCGGAAAGTACACTTTTTTGGTCGACCGGTTGGCGATCAATGTTGATTTTGATACTTTTGGAGGTTGACCCGTGATTTTGACGGATGTCGGAGGACATGAGTCAATTTCAAGCACTAAAAATCACATTTTCAGGAAACCACAGGGGCCAAAGTGCGCGAAACGCGAAAAAGGACGGAAAAATGGGTCACCGGCGAAAAATCCGGTGACCCGGACTTCCATGGTCGCCGGCGACCATGGACAGGCGACCATGGGCCAGGGTCGCCGGCGACCCTGGGCCATGGTCTCGGGCTGCGACCCTGGGGGTTTTTCCCCTGTTTTTGGTCCGTTTTGCGGTCTTTTTCATCGCCGTTTTCTTCTGTATTTTTCCTGACATTTCTTCTCATTTATTGGCTTGATTTCTCTGTAGAAAACCTGATGAGAATCCTTGCATTTTTAGAGTGCAAAGTTTCCAATTTTCCGGGAAAGCCGAAGACTTTGTCGCGTAGAGCTGCTGATTTTCCGCCAGAAGCTGAAACTTGGTCAAACGATGTCGGAATGACCTGAAATTTGAGGTGAAGCCTCCTGAGCAATAAATAAGACCAACCATAGGCTTTTGTTTGAGTTTTGAAGCCGTTTGGGGTCCCATCGATGCTTCACTTAATTTTGCTGCGGGGAAAATGCCGAGCTTTGATATGTGGCCAAACGATGTCCGATTGACCTTAAATTTGACGGGGAGCCTATTGGAGTCATTTTGAGACGTTCCATGGGCTCCGTTTTGGATGTCATGGTCCCGGGATGCTCCGCCGCCGGTAGGCTTGATTTTCTTTCGGAGCATCGAAACCTGGTCAAACGTTGTCGGAATGACCTGAAATTTGACGTGCAGCCTTTTGGAAGCATGTTGAATCCACTCATGCACTTGGTATGATGAGCGAAGGCTTCGGTGGTTCCCGCCGCCGGGAGGCTTGATTTTGCTGCTCGAGCATTGATAGAGGGTCAAACGTTGTCGGTTTGACTTGAAATTTGGCATGGAGTCCTTTTGAGACATGCTGGAGTCATCCGTAGGCTCTGATCGAAGTTTTGACGTCTCCGATGATGTCGCCGCCGGGAGCGCCATTTTAGCCGTCGGAGAAGCGAAGTTAGGCCAAATGATTCTGAAATGGCCCGAAACTTCATGTGTACTCTTCTCTTGGCTATCTTGAAGGATCTTGCAGTTTTTGTTTGATTCTGACAAGATTTGATTTTTTTGAGAAATTGCATTGCCTATTTATGGCAGGTTGCGACTTCATGCATCTTTCTTGATGTTGAAGAGGCAAAGTGACATTTTTGGTGTCAACAAATGCCCCCTCGAGGTACATCGACGAGTTGCTTGACTTTTGTAGTCGATGTGCCTCGAAGAGATTTTTGAAGGAGAGCTTGTGTCTTGACCAAGAGTCTTTGAGCAATCTTTCCTTTGGTAGAGTAGCCTTTGAGCTTCCAGGGGAATTTTATGGTAAATGAAAGGAATCAAGTACCATCTCGAGGCAAAGTTTTGAAGATGACATCAGGGATGTGGATTTGGGCTTTTGTTTTTGACCTTGTGACCTAACAAGATGTATGTGGCAGGTTAGGGGGGTCGGGTTTTGGTTTTGACCTTGTGACCCAACAAGCTGTATGTGGCAAGTTGGGGGATCATGATTTGGTTTTTGGTTTTGGTCTTGTGACCTAACAAGCTGTATGTGGCAAGTTAGGGGACCAGGATTTGGTTTTTGGTCACTCTTTGGGACTGTGTGGGTCCATTGGAGTGGTTTGGATATTTTGTGGAATGTCAATTTCAAGATTTTGGCTCAATTTGGTTTATGAGGCTGGATGGTTTGATTTTTGGAAGCTCATGGGGCTTGGAATTTTTTTTGTATGGTTTAATCAACTCAAAAGAGGCATGGAACCATTTTTGTATGCTCTTGGTAAGAGGGATTTTTTTTCTGACTAAGAGCCCATTTTTTTTTTTTTTTATAGTGCCTAGGTGGTCAAACCTGGCTCGTATAGGCTAGCCCATGGGACCTTAAGCTTTTTAGGATGGCTTCGATCTCATGTGGGGCCATTTTTGTAAAGAATATCTAAAGATATCTCATTTGGATAGAGAATATCTAAAAATATCTTTATGGGAGAGAATCTCTCATATTCCCTTAATTTGGGAGAGAATATCTCAAGGTATCTTTCTTTTTGGGAAAGAATCTCCAATCTCCTATTTTGTTGGAGAGAATCTCTCATTGATTGATTTTAGGAGAAAATCTCTCAAAGACATCTTTCTTTTTGGGAAAGAATCTTTCTAATTCCTTCTCTTTTGGTAAGGTTACTAATTAGTAACACTTACCTTTCTTCTTTGTTTCCTTCTTTGATTTGCTCTCTCCTATAAAAGCAAAGGAAGGTAGGATTTCTTGCTCTTATTGCTTTCTTTTGCAACAATCTCAAGAGAGCTCCAAGACCAAGAGTTCTTCTTCTTCAAGGATCTTCAAGCTTTTTCCTTCTTCTTCTCCATCAATGGCTTCAAGTAAGTTTTCTCTCTTTTTCTTTCAAGAAAACTCCATGTAGAGAATAGGATGGAAAAAAAAGTGTCTCTTCTCTTTTTTTTTCTTTTTTTCTTTTCTTTCTATTCTTCTTCTCTTTTTTTTTTCTTTTCCACGTGATTTCTTTTTTTTTTTCACGTGTCTCTTTTCTCTTTTTTTTTTTTTTTTTTGTGGGCCGTACGGACAGATCCGTACGGATCTGGTCCGTACGGCCACGTGGCCTGTGGGCCACGGCCTGATGGGCCTGATTTTTTTTTTTTTTGAGAAAGTTTCTTTTTTTTTTCTTTTCTTTCTCCTTTTCTTTTTTTTTTTTGAGAAAGTTTCTTTTTTTTTTTTTTGTGCTCATCATGATAATGCGTTTTTTATGCAAATCTAGATGTTCATGCATGTACTTTTTGTAGATTGAGCATGATAGCATACCTGAAAATCTTTGCAAATTTGGGAATTTGGAGCTCGCAGCGATGTTGAGCCCTTCTTGATTTTGCGGAGATTTTGAGGTTTCGAAAGTTTGGAGTTTCGGAGCTCGCAGCGATGTTGAGCCCATCTTCAAAACATTCTATTTCTTTCGGGGTATTTCCCTTTTCTTCGGAATTGCCCCGGAAGAATGCCAAAATTTCGCCAGATTTGCTTTTAGCGAAATTCCGTCATTTTGATGATGATCTTTTTCTTTTCCAACCTTTGCAGGTGGTTCCTCCAGAACGAACAAGGGTAAAGAGCCTGCTACAAGCGTACCTCGTCGATCCGCCAGATCTTCTAATGTGGCCGTTCAGCAGGCCTGGGAGAAGGTCCAGTTTGTTGAGAAGAACTTGGAAGAGCGATTCCCTCAATCGCGATGAGATGAGACAGCGATTGATCGCTCTCAAGAATGAGGAGTTCTATAAGATCATGGTAAGCAACCGTCCTTGGGTTATGGACGATCTGAGGGTTTTACCCAAGCCTACCTTCTTCTTTGGAGATGCAGTCCCTGACGACTTGACATACCAAAGGAGATGTTTTCAGTTCTCTTATACAGCAGATGGTGAGGAGAGAACTATTTCTACCCGGTCGTCTTTTGATCGGACCATCTCGACCCTGAGCCTTTCTTCCACGTGCCCTAAGAGGGAAGATCCTCCGAGCTGGGTGAAGAGGACCAGTGTGATCAAGACCGGGGTTTTTGTTGGCGGTCCCTCCGGATATGCGGAGAAGTCGCCTGCCCAAATGGACATGTTGATGCCAGCCAGCGGCTACCAGGGCTCTGATTATCCGTCGGTCGATTTGGGACCGGTGGGCCTTGGCGTTTTCAGCGGTGACGGCAGCAATTGGGTGAAGCCTTTTCGACTTCGTGGCCGTTTCAGTGTTGACTCCGATTGGAAGTCGTGGACTGATCGCGTCCTGCTGATTGGTGGCACCATTTTGAAGGAAGCCGGGATTTTTGACGCGGTCCGTGCTTTTAGGGAGACCGTGGCTTTTTCCGACGAGGCCTTCATGGCCATGTTGGAATCATTTCTCCCACAAACCAATACCTTCGTTGTAACGAATGGTGAGATTGGTTTTTCCTTGAAGGAGTTGAGCGCCATCACCGGATTGCCCATCCTTGGCAAACTCTACGAGGAGTTCATGCCGATTGACAGCGTCCTTGAGGAGTAGTCAGAGGAGTTCAGGCTCCTATACTTTCAGCTCGTCACCTTCTATGATTTTTTGAAGGAGGGTTCGAAAGTCAGGTCCAGCAGTTGGAAGAGTTATGGCTCTTCATTCTTCAACTTCTTTGACAGCAAAGAGTCTTCTGATAGCATGATCCGGGAAGACAGGAAGAAGACTTCGGCCATGCAGGAAGAGTTGAAGGGTTTCTTCGCGAGCACAGATGTCATTTGTTCTGACATTGCACTGCGGAGAGATCTTGCTGTTTACCTCACTTATTGGCTAGGTGAGGCTGTGTTTGCTGGTGGAGATGGGACGCACATCAGGCCGCATTGTATTTTTCCGGCTTGTCAGATGGCGTTTGGAGAGCGGCTTGCTTTGGTGCCTGCTCTTTACTCCTACTTGTGTACCGAACTGCAGGCTGCTGCTTTTTTGGTTCGGCTTGGGCTCCCTATGAATAGGGTATTTTCAGCCCATATCTTTTATTCGTGGTTTGTGTACCACTGTCCTGGCTTCCACCAGCTAGGTGCTGCACAGGATGATGATCCTCTGATGATTCGATTGGCTAAGGGAAAAGCCGTATCCGAATCACTTTTGTTTGCCTGCATGAGGATCCGACGGTTCAGGGACGTCGAGATGGGGCAGTCTTCAGTGAAGCTTTCTCCGGAGTTGCGGAAGAAGGCTTTTGATTTTGGTGCCTCCCGAGACTCTACCAGAGCAGGGTCGGGAAGGCATTACCCTTTGACCAATGCAGAGAAGGAGTGGCTTTTCAGCATACGAGTCGGCACGATGGTGTACCGCAGACATCTTTTCGTCGACATCCAGCCGTATGTACCTTCTCGCTTTGCGCTTCAGTTGGGCTTCTCTCAAGGCGTTGTTGGAGCGCCTTCGAGTATGGTGAAGCGTTTTCGAGGTTTGCAGGATGGCAGAAATGCATGGGCTTTTTATAGTGCTGAAGACACTACTGCCACGATTTCTTATCCTGAGCTGTCGACTTTCCGAACTGCCGGCTTCACGAAGTGGTTCGCGGAGAGCTTTTTGGCATATCGGGGGCTTTCCAAGAAGGAGCTTGATGTAAAGCTGTCTTCGGGGAAAGGTACTGGAAAGTCGGATGGCGTCCGGCGAGAGGAAGTTTGGGCCTTCCTTTCTGGAGAAAAGCACAAGATAGGCTTTCTCGGTGACCAGGGCGTCATTGGTTCTGAAGCTGTTCGGGAAGTACCTGATGAGGCTTTGGAGCAGCTAGAACAGGAGGAAGCTGAGCTCGACGCTTGGATGCAAGCGGCACAGAGGCGAGCTTCCGTGGAGTCTACTGGCAAGAGCAGACCATCCAGTGAGGAGCCAAGTGGGAGACCTGACTCTGACAGTGGGGAGGGATCTTCTAGGAAGCGAGCCCACAGAAGTAAGAGGAAGAGGAGTCAGCGTCACACGGGGCGGGACGAAGACTCTCCTGATGTGGAAGTCCCTCTCACTGTCAATGAGGAGGTGCCAGGGGAAGCTGACAAACCTCCGGAGAAGAGGATTCGGGAAGAAGAGACCATCGGTGAAGGTATGATTCTTCCTTTTTCTTTTTCTGCTTCTTTCATGGGGCTTTCCATGTTCTGATTTGTTTTCTCACCCTGCTGCTGCTTTTTTTTTTTAGCAGAGGATGAAGACTTGGCGATGCCTGAGGTTCCGACCGATGAGGCGGTGATGGAGCCGGTTATGGCATCTGAAGAAGAACCGAGGGACTCTGGAATGATTCCAGAATCTCCAATTGGTATAACTTCTTTCGCTTTCTCTTTTTTTTTTTTTTTTTGCCTGCGACTTGATTTGCTAACATTTTTCTTGTCAGCTGACTTGCCACAGGATTCCGATGACTTTGAACCATCAATGGACGCAAATGTTGATGATGCTTCCGATGAGTTCATGGAGGAAGAGAGTGTTCCGCCAATCGTCGAAGAAGGTACTTTGTAGTGATGACCCTGATGATTTGATGATTTTTTTTAACAGGATCATATTCATACCTTTTTTTGTTTCATTTACAGGTTTTGAAGTGACAGAAGAGAGTCCATCGCTTTCTTCAGAACCAGAGCAAGGGATGCCAGAGGTCGATCCGGAGGTAGAGACTCCTACAACCAGTTCTGACGCGATAGAGAAGATACCTCGTGCTGAGATTCCTTCTCCAGTGGCTCCAAGTGGAAAGAGTTCTTTTGTTACTCTTCCAATGGGACATGACATGAGCAGCCGATCAGCGGAGAAGGGTGAATCTTCATCCAGTTCGTCTCTTCAATTTGCGAAGAAGGTGCTGGCTCGGGTTTTGAGTTCTTGTATCAAGACTCTCCTTTCTGGACACTTGGAGGCAGGATTTGGCATGATCCCACATGTATAGGAGATTCTCACTGATACCGAAGAGGTTGGTCTGGATGTCACAGGTGCCAGGGCGATCATTGATAGGATCATTGCACTGGGTGACAAGTGGTTTGAGATCATGGATTTCCCTGACGACCAATTCTTCAAGGAGATGTTCTTGGACCCTGCTGATAAGGCTAAGTCCGACCTGAATGAGGCTACACAGAGCAGGAAGCAGGTAGTCCGAGAGAAGAATAAGGAAGAGCTAGTCATCCTTGGATTAAAGCGCGACCTTGACATCCTTGATGGAGAGGTCGAAATGGCCAGGAAGCATCTCGAGCATTTGAAGGCACAAGTTGATGCTAAGTGGACTGCTATAACAGAGGCTCGTGACAGGGAGAGTACTCTGATTCGCAGGGTTGCAGATGCCGGTCAAGTTCTTGAGAGGAAGACTCTAGAGAACGAGCAATGGCAAACTGCTGGGGAAAAGCTTCCTGGTGTAAAAGAAGGGTTACGGCATTCGCCAGCATCTCATGGCAAGTTCCTGAAGAAGCGTGCCTTGGAAACTCTGACGGCTGATGCCAAAAGTTTGCTTGAGGAGCTGAAGCTTTGGCTGGAGACCATTTTTGGCTGAGCTCCTGATTTTTTGTAACAGAAACTATTCTTCTTTTTTTTTTGGTACCACATGTATATTTTTGGTACTCTTCTTTTCTTTTTTTTTTTGTGTAGTGCTTGTGAACACTTTCTTTTTTTTTGGTACCACATGTATTTTTTGGTACTTTTCTTTTTTTGTAGTGCTTGTGAACACTTTCTTTTTTTTTTTTTTTGCTTTGGTACCACATGTATTTTTTTGGTACCTTTTTTTTTTTTGTGTTCCCTATGTTCACTCAAATCTTTTTGTGATGAAAGCAATTGCTAAATGGGATTTGATCAAAAGCTTTGTCATTTTGTGAAAATCTTTTGTCAAATAATTGTTTTGGCATGGGAGCCTGATTTTGGTTGTGGCATGAAAGCCGATTTTGAGATGGCATGGAAGCCGAAATTTTGTGGCGTAAAAGCCAAAATTTGGGTTTGGCATGGAAGCCGAAATTTTATGGCGTAAAAGCCAAAATTTGGGTTGGCACGGATGCCGGATTTTTGTGGCATTTACAGCCAGTTTGGTGGCATTGATAGCCAATTTGTGGCATTGATAGCCGGTTTGGTGGCATTGATAGCCAATTTGTGGCATTTATAGCCGGTTTTGACATGAGAGTCAGGTTTTTTTTTTGTGTGGCATTTGTAGCCGAGTTTTTTGAAAACCAAGTTTTGTTTTGTTGGCATGAAAGCCGATTTTGGCGTTTATAGCCGGAAATTTTGTTTTGGCATTTATAGCCGGATTTTGGCATTTATAGCCGAGTTTTGGTTTTCAAAATGCAGGTATCGACTAAATGTCGCCTCCCCGCTGAATGGTCTTGCAAGTATCGATGGAATGTCGCTTCCTTGCTCATTCGGTTTTGCGAGTATTGATGGAATGCCACTTCCTCGTGGGTTAGGTTTTGCAAGTATCGATGGAATGTCGTTTCCTCGCGAATTGGGGTGCAAATATCGACTAAGCGTCGCTTCTCTGCTTTTCCCAAAACTTTTGGTTTTGCGGGTACTGACTTGATGTCGTTTCTCCGCGATTTTTGAAATTTGAGGTTTTCTCGAACCATTTGTAATTTTGGTTGTGGATAGCAACTGGTATGTTGCATCTCCACGATTTTTGAAATTGGGTTGTGGATATCAACTGGTTTGTTGCTTCTCCACGATTTTTGAAATTTGGTTTGTGGATATCAACTGAAATGTTGCTTCTCCACGATTTTTGAAATTTGGGTTGTGGATATCAACTGAAATGTTGCGTCTCCACGATTTTTAGAGGTTTTGGAAGTATCGAATGGGGTTTGCATCCTTCCAATTTTTGAGTTTTGCGAGTATCGACTAAGTGTCACTTCCCCGCGGTTTTTTTGAAAAACCATTTTTTTTTGTTTAAAGACACGAGGGTCGTAAATTTTGACCTAAAACCATTTGGCGGTAAAAGGTAAGGTGGACTAGGGTGGAAATCCCTGAATCCGGATTTTTGTTTCAAACCATGAATTTTGGTTCAAGGATCGAAAGTTTTGGTCAAGTCAGGGAGAGGCTCCTAAACTTGGATTTTTTTTTTTTGTTTTTGAACAATGAAACGATAAAAGTAAGCATTGTTTTTTAATCTCTAGAAATTTTGACATTTGATATGAAAATTCTAAAGAGAGTGGATTTGACGAGCGAGTACCTGAGAACAGGTTTTGGCCATACAGGCATTGCTCTTACCCAGTTGGGTAAGTCTTCAAGGGTAGTACCGCTTCAAGAACTTGCCGTTGATAGGCAGCATACATCTGTCGCCTTCCATGTTTAGGAGGGCATATGCGCCGTTGGAGAAGACTTTGTTGATGACGTAGGGTCCCTCCCATTTTGGTTCAAATTTTCCTTTGGATTTGTGTACGAAGACCATTGGTCTTTTTACCGCAAGAACCAAGTCACCGTTTTTGTAGGCGCGTTGCCGGACCCTTTTGTCAAAAGATCCTGCCATGCGTGCTTGGTAAAGTTCAATGCTTTGTCGAGCTTCGAGCCGTCTCTCGTCGAGATTGTCCAGCTCATGGAGTCGCAATTTGACATTGCTTTCTTGAGTCATGTCATTTTGTAGAGATACCCTCAGAGAAGGAATTTGTACCTCTAGGGGCACGACAGCTTCGCATCCATAGACCAAGGAGAATGGTGTGCTATGGGTTGGTCCTCGAACGGTGGTTCGATAGGCCCACAAAGCTTCAGACAGTTTATCGCTCCAGTCTCTTTTGTGACTAGAGACCATTTTCTTGAGGATTTTGCAGAGTGTCTTGTTAAAGGCTTCTGCTAATCCGTTTGCTGCCGGATTGTATGGAGTCGAAGGACAGCTTTGAATTTTATATTTGTCGCAGAACCTGTAGAATCGATGATCCCGGAATTATGGTCCGTTATCATGGACGAATCTTTTAGGTATGCCGAAACGACAAATGATGTTGGTGCGTAGGAATTGAAGGACTGATGATGTCTTCATTTCGTTGAACGCAAATGCTTCTGACCACTTGGAAAAATAATCCGTTGCGGCGAAGATGAAGCGATGACCTTTGCTTGAAGGGGGAGAGATAGGACCTATGATGTCCATGCCCCATGCTTCAAAAGGCCATGAGATTGCTGTAGGATGCAGCCATTCTGGAGGCATGTGAATGTAGTCTCCGTGAACTTGGCATAGCTGGCAACGTTTGGCAAATTGCATTGCGTCGGGTACCATGGTAGGCCAGTAGTAACCCAACCTTTTGATTTGGTCGTAGAGCTTGGGACCAGCCTGATGAGCTCCACAAAGACCAGCGTGAACTTCTTTGAGTGTTTCTTCGGCCTCTTGTTGTGATAAGCAGCGTAGAAGTACTCCGTTGAAGGATTTCCTGTAGAGGATTTTTGAAGGAATATCCAAATGAAAGTTTGGGGCTCGCCTTTGAATGCTTACCCGTTCTTTTGGATCTTCAGGTAGGATTCCGAACATAGTGTAATCAATGAACGGATCCCTCCAGTCGCCGATTGAAGGTTGAAGGATAGAGATCCGACTTCCAACCACTCGGTGGCATTCAGCAACTGCTTAGTGTGTGTTAAGAGGAGGGAGGATCCTTCTCTCGCACACTGTAATTTGCATGCTTTCCCCTTCCTGGATCGCCATTGATGCAGCAAGTCCGGCCAGGGCATCTGCACGGATGTTTTCACCTCTACGAATGTGGGTGATGTGACAGATGTCAAACTTTTGCAGAAGCGATTGCGCCTTGTTGTAATAAGGCAGCTGATCGGGCTTCCTGACTTCATATATCTGATTCATCTGGTTGACGATCAGTTGAGAGTCTCCAAAGACTTCCAGCATAGTGATACCGGATTCGATGGCGAGTTCCAATCCTAGGATCAGAGCTTGGTATTCAGCTGCATTGTTTGTGCATGGTTCCAGTAGCGAGAAAGCGTGTGGAATCATGTATTTGTCAGGGCTAACAAAGAGGATGCCAACTCCTGAGATCAGCTTTCTTTTTTCATTTGTCCTGGTTGCACCGTCAAAGTACATGTCCCAGGAGGCATTTGGTGAGGAAGTCTCCACGTTGTAGACAGGTTCGTCTGGGAGATCATCTCTGAGTGGAGAATCTTTAGGCAATGGATGCTCTGCGAGAAAGTCTGCTAGAGCTTGGCCTTTGATTGCTTTTTGTGGCACATACCTAATATCAAATTGTGATAGAAGGATGGACCATTTTGCCAGTCGGGCATTGAGAGAACCGGCCTTCGTGACAAGGACCTTCAAGAGGTTGATCCTCGAGACCAGGTAGATTGTGTTGGAAAGCAAGTAGTGACGTAGCTTTTGTACGGCGAACATCACTGCAAGGCATTCCTTTTCGAGAATCCATGCAGGCGCGTTCCAATTGCGTTCCACTAAGTACTTTGATTACTGTGTTTTTTCAGAATATCTACGGCCTACGTCCAATGTTTTTTCAGAGTGTGGAAGAAGATCGGCTTTTGCTTTGGTGATGTTGTCGGAACAACAAAGGTAGCAGACGTAGGATCTTCTACATCAGCAGGTGTCTCCGTCGGAGTGAGAGCAGGCTGAACATGCTGAGCGTCAGCTTGGCTTGACGATGCATCGTCTTCTGGCTCTGAGTCCGAGTCTGTGTCTTGCATGATAGACACGAGAGAAACAACAAATTTGACCCTAGGCTTTTGCTTTGCCTTCTTCACTCTGGTTGTGATGACCAAAGGTTTTGAAGATTTGAGGGAGATGAGGAAGGGAGATTGACTACTCTCTTCTAATTTGCCGGAGGGTTTGTTTTCTTCCGGTGATTTTTGAGGAGCCTTGCCTTTATCTTTCTGGAGATTTTCAGCAGGGGGTGCTATTTCCTCTTCTTCTTTTTCTCCTTCATACATCTGGGAGTCTGCGAAGTGGACTTCTTTACCTTTGAAGGGTTTTCTGTCCGCAAAGACTCGATGTACCATGCCGTCGTCGCCGACGAACTTGATGCATTGATGTAGAGTTGAAGGGACAACACCGTTCTCGTGTATCCAGGGGTGTCCGAGAAGGATGTTGTAGCATGAAGGGGTTTTTATTGCATACACAGTGACTTCAGAGATAAGATCACCGATCTGTAATTTGAACCTGATTTTGCCGATAGGCCTTTGAGTACTCCCATCATATCCAAAGATAGATACAGATGTGTGGCTTAACTTGCTGGGTGGGATGCCCAACTCTTCGAGAGCCGAAGTGGAGATGAGGTTGAGTGCAGAACCTGGGTCGACCTGAACTCTGTGTATAGGCATTTCCTTGATGTACCTTGTGAAGTACAGGGGTCGGTTGTGCCTTGCTTCGCCAAGTAGGAGGTCGTCCTTTGTGAAGGCGATGGTTGCACTGGCTGCTTTTTGCACCGAGAGGCATTCCATGCATGATCCCTCAGTTTTCTTTTCTTCCTTTGAGGAAGTTTCAGAGTTTTTGACCCGGTAGTCCATTTCAATTTGGAGGACTTGCGGGGCGTGTTTGTCGATATCCTCATTCAGTTTTTGTAATTCTGAGATGAGATTATCACGAGTGCGTGGAGACATTCGTAATAAATCCAGGATGTGCAGTCGTGCAGGTATGTGTTTGAAGTGCTCAACCAAGTCATACTTGAAAGCCTCCTTAGGGCCTGCATGTTCATCATTGTTGCCACTGGGGGCGCTTACAACATCTTTTCCCGAAGGATTTACATAAGTAAAGGAAGATTGGTTGTAATTTTTGTGGTAGTCCCGGCCCGAGCGGGTGCCTCTACCAACTTCGAGAGCTTCTTGAGAAGGATCTTCGCTTGGAAGATTGTCTTCATGATCAAGAGGCTGTCGTTTTTCATCTACTGGGGATGCATCTGCAGCAGAGTTGCCATCCTCAGTGATTGTGTTGCACGGAGCATTTTCCTGGAGCGAGTCCTGAACAGCATCCAGCACCTTTTCTTCTTCGTTGACCCATCCATCATCCCAAGTTGGGTTTTCTTCATGATGATGAGTCGGGAAGAATGTGTATTCTGAAGTCACAGTCTCAGGAGAAGAAACCTGAGAGGGTGTCATCTCTGTGAAAGTCACGTGAGACGAGGTAGCTCCAGAAGATACATTGCTAGGCGTCGTCGGAGTATAGGTAATCTCATCAGACGACACTTCAGAAGAGCTATAGTCCTGATATATTACATTACAGGAAGCTCTGATAGGAGATGTTGCCTGCTCGGAGTCAGACTCATCCTCGGATGTAAGAGGATCGTCAATCCAGCAATGTTCTCCATTTTCAGGAGTTAAGGGTGGATGTACCTGATTATCTTCAGGGACTTCAGGCTATGGGTTGCGAGGAGGCTCGTTAACACGATCTTGCTCTTGTTCTAGAGCGAGACGCTGCAAGATCCTTGCATATTCTTCAAGATCAGGCATGGGAGCCAGATCCTCTTCTTCGTCTTCTCCGTGTGGCTCAACATAGTTGATTTCCACTGGAGCAATGACAGGTGCTGGGTTAACAGCATCTTCTTGTGCAGCCACTTGATCTTCTTCATCATCAGACCAGGATTCTTGTGGTTGCAAAGGGTTATACCAGATTACTGGCATACGGTGAGTTTCAGGAACCCATTCTTCATCGGAGAGATATTCTCCTGTTTCAAGGGATTCTTCCCACTCATCGGTGTAGCCGGACTCGAATCCATCATCGGTGTCGCTGGACTCATATCCATCAATGGAGAATCCAACTACCGAGTTGCAAGAGTATGATGCCCCCTGCATGGCTTCTTTTTTGAATTGAGGTGGCATGAAATCACTGAGAGTGAAGTTTCTTACCGCCTTTGAAGTCTCTGGAAGGGACGTTTTTGTTGCCCCGAGTGAAGTGGTAGAGGAGGCCTCTGCCTTTTCATTGACTTCTTGTTTTGGCCGGGTCTTCTCTTGCCGTTTGAGCCTGAGGAGATGTTTCCTAGCCTGCCTTCGCTGTTGAGCTGTCGGCATTGTTTTTACGATCTCCCAGTTTTCATCTTCCAGGAGATCGGGATGTACCCATATAGGTTGCCCATCTGGTGTTGGATAGGGAACCAGCTCCTCGGACGCTTGAATTTTGTTTATCACCATGAAGGAAGTAGTGATCTTCTTCTTCGGTGATTTTGATGTTTGTCCACATGACACCATGTTGACGGAGGCAGTCCCATAGTTTTTGTCAAAGGTGATGACTCCGTTTTTCCACATCTCATTGATCTTCTCTCTCACAACAAAGCATTGATTGAGAGGATGCGAGATCATCTAGTGGTATGGACAGTACCGAGGATCGTTGGTTTTGCCAACATCGCCGGTCTTTTGGGTTCAGGCAAGGTGAGCTTGCCGTTTGCCACGAGAGCCCCGAAGATTTCGTGAACATCTTCATCGAACGGGTATTTCTTTTCTACTCGCTCTTTGAAGGCATCAGAGAGTTCAGGTCTCTTACCTGCAGCTCTGTTTTCAGCTTTCTTTGGTTGCTGAGGAGCTGACTTGGTTTGCACATTGAGGACCTCTTTCTTCTTTGGTTTAGAGGTTGCAATGGCGGTTGGCTCTTTTCTTGATGACTTCTGACTGTTGAGGTCTTTAATCACCGTTTCAGCTTCCATAGAAGCTTCCAGGAGTTCTCCCAGGTTTTTTGATTTGTTGCCGATGATCATTGTTGACACCAAAAATGTCACTTTGCCTCTTCAACATCAAGAAAGCTGCATAAAGTCGCAACCTGCCATAAATAGGCAATGCAATTTCTCCAAAAAATCAAATCTTGTCAGAATCAAACAAAAACTGCAAGATCCTTCAAGATAGCCAAGAGAAGAGTACACATGAAGTTTCGGGCCATTTCAGAATCATTTGGCCTAACTTCGCTTCTCCGACAGCTAAAATGGCGCTCTCGGCGGCGACATCATCGGAGACATCAAAACTTCGATCAGAGCCTACGGATGACTCCAGCATGTCTCAAAAGGGCTCCATGCCAAATTTCAAGTCAAACCGACAACGTTTGACCCTCCATCAATGCTCGAGCAGCAAAATCAAGCCTCCCGGCGGCGGGAACCACCGAAGCCTTCGCTCATCAAACCAAGTGCATGAGTGGCTTCAACATGCTTCCAAAAGGCTGCACGTCAAATTTCAGGTCATTCTAACAACGTTTGACCAGGTTTCGATGCTCCGAGAGAAAATCAAGCCTACCGGCGGCGGAGCAACCCGGGACCATGACATCCAAAACGGAGCCCATGGAACGTCTCAAAATGACTCCAATAGGCTCCCCGTCAAATTTCAGGTCAATCGGACATCGTTTGACCGCACATCAAAGCTCGGCATTTTCCCCGCAGCAAAATCAAGTGAAGCATCGATGGGACCCCAAACGGCTTCAAAACTCAAACAAAAGCCTATGGTTGGTCTTATTTATTGCTCAGGAGGCTTCACCTCAAATTTCAGGTCATTCCGACATCGTTTGACCAAGTTTTAGCTTCTGGCGGAAAATCAGCAGCTCTACGCGACAAAGTCTTCGGATTTCCCGGAAAATTGGAAACTTTGCACTCTAAAAATGCAAGGATTCTCATCAGGTTTTCTACAGGGAAATCAAGCCAATAAATGAGAAGAAATGTCAGGAAAAATACAGAAGAAAACGGCGACGAAAAAGACCTCAAAACGACCGCAAAACGGGCTCCGAAGGGAAAAATTCCCCCAAGGTCGCAGGCCCCTGCGACCATGGCCCATGGTCGCAGGCCCCTTCGACCATGGCCCTTGGTCGCCGGCCCATGGTCGCCGGCGACCATGGCCCATGGTTGCCGGCGACCATGGAAGTCCGGGTCACCGGATTTTCCGCCGGTGACCCGTTTTTCCGTCTTTTTTCGCGTTTCGCGCACTTTGGCCCCTGTGGTTCCCTGAAAATGTGATTTTTAGTGCTTGAAATTGACTCATATCCTCCGACATCCGTCAAAATCACGGGTCAACCTCCAAAAGCATAAAATCATCATTGATCGCTCCAAGATCGCCAACCGGTCGACCAAAAAAAGTGCTCTTTCTGTCCGACCGATCGTGAAATCGACAAGACAGATGTCACCGGCCCGCTCTTAGCTATCAATGTCTGAAGTTACATGTTCATCCAATGTCGATCAGCATGAAGATCCATCGATGATCATCGCCAGAAGAATTCCAGAAGACACGGCACGGCCCGCGACTCTTCGGCTGCTCGTCGACCATTTAATGCGGTTAATTGACTAGCTTTATTGCAGTCATTAATTCATTTCTTTGGACGGCCCAATCAGAAGCAAGCATTTGGGAGTTACAAGTCAATTGATTCATGGCATTTAACCCATGAAACTCCTCCCATTATGGTAATTAAGGTGATTAAAAGCCCTTAATCTCCATCGGCCAATCAGATTCAAGGAAAAAGGAGTTACAAAATCAAGAAATAAATCTTGTAACTCCTCCCATTAAAGCCATTAAGGCTCATAAACCCTCCTAAATGGCTACCAAAAGCCTATAAATAGGAGAGCATTCCATTGAAATGGAGGATAAGAAAATCGAGATCGATCGATCGGAAAGAATCCAGAGCTCGTATCCAGAGAAAGAAAAAAGAGAGAAAAACTCTGCTGAAGTTCTGCACCGGCCACCACTACAAGGTGACAAAAGTCCCTTGGGGGGGGACCCCCCCAAGGTCCTTGCCTTCTCCTGCTGCCTCTAATGGCTTAGACGTGGCTTTTTAGCCCGTCTACTTAGCTTTTTATTGGACATAGGACCTCCTCTTGGTCTTTGTCCTCTAAAAATCTGAGGTTATAGCCAAGCCAAGCGAATCAAGAGCATCCTCTGTTCTCATCTGCATGGATGATGGCTGATGGAACGCGCTCCGAGGCGCCGTGGGGCGGCTACCGGGGTCGGCGGAACGTGGGAGTCCGTCGGGTCCGGCCCTTTCGCGCCCTGGCGGGCCTGAAGCGTGAATCAACATTTCTTTTATGTGGGTGTGCCAGATTTTCTATTTTACTTGGAATTGCAAGTGGTAATCCGGAGATCAACCTTCGCAAGTAAAAAGGAAATCAACTTCTTTCAAGTTTTCCATTGCACAAATATTTAAGAAAAGAGACATTTTCTTAATTTGCCGTGAAAGGCGATTTTGTTTGGCATTTATAGCCGATTTTGGCGTTTATAGCCGATTTACAATTCTTATCAATAATGAAAGACAAGAGTTGTGATTTTTGTCTCTTTAGAAAAATACAAATTACAATGAAAAGCAAGAAAAGGAAGATCTAACTTTTCAGGAGATTGTGGGGGACTCGTTCAGATTGACGGTCGCAAGCCATGTATGGGCTTCGCCATCATCCATGCAGATGAAAACAGAAGATGCTCTTGATTCGCTTGGCTTGGCTATAACCTCAGGTTTTTAGAGGACAAAGACTAAGAGAAGGTCCTATGTCCAATAAAAAGCTAAGCAGACGGGCTGAAAAGCCACGTCTAAGCCATTGGAGGCAGCGGGAGAAGGCAAGGACCTTGGGGGGGGTACCCCCCAAGGGACTTTTGTCACCTTGTAGTGGTGGCCGGTGCAGAACTTCAGCAGAGTTTTCTCTCTTTTTTCTTTCTCTCAGATCTCTTTCTGATCTTTTTTTTTTCTGATCTTTTCTCTGATCCTGATTTTCTCCTTTTTTTTCCGATCCCGATTTCAATGGAATGCTCTCCTATTTATAGGCTTTTGGTAGCCATTTAGGAGGGTTTATGAGCCTTAATGGCTTTAATGGGAGGAGTTACAAGATTTATTTCTTGATTTTGTAACTCCTTTTTCCTTGAATCTGATTGGCCGATGGAGATTAAGGGCTTTTAATCACCTTAATTACCATAATGGGAGGAGTTTCATGGTTTAAATGCCATGAATCAATTGACTTGTAACTCCCAAATGCTTGCTTCTGATTGGGCCGTCCAAAGAAATGAATTAATGACCATAATAAAGTTAGTCAATTAACCACATTAATTGGTCGCCGAGCAGTCGAAGAGTCGCGGGCCGTGCCGTGTCTTCTGGAATTCTTCTGGCGATGATCATCGATGGATCTACATGCTGATCGACATCGGATGAACATGTAACTTCAGACATTGATAGCTAAGAGCGGGCCGGTGACATCTGTCTTGTCGATTTCACGATCGGTCGGACAGAAAGCGCAATTTCTTGGTCAGCCGGTTGACGATCTTGGAGCGATCAATGATGATTTTATGCTTTTGACGGCGGATCCGAGATGTCTTCGGATATGAGTCAATTTAAAGCACTAAAAAATCACATTTTCAGGAAACCACAGGGGCCAAAGTGCGCGAAACGCGAAAAAAGACGGAAAAATGGGTCACCGGCGGAAAATCCGGTGACCCGGACCTCCATGGTCGCAGGGGCCTGCGACCATGGGCCATGGTCGCAGGGGTCTGCGACCCTGGGGGATTTTTCCCCTTCGGAGCCCGTTTTGCGGTCGTTTTGAGGTCTTTTTCGTCGCCGTTTTCTTCTGTATTTTTCTTGACATTTCTTCTCATTTATTGGCTTGATTTCCCTGTAGAAAACCTGATGAGAATCCTTGCATTTTTAGAGTGCAAAGTTTCCAATTTTCTGGGAAAGCCGAAGACTTTGTCGCGTAAAGCTGCTGATTTTCCGCCAGAAGCTGAAACTTGGTCAAACGATGTCGGAATGACCTGAAATTTGAGGTGAAGCCTCCTGAGCAATAAATAAGACCAACCATAGGCTTTTGTTTGAGTTTTGAAGCCGTTTGGGGTCCCGTCGATGCTTCACTTGATTTTGCTGCGGGGAAAATGCCGAGCTTTGATATGTGGCCAAACGATGTCCGATTGACCTGAAATTTGACGGGGAGCCTATTGGAGTCATTTTGAGACGTTCCATGGGCTCTGTCTTGGATGTCATGGTCCCGGGTTGCTCCGCCGCCGGTAGGCTTGATTTTCTCTCGGAGCATCGAAACCTGGTCAAACGTTGTCGGAATGACCTGAAATTCGACGTGCAGCCTTTTGGAAGCATGTAAAAGCCACTCATGCACTTGGTTTGATGAGCGAAGGCTTCGGTGGTTCCCGCCGCCGGGAGGCTTGATTTTGCTGCTCGAGCATTGATGGAGGGTCAAACGTTGTCGGTTTGACTTGAAATTTGGCATGGAGCCCTTTTGGGACATGCTGGAGTCATCTGTAGGCTCTGATCGAAGTTTTGACGTCTCCGATGATGTCGCCGCCGGGAGCGCCATTTTAGCTAACGGAGAAGCGAAGTTAGGCCAAATGATTCTGAAATGGCCCGAAACTTCATGTGTACTCTTCTCTTGGCTATCTTGAAGGATCTTGCAGTTTTTGTTTGATTCTGACAAGATTTGATTTTTTGGAGAAGTTGCATTGCCTATTTATGGCAGGTTGTGACTTCATGCAGCTTTCTTGATTTGGAGAGGCAAAGTGACATTTTTGGTGTCAACAATGGCGAAGCCCATACATGGCTTGCGACCGTCAATCTGAACGAGTCCCCCACAATCTCCTGAAAAAGTTAGATCTTCCTTTTCTTGCTTTTCATTGTAGTTTGTATTTTTCTAAAGAGACAAAAATCACAACTCTTGTCTTTCATTATTGATAAGAATTGTATATCGGCTATAAACGCCAAAATCGGCTATAAATGCTAAAATCGGCTATAAATGCCAAACAAAATCGCCTTTCACGGCAAACTAAGAAAATGTCTCTTTTCTTAAATATTTGTGCAATGGAAAACTTGAAAGAAGTTGATTTCCTTTTTACTTGCGAAGGTTGATCTCCGGATTACCACTTGCAATTCCAAGTAAAATAGAAAATCTGGCACACCCACAAAAAAAAAATGTTGATGCACGCTTCAGGCCCGCCAGGGCGCGAAAGGGCCGGACCCGACGGACTCCCACGTTCCGCCGACCCCGGTAGCCGCCCCACGGCGCCTCGGAGCGCGTTCCATCAAGCTGGCACACCCGGTGGGACTCGTTCATTTGAGAACACGGTGCTCGGAAATGAAATATTTGCATATCATACTTTTTGCTCTATGCTTATACTTCTTTTCCGGATTCCTTGGCTACTTTCTAGCTGGTAGCCTATGTTGGATTTTGCATCCTAAAAAAAATGAGATGGGATTTTTTGGAAATTTCTATTTCTTTGAGTTTGTTTCCATTCTTTCTCTTTTGAAAAGAAAAATCAGTTTTCTTAGTTTGAATTCAAAATTGAGAAACTTTGATCTCATCCTATCGTTCTTTGGTGCTTGCAGAAATGTTGAGCCCGTTCGACTAAGGTTTTGGGCCATCGTTTCTCTTCGATGAGTTCATTAGAGATTTCAAAAAAACAAATAAAAAAAATCAGTTTTCTTAGTTTGGATTCAAAATTGAGAAACTTTGATCCTATCCTATCGTTCTTTGGTGCTTGCAGAAATGTTGAGCCCGTTCGACTAAGGTTTTGGACCATCGTTTCTCTTCGATGAGTTCATTAGAGATTTCAAAAAAAAATTAAAAAAAAAAAATCAGTTTTCTTTGTTTGGATTCAAAATTGAGAAACTTTGATCCTATCCTATCGTTCTTTGGTGCTTGCAGAAATGTTGAGCCCGTTCGACTAAGGTTTTGGGCCATCGTTTCTCTTCGATGAGTCTATTTGGGATTTTTATAAAAAAAAAGGACATAGACCACTAAGGTTAAACCCATTGCGTTCTTTGATCACGATTGATTCAAGAAAAGCCTTGTCCAGAGTGTGGAGACAGCTTGACTGTTCTAGGCAAGGGTCCTCCAAACGGGTTCATTAAGTAATCCTACCCTTACCTGGGGGCAATTCTATCAATTGAGGTTTCATAAGACCGGGTTAGGAGGCCTATGTGTACTCTCTCGTCTTTAAATCTTAAAAAATTAAAATCAAAATAAAAAAAAAATAAAAAAAAGATTTTCAAAAAAAAAATAAAATAAAAAAATAAATAAATAAAAATATATTAAAAAAAAAATAAAAAAAATAAAAATAATAAAATAAAAAAAATCATTTCAGAAAAAAAAATCTTCAAAAACTCGTCACTTTTGATTTCAGATCTGAGAAATTTTGGTTTCTTCTTTTCTGAGCACTGGCGCTCGCGGAAATCGCCGAGATCGTGTTCAGATCAGAATACCATTTGCTCTCCTTGATGGAACCAATCTTGACATTTCAAAAAAAAAAAAAAAACTCGTCACTTTTGGATTCAGATTCGAGAAATTGTGGTCTCTTTCCTTCTGAGTACTGGCGCTCGCGGAAATCGTTGAGCCCGTATTTGAATCGGAATGCCACCTGCTCTCTTTGACGAATCCATTTCTGACCTTTCAAAAAGAGAATCCCATCTCATGGATGCGATCTCCAACATTTGTGCATAGCGGTACTAGTACGCCCTTTCAGTGTCTACTGTATTTGCGACCGGCACATTTGTAACTCCAACCTTATATTTGACTTACCTCGAGCAAGCCTTGCTTCTCGATAAGTCGAATTTAGGTTTACAATTGCTTCTAGCAGTCATTGGAACGCTCATTTCGAGCCTACCATGCTTGCTGTCAGAACAATTGTACCATCTATGGCTTTTTGCCTTCTTCATGTCGCTTGGGTCATATCCCTTGAGCGATTTGAAAAGACAACCATAGAAATTCCCATTTATGATCATTATATTCTTGTGATTACTAATGGATGTGGTCTTGTTTCAGAAATTTTGAAACTAACAATGGCAGCCTTAACCATTATTTTCGATGAGAACAAGCACCAACTCATGCTTCAACAGAAGCAAAGCGCGCGCACTCATAAGCGCCCTGTCAGCTGCCGAAGCGTTAACTCCCTCGGCAACTCTCTGAACTCCGGGTCGACCTCGACTCCCCGGACTATCTTCTTTGGGACGCTGGGACCATTCCCACTTCCCGAAGAAAAAACTGCGCCTGCCAAAAGGCAGAAAATCGTCTCTCAACATGTCACTCCCGTGACACCAAAGGCGAGCGCCCAAAAGCCCGAAGCCCGCGGCACCCCCGCGAAGCCTCGACCCACAAACAACCAGGTCTATCCCAAGACTTGGTCTCCAAGACCTTCCCCAAAACAAAGAAGGTCTCAAACCTCCACCAAGCCAGCATACCTGGCCCCACTCAAGGAGAACCAGTTCTACCCTCTTGCCTACATGAAAGAGGAGAGCCCATCTCCAACCTGACTCCCAAGTCAACCCAGCATGAGCCGGCTTGTTCCTACAGGCCCAAAATCAGATCATGCATCACCAGGCCTCTACAAGCACCTGCCAAGGCCTACACTCCTTCAGTTCGACCCTTCATCTCTACAGGGGCCGAACTCGAAAGGTTTAAAGCTTCGCTGCAACAGGCAAAGGACCGGGTCCGGATCCTGTCCTTGCCTAGCTACAAAGAAGACAGGCTCGGATGCTACGCCCGAGGGAGCACATCCTTCATCGTCAGAGCCCAGCCAGAGCTGACTGAAGCTCAAATCGCTCGTCGAGCACGCCGCCGTGCTTCATATCGACAAAAGAGACTAGAGAAGCAACGGATCCAGCCTCCTACACTTCAAGTCTCCCACAAATGGGTCGAAAAAGAAAGACCCGACCAAGTTGCTGCCGTCCATATGGTTGGAAAAACCAGAAGACGCCAAAGGTCAGCATAAAAAATCCATGTCCGACGTCCGGTGACCCGTAGCATCACCAGGACACAAAGACATCCCGAAGAATCTCCTGCCCCTTCAAGCCAAGGACGGGAGAGTAATCCTTCATCAAGCTCTTCATCAAAAAGAATGAGCCCCAGCTCCGTCACCAGGACGATTTCTTCGTTCGAATCCCGAGGGATGAATGTCTTGGCTACAAGTTCTGAGCCGCCACCTCAGAATCCACCTCGAGATGATGCGCTCACACGCATCCAGCAGTTGGAACAAGGCCAGCAGAGGATTGAAACTCTGATGGAAAACCTTCTCCTTGTCGTCCAAAATCAGGTGAACAATGTGCCTCCTCCGAATCATAGCAATAACGAGGGAAATGGAGAAGAAAATGAGTCACGCGCCCTTACCAAAAAGGACGTAGACAGTATCCTCGCCAAAGCAAAAGAAGAGGATATACTCAAGGAGCATGGGATCAAGCCACCCTACCCTCTATGGATGGACTCGGTCCCATTCCCCACAAAATTCAAACATCCCACTCTCCAAACATATACGGGGAAAGGATCAGCCAGACAGCACGTCATCCATTTCAAGATCCTGACGGGAGCTATCGCGGATCAAGATGCACTCAAGATTCGCCTCTTTGCAAGTACTCTAAAAGGTACGGCCTTCGATTGGTACTCCACTCTTCCGGAGAACTCTATCCAGAACTGGGCAATGCTAGAGACACGCTTCCTGACCCACTTCCAAGGTGAGGATCATCCTGCTACTATGGCTCAGCTCTGCAGCCTAAAACAGGGGGAGAATGAGTCAACATACGACTTCATTCACAAGTGGAAAGCAATGGCATACAAATATTCAGATGTATTGCCACAAGCGTCGCTAGTCGACATTTGCCGAAACAACATGAGAGCTAAAATCCGCTCCATGATCATCGGCAACAAATCAAAAAACCTGGGAGAACTCCTCGAAGCTTCCATGGAAGCTGAAATGGTGATCAAAGACCTCAACAGTCAGAAGTCATCAAGAAAAGAGCCAACCGCCATTGCAACCTCTAAACCAAAGAAGAAAGAGGTCCTCAATGTGCAAACCAAGTCAACTCCTCAGCAACCAAAGAAAGCTGAAAACAGAGCTGCAGGTAAGAGACCTGAACTCTCTGATGCCTTCAAAGAGCGAGTAGAAAAGAAATACCCGTTCGATGAAGATGTTGACGAAATCTTCGAGGCTCTCGTGGCAAACGGCAAGCTCACCTTGCCTGAACCCAAAAGACCGGGCGATGTTGGCAAAACCAATGATCCTCGGTACTGTCCATACCACCAGATGGTCTCGTATCCTCTCAATCAATGTTTTGTTGTGAGAGAGAAGATAAACGAGATGTGGAAAAACGGAGTCATCACCTTTGACAAAAACTATGGGACTGCCTCCGTCAACATGGTCTCATGTGGACAAACACCAAAATCACCGAAGAAGAAGATCACCACTTCCTTCATGGTGATAAACAAAATTCAAGCGTCCGAGGAGCTGGTTCCCTATCCAACACCAGATGGACAACCTATATGGGTACATCCCGATCTCCTGGAAGATGAAAACTGGGAGATCGTCAAAACAAAGCCAACAGCTCGACAGCGAAGGCAGGCTAGGAAACATCTCCTCAGGCTCAAACGGCAAGAGAAGATCCAGCCAAAACAAGAAGTCCATGAAAAGGCAGAGGCCTCCTCTACCACTTCACTCGGGGCAACAGAAACGTCCCTTCCAGAGACTTCAAAGGCGGTAAGAAACTTCACTCTCAGTGATTTCATGCCACCTCAATTCAAAAAAGAAGCCATGCAGGGGGCATCATACTCTTGCAACTCGGTAGTTGGATTCTCCATTGATGGATACGAGTCCAGCGACACCGACGATGGATTCGAGCCCAACTACACCGATGAGTGGGAGGAATCTCTTGAAACAGGAGAATATCTCTCCGATGAAGAATGGGTTCCTGAAACTCACCTTATGCCAGTAATCTGGTATAACCCCTTGCAACCACAAGGATCCTGGTCTGATGATGAAGAAGACCAAGAGGCTGTACAAGAAAATGCTGTTGAGCAAGTACCCGTCGTTGCTCCAGTGGAAATCAACTATGTTGAGCCACACGGAGAAGACGAAGAAGAGGATCTGGCTCCCATGCCTGATCTTGAAGAATGCAAGGATCTTGCAGCGTCTCGCTCTAGAATAAGAGCAAGATCGTGCTAACGAGCCTCCTCGTAACCCAGAGCCTGAAGTCCCTGAAGATAATCAGGTACATCCACCCTTAACTCCTGAAAATGGAGAACATTGCTGGATAGATGATCCTCTTACATCCAAGGATGAGTCTGACTCCGAGCAGGCAACATCTCCTATCAGAGCTTCCTGTAATGTAATATATCAGGACTATAGCTCTTCTGAAGCGTCGTCTGATGAGATTACCTACACTCCGACGACGCCTAGCAATGTATCCTCTGGAGCTACCTCGTCTCACGTGACTTTCACAGAGATGACACCCTCTCAGGTTTCTTCTCCTGAGACTGTGACTTCAGGATACACATTCTTCCCGACTCATTATCATGAAGAAAACCCAACTTGGGGTGATGGACGGGTCAACGAAGAAGAAAAGCTGCTGGATGCTGTTCAGGACTTGCTCCCGGAAAATGCTCCGTGCAACACAATCACTGAGGATGGCAACTCTGCTGCAGATACATCCCCAGTAGATGAAAAACGACAGCCTCTTGATCCTGAAGACAATCTTCCAAACAAAGATCCTTCTCAAGAAGCTCTCGAAGTTGGTAGAGCAACCGTTCGGGCCGGGACTACCACAAAAATTACAACCAATCTTCCTTTACTTATGTAAATCCTTCGGGAAAAGATGTTGTAAGCGCCCCCAGTGGCAACAATGATGAACATGCAGGCCCTAAGGAGGCTTTCAAGTATGACTTGGTTGAGCACTTCAAACACATACCTGCACGTCTTCACATCCTGGATTTATTACGAATGTCTCCACGCACTCGTGATAATCTCATCTCAGAATTACAAAAACTGAATGAGGATGTCGACAAACATGCCCCGCAAGTCCTCCAAATTGAAATGGACTACCGGGTCAAAAACTCTGAAACTTCCTCAAAGGGAGAAAAGAAAACTGAGGGATCATGCATCCAATGCCTCTCGGTTCAAAAGGCAGCCAGTGCAACCATCGCCTTCACTAAGGAAGACCTCCTACTTGGCGAAGTAAGGCACAACCGACCCCTGTACTTCACAGGGTACATCAAAGAAATGCCGATACATAGAGTTCAGATCGACCCAGGTTCTGCACTCAACCTTATCTCCACTTCGGCTCTTGAAGAGTTGGGCATCCCACCCAGCAAGCTAAGCCACACATCTGTATCTATCTTTGGATACGATGGGAGCACTCAAAGGCCTATCGGCAAAATCAGGTTCAAATTGCAAATCGGTGATCTTATCTCTGAGGTCACTGTGTATGCAATAAAAACCCCCTCATGCTACAACATCCTTCTCGGACGTCCTTGGATACACGAGAATGGTGTTGTTCCTTCAACTCTACATCAATGCATCAAGTTCGTCGGCGACGACGGCATGGTACATCGAGTCTTTGCGGACAGGAAACCCTTCAAAGGTAAAGAAGTCCACTTCGCAGACTCCCAAATGTATGAAGGCGAAAAAGAAGAAAAAGAGGAAATAGCACCCCCTGCTGAAAATCTCCAGAAAGATAAAGGCAAGGCTCCTCAAAAATCACCGGAAGAAAACAACCCCTCCGGCAAATTAGAAGAGAGTAGTCAATCTCCCTTCGTCATCTCCCTCAAATCTTCAAAACTTTTGGTCATCACGACTAAAATGAAGAAGGCCAAACAAAAGTCTGGGGGCAAATTTGTTGTTTCTCTCGTGTCTATCATGCAAGACACAGACTCGGACTCAGAGCCAGAAGATGATGCATCGTCAAGCCAAGCTGACACTCAGCAAGTTCAGCCTGCTCTCACTCCGATGGAGACACCTGCTGATGTAGAAGATCCTACGTCCGCTACCTTTGTTGTTCCGGCAACATCACCAAAGCAAAGGCCGATCTTCTTCCATAGATCGGACGCTTCTTCATCAAACTCCATGCTGGAACCTTTCCAAAATGAAGGTATGCCTCAGCTATCTCTATATAGTCCTGTGGCACAAGCAATTATGAAGAAAATGGGCTATGACGCTCAAAACCCAGTCGGTTTGGGAGAAAGACGCGGTATTCTCACGCCATTGGAGCCCGCCTTGACCAAAAGCCAGCTGGAAGATTGGAGACTCTACGGTCATGTAGAAAAGTCTTCATATGGGTTAGGATATGATCCTGATACTCCTCTGAGACAGTTGACACAAAAGCTTAAAAGTCGTTTTACCGACCAAGCCTCAACATCTCAAGTCCATGAAGACATCGATCTCCCTGGATATCTCTTTAAAGAGTTACCTGACAAAGATCCAGGAAGCTCATCCAATTGGTATGATTTCTCTGATGATAAAGAAGAATCGTCTGATAATACAGACTTGTGGCATCCTGACCCAGAAGAACCCTCGTCTCCAAAAGAAATACCAGACTCAACAGGCGATTGGGACTATCTCATAGCAAGCCTTGAGGAGATCACCAATCAAGAAAATCCATGGAAAGGAACAGAGCCTTGGTCTGGTAATGCAGTTGAAACTCCAGAAGGTTTCGTTGAGTTGAAAGCCTCCGAAAATATTGTGGAGGAACCACCTTCGAACCTTCCGACAGAAGATCCTGTTCAAAAGATAAACTTGGGAACACCTGATAACCCACGTCCTGTATTCATAAGCAAGAATATAAAGGATGATGAGTTACCCGAGTATATCGCTTTTCTTCGTGAGTTCGTTGATTGCTTTGCATGGTCCTATGCTGAAATGCCTGGTTTAGACCCCAAAGTAGCAGTCCACAAACTCAATCTTCAAGAAGACATCAAGCCTGTCAAACAAGGCCAAAGAAGATTTCGTCCAGATGTGATGGATAAAATTGAACAAGAAGTTCAAAAACTCAAAAGCGTTGGCTTCATCCGTGAGGAACAACATCCAGAGTGGTTGGCCAATATTGTCCCCGTGACAAAGAAAACTGGGCAGATCAGAGTCTGTATTGACTATAGAGACTTGAATGGCGCTTGCCCTAAAGATGAATTCCCGCTCCCCATACCGGAGGTGATGATTGACAATACCTGCGGATTCGAGCGAATGACATTCATGGATGGCTTCTCTGGTTACAATCAGATAAAGATGCATCCTGAGGATGAAAAACACACTTCATTTCGGACTCCGTTTGGCGTGTATTGCTACACTGTCATGCCATTTGGTCTGAAAAATGCTGGTGCCACATATCAGAGGGCTATGATGAAAATATTCCAAGATATGCAGCACAAGACGGTCGAATGTTACGTTGATGACCTCGCCGTCAAAAGCAGAAGAAAAGAAGACCATCTCAAAGATCTTCGGGAAGTCTTCCTCCGACTTCGCAAACACAAACTGCGGATGAATCCTCTAAAATGTTTCTTCGGCGTCTCGTCGGGTAAGTTTCTCGGATTCCTTGTTCGGAAAGCTGGAATAGAACTTGACCCCATAAAAGTCAAGGCTATTCTAGAAATGCCCTCTCCAAGAACCCTAAGGGAACTAAAAGGGCTTCAAGGGAGATTGGCCTACATCAGACGGTTCATCTCCAATCTTTCGGGGAAATGCCGTCCATTCTCTCGATTGATGAAAAAAGGTGTAGACTTTGTCTGGGATGCCGACTGCGAAGCCGCATTTCAAGATATCAAGTCATACCTGACCAAACCTCTAGTGTTAGCTGCCCCTGCCACTGGAAAACCATTCATCTTGTACACAAGAGCTCTTGATCATTCTGTAGGCGCTCTGCTTGCACAAGAGAATGGTGAGGGAAAAGAAGCTGCTCTATACTACCTCAGCCGCATGCTAGTAGGTGCAGAGCATCGCTACTCTCCAGTCGAAAAGGAATGCCTTGCAGTGATGTTCGCCGTACAAAAGCTACGTCACTACTTGCTTTCCAACACAGTCTACCTGATCTCAAGGATCAATCTCTTGAAGGTTCTTGTCACAAAGGCAGGTTCTCTCAATGCCCGACTGGCAAAATGGTCCATCCTTCTATCACAATTTGATATTAGGTATGTACCACAAAAGGCAATCAAAGGCCAAGCTCTAGCAGACTTTCTCGCAGAGCATCCATTGCCTAAAGATTCTCCACTCAGAGATGATCTCCCAGACGAACCTGTCTACAATGTGGAGACTTCCTCACCAAATGCCTCCTGGGACATGTACTTTGACGGTGCAACCAGGACAAATGAAAACAGAAAGCTGATCTCGGGAGTTGGCATCCTCTTTGTTAGCCCCGACAAATGCATGATTCCACACGCTTTCTCGCTACTAGAACCATGCACAAACAATGCAGCTGAATACCAAGCTCTGATCCTAGGATTGGAACTCGCCATCGAATCTGGTATCACCATGCTGGAAGTCTTTGGAGACTCTCAACTGATCGTCAACCAGATGAATCAGAAATATGAAGTCAGGAAGCCTGATCTGCTGCCTTATTACAACAAGGCGCAATCGCTTCTGCAAAAGTTTGACATCTGTCACATCACCCACATTCGTAGAGGTGAAAACATCCGTGCAGATGCCCTGGCTGGACTTGCCGCATCAATGGCGATCCAGGAAGGAAAAAACATGCAAATTACAGTGAGTGAGAGAAGGATCCTCCCTCCTCTTAACACACACCAAGCAGTTGCTGAATGCCACCGAGTGGTTGGAAGTCGGATCTCTATCCTTCAAACTTCAATCGGCGACTGGAGGGATCCGTTCATTGATTATACTATGTTCGGAATCCTACCTGAAGATCCAAAAGAACGGGTAAGCATCCAAAGGCGAGCCCCAAACTTTCATTTGGATATCCCTTCAAAAATCCTTTACAGGAAATCCTTCAATGGAGTACTCCTACGCTGCTTGTCACAACAAGAAGCTGAAGAAACACTCAAAGAAGTTCACGCTGGTCTTTGTGGAGCTCATCAGGCTGGTCCCAAGCTCTACGACCAAATCAAAAGGTTGGGTTACTACTGGCCTACCATGGTACCCGACGCAATGCAATTTGCTAAGCGCTGCCAACAATGCCAAGTTCATGGAGACTACATTCACATGCCTCCGGAATGGCTACATCCTACAGCAATCTCATGGCCTTTCGAAGCATGGGGCATGGACATCATAGGTCCTATCTCTCCCCCTTCAAGCAAAGGTCATCGCTTCATCTTCGCCGCTACAGATTATTTCTCCAAGTGGTCAGAAGCATTTGCGTTCAACGAAATGAAGACCTCATCAGTCCTTCAATTCCTACGCACCAACATCATTTGTCGTTTCGGCATACCCAAAAGATTCGTCCATGATAACGGACCACAATTCCGGGATCATCGATTCTACAGGTTCTGCGACAAATACAAAATTCAAAGCTGTCCTTCGACTCCATACAATCCGGCAGCAAACGGATTAGCAGAAGCCTTCAATAAGACACTCTGCAAAATCCTCAAGAAAATGGTCTCTAGTCACAAAAGAGACTGGAGCGATAAACTGTCTGAAGCTTTGTGGGCCTATCGAACCACCGTTCGAGGACCAACCCATAGCACACCATTCTCCTTGGTCTATGGATGCGAAGCTGTCGTGCTCCTAGAGGTACAAATTCCTTCTCTGAGGGTATCTCTACAAAATGACATGACTCAAGAAAGCAATGTCAAATTGCGACTCCATGAGCTGGACAATCTCGACGAGAGACGGCTCGAAGCTCGACAAAGCATTGAACTTTACCAAGCACGCATGGCAGGATCTTTTGACAAAAGGGTCCGGCAACGCGCCTACAAAAACGGTGACTTGGTTCTTGCGGTAAAAAGACCAATGGTCTTCGCACACAAATCCAAAGGAAAATTTGATCCAAAATGGGAGGGACCCTACGTCATCAACAAAGTCTTCTCCAACGGCGCATATGCCCTCCTAAACATGGAAGGCGACAGATGTATGCTGCCTATCAACGGCAAGTTCTTGAAGCGGTACTACCCTTGAAGACTTACCCAACTGGGTAAGAGCAATGCCTGTATGGCCAAAACCTGTTCTCAGGTACTCGCTCGTCAAACCCACTCTCTTTAGAATTTTCATATCAAATGTCAAAATTTCTAGAGATTCAAAAACAATGCTTACTTTCATCGTTTCATTGTTCAGAAACAAAAAAATCCAAGTTTAGGAGCCTCTCCCTGACTTGACCAAAACTTTCGATCCTTGAACCAAAATTCATGGTTTGAAACAAAAATCTGGATTCAGGGATTTCCACCCTAGTCCACCATACCTTGTACCGCCAAATGGTTCTAGGTCAAAATTTACGACCCTCATGTCCTTAAACAAAAAAAATGGTTTTTCAAAAATCGTGGGGAAACGACATCAAAGTCAGTACCCGCAAAATAAAAAATTTTGAAAAAAAGCAAGGATGCGACATTCCATCGATACTTGCACCCAAAATCGCAGGGAAGCGACATTTCGTCGATACTTGCAAAATCCAAAAACCGTGGAGAAGCAACAAACCAGTTGATATCCACAACCCAATTTCAAAAATCGTGGAGATGTAACATACCAGTTGCTATCCACAACCAAAATTACAAATGGTTCGAGAAAACCTCAAATTTCAAAAATCGCGGAGAAACGACATCAAGTCAGTACCCGCAAAACCAAAAGTTTTGGGAAAAGCAGGGAAGCGACGCTTAGTCGATATTTGCACCCCAATTCGCGAGGAAGCGACATTCCATCGATACTTGCAAAACCTAACCCGCGAGGAAGTGACATTCCATCAATACTCGTAAACTCGAATGAGCAAGGAAGCGACATTCCATCGATACTTGCAAGACCATTCAGCGGGGAGGCGACATTTAGTCGAAACCTTCATTTTGAAAACCAAAACTCGGCTATAAATGCCAAAATCTGGCTATAAATGCCAAAACAAAATTTCCGGCTATAAACGCCAAAATCGGCTTTCATGCCAATGAAACAAAACTTGGTTTTCAAAAAAAAATCGGCTATAAATGCCACACACAAAAAAAAAAACCTGACTCTCATGTCAAAACCGGCTATAAATGCCACAAAAAATTGGCTTTCACGCCGACAAACCAAAACTTGGCTTTAAAAAAAAAAACCCGGCTATAAATGCCACAAAACCGGCTATAAATGCCACAAATTGGCTATCAATGCCACCAAACTGGCTGTAAATGCCACAAAAACACCGGCTTCCATGCCAACCCAAATTTTGGCTTTTACGCCATAAAATTTCGGCTTCCATGCCATCTCAAAAGCGGCTTTCACGCCATCTCAAAATCAGGCTCCCATGCCAAAACAATTATTTGACAAAAGATTTTCACAAAATGACAAAGCTTTTGATCAAATCCCATTTAGCAATTACTTTCATCACAAAAAGATTTGAGTGAGCGTAGGGAAAACAAAAAAAAAAAGAAAAGAAAAGTACCAAAAAAATACATGCGGTACCAAAAAAAAAATGAAAGTGTTCATAAGCACTACAAAAAAAAAGTACCAAAAAAAATACATGTGGTACCAAAAAAAAAGAAGAATAGTTTCTGCTACAAAAATCAGGAGCTCAGCCAAAAATGGTCTCCAGCCAAAGCTTCAGCTCCTCAAGCAAACGTTTGGCCTCAGCCGTCAGAGTTTCCAAGGCACGCTTCTTCAGGAACTTGCCATGAGATGCTGGCGAATGCCGTAACCCTTCTTTAACACCGGGAAGCTCTTCCCCAGCAGTTTGCCATCGTTCGTTTTCTAGAGTCCTCCTCTCGAGAACTTGACCGGCATCTGCAACCCTGCGAATCAGAGTACTCTCCCTGTCACGAGCCTCTGTTATAGCAGCCCACTTAGCATCGACTTGTGCC
This sequence comes from Umbellularia californica, assembly GCA_028538565.1. Classification (NCBI taxonomy): domain Eukaryota; kingdom Viridiplantae; phylum Streptophyta; class Magnoliopsida; order Laurales; family Lauraceae; genus Umbellularia; species Umbellularia californica. The sequence goes on from JAPQWN010000006.1 coordinate 27,232,151, forward strand.
TTCAAATGCTCAAGACGTTTCCTGGCCTCCTCAACTTCCCTATCAAGGACGTTAAGGTCATGCCTCAATCCGATGATGGCTAGCTCTTCCTTGTTCTTCTCCCGAACTAGCTGCTTCTTGCTTTGTGTAGCCTCATTCAGGTCAGACTTAGCCTTATCAGCAGGGTCCAAGAACATCTCCTTGAAGAATTGGTCGTCAGGGAAACCCATGGTCTCAAACCACTTATCACCCAGTGCAATGATCCTATCAACGGTCGCCCTGGCACCTGTGACATCCAGACCAACCTCTTCGGTATCAGTGAGAATCTCCTGTATATGTGGGATCATGCCAAATCCTGCCTCCAAATGTCCAGAAAAGAGAGTCTTGATCCAAGAACTCAAAACCCGAGCCAGCACCTTCTTCGCAAATTGAAGAGACGAACTGGATGAAGATTCACCCTTCTCCGTTGATCGGCTGCTCATGTCATGACCCATTGGAAGAGTAACAAAAGAACTCTTTCCACTTGGAGCCACTGGAGAAGGAATCTCAGCACTAGGTTCTTCTCTATCGCGTTAGAACTGGTTGTAGGAGTCTCTACCTCCAGATCAACCTCTGGCATCCCTTGCTCTGGTTCTGAAGAAAGCGATGGACTCTCTTCTGTCACTTCAAAACCTGCAAATGAAACACAAAAAGGTATGAATATGATCCTGTTAAAAAAAAAAAAAAAAACCATCAGGGTCATCACTACAAAGTACCTTCTTCGACGACTGGCGGAACACTCTCTTCCTCCATGAACTCATCGGAAGCATCATCAACATTTGCGTCCATTGATGGTTCAAAGTCATCGGAATCTTGTGGCGAGTCAGCTGACAAAAAAAATGTTAGCAAATCAAGTCGCAGGCAAAAAAAAAAAAAAAGAAAAGAGAAAGCGAAAGAAGTTATACCAATTGGAGATTCCGGAGTCATTCCAGAGTCCCTCGGTTCTTCTTCGGACGCCATAACCGGCTCCATCACCGCCTCATCGGTCGGAACCTCAGGCATCGGCAAGTCTTCATCCTCTGCTAAAAAAAAAAAACAGCAGCAGGGTGAGAAAACAAATCAGAACATGGAAAGCCCCATGAAAGAAGCAGAAAAAGAAAAAGGAAGAATCATACCTTCATCAATGGTCTCTTCTCCACGGCTCCTCTTCTCTGGAGGCTCGTCGACAGCCTCTGGCACTTCCTCGTTGATGGTAAGAGGGATTTCCATGTCAGGAGAGTCCTCATGTGGCCCCCCGCTGTGATGGTGACTCCTCCTCTTCTTACCTCTACGGGTTCGCTTCCTAGAAGAACCCGCCCCACTATCAGAGTCAGGTTTCTCACTTGACTCCTCACTGGATGGTCTGCTCTCGCCAGTAGACTCCGCGGAAGCTCGCCTCTGTGCCGCCTGCATCCAAGCGTCGAGCTCAGCTTCCTCCTGTTCTAGCTGCTCCAAAGCCTCATCAGGTACTTCCCGAACAGCTTCAGAACCAATGACGCCCTGGTCACCGAGAAAGCCTATCTTGTGCTTCTCTCCAGAAAGGAAGGCCCAAACTTCCTCTCGCCGGACGCCATCCGACTTCCCAATGCCTTTTCCAGAAGACAGCTTTACATCAAGCTCCTTCTTGGAAAGCCCCCGATATGCCAAAAAGCTCTCCGCGAACCACTTCGTGAAGCCGGCAGTTCGGAAAGTCGACAGCTCAGGATAAGAAATCGTGGCAGTAGTGTCTTCAGCACTATAGAAAGCCCATGCATTTCTGCCATCTTACAAACCCCCAAAACGCTTCACCATACTCGAAGGCGCTCCAACAACGCCTTGAGAGAAGCCCAACTGAAGTGCAAAGCGAGAAGGTACATACGGCTGGATGTCGACGAAAAGATGTCTACGGTACACCATCGTGCCGACTCGTATGCTGAAAAGCCACTCCCTCTCTGCATTGGTCAAAGAGTAATGCCTTCCCGACCCTGCTCTGGTAGAGTCTCGGGAGGCACCAAAATCAAAAGCCTTCTTCCGCAACTCCGGAGAAAGCTTAACTGGAGACTGCCCCATCTCGACGTCCCTGAATCGTCGGATCCTCATGCGGGCAAACAAAAGTGATTCGGATACGGCTTTTCCCTTAGCCAATCGAATCATCAGAGGATCATCATCCTGTGCAGCACCCAGCTGGTGGAAGCCAGGACAGTGGTATACAAACCACGAATAAAAGATATGGGTTGAAAATACCCTATTCATAGGGAGCCCAAGCCGAACCAAGAAAGCAGCAGCCTGCAGTTCGGTACACAAGTAGGAGTAAAGAGCAGGCACCAAAGCAAGCCGCTCTCCAAACGCCATCTGACAAGCCGGAAAAATACAATGCGGCCTGATGTGCGTCCCATCTCCACCAGAAAACACAGCCTCACCTAGCCAATAAATGAGGTAAACAGCAAGATCTCTCCGCAGTGCAATGTCAGAACAAATGACATCTGTGCTCGCGAAGAAACCCTTCAACTCTTCCTGCATGGCCGAAGTCTTCTTCCTGTCTTCCCGGGTCATGCTATCAGAAGACTCTTTGCTGTCAAAGAGGTTGAAGAATGAAGAGCCATAACTCTTCCAACTGCTGGATCTCACTTTCGAGCCCTCCTTCAAAAAATCATAGAAGGCGACGAGCTGAAAGTATAGGAGCCTGAACTCCTCTGACTGCTCCTCAAGGACGCTGTCAATCGGCATGAACTCCTCGTAGAGTTTGCCAAGGATGGGCAATCCAGTAATAGCACTCAACTCCTTCAGAGAAAAACCAATCTCACCATTCGTGACAATGAAGGTATTGGTCTGAGGGAGGAAAGACTCCAACATAGCCATGAAGGCATCATCAGAAAAAGTCACAGTCTCCCTAAAAGCGCGGACCGCGTCAAAAATCCCGGCTTCCTTCAAAACGGCGCCACCAATCAGCAGGACGCGATCAGTCCACGACTTCCAATCGGAGTCAACACTGAAACGGCCACGAAGTCGAAAAGGCTTCACCCAATTGCTGCCGTCACCGCTGAAAACGCCAAGGCTCACCGGTCCCAAATCGACCGACGGATAATCAGAGCCCTGGTAGCCGCTGGCTGGCATCAACATGTCCATTTGGGCAGGCGACTTCTCCGCATATCCGGAGGGACCGCCAACAAAAACCCCGGTCTTGATCACACTGGTCCTCTTCACCCAGCTCGGAGGATCTTCCCTCTTTGGGCACGTGGAAGAAAGGCTCAGGATCGAGATGGTCCGATCAAAAGACGACCGGGTAGAAATAGTTCTCTCCTCACCATCTGCTGTGTAAGAGAACTGAAACATCTCCTTTGGTATGTCAAGTCGTCAGGGACGAGGTACGCTTGTAGCAGGCTCTTTACCCTTGTTCGCTTTGGAGGAACCACCTGCAAAGGTTGGAAAAGAAAAAGATCGTCATCAAAATGACAGGATTTCGCTAAAAAAAAATGGGTCACTTTGTCCCACCAAAAATCTGGCGAAATTTTGGCATGACTCCGGGGCAATTCCAAAGAAAAAGGAAATACCCCGACGGAAATAGAAAGTTTGAAGATGGGCTCAACATTGCTGCGAGCTCCGAAACTCCAAACTTTCGAAACCTCAAAATCTCCACAAAATCAAGAAGGGCTCAACATCGCTGCGAGCTCCAAATTCCCAAATTTGCAAAGATTTTCAGGTATGCTATCATGCTCAATCTACAAAAAGTACATGGATGAACATCTAGATTTGCATAAAAACGCATTATCATGATGAGCAAAAAAAAAAAGAAAAAAAAAAGAAACTTTCTCAAAAAAAAAAAGAGGGAGAAAGAAAAGAAAAAAAAAAGAAACTTTCAAAAAAAAAGGGAGAAAGAAAAAAAAAAAAAAAAAAAAATCAGGCCACGTGGCCGTACGGATCTGTCCGTACGGCCCACAAAAAAAAAAAAAAAAAAGAGAAAAGAGACACACGTGAAAAAAAAGAAAAAAAAAAAAACAGAAATCACGTGAAAAAAAAAAAGAAAAAAAAAAAAGAGAAGAAGAATAGAAAGAAAGAAAAAAAAAAGAAGAAAAAAAAAGAGAAGACACTTTTTTTTTTTCTATCCTATTCTCTACATGGAGTTTTCTTGAAAGAAAAAGAGAGAAAACTTACTTGAAGCCATTGATGGAGAAGAAGAAGGAAAAAGCTTGAAGATCCTTGAAGAAGAAAAACTCTTGGTCTTGGAGCTCTCTTGAGATTGTTGCAAAAGAAAGCAATAAGAGCAAGAGATCCTACCTTCCTTTGCTTTTATAGGAGAGAGCAAATCAAAGAAGGAAACAAAGAAGAAAGGTAAGTGCTACTAATTAGTAACCTTACCAAAAGAGAAGGAATTAGAAAGATTCTTTCCCAAAAAGAAAGATGTTTTTGAGAGATTTCCTCCCAAAATCAATCAAATGAGAGATTCTCTCCAACAAAAAAAGGATATTGGAGATTCTTTCCCAAAAAGAAAGATACATTGAGATATTCTCTCCCAAATTAAGGGAATATGAGAGATTCTCTCCCATAAAGATATTTTTAGATATTCTCTATCCAAATGAGATATCTTTAGATATTCTTTACAAAAATGACCCCACATGAGATCTAAGCCATCCTAAAAAGCTTAAGGTCCCATGGGTTAGCCCATATGAGCCAGGTTTGACCACCTAGGCACTAAAAAAAAAAAAAAAAAAATGGGCTTTTAGTCAGAAAAAATCCCTCTTACCAAGAGCATACAAAAATGGTTCCATGCCTCTTCTGAGTTGATTGACCCATACAAAAAATCCCAAGCCCCATGAGCTTCCAAAAAATCAAACCATCCAGCCTCATATACCAAATTGAGCCAAAATCTTGAAATTGACATTTTACAAAAATCCAAACCACTCCAATGGACCCACACAGTCCCAAAGAGTGACCAAAAACCAAATCCTGGTCCCCTAACTTGCCACATACAGCTTGTTAGGTCACAAGACCAAAACCAAAAACCAAATCATGATCCCCCAACTTGCCACATACAGCTTGTTGGGTCACAAGGTCAAAACCAAAACCTGATCCCCTAACCTGCCATATATAGCTGGTTAGGTCACAAGATCAAAAACAGAAACCCAAATCCACATCCCTGATGTCATCTTCAAAACTTTGCCTCGAGATGGTGTGTGATTCCTTTCACTACCATAAAATTCCCCAGGAAGCTCAAAGGCTACTCTACCAAAGGAAAGATTGCTCAAAGAATCTTGGTCAAGACACAAGCTCTCCTTCAAAAATCTCTTCGAGGCACATCGACTACAAAAGTCAAGCAACTCGTCGCTGTACCTCGAGGGGGCATTTGTTGACACCAAAAATGTCACTTTGCCTCTTCAACATCAAGAAAGCTGCATAAAGTCGCAACCTGCCATAAATAGGCAATGCAATTTCTCCAAAAAATCAAATCTTGTCAGAATAAAAAAAAACTGCAAGATCCTTCAAGATAGCCAAGAGAAGAGTACACATGAAGTTTCGGGCCATTTCAGAATCGTTTGGCCTAACTTCGCTTCTCCGACAGCTAAAATGGCGCTCCCGGCGGCGACATCATCGGAGACATCAAAACTTCGATCAGAGCCTACGGATGACTCCAGCATGTCTCAAAAGGGCTCCATGCCAAATTTCAAGTCAAACCGACAACGTTTGACCCTCCATCAATGCTCGAGCAGCAAAATCAAGCCTCCCGGCGGCGGGAACCACCGAAGCCTTCGCTCATCAAACCAAGTGCATGAGTGGCTTCAACATGCTTCCAAAAGGCTGCACGTCAAATTTCAGGTCATTCTAACAACGTTTGACCAGGTTTCGATGCTCCGAGAGAAAATCAAGCCTACCGGCGGCGGAGCAACCCGGGACCATGACATCCAAAACGGAGCCCATGGAACGTCTCAAAATGACTCCAATAGGCTCCCCGTCAAATTTCAGGTCAATCGGACATCGTTTGACCGCACATCAAAGCTCGGCATTTTCCCCGCAGCAAAATCAAGTGAAGCATCGATGGGACCCCAAACGGCTTCAAAACTCAAACAAAAGCCTATGGTTGGTCTTATTTATTGCTCAGGAGGCTTCACCTCAAATTTCAGGTCATTCCGACATCGTTTGACCAAGTTTCAGCTTCTGGCGGAAAATCAGCAGCTCTACGCGACAAAGTCTTCGACTTTCCCGAAAAATTGGAAACTTTGCACTCTAAAAATGCAAGGATTCTCATCAGGTTTTCTACAGGGAAATCAAGCCAATAAATGAGAAGAAATGTCAGGAAAAAGACAGAAGAAAACGGCGACGAAAAAGACCTCAAAACGACCGCAAAACGGGCTCCGAAGGGAAAAATTCCCCCAAGGTCGCAGGCCCCTGCGACCATGGCCCATGGTCGCCGGCGACCATGGAAGTCCGGGTCACCGGATTTTCTGCCGGTGACCCGTTTTTTCCGTCTTTTTTTGCGTTTCGCGCACTTTGGCCCCTGTGGTTCCCTGAAAATGTGATTTTTAGTGCTTGAAATTGACTCATATCCTCCGACATCCGTCAAAATCACGGGTCAACCTCCAAAAGCATAAAATCATCATTGATCGCTCCAAGATCGCCAACCGGTCGACCAAAAAAAGTGCTCTTTCTGTCCGACCGATCGAGAAATCGACAAGACAGATGTCACCGGCCCGCTCTTAGCTATCAATGTCTGAAGTTACATGTTCATCCGATGTCGATCAGCATGAAGATCCATCGATGATCATCGCCAGAAGAATTCCAGAAGACACGGCACGGCCCGCGACTCTTCGGCTGCTCGTCGACCATTTAATGCGGTTAATTGACTAGCTTTATTGCAGTCATTAATTCATTTCTTTGGACGGCCCAATCAGAAGCAAGCATTTGGGAGTTACAAGTCAATTGATTCATGGCATTTAACCCATGAAACTCCTCCCATTATGGTAATTAAGGTGATTAAAAGCCCTTAATCTCCATCGGCCAATCAGATTCAAGGAAAAAGGAGTTACAAAATCAAGAAATAAATCTTGTAACTCCTCCCATTAAAGCCATTAAGGCTCATAAACCCTCCTAAATGGCTACCAAAAGCCTATAAATAGGAGAGCATTCCATTGAAATGGAGGATAAGAAAATCGAGATCGATCGATCGGAAAGAATCCAGAGCTCGTATCCAGAGAAAGAAAAAAGAGAGAAAAACTCTGCTGAAGTTCTGCACCGGCCACCACTACAAGGTGACAAAAGTCCCTTGGGGGGGGACCCCCCCAAGGTCCTTGCCTTCTCCTGCTGCCTCCAATGGCTTAGACGTGGCTTTTCAGCCCGTCTACTTAGCTTTTTATTGGACATAGGACCTCCTCTTGGTCTTTGTCCTCTAAAAATCTGAGGTTATAGCCAAGCCAAGCGAATCAAGAGCATCCTCTGTTCTCATCTGCATGGATGATGGCGAAGCCCATACATGACTTGCGACCGTCAATCTGAACGAGTCCCCCACAATCTCCTGAAAAGTTAGATCTTCCTTTTCTTGCTTTTCATTGTAGTTTGTATTTTTCTAAAGAGACAAAAATCACAACTCTTGTCTTTCATTATTGATAAGAATTGTAAATCGGCTATAAACGCCAAAATCGGCTATAAACGCCAAAATCGGCTATAAATGCCAAACAAAATCGCCTTTCACGGCAAACTAAGAAAATGTCTCTTTTCTTAAATATTTGTGCAATGGAAAACTTGAAAGAAGTTGATTTCCTTTTTACTTGCGAAGGTTGATCTCCGGATTACCACTTGCAATTCCAAGTAAAATAGAAAATCTGGCACACCCACACAAAAAAAATGTTGATGCACGCTTCAGGCCCGCCAGGGCGCGAAAGGGCCCGACCCGACGGACTCCCACGTTCCGCCGACCCCGGTAGCCGCCCCACGGCGCCTCGGAGCGCATTCCATCAATCATGGAGCGTATTCTGGCTCTCATGTTGTTTCGGCAGATGTCGACTAGCGACGCCTGTGGCAATACATCTGAACATTTGTATGCCATTGCTTTCCACTTGTGAATGAAGTCATAAGTTGACTCATTCTCTCCCTGTTTTAGGCTGCAGAGCTGAGCCATAGTAACAGGATGATCCTCACCTTGGAAGTGGGTCAGGAAGCGTGTCTCTAGCATAGCCCAATTCTGAATGGAGTTCTCCGGAAGAGTGGAGTACCAATCGAAGGCCGTACCTTTTAGGGTACTTGCAAAGAGGCGGATCTTGAGTGCATCTTGATCCGCGATAGCTCCCGTCAAAATCTTGAAGTGGATGACGTGCTGTCTGGCTGATCCTTTCCCCGTATATGTTTGGAGAGTGGGATGTTTGAATTTTGTGGGGAACGGGACCGAGTCCATCCATAAAGGATATGGTGGCTTGATCCCATGCTCCTTGAGTATATCCTCTTATTTTGGTTTGGCGAGGATACTGTCTACGTCCTTTTTGGTAAGGGCGCGTGACTCATTTTCTTCTCCATTTCCCTCGTTATTGCTATGATTCGGAGGAGGCTCATTGTTCACCTGATTTTGGACAATAAGGAGAAGGTTTTCCATCAGAGTTTCAATCCTCTGCTGGCCTTGTTCCAACTGCTGGATGCGTGTGAGCGCATCATCTTGAGGTGGATTCTGAGGTGGTGGCTCAGAACTTGTAGCCAAGACGTTCATCCCTCGGGATTCGAACGAAGAAACCGTCCTGGTGACTGAGCTGAGGCTCATTCTTTTTGATGAAGAGCTTGATGAAGGATTACTCTCCCGTCCTTGGCTGGAAGGGGCAGGAGATTCTTCGGGATGTCCTTGTGTCCTGGTGACGCTACGGGTCACCGGACGTCGGACATGGATTTTTGATGCTGACTTTTGGCGTCTTCTGGTTTTTCCAACCATATGGACGGCAGCAACTTGGTCGGGTCTTTCTTTTTCGACCCATTTGTGGGAGACTTGAAGTGTAGGAGGCTGGGTCCGTTGCTTCTCTAGTCTCTTTTGTCGATATGACGCACGGCGGCGTGCTCGACGAGCGATTTGAGCTTCAGTCAGCTCTGGCTGGGCTCTGACGATGAAGGATGTGCTCCCTCGGGCGCAGCAGCCGAGCTTGTTTTCTTTGTAGCTAGGCAAGGACAGGATCCGGACCCGGTCCTTTGCCTGTTGCAGCGAAGCTTTAAACCTTTCGAGTTGGGCCCCTGTAGAGATGAAGGGTCGAACTGAAGGAGTGTAGGCCTTAACAGGTGCTTGTAGAGGCCTGGTGATGCATGATCTGATTTTGGGCCTGTAGGAACAAGCCGGCTCATGCTGGTTTGACTTGGGAGTCAAGTTGGAGATGGGTCTCTCCTCTTTCATGTAGGCAAGAGGGTAGAACTGGTTCTCCTTGAGTGGGGCCAGGTATGCTGGCTTGGTGGAGGTTTGAGACCTTCTTTGTTTTGGGGAAGGTCTTGGAGACCAAGTCTTAGGGTAGACCTGGTTGTTTGTGGGTCGAGGCTTCGCGGGGGTGCCGCGGGCTTCGGGCTTTTGGGCACTCACCTTTGGTGTCACGAGAGTGACACGTTGAGAGGCGATCTTCTGCTTTTTGGCAGGAGCAGCTTGTTCTTCGGGAAGTGGGAATGGTCCCAATGTCCCGAAGACGATGGTCCGGGGAGTCGAGGTCGACCCGGAGTTCGGAGAGTTGCCGAGGGAGTTGATGCTTCGGCAGCTGACAAGGCGCTTATGAGTGCGCGCGCTTTGCTTCTGTTGAAGCATGAGTTGGTGCTTGTTTTCATCGAAGGTGATGATCAGTGAAGCTGCCATTGTTAGTTTCAAAATTTTTCTGAAACAAGACCACATCCATTAGTAATCACAAGAATATAATGATCATAAATGGGGAATTCTATGATTTTGTCTTTTCAAATCGCTCAAGGGACATGTCCCAAGCAATATGAAGAAGGCAAAAAGCCATAGAGGGTACAATTGTTCTGGTTGCAAGCATGGTAGGCTCGAAATGAGCGTTCCAATGACTGCTAGAAGCAATTGTATACCTAAATTCGACTTATCGAGAAGCGGGGCTTGCTCGAGATAAGAAGAATATAAGGTAGGAGTTACAAATGTGCCGGTCACAGATACAGTAGACCCTGAAAGGGCGTACCAGTATTGCTAGGCACAAATGTTGGAAATCGCATCCATGAGATGGGATTCTCTTTTTGAAAGGTCAGAAATGGATTCGTCAAAGAGAGCAGGTGGCATTCCGATTCAAATACAGGCTCAACGATTTCCGCGAGCGCCAGTACTCAGAAGGAAAGAGACCACAATTTCTCGAATCTGAATCCAAAAGTGACGAGTTTTTTTTTTTTTTTTTGAAATGTCAAGATTGGTTCCATCAAGGAGAGCAAATGGTATTCTGATCTGAACACGGTCTCGGCGATTTCCGCGAGCGCCAGTGCTCAGAAAAGAAGAAACCAAAATTTCTCAGATCTGAAATCAAAAGTGACGAGTTTTTGGAGATTTTTTTTCCTGAAATGATTTTTTTTATTTTATTTTTTTTATTATTTTTTTTTAAAAAAATGTTTTTTTTAAGATTATTTATTTTTATTTTTTTGAAGATTTTTTTATTTTAAGATTTTTTTTTGAAAATCTTTTTTTTTGTTATTTATTTTTTTTTGATTTTTTTTTGTTTAAGATTTTTTTTTTGAAAATTTTTTTTTATTTTGATTTTTTTAATTTTTTTAAGATTTAAAGACGAGAGAGTACACATAGGCCTCCTAACCCGGTCTTATGAAATCTCAATTGATAGAATTGCCCCCAGGTAAGGGTAGGATTACTTAATGAACCCGTTTGGAGGACCCTTGCCTAGAACAGTCAGGCTGTCTCCACACTCTGGACAAGGCTTTTCTTGAATCAATCGTGATCAAAGAACGCAATTGGTTTAACCTTAGTGGTCTATGTCTTTTTTTTTTTTTTTTTTTCAAATCCCAAATAGACTCATCGAAGAGAAACGATGGCCCAAAACCTTAGTCGAACGGGCTCAACATTTCTGCAAGCACCAAAGAACGATAGGATATAATCAAAGTTTCTCAATTTTGAATCCGAACTAAGAAAACTGATTTTTTATTAATTTTTTTTTGAAATCTCTAATGAACTCATCGAAGAGAAACGATGGTCCAAAACCTAGTCGAACGGGCTCAACATTTCTGCAAGCACCAAAGAACGATAGGATATGATCAAAGTTTCTCAATTTTGAATTCAAACTAAGAAAACTGATTTTTTTGATTTTTTTATTATTTTTTTTGAAATCTCTAATGAACTCATCGAAGAGAAACGATGGCCCAAAACCTTAGTCGAACGGGCTCAACATTTCTGCAAGCACCAAAGAACGATAGGATAGGATCAAAGTTTCTCAATTTTGAATTCAAACTAAGAAAACTGATTTTTTTTTTGAAAAGAGAAAGAGTGGAAACAAACTCAAAGAAATAGAAACTTCCAAAAAATCCCATCTCATTTTTTTTTTAGGATGCAAAATCCAACATAGGCTACCAGCTAGAAAGTAGCCAACGAATCCGGAAAAGAAGTATGAGCATAGAGCAAAAAGTATGATATGCAAATATTTCATTTCCGAGCACCGTGTTCTCAAATGAACGAGTCCCATCGGGTGTGCCAGCTTGATGGAACGCGCTCCGAATGCCGTGGGTGCTACCGGGGTCGGCGGTCGTGGGAGTCCGTCGGGTCCGGCCCTTTCGCGCCCGGGGGCATGAAGCGTGCATCAACATTTCTTTTGTGTGGGTGTGCCAGATTTTCTATTTTACTTGGAATTGCAAGTGGTAATCCGGAGATCAACCTTCGCAAGTAAAAAGGAAATCAACTTCTTTCAAGTTTTTCATTGCACAAATATTTAAGAAAAGAGACATTTTCTTGGTTTGCTGTGAAAAGCGATTTTGTTTGGCATTTATAGCCGATTTTGGCGTTTATAGCCGATTTACAATTCTCATCAATAATGAAAGACAAGAGTTGTGATTTTTGTCTCTTTTAGAAAAATACAAACTACAATGAAAAGCAAGAAAAGGAGGATCTAACTTCTCAGGAGATTGTGGGGGACTCGTTCAGATTGACGGTCGCAAGCCATGTATGGGCTTCGCCATCATCCATGCAGATGAGAACAGAGGATGCTCTTGATTCGCTTGGCTTGGCTATAACCTTAGATTTTTAGAGGACAAAGACCAAGAGAAGGTCCTATGTCCAATAAAAAGCTAAGTAGACGGGCTGAAAAGCCACGTCTAAGCCATTGGAGGCAGCGGGTGAAGGCAAGGACCTTGGGGGGGGTACCCCCCAAGGGACTTTTGTCACCTTGTAGTGGTGGCCGGTGCAGAACTTCAGCAGAGTTTTTCTCTCTTTTTCTTTCTCTCAGATTTCTGGATCTGTGGTGCTTTGGAAGTGATCTCCGATTGATCGATCCGGATTTCAATAGAATGCTCTCCTATTTATAGGCTTTTGATAGCCATTTAGGAGATTTATGGGCTTTAATGGCTTTAATGGGAGGAGTTACAAGATTTATTTCTTGATTTTGTAACTCCTTTTTCCTTGAATCTGATTGGCCGATGGAGATTAAGGGCTTTTAATCACCTTAATTACCATAATGGGAGGAGTTTCATGGGTTAAACGCCATGAATCAATTGACTTGTAACTCCCAAATGCTTGCTTCTGATTGGGCCGTCCAAAGAATTGAATTAATGACTGCAATAAAGCTAGTCAATTAACCACATTAATTGGTCGCCGAGCAGTCGAAGAGTCGCGGGCCGTGCCGTGTCTTCTGGAATTCTTCTGGCGATGATCATCGATGGATCTTCATGCTGATCGACATCGGATGAACATGTAACTTCAGACAGTGATAGCTAAGAGCGGGCCGGTGACATCTGTCCTGTCGATTTTTCGATCGATTGGGCGGAAAGTACACTTTTTTGGTCGACCGGTTGGCGATCAATGTTGATTTTGATACTTTTAGAGGTTGACCCGTGATTTTGACGGATGTTGGAGGACATGAGTCAATTTCAAGCACTAAAAATCACATTTTCAGGAAACCACAGGGGCCAAAGTGCGCGAAACGCGAAAAAGGACGGAAAAACGGGTCACCGGCGAAAAATCCGGTGACCCGGACTTCCATGGTCGCCGGCGACCATGGGCCGGCGACCCTGGGCCATGGTCGCGGGCTGCGACCCTGGGGGTTTTTCCCCTGTTTTTGGTCCGTTTTGCGGTCTTTCTCGTCGCCGTTTTCTTCTGTATTTTTCTTGACATTTCTTCTCATTTATTGGCTTGATTTCCCTGTAGAAAACCTGATGAGAATCCTTGCATTTTTAGAGTGTAAAGTTTCCAATTTTCCGGGAAAGCCGAAGACTTTGTCGCGTAGAGCTGCTGATTTTCCGCCAGAAGCTGAAACTTGGTCAAACGATGTCGGAATGACCTGAAATTTGAGGTGAAGCCTTCTGAGCAATAAATAAGACCAACCATAGGCTTTTGTTTGAGTTTTGAAGCCGTTTGGGGTCCCATCGATGCTTCACTTAATTTTGCTGCGGGGAAAATGCCGAGCTTTGATATGTGGCCAAACGATGTCCGATTGACCTGAAATTTGACGGGGAGCCTATTGGAGTCATTTTGAGACGTTCCATGGGCTCCGTTTTGGATGTCATGGTCCCGGGTTGCTCCGCCGCCGGTAGGCTTGATTTTCTCTCGGAGCATCGAAACCTGGTCAAACGTTGTCGGAATGACCTGAAATTTGACGTGCAGCCTTTTGGAAGCATGTTGAAGCCACTCATGCACTTGGTTTGATGAGCGAAGGCTTCGGTGGTTCCCGCCGCCGGGAGGCTTGATTTTGCTGCTCGAGCATTGATGGAGGGTCAAACGTTGTCGGTTTGACTTGAAATTTGGCATGGAGTCCTTTTGAGACATGCTGGAGTCATCCGTAGGCTCTGATCGAAGTTTTGACGTCTCCGATGATGTCGCCGCCGGGAGCGCCATTTTAGCTGTCGGAGAAGCGAAGTTAGGCCAAATGATTCTGAAATGGCCCGAAACTTCATGTGTACTCTTCTCTTGGCTATCTTGAAGGATCTTGCAGTTTTTGTTTGATTCTGACAAGATTTGATTTTTTTGAGAAATTGCATTGCCTATTTATGGCAGGTTGCGACTTCATGCAGCTTTCTTGATGTTGAAGAGGCAAAGTGACATTTTTGGTGTCAACAGGACAGCTCCGTAATATGAGATGGCGTGAAAGTCCTTCTGATTTGAAAGTTCCTCTCACCATTGCTGAGGAGGTGTCTGGGGATGCTAACGAGACTCCGGAGAAGAGGAGCAGAGAAAAGGAGACAGCTGGTATGATTCTCCTTCTTTCTTTTGTCACTTCTTTTCTCTTATAAGAGATTTTTGTTTTGATCCACTGCTTTTTTTCTTTTGGCAGAGGATGATGACTTGGTGATGCCCGAGGTTCCGGCCGATGAGGAGATGACGGATCCAGTCGCGGCATCTGAGGAAGAGACCAGGGACCCTAGAGTGGTTCTAGAACCTTCACCTAGTATGATTTCTTTTGCTTCTTTTCTTCTTCTTTTTGTTTGTGCTGTCATTTGTCAACATGTAGCTTTTGTTTTCTTGTTAGCTGACTTGCCAGAGGATTCTAACGATTTCGAGCCATCCATGGATTCAACTTTTGACGATGCTTCGGATGAGCTCAGAGAGGCAGAGAGTACTCCGCCGATTGTCGAAGAAGGTATTTTGCAATACTAATCTTGATATTGATTTTCGACAAGATTATATTCATACCTTTTTGTCTTTTCCTTCTTGACAGATTGTGGAGTAGCAGGAGAAGTCCCTCCGTCTTCAATAGAGCCAGAACAGGGGATACCTACAGCCGATCCAGGAGTAGGGGCTTCTTCTAATTTCAACGAGTCAGCTTCTTCGATTGGAAAGAGTTTATTGATTAGTCTTCCAATGGGGCATGACATGGGCAGTCGAATGCCAGAGCATGGCGAATCCTCATCTGCGCCGCACCTTCAGTATGCAGAAAAGGCTGAGACTCTCTCTTCGGGTCACTTGGAAGCTAGCTTTGGCATGATCAAGAATGTATATGACATTCTTGCTAATAGCGAAAAAGTCGGTCTGGACATTGCAAGCGCCAAGGATTTTGTTGATGAAGTCATCACTTTAGGGAACAAGTGGACTGAGACCAAGGGTTTCCCAGATAGTGACTTCTTTGATGAGATGTTTATGAAGCTTTTCAGCAAAGTCAACGCTGAGCTGAAGCAAGATCTCGAAGACTCGGAAGTAGTTCATTCGGGAGAGGAACGTTACCGAGTTAGCCATCATGGGGCTGAAGCAAGACCTAGACCGCCTTGATAAGGAGGTTGTTGAGGCTAGGCATCGTCTTGAGCTTCTAGAAGAAGAAGCAGCTGCCAAATGGACCGCCATCGTAGAGGCTCGTGACAAAGAGGGGACTCTCATTCGTCAGGTTGAGGAAGCTAAAAGCAATTTCCGGAGGAAGACTCAGGAGTATGAGCAGTGGCAGGTCCTCTGGGAAGAACTTCCTTGTACTGCAGATGGGTCGCGGCGTTCGGCCACATTTTATGGGAACATTTTGAAGAAGCGTGGCCTGAAAACTTTGGAAGCTAAGGCCAAGGGTCTGCTTGAGGAGTTGAACCTTTGGTTGAAGACCATGCTAGATTGAGCTCCTGAGTTGTAACAAACTCTTTTTCTTCTTTCTTTTTTTTTGGTACCTCCATGTATAAACATTTTTGGTACTATATATTTTTTTGTACCCCTTTCTTTTCACTTATCATTTTTTTTATGAAAACAAATTTAAGCAAAAGCTGATGGGAATGTTTGTTTGAGAATTTGATCAAAAGGTTGTCATTTTGTGAAAATCTTTTGTCAAAGGGTTGTTTTAGGCATGAAAGACAATTTTTGCGGCGAAAACCTAGTTTTTGATGGCTTGAAAACCGATTTTTAAAATGGCATGGAAGCCGATTTTTTAGAATTGGCATAGAAGTCGAATTTTGTTTTGTGGAATGGAAGCCGAATTTGTTTGTGGCAATGGAGCTAAAGTTTTTTTTTTTTTTGTTTGTGGCATGAGAGCCAAAGTTTTTTGTTTGTAGCATGGGAGCGAAAGCTTTTTTTTTTTTTTTTTTGGGATGGCATGAAAGCTGAATTTTGGTGGCGTAAGAGCTAAAATTTGTTTGCGGCATGAGAGCCAAAATTTGTTTGTGGTATGAGAGCCAAAATTTGTTTATGGCATGAGAGCCAAAATGGCGTGAAAACCGAATTTTGTGATGGCATGAAAGCCTGAGATTTTGAAATGGCGTGAAAGCCAAGTTTTGTTTGTTTGTGGCATGGAAGCCAAGTTTTTTTCTTTTTCATTTTTTTGAATTGGCATAAGAGCCGAAATTTTGAGATGGTATGAAAGCCGATTTTTTGAATTGGCATAAGAACCAAGTTTTGAGAAGGCATGAAAGCAGAATTTTGTGGCATAAGAGCCAAAATTTGTTTTTTTTTTTTTTTTTTTTTTGTTGTTTTGGCATGGGAGCCAGAATTTTGAAAACCAAGTTTTGTTTTGTTGGCATGAAAGCCGATTTTGGCATTTATAGCCAGATTTTGGCGTTTATAACCGATTTTTTTTTGGCATTTATAGCCGGGTTTTGACATTTATAGTCGATTTTGGCGTTTATAGCCGATTTTGGTGTTTATACCCGGATTTTGGTTTTCAAAATGCAGGTATCGACCAAATGTCGCCTTCCCGCTGAATGGTCCTGCAAGTGTCGATGGAATGTCGCTTCCTTGCTCATTCGGTTTTGCGAGTATCGATGGAATGTCGCTTCCTCGCGGACGGGGTTTGCGAGTATCGATGGAATATCACTTCCTCGCGGATTGGGGTGCAAGTATCGACTAAGCGTCGTTTCCCTGATTTTCCCAAAAATTTTGGTTTTGTGGGTACTGACTTCGTGTCGTTTCCCCGCTATTTTTGAAATTTGAGGTTTTTTCGAACAATTTGAAATTTGGGTTGTGGATATCAATTGGAATATTGCATCTCCACTATTTTGAAATTTGAGGTTATTGCAAGTATTGAATGGGGTTCGCTTCCTTGCGATTTTTGGGTTTTGGAAGTATCGAATGGGGTTCGCATCCTTCCGGTTTTTGGGTTTTGCGAGTATCGACTAAGTGTTGCTTCCCCGCGGTTTCTAAAAACCCATTATTTTGTTTAAAGACACGAGGGTCATAAATTTTGACTTAAAACCATTTTGGTTGTAAAAGCTGAGGCGGACTAGGGTGGAAGTTTCTGAGTCCTGGTTTTTGTTCCAAACCAAGAATTTTGGGTTCAAGGATCAAAAAATTTGGTCAAGTCCGGGAAGAGGCTCCTAGACTTGGATTTTTGGATTTTGATTTTTTTTAACAATAAAACGATGAAAGTAAGCATTGTTTTGAGAGTTTTTTTTTTTTTGGAAATTTCAACATAAAGATGAAAATTTCAAAAGGGGATGGGTTTGACAAGCAAGTACTTGGAAATAGGCTTTGGCCGTGTAGATATCGCTCTGACCCATTTGAGGAAGTCTTCAAGGGTAGTACCGCTTCAAGAACTTGCCATTGATGGGCAGCATACATCTGTCTCCTTCAATGTTTAGAAGAGTGTATGCGCCGTTGGAAAAGACTTTATCGATGACGAAGGGTCCCTCCCATTTTGGTTCGAATTTACCGTTTGAATTGTGGGCAAAGACTATGGGTCTTTTTACTGCAAGAACCAAGTCGCCCTTTTTGTAGGCGCGTTGCCTTACATTCTTGTCGAAAGATCCTGCCATGCGTGCTTGGTGCAACTCAATACTTTGTAGAGCTTCGAGTCGTCTTTCATCGAGATTATCCAGCTCTTGGAGTCTCAATTTGACATTGCTTTCTTGCGTCATGTCATTTTGCAGAGATACCCTTAAGGAAGGAATTTGTACTTCCAAAGGGATAACAGCTTCGCATCCGTAGACCAAGGAGAATGGTGTACTATGGGTTGGTCCTCGAACGTTGGTTCGATAGGCCCACAAAGCTTCTGGTAGTTTGTCACCCCAGTCTCTTTTGTGACTGAGACCATTTTCTTGAGAATTTTGCAGAGTGTCTTGTTGAAGGCTTCTGCTGGTCCGTTCACTGCAGGATTATATGGAGTCGAAGGACAACTTTGGATTTTTTACTTGTCGTAAAACTTGTAGAATCTGTGATCCCGGAATTGTGGTCCGTTATCATGAACAAATCTTTTAGGTATGCCGAAGCGACAAGTAATGTTGGTGCGCAAGAATTGAACGACTGATGAGGTCTTCATTTCGCTGAGAGCAGATGCTTTTGACCACTTGGAGAAATAATCCATAGCGGCGAAGATAAAGCGATGACCTTTGCTTGATGGGGGAGAGATAGGACCTATGATATCCATACCTCAGGCTTCAAAAGGCTATGAGATTGCTGTAGGATGTAGCCATTCTGGAGGCATGTGGACATAATCTCCTTGAATCTGGCATTGTTGGCAGTGCTTAGCAAATTGGATTGCGTCAGTTACCATGGTAGGCCAATAATAACCTAGATTTTTTATTTGATCATAGAGCTTAGGACCAACCTGATGGGCTCCACAAAGACCAGAATGTACTTCTTTGAGAGTTTCTTCAGCTTCATGTTGTGACAAACAGCGTAGAAGTACTCCGTTGAAGGATTTTCTGTAAAGTGCTTTTGAATATCCAAATGAAAGTTCGGGGCTCGTCTTTGAATGCTTACCCGCTCTTTTGGATCTTCAGGTAGGATTCCGATCGTGATGTAATCAATGAACGGATCTCTTCAGTCGCCGATTGGAGGTTTGAGGATAGACATCCGACTTCCAACCAGTTGGTAGCATTCAACAACTGCTTGGTGTGTGTTAAGAGGAGGGAGAATCCTTCTTTGACACACTGTGACTTGCATGTTTTCCTCTTCTTGGATTGCCATGGATGCGGCGAGTCCAGCCAGGGCATCTGCACGGATGTTTTCACCTCTGAGGATGTGGGTGATGTGACATATGTTGAATTTTTGTTGAAGCGACTGCGCTTTATTGTAGTAAGGTAGCAAATCAGGCTTCCTGACTTCAAATTTCTGATTCATTTGGTTGACGATTAGTTGAGAGTCTCCAAAAGCTTCCAGCATGGTGATGCCGGATTCGAGGGCGAGTTCCAATCCTATAATCAGGGCTTGGTACCTAGCTGCATTGTTTGAACATGGTTCCAATATAGAGAAAGCATGTGGAATCATGCATTTGTCGGGGTTGACAAAGAGGATGCCAATTCTTGATATTTGCTTTCCCTTTTCATTTGTCCTGGTTGCGCCTGTTGACACCAAAAATGTCACTTTGCCTCTTCAACATCAAGAAAGCTGCATGAAGTCGCAACCTGCCATAAATAGGCAATGCAACTTCTCCAAAAAATCAAGTTTTGTCAGAATCAAACAAAAACTGCAAGATCCTTCAAGACAGCCAATGGAGGAGTACACAAGGAGTTTCGGGCCATTTCAGAATCATTTGGCCTAACTTCGCTTCTCCGACAGCTAAATTGGCGCTCCCGGCGGCGACATCATCGAAGACGTCAAAACTTCGATCAGAGCCTAGGATGACTCCAGCATGTCTCAAAAGGGCTCCATGCCAAATTTCAAGTGAAACCGACAACGTTTGACCCTCCATCAATGCTCGAGCAGCAAAATCAAGCCTCCCGGCGGCGGGAACCATCGAAGCCTTCGCTCATCAAACCAAGTGCATGAGTGGCTTCAACATGCTTCCAAAAGGCTGCACGTCGAATTTCAGGTCATTCCGACAATGTTTGACCAGGTTTCGACGCTCCGAAAGAAAATCAAGCCTACCGGCGGCGGAGCTCCCCGGGACCATGGTTTCCAAGACAGAACCTATGGATCATCTCAAAATGACTCCAATAGGTTCCCTGTCAAACTTCAAGTCAATCGGACATCGTTTGACCGCACATCAATGCGCGGCATCTCCCTCGCGGCAAAATCAAGTCTACCGGCGACGGGATCCCAAACGGCTTCAAAACTCAAACAAAATCCTATGGTTGGTCTTATTTATTGCTCAGCAGGCTTCACCTCAAATTTCAGGTCATTCCGACATCGTTTGACCAAGTTTCAGCTTCTGGCGGAAAATCAGCAGCTCTACGCGACAAAGTCTTCGGCTTTCCCGGAAAATTGGAAACTTTGCACTCTAAAAATGCAAGGATTCTCAGCAGGTTTTCTATAGGGAAATCAAGCCAATAAATGAGAAGAAATGTCAGGAAAAATATAGAAGAAGACGGCGACGAAAAGACCGTAAAACGGACCAAAAAGGGGAGAAAAACCCCCAGGGTCGCCGGCCCATGGTCGCCGGCGACCATGGAAGTCCGGGTCACCGGATTTTTCGCCGGTGACCCATTTTTCCGTCCCTTTTCGCGTTTCGCGCACTTTGGCCCCTGTGGTTTCCTGAAAATGTGATTTTTAGTGCTTGAAATTGACTCATATCCGACGACATCTCAGATCCGCCGTCAAAAGCATAAAATCATCAGTGATCGCTCCAAGATCGCCAACCGGTCGACCAAAAAGTGTGCTTTCCGCCCGATCGATCGAAAAATGGACAGGACAGATGTCACCGCCCCGCTCTTAGCTATCGATGTCTGAAGTTACATGTTCATCCGATGTCGATCAGCATGAAGATCCATCGATGATCATCGTCAGAAGAATTCCAGAAGACACGGCACGGCCCGCGACTCTTCGACTGCTCGGCGACCAATTAATGTGGTTAATTGGCTAGCTTTATGGCAGTCATTAACTCATTCTATTGGACGGCCCAATCAGAAGCAAGCATTCGGGAGTTACAAATCAAGAGATTCATGGCATTCAAGTCATGAAACTCCTCCCATTATGGTAATTAAGGTGATTAAAAGCCCTTAATCTCCATCGGCCAATCAGATTCAAGGAAAAAGGAGTTACAAAATCAAGAAATAAATCTTGTAACTCCTCCCATCATGGCGATTAAATGCCCTCAATCTCCACCGGCCAATCAGAAGCCAAGATCCAAGAGTTACAAAATAAAGGAATTAAACCTTGTAACTCCTCCATTTATGTAGCTTTATGATAATTAAAGCTCATAAACACTCCTAAATGGCTACCAGAAAGCCTATAAATAGGAGAACACCCCAAGCATTCCAGGGAGGACTGCCAAAAAAGCGCCACAGATCCAGAAATCTGAGAGAAAGAAAAAGGGAGAAAACTCTGCTAAAGTCCTGCACCGGCTACCACTACAAGGTGACAAAAGTCCCTTGGGGGGCACCCCCCCAAGGTCCTTGCCTTCTCCCGCTGCCTCCAATGGCTTAGACGTGGCTCTTCAGCCCGTCTACTTAGCTTTTTATTGGACATAGGACCTTCTCTTGGTCTTTGTCCTCTAAAAACCTGAGGTTATAGCCAAGCCAAGCAAATCAAGAGCATCCACTGTTCTCATCTGCATGGATGATGGCGAAGCCCACACATGGCTTGCGACCGTCAATCTGAATGAGTCCCCCACAATCTCCTGAGAAGTTAAATCCTCCTTTTCTTGCTTTTCATTGTAGTTTGTATTTTTCTAAAGAGACAAAAAAATCACAACTCTTGTCTTTCATTATTGATAAGAACTATAAATCGGCTATAAACGCCAAAATCGGCTATAAATGCCAAGATCGGCTATAAACGCCACAAAATCGGCTATAAATGACAAACAAAATCGCCTTTCACGGCAAACCAAAAAAATGTCTCTTTTCTTAAATATTTGTGCAATGGAAAACTTGAAAGAAGTTGATTTCCTTTTTACTTGCGAAGGTTGATCTCCGGATTACCACTTGCAATTCCAAGTAAAATAGAAAATCTGGCACACCCACACAAAGAAATGTTGATGCACGCTTCAGCCCCCCGGGCGCGAAAGGGCCGGACCCGACGGACTCCCACGTCCGCCGACCCCGGTAGCACCCTCGGCATTGGAGCGCGTTCCATCAAGCTGGCACACCCGGTGGGACTCGTTCATTTGAGAACACGGTGCTCGGAAATGAAATATTTGCATATCATACTTTTTACTCTATGCTTATATTTCTTTTCCGGATTCCTTGGCTACTTTCTAGCTGGTAGCCTATGTTGGATTTTGCATCCTAAAAAAAAAATGAGATGGGATTTTTTGGAAATTTCTATTTCTTTGAGTTTGTTTCCACTCTTTCTCTTTTCAAAAAAAAAAAAAATAAAAAAAAAATCAGTTTTCTTAGTTTGAATTCAAAATTGAGAAACTTTGATCCTATCCTATCGTTCTTTGGTGCTTGCAGAAATGTTGAGCCCGTTCGACTAAGGTTTTGGGTCATCGTTTCTCTTCGATGAGTTCATTAGAGATTTCAAAAAAAAAAAATAAAAAAAAATTAATCAGTTTTCTCGTTTTGGATTCAAAATTGAGAAACTTTGATCATCTCCTATGGTTCGTGTGCTCGCAGAAATCGTTGAGCCTGTTCGAAATGGGATTTGGGCCATCGTTTCTCGTCGATGAATCTATCAGGGATAAATAAAAAATAAAAAAAAAAATCAAATTTCTCGTTTTGGATTCAAAATTGAGAAACTTTGATCCTTTCTCTTCTGGGCATGTGTGCTCGCGGAAGTCGTTGAGCCAGTGTTCGGATCGGGGATTGGGCCATCGTTTCTCTTCGATGAGTCTGTCAGGGATCTAAAATTTTTTTTTTTTAAATAAATAAATAAAAAGACATAGACCACTAAGGTTAAACCAATTGCGTTCTTTGATCACGATTGATTCAAGAAAAGCCTTGTCCAGAGTGTGGAGACAGCTTGACTGTTCTAGGCAAGGGTCCTCCAAATGGGTTCATTAAGTAATCCTACCCTTACCTGGGGGCAATTCTATCAATTGAGATTTCATAAGACCGGGTTAGGAGGCCTATGTGTACTCTCTCGTCTTTAAAAACCTTCAAAAAAATATATATAAAAAAAATCATTTCAAAAAAAAAATCTTCAAAAAAAAAAATAATCTTAAAAAAAAAAATTTTTTTTTAAAAAAAATAAATAAAAAAAATAAAATAAAATAAAATTTCAAAAAAAAAATCTTCAAAAACTCGTCACTTTTGGATTCAGATCCGAGAAATTGTGGTTCCTTCCCTTCTGGGTACTGGTGCTCGCGGAAATCGTTGAGCCCGTATTCGGATTGGAATGCCACCTGCTCTCTTTGACGAAACCATTTCTGACCTTTCAAAACAGAGAATCCCATCTCATGGATGCGATCTCCAACATTTGTGCATAGTAGTACTAGTACGCCCTTTCGGGGTCTACTGTATCTGTGACCGGCACATTTGTAACTCCTACCTTATATTCTTCTTATCTCGAGCAAGCTCCGCTTCTCGATAAGTCGAATTTAGGTATATAATTGCTTCTAGCAGTCATTGGAATGCTCATTTCGAGCCTACCATGCTTGCAACCAGAACAATTGTACCCTCTATGGCTTTTTGCCTTCTTCATATTGCTTGGGTCATGTCCCTTGAGCGATTTGAAAAGACAAAATCATAGAATTCCCCATTTATGATCATCATATTCTTGTGATTACTAATGGATGTGGTCTTGTTTCAGAAATTTTGAAACTAACAATGGCAGCTTCACTGATCATCACCTTCGATGAAAACAAGCACCAGCTCATGCTTCAACAGAAGCAAACCGAGCGCACTTACAAGCGCCCTGCTAGCTGCCGAAGCACCAACTCCCTCAGCAACTCTCTGAACTCCGGGTCGACCTCGACTCCCCGGACCATCGTCTTCGGGACACTGGCACCATTCCCACTTCCCGAAGAAGAAACTGCTCCTGCCAAAAGGCAGAAGGTCGCCTCGTAACGTGTCACTACTGTGACACCAAAGGCAACTGTCGAGAAGCAGAAGATCGCCCCTCAACGTGTCACCTCTGTGACACCAAGGGCGAACCCCAAGAATACTAAAACCCGCGGCATCCCCACGAAACCTCAACCAACAACCAACCAGGTCTACCCTAAGACTTGGTCTCCAAGACCTTCCCCAAAACAAAGAAGGTCTCAAACCCCCACCAAGCCAGCATACCTGGCCCCACTCAAAGAGAACCAGTTCTACCCTCTTGCCTACATGAAAGAGGAGAGACCCATCTCCAACTTGACTCCCAAGTCAACCCAGCATGAACCGGCTTGCTCCCACAAGCCCAAAATCAGATCATGCATCACTAGGCCTCTACAAGCACCTGCCAAGGCCTACACTCCTTCAGTTCGACCCTTCATCTCTACAGGGGCCGAACTCGAAAGGTTCAAAGCTTCACTGCAACAGGCAAAGGACCGGGTCCGCATCCTGTCCTTGCCCAATTACAAAGAAGACAAGCTCGGCTGCTGCGCCCGAGGGAGTACATCCTTCATTGTTAAAGCCCAGCCAGAGCTGACTGAAGCTCAAATTGCTCGTTGAGCTCGCCGCCGTGTGTCATATCGACAAAGGAGACTAGAGAAGCAACGGACCTAGCCTCCTACACTTCAAGTCTCCCGCAAATGGGTCTAAAAAGAAAGACCCGACCAAGTTGCTGCCGTCCATATGGTTGGAAAAACCAGAAGACGCCAAAAGTCAGCATAAAAAATCCATGTCCGACGTCCGGTGACCCGTAGCGTCACCAGGACACGAAGACATCCCGAAGAATCTCCTGCCCCTTCAAGCCAAGGACGGGAGAGTAATCCTTCATCAAGCTCTTCATCAAAAAGAATGAGCCCCAGCTCAGTCACCAGGACGGTTTCTTCGTCCTAGTTACAAATTCTGAGCCACCACCTCAGAATCCATCTCAAGATGATACGCTCACACGCATCCAGCAGTTGGAACAAGGCGAGCAGAGGATTGAAACTCTGATGGAAAACCTTCTCCTTGTTGTCCAAAATCAGGTGAACAATGAGCCCCCTCCGAATCATCGCAATAACGAGGAAAATTGTGAAGAAAATGAGTCACGCGCCCTTACCAAAAAGGACGTAGACAGTATCCTCGCCAAAGCTAAAGAAGAGGATATACTCAAAGAGCATGGGATCAAGCCACCATATCCCTTATGGATGGACTCAGTCCCATTCCTAACAAAATTTAAACATCCTACTCTCCAAACATATACGGGGAAAGGATCAGCCAGACAGCACGTCATCCACTTCAAGATCCTGACGGGAGCTATTGCAGATCAAGATGCCCTCAAGATCCGCCTCTTTGCAAGTACCCTAAAAGGTACGGCCTTCGATTGGTACTCCACTCTGCCGGAGAACTCTATCCAGAACTGGGCAATGCTAGAGACACGCTTCCTGACCCACTTCCAAGGTGAGGATCATCCTGTTACTGTGGCTCAACTCTGCAGCCTAAAACAGGGAGAGAATGAGTCAACATACGACTTCATTCACAAGTGGAAAGCAATGGCGTACAAATGCTCAGATGTACTGCCACAAGCGTCGCTAGTCGACATCTGCCGAAACAACATGAGAGCCAGAATCCGCTCCATGATCATCGGCAACAAATCAAAGAACCTGGGTGAACTCCTAGAAGCTTCCATGGAAGCTGAAACGGTGATCAAAGACCTCAACAGTCAGAAATCATCCAGGAAGGAGCCAACTCCCATTGTAACCTCTAAACCAAAGAAAAAAGAGGTCCTCAATGTGCAAACCAAGTCAGCTCCTCAGCAACCAAAGAAACCTGAAAACAAAACTGCAGGTAAGAGACCTGAACTCTCTGATGCCTTCAAAGAACGTGTAGAAAAGAAATATCCGTTCGATGAAGATGTTAAGGAAATCTTTGAGGCTCTCCTAACAAATGGCAAACTTATTTTGCTAGAGCCCAAAAGACAGGGAGATGTTGGCAAAACCAATGATCCCCGATACTGTCCATACCACCAGATGGTCTCGCATCCTCTCAATCAATGCTTTGTTGTGAGAGAGAAGATCAATGAGATGTGGAAAAACGGAGTCATCACCTTTGACAAAAACTATGGGACTGCCTCCGTCAACATGGTGTCATGTGGACAAACACCAAAATCACCGAAGAAGAAGATCACTACTTCCTTCATGGTGATAAACAAAATTCAAGCGTCCGAGGAGCTGGTTCCTTTCCCGTCACCAGACGGACAACCTATATGGGTACATCCCGATCTCCTAGAAGATGAAAATTGGGAGATCGTAAAAACAAAGCCGACAGCTCAACAGCGAAGGCAGGCTAGGAAACATCTCCTCAGGTTCAAACGGCAAGAGAAGACCCAGCCAAAACAAGAAGTCAATGAAAAGGCAGAGGCCTCCTCTACCACTTCACTCGGGGCAACAGAAACGTCCCTTCCAGAGACTTCAAAGGCGGTAAGAAACTTCACTCTCAGTGATTTCGTGCCACCTCGATTCAAAAAAGAAGCTATGCAGGGGGCATCATACTCTTGCAACTCGGTAGTTGGATTCTCCATTGATGGATATGAGTCCAGCGACACCGACGATGGATTCGAGCCCAACTACACCGGCGAGTGGGAGGAATCTCTTGAAACAGGAGAGTATCTTTCCGACGAAGAATGGGTTCCTGAAACTCACCTTATGCCAGTAATCTGGTATAACCCTTTGCAACCACAAGGATCCTGGTCTGATGATGAAGAAGATCAAGTGGCTGCACAAGAAGATGCTGTTAACCCAGCACCTGTCATTGCTCCAGTGGAAATCAACTATGTTGAGCCACACGGAGAAGACGAAGAAGAGGATCTGGCTCCCATGCCTGATCTTGAAGAATATGCAAGGATCTTGCAGCGTCTCGCTCTAGAACAAGAGCAAGACCGCGTCAACGAGATTCCTCACAATCCAGAGCCTGAAGTCCCCGAAGATAATCAGGTACATCCACCCTTAACTCCTGAAAATGGAGAACATTGCTGGATAGACGATCCTCTTACATCCGAGGATGAGTCTGACTCCGAACAGGCAACATCTCCTATCAGAGCTTCCTGTAATGTAATATATCAGGACTATAACTCTTCTGAAGCGTCGTCTGATGAGATTACCTATACTCCGACGACGCCTAGCAATGTATCCTCTGGAGCTACCTCATCTCACGTGACTTTCACAGAGATGACACCCTCTCAGGTTTCTTCTCCTGAGGCTGTGACTTCAGGATACACATTCTTCCCGACTGATCATCATGAAGAAAACCCAGATAATGATGCTTGGGATGATGAAATAGTCAACATAGAAGAAAAGCTGCTGGATGCTGTTCAGGACTTGCTCCCGGAAAATGCTCCGTGCAATACAATCACTGAGGATGGCAACTCTGCTGCAGATACATCCCCAGTAGATGAAAAACGACAGCCTCTTGATCCTGAAGACAATCTTCCAAACGAAGATCCTTCTTAAGAAGCTCTCGAAGTTGGTAGAGGCACCCGCTCTGGCCGGGACTACCACAAGAATTACAACCAATCTTCCTTTACTTATGTAAATCCTTCAGGAAAAGATGTTGTAAGCGCCCCCAGTGGCAAAAACAATAAGCATGCAGGCCCCAAGGAGGCTTTCAAGTATGACTTGGTTGAGCACTTCAAACACATACCTGCACGTCTTCACATCCTAGACTTATTGCGAATGTCTTCACGCACTCGTGATAATCTCATCTCAGAATTACAAAAACTGAATGAGGATGTTGACAAACATGCCCCGCAAGTCCTCCAAATTGAAATGGACTACCGGGTCAAAAACTCTGAAACTTCCTTAAAGGGAGAAAAGAAAACTGAGGGATCATGCATTGAATGCCTCTCGGTGCAAAAAGCAGCCAGTGCAACCATCGCCTTCAAAAAGGACAACCTCCTACTTGGCGAAGCAAGGCACAACCGACCCCTGTACTTCACAGGGTACATCAAAGAAATGCCAATACATAGAGTTCAGACCGACCCAGGTTTTGCACTCAACCTTATCTCCACTTCGGCTCTTGAAGAGTTGGGCATCCCACCCAACAAGCTGAGCCACACATCCGTATCTATCTTTGGATACGATGGGAGTACTCAAAGGCCTATCGGCAAAATCAGGTTCAAATTGCAAATCGGTGATCTTATCTCTGAGGTCACTGTGTATGTAATAAAAACCCCCTCATGCTACAACATCCTCCTCGGACGTCCTTGGATACACGAGAACGGTGTTGTCCCTTCAACTCTACATCAATGCGTCAAGTTTGTCGGCGACGACGGCATGGTACATCGTGTCTTTACGGACAGAAAACCCTTCAAAGGTAAAGAAGTCCACTTCGCAGACTCCCAGATGTATGAAGGAGAAAAGGAAGAAGAGGAAATAGCACCCCCTGCTGAATATCTCCAGAAAGATAAAGGCAAGGCTCCTCAAAAATCACCGGAAGAAAACAAACCCTCCGGCAAATTAGAAGAAAGTAGTCAATCTCCCTTCGTCATCTCCCTCAAGAATTCAAAACCTTTGGTCATCACGACTAAAGTGAAGAAGGCGAAACAAAAGTCTGGGGGAAAATTTGTTGTTTCTCTCGTGTCTATCATGCAAGACACAGACTCGGACTCAGAGCCAGAAGACGATGCATCGTCAAGCCAAGCTGACACTCAGCAAGTTCAGCCTGCTCTCACTCCGATGGAGACACCTGCTGATGTAGAAGATCCTACGTCTGCTACCTTTGTTGTTCCGGCAACATCACCAAAGCAAAGACCGATCTTCTTTCATAGATCGGATGCTTCTTCATCAAGTTCCTTGCTTGAACCTTTCCAAAATGAAGGTATGCCTCAACTATCTCTATATAGTCCTGTGGCACAAGCTATCATGAAGAAAATGGGCTTTGACGCTCAGAACCCAGTCGATTTGAGGGAAGGCCGCAGTATTCTCACGCCATTGGGGCCCGCCTTGACCAAAAGCCAGCTGGAAGATTGGAGACTCTACGGATATGTAGAAAAGTCATCACATGGGTTAGGGTATGATCCTGATACCCCCCTGAGACAGTTGACACAAAGGCTTAAAAGTCGATTTACCGACCAAGCCTCAACATCTCAAGTCCATAAAGACATCGATCTCCCTGGATATCTCTTTGAAGAGTCGTTTGACAAAGATCCAGGAAGCTCCTCGAATTGGTACGATTTCTCTGATGATGAAGAGGAATCGCCCGATGACACAGACGGGTGGCATCCTGACCCAGAAGAACCCTCGTCTCCAAAACAAATACCAGACTCAATAGGCGATTGGGACTATCTCATAGCAAGCCTTGAGGAGATCACCAATCAAGAAAATCCATGGAAAGGAACAGAGCCTTGGTCTGGTAATACAGTTGAAACTCCAGAAGGTTTCGTTGAGTTGGAAGCCTCCGAAAATATTGTGGAGGAACTACCTTCGAACCTTCCGACAGAAGATCCTGTTCAAAAGATAAACTTGGGAACACCGATAACCCACATCCTGTATTCATAAGCAAGAATATAAAGGATGATGAGTTACCCGAGTATATCTCTTTTCTTCGTGAGTTCGTTGATTGTTTTGT
This sequence comes from Umbellularia californica, assembly GCA_028538565.1. Taxonomy (NCBI): domain Eukaryota; kingdom Viridiplantae; phylum Streptophyta; class Magnoliopsida; order Laurales; family Lauraceae; genus Umbellularia; species Umbellularia californica. Next base: position 27,261,632 of record JAPQWN010000006.1, read on the forward strand.
TTGGTCTTATGCCGAAATGCCTGGTTTAGACCCCAAAGTAGCAGTCCACAAACTCAATCTTCAAGAAGACATCAAGCCTGTCAAACAAGGCCAAAGAAGATTCCGTCCAGATGTGATGGATAAAATTGAACAAGAAGTTCAAAAGCTCAAAAGTGTCGGCTTCATCCGTGAGGAACAACATCCAGAATGGTTGGCCAACATTGTCCCCGTGACAAAGAAAAATGGGCAGATCAGAGTCTGTATTGACTATAGAGACTTGAATGGCGCTTGCCCTAAAGATGAATTCCCGCTCCCCATACCAGAGGTAATGATTGACAATACCTGTGGATTCGAGCGAATGACATTCATGGATGGCTTCTCTGGCTACAATCAGATAAAGATGCATCCTGAAGATGAAAAGCAAACTTCATTTCGGACTCCATTTGGCGTGTATTGCTACACTGTCATGCCATTTGGTCTGAAAAATGCTGGTGCCACATATCAGAGGGCTATGATGAAAATATTCTAAGATATGCAGCACAAGACGGTCGAATGTTACGTTGATGACCTCGCCGTCAAAAGCAGAAGAAAAGAAGACCATCTTAAAGATCTTCGGGAAGTCTTCCTCCGACTCCGCAAACACAAACTGCGGATGAATCCTCTAAAATGCTTCTTCGGCGTCTCGTTGGGTAAGTTTCTCGGATTCCTTGTTCGGAAAGCTGGAATAGAACTTGACCCCATAAAAGTCAAGGCTATTCTAGAAATGCCCTCTCCAAGAACCTTGAGAGAATTAAAAGGGCTCCAAGGGAGATTGGCCTACATCAGACGGTTCATCTCCAATCTTTCGGGGAAATGCCGTCCATTCTCTCGATTGATGAAAAAGGGTGTAGACTTTGTCTGGGATGCCGACTGTGAAGCCGCATTTCAAGACATCAACTCATACCTGACCAAACCTCCAGTGTTAGCTGCCCCTGCCACTGGAAAACCATTCATCTTGTACACAAGAGCTCTTGATCATTCTGTAGGCGCTCTGCTTGCACAAGAGAATGGTGAGGGAAAGGAAGCTGCTCTATATTACCTCAGCCGCATGCTAGTAGGTGCAGAGCATCGTTACTCTCCAGTCGAAAATGAATGCCTTGCAGTGATGTTCGCCGTACAAAAGCTACGTCACTACTTGCTTTCCAACACAGTCTACCTCGTCTCAAGGATCAACCTCTTGAAGGTCCTTGTTACAAAAGTAGGTTCTCTGAATGCACGACTGGCAAAATGGTCCATCCTTCTATCACAATTTGATATTAGGTATGTGCCACAAAAAGCAATCAAAGGCCAAGCTCTAGCAGATTTCCTCGCAGAGCATCCATTGCCTAAAGATTCTCCACTCAGAGATGATCTCCCAGACGAACCCGTCTACAACGTGGAGACCTTCTCGCCAAATGCCTCCTGGGACATGTACTTTGACGGTGCAACCAGGACAAATGAAAAAAGACAGCTGATCTCGGGAGTTGGCATCCTCTTTGTTAGCCCTAACAGATACATGATTCCACATGCTTTCTCACTATTGGAACCATGCACAAACAGTGCAGCTGAATACCAAGCTCTGATCCTAGGATTGGAACTCGCCATTGAATCCGGTATCACCATGCTGGAAGTCTTTGGAGACTCTCAACTGATCGTCAACCAGATGAATCAGAAATATGAAGTCAGGAAGCCTGATCTGCTGCCTTACTACAACAAGGCACAATCGCTTCTGCAAAAGTTTGACATCTGCAACATCACCCACATTCGTAGAGGTGAAAACATCCGTGCAGATGCCCTGGCTGGACTTGCTGCATCTATGGCAATTCAAGAAGGGGAAAACATGCAAATTACAGTGTGTGAGAGAAGGATCCTCCCTCCTCTTAACACACACCAAGCAGTTGCTGAATGCCACCGAGTAGTTGGAAGTCGGATCTCTATCCTTCAAACTTCAATCGGCGACTGGAGGGATCCGTTCATTGATTACACTATGTTCGGAATCCTACCTGAAGATCCAAAAGAACGGGTAAGCATCCAAAGGCGAGCCCCAAACTTTTATTTGGATATCCCTTCAAAGATCCTTTACAGGAAATCCTTCAATGGAGTACTCCTACGCTGCTTGTCACAACAAGAAGCTGAAGAAACACTCAAAGAAGTTCACGCTGGTCTTTGTGGAGCTCATCAGGCTGGTCCCAAGCTCTACGACCAAATCAAAAGGTTGGGTTATTACTGGCCTACCATGGTACCCGACGCAATGCAATTTGGTAAGCGCTGCCAACAATGCCAAGTTCATGGAGACTACATTCACATGCCTCCAGAATGGCTGCATCCTACAACAATCTCATGGCCTTTTGAAGCATGGGGCATGGACATCATAGGTCCTATCTCTCCCCCTTCAAGCAAAGGTCATCGCTTCATCTTCGCCGCTACGGATTATTTCTCCAAGTGGTCAGAAGCATTTGCGTTCAACGAAATGAAGACCTCATCAGTTCTTCAGTTCCTGCGTACCAACATCATTTGTCGTTTCGGCATACCCAAAAGATTCGTCCATGATAACGGACCACAATTCCGGGATCATCGATTCTACAGGTTTTGCGACAAATACAAAATCCAAAGCTGTCATTCGACTCCATACAATCCGGCAGCAAAGGGATTAGCAGAAGCCTTCAACAAGACACTCTGCAAAATACTCAAGAAAATGGTCTCTAGTCACAAAAGAGACTGGAGCGACAAACTGTCTAAAGCTTTGTGGGCCTATTGAACCACCGTTCGAGGACCAACCCATAGCACACCATTCTCCTTGGTCTATGGATGCGAAGCTGTCGTGCCATTAGAAGTCCAAATTCCTTCTCTGAGGGTATCTCTACAAAATGACATGACTCAAGAAAGCAATGTCAAATTGCGACTCCATGAGCTGGACAATCTCGACGAGAGACGGCTCGAAGCTCGACAAAGCATTGAACTTTACCAAGCACGCATGGCAGGATCTTTTGACAAAAGGGTTCGGCAACGGGCCTACAAAAGGGGTGACTTGGTTCTCGCAGTAAAAAGACCAATGGTCTTCGCACACAAATCCAAAGTCAAATTTGAACCAAAATGGGAGGGACCCTACGTCATCGACAAGGTCTTCTCCAACGGCGCATATGCCCTCCTAAACATGGAAGGCGACAGATGTATGCTGCCTATCAACGGCAAGTTCTTGAAGCGGTACTACCCTTGAAGACTTACCCAACTGGGTAAGAGCAATGCCTGTATGGCCAAAACCTGTTCTCAGGTACTCGCTCGTCAAACCCACTCTCTTTAGAATTTTCATATCAAATGTCAAAATTTCTAGAGATTCAAAAACAATGCTTACTTTTATCGTTTCATTGTTCAAAAACAAAAAAATCCATGTTTAGGAGCCTCTCCCTGACTTGACCAAAACTTTTGATCCTTGAACCAAAATTCATGGTTTGAAACAAAAATCCGGATTCAGGGATTTCCACCCTAGTCCACCTTACCTTTTACCGCCAAATGGTTTTAGGTCAAAATTTACGACCCTCGTGTCTTTAAACAAAAAAAAAATGGTTTTTCAAAAACCGCGGGGAAGTGACACTTAGTCGATACTCGCGAGACTCAAAAAATCGGAAGGATGCGAACCCCATTCGATACTTCCCAAAACATCTAAAATCGTGGAGAAGCAACAAACCAGTTGATATCCACAACCCAAATTTCGAAAATCGTGGAGACACAACATTTCAGTTGATATCCACAACCCAAATTTCAAAGGTTCGAGAAAATCTAAAATCGTGGAGACACAACATTTCAGTTGATATCCACAACCCAAATTTCGAAAATCGTGGAGAAGCAACAAACCAGTTGATATCCACAACCCAAATTTTGAAAATCGTGGAGAAGCAACAAACCAGTTGATATCCACAACCCAAATTTCAAAAATCGTGGAGACGCAACATACCAGTTGCTATCCACAACCCAAATTTCAAATGGTTCAAGAAAACCTCAAAAAATCGCGGAGAAACGACATCAAGTCAGTACCCGCAAAACCAAAAGTTTTGGGAAACGCAGGGAAGCGACGCTTAGTCGATATTTGCACCCCAACCCGCGAGGAAGCGACATTCCATCGATACTCGCAAAACCTAACCCGCGAGGATGTGACATTCCATCAATACTCCAAAACCGAATGAGCAAGGAAGCGACATTCCATCGATACTTGTAAGACCATTCAGCGGGGAGGCGACATTTAGTCGATACCTGCATTTTGAAAACCAAAATTCGGCTATAAACGCCAAAATCTGGCTATAAACGCCAAAATTTGGCTATAAATGCCAAAAGTCGGCTATGAATGTCAAAACAAAAATTTTCGGCTATAAACGCCAAAATCGGCTTTCATCCCAACAAAACAGAACTTGGTTTTAAAAAAAAATCGGCTATAAATGCCACACAAAAAAAAAAACCTGACTCTCATGTCAAAACCGGCTATAAATACCACAAACCGGCTATCAATGCCACAAAAAATTGGCTTTCACGCCGACAAACCAAAACTTGGCTTTCAAAAAACCCGGCTATCAATGCCACCAAACCGGCTATAAATGCCACAAATTGGCTATCAATGCCACCAAACCGGCTATAAATGCCACAAATTGGCTATCAATGCCACCAAACCGGCTATAGATGCCACAAAACAAACACCGGCTTCCATGCCAACCCAAATTTTGGCTTTTACGCCATAAAATTTCGGCTTCCATGCCATCTCAAAATCGGCTTTCACGCCACAACCAAAATCAGGCTCCCATGCCAAAACAATTATTTGACAAAAGATTTTCACAAAAAGACAACCTTTTGATCAAATTTTCAAACAAACACCCCATTTAGCAATTGCTTTCATCACAAAAAGATTTGAGTGAGCATAGGGAAAACAAAAAAAAAAGAAAAGTATCAAAAAAAAAATACATGTGGTACCAAAAAAAAAAGAAAGTGTTCACAAGCACTACAAAAAAAAAGTACCAAAAAAATACATGTGGTACCAAAAGAAAGAAGAGTAGTTTCTGCTATAAAAAAATTAGGAGCTCAGCCAAAACTGGTCTCCAGCCAAAGCTTTAGCTCCTCAAGCAAACTTTTGGCCTCAGCCGTCAGAGTTTCTAAGGCACGCTTCTTCAGGAACTTGCCATAAGATGCTGGCGAATGCCGTAACCCTTCTTTTTCACCGGGAAGCTTTTCCCCAGCAGTTTGCCATTGTTCGTTTTCTAGAGTCCTCCTCTCGAGAACTTGACCGGCATCTGCAATCCTGCAATCAGAGTACTCTCCCTGTCACGAGCCTCTGTTATAGCAGTCCACTTAGCATCAACTTGTGCCTTCAAATGCTCAAGACGTTTCCTGGCCTCCTCAACTTCCCTATCAAGGACGTTAAGGTCATGCCTCAATCCGATGATGGCTAGCTCTTCCAAGTTCTTCTCCCGAACTAGCTGCTTCTTGCTTTGTGTAGCCTCATTCAGGTCAGACTTAGCCTTATCAGCAGGGTCCAAGAACATCTCCTTGAAGAATTGGTCGTCAGGGAAATCCATGGTCTCAAACCACTTGTCACCCAGTGCAATGATCCTATCAACGATCGCCCTGGCACCTGTGACATCCAGACCAACCTCTTCGGTATCAGTGAGAATCTCCTGTACATGTGGGATCATGCCAAATCCGGCATCCAGGTGTCCAGAAAAGAGAGTCTTGATCCAAGAACTCAAAACCCGAACCAGCACCTTCTTCGCAAATTGAAGAGACGAACTGGATGAAGATTCACCATTCTCCGTTGATCGGCTGCTCATGTCATGTCCCGTTGGAAGAGTAACAAAAGAATTCTTTCCACTTGGAGCCACTGGAGAAGGAATCTCAGCACGAGGTATCTCCTCTATCGCGTCAAAACTGGTTGTAGGAGTCTCTACCCCCGGATCGATCTCTGGCATCCCTTGCTCTGGTTCTGAAGAAAGCGATGGACTCTCTTTTGTCACTTCAAAACCTGCAAATGAAACACAAAAAGGTATGAATATGATCCTGTTAAAAAAAATCATCAGGGTCATCACTACAAAGTACCTTCTTTGACGACTGGCGGAACACTCTCTTCCTCCATGAACTCATCGGAAGCATCATCAACATTTGCGTCCATTGATGGTTCAAAGTCATCGGAATCCTGTGGCAAGTCAGCTGACAAGAAAAATGTTAGCAAATCAAGTCGCAGGCAAAAAAAAAAAAAAAAGAGAGAAAGCGAAAGAAGTTATACCAATTGGAGATTCTGGAATCCTTCCAGAGTCCCTCGGTTCTTCTTCAGATGCCATAACCGGCTCCATCACCGCCTCATCGGTCGGAACCTCAGGCATCGCCAAGTCTTCATCCTCTGCTAAAAAATAAAAAAAAAAAGCAGCAACAGGGTGAGAAAACAAATCAGAACATGGAAAGCCCCATGAAAGAAGCAGAAAAAGAAAAAGGAAGAATCATACCTTCACCGATGGTCTCTTCTTCCCGAATCCTCTTCTCCGGAGGTTCGTTAGCTTCCCCTGGCACCTCCTCATTGACAGTGAGAGGGACTTCCACATCAGGAGAGTCTTCGTCCCGCCCCGTGTGACGCTGACTCCTCTTCCTCTTACTTCTGTGGGCTCGCTTCCTAGAAGATTCTACCCCACTGTCAGAGTCAGGTCTCCCACTTGACTCCTCACTGGATGGTCTGCTCTTGCCAGTAGACTCCACGAAAGCTCGCCTCTGTGCCGCTTGCATCCAAGCGTCGAGCTCAGCTTCCTCCTGTTCTAGCTGCTCCAAAGCCTCATTAGGTATTTCCCGAACAGCTTCAGAACCAATGACGCCCTGGTCACCGAGAAAGCCTATCTTGTGCTTCTCTCCAGAAAGGAAGGCCCAAACTTCCTCTCGCCGGACGCCATCCGACTTTCCAGTACCTTTCCCCGAAGACAGCTTTACATCAAGCTCCTTCTTGGAAAGCCCCCGATATGCCAGAAAGCTCTCCGCGAACCATTTCGTGAAGCCAGCAGTTCGGAAAGTCGACAGCTCATGATAAGAAATCGTGGCAGTAGTGTCTTCAGCACTATAAAAAGCCCATGCAATTCTGCCATCCTGCAAACCCCCAAAGCGCTTTACCATGCTTGAAGGTGCTCCAACAACGCATTGAGAGAAGCCCAACTGAAGCGCAAAGCGAGAAGGTACATACGGCTGGATGTCGACGAAAAGATGTCTGCGGTACACCATCGTGCCGACGCGTATGCTGAAAAGCCACTCCTTCTCTGCATTTGTCAAAGCATAATGTCTCCCTGACCTTGCCCTGGTAGAGTCACGGGGGGCACCAAAGTCAAAAGCCTTCTTCCGTAACTCCGGAGAAAGCTTCACTGAAGACTGCCCCATCTTGACGTCCCTGAACCGTCGGATCCTCATGCGGGCAAACAAAAGTGATTCGGATACGGCTTTTCCCTTAGCCAATCGAATCATCAGAGGATCATCATCCTGCGCAGCACCAAGCCGATGGAAGCCAGGACAATGGTATACATACCACGAATAAAAGATATGGGCTGAAAATACCCTATTCATAGGGAGCCCAAGCCGAACCAAGAAAGCAGCCACTTGCAGTTCGATACATAGATAGGAGTAGAGAGCCAGTACCAAAGCAAGCCGCTCTCCAAACGCCATCTGACAAGCCGGAAAAATACAATGTGGCCTGATGTGCGTCCCATCTCCACCAGCAAACACAGCCTCACCTAGCCAATAAGTGAGGTAAACTGCAATTTCTCTCCGCAGTGCAATGTCAGAACAAATTACATCTGTACCTGCGAAGAAGTCTTTCAACTCTTCTTGCATGACGGAAGCCTTTTTCCGGTCCTCCAGGGTCATGCTGTCAGAAGACTCTTTGCTATCAAAGAAGTTGAAGAATGAAGAGCCACAACTCTTCCAACTGCTGGATCTTACTTTCGAGCCCTCCTTCTCCTTCAAAAAATCATAGAAGGCGACGAGCTGAAAGTATAGGAGCCTGAACTCCTCTGACTGCTCCTCAAGGACGCTGTCAATCGGCATGAACTCCTCGTAGAGTTTGCCAAGGATGGGCAATCCAGTAATGGCGCTCAACTCCTTCATGGAAAAACCAATCTCACCATTCGTTACAACGAAGGTATTGGTTTGTGGGAGAAATGATTCCAACATGGCCATGAAGGCCTCGTCGAAAAAAGCCACGGTATCTCTGAAGGCACGGACCGCGTTAAAAATCCCGGCTTCCTTCAAAACGGCGCCCCCAATCAGCAAGGTGTGGTCGGTCCATGACTTCCAATCGGAGTCAGCATTAAAACGACCACGAAGTCGAAAAGGCTTCACCCAATTACTGCCGTCACCACTGAGAACGCCAAGGCCCACCGGTCTCAAATCGACCGACAGATAATCAGAGCCTTGGTAGCCACTAGCCAGCATCAATATGTGCATATCGGCAGGCGACTTCTCCGCATATCCGGAAGGACCGCCGACAAAAACCCCGGTCTTAATTACATTTGTCATTTTCACCCAGCTTGGAGGATCTTCCCTCTTAGTGCACGTGGGAGCAAGGCTCATGATCGAGACGGTACGATCAAACGTCGACCGGGTAGCAACAGTCTTCTCTTCACCATCAGCTGTGTAAGAGAACTGAAAACATCTCCTCTGGTATGCCACGTCGTCAGGGACTGCATCACCAAAGAAGAAGGTAGGCTTGGGCAACACCCTCTGATCGTCCATAACCCACGGTCGAATGCTTACCATGATCTTATAAAATTCCTCTCCCTTGAGAGTGATCAGTCGCTGTCTCATCTCATCTCTGTTGAGAGAGTCGCACTCTTCAAGATTTCTTTCCACAAACTGGACTTTCTCCCGGGCCTGCTGAACGGCCACATTGGAAGATCTAGCGGATCGACGAGGTACGCTTGTAGCAGGCTCTTTACCCTTGTTCGCTCTGGAGGAACCACCTGCAAAGGTTGGAAAAGAAAAAAGATCGTCATCAAAATGACAGGATTTCGCTAAAAAAGGGGTCACTTTGTCCCACCCAAAAATCTGGCGAAATTTTGGCATGACTCCGGGGCAATTCCAAAGAAAAAGGGAAATACCCCGAAAGAAATAGAAAGTTTGAAGATGGGCTCAACATTGCTGCGAGCTTCGAAACTCCAAACTTCCGAAATCTCAAAATCTCCGCAAAATCAAGAAGGGTTCAACATCGCTGCGAGCTCCAAATTCCCAAATTTGCAAAGATTTTCAGATATGCTATCATGCTCTCAAATTCAATCTACAAAAAAAATGCATGCATGGGCAACAAAAAAAAAAAAAAAAGAAACTTTCTCAAAAAAAAAAAAAAAAAAAAGAGAGAGGGGCTGGCCCATCAAGCTGTGGCCCACAGGCCACGTGGCCGTATGGACCAGATCCGTACGGATCTGTCCGTACGGCCCACAATAAAAAAAAAAAAAAAAGAAAACGTGCAAAAAAAAAAAAAAAAAAGAAAAGGAAGCACGAAAAAAAATAAAATAGAAATCACGTGGAAAAAAAAAGAGAAGAAGAATAGAAAGAAAAGAAAAGAAAAGAAAAAAAGAGAGGAGAGAGAAACTTTTTTTTTTTATCATCCTATTCTCTACATGGAGTTTTCTTGAAAGAAAAAGAGAGAAAACTTACTTGAAGCCATTGATAGAGAAGAAGAAGGAAAAAGCTTAAAGATTTTTGAAGAAGAAGAACTCTTGGTCTTGGAGCTCTCTTGAGATTGTTGCAAAAGAAAGCAATAAGGGCAAGAGATCTAGCCTCCTCCTTGCTTTTATAGAAGAGAGCAAATCAAAGAAGGAAACAAAAAAAGAAAGGTGAGTGCTACTAATTAGTAACCTTACCAAAAGAGAAGGAATTAGAAAGATTCTTTCCCAAAAAGAAAGATGTCTTTGAGAGATTTTCTCCCAAAATCAATCAATGAGAGATTCTCTCCAACAAAATAGGAGACTGGAGATTCTTTCCCAAAAAGAAAGATACCTTGAGATATTCTCTCCCAAATTAAGGGAATATGAGAGATTCTCTCCCATAAAGATATTTTTAGATATTCTCTATCCAAATGAGATATCTTTAGATATTCTTTACAAAAATGGCCCCACATGAGATCTAAGCCATCCTAAAAAGCTTAAGGTCCCATGGGTTAGCCCATATGAGCCAAGTTTGACCACCTAGGCACTAAAAAAAAAAATGGGCTTTTAGTCAGAAAAAAAAATCCCTCTTACCAAGAGCATACAAAAATGGTTCCATGCCTCTTTTGAGTTGATTGAACCATACAAAAAAAATTCCAAGCCCCATGAGCTTCCAAAGAATCAAACCATTCAGCCTCATATACCAAATTGAGCCAAAATCTTGAAATTGACATTCCACAAAAATCCAAACCACTCCAATGGACCCACACAGTCCTAAAGAGTGACCAAAAACCAAATCCTGGTCCCATAACTTGCCACATACAGCTTGTTAGGTCACAAGACCAAAGCTAAAAACCAAATCCTGATCCCCTAACTTGCCACATACAGCCTGTTAGGTCTACAAGATCAAAACCAAACCGATCCCTTAACCTGCCATATATAACTGGTTAGGTCACAAGATCAAAAACAGAAACCCAAATCCACATCCCTGATGTCATCTTCAAAATTTTGCCTCGAGATGGTACTTGACTCCTTTCATTACCATAAAATTCCCCTGGAAGCTCAAAGGCTACTCTACCAAATGAAAGATTGCTCAAAGACTCTTGGTCAAGACACAAGCTCTCCTTCAAAAATCTCTTCGAGGCACATCAACTACAAAAGTCAAGCAACTCGTCGCTGTACCTCGAGGGGGCATTTGTTGACACCAAAAATGTCACTTTGCCTCTTCAACATCAAGAAAGCTGCATGAAGTCGCAACCTGCCATAAATAGGCAATGCAACTTCTCCAAAAAATCAAATCTTGTCAGAATCAAACAAAACTGCAAGATCCTTCAAGACAGCCAAGGGAGGAGTACACAAGGAGTTTCGGGCCATTTCAGAATCATTTGGCCTAACTTCGCTTCTCCGATAGCTAAATTGGCGCTCCCGGCGGCGACATCATCGAAGACGTCAAAACTTCGATCAGAGCCTACGGATGACTCCAGCATGTCTCAAAAGGGCTCCATGCCAAATTTCAAGTCAAACCGACAACGTTTGACCCTCCATCAATGCTCGAGCAGCAAAATCAAGCCTCCCGGCGGTGGGAACCATCGAAGCCTTCGCTCATCAAACCAAGTGCATGAGTGGCTTCAACATGCTTCCAAAAGGCTGCATGTCGAATTTCAGGTCATTCCGACAACGTTTGACCAGGTTTCGACGCTCCGAAAGAAAATCAAGCCTACCGGCGGTGGCCAGGAGCATGGTTTCCAAGACAGAGCCTATAGATCATCTCAAAATGACTCCAATAGGTTCCCTGTCAAATTTCAGGTCAATCGGACATCGTTTGACCGCACATCAATGCGCGGCATCTCCCTCGTGGTAAAATCAAGTCTACTGGCGACGGGATCCCAAACGGCTTCAAAACTCAAACAAAAGCCTATGGTTGGTCTTATTTATTGCTCAGCAGGCTTCACCTCAAATTTCAGGTCATTCCGACATCGTTTGACCAAGTTTCAGCTTCTGGCGGAAAATTAGCAACTCTACGCGACAAAGTCTTCGGCTTTCTCGGAAAATTGGAAACTTTGCACTCTAAAAATGCAAGGATTCTCATCAGGTTTTCTACAGGGAAATCAAGCCAATAAATGAGAAGAAATGTCAGGAAAAATACAGAAGAAGACGGCGACGAAAAAGACCGCAAAACGGACCAAAAAGGGGAGAAAAACCCCTAGGGTCCCAGCCCGCGACCCTGGCCCAGGGTCGCCGGCCCATGGTCGCCGGCGACCATGGAAGTCCGGGTCACCGGATTTTTCGCCGGTGACCCATTTTTCCGTCCCTTTTCGCGTTTCGCGCACTTTGGCCCCTGTGGTTTCCTGAAAATGTGATTTTTAGTGCTTGAAATTGACTCATATTCGACGACATCTCAGATCCGCCATCAAAAGCATAAAATCATCAGTGATCGCTCCAAGATCGCCAACCGGTCGACCAAAAAGTGTGCTTTCCGCCCGATCGATCGAAAAATCGACAGGACAGATGTCACCGGCCCGCTCTTAGCTATCAATGTCTGAAGTTACATGTTCATCCGATGTCGATCAGCATGAAGATCCATCGATGATCATCGTCAGAAGAATTCCAGAAGATACGGCACGGCCCGCGACTCTTCGACTGCTCGGCGACCAATTAATGTGGTTAATTGGCTAGCTTTATGGCAGTCATTAACTCATTCTATTGGACGGCCCAATCAGAAGCAAGCATTCGGGAGTTACAAATCAAGAGATTCATGGCATTCAAGTCATGAAACTCCTCCCATTATGGTAATTAAGGTGATTAAAAGCCCTTAATCTCCATCGGCCAATCAGATTCAAGGAAAAAGGAGTTACAAAATCAAGAAATAAATCTTGTAACTCCTCCCATCATGGCGATTAAATGCCCTCAATCTCCACCGGCCAATCAGAAGCCAAGATCCAAGAGTTACAAAATAAAGGAATTAAACCTTGTAACTCCTCCATTTATGTAGCTTTATGATAATTAAAGCTCATAAACCCTCCTAAATGGCTACCAGAAAGCCTATAAATAGGAGAACGCCCCAAGCATTCCAGGGAGGACTGCCAAAAAAGCGCCACAGATCCAGAAATCTGAGAGAAAGAAAAAGGGAGAAAACTCTGCTAAAGTCCTGCACCGGCTACCACTACAAGGTGACAAAAGTCCCTTGGGGGGCACCCCCCCAAGGTCCTTGCCTTCTCCCGCTGCCTCCAATGGCTTAGACGTGGCTCTTCAGCCCGTCTACTTAGCTTTTTATTGGACATAGGACCTTCTCTTGGTCTTTGTCCTCTAAAAACCTGAGGTTATAGCCAAGCCAAGCGAATCAAGAGCATCCACTGTTCTCATCTGCATGGATGATGGCGAAGCCCACACATGGCTTGCGACCGTCAATCTGAACGAGTCCCCCACAATCTCCTGAGAAGTTAGATCCTCCTTTTCTTGCTTTTCATTGTAGTTTGTATTTTTCTAAAGAGACAAAAAAATCACAACTCTTGTCTTTCATTATTAATAAGAATTGTAAATCGGCTATAAACGCCAAAATCGGCTATAAATGCCAAAATCGGCTATAAATGCCACAAAATCGGCTATAAATGCCAAACAAAATCGCCTTTCACGGCAAACCAAAAAAATGTCTCTTTTCTTAAATATTTGTGCAATGGAAAACTTGAAAGAAGTTGATTTCCTTTTTACTTGCGAAGGTTGATCTCCGGATTACCACTTGCAATTCCAAGTAAAATAGAAAATCTGGCACACCCACACAAAGAAATGTTGATGCACGCTTCAGCCCCCCGGGCGCGAAAGGGCTGGACCCGACGGACTCCCACGTCCGCCGACCCCGGTAGCACCCTCGGCATTGGAGCGCGTTCCATCAGCGCCGTCAAAGTACATGTCCCAGGAGGCATTTGATAAGGAAGTTTCCATGTTGTAGATAAATTTGTCTGGGAGATCATCCCTGAGTGGAGAATCTTTAGGCAATGGGTGCTCTGCGAGGAAGTCTGCTAGAGCTTGGCCTTTGATTGCTTTTTGTGGTACATACCTAATATCAAACTGCGATAGAAGGATGGACCATTTTGCCAGTCGGACATTAAGAGAACCAGCTTTTGTGACAAGGACCTTTAAGAGGTTGATCCTCGAAATCAGGTAGACTGTATTGGACAGAGGTAGTGACGCAGCTTTAAGAAAAACAACGCCGTAGAAATTTATTATGCAGCATAAACCTGTCTCCTTCGAAGTTGAAGAAAGCATATGCTCCATTGGAGAAGGCTTTGTCAATGATGTAAGGCCCTTTCCATCTTGATTCATCATTGATTTCAGATGTACGAACGTGAATCAATGGCTTTTTAACCGCAAACACAAGTTCACCTTTCTTAAATGACTCCGTGGCGTTTGGATCATCAAGAGTGATGTTGAGATCTGGGATTTAGTTGATATCTTCTATCAAGGATAGGAGGATTCAACGTCGTCATCTTCTTGTTCGATGGGTTCACCCCCGTGTTGTCAACAGAGATATTTAAGTCCGGTACACGATACCTTCCTTCAAAAGGTTCGAGTGCTAGACATGATGAAGATGCTTCAAGATTGTGGAAGAAGATTGTTTTTTCTTCTGCTGAAGTTGCCGGAACGACAAAGGAAGCATACGTAGGATCTTCTATGTTAGCAAGTGTCTCTAATGGAATGAGAGCGGGCTGATCTCACTGAGTATCAGCTTGGCTTGATGCTGTATCATCTTCTGGCTCTGATTTCGAGTCTGTGTCATGCATAATAGACACAAAGGAGACAATGAACTTGCCCCCAGCCTTTTGTTTTGTCTTCTTTGCTTTGGTGGTGATTACCAAAGGTTTTGGAGATTTAAAGGAGACAACGAAGGGAGCTTGACTGCTTACTTCTAGTTTGGTGGAAGGTTTGTTTACCTCTAATGATTGCTGAGGAGCCTTGCCTTTATCTTTTTGGAGATTTTCGGCAAAGTATATTGTTTCTTCCTCCTGTTCTTCTTTTCCATCTTTATACATCTGAGCATCTGCAAAATGGACATCCTTGCCTTTAAAAGGTTTTTTGTCTGCAAACACTCGATGTATCAAGCCATCGTTGCCAACGAACTTAATGCACTGATGTAGAGTTAAAGGGATGACACCATTCTCATGTATCTAGGGGCGTCCAAGGAGGATATTGTAGCATGAAGGGGTCCTTATTGCATACATAGTGACTTCAGAAATAAGGTCACCGATTTGCAATTTGAACCTGATTTTGCCGATAGGCCTTTGAGCGCTGCCGTCATATCCGAAGATGGATATAGACGTGTGACTCGGCTTGCTAGGTGGGATGCCCAGCTCTTCGAGTGCCGAAGTAGAAATGAGGTTGAGTGCAGAACCTGTATCAATCTGGACTTTGTGTACTGGCATTTCCTTGACGTATCCCGTGAAGTACAAGGGTCGATTGTCCTTTGTCTCGCCTAGCAGGAGGTCATCCTTGTCAACGGTGATTATTGCACTTGCTGCTTTTTGAACCGAGAGGTATTCATTGCTCAATCCCTCAGTTTTCTTCTTTTCTCCCTTTGAGGAGTATTTGATTTTTTGGACCCTATAGTCCATTTGAATTTGTAGGACTTGTGGGGCATGTTTGTCGACATCCGCATTCAGCCTTTGTAATTCTGAAATGAGACTATCACGGGTTTGTGGAGACATTCGTAATAAGTCAAGGATGTGCAGATGTGCAGGTATGTGTTTGAAGTGCTCAATTAAGTCGTACTTGAAAGCCTCCTTCGGGCTTGCATTTTCATTATTGTTGCCACTTGGGGCGTTTACAACTTGCTTTCTCGAAGGATTCACATTAGAAGAAGAAGGATTTACTCCTTCGGGCTTGTGGTTCACCCATGTTGGCTTCCACTGGAGCATTGACCGGTGCTGGATCGACAACATTTTCTTGAACAGCCTCTTGATCTTCATCATCATCGGACCAGGATCCTTGTGGCTGTAATGGGTTATACCAGATTACTGGCATAAGATGAGACGCGGGAATCCCTTCCTCGTCGGAGAGGTATTCTCCTGTTTCAAGGGATTCTTCCCACTCATCGATATCACTGGTAGTATCACTGGACTCGTATCCATTCATGGAGAATCCAACTACCGAGTTGCAAGAGTATGATGCCCCCTGCACATTTTCATTTTTGTATAGAGGTGGCATGAAATCATCAAGGGTGAATTTTCTTACCCCCTTTGAAGTTTTGGGAAGAGATTCTTCCGTCGTCCCTAGTGAAGCAGTGGAAGAGGTTTCTGCCTTTTCAAGGACTTCTTGTTGTGGTTAAGACTTCTGCTGCTGTTTGAGCTTGCGGAGTTGTCTCTTGGCTTGCCTTCGCTGTTGAGCGATCGGCTTTGTTTTGACGATCTCCCAATTTTCATCTTCTAGGAGATCGGGATGCACCCATATGGGTTGTCCATCTGGTGTTGGATAGGGAACCAACTTTTGGGATCCTTGAGCCATTTTTATCACCTTGAATGAAGTAGCGATCTTCTCCTTTGGTGACTTTGAAGTTTGCCGACATGACACCATGTTGACAGAGGCGGAGCTGTAGTTTTTGTCGAAGGTGATGACTCCGTTTTTCCACATCTCATTGATCTTCTCTCTCACAACGAAGCATTGATTAAGAGGATGTGAGATCATCTGATGGTATGGATAGTATCGGGGATCATTAGTTTTACCAACATCTCCCTGTCTTTTGGGCTCTGGCAAAATGAGTTTGCCATTTGCTAGGAGAGACTCAAAGATTTCTTCAACATTGTCATCGAACGGATATTTCTTTTCTACACGTTTTTTGAAGGCATCAGAGAGTTCAAGTCTTTTACCTGCAGTTTTGTTTTCAGGTTTCTTTGGCTGCTGAGGAGCTGATTTAGTCTGCACATTGAGAACCTCTTTTTTCTTTGGTTTTGAGGTTGTAACAGCAGTCGGCTCTTTCTTTGACGATTTCTGACTGTTGGGGTCTTTGATCACCATTTCAGCTTCCTGTTGACACCAAAAATGTCACTTTGCCTCTTCAACATCAAGAAAGCTGCATGAAGTCGCAACCTGCCATAAATAGGCAATGCAACTTCTCCAAAAAATCAAATCTTGTCAGAATCAAACAAAAACTGCAAGATCCTTCAAGATAGCCAAGAGAAGAGTACACATGAAGTTTCGGGCCATTTCAGAATCATTTGGCCTAACTTCGCTTCTCCGACAGCTAAAATGGCGCTCCCGGCGGCGACATCATCGGAGACGTCAAAACTTCGATCAAAGCCTACAGATGACTCCAGCATGTCTCAAAAGGGCTCTATGCCAAATTTCAAGTCAAACCGACAACGTTTGACCCTCCATCAATGCTCGAGCAGCAAAATCAAGCCTCCCGGCGGCGGGAACCACCGAAGCCTTCGCTCATCAAACCAAGTGCATGAGTGGCTTCAACATGCTTCCAAAAGGCTGCACGTCGAATTTCAGGTCATTCCGACAACGTTTGACCAGGTTTCGATGCTCCGAGAGAAAATCAAGCCTACCGGCGGCGGAGCAACCCGGGACCATGACATCCAAAACGGAGCCCATGGAACGTCTCAAAATGACTCCAATAGGCTCCCCGTCAAATTTCAGGTCAATCGGACATCGTTTGACCACATATCAAAGCTCGGCATTTTCCCCGCAGCAAGATCAAGTGAAGCATCGACGGGACCCCAAACGGCTTCAAAACTCAAACAAAAGCCTATGGTTGGTCTTATTTATTGCTCAGGAGGCTTCACCTCAAATTTCAGGTCATTCCGACATCGTTTGACCAAGTTTCAGCTTCTGGCGGAAAATCAGCAGCTCTACGCGACAAAGTCTTCGGCTTTCCCGGAAAATTGGAAACTTTGCACTCTAAAAATGCAAGGATTCTCATCAGGTTTTCTACAGGGAAATCAAGCCAATAAATGAGAAGAAATGTCAAGAAAAATACAGAAGAAAACGGCGACGAAAAAGACCTCAAAACGACCGCAAAACGGGGAAAAATCCCCCAGGGTCGCAGACCCCTACGACCATGGCCCATGGTCGCAGGCCCCTGCGACCATGGCCCATGGTCGCCGGCGACCATGGAGGTCCGGGTCACCGGATTTTCCGCCGGTGACCCGTTTTTCCGTCTTTTTTCGGGTTTCGCGCACTTTGGCCCCTGTGGTTTCCTGAAAATGTGATTTTTAGTGCTTTAAATTGACTCATATCCGACGACATCTCGGATCCGCCGTCAAAAGCATAAAATCATCATTGATCGCTCCAAGATCGTCAACCGGCTGACTAAGAAAGTGCGCTTTCTGTCCGACCGATCGTGAAATCGACAAGAGAGATGTCACCGGCCCGCTCTTAGCTATCAATGTCTGAAGTTACATGTTCATCCGATGTCGATCAGCATGTAGATCCATCGATGATCATCGCCAGAAGAATTCCAGAAGACACGGCACGGCCCGCGACTCTTCGACTGCTCGGCGACCAATTAATGTGGTTAATTGACTAACTTTATTATGGTCATTAATTCATTTCTTTGGACGGCCCAATCAGAAGCAAGCATTTGGGAGTTACAAGTCAATTGATTCATGGCATTTAAACCATGAAACTCCTCCCATTATGGTAATTAAGGTGATTAAAAGCCCTTAATCTCCATCGGCCAATCAGATTCAAGGAAAAAGGAGTTACAAAATCAAGAAATAAATCTTGTAACTCCTCCCATTAAAGCCATTAAGGCTCATAAAACCTCCTAAATGGCTACCAAAAGCCTATAAATAGGAGAGCATTCCCTTGAAATTGGGATAAGTAAAAAGAGGAGAAAATCAGAGGATCAGAAAAAAAGATCAGAAAGAGATCTGAGAGAAAGAAAAAGAGAGAAAAACTCTGCTGAAGTTCTGCACCGGCCACCACTACAAGGTGACAAAAGTCCCTTGGGGGGCACCCCCCCCCAAGGTCCTTGCCTTCTCCCGCTGCCTCCAATGGCTTAGACGTGGCTTTTCAGCCCGTCTACTTAGCTTTTTATTGGACATAGGACCTTCTCTTGGTCTTTGTCCTCTAAAAACCTGAGGTTATAGCCAAGCCAAGCGAATCAAGAGCATCTTCTGTTCTCATCTGCATGGATGATGGCGAAGCCCATACATGGCTTGCGACCGTCAATCTGAACGAGTCCCCCACAATCTCCTGAAAAGTTAGATCTTCCTTTTCTTGCTTTTCATTGTAATTTGTATTTTTCTAAAGAGACAAAAATCACAACTCTTGTCTTTCATTATTGATAAGAATTGTAAATCGGCTATAAACGCCAAAATCGGCTATAAATGCCAAACAAAATCGCCTTTCACGGCAAACCAAGAAAATGTCTCTTTTCTTAAATATTTGTGCAATGGAAAACTTGAAAGAAGTTGATTTCCATTTTACTTGCGAAGGTTGATCTCCGGATTACCACTTGCAATTCCAAGTAAAATAGAAAATCTGGCACACCCACACAAAGAAATGTTGATGCACGCTTTAGGGCCCGCCAGGGCGCGAAAGGGCCGGACCCGACGGACTCCCACATTCCGCCGACCCCGGTAGCCGCCCCACGGCGCCTCGGAGCGCGTTCCATCACTTCCATAGAAGCTTTAAGGAGTTCCCCCAGGTTCTTTCATTTGTTGCTGATGATCATGTAGCGGATTTTTGCTCTCATATTGTTACGGCAGATGTCGACTAGCGACGCTTGTGGAAGTACATCTGAGCATTTGTACGCCATTGCCATCCATTTGTGAATGAAGTCGTATGTGGACTCATTCTCTCCCTGTTTTAGGCTGCAGAGTTGAGCCATAGTAACAGGATGATCCTCACCTTGGAAGTGGGTCAGGAAATGTGTCTCTAGCATAGCCCAGTTCTGAATGGAATTCTCCGGCAGGGTGGAGTACCAATCAAAGGCTGTACCTTTTAGGGTACTTGCAAAGAGGCGAATCTTGATCCGCAATGGCTCCCTTCAGGATCTTGAAATGGATGACATGCTGTTTAGCTAAACCTTTCCCCGTATATGTCTGGAGAGTAGGTTGTTCGAATTTTGCAGGGAACGGAACCGAGTCCATCCATAAAGGATAGGGTGGTTCTTTCAATGTATCATCTTCTTTTGCTTTTGCGAGGATATCGTCAACGTCCTTTTTGGTAAGGTCGCGTGACTTATTGTTTTCTGCATTGCCCTCGTCATCTTGCTGATTCGAAGATGTTTCATAGTTAGGTCGACGCTGTAAAGTGAGAAGGAGGTTTTCCATCAGAGCCTCAATTCTCTGTTGTCCTTGCTCCAACTGATGGATGCGTGTGGTTACATCATCTTGCGGTGGAGGCTGCTCAGAACTTGTGGCCAAAACGTTCATCCCTCAGGATTCGAACGAAGAAATCGTCCTGGTGACTGAGCTGGGGCTCATTCTTCTGGATGAAGAGTCCGAGGAGTGGTTCCTCCGATGTTCTTGGCTTGAAGGAGTTGAGGATTCTTCCAGATGTGTTCGTGTCCGGGAGACGCTGCGAGTCACCGGACGTTTGACACGGATTTTGGTCACTGACTTCTGGCGTTTTCTGGTTTTGCCAACCATATGGACAGCAACGACTTGGTCGGGTCTTTCTTTTTCGACCCATTTGTTTGAGACATGAAGGGTAGAATGCTAGGTTCTTTGCTTCTCAAGTCTCTTCTGTCGATATACTGCGCGGCGACGTATACGACGAGTAATTTGTGCTTCAGTCAGCTCTGGCTGGGCTCTGGTAATGAAGGATGTAGTCCCCCATGCGCAACAGCCGAGCTTGTCTTCTTTGAAGCTAGGCATGGACAGGATCTTGACGTGGTCCTTAGCTTGTCGCAATAAGGCTTTGAATTTTGCGAGTTGGGCCCCTGTTGAGATGAAGGGTCGACTCACAGGAGTGCAGGCTTCAGCAGGTTTTTGCGGAGGCCTAACAATGCAGGATTTGATTTTGGGATTGTAGGAGCAAGCCGGCTCATGCTGATTTTGTTTATTCTTAGGGCGGAGGGTAGGTTTCTCCTCTTTCATGTAAGAGAGAGGGTAGAACTGATTCTCCTTGTGAGGGGCCAGGTATGCTGGCTTTATAGATGTTCGGGACCTCTGTTGCTTTGGTGAAGATCTCGGGGACCAAGTTTTGGGGAAAACCTAGTTTCTTGTGGGCTGAGGCTTCATGGGAGCGCCACGGGCTTCCTTCTTCTTTGTATTCGCCCTTGGTGCCATGTTAGTGACACGTTGCGGGGCGGTTTTCTGCTTCTGGGCAGGTACAGTTTCTTCTGCGGGGAGTGGGAATGGTCCCAGCGACCCGAAGACGATGGTCCGGGGAGTTAAGGTTGACCCGGTGTTTTGAGAGTTGTCGAGGGAGATGACGCTTCGGCAACTGGCGGAGCGCTTATGAGTGCGCTTGTTTTGCTTGTCTTGAAGCATAAGCTGGTACTTATTCTCATTGAAAGTGATGGTCAATGAAGCTGCCATTGTTAGTTTTGAAAAACTTCTGAAACAAGACCAAATCCATTAGTAATCACAAGAATATGGTGATCATAAATGGAGAACAACTATGGTTTTGTCTTTTCAAATCACTTGAGTGGACATGGCCCTGCCTGAGCAAGATGAAGAAGGCAAAAAGCCATAGAGGATACAATTGTTCTAAAATGCAAGTATGGTAGGCTCAGTGTCGCAACCCCGGACCGGGTTTGGGGACCAATCCGGGATCGGGACTAATTGTGAAGTAAATAAGAAAAAGTATGTTTGATGCCCAACGCACACGGGATAATAAAGAACACACATCACCCGTGCACGTGATTTCCCACAGGTGTCCGCGGTGAGGATATCTCAACAACATCATGAATACTTTGTTAAATTACGGAAGCGTATAGCAAATCAAGCATGTAATTCATTTCCATGATAATAAGACTGATTGCATTTAAATAACAAGTATCAGAATGAGCAATGTTCTATAGCGTAACCCAAAAGTACATATTAAAGTTTAATCGAAAGATGATTTAATTACAATTCCCAAAAATAGAGGCCAACAAAGGTCAATATAGACAAAACAATATCCACCAAAAGAATATAAATCCAACCACCCCCAAAATGTTTCGCATCTCGACAACCCGATGTTTACATAACATCGTCAGCACGCCACTCAACTAGCAGTTGCGGTTCTCCGACCACCTCCTCTGGCTCCTCCTTGGGGAAACCAACAACGGGACCTGAGTACCAAAGCAAAGAGTCAGACACGACAGTCTAGCAGGTGGGTGAAAAGATATAAACATTCGATAATAAAAACCTTTACCTTGGAAAACATATAAACCTATTTAAACAATGACTTTCAAGAAGTAAATGAATCATTTAATTAAAACGCATATGCATTCACAAAACATGTAAGGTAGTCAAGGAAATCGGGAGACAATCAAGATGGCATCCACAAGAAGCTAAATCCTCTATCACCGAAGTGACGAGAGTATCGGGTATTGACCTCAGTCACTGAAGTGAGAATGTGCAACCAATTTACATATACATATACAATAATACGGGACGGGACCACGGTAGCAAACCGGGTGTCGGAAATCACGGTAGCGAACTGGATATTGGGAACCACGGGAGCGAGCCGGGAATCGGGACGGGACCACGGTTAATAAACCGGGTATCGGGATCCATGCTGCAGCTGGCGGGACGGGAATGGATCTCCAAGTCAGTGGATCAGACTGACAAGGTTATCCAAGCTTAGTGGTGCCGACTCATAGGTCAAATCACATAAATCGAGACAAGTATAAAAAAAATCCAGTGCATGACTATAAACGAGCAAGACGGGGTGCTCAAGGGTACATTTGTCATATCATGTCGGGCATGTATTTTGGGGCTAATAAAAATGAGTGCAAGTACAAATACAATGCTTTCGGAATCGATAAATCATAATTCATAAATTTTTGGAATAAACAGTTGAAATAGACTTTCAAAATATCGGGGTTTAAAACTAATTAAAGGTGAATAGGGATCCCGTATGTCTGTATAATAAAGAAAACTTGGTACTCTTTGAATTTGGAAGACATACCGGGTTTCTTATAGACTATAGTAGTCTCAATGCTTAAATGATTCTCTGTGACGTGGTTTCTCTCTCGAACGGACTCTCAACAAAACTATCATCTCTGCTTCGAACACATTTCTAGGTGAGCGGTGCCCATTGCTCTCAGAAAGGTTTACAAGCAATGGGATGGAAGCTCCCTTCAACCCCCCTTTTATTCATAGAATTTAGGGAATTTTGGTTACCTTGCGGTCAGATGGCGGTTAGCCACCAGTGAATCCGGCGGTTAACCACTGGCTGACCGTGGGATTGCAGCTCTCTGGAATTGTGACCGCCTCATTTCGGTTGGCTGGCGGTTAGCCGCCGATGAATTCGGCGGTTAGCCGCTAGCTAACCGCGGAGCTGACCGCGAGGTTGCAGCTCTCTGGAAAAGTGACCGAAACTGCTTCGATTAGCTGCCAGTCACCAGACGGCTAGCCGCTAGGTGACCGCCAGTCACGAGAATTTCCTCACTGGGTTCAGATTCAGGTCTTCCCTTCTCCAAACCAATTTCTTTCATTCTCCATTCACTTTCCTACAACAACATGAGCTAAAAAGCTCCTCCAATTCAACCTTTAACACTTCTCCCATATCAAGGCTTCTACAAACCACTCTCTAATCACTTCCTTTCTCTCCACATTTCAACCCAAATAGAAGGAGAATAACTACAACCACAGTGATCCATTTAAGTCCTAAGCAAGAGTTTCAAAACCACATTTTTAAGACAATAAATGAACTATTCAACCTCTTCAAGAGCATTTATTTCACATTGAATACAAATAAAAAGAATACAAATAAAACCAAAGCATTTATAGCAATACAAAATCAATCATACTTATCATGAAAACCATTCCAAATTCAAAACATCAATTCATTCCACTTGCCTCAAGATCTCTAATCAAGGAAATCAAGCTTCTAGACACTCTTCCAAGCCAAGGATGCAATCTACACAAAAACCCCCAAATACAACCCTAAAATGGGTCAAACAAGGAATAGGAAGAAGAAAGCTTCAATAATGGAAATGAAGCTCCTCCAAGGCTAGGAAAACACAGTAACAAAAGAGTTGGAAGGATTACTTACAAGAGGGCTCCTCAAAATGGTGAGACTAGCTCAAAGAAGAACTTGGAGTGGGGGTTTCTCTACAAAAGTTTTATCAATGGAGAGCCCAAGTGGTGAGGAAGAAGATGATTTCCATTTGAACTCTAGGTGCAAGCTTGGTGGAGATTGAGGATGGGGAAGCACTAAGAAGAAGAGAAAGGGAAAAAGAAACCCTAGAGTTGTTGTGCTGGAAAAAGGAAAATGAAAGAGAATGGTCTCCTTATATACAAGTGGGTGTGGGTTCCACCACTAGAAAATTTCTTTGGGCTGAAATCACGACTATCCGGACCTCGGACGAAAACGACGAAGAAGGGAAAAGTGATCACCGAAATATCTAGTTTCCAAAAAGTATATGTTTCGTGGGTTTCGGGAATATCAAGTTTTGGGTACAGATTTCATGTAAAAAGACTGCTTTGCCCTCAATGCAAGAAAATCGGGTTTCGGGGTTCCGAACGGGTACAGGATCAACATGAAAGTTGTAGGGATTAGCGGGACAAGTAAAACTGGGTAGAAACACAATTCATCGGGGTCTCGCGAAAATTCCCAAATTAACGCAAAGCTATCAAAAGGGAACCCCCAAAGGGCCCCACTAAACACAAGTACTATAAAAATTCCCCAAAGATATAACAAGAACTATACTAATCCATGTTGACACCAAAAAAGTCACTATGTCTCCTCAACATCAAAAAACCTCGTGAAGCTGCATCCTGCTATAAAACAGGCAATGCTACTTCAAGCATCAGATTTTGTCAGAATCAGACAGAAATCGAGAGATCCTTTAAGACAGCTAAAAGAGGGGTACACCTGATGTTTCGGGCCATTCCGACATCGTTTGGCCCAACTTCACTGCTCCGACAGCTAAACAAGCGCTCCCGGCGGCGACATCATCAAAGACACCAAAACTTTGATCAGAGCCTACGGATGACTCTAGCATGTCTCCAAAAGGCTTCATGCCAAATTTCAAGTCAAACCGACAACGTTTGACCCTCCATCAACGCTCGAGCAACAAAATCAAGCCTCCCGGCGGTGGGAACCACTAAAGCCATCACTCATCAAACAAAGTACATGAGTGGCTTCAACATGCATCCAAAGGGCTGCATGTCGAATTTCAAGTCATTCCAACAACGTTTGGCCAGGTTTCGATGCTCCGAGAGAAAACCAAGCCTATAAAAGGAGGTCCATTCCAAGAAGAAGGCATGGATGAAAAGAGAGAGAATCCCAAAGTGCAAACCCAAGCTTTGAAAATCTAGAAAATCTAAGAGAAAGACAAAGTCCTGCCACTTTGCTCCCAGAAGCACCGCAAGGTGATCAACGTCCCTTGGGGGGCCACCCCCTCAAGGTCTCCTCCTTCTCCAATATGGCCTAAACGCGGCTTTTCAGCCCGTTTACTTGGTTTTTCATTGGATATAGGACCTTCTATTGGTCCTTGTCCTTTAAAAAACCGAGGTTAGGAGCCAAGCCAAAGAATCAAAGCATCACATATTCCCATTTGAAGGACGATGGCGAAGTCCATACATGACTTACGACCGTCGATCTCAACGTGTCCCCACAATCTCCTGAGAAGTTAGATCATTTTTCTTACTTTTCTATTGTACTTTGTATTTCTTAAAGAGATAAAAAGAAATCACAATTCTTGTCTTTCATATTTGATGAGTTTTGTAAAATCGCCTTTCACGGCAAACAAACAAAAACGCCTTCTACAGCATTCTAAAAAACAAACTTGTCTCTTTTCTTAATATTTATGCAATTTGAAAAGTTAGAAAAAAGGATTGATTTCCTTTCCACTTGTGAAGGTGAATCTCCGGATCATCACCATTCCAAATTCCAAGTAGAAAGTAAATCTGGCATACCCGTACAAAAATGTTGATACCCACGGTTTCCCCTCCTCCGCCGAGACCCAGGTCAGCCCTCGGGGTGCGGAAGGAGAGGACGGGAGATTCCCGAGGGTCCATCAAGTTGGCATACCCGGTGGGACACGTTGACTTGAGAACGTGATGCTTTGATCCCTTGGCTCCTTTCTAATTGGTGGCCTACGTTGCATCTTTCATCTAAAAAAAAAACATGAGATGGGATTTCAATTGTTCTTTCTCACTTCAAAAAAACAAAAAACAAATCTAATATCTTTTTCTTAAAAACTCAACTTTGAGAAATTTTGATCTTTCCCTCTTTGAACTTGATTGCTCACAGAAATGTTCGCAGCTATCGTTCATATCGGGGATTGGGCCATCTTTTCTCTTTGATGAGTCCAATTGGGATTTCAAAAAAAAAAAAAAAACACCTTCATTTCAAATTCTTTTAAAAAAAAAATGATCTCTCTTTCTCAAGATTCAACTTTGAGAAATTTTGATCCTCTCCTCTTTGAACTTGATAGCTCACAGAAATGTTCGTAGCTATCGTTCATATCGGGGATTGGGCCATCTTTTCTCTTTGATGAGTCCAATTGGGATTTCAAAAAAAAATTATAATTTCAAAAAAAAAAAAAGAAATCAGTTTTCTTTCTTTTGGGCTCAAAATTGAGAAATCTTGGTTCTTTCCCTTTCAGATTTAACGCTCGCAGAAATGTTGAGTTGTGGTTCGGATTGGAACACCACTTGTTCTCTTTAATGAGTTCATTAGAAATCTTTCAAAACAAAAAAAAAAAAAAAAAAAAAAAACACTAAGGTTGCATCAATTGTGCTCTTTGAGTAAAGTGGATTCAAGAAAAGCCTTGTCCAGAGTGTGGAGACAACTAGACTGTTCGAGGCAAGGGTCCTCCAAACGGGTTCATTAAGTAATCCTACCCTTACCTGGGGGCTAATCTATCTACTAAGGTTTCATAAGATCGAATTGGAAACCTATGTGCATTTTTCAAAAAAAAAATGAAAAAAAAAGAAAAAAAAGAAAGAAAAAATTTCCCGTCATTTTTGAGTTCAGAATTGAGAAATATTGGTTCTTTCCCTTTCGGATTTAACGCTCGCAAAAATTTTGAGTTGTGGTTCGGATTGGAACGCCATTTGCTCTTTTTGATGAATTTAATCTTGACCTTTCAAAAAAAAAAACTTCCGTCAATACTGAATTCACATTTGAGAAATCTTGGTTCTTTCCTTTTCGGATTTAACGCTCGCAGAAATGTTGAGTTGTGGTTCGGATTGGAACGCCATTTGCTCTCTTTGATGAATTTAATCTTGACCTTTCAAAAAAAACTTCCGTCAATACTGAATTCACATTTGAGAAATCTTGGTTCTTTCCCTTTCGGATTTAACGTTCGCAGAAATGTTGAGTTGTGGTTCGGATTGGAACGCCATTTGCTCTCTTTGATGAATTTAATCTTGACCTTTCAAAAAAAAAAAATCCGTCGATACTGGATTCACATTTGAGAAATTCTGGTCCCTTTCACTTTCGGATTTAACGCTCGCAGAAATGTTGAGTTGTGGTTCGAATTGGAATACCAGTTGCTCTCCTTTATGAACCAAAATTTGACCTTTAAAAAGAAAATCCCATCTCGTGTCTTTCCCAAGGATATGATTTGTAACATTTGTGCCTAGCGGTGCTAGTACGCCCTCTCGGGTCTACTGTATTCGCGACCGACACATTTATATCTCCAACCTTATATCATTTTACCTCGAGTGAGCCTTGCTTCTCGGTAATTTGAATTAAGGTCCATAATTGCTTCTAGCAGTCACTGCTACGCTCACTTTGAGCCTACCATACTTGCATTTTAGAACAATTGTATCCCATATGGCTTTTTGCCTTCTTTATCGTCCTTGGGCTGGGCCATGTCCCCTCAAGTGATTTGAAAAGCCAAAACCATAGTGGTTCTCCATTTATGATCACCATATTCTTGTGATTACTAATGGATTTGGTCTTGTTTCAGAAGTTTTCCAAAACTAACAATGACAGCTTCATTGACCATCACTTTCGATGAGAACAAGTACCAACTTATGCTTCAAGACAAGCAAAACAAGCATAAGCGCCCTGCCAGTTGCCGAAGCGTCATCTCCCTCGACAACTCTCCAAACACTGGCTCAACTTCAACTCCCTGGACCATCGTCTTCGGGTCGCTGGGACCATTCCCACTCCCCACAGAAGACACTGTACCTGCCAAGAAGTAGAAAACCGCCCCGCAACGTGTCACTAAAATCGCACCAAGGGCGAACACCAAGAAGCCTGAAGCTTGTGGCATTCCCACGAAACCTCAACCCATAAGAAACCAGGTTCACCCCAAAACTTGGTCCCCGAGATCTTCACCAAAGCAACGGAGGTCCCGAACATCTGCAAAGCCAGCATACCTGGCCCCTCTCAAGGAGAATTGGTTCTGCCCTCTCTCTTATATGAAAGAGGAGAAACCTACCCTCCACCCAAAGAACAAATAAAATCATCATGAGCCGGCTTGCTCCTACAAGCCCAAAATCAAATCCTGCATCGTTAGGCCTCAGCAAAAACATGTTAAAGCCTGCACTCCTACGAGTCGACCCTTTATCTCAACAGGGGCCAAGCTCGTAAAATTCAAATCTTCACTGCGATAGGCAAAGGACCGCGTCTAGATTCTGTCCTTGCCAAGCTTCAAAGAAGACAAACTCGATTGCTGCGCATGAGGGACTACATCCTTCATCGCCAGAGCCCAGCCAGAGCTGACTGAAGCTCAAATTGCTCGTCGTATGCGTCGCCGTGCAGCATATCGACAAAAGAGACTTGAGAAACAAAGAACCCAGCGTTCTAATCTCCATGTCTCAAACAAATGGGTCGAAAAAGAAAGACCCGACCAATTCGTTGCTGTTCATATGGTTGGTAAAACCAGAAAACACTAGAAGTCAGCAACCAAAATCAGTGTTAGACGTCCGGTGACTCGCAGCGTCTCCCGGACACGAACACATCTAGAAGAATGCTCCACTCTTCTAAGCCAAGGACACCGGAGTAATCATTCCTCAGATTCTTCATCCAGAAGAATGAGCCCCAGCTCAGTCACCAGGACGATTTCTTCGTTCGAATCCCGAGGGATGAACGTCTTGGCTACAAGTTCTGAGCCGCCTCCACAACATGATGATGTAACTTCACGCATCCAGCAGTTGGAGCAAGGACAACAGAGAATTGAGGCTCTGATGGAAAACCTTATTCTCACACTACAGCGTCCACCACCTAACAATGAAACCCCTCCGAATCATGAAGATGATGAGGGCAATGCAGAAAACAATGAGTCTCGCGCCCTTACCAAAAAGGACGTGGACGATATCCTCGCAAAAGCAAAAGAAGAGGATACATTGAAGGAACATGGGATCAAGCCACCCTACCCTTTATGGATGGACTCGGTTCCGTTCCCTGCAAAATTCAAGCAACCTACTCTCCAGACATATACTGGGAAAGGTTCAGGCAGACAACATGTCATCCATTTCAAGATCCTGACGGGAGCCATGGCGGATCAAGATGCCCTCAAGATTCGCCTCTTTGCAAGTACCCTAAAAGGTACAGCCTTTGATTGGTACTCTACTCTGCCGGAGAACTCCATTCAGAACAGGGCTATGCTAGAGACACGCTTCCTGACCCACTTCCAAGGTGAGGATCATCCTGTTACTATGGCTCAACTCTGCAGCCTAAAACAGGGAGAGAATGAGTCAACATACGACTTCATTCACAAATGGATGGCAATGGCGTACAAATGCTCAGATGTACTGCCACAAGCGTCGCTAGTCGACATCTACCGTAACAATATGAGAGCAAAAATCCGCTCCATGATCATCGACAACAAATCAAAGAACCTGGGGGAACTCCTTGAAGCTTCTATGGAAGCTGAAATGGTGTTCAAAGACCTCAACAGTCAAATCATCAAAGAAAGAGCCGACTGCTGTTACAACCTCAAAACCAAAGAAAAAGGAGGTTCTCAATGTGTAGACTAAATCAGCTCCTCAGCAGCCAAAGAAACCTGAAAACAAAACTGCAGGTAAAAGACCTGAACTCTCTAATGCCTTCAAAGAACGTGTAGAAAAGAAATATTCGTTCGATGAAGATGTTGAAGAAATCTTTGAGGCTCTCCTAGCAAATGGCAAACTCATTTTACCAGAGCCCAAAAGACCGGGAGATGTTGGCAAAACCAATGATCCCCGATACTGTCCATACCATCAGATGATCTCACATCCTCTCAATCAATGCTTCGTTGTAAGAGAGAAGATCAATGAGATGTGGAAAAACGGAGTCATAACCTTTGATAAAAACTATGGCCCCGCCTCTGTCAACATGGTGTCATGTGGGCAAGTTTCAAAATCACCGAAGAAGAAGACCACTACTTCATTCAAGGTGATTAAAATGGCTCAAACGTCCCAAGAGTTGGTTCCCTATCCAACACCAGGTGGACAACCTATATGGGTGCATCCCGATCTCTTAGATGATGAAGATTAGGAGATCGTCAAAACAAAGCCGACCACTCAGCAGCGAAGGCAAGCCAAGAGACAGCTCCGCAAGCTCAAACAGTAGCAGAAGTCTCAACCAAAGCAAAAAATCCCTGAAAAGGCAGAAACCTCTTCCACTGCTTCACTAGGAACGACAGAAGAATCCCTTCCCAAAACTTCAAAGGCGGTAAGAAAATTCACCCTTGATGATTTCATGCCACCTCTATACAAAAATGAAAATGTGGAGGGGGCATCATACTCTTGCAACTCGGTAGTTGGATTCTCTATGAATGGATACGAGTCCAGTGATACTGCCAGTGATATCGATGAGTGGGAAGAATCTCTTGAAACAGGAGAATACCTATCCGACGAGGAATGGATTCCCGAGTCTCATCTTATGCCAGTAATCTGGTATAACCCCTTACAGCCACAAGGATTCTGGTCCGATGATGAAGAAGACCAGGACACTGTTCAAGAAAATGTTGTCGATCCAGCACCAACAATGCTTCGGTGGAACCCAACATTGGTGAACCACGAGGAGCAGATGACGAAGAAGATTTGGCTCCCATGTCTGATCTTGAAGAATATGCAAGAATGTTGCAACATCTTACCATAGAGTAGGAGCAGGATCGCATCAACAATCTTCGTCATAATCCGGAACCAGAATTCCCTGAAAATCAAAGGGAACCTTCTCCCTCAACTCCTGAAAATGGAGAAAATAGTTGGATTGATGATCCTCTTATATCTGAGGATGAGTCCGACTCCCAACAGTCTACACTGGGGGCATCTCCTGTCAGGATGACCTGCAATGTGATAGCTTAGGACAATAGTGCCTTTGAAGCTTCCGAAGACACGTATACCCCAACCGGTAATGTATCATCTGGAGCTACATCTTCTCAGGTGACTTCCACCGAGATATCATCCTCTCAGCCCTCATCTCCTGAAGCTGTGACATCAGAGCTCAAGCCTCTCCCAATTGATCATCTTGAAGAAACTCCTGCCGAAGGAGTTTTCTTCAATGAAGACCCAGTCGATTGGTCCCAGATACCCGATCTCGTAGACGATGTCTGGACTAATAAAGAAAGGTTGTTGGATGCTGTTCAGGACTTGTTCCCGGAAATTGCTCCGTGCAACACAATCACTGAAGACACCAATGCTGTTACAGAAACGTCTTCAGCAAATGACAAGGATCAACCCCTTGATCCTGAGAGTGATCTTCCAAAAGAAGACCCTTCTCTAGAAGCTCTTGAAGTTGGTAGAGGTACCCGTTCTGGCCGGGATTACCACAAAAATTACAACCAACCTTCTTCTTCTTATGTAAATCCTTCGGGAAAGCAAGTTGTAAACGCCCCAAGTGGCAATAATAATGAAAATGCAAGCCCGAAGGAGGCTTTCAAGTACGACTTGATCGAGCACTTCAAACACATACCTACACGTCTGCACATCCTGGACTTATAACGAATGTCTCCACAAACTCGTGATAGTCTCATTTCAGAGTTACAAAGGCTGAATGCGGATGTCAACAAGCATGCCCTACAAGTCCTACAAATTGAAATGGACTACAGGGTCAAAAAATCAAATACTCCTCCAAAGGGAGAAAAGAAGAAAACTGAGGGATCAAGCAATGAATGCCTCTCGGTACAAAAATCAGCTAGTGCAACAATTGCCTTCGACAAGGATGACCTCCTGCTAGGGGAGACGAAGCACAACCGACCCTTGTACTTTACGGGGTACGTCAAAGAAATGCCAGTACACAGAGTTTAGATCGATTCAGGTTCTGCACTCAACCTTATTTCTACTTCGGTACTCGAAGAGCTGGACATCCCACCTAGCAAGCTGAGTCACACGTCTGTATCCATCTTCGGATATGACGGCAGCACTCAAAGGTCTATCGGCAAAATCAGGTTCAAATTGTAAATCAGTGATCTTATTTTTGAAGTCACCGTGTATGCGATAAGGACCCCTTCATGCTACAATATACTCCTTGGACGCCCCTGGATACATGACAATGGTGTCGTCCCTTCAACTCTACATCAGTGCATTAAGGTCGTTGGCAACGACGGCTTGATACATCGAGTGTTTGCAGACAAAAAGCCCTTCAAAGGCAGAGATGTCCATTTTGCAGATGCTAAAATGTATAAAGATGGAAAAGAAGAACAGGAGGAAGAAACAATATACTTTGCAGATAGTCTCCAGAAAGATAAAGGCAAGGCTCTTCAGCAAACACCGGAGGTAAACAAACCCTCCACTAAACTCGAGGTAAGCGGTCAAGCTCCCTTCGTTGTCTCCTTAAAATCTCCAAAGCCTCTGGTAATCACTACCAAAGTAAAGAAGACAAAACAAAAGGCTGGGGGCAAGTTCACTGTCTCCTTTGTGTCTATTATGCATGACAAAGACTCTGAGTCAGAGCCAGAAGATGACACAGCATCAAGCCAAGCTGATCCTCAGCAAGATCAGCCCACTCTCACTCCATTGGAGACACTTGCAGACATAGACGACCCTACGTCTGCTTCCTTTGTTATTTCGGCAACTTTGCCAGAAGAAAAAGCAATCTTCTTCCATAGATCGGGAGCATCTCCACTGAACTCTCTGCTTGAACCTTTCCGAAACGAAGGTATGCCTCAGCTATCCCTGTATAGTCCAATGGCACAAGCTATCATGAAGAAAATGGGCTATGACGCTCAAAATCCCACTGGTTTGGGAGGTGGCCCGGTATTCTCACACCATTGGAACCTACCCTGACCAAAAGTCAACCAGAAGATTGGAAAATCCACCTTCACAAAGACAAGTCTTCATATGGGTTGGGGTATGATCCTACCACTCCTATGAGACAATTGAGACCATGGCTGCAAAGTCGCTTTGCCGACCAAGTCTCAACATCTCATGAAGACATTGATATCTGATGGACCCTAGGGAATCTTCCGTCCTCTCCTTCCGCACCCCGGGGGCTGACTGGGTCTCGGTGGAGGAGGGAAAATCGCGGGTATCAACATTTTTTGTACGGGTATGCCAGATTTACTTTCTACTTGGAATTTGGAATAGTGATGATCCGGAGATTCACCTTCACAAATAGAAAGGAAATCAATCCTTTTTTCTAACTTTTCAAATTGTATAAATATTAAGAAAAGAGACAAGTTTGTTTTTTGATAATGCCGTAGGAGGCGTTTTTTTGTTTGTTTGCCGTGAAAGGCGATTTTACAAAACTCATCAAATATGAAAGACAAGAATTGTGATTTCTTTTTGTCTCTTTAAGAAATACAAACTACAATAGAAAAGTAAGAAAATGGATCTAACTTCTTAGGAGATTGTGGGGACACGTTGAGATCGACGGTCGCAAGTCATGTATGGACTTCGCCATTGTCCTTCAAATGAGAACGGTTGATGCTTTGATTCTTCGGCTTGGCTCCTAACCTCGGTTTTTTGAAGGACAAGGACAAAGAGGAGGTCCTATATCCAATGAAAAACCAAGTAAACGGGCTGAAAAGCCGCGTTTAGGCCATGTTGGAGAAGGAGGAGACCTTGGGGGATGGCCCCCCAAAGGGACGTTGATCACCTTGTGGTGCTTCTTGCAGCAGAGCAGCGGGACTTCGTCTGGATTTCTTTGGGAGAAATGCAGAACTTCAAGTCGATGTGTGTATCGATTTGCCGATAGATGTGTCGATGATGATGATGATGATGATGATCCTCTCTCTCTCTTGGAAATGGATCTCCTTTTATAGGCCTTTGATAGCCATGAGGTGATTATGAGCATTGATAGCTATGATGAGAGAATTGATGAGGAGTTTCAAGTTGATTTTGTAACTCCTTTTGCATGGCTTGTGATTGGCCGATGAAGGTAGTGGGCTTTTAATTCCCTTTAAGCTTCATGATGATGGGAGTTTCATGGGTTAAATGCCATGATTGCTTGGATTTGTAACTCCCAAATGCTTGAATCTGATTGGGCCATCCAAAATAATGAGTTAATGACTGCATTAAGTTGTCATAAACGGGTCAATTAACGTCATTAAGTGGTTGCCAAGGCATGTGAAGAGTCGCGGGCCACGCTGCGCCTTTTGAGATTCTTCTTGCGATCATCACAGGTGGATCCACACATTGTTTGATGTCGGATTGCAGTGCAATCTCAGACATTGATTGATGTTGGTGGGCCGGTGACATCTGTCTTGTCGATTTCAGAATCGGTCGGACAGAAAGTATACTTTCTTGGTTAGTCGGTTGGCGATCTTGAGACGATCGGTGATGATTTTATGCTTTTGACGGTGGATCCGAGATGTCGGTGAAGATCAATCGTTTTCAAGCATCAAACATTGGATTTTCAGAAAATCACAGAGGCAGGAACACCCGAAACGCGAAAAGGATCGAAAAATGGGGCTTTTGGTGCAAAATCCGGCGACCCTGGGCCAGGGTCGCCGGCTACCATAGGGCTTTGGTCCGTTTGGTCGCCGAGCGTCGTTTTCGACCGTTTTTCAGTCTTTTTCGTTCCTTCTTTCTTCTGTATTTTTCTTGAAATTTTCCCTCAATTATTGACTTGATTTTCTTGGAGAAAACTTGACGAGAACCCACACGAAATCGGAGCACAAAGTTTCCCATTTTTCGGGAAAGCCGAAGACTTTGTAGCCGATTTTCCGTCAAGAGTCGAAACTAGGTCAAACGATGTTGGAATGACCTGAAAATTGAAGTGAAGCTTCTTGAGTAGTGGATAGGACCAACCATGAGCTTTTATTTGAGTTTTGAAGTTGTTTGGGGTCCCATCGATGCTTGACTTGATTTTGCTGCGGGGAAAATGCCGAGCTTTGATATGTGGTCAAATGATGTCCGATTGACCTGAAATTTGACGAGGACCCTATTGGAGTCATTTGAGACATTCCATGAGCTCCGTTTTGGATGTCATGGTCCAGGGTTGCTCCGCCGCCGGTAGGCTTGATTTTCTCTCGGAGCATCGAAACCTGGTCAAACGTTGTCGGAATGACCTGAAATTCGACGTGCAGCCCTTTGGAGGCATGTTGAAGCCACTCATGTACTTTGTTTGATGAGTGATGGCTTCTGTGGTTCCCGCCTGCCGAGAGGCTTGATTTTGCTGCTCGAGTGTTGATGGAGGGTCAAACATTGTCGGTTTGACTTGAAATTTGGCATGAAGCCCTTTGAAGACATTCTAGAGTCATCCGTAGGCTCTGATCGAAGTTTTGGTGTCTTCGATGATGTCGCCGCCGGGAGCGCTTGTTTAGCTATCGGAGCAATGAAGTTAGGCCAAACGATGTCGGAATGGCCCGAAACGTCAGGTGTACCCCTCTTTTAGCTGTCTTGAAGGATCTTTCAGTTTTTGTCTGATTCTGACAAAATTTGATGCTTGAAGTAGCCTCGCCTATTTTTAGCAGGATGCAGCCTCACGAGGCATCTTGATGTTGATGAGACATAGTGACTTTTTTGGTGTCAACAAATGCCCCCTCGAGGTACAGCGACAGTAGCTTTTTGGAGTCGATGTGCCTCGAAGAGAAACTTGGAGGAGAGATTCCAACTTGACCAAGAGTCTTGGGTTTTTTTTTTTAATAGCCTTCTGAGTTTCTGGGGGAATTTTATGGTAGTGAGAGGGATCACGTACCATCTCAAGGCAAAGTTTTGAAAATGACATGGGGTGTTTGGATTTTGGGTTTTGGATTTTGGTTTTTGACCTTGTGATCTAACCAGTTGTATGTGGCAGGTTAGGGGGTCGGGGTTGGATTTTGATTTTGACCTTGTGACCCAACAAGCTGTATGTGGCAAGTTGGGGGCTCAGATTTGGGTTTTTTGGTTTTGGTTTGGTTCGGATTTTGATTTTGGTTTTGGTCTTGTGACCTAACAAGCTGTATGTGGAGAGCTAGGGGACCGGAATTTGGTTTTGTGAAATGTCAATTTCAAGATTTTGGCTCAATTTGGTTCATGAGGTTGGATGGTTTGATTTTTGGAAACTCATGAGGCTTTCTTTTCTCTCATTTTTTGAATGGTCCCATCAACTCAAAAGAGGCATGGGACTTTTTTGCTCTTTTTTCTTTTTTGTTTTTTGTTTTTTTTTTTTTTTTTTTTTTTGCTCTTAGTAAGAGGAATATTTTGACTAAAAGCCACTTTTAATGCCTAGGTGGTCAAACCTGGCTCATATGGGCTAACCCATGGGACCTTAGGCTTTGAAGATGGCCTAGATCTCACATGGTGTCATATTTGTAGAGAATATCTAAAAATATCTCTTTTGTGTAGAGAATATCTAAAAATATCCTTACTTGAAGAGAATTTTTCAAGTTTCCTTCTTGTGGAAAGATTTTCTCAAAATATCTCTCTTTTTGGGAAAGTTGTTAAATTTTAGTACTTACCTCTTTTCTTTCTCCTTGTTTCCTCTTTTGGCTTGCTCTCTTCTATAAAAGAAAGAGGGTTGTTTCTTTTGCTCCATTGCTTTCTTTTTGCAAGAAATCTTCAAGAGTGCTCTCCAAGATAAGAAGTGTTTTTGTTCTTTCTTCAAGGATCTTCAAGCTTTTCTTCTTCTTCTCCATCAATGGCTTCAAGTAAGTTTTCTTCCTCCACAAGAATCTCCATTGTAGAAGTAGCTTCTTCATTTTTTTTTCTTCTCTTCTTCTTTTTCTTTTCTTTTCTTTTTTTTTTTTCAAGTACCTTTTCCTTTTTTTTTTCGTGCTTCTTCTTCTTTTTTTTTTTCCTCACGGTTTTCTCCCTTCTTTTTTTTTTTTACCGTGCACTTCCCCTTTTTTTTTTCTTTTTTTTTTTTCACACGCTGACTTTTCCCCTTTTTTTTTTCAACGATTTTTTTTTCTGTTTTTCTGTTTTTTTTTTCCTGCACACTGATTTCCTTTCCCTTTTTTTTTTAGTGTTTTTCCTTCGTTTTTTTTCTACTGTTTGTTTGTTTTTTTTTTCTCTTGGCTGTACGGACGGCCTGCCACGTGGCAGTGGGCCATGGCCTGTGGGCCAGAATTTTTTTTTTTTTTTTGCTGAGATTTTTTTCTCTTTTTTCTTTTCTTTTCTTTCTTTTGTTCACCATGATAATGAGGCTATGCAATTTCAATATGTATGCATTTTCTTTTTTTTGATGCATCAAGATAAAAGGCTAGAGTCTCTAGGTCAAGCCAACATGATTTTTGACTTTGACAAAGTTTGATTGGTTTTGACCAAATTGGGTTGGAATTGGTCAAATTTTGATCAAGGTTTTCCTAGTATCTAATGCATGATTATATATATATATATTTATGCATGATTTTTCGTAAATGGACTTGGAAGTATGATGATGCATACCTGAAAATCTTTTGCAAGTATCGGGATTTTGAGCTTGCAGCGATGTTAAGCTATTTCTCGGTCTTGCTGGATTTTGAGGAAGTTTACAATTTTTGGATTCTGAAGCTCGCAGCAATGTTGAGCTCTTTTCCAGATTTTGCGGAAGTTTGATGAGATTGGCTTGTTCTCGCAGCGATGTTGAGTTCGAGCCTTCTTTGAGAATTCTCCACTAACTATGAGCTCGCAGCGATGTTGAGCTCATCTTCAGGCTTCCTCTCTTTTTCGGAGTACTTTCCTTTTCTTTGGAATTGCCCCGGAACCACATCAAAATTTTGCTAGAAGTTTTGTAGCAGAATTCTGTCATTTTGATGTTGATTGATCTTTTCTCTTCCATCTTTTGCAGGTAGTTCTTCTAGAACGAACAAGGGTAAAAGTCATGTTACTGACGCACCTCGTCGGTCTGCTAGATCTTCCAATGCGGCTGTTCAGCAGGCTTGGGAGAAGGTCTAGTTCGTGGAGAAGAACTTGGAAGAATGCGATTCCCTCAATCGTGATGAGATAAGACAGCGATTGATCGCTCTCAAAGATGAGGAATTCTACAAGTATGAGTGCAAATTTACCCAAGGTGAAGAAAAATTTGAAAAACTATTTAGAATGGGTAAATCTCAAGGATATAGGACGGGCCTTGGATTTAATAAGTATACTTCACATGGTCCTAACTTCACCAACACCTTTGTGAAAGGTGAGTTCTCTCTCTCTAGCACTCACATTAAGATGACCACACAAAAATGTCATTATTGTGGTAATGAAGGGCATTTCAAATTTGAGTGCAAACTAAGAAGAAGTCATTTGTCTAAACCTATATATGAATCAAAAAGGAAAAATTCAAATTCTATGAAGGGAAAGACATTTGAAGCAAAGAAAGACTCTAGAAAATTTAAACAAGTAAAATCCTTTCAAAAAGAGTCTCATGAGATAGATCTAAAAAGGGATAAACAAATTATAAACAATCAAAATAGATCTATCATGAAGAAACCTAACACTTTCCCTCCTTTAACCTTGGAAATGAAAGAAATATTGAAAAGGGTTGAAATATTGAAGTTAAAATTCAAAATGCAAAAAGAATGAGGAAAAGTTAAAAGAAACAAGAATATAAAG
This sequence comes from Umbellularia californica, assembly GCA_028538565.1. Taxonomy (NCBI): domain Eukaryota; kingdom Viridiplantae; phylum Streptophyta; class Magnoliopsida; order Laurales; family Lauraceae; genus Umbellularia; species Umbellularia californica. Next base: position 27,300,213 of record JAPQWN010000006.1, read on the forward strand.
GAAAATCATCATCAACCACCAAGGACTAATCATCATTATAAAATTGTCAAACCAAGAATTGATGACAAGTCCATTAAAATTGAAAAATTATCTCCCTTGGTTGGTAGAACCTCAAACATAGGCTTAAACGTTCAAGACCTTAGATGGATACCTAAGGTTAGAATTTTAGACAAACATTAAAGTCTTTGGAATTAGAATAGACCAATCACTTCTCATAATGTACATCTTTTTGTTGGTCCTAAGTCTAGTTGACTCTAAGTTCCTTAGGCATTCTCTACATGTTTAAATTTTGCTTGTTTGAGTAGTAATGCATTTTTAAAATTCAAAAGGTATTTTATGTTAAAATGCATGTGTTTAATCAATCAATTTTAATAAAAAAAAAAAGAATTTATTAGATTGTTCCTTATGATCATCTTAATTGTTCTCTCTAGTCAAATTATCTTAAATGTCCTCAAACTAGTGATCTTAAGTCAAAAATATAGATTAGTGAATTATTTCACTTCTCTACAGGTGTCGGCTGACCGACACTTAAGTTGTCGGCTAACCGACAACTCTCAGGGACGAATAAATCCCTGCGCACAGAATGAAAACTCTTTTCTCTATTCATCATCTTCCCCTCCTTCGTGCCCTAGATGAGTATTCCCAGTCTCCAATCCTCAAATCTCCTCCCCATTGCTCGAAAAACATCTTTCAATCCGATTAAAACCCTCTCTCAATCATCCTCCAAGCAAGTCATCGTCATCTTCATCTCTTTCATCATCGTTGGGGCCTCACGACATTGACAGACAACTGTGAATCTGTGGATCAAGCTTTGGTCATTTTTTCCTGGTCTTTTGCAAGCATTTCCTAATTTCTTCAAGTGAATCGTCGTCAACAATAGAGCCACCTCTTCCAAGCTTGGATCAATCAGTTTTCCCTTAGGATCAAGGTGACTGTTTTATCCAAAAAATTCCCAAATTTCCTTTTTTCAAATTTTCTTGGAATGTATGGTTATTTATGGTCATTATACTTCATTTACAAATATTGTAGGATTTGTGATCCATTTTTGGGGCATCCACAGCCAACTGTCCTCTCATTTCCTTAGTCTGCACACTAGGTGTTTGATGATTTGTCACAACCAAAATCTGCATAATCTTCAGTGACTCTCTTACCTTTTGAGCATTGGGAAAAAGATTTCAACTAATTCACAACCAACATGCCTCCAAGGATGAAAAAAGCCATGCCTAGGCCCTCTAAAAAGGGGAAGGCCACTGCCACATCCAGTAGGCCTATAGATGAGCACTCAGATTTTAGTGACTCCCCTCCACCACCATCCATAGAACTAAGGGTTGATGCAAACACTCTGCAAGTATTGAGAAATAGGTCTATAGCAATGGAAAGGAGAGTGTTAGTGAATCAAATCAAGAATCATGACTTGATGGGAGTAGTTCATAGAGTTGGATGGGATGGAATTCTTCATTGGGGTGGAAATGCCTATCCCACATTGGTGAGATCTATGTACGCATCGATCTCCAGCACAAACATTGGTGAAAATACCTGATCTTTTACTATCTCCTTCGCAGATAGGATTAAAGAAATCACACCTGAGAGGATAGGGAACATTATGGGGATACCTTGCACCCCGAATGGACTTACATTGGTATCAGATTCCCCTAATGAAGATGAGAGAACCCAGGCCACCAGGGACATTTGTGGTTTCAATGCCCCTTGGGATAAACGAAAATATCATCTCACCTTAAATTCTCTCTTTCCCATTTATAGGATTATCCATCATTGTTTCACATATAATGTCTACCCTAGGATGGGAAATAGGATTGAGCTTACAACCTATATGGCTAATCTTTTATCCAAGGTGGTAACTAGTACACCCATTTGCTTGCCCTCCATTATCTGTCATACAATCATTAAATTTCATAATACCGTAGGCCAGAAAAATGCAATACCATTTGGTTATTTGATGACTCAATTGGCATTCTCATTTGGGATACCCAAGCCTTCTGGGGAGCAACCTATTTTCAAAACTCCATTATCACCAGCTAATGTGAATCAAATGAATCTAATTCCCAACGCTCAAATCCCTATAGCTGATGACCCTCCTTTGGCTCAAGCACCCCCATCTCCTACTCATGGCTCAACATCTATGCCATCTCCTCGTCCTTCCTCTTCCGTGGATCGCTTGGCAGCTCTTGAGAGAGATATGGCTTACATGAAGAAAGAGCAAAAGAAGAACAAGAAGACACTGAACAAACTGTTTCAGTATCTCTCCAGAATTTCAAAAAGCTGTAGTAGAGATGATGTTGCAGCCCCTCCTCCTTCACCACCACCTCCAGATTCGGAGTAGAAGATGCCTGTTGATGTCACCACTGTCTTTGTTTTTCATTGGTATTATGTTTGGTGGCGTATTATGGTTAAATTGGTTTTGGAGGATATTTTGGATGTTGATGATGTTTATGTTTATGTTTATGTTTTATGTTTTTCTCTTATGATGTAAACATTTACAATTGAGACATGAATGAAAAATTGTGGATTCATTTTGTCTATCCATGGTGGTTTCTCCTTTTCTATTATGTTCAAAATTTATCAAATTATGCTATGAGAAAGGTATATGTTTGCATGAGCCTTGTTTACAGACTATTTAGCAATTTGATGTCAATGGGGGAGAAGAAATAAGGACTAAGTGTGATTTCTAAGACACTGGGAGAGCAAAGAAGAATTTGTTTGGAAGCACACACAATGGGGGAGCAAAGAAAAAGGAAGATCATGAAGAAACCAAATTTTCAACTCAGGTGGAGTTAAAATAAATGGAGACCAAGAGATGTAGAAATGTATGATATGGCTTATGTTTCTCATTTGTTTTAGTGGGTTGCTATCAAATTGCAAAGGGGGAGATTGTTAGACCCTAAGTTGTGTTTGCAATTTGATGTCCAACTTTTGCATCATGTTCATCTCATATCATTTCTCACAATTTTATCTTGAAAATCACAGGATTTTAAATCAACTTGCTCAAACTCTATTTCAGACCTTTTTGGTTGATTTTAGTCTTATTTTGAAAAAGCATTTTCTTGATATAGCCTTGTCTCAGAAACACCTGTATATTCTGTGTTTCAAAGTTTTTCAAAGTTAGATTTTTTCTTGAAACTTCAGATCTTCAGAAAACAGTCTGACCATACTGTCGGTCAGCCTGTCGGTCAGGTGTCGGCTAACTGAAGCTTAACCGAACTCACTCGGTTAGCTTTTCTGAATGGTGTTTCTAGTGTCGGTTAGTGTGTCGGTTAAGTGTCGGTTAACCGATCATAGAAAATGAACTAACCGAACACCTTGTCGGTCAGATTTCCAGAGAGCTGCATTTTCATATATTTTACACGTCGGTTAGGTTTCGGTTAACCGACAATAGAAAATAGCTAACCGAAAGCATGCTATCCTGAAAAACAGAAAGTTAGAATTTTACATTTTTTTTTGTCAGTCAGCATGTCGGTCAGGGCTCGGTTAACCGACCTTGCTTTTGACCCTGACCGAAGCTCTCTCGGTTAGAATTCCAGAGAGGTGTTATCTGACTATGTTTTCATTGTCGGTTAGGGTGTCGGTCAGGACTCGGTTAATCGAACATGTCGGCTAACCAAACCATGCTTTTTGGTCAGCAAAATTTTGAAATTATGACTGTTGGCCTGTGACCGTTGGGGGTGTCAGTTAACTGACCCCTGGATGTCGGCTAACCGACAGTTAGCCGTTGGGACATTTTTTCTATTATAAGAAGTTCATTCCAAGGCCAAAATAAGAGGATTCTTGAAGCCCTTTCTGAGGTGTTCTAAGGCCAATCAAAGGAGAATGAACTAAGAAGGCTAAAGGATCATTAGTAAAGCTAAAGCTTGGATTAATGAAGTTAAATCACTAAGTAAGCTTTGACTTTTCCTAATCATATGGTTTATGCTTTGTCTAAATTATTGGTAAATGATTTTTAGCATATTAACTATGGTGTGTTGAATCCATTCCTCTCTTAATCTTTGATTTAAGTTATTGGATTCTTCACCTTGATTCAAATCAAGTTTGTTGTAGAAAACTTCTTAAACATGGTTTATCAAAATCTTTGAGTTGTTTTATAAACATGTTTCATTAACTTGTTTGAATCATCTTTGTTGTTTTCATTCATTTAAACTTTAGTTAAATTAGTTTGTTTTTGAAAACATCATTGAATATGCATCATATGTTTAGACATAATTAATTTCATACAACTTGCAAACTTTCGATTTTCATATCATCAGCAAGTTTGTACTTTGTACATGTGATTTGCATATCACTTCAATCAAATCATTTTATGTGCATTAAACTTTTAAATTGCTTCAAGCATAAATTGATTGAGCTTTCATTTTAAAATTGATTGAAGTTTTCACACACACACACACATCATGAGCATTCATCTTTGCATTTCATAGTGTGTTGTGTGAGTTGATTTTTCACTTTCACATTCGCCTATTTTAGAGGCAATATATATTATGCTCAATGTATTTCTCTCCTAGTGTTTAGACATTTTCTTGAGAAAGAAAAACTATTTGTATGTAAGGTTATTGTTAAGCCTAAGAAAAGCAAATTGTAAAAGTTATTGCTTAGCTTATAAAAGCACATTGTTTTAGGTTATTGCTTAGCCTAGAAAAGCATAGTGTTTGAGGTTACTGCTTAGCTTATTGAAAAGCACAAATAGTAGAAATCCGGTGGTGTGTAGATTCACAAGCCGGTAGTGGATGTAGGCACGTTGGCCGAACCACTATAAATCTTGTGTTGTGGTAATTGCTTCTTGTGGTGATTATTGGTTAGCTTCTGCATTTAGTTGTTATTCATCATAAATGATTAATTGTTTTGAAGAAGTTTAGAATTGGCACAATTAGTCAATATCTTGTAGATCACCCTATTCACCCTCCCCCTCTAGTGTAAGGATCCCGGACTATCATAATTTTGTGGCGTAAGAGCCAAAATTTGTTTTGTGGCATGGGAGCCAAAAAATTTGAGATGGCATTAGAGCCAAAGTTTTTGAGATGGCATGAAAGTCGAATTTTGGAATGGCATAGAAGCCGAATTTCATTTTGTGGCATGGGAGCCGAATTTTGTTTGTGGCATGAGAGCCAAAGTTTTTTGGATGGCGTGAAAGCCAAAGTTTGGAATGGCATAGGAGCCGAATTTTAAGATGGCATGAAAGCCGTTTTTTTTTTAATGGCAAAGGAGCCGAATTTTAAGATGGCATGAAAGCCGGTTTTTGGAATGGCATAGGAGCCGAATTTTTTTTTTGTTTGTTGTTTGTTTTGTTTTGGCATGGAAGCCAGATTTTTGAAAACCAAGTTTTTGTTTTGTTGGCATGGATGCCAGTTTTGGCGTTTATAGCCGAATTTTTTTTTTGTTTTGGCATTTATAGCCGGATTTTGGCGTTTATAGCCGAATTTTGGCGTTTATAGCCGGATTTGGTTTTCAAAATGCAGGTATCGACTAAATGTCGCCTCCCCGCTGAATGGTCTTACAAGTATCGATGGAATGTCGCTTCCTTGCTCATTTGGTTTGCGAGTATTGATGGAATGTCACTTCCTCCCAGGCTGGGTTTTGCGAGTATCGATGGAATGTCGCTTCCTCGCGGATTGGGGTGCAAATATCGACTAAGCATCGTTTCCCTGCTTTTCCTAAAACTTTTGGTTTTGCGAGTAGTGACTTGATGTCGTTTCCCCGCGATTTTTGAAATTTGAGGTTTTCTCGAACCATTTGAAATTTGGGTTGTGGATATCAATTGGAATATTGCGTCTCCACGATTTTGAAATTCAAGGTTTTGCAAGTATCGAATGGGGTTCGCTTCCTTGCGATTCTTGGGTTTTGGAAGTATTGAATGGGGTTCGCATCCTTCCAACTTTTTTTTTTTTGCTTTAGAAGTATCAAATGGGGTTCTCATCCTTCCGGTTTTTTGGGTTTTTGGAAGTATCGAATGGGGTTTGCATCCTTCCGTTTTTTGGGTTTTGCGAGTATCGACTGAATGTCGCTTCCCCGCGGTTTTTAAAAAAACCATTTTTTTTGTTTAGAGACACAAGGGTCATAAATTTTGACTTAAAACCATTTTGGTTGTAAAAGCCGGGGCGAACTAGGGTGAAAGTTCCTGAGTCCTGGTTTTTGTTTCAAACTGTGAATTTTTGGGTTCAAGGGTCGAAAATTTTGGTCAAGTCTAGGAAGAGGCTCCTAAACTTGGATTTTTGGATTTTGATTTTTTTTTTTTTTTGAACAATGAGACGATGAAAGTAAGCATTGTTTTGAGAGAGTTTTTTTTTTTTTTTTTTGGAAACTTCAACATAAAGATGAAAATTTCAAAAGGGGTGGGTTTGACGAGCAAGTACCTTGGAAATAGGCTTTGGCCGTGTAGATATCGCTCTGACCCGTTTGAGGAAGTCTTCAAGGATAGTACCGCTTCAAGAACTTGCCGTCGATGGGCAGCATACATCTGTCCCCTTCCATGTTTAGAAGAGCGTATGCTCCATTGGAGAAGATTTTGTCGATGACGAAGGTCCCTCCCATTTTGGTTCAAATTTGCCTTTGGATTTGTGGGCAAAGACTATGGGTCTTTTTACTGCAAGAACCGAGTCACCCTTTTTGTAGGCGTGTTGCCTAACCTTCTTGTCGAAAGATCCTGCCATGCGTGCTTGGTACAACTCAATGCTTTGTAGAGCTGATGGAACGCGCTCCGAGGCGCCGTGGGGCGGCTACCGGGGTCGGCGGAACGTGGGAGTCCGTCGGGTCCGGCCCTTTCACGCCCTGGCGGGCCTGAAGCGTGCATCAACATTTTTTTTTGGGTGGGTGTGCCAGATTTTCTATTTTACTTGGAATTGCAAGTGGTAATCCGGAGATCAACCTTCGCAAGTAAAAAGGAAATCAACTTCTTTCAAGTTTTCCATTGCACAAATATTTAAGAAAAGAGACATTTTCTTGGTTTGCCGTGAAAGGCGATTTTGTTTGGCATTTATAGCCGATTTTGGCGTTTATAGCCGATTTACAATTCTCATCAATAATGAAAGACAAGAGTTGTGATTTTTGTCTCTTTTAGAAAAATACAAACTACAATGAAAAGCAAGAAAAGGAAGATCTAACTTTTCAGGAGGTTGTGGGGGACTCGTTCAGATTGACGGTCGCAAGCCATGTATGGGCTTCGCCATCATCCATGCAGATGAGAACAGAAGATGCTCTTGATTCGCTTGGCTTGGCTATAACCTCAGGTTTTTAGAGGACAAAGACCAAGAGAAGGTCCTATGTCCAATAAAAAGCTAAGTAGACGGGCTGAAAAGCCACGTCTAAGCCATTGGAGGCAGCAGGAGAAGGCAAGGACCTTGGGGGGGGGGGGGGGGGGGTGCCCCCCAAGGGACTTTTGTCACCTTGTAGTGGTGGCCGGTGCAGAACTTCAGCAGATTTTTTCTCTCTTTTTCTTTCTCTCAGATCTCTTTCTGATCTTTTTTTTTCCGATCCTCATTTCAATGGAATGCTCTCCTATTTATAGGCCTTTGGTAGCCATTTAGGAGGGTTTATGAGCCTTAATGGCTTTAATGGGAGGAGTTACAAGATTTATTTCTTGATTTTGTAACTCCTTTTTCCTTGAATCTGATTGGCCGATGGAGATTAAGGGCTTTTAATCACCTTAATTACCATAATGGGAGGAGTTTCATGGTTTAAATGCCATGAATCAATTGACTTGTAACTCCCAAATGCTTGCTTCTGATTGGGCCGTCCAAAGAAATGAATTAATGACTATAATAAAGCTAGTCAATTAACCACATTAATTGGTCTCCGAGCAGTCGAAGAGTCGCGGGCCGTGCCGTGTCTTCTGGAATTCTTCTGGCGATGATCATCGATGGATCTTCATGCTGATCGACATCGGATGAACATGTAACTTCAGACATTGATAGCTAAGAGCGGGCCGGTGACATCTGTCTTGTCGATTTCTCGATCGGTCGGACAGAAAGAGCACTTTTTTTGGTCGACCGGTTGGCGATCTTGGAGTGATCAATGATGATTTTGTGCTTTTGGAGGTTGACCCGTGATTTTGACGGATGTCGGAGGATATGAGTCAATTTCAAGCACTAAAAATCACATTTTCAGGAAACCACAGGGGCCAAAGTGCGCGAAACGCGAAAAAAGATGGAAAAACGGGTCACCGGCGGAAAATCCGGTGACCCGGACTTCCATGGTCGCCGGCGACCATGGGCCATGGTCGCAGGGGCCTGCGACCTTGGGGGAATTTTCCCCTTCGGAGCCCGTTTTACGGTCGTTTTGAGGTCTTTTTCGTCGCCGTTTTCTTCTGTATTTTTCCTGACATTTCTTCTCATTTATTGGCTTGATTTCCCTGTAGAAAACCTGATGAGAATCCTTGTATTTTTAGAGTGCAAAGTTTCCAATTTTCCGGGAAAGCCGAAGACTTTGTCGTGTAAAGCTGCTGATTTTCCGCCAGAAGCTGAAACTTGGTCAAACGATGTCGGAATGACCTGAAATTTGAGGTGAAGCCTCCTGAGCAATAAATAAGACCAACCATAGGCTTTTGTTTGAGTTTTGAAGCTGTTTGGGGTCCCGTCGATGCTTCACTTGATTTTGCTGCGGGGAAAATGCCGAGCTTTGATATGTGGTCAAACGATGTCCGATTGACCTGAAATTTGACGGGGAGCCTATTGGAGTCATTTTGAGACGTTCCATGGGCTCCGTTTTGGATGTCATGGTCCCGGGTTGCTCCGCCGCCGGTAGGCTTGATTTTCTCTCGGAGCATTGAAACCTGGTCAAACGTTGTCGGAATGACCTGAAATTTGACGTGCAGCCTTTTGGAAGCATGTTGAAGCCACTCATGCACTTGGTTTGATGAGCGAAGGCTTCGGTGGTTCCCGCCGCCGGGAGGCTTGATTTTGCTGCTCGAGCATTGATGGAGGGTCAAACGTTGTCGGTTTGACTTGAAATTTGGCATGGAGCCCTTTTGAGACATGCTGGAGTCATCTGTAGGCTCTGATCGAAGTTTTGACGTCTCCGATGATGTCGCCGCCGGGAGCGCCATTTTAGCTAACGGAGAAGCGAAGTTAGGCCAAATGATTCTGAAATGGCCCGAAACTTCATGTGTACTCTTCTCTTGGCTATCTTGAAGGATCTTGCAGTTTTTGTTTGATTCTGACAAGATTTGATTTTTTGGAGAAATTGCATTGCCTATTTATGGCAGGTTGCGACTTCATGCAGCTTTCTTGATGTTGAAGAGGCAAAGTGACATTTTTGGTGTCAACAAATGCCCCCTCGAGGTACAGCGACGAGTTGCTTGACTTTTGTAGTCGATGTGCCTCGAAGAGATTTTTGAAGGAGGGCTTGTGTCTTGACCAAGAGTCTTTGAGCAATCTTTCCTTTGGTATAGTAGCCTTTGAGCTTCCAGGGGAATTTTATGGTAGTGAAAGGAATCACACACCATCTCGAGGCAAAGTTTTGAAGATGACATCAGGGATGTGGATTTGGGTTTCTGTTTTTGATCTTGTGACCTAACCAGCTATATATGGCAGGTTAGGGGATCGGGTTTTGGTTTTGACCTTGTGACCCAACAAGCTGTATGTGGCAAGTTGGGGGATCATGATTTGGTTTTTGGTTTTGGTCTTGTGACCTAACAAGCTGTATGTGGCAAGTTTAGGGGACCAGGATTTGGTTTTTGGTCACTCTTTGGGACTGTGTGGGTCCATTGGAGTGGTTTGGATTTTTGTGGAATGTCAATTTCAAGATTTTGGCTCAATTTGGTATATGAGGCTGGATGGTTTGATTTTTGGAAGCTCATGGGGCTTGGAATTTTTTGTATGGTTCAATCAACTCAAAAGAGGCATGGAACCATTTTTGTATGCTCTTGGTAAGAGGGATTTTTTCCTGACTAAAAGCCCATTTTTTTTTTAGTGCCTAGGTGGTCAAACCTGGCTCATATGGGCTAGCCCATGGGACCTTAAGCTTTTTAGGATGGCTTAGATCTCATGTGGGGCCATTTTTGTAAAGAATATCTAAAGATATCTCATTTGGGTAGAGAATATCTAAAAATATCTTTAATTGGAGAGAATCTCTCATCTTCCCTTAATTTGGGAGAGAATATCTCAAGGTATCTTTCTTTTTGGGAAAGAATCTCCAATCTCCTATTTTGTTGGAGAGAATCTCTCATTGATTGATTTTGGGAGAAAATCTCTCAAAGACATCTTTCTTTTTGGGAAAGAATCTTTCTAATTCCTTCTCTTTTGGTAAGGTTACTAATTAGTAACACTTACCTTTCTTCTTTGTTTCCTTCTTTGATTTGCTCTCTCCTATAAAAGCAAAGGAAGGTAGGATCTCTTGCTCTTATTGCTTTCTTTTGCAACAATCTCAAGAGAGCTCCAAGGCCAAGAGTTTTTCTTCTTCAAGGATCTTCAAGCTTTTTCCTTCTTCTTCTCCATCAATGGCTTCAAGTAAGTTTTCTTTCTTTTTTCTTTCAAGAAAACTCTATGTAGAGAATAGGATGGAAAAAAAAGTTTCTCTTCTCTTTTTTTTTTCTTTCTTCTTGTTTTTTTTTTCTTTCTATTCTTCTTCTCGTTTTTTTTTTTCCACGTGATTTCTTCTTTTGTTTTTTTTTCACACGTTTTTTTTTTCTTCTTTTCTCTTTTTTTTTTTTTTTTTTTTTTTTTTGTGGGCCGTACGGACAGATCCGTACGGATCTGGTCCGTACGGCCACGTGGCCTGATTTTTTTTTTTTTTTTTTTTGAAAGTTTCTTTTTTTTTTCTTTTCTTTCTCCCTCTCTTTTTGAGAAAGTTTCTTTTTTTTTTTTTTTTTTTTTTTAGCTCATCATGATAATGCGTTTTTATGCAAATCTAGATGTTCATGCATGTACTTTTTGTAGTTTGAGCATGATAGCATACCTAAAAATCTTTGCAAATTTGGGAATTTGGAGCTCGCAGCGATGTTGAGCCCTTCTTGATTTTGCGGAGATTTTGAGGTTTCGAAAGTTTGGAGTTTCGGAGCCCGCAGCAATGTTGAGCCCATCTTCAAACTTTCTATTTCCGTCGGGGTATTTCCTTTTTCTTTGGAATTGCCCCGGAGTCATGCCAAAATTTCGCCAGATTTTTGGTGGGACAAAGTGACCCCTTTTTTTTTAGCGAAATCCTGTCATTTTGACGACGATCTTTTCTTTTCCAACCTTTGCAGGTGGTTCCTCCAGAGCGAACAAGGGTAAAGAGCCTGCTACAAGCGTACCTCGTCGATCTGCTAGATCTTCCAATGTGGTCGTTCAGCAGGCCTGGGAGAAGGTCCAGTTTGTTGAGAAGAACTTGGAAGAGTGCGATTCCCTCAATCGCGATGAGATGAGACAGCGATTGATTGCTCTCAAGGATGAGGAGTTCTATAAGATCATGGTAAGCAACCGTCCTTGGGTTATGGACGATCTGAGGGTTTTACCCAAGCCTACCTTCTTCTTTGGAGATGCAGTCCCTGACGACTTGACATACCAAAGGAGATGTTTTCAGTTCTCTTACACAGCAGATGGTGAGGAGAGAATTATTTCTACCCGGTCGTCTTTTGATCGGACCATCTCGATCCTGAGCCTTTCTCCCACGTGCCCTAAGAGGGAAGATCCTCCGAGCTGGGTGAAGAGGACCAGTGTGATCAAGACCGGGGTTTTTGTTGGTGGACCCTCCGGATATGCGGAGAAGCCACCTGTCCGTATGGACATGTTGATGCCAGCCAGCGGCTACCAGGGCTCTGATTATCCGTCGGTCGATTTGAGACCGGTGGGCCTTGGCGTTTTCAGCGGTGACGGCAGTACTTGGGTGAAGCCTTTTCGACTTCGTGGCCATTTCAATGTTGACTCCGATTGGAAGTCGTGGACTGACCACACCTTGCTGATTGGGGGCGCCGTTTTGAAGGAAGCCGGGATTTTTGACGCGGTCCGCGCTTTTAGGGAGACCGTGACTTTTTCCGATGATGCCTTCATGGCTATGTTGGAGTCTTTCCTCCCTCAGACCAATACCTTCGTTGTCACGAACGGTGAGATTGGTTTTTCTCTGAAGGACTTGAGTGCTATTACTGGATTGCCCATCCTTGGCAAACTCTACGAGGAGTTCATGCCGATTGACAGCGTCCTTGAGGAGTAGTCAGAGGAATTCAGGCTCCTATACTTTCAGCTCGTCGCCTTCTATGATTTTTTGAAGGAGGGCTCGAAAGTCAGATCCAGCAGTTCGAAGAGTTGTGGCTCTTCGTTCCCTAACTTCTTCGACGGTGGAGAACCTTCGATAGCATGACCCGGGAAGACAGGAAGAAGACTTCGGCCATGCAGGAAGAGTTGAAGGGTTTCTTCGCGAGCACAGATGCCATTTGTTCTGACATTACACTGCGGAGAGATCTTGCTGTTTACCTCACTTTTTGGCTAGGTGAGGCTATTTTTGCTGGTGGAGATGGGACGCACATCAGGCCGCATTGTATTTTTCCGGCTTGTCAGATGGCGTTTGGAGAGCGGCTTGCTTTGGTGCCCGCTCTTTACTCCTACCTGTGTACCGAACTGCAGGCTGCTGCTTTCTTGGTTCGGCTTGGGCTCCCTATGAATAGGGTATTTTCAGCCCATATCTTTTATTCGTGGTTTGTATACCACTGTCCTGGCTTCCACCAGCTGGGTGCTGCACAGGATGATGATCCTCTGATGATTCGATTGGCTAAGGGAAAAGCCGTATCTGAATCACTTTTGTTTGCCCGCATGAGGATCCGACGGTTCAGGGACGTCGAGATGGGGCAGTCTTCAGTTAAGCTTTCTCCGGAGTTGCGGAAGAAGGCTTTTGATTTTGGTGCCTCCCGAGACTCTATCAGAGCAGGGTCGGGAAGGCATTACTCTTTGACCAATGCAGAGAAGGAGTGGCTTTTCAGCATACGAGTCGGCACGATGGTGTACTTAGACATCTTTTCGTCGACATCCAGCCGTATGTACCTTCTCGCTTTGCACTTCAGTTGGGCTTCTCTCAAGGCGTTGTTGGAGCGCCTTCGAGTATGGTGAAGCGTTTTGGAGGTTTGCAGGATGGCAGAAATGCATGGGCTTTCTATAGTGCTGAAGACACTACTGCCACGATTTCTTATCCTGAGCTGTCGACTTTCCGAACTGCCGGCTTCACGAAGTGGTTCGCGGAGAGCTTTTTGGCATATCGGGGGCTTTCCAAGAAGGAGCTTGATGTAAAGCTGTCTTCTGGAAAAGGCATTGGGAAGTCGGATGGCGTCCGGCGAGAGGAAGTTTGGGCCTTCCTTTCTGGAGAGAAGCACAAGATAGGCTTTCTCGGTGACCAGGGCGTCATTGGTTCTGAAGCTGTTCGGGAAGTACCTGATGAGGCTTTGGAGCAGCTAGAACAGGAGGAAGCTGAGCTCGACGCTTGGATACAAGAGGCACAGAGACGAGCTTCCGTGGAGTCTACTGGCGAGAGCAGACCATCCAGTGAGGAGTCAAGTGAGAAACCTGACTCTAATAGTGGGGCGGGTTCTTCTAGGAAGCGAACCCGTAGAGGTAAGAAGAGGAGGAGGAGTCAGCCTCACATGGGGCGGGACGAAGACTCTCCTAATGTGGAAGTCCCTCTCACTGTCAATGAGGAGGTGCCAGGGGAAGCTGACGAACCTCCGGAGAAGAGGATTCGGGAAGAAGAGACCATCGCTGAAGGTATGATTCCTCCTTTTCCTTTTCTACTTCTTTCATGGGGCTTTCCATGTTCTGATTTGTTTTCTCACCCTGCTGCTGCTTTTCTTTTAGCAGAGGATGAAGACTTGCCGATGCCTGAGGTTCCAACCGATGAGGCGGTGATGGAGCCGGTTATGGCATCTGAAGAAGAACCGAGGGACTCTGGAATGACTCCGGAATCTCCAATTGGTATAACTTCTTTCGCTTTCTCTTTTTTTTTTTTTTTTGCCTACGACTTGATTTGCTAACATTTTTTTCTTGTCAGCTGACTTGCCACAGGATTCCGATGACTTTGAACCATCAATGGACGCAAATGTCGATGATGCTTCTGATGAGTTCATGGAGGAAGAGAGTGTTCCGCCAGTCGTCGAAGAAAGTACTTTGTAGTGATGACCCTGATGATTTTTTTTTGAACAGGATCATATTCATACCTTTTTGTGTTTCATTTGCAGGTTTTGAAGTGACAGAAGAGAGTCCATCGCTTTCTTCAGAACCAGAGCAAGGGATGCCAGAGGTCGATCTGGGGGTAGAGACCAGTTCTGACATGATTGAGGAGATGCCTCGTGTTGAGATTCCCTTTCCAGTGGCTCCAAGTGAAAAGAGTTCTTTTGTTACTCTTCCAATGGGACATGACATGAGCAGCCGATCAGCGGAGAAGGGTGAATCTTCATCCAGTTCGTCTCTTCAATTTGCGAAGAAGGTGCTGGCTCGGGTTTTGAGTTCTTGGGTCAAGACTCTCCTTTCTGGACACTTGGAGGCAGGATTTGGCATGATCCCACATGTACAGGAGATTCTGACCGACACCGAAGAGGTTGGTCTGGATGTCACAGGTGCCAGGGCGATTGTTGATAGGATCATTGCACTGGGTGACAAGTGGTTTGAGACCATGGGTTTCCCTGACGACCAATTCTTCAAGGAGATGTTCTTGGACCCTGCTGATAAGGCTAAGTCTGACCTGAATGAGGCTACACAAACCAAGAAGCAGCTAGTTCGGGAGAAGAATAAGGAAGAGCTAGCCATCATCGGATTGAGGCATAACCTTAACGTCCTTGATAGGGAAGTTGAGGAGGCCAGGAAACGTCTTGAGCATTTGAAGGCACAAGTCGATGTGAAGTGGGCTGCTATAACAGAGGCTCGTGACAGGGAGAGTACTCTGATTCGCAGGGTTGCAGATGCCGGTCAAGTTCTCGAGAGGAGGACTCTAGAAAACGAACGATGGCAAACTGCTGGGGAAGAGCTTCCCAGTGTAAAAGAAGGGTTACGGCATTCGCCAGCATCTCATGGCAAGTTCCTGAAGAAGCGTGCCTTGGAAACTCTGACGGCTGAGGCCAAAAGTTTGCTTGAGGAGCTGAAGCTTTGGCTGGAGACCATTTTTGGCTGAGCTCCTGATTTTTTATAGCAGAAACCATTCTTCTTTTTTTTTGGTACCACATGTATTTTTTATAGCAGAAACCATTCCAGCCAGGGCATCTGCACGGATGTTTTCACCTCTACGAATGTGGGTGATGTGACAGATGTCAAACTTTTACAGAAGCGATTGTGCCTTGTTGTAATAAGGCAGCAGATCAGGCTTCCTGACTTCATATTTCTGATTCATCTGGTTGACGATCAGTTGAGAGTCTCCAAAGACTTCCAGCATGGTGATACCAGATTCGATGGCGAGTTCCAATCCTAGGATCAGAGCTTGGTATTCAGCTGCATTGTTTGTGCATGGTTCCAGTAGCGAGAAAGCGTGTGGAATCATGCATTTGTCGGGGCTAACAAAGAGGATGCCAACTCCCGAGCTCAACTTTCTGTTTTCATTTGTCCTGGTTGCACCGTCAAAGTACATGTCCCAGGAGGCATTTGGTGAGGAAGTCTCCACGTTGTAGACAGGTTCGTCTGGGAGATCATCTCTGAGTGGTGAATCTTTAGGCAATGGATGCTCTGCGAGGAAATCTGCTAGAGCTTGGCCTTTGATTGCTTTTTGTGGCACATACCTAATATCAAATTGTGACAAGAGGATGGACCATTTTGCCAGTCGGGCATTGAGAGAACCGGCCTTCGTGACACGGACCTTCAAGAGGTTGATCCTCGAGACCAGGTAGACTGTGTTGGAAAGCAAGTAGTGACGTAGCTTTTGTACGGCGAACATCACTGCAAGGCATTCTTTTTCGACTGGAGAGTAGCGATGCTCTGCACCTACTAGCATGCGGCTGAGGTAGTATAGAGCAGCTTCTTTTCCCTCACCATTCTCTTGCGCAAGCAGAGCGCCTACAGAATGATCAAGAGCTCTTGTGTACAAGATGAATGGTTTTCCAGTGGCAGGGGCAGCTAACACTGGAGGTTTGGTCAGGTATGACTTGATATCTTGAAATGCGGCTTCGCAGTCGGCATCCCAGACAAAGTCTACACCTTTTTTCATTAATCGAGAGAATGGACGGCATTTCCCCGAAAGATTGGAGATGAACCGTCTGATGTAGGCCAATCTCCCTTGGAGCCCTTTTAGTTCTCTCAAGGTTCTTGGAGAGGGCATTTCTAGAATAGCCTTGACTTTTATGGGGTCAAGTTCTATTCCAGCTTTCCGAACAAGGAATCCGAGAAACTTACCCGACGAGACGCCGAAGAAGCATTTTAGAGGATTCATCCGCAGTTTGTGTTTGCGGAGTCGGAGGAAGACTTCCCGAAGATCTTTGAGATGGTCTTCTTTTCTTCTGCTTTTGACGGCGAGGTCATCAACGTAACATTCGACCGTCTTGTGCTGCATATCTTGGAATATTTTCATCATAGCCCTCTGATATGTGGCACCAGCATTTTTCAGACCAAATGGCATGACAGTGTAGCAATACACGCCAAACAGAGTCCGAAATAAAGTGTGTTTTTCATCCTCGGGATGCATCTTTATCTAATTGTAACCAGAGAAGCCATCCATGAATGTCATTCGCTCGAATCCGCAGGTATTGTCAATCATCACCTCCGGTATGGGGAGCGGGAATTCATCTTTAGGGCAAGCGCCATTCAAGTCTCTATAGTCAATACAGACTCTGATCTGCCCAGTTTTCTTTGTCACGGGGACAATATTGGCCAACCACTCTGGATGTTGTTCCTCACGGATGAAGCCGACGCTTTTGAGCTTTTGAACTTCTTGTTCAATTTTATCCATCACATCTGGACGGAATCTTCTTTGGCCTTGTTTGACAGGCTTAACGTCTTCTTGAAGATTGAGTTTGTGGACTGCTACTTTGGGGTCTAAACCAGGCATTTCAGCATAGGACCATGCAAAGCAATCAACGAACTCACGAAGAAAAGCGGTATACTCGGGTAACTCATCATCCTTTATATTCTTGCTTATGAATACAGGACGTGGGTTATCAGGTGTTCCCAAGTTTATCTTTTGAACAGGATCTTCTGTCGGAAGGTTCGAAGGTGGTTCCTCCACAATATTTTCGGAGGCTTCCAACTCAACGAAACCTTCTGGAGTTTCAACTGCATTACCAGACCAAGGCTCTGTTCCTTTCCATGGATTTTCTTGATTGGTGATCTCCTCAAGGCTTGCTATGAGATAGTCCCAATCGCCTGTTGAGTCTGGTATTTCTTTTGGAGAGGAGGGTTCTTCTGGGTCAGGATGCCACAAGTTTGTATTATCGGACGATTCTTCTTTATCATCAGAGAAATCATACCAATTGGATGAGCTTCCTGGATCTTTGTTAGGTAACTCTTTAAAGAGATATCCAGGGAGATCGATGTCTTCATGGACTTGAGATGTTGAGGCTTGGTCGGTAAAACGACTTTTAAGCTTTTGTGTCAACTGTCTCAGAGGAGTATCAGGATCATATCCTAATCCATATGAAGACTTTTCTACATGACCGTAGAGTCTCCAATCTTCCAGCTGGCTTTTGGTCAAGGCGGGCTCCAATGGCGTGAGAATACCGCGTCTTTCTCCCAAACCGACTGGGTTTTGAGCGTCATAGCCCATTTTCTTCATAATTGCTTGTGCCACAGGACTATATAGAGATAGCTGAGGCATACCTTCATTTTGGAAAGGTTCCAGCATGGAATTTGATGAAGAAGCGTCCGATCTATGGAAGAAGATCGGCCTTTGCTTTGGTGATGTTGCCGGAACAACAAAGGTAGCAGACGTAGGATCTTCTACATCAGCAGGTGTCTCCATCGGAGTGAGAGCAGGCTGAACTTGCTGAGTGTCAGCCTGGCTTGACGATGCATCGTCTTCTGGCTCTGAGTCCGAGTCTGTGTCTTGCATGATAGACACGAGAGAGACAACAAATTTGCCCCTAGGCTTTTGTTTCGCCTTCTTCACTTTAGTCGTGATGACCAAAGGTTTTGAATTCTTGAGGGAGATAACGAAGGGAGATTGACTACTCTCTTCTAATTTGCCGGAGGGTTTGTTTTCTTCCGGTGATTTTTGAGGAGCCTTGCCTTTATCTTTCTGGAGATTTTCAGCAGGGGGTGCTATTTCCTCTTCTTCTTTTTCTCCTTCATACATCTGGGAGTCTGCGAAGTGGACTTCTTTACCTTTGAAGGGTTTTCTGTCCGCAAAGACACGATGTACCATCCCGTCGTCGTCGACGAACTTGATGCATTGATGTAGAGTTGAAGGGACAACACCGTTCTCGTGTATCCAAGGACGTCCGAGAAGGATGTTGTAGCATGAGGGGGTTTTTATTGCATACACAGTGACCTCAGAGATAAGATCACCGATTTGCAATTTGAGCCTGATTTTGCCGATAGGCCTTTGAGTGCTCCCATCGTATCCAAAGATAGATACAGATATGTGGCTTAGCTTACAGGGTGGGATGCCCAACTCTTCAAGAGCCGAAGTGGAGATAAGGTTGAGTGCAGAACCTGGGTCGATCTGAACTCTATGTATCGGCATTTCTTTGATGTACCCTGTGAAGTACAGGGGTCGGTTGTGCCTTGCTTCGCCAAGTAGGAGGTCTTCCTTAGTGAAGGCGATGGTTGCACTGGCTGCCTTTTGAACCGAGAGGCATTGGATGCATGATCCCTCAGTTTTCTTTTCTCCCTTTGAGGAAGTTTCAGAGTTTATGACCCGGTAGTCCATTTCAATTTGGAGGACTTGCGGGGCATGTTTGTCGACATCCTCATTCAGTTTTTGTAATTCTGAGATGAGATTATCACGAGTGCGTGGAGACATTCGTAATAAATCCAGGATGTGAAGACGTGCAGGTATGTGTTTGAAGTGCTCAACCAAGTCATACTTGAAAGCCTCCTTAGGGCCTGCATGATCATCATTGTTGCCACTGGGAGCGCTTACAACATCTTTTCCCGAAGGATTTACATAAGTAAAGGAAGATTGGTTGTAATTTTTGTGGTAGTCCCGGCCCGAACGGGTGCCTCTACCAACTTCGAGAGCTTCTTGAGAAGGATCTTTGTTTGGAAGATTGTCTTCAGGATCAAGAGGCTGTCGTTTTTCATCTACTGGGGATGTATCTGCAGCAGAGTTGCCATCCTCAGTGATTGTGTTGCACGGAGCATTTTCCGGGAGCAAGTCCTGAACAGCATCCAGCAGCTTTTCTTCTTCGTTGACCCATCCATCACCCCAAGTTGGGTTTTCTTCATGATGATGAGTCGGGAAGAATGTGTATCCTGAAGTCACAGTCTCAGGAGAAGAAACCTGAGAGGGTGCCATCTCTGTGAAAGTCACGTGAGACGAGGTAGCCCCAGAAGATATGGTGCTAGGTGTCGTCGGAGTGTAGGTAATCTCATCAGACGATTCAGAAGAGCTATAGTCCTGATATATTACATTACAGGAAGCTCTGATAGAAGATGTTGCCTGCTCGGAGTCAGACTCATCCTCGGATGTAAGAGGATCGTCAATCCAGCAATGTTCTCCATTTTCAGGAGTTGAGGGAGGAGGTACCTGATGGGCTTCAGGGACTTCCGGCTCTGGATTGTGAGGAATCTCGTTGACGCGGTCTTGCTCTTGTTCTAGAGCGAGACGCTGCAAGATCCTTGCATATTCTTCAAGATCAGGCATGGGAGCCAGATCCTCTTCTTCGTCTTCTCCGTGTGGCTCAACATAGTTGATTTCCACTGGAGCAATGACAGGTGCTGGGTTAACAGCATCTTCTTGTGCAGCCTCTTGGTTTTCTTCATCATCAGACCAGGATCCTTGTGGTTGCAAGGGGTTATACCAGATTACTGGCATAAGGTGAGTTTCAGGAACCCATTCTTCATCGGAGAGATATTCTCCTGTTTCAAAAGATTCCTCCCACTCATCGGTGTAGTTGGGCTCGAATCCATCGTCGGTGTCGCTGGACTCGTATCCATTAATGGAGAATCCAACTACCGAGTTGCAAGAGTATGATACCCCCTGCATGGCTTCTTTTTTGAATTGAGGTGGCATGAAATCACTGAGAGTGAAGTTTCTTACCGCCTTTGAAGTCTCTGGAAGGGACGTTTCTGTTGCCCCGAGTGAAGTGGTAGAGGAGGCCTCTGCCTTTTCATGGACTTCTTGTTTTGGTTGGGTCTTCTCTTGCCGTTTGAGCTTGAGGAGATGTTTCTTGGCTTGCCTTCGCTGCTGAGCGGTCGGCTTTGTTTTGACGATCTCCCAATTTTCATCTTCCAGGAGATCGGGATGTACCCATATGGGTTGTCCGTCTGGTGTCGGGTAAGGAACCAACACTTCGGACGTTTGAATTCTTTTTATCACCTTGAAGGAAGTAGTGATCTTCTTCTTCGGTGATTTTGGTGTTTGTCCACGTGACACCATGTTGACGGAGGCGGGGCCATAATTTTTGTCAAAGGTGATGACTCCGTTTTTCCACATCTCGTTTATCTTCTCTCTCACAACAAAGCATTGATTGAGAGGATGCGAGACCATCTGGTGGTATGGACAGTACCGAGGATCATTGGTTTTGCCAACGTCTCCAGGTCTTTTGGGCTCTGGCAAAATGAGTTTGCCACTTGCTAGGAGAGCCTCAAAGATTTCTTCGACGTCTTCATCGAACGGATATTTCTTTTCTACTTGCTCTTTGAAGGCATCAGAGAGTTCAGGTCTCTTACCTGCAGCTCTATTTTCAGCTTTCTTTGGTTGCTGAGGAGCTGACTTGGTTTGCACATTAAGGACCTCTTTCTTCTTTGGTTTAGAGGTTGCAATGGCGGTTGGCTCTTTTCTTGATGACTTATGACTGTTGAGGTCTTTAATCACCGTTTCAGCTTCCATAGAAGCTTCCAGGAGTTCCCCCAGGTTCTTTGATTTATTGCCGATGATCATGGAGCGGATTTTAGCTCTCATGTTGTTTCGGCAGATGTCGACTAGCGACGCTTGTGGCAATACATCTGAACATTTGTACGCCATTGCTTTCCACTTGTGAATGAAGTCATAAGTTGACTCATTCTCTCCCTGTTTTAGGCTGCAGAGCTGAGCCATAGTAACAGGATGATCCTCACCTTGGAAGTGGGTCAGGAAGCGTGTCTCCAGCATAGCCCAGTTCTGAATGGAGTTCTCCGGCAGAGTGGAGTACCAATCGAAGGCCGTACCTTTTAGGGTACTTGTAAAGAGGCGAATCTTGAGTGCATCTTGATCCGCGATAGCTCCCGTCAAGATCTTGAAGTGGATGACGTGCTGTCTGGCTGATCCTTTCCCCGTATATGTTTGGAGAGTAGGATGTTTGAATTTTGTGGGGAACGGGACCGAGTCCATCCATAAAGGATATGGTGGCTTGATCCCATGTTCTTTGAGTATATCCTCTTCTTTTGCTTTGGCGAGGATACTGTCTACGTCCTTTTTGGTAAGGGCGCGTGACTCATTTTCTTCTCCATTTCCCTCGTTATTGCTATGATTCGGAGGAGGCTCATTGTTCACTTGATTTTGGACGACAAGGAGAAGGTTTTCCATCAGAGTTTCAATCCTCTGCTGGCCTTGTTCCAACTGCTGGATGCGTGTGAGCGCATCATCTCGAGGTGGATTCTGAGGTGGCGGCTCAGAACTTGTAGCCAAGACGTTCATCCCTCGGGACTCGAACGAAGAAATCGTCCTGGTGACCGAGCTGGGGCTCATTCTTTTTGATGAAGAGCTTGATGAAGGATTTCTCTCCCGTCCTTGGCTGGAAGGGGCAGGAGATTCTTCGGGATGTCTTTGTGTCCTGGTGACGCTACGGGTCACCGGACGTCGGACATGGATTTTTTATGCTGACCTTTGGCGTCTTTTGGTTTTTCCAACCATATGGACGGCAGCAACTTGGTCGGGTCTTTCTTTTTCGACCCATTTGTGGGAGACTTGAAGTGTAGGAGGCTGGGTCCGTTGCTTCTCTAGTCTCTTTTGTCGATATGACGCACGGCGGCGTGCTCGACGAGCGATTTGAGCTTCAGTCAGCTCTGGCTGGGCTCTGACGATGAAGGATGTGCTCCCTCGGGCGCAGCAGCCGAGCTTGTCTTCTTTGTAGCTAGGCAAGGACAGGATCCGGACCCGGTCCTTTGCCTGTTGCAGCGAAGCTTTGAACCTTTCGAGTTCGGCCCCTGTAGAGATGAAGGGTCGAACTGAAGGAGTGTAGGCCTTAGCAGGTGCTTGGAGAGGCCCGGTGATGCATGATCTGATTTTGGGCCTGTATGAACAAGCCGGCTCATGCTGGGTTGACTTGGGAGTCAGGTTGGAGATGGGTCTCTCCTCTTTCATGTAGGCAAGAGGATAGAACTGGTTTTCTTTGAGTGGGGCCAGGTATGCTGGCTTGGTGGAAATTTGAGACCTTCTTTGTTTTGGGGAAGGTCTTGGAGACCAAGTCTTGGGATAGACCTGGTTGTTTGTGGGTCGAGGCTTCGCGGGGGTGCCGCGGGCTTCGGGCTTTTGGGCTTTCGCCTTTGGTGTCACGAGAGTGACACGTTGAGAGGCGATCTTCTGCTTTTTGGCAGGAGCAGCTTGTTCTTCGGGAAGTGGGAATGGT
The DNA here is from genome assembly GCA_028538565.1 of Umbellularia californica. Classification (NCBI taxonomy): domain Eukaryota; kingdom Viridiplantae; phylum Streptophyta; class Magnoliopsida; order Laurales; family Lauraceae; genus Umbellularia; species Umbellularia californica. The sequence continues at coordinate 27,322,795 of JAPQWN010000006.1, forward strand.
CCCAGTGTCCCGAAGACGATGGTCCGGGGAGTCGAGGTCGACCCTGAGTTCAGAGAGTTGCCGAGGGAGTTGACGCTTCGGCAGCTGGCAGGGCGCTTGTAAGTGCGCTCGGTTTGCTTCTGTTGAAGCATGAGTTGGTGCTTGTTCTCATCGAAGATAATGGTTAAGGCTGTCATTGTTAGTTTCGAAAAAGTTCTGAAACAAGACCACATCCATTAGTAATCACAAGAATATAATGATCATAAATGGGAATTTCTATGGTTGTCTTTTCAAATCGCTCAAGGGATATGACCCAAGCGACATGAAGAAGGCAAAAAGCCATAGATGGTACAATTGTTCTGACAGCAAGTATGGTGAGCCCAGAATGAGCGTTCCAATGACTGCTAGAAGCAATTGTATACCTAAATTCGACTTATCGAGAAGCGGAGCTTGCTCGAGATAAGAAGAATATAAGGTAGGAGTTACAAATGTGCCGGTCACAGATACAGTAGACCCTGAAAGGGCGTACCAGTACTGCTATGCACAAATGTTGGAGATCGCATCGATGAGATGGGATTCTTTGTTTTAAAATGTCAGAAATGGATTCGTCAAAGAGAGCAGGTGGCATTCCGATTCAAATACGGGCTCAACGATTTCCGCGAGCGCCAGTACTCAGAAGGGAAGAGACCACAATTTCTCGAATCTGAATCCAAAAGTGACGAGTTTTTGGAGATTTTTTTTTTGAAATGATTTTTTTTATTTTATTTTTTTTATTTTTTTTTATTTTTTTTTTAAAAATATATTTTTCTTTATTTTTTTTATTTTTATTATTTTTTTTTGAAAATTTTTGTTTTTTTAAGATTTTTTTTTTGAAAATCTTTTTTTTATTTTTTTTTTATTTTTTTTATTTTTTTATTTTTAGATTTTTTTTGAAAATCTTTTTTTTATTTTTTTTATTTTGATTTTAATTTTTTAAGATTTAAAGACGAGAGAGTACACATAGGCCTCCTAACCCGGTCTTATGAAACCTCAATTGATAGAATTGCCCCCAGGTAAGGGTAGGATTACTTAATGAACCCGTTTGGAGGACCCTTGCCTAGAACAGTCAAGCTGTCTCCACACTCTGGACAAGGCTTTTCTTGAATCAATCGTGATCAAAGAACGCAATTGGTTTAACCTTAGTGGTCTATGTCCTTCTTTATAAAAAATCCCAAATAGACTCATCGAAGAGAAACGATGGCCCAAAACCTTAGTCGAACGGGCTCAACATTTCTGCAAGCACCAAAGAACGATAGGATAGGATCAAAGTTTTTCAATTTTGAATCCAAACTAAGAAAACTGATTTTTTTTTATTTTTATTTTTTTTAATATATTTTTTTTGAAATCTCTAATGAACTCATCAAAGAGAAACGATGGTCCAAAACCTTAGTCGAACGGGCTCAACATTTCTGCAAGCACCAAAGAACGATAGGATAGGATCAAAGTTTCTCAATTTTGAATCCCAACTAAGAAAACTGATTTTTTTTTTGAAATCTCTAATGAACTCATCAAAGAGAAACGATGGTCCAAAACCTTAGTCGAACGGGCTCAACATTTCTGCAAGCACCAAAGAACGATAGGATAGGATCAAAGTTTCTCAATTTTGAATTCAAACTAAGAAAACTGATTTTTTTTTTTTTGAAAAGAGAAAGAATGGAAACAAACTCAAAGAAATAGAAATTTCCAAAAAATCCCATCTCATGTTTTTTGGGTGCAAAATCCAACATAGGCCACCAGCTAGAAAGTAGCCAAGGAATCTGGAGAAGAAGTATAAGCATAGAGCAAAAATATGGTATGCAAATATTTCATTTCCAAGCACCATGTTCTCAAATGAACGTGTCCCACCGGGTGTGCCAGCTTGATGGAACGCGCTCCGAGGCGCCGTGGGGCGGCTACCGGGGTCGGCGGAACGTGGGAGTCCGTCGGGTCCGGCCCTTTCGCGCCCTGGCGGGCCTGAAGCGTGCATCAACATTTTTTTTTTGGGTGGGTGTGCCAGATTTTCTATTTTACTTGGAATTGCAAGTGGTAATCCGGAGATCAACCTTCGCAAGTAAAAAGGAAATCAACTTCTTTCAAGTTTTCCATTGCACAAATATTTAAGAAAAGAGACATTTTCTTGGTTTGCCGTGAAAGGCGATTTTGTTTGGCATTTATAGCCGATTTTGGCGTTTATAGCCGATTTACAATTCTCATCAATAATGAAAGACAAGAGTTGTGATTTTTGTCTCTTTTAGAAAAATACAAACTACAATGAAAAGCAAGAAAAGGAAGATCTAACTTTTCAGGAGGTTGTGGGGGACTCGTTCAGATTGATGGTCGCAAGTCATGTATGGGCTTCGCCATCATCCATGCAGATGAGAACAGAAGATGCTCTTGATTCGCTTGGCTTGGCTATAACCTCAGGTTTTTAGAGGACAAAGACCAAGAGAAGGTCCTATGTCCAATAAAAAGCTAAGTAGACGGGCTGAAAAGCCACGTCTAAGCCATTGGAGGCAGCGGGAGAAGGCAAGGACCTTGGGGGGGGGGGGGGGGGGGGTGCCCCCCAAGGGACTTTTGTCACCTTGTAGTGGTGGCCGGTGCAGAACTTCAGCAGATTTTTTCTCTCTTTTTCTTTCTCTCAGATCTCTTTCTGATCTTTTTTTTTCCGATCCTCATTTCAATGGAATGCTCTCCTATTTATAGGCCTTTGGTAGCCATTTAAGAGGGTTTATGAGCCTTAATGGCTTTAATGGGAGGAGTTACAAGATTTATTTCTTGATTTTGTAACTCCTTTTTCCTTGAATCTGATTAGCCGATGGAGATTAAGGGCTTTTAATCACCTTAATTACCATAATGGGAGGAGTTTCATGGTTTAAATGCCATGAATCAATTGACTTGTAACTCCCAAATGCTTGCTTCTGATTGGGCCGTCCAAAGAAATGAATTAATGACTATAATAAAGCTAGTCAATTAACCACATTAATTGGTCGCCGAGCAGTCGAAGAGTTGCGGGCCGTGCCGTGTCTTCTGGAATTCTTCTGGCGATGATCATCGATGGATCTTCATGCTGATCGACATCGGATGAACATGTAACTTCAGACATTGATAGCTAAGAGCGGGCCGGTGACATCTGTCTTGTCGATTTCTCGATCGGTCGGACAGAAAGAGCACTTTTTTTTGGTCGACCGGTTGGCGATCTTGGAGCGATCAATGATGATTTTGTGCTTTTGGAGGTTGACCCGTGATTTTGACGGATGTCGGAGGATATGAGTCAATTTCAAGCACTAAAAATCACATTTTCAGGAAACCACAGGGGCCAAAGTGCGCGAAACGCGAAAAAAGACGGAAAAACGGGTCACCGGCGGAAAATCCGGTGACCCGGACTTCCATGGTCGCCGGCGACCATGGGCCGGCGACCATGGGCCATGGTCGCAGGGGCCTGCGACCTTGGGGGAATTTTCCCCTTCGGAGCCCGTTTTACGGTCGTTTTGAGGTCTTTTTCGTCGCCGTTTTCTTCTGTATTTTTCCTGACATTTCTTCTCATTTATTGGCTTGATTTCCCTGTAGAAAACCTGATGAGAATCCTTGCATTTTTAGAGTGCAAAGTTTCCAATTTTCCGGGAAAGCCGAAGACTTTGTCGTGTAAAGCTGCTGATTTTCCGCCAGAAGCTGAAACTTGGTCAAACGATGTCGGAATGACCTGAAATTTGAGGTGAAGCCTCCTGAGCAATAAATAAGACCAACCATAGGCTTTTGTTTGAGTTTTGAAGCCGTTTGGGGTCCCGTCGATGCTTCACTTGATTTTGCTGCGGGGAAAATGCCGAGCTTTGATATGTGGTCAAACGATGTCCGATTGACCTGAAATTTGACGGGGAGCCTATTAGAGTCATTTTGAGACGTTCCATGGGCTCCGTTTTGGATGTCATGGTCCCGGGTTGCTCCGCCGCCGGTAGGCTTGATTTTCTCTCGGAGCATCGAAACCTGGTCAAACGTTGTCGGAATGACCTGAAATTTGACGTGCAGCCTTTTGGAAGCATGTTGAAGCCACTCATGCACTTGGTTTGATGAGCGAAGGCTTCGGTGGTTCCCGCCGCCGGGAGGCTTGATTTTGCTGCTCGAGCATTGATGGAGGGTCAAACGTTGTCGGTTTGACTTGAAATTTGGCATGGAGCCCTTTTGAGACATGCTGGAGTCATCTGTAGGCTCTGATCGAAGTTTTGACGTCTCCGATGATGTCGCCGCCGGGAGCGCACATTTAGCTAACGGAGAAGCGAAGTTAGGCCAAATGATTCTGAAATGGCCCGAAACTTCATGTGTACTCTTCTCTTGGCTATCTTGAAGGATCTTGCAGTTTTTGTTTGATTCTGACAAGATTTGATTTTTTGGAGAAATTGCATTGCCTATTTATGGCAAGTTGCGACTTCATGCAGCTTTCTTGATGTTGAAGAGGCAAAGTGACATTTTTGGTGTCAACAAGAGCTTCGAGTCGTCTTTCATCGAGATTATCCATCTCTTGGAGTCTCAATTTGACATTGCTTTCTTGCGTCATGTCATTTTACAATGATACCCTTAAGGAAGGAATTTGTACTTCCAAAGGGACAACAGCTTCACATCCATAGACCAAATAGAATGGTGTGCTATGGGCTGGTCCTCGAACGGTGGTTCGGTAGGCCCACAAAGCTTCTGGTAGTTTGTCGCCCCAGTTTCTTTTATGACTAGAGACCATTTTCTTGAGAATTTTGCAGAGTGTCTTATTGAAGGCTTCTGCTAGTCCATTCGCTGCTGGATTATATGGAGTCGAAGGACAAGTTTGGATTTTGTATTTGTCGCAGAACCTGTAGAATCTGTGATCCCGGAATTGTGGTCCGTTATCATGGACGAATCTTTTAGGTATGCCGAAGAGACAAATAATGTTGGTGCGCAAGAACTGAAGGACTGATGAAGTCTTCATTTCGCTGAGCGCAAATGCTTCTGACCACTTGGAGAAATAATCCGTAGCGGCGAAGATGAAGCGATGACCTTTGCTTGATGGGGGAGAAATAGGACCTATGATGTCCATACCCCAAGCTTCGAAAGCCCACGAGATTGCTGTTGGATGTAGCCATTCTGGAGGCATGTGGATATAATCTCCGTGAATCTGGCATTTTTGGCAGTGCTTGGCAAATTGTATTGCATCAGCTACCATGGTAGGCCAATAATAACCTAGCCTTTTTATCTGGTTGTAGAGCTTTGGACCAGCCGGATGGGCTCCACAAAGACTAGCATGTACTTCTTCGAGAGTTTCCTCAGCCTCTTGTTGTGACAAGCAGCGTAGGAGTACTCCGTTGAAGGATTTTCTGTAAAGTGCTTTTGAAGGTATATCCAAATGAAAGTTCGGGGCTCGTCTTTGGATGCTTACCCGATCTTTTGGATCTTCAGGTAGGATTTTGAACATGATGTAATCAATGAACGGATCTCTCCAGTCGCCAATCGGACGTTTGAGGATGGACATCCGACTTCCAACCACTTGGTGCCATTAAGCAACTGCTTGGTGTGTGGTGAGAGGAGGGAGAATCCTTCTTTGACACACTGTGACTTGCATGTTTTCCTCTTCTTGGATTGCCATGGATGCGGCGAGTCCAGCCAGGGCATCTGCACGGATGTTTTCACCTATGAGGATGTGGGTGATGTGACAGATGTTGAATTTTTGTGGAAGTGACTGCGCTTTATTGTAGTAAGGTAGCAAATCAGGCTTCCTGACTTCATATTTTTGATTCATCTGGTTGACGATCAGTTGAGAGTCCCAAAAGCTTCCAACATGGTGATGCCGGATTCGAGGGCAAGTTGCAATCCTACAATCAGGGCTTGGTACTCAGCTGCATTGTTTGAACATGGTTCCAGTAGCGAGAAGGTGTGTGGAATCATGTATTTGTCGGGACTGACAAAGAAGATGCCAATTCCTGATATTTTCTTTCCTTTTTCATTTGTCCTGGTTACACCATCAAAGTACATGTCCCAGGAAGCATTTGATAAGGAATTTTCCACGTTGTAGACAAATTCGTCTGGGAGATCATCCCTGAGTGGAGAATCTTTAGGCAATGGATGCTCTGCGAGGAAGTCTGCTAGAGCTTGGCCTTTGATTGCTTTTTGTGGTAAATACTTAATATCAAACTGTGATAGAAGAATGGACCATTTTGCCAGTCGGGCATTGAGAGAACCTGCTTTTGTAACAAGGACTTTTAAGAGGTTGATCCTCGAAATCAGGTAGACTGTGTTCGACAGCAGATAGTGACATAGCTTTTGTACGGCAAACATCACTGCAAGGCATTCTTTTTCGACTGGGGAGTAACGATGCTTTGCACCTACCAACATGTGGCTAAGGTAATATAGAGCAGCTTCTTTTCAGTCGTCGTTTTCTTGTGCGAGCAGAGCACCCAAAGAGTGGTCGAGAGCTTTTGTGTACAAGATAAATGGTTTTCCAGTTGTGGGGGCAGCCAGTACTGGAGGTTTGGTGAGGTATGCTTTGATGTCTTGAAATGCATTTTCACATTCAGCATCCCAGATAAAGTCTACGCCTTTCTTCATCAGGCGAGAGAATGGACGACACTTCCCTGATAGATTGGAGATGAACCGTCGAATGTAGGCCAACCTTCCTTGAAGCCCTTTTAATTCTCTTAGGGTTCTGGGATATGGCATTTCCAAGATAGCCTTGACTTTGGTACGGTCAAGTTCTATTCCAGCTTTTCGTACTATGAATTCGAGAAACTTACCCGATGAGACACCGAAGAAGCACTTTAGTGGATTCATTCGCAATTTGTGTTTGCGAAGTCGGAGGAAGATTTCTCGAAGATCGTCGAGATGGTCTTCTTTTCTTCTGCTTTTGATGGCGAGGTCGTCAACATAGCATTCGACCGTCTTGTACTGTATATCTTGGAATTTTTTCATCATAGCCCTCTGATATGTTGCACCTGCATTTTTCAGACCAAATGGCATGATAGTGTAGCAATACACGCCAAATGGCGTGCGAAATGACGTACGCCTTTCATCTTCAGGATGCATCTTTATCTGATTGTAGCCAGAGAATCCATCCATGAATGTCATTCGCTCGAACCCATAGGTGTTGTCAATGATCACCTCTGGTATGGGGAGCGGGAATTCATCTTTAGGGCATGCATTATTCAGGTCACTATAGTCGATACAGACCCTTATCTGCCAATTTTTCTTTGTCATAGGGACGATGTTGGCCAACCATTCAGGATGCTGTTCCTCGCGGATGAAGCCAACGCTTTTGAGTTTCTGAACTTCTTGTTCAATTATGTCCATCACGTCGGGACGGAATCTTCTTTGGCCTTGTTTGACAGGCTTGATTTCTTTTTGCAAGTTGAGCTTGTGGACTGCTACTTTGGAATCTAAGCTAGGCATTTTAGCATAAGACCATGCAAAGTAATCAACGAACTCGCGAAGAAAAGAGATATACTCGGGTAACTCATCATCCTTTATATTCTTGCTTATGAATACAAGACGTGGGTTATCAGGTGTTCCCAAGTTTATCTTTTGAACAGGGTCTTCTGTCGGAAGGTTTGAAGGTGGTTCCTCCACAGTATTTTCGGAGGCTTCCAACTCAACAAGACCTTCTGGAGTGCCAGAGAAATTTTCAAACTGAGGCTCTGTTTCTGTCCATGGATCTTCTTGATCAGTGTCCTTCTCAAGGCTCGCAATGAGATGGTCCCAATCATATGCTGGAATTGGGTTGAAGTAGGGTACTTCTTTTGGAGACGATGGTTCTTCTGGGTCAGAGAACCGCGCGTCTATGCCATCGGGCAATTCCTCATTATCATCAGAGAAATTATACCAATTGGAGGAGCTTTCTGGACCCTTGACGAGTGACTTCCCAAAGAGATATCCAGGGATATCAATTTCTTCATGAGATGTTGAGGCTTGGTCGGCAAAGCGACTTTGCAGCCATGGTGTCAATTGTCTCATAGGAGCGGTAGGATCATACCCCAACCCATATGAAGACTCGCCTTTGTGAAGGTGGATTTTCCAATCTTCTGGTTGACTTTTGGTCAGGGTGGGTTCCAATGGTGTGAGAATACCACGGCCACCTCCCAAACCAGTCGGATTTTGAGCGTCATAGCCCATTTTCTTCATGATAGCTTGTGCCATTGGACTATACAGGGATAGCTGAGGCATACCTTCGTTTTGGAAAGGTTCAAGCAAAGAGTTCAGTGGAGATGCTCCCGATCTATAGAAGAAGATTGCTTTTTCTTTTCGCGAAGTTGCCGGGATAACAAAGGAAGCAGACGTAGGATCCTCTATGTCAGTAAGTGTCTCCAATGGATTGAGAGGGGGCTGATCTCACTGAGTATCAGCTTGGCTTGATGCTGTGTCATCTTCTGACTCTGACTCCGAGTCTGTGTTATGCATAATAGACACAAAGGAGACAGTGAACTTGCCCCCAGCCTTTTGTTTTGTCTCCTTTACTTTGGTAGTGATTACCAAAGGCTTTGGAGATTTGAAGGAGACAACGAAGGGAGCTTGACAGCTTACTTCGAGTTTGTTGGAGGGTTTGTTTACCTTCGGTAATTGCTGAGGAGCCTTGCCTTTATCTTTCTGGAGACTGTCGGCAAAGTATATTGTTTCTTCCTCCTGTTCTTCTTTTCCATCTTTATACATTTGAGCATCTGCAAAATGGACATCTCTGCCTTTGAAGGGCTTTTTGTCTGCAAACACTCGATGGATCAAGCCATCGTTGCAAACAAACTTGATGCACTGATGTAGAGTTGAAGGGACGACACCATTGTCATGTATCCAGGGGCGTCCAAGGAGTATACTGTAATATGAAGGGGTCTTTATCGCATACACGGTGACTTCAGAAATAAAATCACCGATTTGCAATTTGAACCTGATTTTGCCGATAGGCCTTTGAGCATTGCCGTCATATCCGAAGATGGATACAGACGTGTGACTCAGCTTGCTAGGTGGGATGCCCAGCTCTTCGAGTGCCGAAGTAGAAATGAGGTTGAGTGCAGAACCTGAATCGATCTGAACTCTGTGTACTGGCATTTATTTGACGTACCCCGTAAAGTACAAGGGTCGGTTGTGCTTTGTCTCACCTAGCAGGAGGTCATCATTGTCGAAGGCAATTGTTGCACTTGCTGCTTTTTGTCCCGAGAGGCATTCATTGCTTGATCCCTCAGTTTTCTTCTTTTCTTCCTTTGGGGGAGTATTTGATTTTTTGACCCTGTACTCCATTTCAATTTGTAGGACTTGTGGGGCGTGTTTGTCGACATCCGCATTCAGCCTTTGTAATTCTGAAATGAGACTATCACGAGTTTCTGAAGACATTCGTAATAAGTCGATGATGTGCAGACGTGCAGGTATGTGTTTGAAGTGCTCAATCAAGTCGTACTTGAAAGCCTCCTTCGGGCCTGTATTTTCATTATTATTGCCACTTGGGGCGCTTACAACTAGATTTCCCGAAGGATTTACATAAGAAGAAGAAGGCTGGTTGTAATTTTTGTCGTAATCTCGGCCAGAACGGGTGCCTCTACCAACTTCAAGAGCTTCTAGAGAAGGGTCTTCTTTTGGAAGATCACTTTCAGGATCAAAGGGTTGATCCTTTGCTGAAGACGTCTCTGTAATAGCATTGGTGTCTTCAGTAATTGTGTTGCACGGAGCAATTTCGGGGAACAAGTCCTGAACAGCGTCCGACAACCTTTCTGTATTAGTCCAGACATCGTCTATGAGATCGGGCATCTGGGACCAATCGACTGGGCTTTCAATGAAGAAGATTTCATTGGCAGGAGTTTCTTTAAGATGATCAAACGGGAGAGGCTTGAGTTTCGATGTCACAGCTTCAGGAGACGAGGGCTGAGAGGATGATATCTCAATGGAAGCACCTGAGAAGATGTAGCTCCAGATGATACATTACCGGTTGGGATGTACGTGTCTTCGAAAGCTTCAAAGGCACTATCGTCCTAGGCTATCGCATTGCAGGTCATCTGGACAGGAGATGCCCCCAGTGCAGACTGTTGGGAATCGGACTCATCCTCAGATGTAAGAGGATCATCGATCCAATTATTTTCTCCATTTTTAGGAGTTAAGGGAGAAAGTTCCTGTTGATTTTCAGGGAATCTTGGTTCTGGATCATGACGATGATCATTGATGCGATCCTGCTCCTGCTCTATAGCAAGATGTTGCAAGATTCTTGCATATTCGACAAGATTCAGCATAAGAACCAAATCTTCTTCGTCACCCGCTCCTCGTGGTTCACCAATGTTGGGTTCCACCGGAGCATTGTTTGGTGCTGGATCGACAGCATTTTCTTGAACAGGGTCCTGATCTTCTTCGTCATCGGACCAGGATCCTTGTGGTTGTAATGGGTTATACCAGATTACTGGCATAAAATGAGACTCGGGAATCCATTCCTCGTCGGAAAGGTATTCTCCTGTTTCAAGGGATTCTTCCCACTCATCGATATCACTGGTAGTATCACTGGACTCGTATCCATTCATGGAGAATCCAACTACCGAGTTGCAAGAGTATGATGCCCCCTGCACATTTTCATTTTTGTATAGAGGTGGCATGAAATCATCAAGGGTGAATTTTCTTACCACCTTTGAAGTTTTGGGAAAAGATTCTTCCATCTTCCCTAGTGAAGCAGTGGAAGAGGTTTCTGCCTTTTCAAGGACTTCTTGTTGTGGTTGAGACTTCTGCTGTTGTTTGAGCTTGCGGAGTTGCCTCTTGGCTGGACTTCACTGCTGAGCGGTCGGCTTTGTTTTGACGATCTCCCAATTTTCATCTTCTAGGAGATCGGGATGCACCCATATAGGTTGTCCATCTGGTGTTGGATAGGGAACCAACTCTTCGGACGTTTGAGTCATTTTAATCACCTTGAATGAAGTAGTGATTTTCTCCTTCGGTGACTTTGAAGTTTGCCGACATGACACCATGTTGACAGAGGCGGGGCCATAGTTTTTATCAAAGGTTATGACTCCGTTTTTCCACATCTCATTGATCTTCTCTTTCACAACGAAGCATTGATTAAGGGGATGTGAGATCATCTGATGGTATGGACAGTATCAGGGATCATTGGTTTTGCAAACATCTCCCGGTCTTTTGGGCTCTGGCAAAATGAGTTTGCCATTTGCTAGGAGAGCCTCAAAGATTTTTTCAACATCTTCATCGAACGAATATTTCTTTTCTACACGTTCTTTGAAGGCATCAGAGAGTTCAGGTCTTTTACCTACAGTTTTGTTTTCAGGTTTCTTTGGCTGCTGAGGAGCTGATTTAGTCTGCACATTAAGAACCCCCTTTTTCTTTGGTTTTGAGGTTGTAACAGCAGTCGGCTCTTTCTTTGATGATTTCTAACTGTTGAGGTCTTTGATCACCATTTCAGCTTCCATGGAAGCTTTGAGAAGTTCTCCCAGGTTCTTTGATTTGTTGCCGATGATCATGGAGCGAATTTTTGCTCTCATATTGTTACGGCAGATGTCGACTCGCGACGCTTGTGGAAGTACATCTGAGCATTTACACGCCATTGCCTTCCACTTGTGAATGAAGTCATATGTTGACTCATTCTCTCCCTGTTTTAAGCTGCAGAGTTGGGCCATAGTAACAGGATGGTCCTCACCTTGGAATTGGGTCAGAAAGCGTGTCTCCAGCATAGCCCAGTTCTGAATGGAGTTCTCCGGCAGAGTAGAGTACCAATCAAAGGCTGTACCGTTTAGGGTACTTGCAAAGAGGCAAATCTTGAGGGCATCTTGATCCGCAATGGCTCCCGTCAGGATATTGAAATGGATGACATGCTGTCTGGCTGAACCATTCCCAGTATATGTCTGGAGAGTAGGTTGCTTGAATTTTGTAGGGAACGGAACCGAATCCATCCATAAAGGGTAGGGTGGCTTGATCCCATGTTCCTTCAATGTATCCTCTTCTTTTGCTTTTGCGAGGATATCGTCCACGTCCTTTTTGGTAAGGGCGCGAGACTCATTATTTTCTGCATTGCCCTCGTCATCTTCATGATTCGGAGGGGTTTCATTGTTAGGTGGTGGACGTTGTAAAGTGAGAATAAGGTTTTCCATTAAAGCCTCAATTCTCTGTTGTCTTTGCTCCAACTGATGGATGCGTGTGGTTACGTCATCATGCGGTGGAGGCTGCTCAGAACTTGTAGCCAAGACGTTCATCCTTCGGGATTCGAAAGAAGAAATCGTCCTGGTGACTGAGCTGGGACTCATTCTTCTGGATGAAGAATCTGAGGAGTGGTTACTCTGATGTCCTTGGCTTAGAGGAGTGGAGGATTCTTCCAGATGTGTTCGTGTCCGGGAGACGCTGCGAGTCACCAGACGTCTAACACTGATTTTGGTTGTTGAGTTCTGGTGTTTTCTGGTTTTGCCAACCATATGAACAGCAACGACTTGGTCGGGTCTTTCTTTTTCGATCCATTTGTTTGAGACATGGAGGGTAGAATGCTGGGTTCTTTGTTTCTCAAGTCTCTTTTGTCGATATGCTGCACGGCGATGCATACGACGAGCAATTTGAGCTTCAGTCAGCTCTGGCTGGGCTCTGGCGATGAAGGATGTAGTCCCTTGTGCGCAGCAGCCGAGTTTGTCTTCTTTGAAGCTTGGCAAGGACAGAATCTGGACGCGGTCCTTTGTTTGTCGCAGTGAAGATTTGAATTTTGCGAGCCCGGCCCCTGTTGAGATGAAGGGTCGACTCGTAGGAGTGCAGGCTTCAACATGTTTTTGCATAGGCCTAACAATGCAGGATTTGATTTTGGGCTTGCAGGAGCAAGCAGGCTCATGATGATTTTGTTTGTTTTTTGGGTGGAGGGTAGGTTTCTCCTCTTTCATGTAAGAGAGAGGGTAGAACCGATTCTCCTTGAGAGGGGCCAGGTATGCTGGCTTTGTAGATGTTCGGGACCTCCGTTGCTTTTGTGAAGATCTCGAGGACCAGGTTTTGGGGTAAACCTGGTTTCTTCTGGGTTAAAGCTTCTTGGGAAAGCCACGGGCTTCAGGCTTCTTGGTGTTCGCCCTTGGTGCCATTTTAGTGACATGTTGCAGGGCGGTTTTCTGTTTCTTGGCAGGTACAGTGTCTTCTGCGGGGAGTGAGAATGGTCCCAGCGACCCGAAGACGATTGTCCGGGGAGTTGAAGTTGACCCGGTGTTTGGAGAGTTGTCGAGGGAGATGACGCTTCGGCAACTGGCAGGGCGCTTATGCTTGTTTTGCTTGTCTTGAAGAATAAGCTGGTACTTGTTCTCATCGAAAGTGATAGTTAATGAAGCTACCATTGTTAGTTTTGGAAAACTTCTGAAACAAGACTAAATCCATTAGTAATCACAAGAATATGATGATCATAAATGGAGAACAACTATGGTTTTGTCTTTTCAAATCACTTGAGGGGACATGGCCCAACCCAAGGACGATGAAGAAGGCAAAAAGCCATAGAGGATACAATTGTTCTAAAATGCAAGTATGGTAGGCTCAGAGTGAGCGTTCCAGTGACTACTAGAAACAATTATAGACCTTAATTCAAATTACCGAGAAGTAAGGCTCACTCGAGGTAAAATGATATAAGGTTGGAGATACAAATGTGTCGGTCGCGAATACAGTAAACCCGAAAGGGCGTACTAGCACCGCTAGGCACAAATGTTACAAATCGCATCCTTGAGAAGGACACAAGATAGGATTTTTTTAAAAAGTCAAATTTGGGTTCATAAAGGAGAGCAACTGGTATTCCAATCCGAACCACAACTCAACATTTCTGCGAGCGTTAAATTCGAAAGAGAAAGGGACCAGAATTTCTCAAATGTGATTCCAGTATTGACGGAAGATTTTTTTGTTTTCTTTTTCTTTTGAAAGGTCAAGATTAAATTCATCAAAGAGAGCAAATGGTATTCCAATCTGAACCACAACTCAACATTTCTGCGAGCGTTAAATCCGAAAGGGAAAGAACCAAGATTTCTCGATTCTGAACTCAAAAATGACGGGAGTTTTTTTCTTTCTTTTTTTTTTTTTGAAAAATGCACATAGGTTTCCAATTCGATCTTATGAAACCTTAGTAGATAGATTAGCCCCCAGGTAAGGGTAGGATTACTTAATGAACCCGTTTTGGAGGACCCTTGCCTCGAACAGTCCAGCTGTCTCCACACTCTGGACAAGGCTTTTCTTGAATCCACTTTAGTCAAAGAGCGTAATTGCAACCTTAGTTTTTTTTTTTTGGTTTTGAAAGATTTCTAATGAGCTCATTACGGAGAACAAGTGGTGTTCCAATCCGAACCACTACTCAACGTTTCTACGAGCCTTAAATCCGAAAGGGAAAAAACCAAGATTTCTCAATTTTGAGCCCAAAAGAAAGAAAACTGATTTTTTTTTTGAAATTATAATTTTTTTTGAAATCCCAATTGGACTCATCAAAGAGAAAAGATGGCCCAATCCCCGATATGAACGATAGCTGCGAACATTTCTGTGAGCTATCAAGTTCGAAGAGGGAAAGATCAAAATTTCTCAAAGTTGAGTTTTTAAGAAAAAGAGATCAGATTTGTTTTTTTTTTTTTTTTTTTTGAAGTGAGAAAGAACAATTGAAATCCCATCTCATGTTTTTTTTTTAGATGCAAGATGCAACATAGGCGACCAACTAGAAAGGAGCCAAGGGATCAAAGCATCATGTTCTCAAGTCAACGTGTCCCACCGGGTGTTGCAACTTGATGGACCCTCGGGAATCTTCCGTCCTCTCCTTCCGCACCCCTGGGGCTGACCTGGGTCTCGGCGGAGGAGGGAAAATAGCGAGTATCAACATTTTTTGTACGGGTATGCCAGATTTACTTTCTACTTGGAATTTGGAATAGTGATGATCCGGAGATTCACCTTCACAAATAGAAAGGAAATCAATCCTTTTTTCTAACTTTCAAAATTGCATAAATATTAAGAAAAGAGACAAGTTTGTTTTTTGAGAATGCCGTAGGAGGCGTTTTTTTGTTTGTTTGCCGTGAAAGGCGATTTTACAAAACTCATCAAATTTGAAAGACAAGAATTGTGATTTCTTTTTGTCTCTTTAAGAAATACAAACTACAATAGAAAAGTAAGAAAAAGGGCTCTAACTTCTCAGGAGATTGTGGGGACACGTTGAGATCGACGGTCGCAAGTCATGTATGGACTTCGCAATCGTCCTTCAAATGAGAACGGTTGATGCATTGATTCTTCAGCTTGGCTCGTAACCTCGGTTTTTTAAAGGACAAGGACCAAGAGGAGGTCCTATATCCAATGAAAAACCAAGTAAACGGGCTGAAAAGCAGCGTTTAGGCCATGTTGGAGAAGGAGGAGACCTTGGGAGGGGGTGTGGCCCCCCAAGGGACGTTGATCACCTTGTGGTGCTTCTGGGAGCAAAGTAGCAGGACTTCGTCTTTCTCTTAGATTTTCTGGATTTTCAGGGCTTGGGATTGCACTTGGGATTCTTTTTTCTTTTTTCTTGGAACTCACCTCCTTTTATAGGCTTTTGGTAGCCATGAGGTGATTATGGGCATTAATAGCCATGATGAGAGAATTGATAAGGAGTTACAAGTTGATTTTGTAACTCCTTTTTAATGGCTTGTGATTGGCTGATAAAGGTAGTGGGCATTTAATTCCATTTAAGCTTCATGATGATGGGACTTTCATTGGTGAAATGCCATGATTGCTTGGATTTGTAACTCCCAAATGCTTGAATCTGATTGGGCCTTCCAAAATAATGAGTTAATGACCGCATTAAGTTGTCATAAACGGGTCAATTAACGTCATTAAGTGGTCGTCAAGCATGTGAAGAGTCGTGGGCCACGCCGCGTCTTTTGAGATTCTTCTCGTGATCATCACAGGTGGATCCATGCATTGTTTGATGTCGGATTGCGATGCAATTTCAGACATTGGCTGATGTTGGTGGGCCGGTGACATCTGTCTTGTCGATTTCACGATCGGTCGGACAGAAAGTGTATTTTCTTGGTCAGCCGGTTGGCGATCTTGGGGCGATCGGTGATGATTTCATGCTTTTGACGGCGGATCCAAGATGTCGGTGAAGATCAGTCGTTTTCAAGCATCAAACATTGGATTTTCAGAAAATCACAGAGGCAGGAAAGCTCGAAACGCGAAAAATATCGAAAAACGGGCATTTTGGTGCGAAATCCGGCGACCCGGATTTGCAGGGTCGCTGGGCGACCATCCACCCAGGGTCGCCGGCGACCTTGGGCTAGGGTCGCCGGCGACTATAGGGTTTCGCCCTTTTCGGTCGCCGAGCTTCGTTTTTAGCCGTTTTTCCATCTTTTTCGTTCCTTCTTTCTTCTGTATTTTTCTTGACATTTTTCCTCAATTATTGACTTGATTTTCTTGGAGAAAACTTGACGAGAACCCGCGCGAAATTGGAGCACAAAGTTTTCTATTTTTCGGGAAAGCCGAAGACTTTGTAGCCGATTTTCGGAATGACCTAAAAATTGAGGTGAAGCTTCTTGAGCAGTGGATAGGACCAACCATGACTTTTATTTGAGTTTTGAAGTCGTTTAGGGTCCCATCGATGCTTAACTTGATCTTGCTGCGGGGAAAATGCCGAGCTTTGATATGTGGTCAAACGATGTCCGATTGACCTGAAATTTGACGAGGAGCCTATTGGAGTCATTTTGAGACGTTCCATCAGCTCTGTTTGGATGTCATGGTCCTGGGTTGCTCCGCCGCCGGTAGACTTGATTTTCTCTCGGAGCATCGAAACCTGGTCAAACGTTGTCGGAATGACCTGAAATTCGACGTGCAGCCCTTTGGAGGCATGTTGAAGCCACTCATGTACTTTGTTTGATGAGTGATGGATTTTGTGGTTCCCGCCTGCCGGGAGGCTTGATTTTGCTGCTCGAGCGTTGATGGAGGGTCAAACATTGTCGGTTTGACTTGAAATTTGGCATGGAGCCCTTTGAAGACATTCTGAAGTCATTCGTAAGCTCTGATCGAAGTTTTGGTGTCTTCGATGAAGTCGCTGCCGGGAGCGCTTGTTTAGCTATCGGAGCAGTGAAGTTAGGCCAAACAATGTCGGAATGGCCCGAAACCTCAGGTGTACCCCTCTTTTGGCTGTCTTGAAGGATCTTTCAGTTTCTGTCTGATTCTGACAAAATCTGATGCTTGAAGTAGCCTCGCCTATTTTTAACAGGATGCAGCCTCACGAGGCATCTTGATGTTGGGGAGACATAGTGACTTTTTGGTGTCAACAATATCCCTGGATATCTCTTTGAGGAGTCACTCCTCAAGGGTCTAGAAAGCTCCTCCAATTGGTATAATTTCTCTGATGATAAAGAGGAATTGCCCGATGACACAGACGAGTGGTTCTCTGTCCCAGAAGAATCATCGTCTCCAAAAGAAATACCCTACTTCAACCTAATTCCAGCAAATGATTGGGACCATCTCATTGCAAGCCTTGAGAAGGATACTGTTCAAGAAGATCCATGGACAGAAAAAAAGCCTCAGTCTGAAAATGCCTATGGCACTTCAAAAGGTCTTGTTGAGTTGGAAGCCTCCGAAAATATTGTGGAGGAACCACCTTCAAACCTTCCGACAGAAGATCCTGTCCAAAAGATAGACTTGGGAACATCTGATAACCCACGTCCTGTATTCATAAGCAAGAATATAAAGGATGACGAGTTACCTGAGTATATCTCTTTTCTTCGTGAGTTCGTTGATTGCTTTGCGTGGTCTTATGCTGAAATGCCTGGCTTGGATCCCAAAGTAGCAGTCCACAAGCTCAACTTGCAAAAAGAAATCAAGCCTATCAAACAAGGCCAAAGAAGATTCCGTCCCGACGTGATGAACAAAATTGAACAAGAAGTTCAGAAACTCAAAAACGTTGGCTTCATCCGCGAAGAACAGCATCCTAAATGGTTAGCCAACATCGTCCCCGTGACAAAGAAAAATGGGCAGATAAGGGTCTGTATTAACTACAGAGACCTGAATAATGCATGCCCTAAAGATGAATTTCCGCTCCCCATACCAGAGGTGATGATTGACAACACCTATGGGTTCGAGCGAATGACATTCATGGATGGATTCTCTGGCTACAATCAGATAAAGATGCATCCTGAAGATGAAAGGCATACGTCATTTCGCACACCATTTGGCGTGTATTGCTACACTGTCATACCATTTGATCTGAAAAATGTAGGTACAACATATCAGAGGGCTATGATGAAAATATTCCAAGATATGCAGCACAAGAGGGTTGAATGCTATGTTGACGACCTTGCCATCAAAAGCAGAAGAAAAGAAGACCATCTCGATGATCTTCGAGAAGTCTTCCTCCGACTTCGCAAACACAAATTGCGGATGAATCCACTAAAGTGCTTCTTCGGTGTCTCATCGGGTAAGTTTCTCGGATTCATAGTACGGAAAGCTGGAATAGAACTTGACCCTACCAAAGTCAAGGCTATCCTGGAAATGCCATCTCCCAGAACCCTAAGAGAATTAAAAGGGCTTCAAGGAAGGTTGGCCTACATTTGACGGTTCATCTCCAATCTATCAGGGAAGTGCTGTCCATTCTCTCGCCTGATGAAGAAAGGCGTAGACTTTGTCTGGGATGCTGAATGTGAAAATGCATTTCAAGACATCAAAGCATACCTCACCAAACCTCCAGTACTGGCTGCCCCCACAACTGGAAAACCATTTATCTTGTACACAAGAGCTCTCGACCACTCTTTGGGTGCTCTGCTCGCATAAAAAAACGACGACGGAAAAGAAGCTACTCTATATTACATTAGTCGCATGTTGGTAGGCACAGAGCATCGCTACTCCCTAGTCGAAAAAGAATACCTTGCAGTAATGTTCGCTGTACAAAAGGTACATCACTATCTGCTGTCAAATACAGTCCACCTGATTTCGAGGATCAACCTCCTAAAGGTCCTTGTCACAAAAGCAGGTTCTCTCAATGCCCTACTAGCAAAATGGTCCATCCTTCTATCACAGTTTCATATTAGGTATGTACCACAAAAAGCGATCAAAGGCCAAGCTCTAGCAGACTTTCTCGCAGAGCATCCATTGCCTAAAGATTCTCCACTCAGGGACGATCTCCCGGACAAATTTGTCCACAATGTGGAAACTTCCTTATCAAATGCTTCCTGGGATATGTACTTTGACGGTGCAACCAAGACAAATGAAAAAGGAAAGCAAATATCGGAAGTCGGCATCCTCTTTGTCAGCCCCGACAAATACATGATTCCACATGCCTTCTCGCCACTGGAACCATGTTCAAACAATGCAGTTGAGTACCAAGCCCTGATTGTAGGATTGGAACTCACCCTTGAATCCGGCATCACCATACTGGAAGCTTTTGGGGACTCTCAACTGATCGTCAACCAGATGAATCAGAAATATGAAGTTAGGAAGCCTGATTTACTACCTTACTACAATAAGGCGTAGTCGCTTCGACAAAAATTCAACATCTGTCACATCACCCACATCCTCAGAGGTGAAAACATCGGTGCAGATGCCCTGGCTGGACTTGTTGCATCCATGGCAATCCAAGAAGGGGAATACATGCAAATCACAGTGTGTCAAAGAAGGATTCTCCCTCCTCTCAACACACACCAAGCAGTTGCCGAATGCCACCAAGTGGTCGGAAGCCGGATGTCCATCCTCAAACCTCCAATTGGCGACTGGAAAGATCCGTTCATCGATTACATCATGTTCAGAATCCTACTTGAAGATCCAAAAGAATGGGTAAGCATCAAAGACGTACCCCAAACTTTCATTTGGATATACATTCAAAAGCACTTTACAGAAAATCCTTCAACGGAGTACTTCTACGCTGCTTTTCACAACAAGAGGCTGAGGAAACCCTCAAAGAAGTGCATGCTGGTCTTTGTGGAGCCCATCAGGCTGGTCCTAAACTCTACAACCAGATAAAAAGGCTAGGTTACTATTGGCCTACCATGGTAGCTGATGCAATGCAATTCGCCAAGCGCTGCCAAAAATGCCAGATTCATGAAGATTATATCCATATGCCTCCAAAATGACTACATCCAATAGCAATCTCATGGCCTTTCGAAGCCTGGGGTATGGACATCATAGGTCTTATTTCTCCCCCATCAAGCAAAGGTCATCGCTTCATCTTTGCCGCTACAGATTATTTCTCCAAGTGGTCAGAAGCATTTGCGCTCAGCGAAATGAAGACTTCGTCAGTCCTTCAGTTCT
Organism: Umbellularia californica; assembly: GCA_028538565.1. Taxonomy (NCBI): domain Eukaryota; kingdom Viridiplantae; phylum Streptophyta; class Magnoliopsida; order Laurales; family Lauraceae; genus Umbellularia; species Umbellularia californica. The sequence continues at coordinate 27,342,961 of JAPQWN010000006.1, forward strand.
TGCGCACCAACATTATTTGTCGCTTCGGCATACCTAAAAGATTCGTTCATGATAACGGACCACAATTCCGGGATCACAGATTCTACAGGTTTTGCGACAAGTACAAAATCCAAAGTTGTCCTTTGACTCCATATAATCCAGCAGCGAACGGACTAGCAGAAGCCTTCAACAAGACACTCTGCAAAATTCTCAAGAAAATGGTCTCTAGTCACAAAAGAGACTGGGGCGACAAACTATCAGAAGCTTTGTGGGCCTATCGAACCACCGTTCGAGGACCAATCCATAGTACACCATTCTCCTTGGTCTATGGATGCGAAGCTGTTGTCCCTTTGGAAGTACAAATTCCTTCCTTAAGGGTATCTTTGCAAAATGACATGACGCAAGAAAGCAATGTCAAATTGAGACTCCAAGAGCTGGATAATCTCGATGAAAGGCGACTCGAAGCTCTACAAAGCATTGAGTTGTACCAAGCACGCATGGCAGGATCTTTCGACAAGAAGGTCAGGCAACGCGCCTACAAAAAGGGCGACTTGGTTCTTGCAGTAAAAAGATCCATAGTCTTTGCCCACAAATCCAAAGGCAAATTTGAACCAAAATGGGAGGGACCCTTCGTCATCGACAAAGTCTTCTCTAATGACGCATATGCTCTTCTAAACATGGAAGGAGACAGATGTATGCTGCCCATCAACGGCAAGTTCTTGAAGCGGTACTACCCTTGAAGACTTCCTCAAACGGGTCAGAGCGATATCTACACGGCCAAAGCCTATTTCCAAGGTACTTGCTCGTCAAACCCACCCCTTTTGAAATTTTCATCTTAATATTGAAATTTCCAAAAAGAAAAAATCTTTCAAAACAATGTTTACTTTCATCGTTTCATTGTTTAAAAAAAATCCAAAAATCCAAGTTTAGGAGCCTCTTCTCAGACCTGACCAAAATTTTCGATCCTTGAGCCCAAAAATTCATGGTTTGAAACAAAAACCAGGACTCAGGAACTTCCACCCTAGTTCGCCCCGGCTTTTACAACCAAAATGGTTTTAAGTCAAAACTTATGACCCTCGTGTCTTTAAACAAAAAAAATGGTTTTATAGAAACCGCGGGGAAGCGGCATTCAGTCGATACTCGCAAAAAACCCAAAAACCGAAAGGATGCGAACCCGATTCGATACTTCCAAAAAACCCAAAAACCGGAAGGATGCGAACCCCATTCGATACTTCCAGAAACCCAAAAACCGGAAGGATGCGAACCCCATTCGATACTTCCAAAACCCAAAAAAATGGATGGATGCGAACCCCATTCGATACTTCCAAAACCCCATTCGATACTTCCAAAACCCAAAAATCGCAAGGAAGCGAACCCCATTCGATACTTGCAAAACCTCAAATTTCAAAAATCGCTGGGAAACGACAACAAGTCAGTACCCACAAAACCAAAAGTTTTGGGAAAGACAGGGAAGCGACGCTTAGTCGATACTTGCACCCCAATTCGCGAGGAAGCGACATTCCATCGATACTCACAAAACCCAGCCCGCAAGGAAGTGACATTCCATCAATACTCGCAAACCGAATGAGCAAGGAAGCGACATTCTATCGATACTTGCACAACCATTCAGCGGGGAGGTGACATTTAGTCGATACCTGCATTTTGAAAAACCAAATCCGGCTATAAACACCAAAATTCGGCTATAAACGCCAAAAATCGGCTATAAATGGAAAATCCGGCTATAAATGCCAAAAATCTGGTGTAAACGCCAAAATCCGGCTATAAACGCCAAAATTCGGCTATAAATGCTAAAACAAAAAAAAAATTCGGCTATAAACGCCAAAATCGGCTTTCATGCCAACAAAACAAAACTTGGTTTTCAAAAATCTGGCTCCTATGCCAAAACAAAACAAAACAAAACAAAACTCGGCTTCTATGCCATGCCAAAAATCGGCTATAAACGCCAAAATCCGGCTATAAATGCCAAAAATCGGCTGTAAACGCCAAAATCCGGCTATAACGCCAAAATTCGGCTATAAATGCCAAAAATAAAAAATTCGGCTATAAACGCCAAAATCGGCTCTCATGCCATCTTAAAACTCAGCTCCTATGCCGTTCCAAAAAATTAGCTTTCACGCCATCCAAAATTTTTTGCTCTCATGCCACAAACAAAAAAAAACTTTGGCTTTAATGCCACAAACAAAAAAAAAACCTTGACTCTCATGCCACAAACAAAATTTTTGGCTCTCATACCACAAACAAATTTGGCTTCCATGCCACAAAATAAAATTCTGCTTCTATGCCATTCCAAAATCCGGCTTTCATGCCATCTCAAAAATTTTGGTTCTAATGCCATTTCAAAATTTTTGGCTCTCATGCCGCCAAACAAATTTGGCTCCCATGCCACAAACAAAATTAGGCTTTCATGCCACCTAAAATTTGGTTTTAAAGCCATCAAAAACCAGGCTTTTCGCCACAAAATTGGCTTTCATGCCCAAAACAACCCTTTGACAAAAGATTTTCACAAAATGACAACCTTTTGATCAAATTCTCAAAACAAACATTCCCATCAACTTTTACTCAAATGTGTTTCCATCAAAAAATGATTTAAGTGAAAAGAAGGGGATACAAAAATGTAGTACCAAAATTGTTTATACATGGAGGTACCAAAAAAAAAAGGGAAGAAGGAAAAAGAGTTTGTTACAACTCAAAAGCTCAAGCCGACATGGTCTTCAACCAAAGGTTCAACTCCTTAAGCAGACCCTTGGCCTTAACCTCCAAAGTTTTTAGGTCACGCTTCTTTAGAATGTTCCCATAAAATGCGGCCGAACACAGCAACCCATCTGCAGCACGAGGAAGTTCTTCCCAGAGGACCTGCCACTGCTCATGCTCCTGAGTCTTCCTCCGGACATTACCTTGAGCTTCCTCAACCTGGCGAATGAGAGTCCCCTCCTTGTCACGAGCCTCCACAATGGCGGTCCATTTGGCAGCAGCTTCTCCCTCCAAAAGCTCAAGACGCTGCCTAGCCTCGACAACCTCCTTATCAAGGCGGTCCAAGTCTTGCTTCAGCCCCATGATGGATAGCTCGGTAACGTTCTTCTCCCGAACGATCTGCTTCCGAGTCTTCGTGACCTCAGTCAGCTCAGCTTTGACTCTGCTGGAAGGTTTTATAAAAATCTCATCAAAGAAGTCACCATCTGGGAAACTCTTGGTCTCAGTCCATTTGTTCCCAAGGGCGATGATTTCCTCAACAAAGTCTTTGGCGCTTGCGATGTCCAGACCGACTTCTTTGCTATCAGCAAGGATGTCCTGCACATGCTTGATCATGCCAAAACCAGCTTCCAAATGACCTGAAGAGAGAGTCTCAACCCATGAGCTCAAGACAGTCTTCAATACCTTCCTTGCATACTGAAGGTGCGGTGCAGATGAGTATTCGCCATGCTCTGGTGCCCGACTGCCCATGTCATGATCCATTGGAAGAGTAATCAATAAACTCTTTCCAACGGAAAAAGCTGACTCATTGAAAGCGGAAGAAGCGCCTACTTCTGCATCAGCCGCAGGTATTCCCTGTTCTGGCTCTGAAAAAGATGGAGGAACCTCTCCTGCTGCTCCATAATCTGTCAAGGAAAAGACAAAAAGGTATGAATATAATCTTGTCAAAAATATATCAAGATTATTATTGAAAAAATACCTTCTTCGACGACCGGCGGAGTACTCCCTGCCTTTTTGAGCTCATCCGAAGCATCGTCAAAAGTTGCGTCCATGGATGGCTCGAAATCGTCAGAATCCTCTGGCAAGTCAAGAAAACAAAAGCTACATGTTGGCAAATAACCAGCACAAACAGAAAAAAAAAAAAAAATTTGCCCCACAGGCCGTGGTCCACTGCCACGTGGTAGGCTGTTCGTACAGCCAAGAAAAACAAAAAAAAAAGGAAAAAATCGCTGACAAAAAAAAAAAAAAAAGGTCAGCGTGTGGAAAAAAAATATACACGGTGAAAAAAAAAATCGTGAAAAGAAAAGAAACAAAAAAACAAAAGAAAAAAAAAGATGAAGAAGCACGAAAAAAAAAAAAAGGAAAACGTGCTTGAAGAAAGAAAAGAAAAGAAAAGAAAAAGAAGAAGAGAAGAAAAAAAAAATGAAGAAGCTACTTCTACAATGGAAATTCTTGTGGAGGAAGAAAACTTACTTGAAGCCATTGATGGAGAAGAAGAAGAAAAGCTTGAAGATCCTTGAAGAAGAAAAAAGCACTTCTTATCTTGGAGAGCACTCTTGAAGAATCCTTGCAAACAAAGAAAGCAATGGAACAAAAGAACCAACCCTCTAGCTACTTTCCCAAAAAGAAAGGAGGTAAGTGCTAAAATCTAGCTACTTTCCCAAAAAGAAAGATATTTTGAGAGAATCTTTCCACAAAAAGGAAACTTGAGAAATTCTTTCCAAGTAAGGATATTTTTAGATATTCTCTACACAAAAGAGATAACTTTAGATATTCTCTACAAAAATGACACCATATGAGATCTAGGCCTTCTCCAAAGCCTAAGGTCCTATGGGTTAGCCCATATGAGCCAGGTTTAACCACTTAGGCACTAAAAGTGGCTTTTAGTCAAAATATTCCTCTTACCAAGAGCAAAAAAAAAAAAAAAGAGCGAAAAAGTCCCATGCCTCTTTGGAGTTGATGGGACCATTTAAAAAAAAAGAAGAAAAAAAAAAAGAAAAGAAAGTCTCATGAGTTTCCAAAAACCAAACCATCCAACTTCATGGATCAAATTGAGCCAAAATCTTGAAATTGACATTTCACAAAACCGAAATTCCGGTCCCCTAGCTCGCCACATACAGCTTGTTAGGTCACAAGACCAAAACCAAAATCAAAATCCAAACCAAACCAAAACCAAAAAAACCCAAATCTGACCCCCCAACCTGCCACATACAGCTTGTTGCGTCACAAGGTCAAAATCAAAATCAAACGCCAACCCCCTAACCTGCCACATACAGCTTGTTAGTTCACAAGGTCAAAAAATCAAAAACCAAAACCCAAAATCCAAACACCCCATGTCATTTTCAAAACTTTGCCTTGAGATGGTACGTGATCCCTCTCACTACCATAAAATTCCCCAAGAAACTCAGAAGGCTATTAAAAAAAAAAATGTTCAAGACTCTTGGTCAAGTTGAAATCTCTCCTCCAAGTTTCTCTTCGAGTTCTTCGAGGCACATCGACTCCAAAAAGCTACTCGTCGCTGTACCTCGAGGGGGCATCTATTGACACCAAAAAGTCACTGTCTCCTCAACATCAAAAAGCCTCGTGAAGCTGCATCCTGCTACAAAACAGGTAAGGCTACTTCAAGCATCAGATTTTGTCAAAATCAGACAGAAACTGAGAGATCCTTCAAGACAGCTAAAAGAGGGGTACACCTGAGGTTTCGGGCAATTCCGACATCGTTTGGCCCAACTTCATTGCTCCGACAGCTAAACAAGCGCTCCCGGCGGCAACATCATCAAAGACACCAAGACTTTGATCAGAGCCTACGGATGACTCCAGCATGTCTCCAAAAGGCTCCATGCCAAATTTCAAGTCAAACCGACAACGTTTGACCCTCCATCAACGCTCGAGCAGTAAAATCAAGCCTCCCAGCAGCGGGAACCACTAAAGTCATCACACATCAAACAAAGTACATGAGTGGCTTCATCATGCCTCCAAAGGGCTGCACGTCGAATTTCAGGTCATTCCAACAACGTTTGACCAGGTTTCGATGCTCCGAGAGAAAACCAAGCCTACCGGCGGCGGAGCAACCCGGGACCATGACATCAAAAACGGAGTTGATGGAACATCTCAAAATTACTCTAATAGGCTCCTCGTCAAATTTCAGGTCAATCGGACATCGTTTGACCACATATCAAAGCTCGGCATTTTCCCCGCAGCAAAACCAAGTCAAGCATCGATGGGACCCCAAACGGCTTCAAAACTCAAATAAAAGCTCATGGTTGGTCCTATCCACTTCTAAAGAAGCTTCACCTCAATTTTCAGGTCATTCCGACATCGTTTGACCTAGTTTCGACTATTGACGGAAAATCGGCTACAAAGTCTTCGGCTTTCCCGAAAAATGGGAAACTTTGTGCTCCGATTTCGCACGGGTTCTCGTCAAGATTTCTCCAAGAAAATCAAGTCAATAATTGAGGAAAAAATTCAAGAAAAATACAGAAGAAAGAAGGAACGAAAAAGACGGAAAAACGGCCGAAAACGACGCTCGGCGACCAAACGGGCCAAAGCCCTATGGTTGCCGGCGACCTTGGCCCAAGGTCGCCGGCGACCCTGGCCCAGGGTCGCCGGATTTTACACCAAAAGCCCGGTTTTTCGATCCTTTTCGCGTTTCGGGTTTTCCTGCCTCAGTGATTTTCTGAATATCCAATGTTTGATGCTTTAAAACGACTGATCTTCGTCGACATCTCGGATCCGCCGTCAAAAGCATGAAATCATCACCGATCGCTCCAAGATCGCCGACCGGCTGACCAAGAAAGTGCACTTTCTGTCTGACCGATCGTGAAATCGACAAGACAGATGTCACCGGCCCACCAACATCAACCAATGTTTGAAATTGCATCGCGATCCAGCATCAAACAATGTGTGGATCCAGTTGTGATGATCGCAAGAAGAATCTCAAAAGACGCGGCGCGGCCCGCGACTCTTCACATGCCTTGGCGACCACTTAATGACGTTAATTGACCCGTTTATGACAACTTAATGCAGTCATTAACTCATTATTTTGGACGGCCCAATCAGATTCAAGCATTTGGGAGTTACAAATCCAAGCAATCATGGCATTAAACCCATGAAACTCCCATCATCATGAAGCATAAAGGCAATTAAAAGCCCACTACCTTTATCGGCCAATCACAAGCCATGAAAAAGGAGTTACAAAATAAACTTGTAACTCCTCATCAATTCTTTCATCATGGCCATCAATGCCAATAAACACCTCATGGCTACCAAAAGCCTATAAAATGAGGTCCATTCCAAGAAGAATGCATGGATGAAAAGAGAGAGAATCCCAAAGTGCAAACCCAAGCTCTGAAAATCCAGAAAATCTAAGAGAAAGACGAAGTCCTGCCACTTTGCTCCCAGAAGCACCGCAAGGTGATCAACGTCCCTTGTGGGGCCACCCCCCCAAGGCCTCCTCCTTCTCCAACATGGCCTAAACGCGGCTTTTCAGCCCGTTTACTTGGTTTTTCATTGGATATAGGACCTTCTCTTGGTCCTTGTCCTTTAAAAAACCGAGGTTAGGAGCCAAGTCAAAGAATCAAAGCATCACATGTTCTCATTTGAAGGACGATGGCGAAGTCCACACATGACTTGCGACCGTCGATCTCAACGTGTCCCCACAATCTCCTGAGAAGTTAGATCCCTTTTCTTACTTTTCTATTTTAGTTTGTATTTCTTAAAGAGACAAAAAGAAATCACAATTCTTGTCTTTCATATTTGATGAGTTTTGTAAAATCACCTTTCACGGCAAAATCGCCTTTCACAGCAAACAAACAAAAACGCCTCCTACAGCATTCTAAAAAACAAACTTGTCTTTTTTCTTAATATTTATGCAATTTGAAAAGTTAGAAAAAATGATTGATTTCTTTTCCACTTGTGAAGGTGAATCTCCGGATCATCACCATTCCAAATTCCAAGTAGAAAGTAAATCTGGCATACCCGTACAAAAATGTTGATACCCGCGGTTTCCCCTCCTCCGTCGAGACCCAGGTCAGCCCCCGGGGTGCGGAAGGAGAGGACAGGAGATTCCCGAGGGTCCATCAATCCAACTTAGTCAAGTTCTACCAAACACGCTTAGCCCTAACACGCGACTTAATTAGCATTAATCGGGGTCACTTGGGTCGGGGTCTTACACTCAGGGTGAGCGTACCAATGCGGCTAGAAGCAATTGTAGAACTTAATTCAAATTACCAAGAAGCAAGGCTCACTCGAGGTAAAATGATATAAGGTTGGAGATACAAATGTGTCGGTCGTGAATACAGTAGACCCGAAAGGGCGTACTAGCACCGATAGGCACAAATGTTGCAAATCGCATCCCTGGAAAGGAAACGAGATGGGATTTTTTTTGAAAGGTCAAATTTTGATTCATAAAGGAGAGCAAATGGTATTCCAATCTGAACAAGGGCTCAAACATTTCTGTGAGCGCTAAATCCGAAGGGGAAGGAACCAGAATTTCTCGAATGTAAGCCCAAACGTGATGGAAGTTTTTTTTTTTTTTGAAAGGTCAAGATTGAGTTCATCAAAGAGAGCAAATGGTGTTCCAATCCGAATCACAACTCGACATTTCTGTGAGCGTTAAATCCGAAAGGGAAAGAGCCAAGATTTCTCAATTCTGACTCAAAAGTGACGTAAAATTTTTTTTAAAGGTTTAGGATTGAATTCATCAAAGAGAACAAATGGTGTTCCAATCCGAATCACAACTCAACATTTCTGCGAGCGTTAAATCCGAAAGGGAAAGAGCCAAGATTTCTCAATTCTGAACTCAAAAGTGAAAATTTTTTTTTGAAAGGTACACATAGGTTTCCAATTCGATCTTATGAAACCTTAGTAGATAGATCAACCCCCAGGTAAGGGTAGGATTACTTAATGAACCCGTTTGAAGGACCCTTGCCTCGAACAGTCTAGCTGTCTCCACACTCTGGACAAGGCTTTTCTTAAATCCACTTTAGTCAAAGAGCGCAATTTGTGCAACCTTAGTGGTTTTTTTTTTTTTTTGTTTGAAATTTTTTTTGAAAGGTTTCTAGTGAACTCATCAAAGAGAACAAGTGGTGTTCCAATCCGAACCACAACTCAACATTTCTGCGAGCGTTAAATCCGAAAGAGAATAACCAAAGTTTCTTAAATTTGAGTGCAAAAGAAAGAACTAATACTTTTTTTTGAAATTATATATATATATATATATTTTTAAATCTCAATCGGACTCATCAAATAGAAAAGATGGCCTAATCCCCGATACGAACAATAGCTGCAAACATTTCTGTGAGCTATCAAATTCAAAAAAGAGAGGATCAAAGCTTCTCAAAGTTGAATCTAAGAAAGAGAAATCAGATTTTTTTTTAAAAAAATTTGAAATAAAGTTTTTTTTTTAAAACCCCTATCGGACTCATCAAGGAGAAAAGATGGCCGAATCTCCGATACGAACAATAGTTGCAAACATTTCTGTGAGCTATCAAATTCAAAGAAGAGAGGATCAAATTTTCTCAAAATTGAATCCAAGAAAAGAAATCAGATTTTTCTTTCTAAAATGAGAAAGAACGACTAAAATCCCACCTCATGTTTTTTTTTTAGATGCAAGAAGCAACATAGCCACCAACTAGAAAGAAGCCAAGGGATCGAAGCATCACGTTCTCAAGTGAATGTGTCCCACCGGGTATGCCAACTTGATGGACCCTCGGATTTCAGTCCTCTCCTTCCGCCCCGGGGGCTGCCTGGGTCTCGGCGGAGGAGGAAATGCGGGTATCAGCTTTTTTGTACGGGTATGCCAGATGCCCTATTCTACTTGGAATTTGGAATGGTGATGATCCGGAGATTCACCTTCATAAGTAGAAAGAAAATCAATCCCTCTTTCTAACTTTTCAAATTGCATAAATATTTAAGAAAAAAGACAATTTTTGTTTTGAGAATGCCGTAGCCATGAAAGGCGATTTTGTGCCGTGAAAGGCGATTTAAAAATCTCATCGAATATGAAAGACAAGAATTGTGATTTTTGTCTCTTTAAAAAATACAAATTACAATAGAAAAGAAAGAAAATGGATCTAACTTCTCAGGAGATTGTGGGGACACGTTCAGATCGACGGTCGCAAGTCATGTATGGACTTCGCCATTATCCTTCAAATGAGAATGCTTGATGCTTCGATTCTTCGGCTCGGCTACAACCTCAGTTTTTTAAAGGACAAGGACCAAGAAGAGGTCCTATATCCAATGAAAAACCGAGTAAATGGGCTGAAAAGCCGTGTTTAGGCCATGTTGGAGAAGGAGTGGACCTTGGGGGGGTGGCCCCCCAAGGGACTTTGATCACCTTGTAGAGCAGCAGGACTTCGTCAGGATTTCTCCGGGGGAATGCAAGTGTGCAGGCTTCAAGTAGATAGTTGATCGTTTTTTTGGTAGGTGGAAAGTGACTCTCTCTTTGGAATGGGCCTCCTTTTATAGGCTTTTGGTAGCCATGAGGTGTTTATGGGCATTGATGGCCATGTGAGAGAAATGATGGTATTGATGAGAGGAGTTACAAGTTTTATTTATTTGATTTTGTAACTCCTTTTTCTTGGCTTGTGATTGGCCGATGAAGGATAATAGGCATTTAATCGCCTTTAATCTTCATGATGAGGGGAGTTTCATGGGTTTAATGCCATGATTGTTTGGATTTGTAACTCCCGAATGCTTGAATCTGATTGAGTCGTCCAAAATAATGAGTTAATGACCGCATTAAGTTGTCATAAACACGTCAATTAACAACATTAAGTGGTCGCCAGGGCATGTGAAGAGTCGCGGGCCGCGCCGCGTCCTTTGGGATTCTTCTTGTGATCATCGCAGGTGGATCCACGCGTCGTTTGATGTCAAATTGCGGTACAATCTCAAATCATTGATTGATGTTGGTGGGCCGGTGACATCTGTCTTGTCGATTTCACGATCGGTCGGACAGAAAGTGTACTTTCTTGGTCAGCCGGTTGGCGATCTTCAAGCGATCAGTGATGATTTCACGCTCTTGACGGCGGATCCGAGATGTCGGTGAAGATCAGTCGTTTTTAAGCATCAAGAATTGGATTTTCAGAAAATCACAGAGGCAGGAACACTCGAAACGTGAAAACGATCGAAAATTGGGCCATCCGGCGAAAATCCAACGACCCGGATTTCCAGGGTCGCCGACGACCATGCACCCAGGGTCGCCGGCGACCATGTGGTTTTTGTCCTTTTGGTCGTTGAGTGCATTTTTCGGCCGTTTTTTCTTTTTTTTCGATGCTTTTTCCTTCTGTATTTTTCTTAACATTTTTCCTCAATTATTGACTTGATTTTCTTGGAGAAAACTTGACGAGAACCTGTGCAAAATCGAAGCACAAAGTTTCCCATTTTTTGGAAAGCCGAAGACTTTGTAGCCGATTTTCCATCAAGAGTCGAAACTAGGTCAAACAATGTCGGAATGACCTGAAAATTGAGTGAAGCTTCTTGAGCAGTAGATAGGACCAACCGTGGGCTTTTATTTGAGTTTTGAAGCCGTTTGGGGTCCCGTCGATGCTTGACTTGATTTTGCTGCGGGGAAAATGCCGAGCTTTGATATGTGGTCAAACAATATCCGATTGACCTGAAATTTGACAGGGAGCCTATCGGAGTCATATAGAGATGATCCATTAGCTCCTATTTGGATGTCATGGTCCTGAGGTGCTCTGCCGCCGGTAGGCTTGATTTTCTTTCGGAGCGTCGAAATCTGGTCAAACATTGTCAAAATGACCTGAAATTCGACGTGCAGCCTTTTGGAAGCATGTTGAAGTCACTCATGTGTTTTGTTTGATGGGTGATGGCCTCAGTGGTTCTCACCGCCGAAAGGCTTCGTTTTGCTGCTCGAGCGTTGATGGAGGGTCAAACGTTGTCAGTTTGACTTGAAATTTGACGAGGAGCCCTTTGGAGGTATTTTGAAACCATCCTTAGGCTCTGATCGAAGTTTTGATGTCTTCGATGATGTCGCCGCCCAGAGCGCTTGTTTAGCTGTCGGAGAAGTTAAGTTAGGCCAAACGATGTCGGAATGGCCCGAAACTTCAGGTGTACCCCTCTTTTGGCTGTCTTGAAGGATCTTACAGTTTTTGTTTGATTCCGACAAGATCTGATGCTTGAAGTAACTTCGCCTGTTTGTAGCAGGATTCAGCTTCATGTGGCTTCTTGATGTTGAGGAGGCAAAGTGACTTTTTTGGTGTCAACAAGGACTTGCAATAGGGACAGACCCTATCAAGGTTATCCAGCCGAGCTAAGGCTTAGGCCTGAAAGTAAAAAGGGTAACCCAAAAACTCACTACTTCGTGCCAAAGGATAAAAAACCTAACTTGGAGAGCCGAAACTAAATACGCTGCATTGATCCCCTTTTTTACTAATAGTTGAGGCATGGCGATGCAAGCATTAGGCTAAAAAGAGAGATCGGGAGGGACCAACAGTGGCAGCGGAAACAAACGATAAATAATCAAAAGAAACTAGCATTCATTTCATCAAAAAAAAAAAGTAGAAACAAAGTCAGAACCATCTCACAGCCTGGGCAAACAAGCGAAACGAGTTAAAAGGAGACACTATAGACACCTCATTTGGCCCCTATGATAGCCTTAAATACTTGACATATATAGTCGTGCCCCCATTTTACCCATAATTGAATCATTAATGGCATAATTCAGATTAATTAATGACGATGAAGATGCTTGTTGATAGTTTTAGACATTAGTTCGACTACTTCTAGAAATTCGTGAGAGAAAATCCAAATCATGTCAAGATCTCTAGTCCAATTCACTACTTACACAAGAAGAGGACCACGACACCAATTATCCGTATTCTAGACCACTTAAGACATGCTTGGGCCATTTTCCACAAAGATCACGCTTTGCTTGCTTAAATGCCACCCGATTAGCCTAAGTTTGGAAGCTGGATCCATTGATCCAGAGGGCGCCCTTCTTTCCAGCTCCCAACCATCAGGACATTTGGACCCTTGGACTTTTCACTTCTAGAGCTTTCTGACGATATGTAGAATGTCCAAATCCGATAAGCTGATCAAAAGTTATGAGTGTTCGAGGTTTGCCTTAGAAAGGTGATGGAAGTCCATCTAGGCACCACCCAAGTTGCGCCCACCCTACTGAAATCCATCTAGGCGCCCCAGGCTGGGCGCCCACAATGTCTGGGACCACCTAGGCACCCCATGTTAGGCGCCCACCCTCCAAATCCATTAGTTTGGCCTAAAGATAGTTCGGGACCCCACAGACATAGGGACCACCGAAAATGAGTCGAACCATTAGGCTCCACCCCATGGGCGCCCAGTTCACTGAAAACCACCTAGGCTCCACCTAATGGGCGTCCAGTTCACAAAATACCACCTAGGCACCACCCCTATGGCGCCCAGCCAATTATGTGCCTGTGTAAGTCCCCCGCAGTTGAACATCTATTCATTCAATCCTGACTCCAACCAGGACCAAATTCCAAAAGCAAACCCCAGTCCATGTAGGCTCCACCCTGTGGGTGCCCACACTATCTGGGACCACCTAGGCGCCACCTTGTGGGCACCCAGATTGCCCAAACCACGTAGGCTCCACCCCATGGGCGCCCATTCTCTATTAAACACTAAATTGCCCTAAAACAACTCAAGTTGCCTTAGGATGCATGAAACCTTCTAGAAGCACGGAATAATGAAGCCCTAGCCCTCCTAAACTCGTCCAAACCCCTATATAAGGATCTCTTAACCTTATTTACAGAGGAGCTACCCTAAAAGAGAGAAAAATAAAGAATAAGCAAAAAGAAGAAAGGTAGCCACCATTAGAGAGAGAACTTTAGATTTAGAGAAGAAGAAGAGGAAGTAGAGGAGGAGGCTTCCATATCTTCAACTAGACCTATGGGTCTTCGTGAAAGCTGTTAAGGATTTTGTATCTTGCAATTTGATGGATGCACTATTCATTTTATTCATCATTTGAATTCACACACATGCATTGTTTTAAATCTTGTAAACCTTGATTTATGCATGTTTTGGTTTTAAACATGGATGCATTTAAATTTGAAAAAGAATTTTTATAAACAAAGCTAGCCATTGACTTTAAAGTTTCAAATCATGCTTGTTTTAATGGCCCAAAAATCCCCTCTTGAAAATTCTTTGAAATATACAAAAGTTGGGATTTTGTTAAAACTGTCGGTCAGCCTGTCGGTCAGGTTTCGGCTAACCGATCGTGAACCGAGCTCAACCGAAGCTCTCTCGGTTAGAATTCCAGAGAGGTGTTTTCTGACCCTGTTTTCATTGTCGGCTAGATTGTCGGTCAGGCCTCGGTTAACCGAACATGTCGGTTAACCGAACCATGCTTTTTGGTCAGCAAAATTTCGAAATTATAACCGTTGGCATGTGACCGTTGGGAGTGTCGGTTAACCGACCCCTGGATGTCGGCTAACCGACATATAGCCGTTGGCCCATTTTTCCTATAAAAGGAAGTTCATTCCAAGGCCAAAGAAGATGATTCTTGAAGCCATTTTTTAGGTGTTCTAAGGCCAATCAAAGGGGAATGAACTAAGAAGGCTAAAGGGTCATTAAGGAAAGCTAAAGCTTGGATTAATGAAGTTAAACCACCAAGTAAGCTTTGCCTTTTTATAATCATTGTTTTATGCATTGTTTAATCTTTGGTAAATGATTTTAGCATATAAACTATGATGTGTTGGATCCTCTACTCCTTTAATCTTTGATTTAAGTCATTGGATTCTTCACTTTGATTTCTAAACAAGTTTGTTTTAATACTTTATAAAACATGTTTTGTCAAAACCTTTGACTTATTTTATGAACATGTTTCATTAACTTGTTTGAATCATCCTTGTTGTTTTCATTCATTTTAACTTTAGTTAAATTAGTTTGTTTTTGAAAACAACATTGAATATGCATCACATGTTTAGACATAATTAATTTCATACAACTTGTGAGCTTTTGATTTCATATCTTCTACAAGTTTGTATTTGGTACATGTGATTTGCATATTACTTCAATCAAATCTTTTTATGTGTATTAAACTTTTAATTGCTTCAAGCATAAATTGATTAAGCTTTATTTTAAAACTTGATTGAAGTTTCCACACACTCACTTCATAAGCATACATTTTTGCATTCATAGTGTTTGTGTGAGTTTGCTTTACACTTTCTTATCTGCCTAATTTAGAGGCAATTATATTGAGCTTAAATTGTATCTCTTAGAGTGTTTTGTGAAGACACCTTCTTGAGAGAAAATCTATTTGTATGAAAGGTTATTGCTAAGCCAAAGAAAAGCAAATTGTAAAGGTTATTGCTTAGCCTAAGAAAAGCATTGTGTGAAGGTTATTGCTTAGCCTAGAAAAGCATCTTGTATAGGTTGTTGTTAAGCCTTGAAAAACAACATTGTAAGGTTATTGCTTATCCTTGGAAAGCATATTGTAGTGGTTATTGCTTAGCCATTTGAAAAGCATAAATAGTGGAAATCCGGTGGGGTGTGAGATCACAAGCCGGTAGTGGATGTAGGCATTGAGGGCGAACCACTATAAATGATTGTGTTATGGTGAATGCTTTTGTGGTGATTGTTATTAGCTTCCGCATTTTATTTGTTAATCATCACAAGCGGCTAATTATTTTAAAAGAAGTTTAAAATTGTCATAATTGGTCATTAAGTTGTAGCTCACCCTATTCACCCCCCTCTAGGGTTCAGATCCCGGACTTTCAAAAGCTTCGTTCTAGGAACTTGAGATACGCACCACATATCGTTATTCCTAGATCTCCCTCTTCTTTTATTGCATTTCATTGCCATTCATGCTTAAAAAAATGCTTAGGATCATTTATGCATCGTAGATCTGCATTAGTTGTGAGAAATCCGATATTAGCATCTCATCATATTAGGAACATCTTTAGGTTCATTCTAATAGAGTAGATCTACATTGATTTCATAGTTCTAATTGCATAACTAGATTAAATCTCGCATTAGTAGCATCATCACCATCATTTAGATGAGATGATTGCAAAAAAGCCCCCGACAGAATGGCTGGGTACCACCCTCCGGGCGCCTACCCTCCTGAGACAGTTTCTGAGTTTTTAAATCTCTACTTGTTTATTCGTTTTCTCATAGACTTGTTAGTTGCATCATTAGTAATTCGCATTAAGATATTCACATCAGTTGCTGAACATCGGGAGTTGTGCTAAGACTATTGTGCATTCATTGCGGTTTGTTGAAAACCCTGACTAAACAGGGTAGGCACCACAAGTGTGGCGCCCAAGTGGACATTTCCACTTTTGTGCACAATTCCCGATCTTTCGCATTTAGTTCATTTAGGAGCTGCATAACAATGATATGTTGGGTTGTTTGATGTGTTATGAACTTTGAATTATCATTTCTATCACACCTCATGTCGTAGGATCATTTGATGCATAAAACCATAAAAAAAACCCAAGAAAATCATAAAACATAAAACTACTTCTTCTCTTTCCTTACTCTCTAGTAAATTAGAGGAGAAATAAAAAAAAGAATTAAAAGATATCCAAAAAATCCAAAAATAGTAGGTAGATAGTCAAGGTTATCAAATCTCATGCCTAAGTAGGATAAACCCTAAGATTAGTTAAAAATATAATTGAAACATCATGATTAATTAACTTAAAAATCATCAAATCATTAAGATCCCTAAAACAGAGAATCTTAATTAGTTTGGACCAAAATTGGACTAAGAAATCACTAAAATCAATTAGGGAACCCAAACTGTTAGGTTAGGCTCCTCCCCCTTGGAGCCTAGCGTGCTCATTCACTAAAACCCCCTAATTAAGGATTAAACCTAATTAATAAAGACTCAAATCTCACATCAATCAATGCAGTAAATACCTCTAATTCAAAAGACCTTAAACAACTCAGACCTTAATTACCTAAGAAACCAAAAACCAAGACAAACAGTCACTTGGGCGCCACCCCCTGGACGCCCATCCTACCAAATCCATCTGGGCACCACCCTTCGGGCGCCCAGCCTACTCAATCACTAAGAAACCCCAATTGAAATTAAACCCGAATTTAATCCTAATCAACACAACATAACAACTTTAAATCTAAAATAACTAAAACCCCAATCAATTCAACCTCGAATTAACTTAAAGATTATCGAACCAACTCAAACCACAAGACAGTCACTTGGCAGCACCCTTGGGTGCCCAACTTGTCAATCCACTTAGGCACCATTTCTTCGGCGCCTAGACTGCTCATTCCTTAGGAAATCATCAATTAAAAATCAGACCTAATTAATTCAAACCTAATTCATTTCCAACTAAACACACTAAAACACCTTTAAATTTAAAATAACTGAAACCATAAAAGTTAAACCTCAAATCAATTTAAGAAACGCAAAACCAACCCGAACCTCAAGACAGTCCCCTGGGCACAACCCCCTGGGTGCCCAGCCTCTCAATCCACTTAGGCACCATTCCTTGGGCGCCGAGACGGCCCATTCCCTTGAAAACCATCAATTAATAATTAAACCTAATTCATTCCTATCAAAATACATTCCTATCAAAATACACTAAGTCCCTTAATCAATTCAAGCTTGAGTTGACCTAAGAGTCATAAAACCGACCGAACCTTAATTCAGTCAGTCTGGGCACCATCCCTTGGGCGCCCATCCTGCCAGACTTACCTGGGCACAACACCTTGGGCGCCCGGCCTATCCATTTTAAAAAAAGTCCTAATTCACAACTTAATTTAATTAATTAACACTCAAACCAATCCCAATCAACATAGTAAAACACTTTTAAACGTAAAACACTTGAAACCTTAATCGATTCGGACTAAATACCCTAAACCCTTAAAAACTGACAAGCGACAATGTAGGTGCCACAGGGCTACACTTCGACCCTAATCTATCAACTCAACTAAAAACAAATAATGAACACCTTGCAACTTAAAATTAACTAAGAGCAGAACCAAAAACAATCCTCGAACCCAAGGACTTGTAGGTAACTCCCATCCGGAATATTTGAAAATCACAGGCAATCCACCTGGGCGCCACCACCTTGGTGCCTATCCTTCCACGTGCACTAAAACGCGAATTCTTGATTTTGTTTCAAAATCCGGATCTGAATCACTTTGACATTAGAACATTAGACTTAAAACAATCTTAGACCTTAAAATTCATCATTCAAAACCCATCGGAATCCGGAATATAAGTGAAGTATCCCAAAAGTCACAAGAAGCACAAACAGTAAGGATAGGCTCCACCCCCTGGGCGCCTACCCTATTTTAATCTTGAATTGAGATTTTCGACTTCTTTTGGAAAAAAAACACTTTAATCAAAACCTTAAAAATCCCTAAATTATTCTCGATCAAAACCATAACTTAAAACAAATCGAATCAATTAAAATCATAATCGACAAACTGCTCAGGTGCTAGAACTATCAAACTTATGCTATTTACACTCTAGGAATAAATTGGATAACCTTGTCAGGTAGCGTTGTGCATTAGGCTTTGCCCCATCACTCTTCCTGTTCCGTTAGGAGACTGGGAAAGTTGATGTACGTGGTCTAAGACCTTAGGTTAGGGTTAATCTGATGATCAGTAATAAAGAACTAATCATGTAAATTCAAGTAAAATTCCCTAGTTAGGCCCTTCTAGCCCAATATAAAAAAATTCATAAAAACCATAAAACCAACAAAATAAACCCAAAAAGATTTTTCTTTTATTTCTTCCTCCACCTTAGGTGCCAGATGTTTAATCGAACTTAATGATAAAACGGAATAAAGAACGGATTTCTAAAATTGAATATATGAGAATAACGAGATGAGATGAGTGATTTCGCAGACACTTTTAAACAATCACGGCCCATCGGCCACCCTAAAACAAACACTGGCCCATCAGCCACCTAGAACTCTCACTGCACACTTCTATGTGTCTAGCTCACTTCACAACTCGTCACTTCACTTCTATGACTTCAAATGACTTATGTTTCAAATGACATAAAGCCTCATATTTATAGATGGGCCTATGTCGGTGGAGAGACCACATGTGGATTGGAGATGGTCCACGTGGCCCTTTGAGTTTCCACACATAAAGTCGGTTTGTGTGAGGCGGTAGTGTAGGTTCTTGTGGATTCTAGAAACAGTCTACATGGCTTAATATCAATCATGGTTTTGACTTCTCTAGAATAGGTAAGTCGTTCTGGAATGGGCTCTTCTAGTAAAAGGTAAGAAAGGGAAAGAGAGTTCTAGAGACCCACTTGTTTTTGAGTCAGTGTTGACTAATAATACTCCCCCTCAACACTAACCCTCTTAATCTTTTATATTGAAACTGTCTTCATGCTAAGCTTTTCTCTTAACCTTGTGAAGGTGTCGATTGGCGAAGCCTTATTGAAAATTTACGTCACTTATTCAGTAGTGCTGCAGTACTCCAGCTTCACCGTCTCCTGCTTTACATGATCTCTTATGAAATGGTACCTGATGTCAATATGTTTACTCTTTCCATGCTGTATAGGATTCTTATCAAGTTCAATGGCAGACTTGTTATCCACATGTATAGTTGTGGATTCATCTTGTGGGTGATCAAATTCTTCTATGAGGTTTCTCAGCCATATAGCTTCCCAGACTGCTGCTGATGCTGCTACGTATTAGGCCTCACAGGTAGACAGTGCTACAATACTTTGCTTCTTAGAGACCCACGTGAAAGCCGTCGATCCAAGATAGAACACATACCCTGTAATACTCTTTCTTTCATCTTAATCACCTCCCCAGTCACTGTCCGAATATCCATATAACTTTGCTTCGTTGCCATAGCCGTAGAAAAGACCAAAATCCATGGTACCTTTGATATACCGTAAGATTCTTTTGGCTACAACCCGGTGCGACTCCTTTGGCCTTTCCATATATCGGCTGAAAAGGCCGACACCATAGACAATGTCTGGCCTTGTGATTGTAAGATATCTTAGGCTTCCAATCAGGCTTTTGAATAGTGTTGGATTGATGTCTCTTCCTTCTCCTTCTTTCATCAGTTTCAGGCCTGTTGCTACATGTGTGCTTACAGAATTACAGTTGCTCATTCTGAATTTTTCAAGGAGTTCTTTAGCATATTTTTTCTGTGAGATGGAAATGCCATATTGTTGCTGCTTGACCTTTACACCTAGGAAGAAGGACATTAGTCCGCAGTCGGTCATATCGAACTCCTTGAACATAGTATGTTTAAATTCTTCGAACATCTGGGGGTTGTTCCCAGTGAATAATAAATCATCAACGTAGAGGCATGCTATGAGCATTTCTCCATGAGCATTTCTTTTTATGTAGACTGAATGCTCATACGGGAATTTAGAGAACCCGTTTTCCTCTAGATAGCTGACTATATGAGCATTCCATGCTCGTGAGGCCTACTTTAGCCCATATAACGCTTTCTTTAAGCGGTATACTTTTTGCTCCCCTCCTTCTACTAGAAAACCTTCTGGCTATTCTACATATACTTCTTCATCAAGTATACCATTTAGGAATGCTGACTTAACATCTAATTAGTAAATTTTCCAACTATGATGTGCTGCAAGAGAGATAAGCATTCTTAACCTATCAAGTTGGGCGATAGGAGCAGAGACTTCTTTATAATCCACGCCATAGTGTTGTTTGTAGCCTTTAGCTACAAGCCTCACCTTATATTGATCGATCTCTCCATTGATCGTGCGCTTGATCTTGCATACCCACTTGACACCGATAGCTTTCTGGCTGTTGACATCAAAAAATTCAATATGTCTCCTCAACATCGAGAAGCCTCCTGAAGCTGCATCCTGCTAAAAATAGGCAAGGCTACTTCAAGCATCAGATTTTGTCAGAATCAGACAGAAACTGAGAGATCCTTCAAGACAGCTAAAAGAGGGGTGCACCTGAGGTTTCGGGTCATTCCGACATCGTTTGGCCCAACTTCACCGCTCCGACAGCTAAACAAATGCTCCCGGCGGCGACATCATCAAAGACACCAAAACTTTGATCAAAGCCTACGGATGACTCCAGAATGTCTCCAAAGGGCTCCATGCCAAATTTCAAGTCAAACCGACAACGTTTGACCCTCCATCAATGCTCGAGCAGCAAAATCAAGCCTCCCGGCGCTGGCAACCACCGAAGCCATCACTCATCAAAAAAAATACATGAGTGGCTTCAACATGCTTCCAAAAGGCTGCACGTCAAATTTCAGGTCATTCCGACAACGTTTGACCATGTTTCGATGCTCCGAGAGAAAATCAAGCCTACCGGCGGCGGAGCAACCCGGGACCATGACATCCAAAACGGAGCCCATGGAACGTCTCAAAATGACTCCAATAGGCTCCCCGTCAAATTTCAGGCCAATCGGACATCGTTTGACCACATATCAAAGCTCGGCATTTTCCCCGCAGCAAAATCAAGTGAAGCATCGATGGGACCCCAAACGGCTTCAAAACTCAAATAAAAGCCCATGGTTGGTCCTATCCACTGCTCAAGCAGCTTCACCTCAATTTTCAGGTCATTCCGACATCGTTTGACCTAGTTTCGACGCTTGACGGAAAATCGGCTACAAAGTCTTCGACTTTCCCGAAAAATGGGAAACTTTGTGCTCCGATTTCGCGCCGGTTCTTGTCAAGTTTTCTCCAAGAAAATAAAGTCAATAATTGAGGAAAAATGTCAAGAAAAATACAGAAGAAAATCGGGACGAAAAAGACGAAAAAACGACCAAAAACGACGCTCGACGACCAAACGGGCCAAAGCCCTATGGTCACCGGCGACCTTGGCCCAAGGTCGCCGGCGAACCTGGGTGCATGGTCGCCCGGCGACCCTGGAAATCCGGGTCGCCGGATTTTGCACCAAAGTGTCCGTTTTCGATGGTTTTCGCGTTTCGGGTGTTCCGGCCTCTGTGATTTTTGGAAAATGCAATGTTTGATGCTTGAAACGACTGATCTTCGTCGACATCTCGGATCCGCCGTCAAAAGCATGAAATCATCACCGATCGCCTCTAGATCACCAACAGGCTGACCAAGAAAGTGCACTTTCTGTCCAACCGATCGTGAAATCGACAAGACAGACGTCACCGGCCCGCCAACATCAATCAATGTCCGAAATTGCATCGCAATCCGACATCAAATAATGCGTGGATCCACCCGTGATGATCGTAAGAAGAATCTCAAAAGGCGCAGCACGGCCCGCGACTCTTCACATGCCTTGGCAACCACTTAATGTCGTTAATTGACCCATTAAAGCAGTCATTAACTCATTATTTTGGACGGCCCAATCAGAACCAAGATTTGGGAGTTACAAATCCAAGCAATCATGGCATTAAACCCATGAAACTCCCATCATCATGAAGCATAAGGGTGATTAAATGCTCACTACCTTCATCGGCCAATCACAAGCCTTGAAAAAGGAGTTACAAAATCGATTTGTAACTCCTCATCAATTCTTTCATCATGGCCATCAATGCCAATAAACACCTCATGGCTACCAAAAGCCTATAAAAGGAGGTCCATTCCAAGAAGAAAAGATGATGAAAATAGATCCCAAGTGCAAGCTCTGAAAAACCGGAAAATCCAAGAGAGAGACGAAGTCCTGCTACTTTGCTCCTGGAAGCACCACAAGGTGATCAACATCCCTTGGCCCCCCACCCCCCCAAGGTCACCTCCTTCTCCAACATGGCCTAAATGCGGCTTTTTAGCCCGTTTACTCGGTTTTTCATTGGATATAGGACCTTCTCTTGGTCCTTGTCCTTTAAAAAACTGAGGTTAGGAGCCAAGCCAAAGAATCAAAGCATCACATGTTCTCATTTGAAGGACGATGGCGAAGCTCATACATGACTTGCGACCGTCCATCTCAACGTGTCCCCGCAATCTCCTGAGAAGTTAGATCCCTTTTCTTCCTTTTCTATTGTAGTTTGTATTTCTTAAAGAGACAAAAAGAAATCACAATTCTTGTCTTTCATATTTGATGAGTTTTGTAAAATCGCCTTTCACGGCAAACAAACAAAACGCCTCTTACGGCATTCTAAAAACTTGTCTCTTTTCTTAATATTAATGCAATTTGAAAAGTTAGAAAAAAGGATTGATTTCCTTTCCACCTGTGAAGGTGAATCTCCGGATTATCACCATTCCAAATTCCAAGTAGAAAGTAAATCTGGCATACCCGTATAAAAATGTTGATGCCCGAGATCTTCCCTCCTCTACCGAGACCCAGGTCAGCCCCCGGGGTGCGGAGGGAGAGGACGGAAGATTCCCCTTTTTTTTCGGGTCCATCAAGTTGGCATACCTGATGGGACACGTTGACTTGAGAACGTGATGCTTTGATCCCTTGGCTCCTTTCTAGTTGGTGGCCTATGTTGCATCTTGCATCTAAAAAAAAACATGAGATGGGATTTCAGTTGGTCTTTCTCACTTTAAAAAAAAATAAAACAAATCTGATCTCTTTTTCTTAAAAACTCAATTTTGAGAAACTTTGATCCTTCCCTCTTCGAACTTGATAGCTCACAGAAATGTTAGCAGCTATCGTTCATATCAGGGATTGGGCCATCTTTTCTCTTTGATGAGTTCAATTGGGATTTCAAAAAAAACACCTTCATTTCGAACGCTTTCAAAAAAAGAAGTGATCTCTCTTTCGCAAGATTCAACTTTGAGAAATCTTGATCCTCTCCTCTTTGAACTTGATAGCTCACAGAAATGTTCGCAGCTATCGTTCATAGCAGGGATTGGGCCATCTTTTCTCTTTGATGAGTCCAATTTGGATTTCAAAAAAAAAATTATAATTTCAAAAAAAAAATTGGTTCTCTCTCTTTTGCATTCAAAGTTGAGAAACCTTGGTTCCTTCCTTTTCGGATTTAGCGCTCGCAGAAATGTTGAGCCTTTGTTCGGATTGGAACACCATTCGCTCTCTTTGATGAGCTCATGAATGATGGAACGCGCTCCGAGGCACCGTGGGGCGGCTACCGGGGTCGGCGGAACGTGGGAGTCCGTCGGGTCCGGCCCTTTCGCGCCCTGGCGGGCCTGAAGCGTGCATCAACATTTCTTTTATGTGGGTGTGCCAGATTTTCTATTTTACTTGGAATTGCAAGTGGTAATCCGGAGATCAACCTTCGCAAGTAAAAAGGAAATCAACTTCTTTCAAGTTTTCCATTGCACAAATATTTAAGAAAAGAGACATTTTCTTGGTTTGCCGTGAAAGGCGATTTTGTTTGGCATTTATAGCCGATTTTGGCGTTTATAGCCGATTTACAATTCTTATCAATAATGAAAGACAAGAGTTGTGATTTTTGTCTCTTTAGAAAAATACAAATTACAATGAAAAGCAAGAAAAGGAAGATCTAACTTTTCAGGAGATTGTGGGGGACTCGTTCAGATTGACGGTCGCAAGCCATGTATGGGCTTCGCCATCATCCATGCAGATGAGAACAGAAGATGCTCTTGATTCGCTTGGCTTGGCTATAACCTCAGGTTTTTAGAGGACAAAGACCAAGAGAAGGTCCTATGTCCAATAAAAAGCTAAGTAGACGGGCTGAAAAGCCACGTCTAAACCATTGGAGGCAGCGGGAGAAGGCAAGGACCTTGGGGGGGGGGGGGGGGGTGCCCCCCGAGGGACTTTTGTCACCTTGTAGTGGTGGCCGGTGCAGAACTTCAGCAGAGTTTTTCTCTCTTTTTTTTTTCTCTCAGATCTCTTTCTGATCCTTTTTTTTCCGATCCCGATTTCAATGGAATGCTCTCCTATTTATAGGCTTTTGGTAGCCATTTAGGAGGGTTTATGAGCCTTAATGGCTTTAATGGGAGGAGTTACAAGATTTATTTCTTGATTTTGTAACTCCTTTTTCCTTGAATCTGATTGGCCGATGGAGATTAAGGGCTTTTAATCACCTTAATTACCATAATGGGAGGAGTTTCATGGTTTAAATGCCATGAATCAATTGACTTGTAACTCCCAAATGCTTGCTTCTGATTGGGCCGTCCAAAGAAATGAATTAATGACTATAATAAAGCTAGTCAATTAACCACATTAATTGGTCGCCGAGCAGTCGAAGAGTCGCGGGCCGTGCCGTGTCTTCTGGAATTCTTCTGGCGATGATCATGATGGATCTTCATGCTGATCGACATCGGATGAACATGTAACTTCAGACAGTGATAGCTAAGAGCGGGCCGGTGACATCTGTCTTGTCGATTTCACGATCGGTCGGACAGAAAGTGCACTTTCTTGGTCAGCCGGTTGACGATCTTGGAGCGATCAATGATGATTTTATGCTTTTGACGGCGGATCCGAGATGTCGTCGGATATGAGTCAATTTAAAGCACTAAAAATCACATTTTCAGGAAACCACAGGGGCCAAAGTGTGCGAAACGCGAAAAAAGACGGAAAAACGGGTCACCGGCGGAAAATCCGGTGACCCGGACTTCCATGGTCGCCGGCGACCATGGGCCATGGTCGCAGGGGCCTGCGACCCTGGGGGAATTTTCCCCTTCGGAGCCCGTTTTGCGGTCGTTTTGAGGTCTTTTTCGTCGCCGTTTTCTTCTGTATTTTTCCTGACATTTCTTCTCATTTATTGGCTTGATTTCCCTGTAGAAACCTGATGAGAATCCTTGCATTTTTAGAGTGCAAAGTTTCCAATTTTCCGGGAAAGCCGAAGACTTTGTCGCGTAAAGCTGCTGATTTTCCGCCAGAAGCTGAAACTTGGTCAAACGATGTCGGAATGACCTGAAATTTGAGGTGAAGCCTCCTGAGCAATAAATAAGACCAACCATAGGCTTTTGTTTGAGTTTTGGAGCCGTTTGGGGTCCCGTCGATGCTTCACTTGATTTTGCTGCGGGGAAAATGCCGAGCTTTGATATGTGGCCAAACGATGTCCGATTGACCTGAAATTTGACGGGGAGCCTATTGGAGTCATTTTGAGACGTTCCATGGGCTCCGTTTTGGATGTCATGGTCCCGGGTTGCTCCTTCGCCGGTAGGCTTGATTTTCTCTCGGAGCATCAAAACCTGGTCAAACGTTGTCGGAATGACCTGAAATTTGACGTGCAGCCTTTTGGAAGCATGTTGAAGCCACTCATGCACTTGGTTTGATGAGCGAAGGCTTCGGTGGTTCCCACCGCCGAGAGGCTTGATTTTGCTGCTCGAGCATTGATGGAGGGTCAAACGTTGTCGGTTTGACTTGAAATTTAGCATGGAGCCCTTTTGGGACATGCTGGAGTCATCTGTAGGCTCTGATCGAAGTTTTGACATCTCCGATGATGTCGCCGCCGGGAGCGCCATTTTAGCTGTCGGAGAAGCGAAGTTAGGCCAAATGATTCTGAAATGGCCCGAAACTTCATGTGTACTCTTCTCTTGGCTATCTTGAAGGATCTTGCAGTTTTTATTTGATTCTGACAAGATTTGATTTTTTGGAGAAATTGCATTGCCTATTTATGGCAGGTTGCGACTTCATGCAGCTTTCTTGATGTTGAAGAGGCAAAGTGACATTTTTGGTGTCAACAAATGCCCCCTCGAGGTACAGCGACGAGTTGCTTGACTTTTGTAGTCGATGTGCCTCGAAGAGATTTTTGAAGGAGAGCTTGTGTCTTGACCAAGAGTCTTTGAGCAATCTTTCCTTTGGTATAGTAGCCTTTGAGCTTCCAGGGGAATTTTATGGTAGTGAAAGGAATCACACACCATCTCGAGGCAAAGTTTTGAAGATGACATCAGGGATGTGGATTTGGGCTTCTGTTTTTGATCTTGTGACCTAACCAGCTATATATGGCAGGTTAGGGGATCGGGTTTTGGTTTTGACCTTGTGACCCAACAAGCGGTATGCGGCAAGTTGGGGGATCATGATTTGGTTTTTGGTTTTGGTCTTGTGACCTAACAAGCTGTATGTGGTAAGTTAGGGGACCAGGATTTGGTTTTTGGTCACTCTTTGGGACTGTGTGGGTCCATTGGAGTGGTTTGGATTTTTTTTTTTTTTTTTTTGTGGACTGTCAATTTCAAGATTTTGGCTTAATTTGGTTTATGAGGCTGGATGGTTTGATTTTTGGAAGCTCATGGGGCTTGGAATTTTTTTTGTATGGTTCAATCAACTCAAAAGAGGCATGGAACCATTTTTGTATGCTCTTGGTAAGAGGGATTTTTTCTGACTAAAAGCCCTTTTTTTTTTTTTTTTTTTTAGTGCCTAGGTGGTCAAACCTGGCTCATATGGGCTAGCCCATGGGACCTTAAGCTTTTTAGGATGGCTTAGATCTCATGTGGGGCCATTTTTGTAAAGACTATCTAAAGATATCTCATTTGGGTAGAGAATATCTAAAAATATCTTTAATTGGAGAGAATCTCTCATCTTCCCTTAATTTGGGAGAGAATATCTCAAGGTATCTTTCTTTTTGGGAAAGAATCTCCAATCTCCTATTTTGTTGGAGAGAATCTCTCATTGATTGATTTTGGGAGAAAATCTCTCAAAGACATCTTTCTTTTTGGGAAAGAATCTTTCTAATTCCTTCTCTTTTGGTAAGGTTACTAATTAGTAACACTTACCTTTCTTCTTTGTTTCCTTCTTTGATTTGCTCTCTCCTATAAAAGCAAAGGAAGGTAGGATCTCTTGCTCTTATTGCTTTCTTTTGCAACAATCTCAAGAGAGCTCCAAGACCAAGAGTTTTTCTTCTTCAAGGATCTTCAAGCTTTTTTCCTTCTTCTTCTCCATCAATGGCTTCAAGTAAGTTTTCTTTCTTTTTTCTTTCAAGAAAACTCTATGTAGAGAATAGGATGGAAAAAAAAAGTCTCTTCTCTTTTTTTTTTTCTTTCTTCTTGTTTTTTTTTTTTCTTTCTATTCTTCTTCTCTTTTTTTTTCCACGTGATTTCTTCTTTTGTTTTTTTTTTCACACGTTTTTTTTCTTCTTTTCTCTTTTTTTTTCAGCTCGTCGTCTTCTATGATTTTTTGAAGGAGGGCTCGAAAGTGAGATCCAGCAGTTGGAAGAGTTATGGCTCTTCATTCTTCAACTTCTTTGACAGCAAAGAGTCTCCTGATAGCATGACCCGGGAAGACAGGAAGAAGACTTTGGCCATGCAGGAAGAGTTGAAGGGTTTCTTCGCGAGCACAGATGCCCTTTATTCTGACATTGCACTGCGGAGAGATCTTGCTGTTTACCTCACTTATTGGCTAGGTGAGGCTGTGTTTGCTGGTGGAGATGGGACGCACATCAGGCCGCATTGTATTTTTCCGGCTTGTCAGATGGCGTTTGGAGAGCGGCTTGCTTTGGTGCCCGCTCTTTACTCCTACCTGTGTACCGAACTGCAGGCTGCTGCTTTCTTGGTTCGGCTTGGGCTCCCTATGAATAGGGTATTTTCAGCCCATATCTTTTATTCGTGGTTTGTATACCACTGTCCTGGCTTCCACCAGCTAGGTGCTGCACAGGATGATGATCCTCTAATGATTCGATTGGCTAAGGGAAAAGCCGTATCTGAATCACTTTTGTTTGCCCGCATGAGGATCCGACGGTTCAGGGGCGTCGAGATGGGGCAGTCTTCAGTTAAGCTTTCTCCGGAGTTGCGGAAGAAGGCTTTTGATTTTGGTGCCTCCCGAGACTCTACCAGAGCAGGGTCGGGAAGGCATTACTCTTTGACCAATGCAGAGAAGGAGTGGCTTTTCAGCATATGGGTCGGCACGATGGTGTACCGCAGACATCTTTTCGTCGACATCCAGCCGTATGTACCTTCTCGCTTTGCGCTTCAGTTGGGCTTCTCTCAAGGCGTTGTTGGAGCGCCTTCGAGTATGGTGAAGCGTTTTGGGGGTTTGCAGGATGGCAGAAATGCATGGGCTTTCTATAGTGCTGAAGACACTACTGCCACGATTTCTTATCCTGAGCTGTCGACTTTCCGAACTGCCGGCTTCACGAAGTGGTTCGCGGAGAGCTTTTTGGCATATCGGGGGCTTTCCAAGAAGGAGCTTGATGTAAAGCTGTCTTCTGGAAAAGGCATTGGGAAGTCGGATGGCGTCCGGCGAGAGGAAGTTTGGGCCTTCCTTTCTGGAGAGAAGCACAAGATAGGCTTTCTCGGTGACCAGGGCGTCATTGGTTCTGAAGCTGTTCGGGAAGTACCTGATGAGGCTTTGGAGCAGCTAGAACAGGAGGAAGCTGAGCTCGACGCTTGGATGCAAGCGGCACAGAGACGAGCTTCCGTGGAGTCTACTGGCGAAAGCAGACCATCCAGTGAGGAGTCAAGTGAGAAACCTGACTCTGATAGTGGGGCGGGTTCTTCTAGGAAGCGAACCCGTAGAGGTAAGAAGAGGAGGAGTCATCATCGCAGCGAGGGGCCACATGAGGACTCTCCTGACATGGAAATCCCTCTTACCATCAACGAGGAGGTGCCAGAGGCTGTCGACGAGCCTCCAGAGAAGAGGAGTCGTGGGGAAGAGACCATTGGTGAAGGTATGATTCTTCCTTTTTCTTTTTCTACTTCTTTCATGGGGCTTTCCATGTTCTGATTTGTTTTCTCACCCTGCTGCTGCTTTTTTTTTTTAGCAGAGGATGAAGACTTGCCGATGCCTGAGGTTCCGACCGATGAGGCGGTGATGGAGCCGGTTATGGCATCTGAAGAAGAACCGAGGGACTCTGGAATGACTCCGGAATCTCCAATTGGTATAACTTCTTTCGCTTTCTCTTTTTTTTTTGCCTGCGACTTGATTTACTAACATTTTTTTCTTGTCAGCTGACTTGCCACAGGATTCCGATGACTTTGAACCATCAATGGACGCAAATGTCGATGATGCTTCTGATGAGTTCATGGAGGAAGAGAGTGTTCCGCCAGTCGTCGAAGAAGGTACTTTGTAGTGATGACCCTGATGATTTTTTTTTGAACAGGATCATATTCATACCTTTTTGTGTTTCTTTTGCAGATTTTGAAGTGACAGAAGAGAGTCCATCGCTTTCTTCAGAACCAGAGCAAGGGATGCCAGAGGTCGATCCAGAGGTAGAGACCAGTTCAGACATGATTGAGGAGATGCCTCGTGTTGAGATTCCCTCTCCAGTGGCTCCAAGTGAAAAGAGTTCTTTTGTTACTCTTCCAATGGGACATGACATGAGCAGCCGATCAGCGGAGAAGGTTGAATCTTCATCCAGTTCGTCTCTTCAATTTGCGAAGAAGGTGCTGGCTCGGGTTTTGAGTTCTTGGGTCAAGACTTTCCTTTCTGGACACTTGGAGGCAGGATTTGGCATGATCCCACATGTACAGGAGATTCTGACCGACACCGAAGAGGTTGGTCTGGATGTCACAGGTGCCAGGGCGATCGTTGATAGGATCATTGCACTGGGTGACAAGTGGTTTGAGACCATGGGTTTCCCTGACGACCAATTCTTCAAGGAGATGTTCTTGAACCCTGCTGATAAGGCTAAGTCTGACCTGAATGAGGCTACACAAAGCAAGAAGCAGCTAGTTCGGGAGAAGAACAAGGAAGAGCTAGCCATCATCGGATTGAGGCATGACCTTAACGTCCTTGATAGGGAAGTTGAGGAGGCCAGGAAACGTCTTGAGCATTTGAAGGCACAAGTCGATGCGAAGTGGGCTGCTATAACAGAGGCTCGTGACAGGGAGAGTACTTTGATTCGCAGGGTTGCAGATGCCGGTCAAGTTCTCGAGAGGAGGACTCTAGAAAACGAACGATGGCAAACTGCTGGGGAAGAGCTTCCCGGTGTAAAAGAAGGGTTGCGGCATTCGCCAGCATCTCATGGCAAGTTCCTGAAGAAGCGTGCCTTGGAAACTCTGACGGCTGAGGCCAAAAGTTTGCTTGAGGAGCTGAAGCTTTGGCTGGAGACCATTTTTGGCTGAGCTCCTGATTTTTTATAGCAGAAACCATTCTTCTTTTTTTTGGTACCACATGTATTTTTTGGTACTCTTTTTTTTGTAGTGCTTGTGAACACTTTCTTTTTTTTTGGTACCACATGTATTTTTTTTTGGTACTTTTCTTTTTTTTTTTTTGTAGTGCTTGTGAACACTTTCTATTTTTTTTTTTTGCTTTGGTACCACATGTATTTTTTGGTACCTTTTTTTTTTTTGTTGTTCCCTACGCTCACTCAAATCTTTTTGTGATGAAAGCAATTGCTAAATGGGATTTGATCAAAAGCTTTGTCATTTTGTGAAAATCTTTTGTCAAATGGTTGTTTTGGTAGGGGAAACGAATTTGGCATGAAAGCCGGATTTTTGTGGCATTTACAGCCAGTTTGGTGGCATTGATAGCCAATTGGTGGCATTTATAGCCGGTTTGGTGGCATTGATAGCCAATTTGTGGCATTTATAGCCAGTTTTGACATGAGAGTCAGGTTTTTTTTTTGTGTGTGGCATTTGTAGCCGAGTTTTTTGAAAACCGAGTTTTGTTTTATTGGCATGAAAGCCGATTTTGGCGTTTATAGCCGGAAATTTTTGTTTTGGCATTCATAGCCGGATTTTGGCATTTATAGCCGAGTTTTGGTTCTCAAAATGCAGGTATCGACTAAATGTCGCCTCCCCGCTGAATGGTCTTGCAAGTATCGATGGAATGTCGCTTCCTTGCTCATTCGGTTTTGCGAGTATTGATGGAATGTCACTTCCTCGCGGGTTAGGTTTTGCGAGTATCAATGGAATGTCGCTTCCTTGCGAATTGGGGTGCAAATATCTACTAAGCGTCGCTTCCCTGCTTTTCCCAAGACTTTTGGTTTTGCGGGTACTGACTTGATGTCGTTTCGATTTTTAAAATTTGAGGTTTTCTCGAACCATTTGTAATTTTGGGTTGTGGATAGCAACTGGTATGTTGCATTTCCACGATTTTTGAAATTGGGTTGTGGATATCAACTGGTTTGTTGCTTCTCCACGATTTTAGGTTTTCTCGAACCTTTGAAATTTGGGTTGTGGATATCAACTGATATGTTGCGTCTCCACGGTTTTTGGATTTTGCAAGTATCGACGAAATGTCGCTTCCCTGCGATTTTGGGTGCAAGTATCGATGGAATGTCGCATCCTTGCTTTTTTTCAAAATTTTTGTTTTACGGGTACTGACTTTGATGTCGTTTCCCCACGATTTTTGAAAAACCATTTTTTTTTTGTTTAAAGACACGAGGGTCGTAAATTTTGACCTAGAACCATTTGGCGGTAAAAGGTAAGGTGGACTAGGGTGGAAATCCTTGAATCCGGATTTTTGTTTCAAACCATGAATTTTGGTTCAAGGATCGAAAGTTTTGGTCAAGTCGGGGAGAGGCTCCTAAACTTGGATTTTTTTTTTGTTTTTGAACAATGAAACGATGAAAGTAAGCATTGTTTTTGAATCTCTAGAAATTTTGACATTTGATATGAAAATTCTAAAGAGAGTGGGTTTGACGAGCGAGTACCTGAGAATAGGTTTTGGCCATACAGGCATTGCTCTTACCCAGTTGGGTAAGTCTTCAAGGGTAGTACCGCTTCAAGAACTTGCCGTTGATAGGCAGCATACATCTGTCGCCTTTCATGTTTAGGAGGGCATATACGCCGTTGCAGAAGACTTTGTCGATGACGTAGGGTCCCTCCCATTTTGGTTCAAACATGCCTTTGGACTTGTGAACGAAGACCATTGGTCTTTTTACCGCAAGAACCAAGTCACCCTTTTTGTAGGCGCGTTGCCTGACCTTTTTGTCAAAAGATCCTGCCATGCGTGCTTGGGAAAGTTCAATGCTTTATCGAGCTTCGAGCCGTCTCTCGTCGAGATTGTCCAGCTCATGGAGTCGCAATTTGACATTGCTTTCTTGAGTCATGTCATTTTGTAGAGATACCCTCAGAGAAGGAATCTGTACCTCTAGGGGCACGACAGCTTCGCATCCATAGACCAAGGAGAATGGTGTGCCATGGGTTGGTCCTCGAACGGTGGTTCGATAGGCTCACAAAGCTTCAGACAGTTTGTCGCTCCAGTCTCTTTTGTGACTAGAGACCATTTTCTTGAGGATTTTGCAGAGTGTCTTGTTGAAGGCTTCTGCTAATCCGTTTGCAGCCGGATTGTATGGAGTCAAAGGACAGCTTTGAATTTTGTATTTGTCGCAAAACCTGTAGAATCGATGATCCCGGAATTGGTCCGTTATCATGGACGAATCTCTTGGGTATGCCGAAACGACAAATGATGTTGGCGCACAGGAACTGAAGAACTGATGAGGTCTTCATTTCGTTGAACGCAAATGCTTCTGACCACTTGGAGAAATAATCCGTTGCGACGAAGATGAAGCGATGACCTTTGCTTGAAGGGGGAGAGATAGGACCTATGATGTCCATGCCCCATGCTTCGAAAGGCCATGAGATTGCTGTAGGATGCAGCCATTCCGGAGGCATGTGAATGTAATCTCCGTGAACTTGGCATAGCTGGCAGCGTTTGGCAAATTGCATTGCATCAGCAACCATGGTAGGCCAATAGTAACCTAACCTTTTTATCTGATCATAGAGCTTAGGACCTGCCTGATGGGCTCCACAAAGACCAGCATGAACTTCTTTAAGTGTTTCTTCGGCCTCTTGTTGTGACAAGCAGCGTAGAAGTACTCCGTTGAAGGATTTCCTGTAGAGGATTTTTGAAGGAATATCCAAATGAAAGTTTGGGGCTCGCCTTTGAATGCTTACCCGTTCTTTTGGATCTTCAGGTAGGATTCCGAACATAGTGTAATCAATGAACGGATCCCTCCAGTCGCCGATTGAAGGTTGAAGGATAGAGATCCGACTTCCAATCACTCGGTGGCATTCAGCAACTGCTTGGTGTGTGTTAAGAGGAGGGAGGATCCTTCTCTCGCACACTGTAATTTGCATGTTTTCCCCTTCCTGGATCGCCATTGATGCGGCAAGTCCGGCCAGGGCATCTGCACGAATATTTTCACCTCTACGAATGTGGGTGATGTTGCAGATGTCAAACTTTTGCAGAAGCGATTGTGCCTTGTTGTAATAAGGCAGCAGATCGGGCTTCCTGACTTCATATTTCTGATTCATCTGGTTGACGATCAGTTGAGAGTCTCCAAAGACTTCCAGCATAGTGATACTGGATTCGATGGCGAGTTCCAATCCTAGGATCAGAGCTTGGTATTCAGCTGCATTGTTTGTGCATGGTTCCAGTAGCGAGAAAGCGTGTGGAATCATGCATTTGTCGGGGCTAATAAAGAGGATGCTAACTCCCGAGATCAGCTTTCTGTTTTCATTTGTCCTGGTTGCACCGTCAAAGTACATGTCCCAGGAGGCATTTGGTGAGGAAGTCTCCACGTTGTAGACAGGTTCGTCTGGGAGATCATCTCTGAGTGGTGAATCTTTAGGCAATGGATGCTCTGCGAGGAAATCTGCTAGAGCTTGGCCTTTGATTGCTTTTTGTGGCACATACCTAATATCAAATTGTGATAGAAGGATGGACCATTTTGCCAGTCGGGCATTAAGAGAACCTGCCTTGGTGACAAGAACCTTCAAGAGATTGATCCTTGAGATCAGGTAGACTGTGTTGGAAAGCAAGTAGTGACGTAGCTTTTGTACGGCGAACATCACTGCAAGGCATTCTTTTTGGACTGGAGAGTAGCGATGCTCTGCACCTACTAGCATGCGGCTGAGGTAGTATAGAGCGGCTTCTTTTCCCTCACCATTCTCTTGTGCAAGCAGAGCGCCTACAGAATGATCAAGAGCTCTTGTGTACAAGATGAATGGTTTTCCAGTGGCAGGGGCAGCTAACACTGGAGGTTTGGTCAGGTATGACTTGATATCTCGAAATGCGGCTTCGCAGTCGGCATCCCAGACAAAGTCTACACCTTTTTTCATCAATCGAGAGAATGGACGGCATTTCCCCGAAAGATTGGAGATGAACCGTCTGATGTAGGCCAATCTCCCTTGAAGCCCTTTTAGTTCCCTTAGGGTTCTTGGAGAGGGCATTTCTAGAATAGCCTTGACTTTTATGGGGTCAAGTTCTATTCCAGCTTTCCGAACAAGGAATCCGAGAAACTTACCCGACGAGACGCCGAAGAAGCATTTTAGAGGATTCATCCGCAGTTTGTGTTTGCGAAGTCGGAGGAAGACTTCCCGAAGATCTTTGAGATGGTCTTCTTTTCTTCTGCTTTTGACGGCGAGGTCATCAACGTAACATTCGACCGTCTTGTGCTGCATATCTTGGAATATTTTCATCATAGCCCTCTGATATGTGGCACCAGCATTTTTCAGACCAAATGGCATGACAGTGTAGCAATACACGCCAAACGGAGTCCGAAATGAAGTGTGTTTTTCATCCTCGGGATGCATCTTTATCTGATTGTAACCAGAGAAGCCATCCATGAATGTCATTCGCTCGAATCCGCAGGTATTGTCAATCATCACCTCCGGTATGGGGAGCGGGAATTCATCTTTAGGGCAAGCGCCATTCAAGTCTCTATAGTCAATACAGACTCTGATCTGCCCAGTTTTCTTTGTCACGGGGACAATATTGGCCAACCACTCTGGATGTTGTTCCTCACGGATGAAGCCAACGCTTTGAGTTTTTGAACTTCTTGTTCAATTTTATCCATCACATCTGGACGGAATCTTCTTTGGCCTTGTTTGACAGGCTTGATGTCTTCTTGAAGATTGAGTTTGTGGACTGCTACTTTGGGGTCTAAACCAGGCATTTCAGCATAGGACCATGCAAAGCAATCAACGAACTCACGAAGAAAAGCGATATACTCGGGTAACTCATCATCCTTTATATTCTTGCTTATGAATACAGGACGTGGGTTATCAGGTGTTCCCAAGTTTATCTTTTGAACAGGATCTTCTGTCGGAAGGTTCGAAGGTGGTTCCTCCACAATATTTTCGGAGGCTTCCAACTCAACGAAACCTTTTGGAGTTTCAACTGCATTACCAGACCAAGGCTCTGTTCCTTTCCATGGATTTCCTTGATTGGTGATCTCCTCAAGGCTTGCTATGAGATAGTCCCAATCGCCTGTTGAGTCTGGTATTTCTTTTGGAGACGTGGGTTCTTCTGGGTCAGGATGCCACAAGTCTGTATTATCGGACGATTCCTCTTTATCATCAGAGAAATCATACCAATTGGATGAGCTTCCTGGATCTTTGTCAGGTAACTCTTTAAAGAGATTTCCAGGGAGATCGATGTCTTCGTGGACTTTAGATGTTGTGGCTTGGTCGGTAAAACGACTTTTAAGCCTTTGTGTCAACTGTCTCAGAGGAGTGTCGGGATCATACCCTAACCCATATGAAGACTTTTCTACATGACCGTAGAGTCTCCAATCTTCCAGCTGACTTTTGGTCAAGGCGGGCTCCAATGGCGTGAGAATACCGCGTCTTTCTCCCAAACCGACTGGGTTTTGAGCGTCATAGCCCATTTTCTTCATAATTGCTTGTGCCACAGGACTATATAGAGATAGCTGAGGCATACCTTCATTTTGGAAAGGTTCCAGCATGGAATTTGACGAAGAAGCGTCCGATCTATGGAAGAAGATCGGCCTTTGCTTTGGTGATGTTGCCGGAACAACAAAGGTAGCAGACGTAGGATCTTCTACATCAGCAGGTGTCTCCATCGGAGTGAGAGCAGGCTGAACTTGCTGAGTGTCAGCTTGGCTTGACGATGCATCGTCTTCTGGCTCTGAGTCCGAGTCTGTGTCTTGCATGATAGACACGAGAGAGACAACAAATTTGCCCCCAGGCTTTTGTTTCGCCTTCTTCACTTTAGTCGTGATGACCAAAGGTTTTGAATTCTTGAGGGAGATAACGAAGGGAGATTGACTACTCTCTTCTAATTTGCCGGAGGGTTTGTTTTCTTCCGGTGATTTTTGAGGAGCCTTGCCTTTATCTTTCTGGAGATTTTCAGCAGGGGGTGCTGTTTCCTCTTCTTCTTCTTTTTCGCCTTCATACATTTGGGAGTCTGCGAAGTGGACTTCTTTACCTTTGAAGGGTTTCCTGTCCGCAAAGACTCGATGTACCATGCCGTCGTCGCCGACAAACTTGATGCATTGATGTAGAGTTGAAGGAACAACACCATTCTCGTGTATCCAAGGACGTCCGAGAAGGATGTTGTAGCATGAGGGGGTTTTTATTGCATACACAGTGACCTCAGAGATAAGATCACCGATTTGCAATTTGAACCTGATTTTGCCGATAGGCCTTTGAGTGCTCCCATCGTATCCAAAGATAGATACAGATGTGTGGCTTAGCTTGCTGGGTGGGATGCCCAACTCTTCAAGAGCCGAAGTGGAGATAAGGTTGAGTGCAGAACCTGGGTCGATCTGAACTCTATGTATCGGCATTTCTTTGATGTACCCTGTGAAGTACAGGGGTCGGTTGTGCCTTGCTTCGCCAAGTAGGAGGTCTTCCTTAGTGAAGGCGATGGTTGCACTGGCCACTGGGGGCGCTTACAACATCTTTTCCCGAAGGATTTACATAAGTAAAGGAAGATTGGTTGTAATTTTTGTGGTAGTCCCGGCCCGAACGGGTGCCTCTACCAACTTCGAGAGCTTCTTGAGAATGATCTTTGTTTGGAAGATTGTCTTCAGGATCAAGAGGCTGTCGTTTTTCATCTACTGGGGATGTATCTGCAGCAGAGTTGCCATCCTCAGTGATTGTGTTGCACGGAGCATTTTCCGGGAGCAAGTCCTGAACAGCATCCAGCAGCTTTTCTTCTTCATTGACCCATCCATCACCCCAAGTTGGGTTTTCTTCATGATGATGAGTCGAGAAGAATGTGTATCCTGAAGTCACAGTCTCAGGAGAAGAAACCTGAGAGGGTGTCATCTCTGTGAAAGTCACGTGAGACGAGGTAGCCCCAGAGGATACATTGCTAGGCGTCGTCGGAGTGTAGGTAATCTCATCAGACGACGCTTCAGAAGAGCTATAGTCCTGATATATTACATTACAGGAAGCTCTGATAGGAGATGTTGCCTGCTCGGAGTCAGACTCATCCTCGGATGTAAGAGGATCGTTAATCCAGCAATGTTCTCCATTTTCAGGAGTTAAGGGTGGATGTACCTGATTATCTTCAGGGACTTCCGGCTCTGGATTGTGAGGAATCTCGTTGACGCGGTCTTGCTCTTGTTCTAGAGCGAGACGCTGCAAGATCCTTGCATATTCTTCAAGATCAGGCATGGGAGCCAGATCTTCTTCTTTGTCTTCTCCGTGTGGCTCAACATAGTTGATTTCCACTGGAGCAATGACAAGTGCTGGGTTAACAGCATCTTCTTGTGCAGCCTCTTGGTCTTCTTCATCATCAGACCAGGATCCTTGTGGTTGCAAGGGGTTATACCAGATTACTGGCATAAGGTGAGTTTCAGGAACCCATTCTTCATCGGAGAGATATTCTCCTGTTTCAAGAGATTCCTCCCACTCATCGGTGTAGTTGGGCTCGAATCCATCGTCGGTGTCGCTGGACTCGTATCCATCAATGGAGAATCCAACTACCGAGTTGCAAGAGTATGATGCCCCCTGCATGGCTTCTTTTTTGAATTGAGGTGGCATGAAATCACTGAGAGTGAAGTTTCTTACCGCCTTTGAAGTCTCTGGAAGGGACGTTTCTGCTGCCCCGAGTGAAGTGGTAGAGGAGGCCTCTGCCTTTTCATGGACTTCTTGTTTTGGCTGGGTCTTCTCTTGACGTTTGAGCTTGAGGAGATGTTTCTTGGCTTGCCTTCGCTGCTGAGCGGTCGGCTTTGTTTTGACGATCTCCCAATTTTCATCTTCCAGGAGATCGGGATGTACCCATATGGGTTGTCCGTCTGGTGTCGGGCAAGGAACCAACACTTCGGACGTTTGAATTCTATTTATCACCTTGAAGGAAGTAGTGATCTTCTTCTTTGGTGATTTTGGTGTTTGTCCACGTGACACCATGTTGACGGAGGCGGGGCCATAATTTTTGTCAAAGGTGATGACTCCGTTTTTCCACATCTCGTTTATCTTCTCTCTCACAACAAAGCATTGATTGAGAGGATGCGAGACCATCTGGTGGTATGGACAGTACCGAGGATCATTGGTTTTGCCAACGTCTCCAGGTCTTTTGGGCTCTGGCAAAATGAGTTTGCCATTTGCTAGGAGAGCCTCAAAGATTTCTTCGACGTCTTCATCGAACGGATATTTCTTTTCTACTCGCTCTTTGAAGGCATCAGAGAGTTCAGGTCTCTTACCTGCAGCTCTATTTTCAGCTTTCTTTGGTTGCTGAGGAGCTGACTTGGTTTGCACATTGAGGACCTCTTTCTTCTTTGGTTTAGAGGTTGCAATGGCGGTTGGCTCTTTTCTTGATGACTTCTGACTGTTGAGGTCTTTGATCACCATTTCAGCTTCCATGGAAGCTTCGAGGAGTTCCCCCAGATTCTTTGATTTATTGCCGATGATCATGGAGCGGATTTTAGCTCTCATGTTGTTTCGGCAGATGTCGACTAGCGACGCTTGTGGCAATACATCTGAACATTTGTATGCCATTGCTTTCCACTTGTGAATGAAGTCATAAGTTGACTCATTCTCTCCCTGTTTTAGGCTGCAGAGCTGAGCCATAGTAACAGGATGATCCTCACCTTGGAAGTGGGTCAGGAAGCGTGTCTCCAGCATAGCCCAGTTCTGAATGGAGTTCTCCGGCAGAGTGGAGTACCAATCGAAGGTCGTACCTTTTAGGGTACTTGCAAAGAGGCGAATCTTGAGTGCATCTTGATCCGCGATAGCTCCCGTCAAGATCTTGAAGTGGATGACGTGCTGTCTGGCCGATCCTTTCCCCATATATGTTTGGAGAGTAGGATTTTTGAATTTTGTGGGGAACTGGACCGAGTCCATCCATAAAGGATATGGTGGCTTGATCCCATGCTCTTTGAGTATATCCTCTTCTTTAGCTTTGGCGAGGATACTGTCTATGTCCTTTTTGGTAAGGGCGCGTGACTCATTTTCTTCTCCATTTTCCTCGTTATTGCCATGATTCGGAGGAGGCTCATTGTTCACCTGATTTTGGACGACAAGGAGAAGGTTTTCCATCAGAGTTTCAATCCTCTGCTGGCCTTGTTCAACTGCTGGATGCGTGTGAGCGCATCATCTCGAGGTGGATTCTGAGGTGGCGGCTCAGAACTTGTAGCCAAGACGTTCATCCCTCGGGATTCAAACGAAGAAATCGTCCTGGTGACCGAGCCGGGGCTCATTCTTTTTGATGAAGAGCTTGATGAAGGATTACTCTCCCGTCCTTGGCTGGAAGGGGCAGGAGATTCTTCGGGATGTCTTTGTGTCCTGGTGACGCTACGGGTCACCGGACGTCGGACATGGATTTTTTATGCTGACCTTTGGCGTCTTCTGGTTTTTCCAACCATATGGACGACAGCAACTTGGTCGGGTCTTTCTTTTTCGACCCATTTGTGGGAGACTTGAAGTGTAGGAGGCTGGGTCCGTTGCTTCTCTAGTCTCTTTTGTCGATATGAAGCACGGCGGCGTGCTCGACGAGCGATTTGAGCTTCAGTCAGCTCTGGCTGGGCTCTGACGATGAAGGATGTGCTCCCTCGGGCGCAGCAGCCGAGCCTGTCTTCTTTGTAGCTAGGCAAGGACAGGATCCGGACCCGGTCCTTTGCCTGTTGCAGCGAAGCTTTGAACCTTTCGAGTTCGGCCCCTGTAGAGATGAAGGGTCGAACTGAAGGAGTGTAGGCCTTAGCAGGTGCTTGGAGAGGCCTGGTGATGCGTGATCTGATTCTGGGCTTGTGGGAGCAAGCCGGTTCATGCTGGGTCGACTTGGGAGTCAGGTTGGAGATGGGTCTCTCCTCTTTCATGTAGGCAAGAGGGTAGAACTGGTTCTCCTTGAGTGGGGCCAGGTATGCTGGCTTGGTGGAGGTTTGAGACCTCCTTTGTATTGGGGAAGGTCTTGGAGACC
Source organism: Umbellularia californica (assembly GCA_028538565.1). NCBI lineage: Eukaryota > Viridiplantae > Streptophyta > Magnoliopsida > Laurales > Lauraceae > Umbellularia > Umbellularia californica. The sequence continues at coordinate 27,383,409 of JAPQWN010000006.1, forward strand.
AAGTCTTGGGATAGACCTGGTTGTTTGTGGGTCGAGGCTTCGCGGGGGTGCCGCGGGCTTCGGGCTTTTGGGCTTTCGCCTTTGGTGTCACGAGAGTGACACGTTGAGAGGCGATCTTCTGCTTTTTGGCAGGAGCAGCTTGTTCTTCGGGAAGTGGGAATGGTCCCAGTGTCCCGAAGACGATGGTCCGGGGAGTCGAGGTCGACCCTGAGTTCAAAGAGTTGCCGAGGGAGTTGACGCTTCGGCAGCTGGCGGGGCGCTTGTAAGTGCGCTCGGTTTGCTTCTGTTGAAGCATGAGTTGGTGCTTGTTCTCATCGAAGATAATGGTTAAGGCTGCCATTGTTAGTTTCGAAAAAGTTCTGAAACAAGACCACATCCATTAGTAATCACAAGAATATAATGATCATAAATGGGAATTTCTATGGTTGTCTTTTCAAATCGCTCAAGGGATATGACCCAAGCGACATGAAGAAGGCAAAAAGCCATAGATGGTACAATTGTTCTGACAGCAAGTATGGTGAGCCCAGAATGAGCGTTCCAGTGACTGCTAGAAGCAATTGTAAACCTAAATTCGACTTATCGAGAAGCAGGGCTTGCTCGAGATAAGAAGAATATAAGGTAGGAGTTACAAATGTGCCGGTCACAGATACAGTAGACCCTGAAAGGGCGTACCAGTACTGCTATGCACAAATGTTGGAGATCGAATCCATGAGATGGGATTCTTTGTTTTGAAATGTCAGAAATGGATTCGTCAAAGAGAGCAGGTGGCATTCCGATTCAAATACGGGCTCAACGATTTCCGCGAGCGCCAGTACTCAGAAGGGAAGAGACCACAATTTCTCGAATCTGAATCCAAAAGTGACAAGTTTTTGGAGATTTTTTTATTTGAAATGATTTTTTTTATTTTATTTTTCTTTATTTTTTTTTTATTTTTTATTTTTTTAAAATATTTTTTTATTTATTTTTTTTATTTTATTTATTTTTTGAAATTTTTTTTTTTTTTTTTTAAGATTTTTTTTTGAAAATCTTTTTTTTATTTTTTTTTATTTTTTTTTAATTTTTTAAGATTTAAAGACAAGAGAGTACACATAGGCCTCCTAACCCGGTCTTATGAAACCTCAATTGATAGAATTGCCCCCAGGTAAGGGTAGGATTACTTAATGAACCCGTTTGGAGGACCCTTACCTAGAACAGTCAAGCTGTCTCCACACTCTGGACAAGGCTTTTCTTGAATCAATCGTGATCAAAGAACGCAATTGGTTTAACCTTAGTGGTCTATGTCCTTCTTTATAAAAAATCCCAAATAGACTCATCGAAGAGAAACGATGGCCCAAAACCTTAGTCGAACGGGCTCAACATTTCTGCAAGCACCAAAGAACGATAGGATAGGATCAAAGTTTCTCAATTTTGAATCCAAACTAAGAAAACTGATTTTTTTTTATTTTTATTTTTTTTTAATATTTTTTTTTTTGAAATCTCTAATGAACTCATCGAAGAGAAACGATGGTCCAAAACCTTAGTCGAACGGCCTCAACATTTCTGCAAGCACCAAAGAACGATAGGATAGGATCAAAGTTTCTCAATTTTGAATCCAAACTAAGAAAACTGATTTTTTTTTTGAAATCTCTAATGAACTCATCGAAGAGAAACGATGGTCCAAAACCTTAGTCAAACGGGCTCAACATTTCTGCAAGCACCAAAGAACGATAGGATAGGATCAAAGTTTCTCAATTTTGAATCCAAACTAAGAAAACTGATTTTTTTTTTTTTGAAAAGAGAAAGAATGGAAACAAACTCAAAGAAATAGAAATTTCCAAAAAATCCCATCTCATGTTTTTTAGGACGCAAAATCCAACATAGGCTACCAGCTAGAAAGTAGCCAAGGAATCTGGAAAAGAAGTATAAGCATAGAGCAAAAAGTATGATATGCAAATATTTCATTTCCAAGCACCGTGTTCTCAAATCAACGGGTCCCACCGGGTGTGCCAGCTTGATGGAACGCGCTCCGAGGCGCCGTGGGGCGGCTACCGGGGTCGGTGGAACGTGGGAGTCCGTCGGGTTCGGCCCTTTCGCGCCCTGGCGGGCCTGAAGCGTGCATCAACATTTCTTTTATGTGGGTGTGCCAGATTTTCTATTTTACTTGGAATTGCAAGTGGTAATCCGGAGATCAACCTTCGCAAGTAAAAAGGAAATCAACTTCTTTCAAGTTTTCCATTGCACAAATATTTAAGAAAAGAGACATTTTCTTGGTTTGCCGTGAAAGGCGATTTTGTTTGGCATTTATAGCCGATTTTGGCGTTTATAGCCGATTTACAATTCTTATCAATAATGAAAGACAAGAGTTGTGATTTTTGTCTCTTTAGAAAAATACAAATTACAATGAAAAGCAAGAAAAGGAAGATCTAACTTTTCAGGAGATTGTGGGGGACTCGTTCAGATTGACGGTCGCAAGCCATGTATGGGCTTCGCCATCATCCATGCAGATGAGAACAGAAGATGCTCTTGATTCGCTTGGCTTGGCTATAACCTCAGGTTTTTAGAGGACAAAGACCAAGAGAAGGTCCTATGTCCAATAAAAAGCTAAGTAGACGGGCTGAAAAGCCACGTCTAAACCATTGGAGGCAGCGGGAGAAGGCAAGGACCTTGGGGGGGGGGGGTGCCCCCCGAGGGACTTTTGTCACCTTGTAGTGGTGGCCGGTGCAGAACTTCAGCAGAGTTTTTCTCTCTTTTTTTTTTCTCTCAGATCTCTTTCTGATCCTTTTTTTTTCGATCCCGATTTCAATGGAATGCTCTCCTATTTATAGGCTTTTGGTAGCCATTTAGGAGGGTTTATGAGCCTTAATGGCTTTAATGGGAGGAGTTACAAGATTTATTTCTTGATTTTGTAACTCCTTTTTCCTTGAATCTGATTGGCCGATGGAGATTAAGGGCTTTTAATCACCTTAATTACCATAATGGGAGGAGTTTCATGGTTTAAATGCCATGAATCAATTGACTTGTAACTCCCAAATGCTTGCTTCTGATTGGGTCGTCCAAAGAAATGAATTAATGACAATAATAAAGCTAGTCAATTAACCACATTAATTGGTCGCCGAGCAGTCGAAGAGTCGCGGGCCGTGCCGTGTCTTCTGGAATTCTTCTGGCGATGATCATCGATGGATCTTCATGCTGATCGACATCGGATGAACATGTAACTTCAGACAGTGATAGCTAAGAGCGGGCCGGTGACATCTGTCTTGTCGATTTCACGATCGGTCGGACAGAAAGTGCACTTTCTTGGTCAGCCGGTTGACGATCTTGGAGCGATCAATGATGATTTTATGCTTTTGACGGCGGATCCGAGATGTCGTCGGATATGAGTCAATTTAAAGCACTAAAAATCACATTTTCAGGAAACCACAGGGGCCAAAGTGTGCGAAACGCGAAAAAAGACGGAAAAAACGGGTCACCGGCGGAAAATCCGGTGACCCGGACTTCCATGGTCGCCGGCGACCATGGGCCATGGTCACAGGGGCCTGCGACCCTGGGGGAATTTTCCCCTTCGGAGCCCGTTTTGCGGTCGTTTTGAGGTCTTTTTCGTCGCCGTTTTCTTCTGTATTTTTACTGACATTTCTTCTCATTTATTGGCTTGATTTCCCTGTAGAAAACCTGATGAGAATCCTTGCATTTTTAGAGTGCAAAGTTTCCAATTTTCCGGGAAAGCCGAAGACTTTGTCGCGTAAAGCTGCTGATTTTCCGCCAGAAGCTGAAACTTGGTCAAACGATGTCGGAATGACCTGAAATTTGAGGTGAAGCCTCCTGAGCAATAAATAAGACCAACCATAGGCTTTTGTTTGAGTTTTGGAGCCGTTTGGGGTCCCGTCGATGCTTCACTTGATTTTGCTGCGGGGAAGATGCCGAGCTTTGATATGTCGCCAAACGATGTCCGATTGACCTGAAATTTGACGGGGAGCCTATTGGAGTCATTTTGAGACGTTCCATGGGCTCCGTTTTGGATGTCATGGTCCCGGGTTGCTCCGCCGCCGGTAGGCTTGATTTTCTCTCGGAGCATCAAAACCTGGTCAAACGTTGTCGGAATGACCTTGAATTTGACGTGCAGCCTTTTGGAAGCATGTTGAAGCCACTCATGCACTTGGTTTGATGAGCGAAGGCTTCGGTGGTTCCCGCCGCCGAGAGGCTTGATTTTGCTGCTCGAGCATTGATGGAGGGTCAAACGTTGTCGGTTTGACTTGAAATTTAGCATGGAGCCCTTTTGGGACATGCTGGAGTCATCTGTAGGCTCTGATCGAAGTTTTGACATCTCCGATGATGTCGCCGCCGGGAGAGCCATTTTAGCTGTCGGAGAAGCGAAGTTAGGCCAAATGATTCTGAAATGGCCCGAAACTTCATGTGTACTCTTCTCTTGGCTATCTTGAAGGATCTTGCAGTTTTTGTTTGATTCTGACAAGATTTGATTTTTTGGAGAAATTGCATTGCCTATTTATGGCAGGTTGCGACTTCATGCAGCTTTCTTGATGTTGAAGAGGCAAAGTGACATTTTTGGTGTCAACAATTAAAAAAACCTTTCAAAAAAAAGAGTTAAAAAAAACACTAAGGCTCCACCAATTGTGTTCTTTGACCAAAGTGGATTTAAGAAAAGCCTTGTCCAGAGTGTGGAGACAGCTAGACTATTCGAGGCAAGGGTCCTCCAAATGGGTTCATTAAGTAATCCTACCCTTACCTGGGGGCTGATCTATCTACTAAGGTTTCATAAGATCGAATTGGAAATCTATGTGCACCTTTCAAAAAAAAAATTCTCTAAAAAAAATCTTAAAAAAAAAAAATGAAAAAAAAACTTCTGTCACTTTGAATTCAGAGTTGAGAAATCTTGGTTCTTTCCCTTTCGGATTTAGCGCTCGCAGAAATGTTGAGCCTTGTTCGGAATGGAACATCATTTGCTCTCTTCAATGAATTCAATCTTGACCTTTCAAAAAAAAACTTCCGTCACTTTTGAGTTCAGAGTTGAGAAATCTTGGTTCCCTCCCTTTCGGATTTAGCGCTCGCAGAAATGTTGAGCCTTTGTTCGAAACGGAACACCATTTGCTCTCTTTGATGAATTCAATCTTGACCCTTCAAAAAAAAAAAACTTCCGTCATTATCGGATTCACATCCCAAAAATCCTGGTTCCTTCCCTTCTGAATTTAGCGCTCGCAGAAATGTTGAGCCTTTCTTCGGATTGGAACACCATTTGCTCTCCTTTATGAATCCAAATTTTGACCTTTCAAAAAAAATCCCATCTCGTGTCCTTTCCAAGGATACGATTTGCAACATTTGTGCCTAGCGGTGCTAGTACGCCCTTTCGGGTCTACTATATTCGCGACCGACACATTTGTATCTCCAACCTTATATCATTTTACCTCGAGTGAGCCTTGCTTCTCGGTAATTTGAATTAAGGTTTACAATTACTTCTAGCAGTCACTAGAACGCTCACTCTGAGCCTACCATACTTGCATTTTAGAACAATTGTGTCCTCTATGGCTTTTTGCCTTCTTCATCGTCCTTGGGTTGGGCCATGTCCCCTCAAGTGATTTGAAAAGACAAAACCATAGTTGTTCTCCATTTACGATCACCATATTCTTGTGATTACTAATGGATTTGGTCTTGTTTCAGAAGTTTTCCAAAACTAACAATGGCAGCTTCATTGACCATCACTTTCGATGAGAACAAGTACCAGCTTATGCTGCAAGACAAACAAAACAAGCATAAGCACCCTGCCAATTGCCGAAGCGTCATCTCCCTCGACAACTCTCTAAACACCGGGTCAACTTCAACTCCCCGGACCATCGTCTTCGGATCGCTGTGACCATTCCCACTTCCCGCAGAAGACACTGTACCTGCCAAGAAGCAGAAAACCACCCCACAACGTGTCACTAAAATGGCACCAAGGGCGAACACCAAGAAGCTTGAAGCCCGTGGCGTTCCCACGAAGCCTCAACCAACAAGAAACCAGGTTTACCCCAAAACTTGGTCCCCGAGATCTTCGCCAAAGCAACGAAGGTCCCGAACATCTGCAAAAGCCAGCATTCCTGGCCCCTCTCAAAAAGAATCGGTTCTACCCTCTCTTACATGAAAGAGGAGAAACGTACCCTCCACCCAAAAACCAAACAAAATCATCATGAGCCGGCTTGCTCCTACAAGCCCAAAATCAAATCCTGCACTGTTAGGCCTATGCAAAAATACGCTGAAGCCTGCACTCCTGCGAGTCGACCCTTCATCTCAATAGGGGCTCAGCTCGCAAAATTCAAGTCTTCACTGCGACAGACAAAGGACCGCATCCAGATTCTGTCCTTGCCAAGCTTCAAAGAAGACAAACTCGGCTGCTGCGCACAAGGGACTACATCCTTCATCGCCAGAGCCCAGCCAGAGCTGACTGAAGCACAAATTGCTCGTCGTATGCGTCGCCGCACTGCATATCGACAAAAGAGACTCGAGAAACAAAGAACCCAGCGTTCTACTCTCCACGTCTCAAACAAATGGGTCGAAAAAGAAAGACCCGACCAATTTGTTGCTGTTCATATGGTTGGCAAAACCAGAAAACGCCGGAAGTCAGCAACCAAAATCAGTGTTAGACGTCCAGTGACTCGAAGCGTCTCTCGGACAAGAACACATCTGGAAGAGTCTTCCACTCCTCCAAGTCAAGAACATCGGAGTAACCACTCCTCAGATTCTTCACCCAGAAGAATGAGCCCCAGCTCAGTCACCAGGACGATTTCTTCGTTCGAATCCCGAGGGATGAACGTCTTGGCTACAAGTTCTGAGCCGCCTCCACAGCATGATGACGTAACTGCACGCATCCAGCAGTTGGAGCAAGGACAACAGAGAATTGAGGCTCTGATGGAAAATCTGATTCTCACTCTACAGCGTCCACCACCTAACAATGAAACCCCTCCGAATCATGAAGATGACGAGGGCAATGCAGAAAACAATGAGTCTCGCGCCCTTACCAGAAAGGACGTGGACGATATCCTGGTAAAAGCAAAAGAAGAGGATACATTGAAAGAACATGGGATCAAGCCACCCTACCCTCTATGGATGGACTCGGTTCCGTTCCCTGCAAAATTCAAACAACCTACTCTCCAGACATATACTGGGAAAGGTTCAGCCAGACAACATGTCATCCATTTCAAGATCCTAACGGGAGCTATTGCGGATCAAGATGCCCTCAAGATTCGCCTCTTTGCAAGTACCCTAAAAAGTACAGCCTTTGATTGGTACTCCACTCTGCCGGAGAACTCCATCCAGAACTGGGCTATGCTAGAGACACGCTTCCTGACCCACTTCCAAGGTGAGGATCATCCTGTTACTATGGCTTAACTCTGCAGCCTAAAGCAGGGAGAGAATGAGTCAACATACGACTTCATTCACAAATGGAAGGCAATGGCGTACAAATGCTCAGATGTGCTGCCACAAGCGTCGTTGGTCGACATCTGCCGTAACAATATAAGAGCAAAAATCCGCTCCATGATTATTGGCAATAAATCAAAGAACCTGGGGGAACTCCTCGAAGCCTCCATGGAAGCTGAAATGGTGATCAAAGACCTCAACAGTCAGAAATCATCAAAGAAAGAGCCGACTGCTGTTACAACCTCAAAACCAAAGAACAAGGAGGTTCTCAATGTGCAGACTAAGTCAGCTCCTCAGCAGCCAAAGAAACCTGAAAACAAAACTGCAGGTAAAAGGCCTGAACTCTCTGATACCTTCAAAGAACGTGTAGAAAAGAAATATCGGTTCGATGAAGATGTTGAAGAAATCTTTGAGGCTCTCCTAGCAAATGGCAAACTCATTTTGCCAGAGCCCAAAAGACCGGGAGATGTTGGTAAAACCAATGATCCCCGATACTGTCCATACCATCAGATGATCTCACATCCTCTCAATCAATGCTTCGTTGTGAGAGAAAAGATCAATGAGATGTGGAAAAACGGAGTCATAACCTTTGATAAAAACTATGGCCCCGCCTCTGTCAACATGGTGTCATGTCGGCAGACTTCAAAGTCACCGAAGGAGAAAATCACTACTTCATTCAAGGTGATTAGAATGGCTCAAGCACCCCAAGAATTGGTTCCCTATCCAACACCAGATGGACAACCTATATGGGTGCATCCCGATCTCCTAGATGATGAAAACTGGGAGATCATCAAAACAAAGCCGACCGCTCAGCAGCGAAGGCAAGCCAAGAGACAGTACCGCAAGCTCAAACAGCAGCAAAAGTCTCAACCAAAACAAGAAGTCCTTGAAAAAGCAGAAACTTCTTCCACTGCTTCACTCGGGACAACGGAAGAATCTTTTCCCAAAACTTCAAAGGTGGTAAGAAAATTCACTCTTGATGATTTCATGCCACCTCTATACAAAAATGAAAATGTGCAGGGGGCATCATACTCTTGCAACTCGGTAGTTGGATTCTCCATGAATGGATACGAGTCCAGTGACACTGCCAGTGATATCGATGAGTGGGAAGAATCCCTTGAAACAGGAGAATACCTCTCCGACTAGGAATGGATTCCCGAGTCTCATCTTATGCCAGTAATCTGGTATAACCCATTACAGCCACAAGGATCTTGGTCTGATGATGAAGAAGACCAGGGCCCTGTTCAAGAAAATGTTGTTGATCCAGTACCAGCAAATGCTTCAGTGGAACCCAACATGGGCGAACCACAAGGAGCTGATGACGAAGAAGATTTGGCTCCCACACCTGATCTTGAAGAATATGCAAGAATCTTGCAACATCTTGCCATAGAGCAGGAGCAGGATCGCATCAATTTTCGTCATGATCCAGAACCGGAAGCCCCTGAAAATCCGCGGGAACTTTCTCCCTCAACTCCTGAAAATGGAGCAAATAGTTGGATCGATCATCCTCTCACATCTGAGGATGAGTCCGATTCCCAACAATCTACACTGGGGGCATCTCCTGTCAGGATAACCTGCAATGCAATAGCTCAGGACGACAGTGCCTCTGAAGCTTCCGAAGACACGTACTCCCCAACCGGTAGCGTATCTTCCGGAGCTACATCCTCTCAGGTGACTTCCACTGAGATAACATCCTCTCAACCCTCGTCTCCTGAAGCTGTGACATCAGAGCTCAAGCCTCTCTCGATTGATCATCTTGAAGAAACTTCTGCCAATGATATCTTATTTAAAGAAAAGTCAGTCAATTGGTCCCAGATACCCGATCTCACGGGCGATGTCTGGGCAAATAAAGAAAAGTTGCCAGCTGCTGTTCAGGACTTGTTCCCGGAAATTGCTCCGTGCAGCACAATTACTGAAGACACCAATGCTCTTACAGAGACGTCTTCAGCAAAGGATCAACCCCTTGATCCTGAGAACGATCTTCCAAAAGAAGACCCTTCTCTAGAGGCTCTTGAAGTTGGTAGAGGTACCCGTTCTGGCCGGGATTACCACAAAAATTACAATCAACCCTCTTCTTCTTATGTAAATCCTTCGGGAAAGCAAGATGTAAGCGCCCCAAGTGGCAATAATAATGAAAATGCAGGCCCGAAGGAGGCTTTCAAGTATAACTTGATTGAGCACTTCAAACATATACATGCACGTCTACACATCCTTGACTTATTGCGAATGTCTCCACAAACTCGTGATAGTCTCATTTCAGAATTACAAAAACTGAATACGGATGTCGACAAACATGCCCCACAAGTCCTACAAATTGAAATGGACTATAGGGTCAAAAAATCAAATACTCCCTCAAAGGGAGAAAAGAAAAAACTGAGGGATCAAGCAATGAATGCCTCTCGGAACAAAAAGCAGCAAGTGTAACAATTGCCTTCGACAAGGATGACCTCCTCCTAGGCGAAACAAAGCACAACCGTCCCTTGTACTTTACGGGGTACGTCAAAGAAATGCCAGTACACAGAGTTCAGATCGATCCAGGTTCTGCACTCAACCTCAACTCTACTTCGGCACTCGAAGAGCTGGGCATCCCACCTAGCAAGCTGAGTCACACGTCCGTATCCATCTTCGGATATGACGGTAGCACTCAAAGGCCTATCGGCAAAATCAGGTTCAAATTGCAAATCGGTGATCTTATTTCTGAAGTCACTGTGTATGCAATAAGGACCCCTTCATGCTACAATATACTCCTTAAACGCCCCTGGATACATGAGAATGGTGTGATCCCTTCAACTCTACATCAGTGCATCAAGTTCGTTGGCGACCATGGCCTGATACATCAAGTATTTGCAGACAAAAGGCAGAGATGTTCATTTTGCAGATGCTCAAATGTATAAAGATGGAAAAGAAAAACAGGAAGAAAAAACAATTCGCTTTCTCGACAGTCTCCAGAAAGATAAAGGCAAGGCTCCTCAGCAATCATCGGAGGTAAACAAACCCTCCACCAAACTCGAAGGAAGCAGCCAAGCTCCCTTCGTCATCTCCTTCAAATCTCCAAATCCTTTGGTAATCACTACCAAAGCAAAGAAGACAAAACAAAAGACTGGGGGCAAGTTCACTGTCTCCTTTGTGTCCATTGTTGACACCAAAAATGTCACTTTGCCTCTCCAAATCAAGAAAGCTGCATGAAGTCGCAACCTGCCATAAATAGGCAATGCAACTTCTCCAAAAAATCAAATCTTGTCAGAATCAAACAAAAACTGCAAGATCCTTCAAGATAGCCAAGAGAAGAGTACACATGAAGTTTCGGGCCATTTCAGAATCATTTGGCCTAACTTCGCTTCTCCGTTAGCTAAAATGGCGCTCCCGGCGGCGACATCATCGGAGACGTCAAAACTTCGATCAGAGCCTACAGATGACTCCAGCATCTCCCAAAAGGGCTCCATGCCAAATTTCAAGTCAAACCGACAACGTTTGACCCTCCATCAATGCTCGAGCAGCAAAATCAAGCCTCCCGGCGGCGGGAACCACCGAAGCCTTCGCTCATCAAACCAAGTGCATGAGTGGCTTCTACATGCTTCCAAAAGGCTGCACGTCGAATTTCAGGTCATTCCGACAACGTTTGACCAGGTTTCGATGCTCCGAGAGAAAATCAAGCCTACCGGCGGCGGAGCAACCCGGGACCATGACATCCAAGACAGAGCCCATGGAACGTCTCAAAATGACTCCAATAGGCTCCCCGTCAAATTTCAGGTCAATCGGACATCGTTTGGCCACATATCAAAGCTCGGCATTTTCCCCGCAGCAAAATCAAGTGAAGCATCGACGGGACCCCAAACGGCTTCAAAACTCAAACAAAAGCCTATGGTTGGTCTTATTTATTGCTCAGGAGGCTTCACTTCAAATTTCAGGTCATTCCGACATCGTTTGACCAAGTTTCAGCTTCTGGCGGAAAATCAGCAGCTCTACGCGACAAAGTCTTCGGCTTTCCCGGAAAATTGGAAACTTTGCACTCTAAAAATGCAAGGATTCTCATCAGGTTTTCTACAGACCCCTGCGACCATGGCCCATGGTCGCCGGTCCATGGTGGCCGGCGACCATGGCCCATGGTCGCCGGCGACCATGGAGGTCCGGGTCACCGGATTTTCCGCCGGTGACCCGTTTTTCCGTCTTTTTTCTAGTTTCGCGCACTTTGGCCCCTGTGGTTTCCTGAAAATGTGATTTTTTAGTGCTTTAAATTGACTCATATCCGACGACATCTCGGATCCGCCGTCAAAAGCATAAAATCATCATTGATCGCTCCAAGATCGTCAACCGGCTGACCAAGAAAGTGCGCTTTCTGTCCGACCGATCGTGAAATCGACAAGACAGATGTCACCGGCCCGCTCTTAGCTATCAATGTCTGAAGTTACATGTTCATCCAATGTCGATCAGCATGTAGATCCATCGATGATCATCGCCAGAAGAATTCCAGAAGACACGGCACAGCCCGCGACTCTTCGACTGCTCGGCAACCAATTAATGTGGTTAATTGACTAACTTTGTTATGGTCATTAATTCATTTCTTTGGACGGCCCAATCAGAAGCAAGCATTTGGGAGTTACAAGTCAATTGATTCATGGCATTTAAACCATGAAACTCCTCCCATTATGGTAATTAAGGTGATTAAAAGCCCTTAATCTCCATCGGCCAATCAGATTCAAGGAAAAAGGAGTTACAAAATCAAGAAATAAATCTTGTAACTCCTCCCATTAAAGCCATTAAGGCTCATAAACCCTCCTAAATGGCTACCAAAAGCCTATAAATAGGAGAGCATTCCATTGAAATCAAAAATCGGAAAAAAAAGGAGAAAATCAGGATCAGAGAAAAGATCAGAAAAAAAAAGATCAGAAAGAGATCTGAGAGAAAGAAAAAAGAGAGAAAACTCTGCTGAAGTTCTGCACCGGCCACCACTACAAGGTGACAAAAGTCCCTTGGGGGGCACCCCCCCCAAGGTCCTTGCCTTCTCCTGCTGCCTCCAATGGCTTAGACGTGGCTTTTCAGCCCGTCTACTTAGCTTTTTATTGGACATAGGACCTTCTCTTGGTCTTTGTCCTCTAAAAACCTGAGGTTATAGCCAAGCCAAGCGAATCAAGAGCATCTTCTGTTCTCATCTGCATGGATGATGGCGAAGCCCATACATGGCTTGCGACCGTCAATCTGAACGAGTCCCCCACAATCTCCTGAAAAGTTAGATCTTCCTTTTCTTGCCTTTCATTGTAATTTGTATTTTTCTAAAGAGACAAAAATCACAACTCTTGTCTTTCATTATTGATAAGAATTGTAAATCGGCTATAAACGCCAAAATCGGCTATAAATGCCAAACAAAATCGCCTTTCACGGCAAATTAAGAAAATGTCTCTTTTCTTAAATATTTGTGCAATGGAAAACTTGAAAGAAGTTGATTTCCTTTTTACTTGCGAAGGTTGATCTCCGGATTACCACTTGCAATTCCAAGTAAAATAGAAAATCTGGCACACCCACATAAAAGAAATGTTGATGCACGCTTCAGGCCCGCCAGGGCGCGAAAGGGCCGGACCCGACGGACTCCCACGTTCCGCCGACCCCGGTAGCCGCCCCACGGCGCCTCGGAGCGCGTTCCATCAAGCTGGCACACCCGGTGGGACTCGTTCATTTGAGAACACGGTGCTTGGAAATGAAATATTTGCATACCATATTTTTGCTCTATGCTTATACTTCTTTTCCGGATTCCTTGGTTACTTTCTAGCTGGTAGCCTATGTTGGATTTTGCATCCTAAAAAAAAAAATGAGATGGGATTTTTTGGAAATTTCTATTTCTTTGAGTTTGTTTCCATTCTTTCTCTTTTCAAAAAAAAATCAGTTTTCTTAGTTTGGATTCAAAATTGAGAAACTTTGATCCTATCCTATCGTTCTTTGGTGCTTGCAGAAATGTTGAGCCCGTTCGACTAAGGTTTTGGGCCATCGTTTCTCTTCGATGAGTTCATTAGAGATTTCAAAAAAAATAAATAAATAAATAAAAAAATCAGTTTTCTTAGTTTGAATTCAAAATTGAGAAACTTTGATCCTATCCTATCGTTCTTTGGTGCTTGCAGAAATGTTGAGCCCGTTCGACTAAGGTTTTGGACCATCGTTTCTCTTCGATGAGTTCATTAGAGATTTCAAAAAAATAAATAAATAAATAAATAAATCAGCTTTCTTAGTTTGGATTCAAAATTGAGAAACCTTGATCCTATCCTATCGTTCTTTGGTGCTTGCAGAAATGTTGAGCCCGTTCGACTAAGGTTTTGGGCCATCGTTTCTCTTCGATGAGTCTATTTGGGATTTTTTATAAAGAAGGACATAGACCACTAAGGTTAAACCAATTGCGTTCTTTGATCACGATTGATTCAAGAAAAGCCTTATCCAGAGTGTGGAGACAGCTTGACTGTTCTAGGCAAGGGTCCTCCAAACGGGTTCATTAAGTAATCCTACCCTTACCTGGGGGCAATTCTATCAATTGAGGTTTCATAAGACCGGGTTAGGAGGCCTATGTGTACTCTCTCGTCTTTAAATCTTAAAAAAATTAAAATCAAAATAAAAAAAATAAAATAAAAAAAAGATTTTCAAAAAAAAAATCTTAAAAAAAAAAAACAAAAATTTTCAAAAAAAAAATAAAATAAAAAAAATAAATAAAAAAATATTTTAAAAAAATAAAAAATAAAATAAAATAAAATAAAATAAAATAAAATAAAATAAAATCATTTCAAAAAAAAAAATCTCCAAAAACTCGTCACTTTTGGATTCAGATTCGAGAAATTGTGGTCTCTTCCCTTCTGAGTACTGGCGCTCGCGGAAATCGTTGAGCCCGTATTTGAATCGGAATGCCACCTGCTCTCTTTGACGAATCCATTTCTAACCTTTCAAAACAAAGAATCCCATCTCATGGATGCGATCTCCAACATTTGTGCCTAGCAATACTGGTACGCCCTTTCAGGGTCTACTGTATCTGTGACCGGCACATTTGTAACTCCTACCTTATATTCTTCTTATCTCGAGCAAGCCCTGCTTCTCGATAAGTCGAATTTAGGTTTACAATTGCTTCTAGCAGTCACTGGAACGCTCATTCTGGGCTCACCATACTTGCTGTCAGAACAATTGTACCATCCATGGCTTTTTACCTTCTTCATGTCGCTTGGGTCATATCCCTTGAGCGATTTGAAAAGACAACCATAGAAATTCCCATTTATGATCATTATATTCTTGTGATTACTAATGGATGTGGTCTTGTTTCAGAACTTTTTCGAAACTAACAATGGCAGCCTTAACCATTATCTTCGATGAGAACAAGCACCAACTCATGCTTCAACAGAAGCAAACCGAGCGCACTTACAAGCGCCCCGCCAGCTGCCGAAGCGTCAACTCCCTCGGCAACTCTCTGAACTCAGGGTCGACCTCGACTCCCCGGACCATCGTCTTCGGGACACTGGGACCATTCCCACTTCCCGAAGAACAAGCTGCGCCTGCTAAAAAGCAGAAGATCGCCTCTCAACGTGTCACTCCCGTGACACCAAAAGCGAGCGCCCAAAAGCCCGAAGCCCGCGGCACCCCCGCGAAGCCTCAACCCACAAACAACCAGGTCTATCCCAAGACTTGGTCTCCAAGACCTTCCCCAAAACAAAGGAGGTCTCAAACCTCCACCAAGCCAGCATACCTGGCCCCACTCAAGGAGAACCAGTTCTACCCTCTTGCCTACATGAAAGAGGAGAGACCCATCTCCAACCTGACTCCCAAGTTGACCCAGCATGAACCGGCTTGCTCCCACAAGCCCAGAATCAGATCACGCATCACCAGGCCTCTCCAAGCACCTGCTAAGGCCTACACTCCTTCAGTTCGACCCTTCATCTCTACAGGGGCCGAACTCGAAAGGTTCAAAGCTTCGCTGCAACAGGCAAAGGACCGGGTCCGGATCCTGTCCTTGCCCAGCTACAAAGAAGACAGGCTCGGCTGCTGCGCCCGAGGGAGCACATCCTTCATCGTCAGAGCCCAGCCAGAGCTGACTGAAGCTCAAATCGCTCGTCGAGCACGCCGCCGTGCTTCATATCGACAAAAGAGACTAGAGAAGCAACGGACCCAGCCTCCTACACTTCAAGTCTCCCACAAATGGGTCGAAAAAGAAAGACCCGACCAAGTTGCTGCCGTCCATATGGTTGGAAAAACCAGAAGACGCCAAAGGTCAGCATCAAAAATCCATGTCCGACGTCCGGTGACCCGTAGCATCACCAGGACACAAAGACATCCCGAAGAATCTCCTGCCCCTTCCAGCCAAGGACGGGAGAGTAATCCTTCATTAAGCTCTTCATCAAAAAGAATGAGCCCCCGTTCGGTCACCAGGACGATTTCTTCGTTCGAATCCCGAGGGATGACCGTCTTGGCTACAAGTTCTGAGCCGCCACCTCAGAATCCACCTCGAGATGATGCGCTCACACGCATTCAGCAGTTGGAACAAGGCCAGCAGAGGATTGAAACTCTGATGGAAAACCTTCTCCTTGTCGTCCAAAATCAGGTGAACAATGAGCCTCCTTCTAATCATGGCAATAACGAGGAAAATGGAGAAGAAAATGAGTCACGCGCCCTTACCAAAAAGGACGTAAACAGTATCCTCGCCAAAGCAAAAGAAGAGGATATACTCAAAGAGCATGGGATCAAGCCCACAAAATTCAAACATCCTACTCTCCAAACATATACGGGGAAAGGATCGGCCAGACAGCACGTCATCCACTTCAAGATCTTGACGGGAGCTATCGCGGATCAAGATGCACTCAAGATTCGCCTCTTTGCAAGTACCCTAAAAGGTACGGCCTTCGATTGGTACTCCACTCTGCCGGAGAACTCCATTCAGAACTGAGCTATGCTGGAGACACGCTTCCTGACCCACTTCCAAGGTGAGGATCATCCTGTTACTATGGCTCAGCTCTGCAGCCTAAAACAGGGAGAGAATGAGTCAACTTATGACTTCATTCACAAGTGGAAAGCAATGGCGTACAAATGCTCAGATGTACTGCCACAAGCGTCGCTAGTCGACATCTGCCGTAACAATATGAGAGCAAAAATACGCTCCATGATCATCGGCAACAAATCAAAAAACCTGGGAGAACTCCTGGAAGCTTCTATGGAAGCTGAAACGGTGATTAAAGACCTCAACAGTCAGAAGTCATCAAGAAAAGAGCCAACCGCCATTGCAACCTCTAAACCAAAGAAGAAAGAGGTCCTTAATGTGCAAACCAAGTCAGCTCCTCAGCAACCAAAGAAAGCTGAAAATAGAGCTGCAAGTAAGAGACCTGAACTCTCTGATGCCTTCAAAGAGCGAGTAGAAAAGAAATATCCGTTCGATGAAGACGTCGAAGAAATCTTTGAGGCTCTCCTAGCAAATGGCAAACTCATTTTGCCAGAGCCCAAAAGACCTGGAGACGTTGGCAAAACCAATGATCCTCGGTACTGTTCATACCACCAGATGGTCTCGCATCCTCTCAATCAATGCTTTGTTGTGAGAGAGAAGATAAACGAGATGTGGAAAAACGGAGTCATCACCTTTGACAAAAATTATGGCCCCGCCTCCGTCAACATGGTGTCACGTGGACAAACACCAAAATCACCGAAGAAGAAGATCACTACTTCCTTCAAGGTGATAAAAAGAATTCAAACGTCCGAAGTGTTGGTTTCTTACCCGACACCAGACGGACAACCCATATGGGTACATCCCGATCTCTTGGAAGATGAAAACGGGGAGATCGTAAAAACAAAGCCGACAACTCAACAGCGAAGGCAGGCTAGGAAACATCTCCTCAGGCTCAAACGGCAAGAGAAGACCCAGCCAAAACAAGAAGTCCATGAAAAGGCAGAGGCCTCCTCTACCACTTCACTCGGGGCAACAGAAACGTCCCTTCCAGAGACTTCAAAGGCGGTAAGAAACTTCACTCTCAGTGATTTCATGCCACCTCAATTCAAAAAAGAAGCCATGCAGGGGGCATCATACTCTTGCAACTCGGTAGTTGGATTCTCCATTGATGGATACGAGTCCAGCGACACCGACGATGGATTCGAGCCCAACTACACCGATGAGTGGGAGGAATCTCTTGAAACAGGAGAATATCTCTCCGATGAAGAATGGGTTCCTGAAACTCACCTTATGCCAGTAATCTGGTATAACCCCTTGCAACCACAAGGATCCTGGTCTGATGATGAAGAAGACCAAGAGGCTGCACAAGAAGATGCTGTTAACCCAGCACCTGTCATTGCTCCAGTGGAAATCAACTATGTTGAGCCACACGGAGAAAACGAAGAAGAGGATCTGGCTCCCATGCCTGATCTTGAAGAATATGCAAGGATCTTGCAGCGTCTCGCTCTAGAACAAGAGCAAGACCGCGTCAACGAGATTCCTCACAATCCAGAGCCGGAAGTCCCTGAAGCCCATCAGGTACCTCCTCCCTCAACTCCTGAAAATGGAGAACATTGCTGGATTGACGATCCTCTTACATCCGAGGATGAGTCTGACTCCGAGCAGGCAACATCTTCTATCAGAGCTTCCTGTAATGTAATATATCAGGACTATAGCTCTTCTGAAGCATCGTCTGATGAGATTACCTACACTCCGACGACGCCTAGCAATGTATCCTCTGGAGCTACCTCGTCTCACGTGACTTTCACAGAGATGGCACCCTCTCAAGTTTCTTCCCCTGAGACTGTGACTTCAGGATACACATTCTTCCCGACTCATCATCATGAAGAAAACCCAACTTGGGGTGATGGATGGGTCAACGAAGAAGAAAAGCTGCTGGATGCTGTTCAGGACTTGCTCCCGGAAAATGCTCCGTGCAACACAATCACTGAGGATGGCAACTCTGCTGCAGATACATCCCCAGTAGATGAAAAACGACAGCCTCTTGATCCTGAAGACAATCTTCCAAACGAAGATCCTTCTCAAGAAGCTCTCGAAGTTGGTAGAGGCACCCGTTCGGGCCGGGACTACCACAAAAATTACAACCAATCTTCCTTTACTTATGTAAATCCTTCGGGAAAAGATGTTGTAAGCGCCCCCAGTGGCAACAATGATGAACATGCAGGCCCTAAGGAGGCTTTCAAGTATGACTTGGTTGAGCACTTCAAACACATACCTGCACGTCTTCACATCCTGGATTTATTACGAATGTCTCCACGCACTCGTGATAATCTCATCTCAGAATTACAAAAATTGAATGAGGATGTCGACAAACATGCCCCGCAAGTCCTCCAAATTGAAATGGACTACCGGGTCAAAAACTCTGAAACTTCCTCAAAGGGAGAAAAGAAAACTGAGGGATCATGCATCCAATGCCTCTCGGTTCAAAAGGCAGCCAGTGCAACCATCGCCTTCACTAAGGAAGACCTCCTACTTGGCGAAGCAAGGCACAACCGACCCCTGTACTTCACAGGGTACATCAAAGAAATGCCGATACATAGAGTTCAGATCGACCCAGGTTCTGCACTCAACCTTATCTCCACTTCGGCTCTTGAAGAGTTGGGCATCCCACCCAGCAAGCTAAGCCACACATCTGTATCTATCTTTGGATACGATGGGAGCACTCAATGGCCTATCGGCAAAATCAGGTTCAAATTGCAAATCGGTGATCTTATCTCTGAGGTCACTGTGTATGCAATAAAAACCCCCTCATGCTACAACATCCTTCTCGGACGTCCTTGGATACACGAGAATGGTGTTGTTCCTTCAACTCTACATCAATGCATCAAGTTTGTCGTCGACGACGGCATGGTACATCGAGTCTTTGCGGACAGGAAACCCTTCAAAGGTAAAGAAGTCCACTTCGCAGACTCCCAAATGTATGAAGGCGAAAAAGAAGAAGAAGAGGAAACAGCACCCCCTGCTGAAAATCTCCAGAAAGATAAAGGCAAGGCTCCTCAAAAATCACCGGAAGAAAACAAACCCTCCGGCAAATTAGAAGAGAGTAGTCAATCTCCCTTCGTTATCTCCCTCAAGAATTCAAAACCTTTGGTCATCACGACTAAAGTGAAGAAGGCGAAACAAAAGCCTGGGGGCAAATTTGTTGTCTCTCTCGTGTCTATCATGCAAGACACAGACTCGGACTCAGAGCCAGAAGACGATGCATCGTCAAGCCAAGCTGACACTCAGCAAGTTCAGCCTGCTCTCACTCCGATGGAGACACCTGCTGATGTAGAAGATCCTACGTCTGCTACCTTTGTTGTTCCGGCAACATCACCAAAGCAAAGGCCGATCTTCTTCCATAGATCGGACGCTTCTTCGTCAAATTCCATGCTGGAACCTTTCCAAAATGAAGGTATGCCTCAGCTATCTCTATATAGTCCTGTGGCACAAGCAATTATGAAGAAAATGGGCTATGACGCTCAAAACCCAGTCGGTTTGGGAGAAAGACGCGGTATTCTCACGCCATTGGAGCCCGCCTTGACCAAAAGCCAGCTGGAAGATTGGAGACTCTACGGTCATGTAGAAAAGTCTTCATATGGGTTAGGGTATGATCCCGACACTCCTCTGAGACAGTTGACACAAAGGCTTAAAAGTCGTTTTACCGACCAAGCCTCAACATCTAAAGTCCACGAAGACATCGATCTCCCTGGAAATCTCTTTAAAGAGTTACCTGACAAAGATCCAGGAGGCTCATCCAATTGGTATGATTTCTCTGATGATAAAGAGGAATCGTCCGATAATACAGACTTGTGGCATCCTGACCCAGAAGAACCCTCGTCTCCAAAAGAAATACCAGACTCAACAGGCGATTGGGACTATCTCATAGCAAGCCTTGAGGAGATCACCAATCAAGGAAATCCATGGAAAGGAACAGAGCCTTGGTCTGGTAATGCAGTTGAAACTCCAGAAGGTTTCGTTGAGTTGGAAGCCTCCGAAAATATTGTGGAGGAACCACCTTCGAACCTTCCGACAGAAGATCCTGTTGAAAAGATAAACTTGGGAACACCTGATAACCCACGTCCTGTATTCATAAGTAAGAATATAAAGGATGATGAGTTACCCGAGTATATCGCTTTTCTTCGTGAGTTCGTTGATTGCTTTGCATGGTCCTATGCTGAAATGCCTGGTTTAGACCCCGAAGTAGCGGTCCACAAACTCAATCTTCAAGAAGAAGTCAAGCCTGTCAAACAAGGCCAAAGAAGATTCCGTCCAGATGTGATGGATAAAATTGAACAAGAAGTTCAAAAACTCAAAAGCGTTGGCTTCATCCGTGAGGAACAACATCCAGAGTGGTTGGCCAATATTGTCCCCGTGACAAAGAAAACTGGGCAGATCAGAGTCTGTATTGACTATAGAGACTTGAATGGCGCTTGCCCTAAAGATGAATTCCCGCTCCCCATACCGGAGGTGATGATTGACAATACCTGCGGATTCGAACGAATGACATTCATGGATGGCTTCTCTGGTTACAATCAGATAAAGATGCATCCCGAGGATGAAAAACACACTTCATTTCGGACTCCATTTGGCGTGTATTGCTACACTGTCATGCCATTTGGTCTGAAAAATGCTGGTGCCACATATCAGAGGGCTATGATGAAAATATTCCAAGATATGCAGCACAAGACGGTCGAATGTTACGTTGATGACCTCGCCGTCAAAAGCAGAAGAAAAGAAGACCATCTCAAAGATCTTCGGGAAGTCTTCCTCCGACTTCGCAAACACAAACTGCGGATGAATCCTCTAAAATGCTTCTTCGGCGTCTCGTCGGGTAAGTTTCTTGGATTCCTTGTTCGGAAAGCTGGAATAGAACTTGACCCCATAAAAGTCAAGGCTATTCTAGAAATGCCCTCTCCAAGAACCTTGAGAGAACTAAAAGGGCTTCAAGGGAGATTGGCCTACATCAGACGGTTCATCTCCAATCTTTCGGGGAAATGCCGTCCATTCTCTCGATTGATGAAAAAAGGTGTAGACTTTGTCTGGGATGCCGACTGTGAAGCCGCATTTCAAGATATCAAGTCATACCTGACCAAACCTCCAGTATTAGCTGCCCCTGCCACTGGAAAACCATTCATCTTGTACACAAGAGCTCTTGATCATTCTGTAGGCGCTCTGCTTGCACAAGAGAATGGTGAGGGAAAAGAAGCTGCTCTATACTACCTCAGCCGCATGTTAGTAGGTGCAGAGCATCGCTACTCTCCAGTCGAAAAAGAATGCCTTGCAGTGATGTTCGCCGTACAAAAGCTACGTCACTACTTGCTTTCCAACACAGTCTACCTGGTCTCGAGGATCAACCTCTTGAAGGTCCTTGTCACGAAGGCCAGTTCTCTCAATGCCCGACTGGCAAAATGGTCCATCCTCTTGTCACAATTTGATATTGGGTATGTGCCACAAAAAGCAATCAAAGGCCAAGCTCTAGCAGATTTCCTCGCAGAGCATTCATTGCCTAAAGATTCACCACTCAGAGATGATCTCCCAGACGAACCTGTCTACAACGTGGAGACTTCCTCACCAAATGCCTCCTGGGACATGTACTTTGACGGTACAACCAGGACAAACGAAAACAGAAAGCTGATCTCGGGAGTTGGCATCCTCTTTGTTAGCCCCGACAAATGCATGATTCCACACGCTTTCTCGCTACTGGAACCATGCACAAACAATGCAGCTGAATACCAAGCTCTGATCCTAGGATTGGAACTCGCCATCGAATCCGGTATCACTATGCTGGAAGTCTTTGGAGACTCTCAACTGATCGTCAACCAGATGAATCAGAAATATGAAGTCAGGAAGCCCGATCTGCTGCCTTATTACAACAAGGCACAATCGCTTCTGCAAAAGTTTGACATCTGCAACATCACCCACATTCGTAGAGGTGAAAATATCCGTGCAGATGCCCTGGCCGGACTTGCCGCATCAATGGCGACCCAGGAAGGGGAAAACATGCAAATTACAGTGTGTGAGAGAAGGATCCTCCCTCCTCTTAACACACACCAAGCAGTTGCTGAATGCCACCGAGTGGTTGGAAGTCGGATCTCTATCCTTCAAACTTCAATCGGCGATTGGAGGGATCCGTTCATTGATTACACTATGTTCGGAATCCTACCTGAAGATCCAAAAGAACGGGTAAGCATACAAAGGCGAGCCCCAAACTTTCATTTGGATATTCCTTCAAAAATCCTCTACAGGAAATCCTTCAACGGAGTACTTCTACGCTGCTTGTCACAACAAGAGGCCGAAGAAACACTTAAAGAAGTTCATGCTGGTCTTTGTGGAGCCCATCAGGCAGGTCCTAAGCTCTATGATCAGATAAAAAGGTTAGGTTACTATTGGCCTACCATGGTTGCTGATGCAATGCAATTTGCCAAACGTTGCCAGCTATGCCAAGTTCACGGAGATTACATTCACATGCCTCCGGAATGGCTGCATCCTACAGCAATCTCATGGCCTTTCGAAGCATGGGGCATGGACATCATAGGTCCTATCTCTCCCCCTTCAAGCAAAGGTCATCGCTTCATCTTCGCCGCAACGGATTATTTCTCCAAGTGGTCAGAAGCATTTGCGTTCAACGAAATGAAGACCTCATCAGTTCTTCAGTTCCTGCGCACCACCATCATTTGTCGTTTCGGCATACCCAAGAGATTCGTTCATGATAACGGACCACAATTCCGGGATCATCGATTCTACAGGTTTTGCGACAAATACAAAATTCAAAGCTGTCCTTCGACTCCATACAATCCGGCAGCAAACGGATTAGCAGAAGCCTTCAACAAGACACTCTGCAAAATCCTCAAGAAAATGGTCTCTAGTCACAAAAGAGACTGGAGCGATAAACTGTCTGAAGCTTTGTGGGCCTATCGAACCACCGTTCGAGGACCAACCCATAGCACACCATTCTCCTTGGTCTATGGATGCGAAGCTGTCGTGCCCCTAGAGGTACAAATTCCTTCTCTGAGGGTATCTCTACAAAATGACATGACTCAAGAAAGCAATGTCAAATTGCGACTCCATGAGCTGGACAATCTCGACGAGAGACGGCTCGAAGCTCGACAAAGCATTGAACTTTACCAAGCACGCATGGCAGGATCTTTTGACAAAAGGGTCCGGCAACGCGCCTACAAAAAGGGTGACTTGGTTCTTGCGGTAAAAAGACCAATGGTCTTCGCACACAAATCCAAAGGCAAATTTGAATCAAAATGGGAGGGACCCTACGTCATCGACAAAGTCTTCTCCAACGGCGCATATGCCCTCCTAAACATGGAAGGCGACAGATGTATGCTGCCTATCAACGGCAAGTTCTTGAAGCGGTACTACCCTTGAAGACTTACCCAACTGGGTAAGAGCAATGCCTGTATGGCCAAAACCTGTTCTCAGGTACTCGCTCGTCAAACCCACTCTCTTTAGAATTTTCATATCAAATGTCAAAATTTCTAGAGATTCAAAAACAATGCTTACTTTCATTGTTTCATTGTTCAAAAACAAAAAAAAAATCCAAGTTTAGGAGCCTCTCCCTGACTTGACCAAAACTTTCGATCCTTGAACCAAAATTCATGGTTTGAAACAAAAATCCGGATTCAGGGATTTCCACCCTAGTCCACCTTACCTTTTACCGCCAAATGGTTCTAGGTAAAAATTTACGACCCTCGTGTCTTTAAACAGAAAAAAAAATGGTTTTTCAAAAATCGTGGGGAAACGACATCAAAGTCAGTACCCGCAAAACAAAAATTTTGAAAAAAAGCAAGGATGCGACATTCCATCGATACTTGCACCCAAAATCGCAGGGAAGCGACATTTCGTCGATACTTGCAAAATCCAAAAACCGTGGAGAAGCAACAAACCAGTTGATATCCACAACCCAATTTCAAAAATCGTGGAGATGCAACATACCAGTTGCTATCCACAACCAAAATTACAAATGGTTCGAGAAAACCTCAAATTTCAAAAATCGCGGAGAAACGACATCAAGTCAGTACCCGCAAAACCAAAAGTCTTGGGAAAAGCAGGGAAGCGACGATTAGTCGATATTTGCGCCCCAATTCGCGAGGAAGCGACATTCCATCGATACTTGCAAAACCTAACCCGCGAGGAAGTGACATTCCATCAATACTCGCAAAACCGAATGAGCAAGGAAGCGACATTCCATCGATACTTGCAAGACCATTCAGCGGGGAGGCGACATTTAGTCGATACCTGCATTTTGAAAACCAAAACTCGGCTATAAATGCCAAAATCCGGCTATAAATTCCAAAACAAAAATTTCCGGCTATAAACGCCAAAACCGGCTTTCATGCCAATAAAACAAAACTTGGTTTTCAAAAAACTCGGCTACAAATGCCACACACAAAAAAAAAAAAAAACCCTGACTCTCATGTCAAAACCGGCTATAAATGCCACAAATTGGCTATCAATGCCACCAAACCGGCTATAAATGCCACCAATTGGCTATCAATGCCACCAAACGGCTGTAAATGCCACAAAAATCCGGCTTTCATGCCAAATTCGTTTCCCCTACCAAAACAACCATTTGACAAAAGATTTTCACAAAATGACAAAGCTTTTGATCAAATCCCATTTAGCAATTGCTTTCATCACAAAAAGATTTGAGTGAGCGTAGGGAACAAAAAAAAAGGGTACCAAAAAATACATGTGGTACCAAAGCAAAAAAAAAAAAAAGAAAGTGTTCACAAGCACTACAAAAAAAAAAAAGAAAAGTACCAAAAAAATACATGTGGTACCAAAAAAAAAGAAAGTGTTCACAAGCACTACAAAAAAAAAGTACCAAAAAAATACATGTGGTACTAAAAAAAAAAGAAGAATGGTTTCTGCTATAAAAAAATCAGGAGCTTAGCCAAAAATGGTCTCCAGCCAAAGCTTCAGCTCCTCAAGCAAACTTTTGGCCTCAGCCGTCAGAGTTTCCAAGGCACGCTTCTTCAGGAACTTGCCATGAGATGCTGGCGAATGCCGTAACCCTTCTTTTACACCGGGAAGCTCTTCCCCAGCAGTTTGCCATCGTTCGTTTTCTAGAGTCCTCCTCTCGAGAACTTGACCGGCATCTGCAACCCTGCGAATCAGAGTACTCTCCCTGTCACGAGCCTCTGTTATAGCAGCCCACTTCGCATCGACTTGTGCCTTCAAATGCTCAAGACGTTTCCTGGCCTCCTCAACTTCCCTATCAAGGACGTTAAGGTCATGCCTCAATCCGATGATGGCTAGCTCTTCCTTGTTCTTCTCCCGAACTAGCTGCTTCTTGCTTTGTGTAGCCTCATTCAGGTCAGACTTAGCCTTATCAGCAGGGTCCAAGAACATCTCCTTGAAGAATTGGTCGTCAGGGAAACCCATGGTCTCAAACCACTTGTCACCCAGTGCAATGATCCTATCAACGATCTCCCTGGCACCTGTGACATCCAGACCAACCTCTTCGGTGTCGGTCAGAATCTCCTGTACATGTGGGATCATGCCAAATCCTGCCTCCAAGTGTCCAGAAAGGAGAGTCTTAACCCAAGGACTCAAAACCCGAGCCAGCACCTTCTTCGCAAATTGAAGAGACGAACTGGATGAAGATTCAACCTTCTCTGCTGATCGGTTGCTCATGTCATGTCCCATTGGAAGAGTAACAAAAGAACTCTTTTCACTTGGAGCCACTGGAGAGGGAATCTCAACACGAGGCATCTCCTCAATCATGTCAGAACTGGTCTCTACCTCCGGATCGACCTCTGGCATCCCTTGCTCTGGTTCTGAAGAAAGCGATGGACTCTCTTCTGTCACTTCAAAACCTGCAAATGAAACACAAAAAGGTATGAATATGATCCTGTTAAAAAAAAAACCATCAGGGTCATCACTACAAAGTACCTTCTTCGACGACTGGCGGAACACTCTCTTCCTCCATGAACTCATCGGAAGCATCATCAACATTTGCGTCCATTGATGGTTCAAAGTCATCGGAATCTTGTGGCGAGTCAGCTGACAAGAAAAATGTTAGCAAATCAAGTCGCAGGCAAAAAAAAAAAAAAAAAAGAGAAACTTTCTCAAAAAAAAAAAAGGAGAAAGAAAAGAAAAAAAAAAAGAAACTTTCTCAAAAAAAAAAAAAAAAGAGAAAGAAAAGAAAAAAAAAAGAAACTTTCCCAAAAAAAAAAAAAAAAAAAAGAGAAAAGAGACACACGTGAAAAAAAAGAAATCACGTGGAAAAGAAAAAAAAAAGAGAAGAAGAATAGAAAGAAAAGAAAAAAGAAAAAAAAAAAGAGAAGAGACACTTTTTTTTCTATCCTATTCTCTACATAGAGTTTTCTTGAAAGAAAAAGAAAGAAAACTTACTTGAAGCCATTGATGGAGAAGAAGAAGGAAAAAGCTTGAAGATCCTTGAAGAAGAAAAACTCTTGGTCTTGGAGCTCTCTTGAGATTGTTGCAAAAGAAAGCAATAAGAGCAAGAGATCCTACCTTCCTTTGCTTTTATAGGAGAGAGCAAATCAAAGAAGGAAACAAAGAAGAAAGGTAAGTGTTACTAATTAGTAACCTTACCAAAAGAAAAGGAATTAGAAAGATTCTTTCCCAAAAAGAAAGATGTCTTTGAGAGATTTTCTCCCAAAATCAATCAATGAGAGATTCTCTCCAACAAAATAGGATATTGAAGATTCTTTCCCAAAAAGAAAGATACCTTGAGATATTCTCTCCCAAATTAAGGGAATATGAGAGATTCTCTCCCATAAAGCTATTTTTAGATATTCTCTATCCAAATAAGATATCTTTAGATATTCTTTACAAAAATGACCCCACATGAGATCTAAGCCATCCTAAAAAGCTTAAGGTCCCATGGGCTAGCCCATATGAGCCAGGTTTGACCACCTAGGCACTAAAAAAAAAAAAAAAAAAAAAAGGGCTTTTAGTCAGAAAAAATCTCTCTTACCAAGAGCATACAAAAATGGTTCCATGCCTCTTTTGAGTTGATTGAACCCTACAAAAAAAATTTCAAGCCCCATGAGCTTCCAAAAATCAAACCATCCAGCCTCATAAACCAAATTGAGCCAAAATCTTGAAATTGACATTCCACAAAAAAAAAATCCAAACCACTCCAATGAACCCACACAGTCCCAAAGAGTGACCAAAAACCAAATCCTGGTCCCCTAACTTGCCACATACAGCTTGTTAGGTCACAAGACCAAAACCAAAAACCAAATTATGATCCCCCAACTTGCCACATACGGCTTGTTGGGTCACAAGGTCAAAACCAAAACCCGATCCCCTAACCTGCCATATATAGCTGGTTAGGTCACAAGATCAAAAACAGAAACCCAAATCCACATCCCTGATGTCATCTTCAAAACTTTGCCTCGAGATGGTGTATGATTCCTTTCACTACCATAAAATTCCCCTGGAAGCTCAAAGGCTACTCTACCAAAGGAAAGATTGCTCAAAGACTCTTGGTCAAGACTCAAGCTCTCCTTCAAAAATCTCTTCGAGGCACATCGACTACAAAAGTCAAGCAACTCGTCGCTGTACCTCGAGGGGGCATTTGTTGACACCAAAAATGTCACTTTGCCTCTCCAAATAAAGAAAGCTGCATGAAGTCGCAACCTGCCATAAATAGGCAATGCAACTTCTCCAAAAAATCAAATCTTGTCAGAATCAAACAAAAACTGCAAGATCCTTCAAGATAGCCAAGAGAAGAGTACACATGAAGTTTCGGGCCATTTCAGAATCATTTGGCCTAACTTCGCTTCTCCGTTAGCTAAAATGGCGCTCCCGGCGGCGACATCATCGGAGACGTCAAAACTTCGATCAGAGCCTACAGATGACTCCAGCATGTCCCAAAAGGGCTCCATGCCAAATTTCAAGTCAAACCGACAACGTTTGACCCTCCATCAATGCTCGAGCAGCAAAATCAAGCCTCCCGGCGGCGGGAACCACCGAAGCCTTCGCTCATCAAACCAAGTGCATGAGTGGCTTCTACATGCTTCCAAAAGGCTGCACGTCGAATTTCAGGTCATTCCGACAACGTTTGACCAGGTTTCGATGCTCCGAGAGACAATCAAGCCTACCGGCGGCGGAGCAACCCGGGACCATGACATCCAAGACAGAGCCCATGGAACGTCTCAAAATGACTCCAATAGGCTCCCCGTCAAATTTCAGGTCAATCGGACATCGTTTGGCCACATATCAAAGCTCGGCATTTTCCCCGCAGCAAAATCAAGTGAAGCATCGACGGGACCCCAAACGGCTTCAAAACTCAAACAAAAGCCTATGGTTGGTCTTATTTATTGCTCAGGAGGCTTCACCTCAAATTTCAGGTCATTCCGACATCGTTTGACCAAGTTTCAGCTTCTGGCGGAAAATCAGCAGCTCTACGCGACAAAGTCTTCGGCTTTCCCGGAAAATTGGAAACTTTGCACTCTAAAAATGCAAGGATTCTCATCAGGTTTTCTACAGGGAAATCAAGCCAATAAATGAGAAGAAATGTCAAGAAAAATACAGAAGAAAACGGCGACGAAAAAGACCTCAAAACGACCGCAAAACGGGCTCCGAAGGGGAAAAATCCCCCAGGGTCGCAGACCCCTGCGACCATGGCCCATGGTCGCAGGCCCCTGCGACCATGGCCCATGGTCGCCGGCCCATGGTCGCCGGCGACCATGGAGGTCCGGGTCACCGGATTTTCCGCCGGTGACCCGTTTTTCCGTCTTTTTTCGCGTTTCGCGCACTTTGGCCCCTGTGGTTTCCTGAAAATGTGATTTTTTAGTGCTTTAAATTGACTCATATCCGACGACATCTCGGATCCGCCGTCAAAAGCATAAAATCATCATTGATCGCTCCAAGATCGTCAACCGGCTGACCAAGAAAGTGCGCTTTCTGTCCGACCGATCGTGAAATCGACAAGACAGATGTCACCGGCCCGCTCTTAGCTATCAATGTCTGAAGTTACATGTTCATCCGATGTCGATCAGCATGTAGATCCATCGATGATCATCGCCAGAAGAATTCCAGAAGACACGGCACGGCCCGCGACTCTTCGACTGCTCGGCGACCAATTAATGTGGTTAATTGACTAACTTTATTATGGTCATTAATTCATTTCTTTGGACGGCCCAATCAGAAGTAAGCATTTGGGAGTTACAAGTCAATTGATTCATGGCATTTAAACCATGAAACTCCTCCCATTATGGTAATTAAGGTGATTAAAAGCCCTTAATCTCCATCGGCCAATCAGATTCAAGGAAAAAGGAGTTACAAAATCAAGAAATAAATCTTGTAACTCCTCCCATTAAAGCCATTAAGGCTCATAAACCCTCCTAAATGGCTACCAAAAGCCTATAAATAGGAGAGCATTCCATTGAAATCAAAAATCGGAAAAAAAAAGGAGAAAATCAGGATCAGAGAAAAGATCAGAAAAAAAAAAGATCAGAAAGAGATCTGAGAGAAAGAAAAAAGAGAGAAAACTCTGCTGAAGTTCTGCACCGGCCACCACTACAAGGTGACAAAAGTCCCTTGGGGGGCACCCCCCCCCCCCCCAAGGTCCTTGCCTTCTCCTGCTGCCTCCAATGGCTTAGACGTGGCTTTTCAGCCCGTCTACTTAGCTTTTTATTGGACATAGGACCTTCTCTTGGTCTTTGTCCTCTAAAAACCTGAGGTTATAGCCAAGCCAAGCGAATCAAGAGCATCTTCTGTTCTCATCTGCATGGATGATGGCGAAGCCCATACATGGCTTGCGACCGTCAATCTGAACGAGTCCCCCACAATCTCCTGAAAAGTTAGATCTTCCTTTTCTTGCTTTTCATTGTAATTTGTATTTTTCTAAAGAGACAAAAATCACAACTCTTGTCTTTCATTATTGATAAGAATTGTAAATCAGCTATAAACGCCAAAATCGGCTATAAATGCCAAACAAAATCGCCTTTCACGGCAAATTAAGAAAATGTCTCTTTTCTTAAATATTTGTGCAATGGAAAACTTGAAAGAAGTTGATTTCCTTTTTACTTGCGAAGGTTGATCTCCGGATTACCACTTGCAATTCCAAGTAAAATAGAAAATCTGGCACACCCACATAAAAGAAATGTTGATGCACGCTTCAGGCCCGCCAGGGCGCGAAAGGGCCGGACCCGACGGACTCCCACGTTCCGCCGACCCCGGTAGCCGCCCCACGGCGCCTCGGAGCGCGTTCCATCATCCATTATGCATGACACAGACTCAAAGTCAGATCCAGAAGATGACACAGCATCAAGCCAAGCTGATACTCAACAGGATCAGGTCACTCTCAATCCATTGGAGACACCTGCAGACATAGAAGACCCGACGTTGCTTCCTTTGTTATTCCAACAACTACGCCAGAAGAAAAAGTGATTTACTTCCACAGATCAGGAGCATCTCCACTGAACTCTCTGCTTGAACCTTTCCAAAATGAAGGTGCAACATATCAGAGGGCTATGATGAAAATATTCCAAGATATGCAGCACAAGATGGTCGAATGCTATGTTGACGACCTCGCCATAAAAAGCAGAAGAAAAGAAGACCATCTCGATGATCTTCGAGAAGTCTTCCTCCGACTTCGCAAACACAAATTGCGGATGAATCCACTAAAGAGCTTCTTCGGTGTCTCATCGGGTAAGTTTCTCGGATTCATAGTACGGAAAGCTGGAATAGAACTTGACCCCACCAAAGTCAAGGCTATCCTGGAAATGCCATCTCCCAGAACCCTAAGAGAATTAAAAGGGCTTCAAGGAAGGCTGGCCTACATCCGACGGTTCATCTCCAATCTATCAAGGAAATGCCGTCCATTCTCTCGCCTGATGAAGAAAGGCGTGGACTTTGTCTGGGATGCTGAATGTGAAAATGCATTTCAAGACATCAAAGCATACCTCATCAAACCTCCAGTGCTGGCTGCCCCCACAACTGGAAAACCATTTATCTTCTACACAAGAGCTCTCGACCACTCTTTGGGTGCTCTGCTCGCATAAGAAAACGATGACGGAAAAGAAGCTGCTCTATATTACCTTAACCGCATGATGGTAGGCGCAGAGCATCGCTACTCCCCAGTCGAAAAAGAATGCCTTGCAGTAATGTTCGTCGTACAAAAGCTGCGTCACTATCTGCTGTCGAACACAGTCTACCTGATTTAGAGGATCAACCTCCTAAAGGTCCTTGTCACAAAAGCAGGTTCTCTCAATGCCCGACTGGCAAAATGGTCCATTCTTCTATCACAATTTGATATTAGGTATGTACCACAAAAAGCAATCAAAGGCCAAGCTCTCGCAAACTTCCTCGCAGAGCATCCATTGCCTAAAGATTCTCCACTCAGGGATGATCTCCTAGACAAATTTGTCTACAATGTGGAAACTTCCTTGTCAAACGCTTCCTGGGACATGTACTTTGACGGTGCAACCAGGACAAATGAAAAGGGAAAGCAAATATCGGGAATTGGCATCCTCTTTGTCAGTCCCGACAAATACATGATTCCACACGCCTTCTCGCTACTGGAACCATGTTCAAACAATGCAGCTGAGTACCAAGCCCTGATTGTAGGATTGGAACTCGCCCTCGAATCCGGCATCACCTCGCTGGAAGCTTTTGGAGACTCTCAACTGGTCATCAACGAGATGAATCAGAAATATGAAGTCAGGAAGCCTGATTTGCTACCTTACTACAATAAGGCGCAGTCGTTTCAACAAAAATTCAACATCTGTCACATCACCCACATCCTCAGAGGTGAAAACATCCGTGCAGATGCCCTGGCCGGACTCGACGCATCCATGGCAATCCAAGAAGGGGAAAACATGCAAGTTACAGTGTGTCAAAGAAGGATTCTCCCTCCTCTCAACACACACCAAGCAGTTGCTGAATGCCACCAAGTGGTTGGAAGTCGGATATCTATCCTCAAACCTCCGATTGGGGACTGGAGAGATCCGTTCATTGATTACATCATGTTCAGAATCCTACCTGAAGATCCAAAAGAACAGGTAAACATCCAAAGACGAGCCCCAAACTTTCATTTGGATATACCTTCAAAAGTACTTTACAGAAAATCCTTCAACGGAGTACTCCTACGCTGCTTATCACAACAAGAGGCTGAGGAAACTCACAAAGAAGTACATGCTGGTCTTTGTGGAGCCCATCAGGCTGGCCCAAAACTCTACAACCAGACAAAAAGGCTAGGTTATTATTGGCCTACCATGGTAGCTGATGCAATACAATTTGCCAAGCGCTGCCAAAAATGCCAGATTCACGGAGATTATGTCCACATGCCTCCAGAATGGCTACATCCAATAGCAATCTCATGGCCTTTCAAAGCCTGGGGTATGTACATTATAGGTCCTATTTCTCCCCCATCAGGCAAAGGTCATCGCTTCATCTTCGCCCCTACGAATTATTTCTCCAAGTGGTCAGAAGCATTTGCACTGAGCGAAATGAAGACTTCATCAGTCCTTCAGTTCTTGCGCACAAATATTATTTGTCGCTTCGGCATACCTAAAAGATTCGTCCATGATAACGGACCACAATTCCGGGATCACAGATTCTATAGGTTCTGCGACAAGTACAAAATCCAAAGTTGTCCTTCGACTCCATATAATCCAGCAGCGAACGGACTAGCAGAAGCCTTCAACAAGACACTCTGCAAAATTCTCAAAAAAATGGTCTCTAGTCACAAAAAAGACTGGGGCGACAAACTACTAGAAGCTTTGTGGGCCTATCGAACCACCGTTCGAGGACCAACCCATAGCACACCATTCTCTTTGATCTATGGATGCGAAGCTGTTGTCCCTTTGGAAGTACAAATTCCTTCCTTAAGGGTATCTTTGCAAAATGACATGGCGCAAGAAAGCAATGTCAAATTGACACTCCAAGAGCTGGATAATCTCGATGAAAGACGACTTGAAGCTCTACAAAGCATTGAGTTGTACCGAGCACGCATGGCAGAATCTTTCGACAAGAAGGTCAGGCAATGCGCCTACAAAAAGGGTGACTTGGTTCTTGTAGTAAAAAGACCCATAGTCTTTGCCCACAAATCCAAATGCAAATTCGAACCAAAATGGGGGGGACCCTTCGTCATCGACAAAGTCTTCTCCAACGGTGCATACGCTCTTCTAAACATAGAAGGAGACAGATGTATGCTACCCATCAACGGTAAGTTCTTCAAGAGGTACTACCCTTGAAGACTTCCTTAAAACGGGTCAGAGCAATATCTACACGGCTAAAGCGTATTTCCAAGGTACTTGCTCGTCAAACCCACCCCTTTTGAAATTTTCCTCTTTATGTTGAAATTTCCAAAAAAAAAAAAAAAAACAATCTCTCAAAACAATGCTTACTTTCATCGTTTCATTGTTCAAAAGAAAAGTCAATCGAAGTTTAGGAGCCTCTTCCCAGACTTGACCAAAATCTTCGATCCTTGAACCCAAAATTCATGGTTTGAAACAAAGATCAGGACTTAGGAATTTTCACCCTAGACCACCTTGGCTTTTACAACCAAAATGGTTTTAAGTCAAAATTTATGACATTCGTGTCTTTAAACAAAAATTTTGGTTTTTAGAAACCGCGGGGAAGCGACATTCAGTCGATACTCGCAAAACCCAAAAAAACAGGAAAGATGCGAACCCCATTCGATACTTCCAAAACCCAAAAATCGCAAGGAAGCGAACCCCATTCGCTACTTGCAATTTTCAAAAATCGTAGAGAAGCAACAAACCAGTTGATATCCACAACCCAAATTTCAAAAATCGTGGACATGCAACATACCAGTTGCTATCCACAACCCAAATTTCAAATGGTTCGAGAAAACCTCAAATTTCAAAAATCGCGGAGAAACGACATCAAGTCAGTACCCGTAAAACCAAAAGTTTTGGGAAAAGCTGGGAAGCAACGCTTAGTCGATATTTGCACCCCAATTCGCGAGGAAATGACATTCCATCGATACTCGCAAAACCCAGCCCGTGAGGAAGTGACATTCCATCAATACTTGCAAAACCAAATGAGCAAAGAAGCGATATTCCATCGATACTTGCAAGACCATTCAGCGGGGAGGCGACATTTAATCGATACCTGCATTTTGAAAACAAAACTCGGCTATAAATGCCAAAATCCGGCTATAAACGCCAAAATACGGCTATAAATGCCAAAACAAAAATTTTCGGCTATAAACGCCAAAATCGGCTTTATGCCAATAACACAAAACTTGGTTTTAAAAAACTCGACTATAAACGCCAAAACTCGGCTACAAACGCAAAAACTCGGCTATAAACGCCAAAATTCGGCTATAAATGCCAAAACAAAAATTTTTCGGCTATAAACGCCAAAATCGGCTTTCATACCATCTCAAAATCGGCTCTCATGCCACAAACAAAATTTTTGGCTCTCATGCCATCCAAAAAATTCGGCTTCTATTCCATTCCAAAATTTGGCTTTGACACCATCCAAAAAACTTTGGCTCCAATGCCATCTCAAAATTTTGGCTCCCATGCCACAAACAAATTTGCCTCTTACGCCATAAAATTAGGCTTTCATGCCATCCAAAATTTGGTTTTCAAACCATTAAAAAAAAAAAAAAAAAAAAAAACCAGGCTTTTCGCCACAAAAATTGGCTTTCATGCCCAAAACAACTCTTTGACAAAAGATTTTCACAAAATGACAACCTTTTGATCAAATTCAAAACAAACATTCCCATCAACTTTTACTCAAAATTGTTTCCAACAAAAAATGATTTAAGTGAAAGGAAGGGGATACAAAATATAGTACCAAAACTGTTTATACATGGAGGTACCAAAAAAAAAAAAGAGAGTCTGTTACAACTCAGGAGCTCAATCCGACATGCTCTTCAACCAAAGGTTCAACTCCTCAAGCAGACCCTTGGCCTTAACTTCCAAAGTTTTTAGGCCACGCTTCTTCAAAATGTCCCCATAAAACGCGGCCGAATGCCGTGACCCATCTCCAGCACGAGGAAGTTCTTCCTAGAGGACCTAGCACTGCTCATGCTCTTGAGTCTTCCTCCGGACATTACCTTCAGCTTCCTCAACCTGGCGAATGAGAGTCCCCTCCTTGTCACGAGCCTCCACCATGGCGGTCCATTTTGGCAGCAGCTTCTTCCTCCAAAAGCTCAAGACGTTGCCTAGCCTCGACAACCTCCTTATCAAGGCGGTCCAAGTCTTGCTTCAACCCCATGATGGATAACTCGGTAACGTTCTTCTCTCGAACGATCTGCCTCCGAGTCTTCGTGACCTCAGTCAGCTCAGCTTTGACTTTGCTAGAAGGTTTTATGAACATCTCATCAAAGAAGTCACCATCTGGGAAACTCTTGGTCTCAATCCATTTGTTCCCCAAGGAGATGATCTCCTCAACAAAATCCTTGGCGCTCGCGATGTCCAGACCGACTTCTTTGTTATCAGCGAGGATGTCCTGCACATGCTTGATCATGCCAAAACCAGCTTCCAAATGACCTGAAGAGAGAGTCTCAACCCATGAGCTCAAGACAATCTTCAACACCTTCCTTGCATACTGAAGGTGCGGTGCAGATAAGGATTCGCCATGATCTGGTGCCCGACTGCCCACGTCATGCTCCATT
Organism: Umbellularia californica; assembly: GCA_028538565.1. Lineage (NCBI taxonomy): Eukaryota > Viridiplantae > Streptophyta > Magnoliopsida > Laurales > Lauraceae > Umbellularia > Umbellularia californica. The sequence goes on from JAPQWN010000006.1 coordinate 27,419,315, forward strand.
GGAAGAGTAATCAATAAACTCTTTCCAATGGAAGAAGCTGACTCATTGAAAGTGGAAGAAGCCCCTACTTCTGGATCAGCAGCAGGTGTCCCCTGTTCTGGCTCTGAGGAAGACAGAGGAATCTCTCCTGCTGCTTCACAATCTGTCAAAAAAAAAAGAAAGACAAAAAGGTATGAATATGATCTTGTCAAAAATATATCAAAAAACATATCAAGATTATTATTGCAAATATACCTGCTTCGACGACCGGCGGAGTACTCTCTGCCTCTTTGAGCTCATCCGAAGCATCGTCAAAAGTTGCGTCCATAGATGGCTCGAATTCGTCGGAATCCTCTGGCAAGTCAGCTACATGTTAGCAAATGACAGCAAAAGAAAAAAAAACAAAAGCAAATCATACCAGGTGAAGGTTCTGGAACCACTCCAGAGTCCCTGGGCTCTTCCTCAGATGCCACGACTGGATCCGTCATCGCCCCATCGGCCGGAACCTCGGGCATCACTAGGTCACATCCTCTGCTAAAAAAAAAAGAAAAGAAGCAACGGATCAAAACAAAATCTATCACAAAAAAAAGGAAGGAAGAAACAAAAGGAAAGAAAGGGGATCATACCAGCTATCTCCTCTTCTCTGCTTCTCTTCTCCGGAGGCTCGTCAGCATCTTCAGACACCTCCTCAGCAATGGTGAGAGGAATTTCAAGATCAGAAGGACTATCGTGCCGTCTCATGTTACGGCGTTGTCCTCTCCTCCTCTTGCCTCGGCGGGTCAATCTGCTCGACGATCCTGCCCCACTATCAACATCAGGCCTCTCACAAGAATCCTCACTGGATGGTCTACTTTTCTCAGTAGACTCCATGGAAGCCTTCGTATGCTCTGCCTGTATCATAGCATTTATCTCGGCCTCCTCCTCCTCCAGCTGTCTCAAGACCTTACCAGGAATCCCCTGTGCAGCTCCTGATCTGATGATGTCCTGCCCGTTGAGAAAGCCTATCTTGTGCTTCTCTCAAGAAAGGAAGGCCAAAACTTCCTCCCGACGGACACCATCTAATTTGCCAAGACCCTTCCCAGAAGATTGCTTAATATCAAGTTCTTTCTTGGAAAGGCCCCGGTGCACTGAAAAGCTCTCCACAAACCACTTCGTGAAGCCAGCAGTCCGGAAGGTGGGCAGCTCAGGATAGGAAGTTATGGCGGTAGTGTCTTCGGCGCTATAAAAAGCCCATGCATTTCTCCCATCCTGCGGACCTCCAAAACGCTTCACCATACTCGAAGGCGCTCCAACAACGCCTTGAGAGAAGCCATGCTGCAATGCAAAACGCGAAGGGACATACGGTTGGATGTCGACGAAGAGATGTCTGCGGTACACCATCGTACCAACCCGCATGTTGAAAAGCCACCTCTTCTTCGCGTCCGTAAAAGCATAATGTCTTCCCGACCTTGCCCTGGTCGAATCACGGGAGACACCAAAGTCAAAAGCCTTCTTCCGCAAGCCCGGAGAAAGCTTCACTGAAGACTGCCCAATCTCGACGTCCCTAAATCGTCGGATCCTTAAACGGGCAGATAAAAGTGATTTGTGAACGGCTGTCCCCCTAGCCAAACGAATCATAAAGGGATCTTCGTCCTGTGCAACTCCCAAACGATGGAAGCTGGGACAGTGGTATACATACCACGAATAGAAGATATGGGCTGAAAATACCTTGTTCATGGGAAGCCCAAGCCGAACCAGGAAAGCAGCAGCCTGCAGTTCGGTACACAAATAGGAGTAAAGAGCAGGTACCAAAGCCAGCCGCTCTCCAAATGCCATCTGACAAGCCGGAAAAATACAGTGCGGTCTGATGTGCGTTCCATCTCCTCCAGCAAAAATAGCCTCACCCATCCAATAAGTGAGGTAAACAGCAAGAGCTCTCCGCAACGCAATGTCAGGGCAAATGGCATAACTTCCATTTGTCAGGACAAATGGTAAACAGCAGACCCTTGGCCTTAACTTCCAAAGTTTTTAGGCCACGCTTCTTCAAAATGTCCCCATAAAACGCGGCCGAATGCCGTGACCCATCTCCAGCACGAGGAAGTTCTTCCTAGAGGACCTAGCACTGCTCATGCTCTTGAGTCTTCCTCCGGACATTACCTTCAGCTTCCTCAACCTGGCGAATGAGAGTCCCCTCCTTGTCACGAGCCTCCACCATGGCGGTCCATTTTGGCAGCAGCTTCTTCCTCCAAAAGCTCAAGACGTTGCCTAGCCTCGACAACCTCCTTATCAAGGCGGTCCAAGTCTTGCTTCAACCCCATGATGGATAACTCGGTAACGTTCTTCTCTCGAACGATCTGCCTCCGAGTCTTCGTGACCTCAGTCAGCTCAGCTTTGACTTTGCTAGAAGGTTTTATGAACATCTCATCAAAGAAGTCACCATCTGGGAAACTCTTGGTCTCAGTCCATTTGTTCCCCAAGGAGATGATCTCCTCAACAAAATCCTTGGCGCTCGCGATGTCCAGACCGACTTCTTTGTTATCAGCGAGGATGTCCTGCACATGCTTGATCATGCCAAAACCAGCTTCCAAATGACCTGAAGAGAGAGTCTCAACCCATGAGCTCAAGACAATCTTCAACACCTTCCTTGCATACTGAAGGTGCGGTGCAGATAAGGATTCGCCATGATCTGGTGCCCGACTGCCCACGTCATGCTCCATTGGAAGAGTAATCAATAAACTCTTTCCAATGGAAGAAGCTGACTCATTGAAAGTGGAAGAAGCCCCTACTTCTGGATCAGCAGCAGGTGTCCCCTGTTCTGGCTCTGAGGAAGACAGAGGAATCTCTCCTGCTGCTTCACAATCTGTCAAAAAAAAAAGAAAGACAAAAAGGTATGAATATGATCTTGTCAAAAATATATCAAAAAACATATCAAGATTATTATTGCAAATATACCTGCTTCGACGACCGGCGGAGTACTCTCTGCCTCTTTGAGCTCATCCGAAGCATCGTCAAAAGTTGCGTCCATAGATGGCTCGAATTCGTCGGAATCCTCTGGCAAGTCAGCTACATGTTAGCAAATGACAGCAAAAGAAAAAAAAACAAAAGCAAATCATACCAGGTGAAGGTTCTGGAACCACTCCAGAGTCCCTGGGCTCTTCCTCAGATGCCACGACTGGATCCGTCATCGCCCCATCGGCCGGAACCTCGGGCATCACTAGGTCACATCCTCTGCTAAAAAAAAAAGAAAAGAAGCAACGGATCAAAACAAAATCTATCACAAAAAAAAGGAAGGAAGAAACAAAAGGAAAGAAAGGGGATCATACCAGCTATCTCCTCTTCTCTGCTTCTCTTCTCCGGAGGCTCGTCAGCATCTTCAGACACCTCCTCAGCAATGGTGAGAGGAATTTCAAGATCAGAAGGACTATCGTGCTGTCTCATGTTACGGCGTTGTCCTCTCCTCCTCTTGCCTCGGCGGGTCAATCTGCTCGACGATCCTGCCCCACTATCAACATCAGGCCTCTCACAAGAATCCTCACTGGATGGTCTACTTTTCTCAGTAGACTCCATGGAAGCCTTCGTATGCTCTGCCTGTATCATAGCATTTATCTCGGCCTCCTCCTCCTCCAGCTGTCTCAAGACCTTACCAGGAATCCCCTGTGCAGCTCCTGATCTGATGATGTCCTGCCCGTTGAGAAAGCCTATCTTGTGCTTCTCTCAAGAAAGGAAGGCCAAAACTTCCTCCCGACGGACACCATCTAATTTGCCAAGACCCTTCCCAGAAGATTGCTTAATATCAAGTTCTTTCTTGGAAAGGCCCCGGTGCACTGAAAAGCTCTCCACAAACCACTTCGTGAAGCCAGCAGTCCGGAAGGTGGGCAGCTCAGGATAGGAAGTTATGGCGGTAGTGTCTTCGGCGCTATAAAAAGCCCATGCATTTCTCCCATCCTGCGGACCTCCAAAACGCTTCACCATACTCGAAGGCGCTCCAACAACGCCTTGAGAGAAGCCATGCTGCAATGCAAAACGCGAAGGGACATACGGTTGGATGTCGACGAAGAGATGTCTGCGGTACACCATCGTACCAACCCGCATGTTGAAAAGCCACCTCTTCTTCGCGTCCGTAAAAGCATAATGTCTTCCCGACCTTGCCCTGGTCGAATCACGGGAGACACCAAAGTCAAAAGCCTTCTTCCGCAAGCCCGGAGAAAGCTTCACTGAAGACTGCCCAATCTCGACGTCCCTAAATCGTCGGATCCTTAAACGGGCAGATAAAAGTGATTTGTGAACGGCTGTCCCCCTAGCCAAACGAATCATAAAGGGATCTTCGTCCTGTGCAACTCCCAAACGATGGAAGCTGGGACAGTGGTATACATACCACGAATAGAAGATATGGGCTGAAAATACCTTGTTCATGGGAAGCCCAAGCCGAACCAGGAAAGCAGCAGCCTGCAGTTCGGTACACAAATAGGAGTAAAGAGCAGGTACCAAAGCCAGCCGCTCTCCAAATGCCATCTGACAAGCCGGAAAAATACAGTGCGGTCTGATGTGCGTTCCATCTCCTCCAGCAAAAATAGCCTCACCCATCCAATAAGTGAGGTAAACAGCAAGAGCTCTCCGCAACGCAATGTCAGGACAAATGGCATCCGTGCTTGCGAAGAACTTCTTCAATTCTTCTCGCATAGCAGCGATCTTCTTCAAACTTGATGTTTTAGCCCTAACATCCTGGGCCATGCCATCAGAAGAATCCCCGCTGTCAAAAAAGTTGGAGCTGCAAATTCTCCAACTGCTGCATCTAACTTTCGAGCCCTCCTTCTCCTTCAAAAAATCATAGAAGGCGACAAGCTGAAAGTACACAAGCCTAAACTCCTCAGATTGCTCCTCAAGGACGCTGTCAATAGGCATAAACTCCTCATAGAGTTTACCGAGGATAGGCAACCCGGTGATGGCACTCAGCTCCTTCAAAGAAAAACCAATCTCACCATTCGTCACAATGAAGGTGTTGGTTTGTGGAAGGATTGACTCGAGCATGGCCATGAAAGCCTCATCGGAGAAAACGACGGTTTGCCGAAAAGCGCGAACCGCGTCAAAAATCTCGGCCTCTAGAAGAACGGCCTCACCAATCCTCAGGTTGTGATCAGTCCATGACTCCCAGCTCGAGTCAGCACTGAAACGGCCACGAAGTCGAAAAGGCTTCACCCAATTGCTGCCGTCACCCCGAAAAACGCCAAGGCCCACCGGTCTCAAATCGATCGATGGATGATCAGAACCTTGGTAGCCACTGGCTGGCATCAACATGTCCATACGGACAGGTGGCTTCTCTGCAAAACCGGAAGGTCCGCCAACAAAAACCCCGGTCTTGATCACACTGGTCCTCTTTACCCAGCTCGGAGGATCTTCCCTCTTAGGGCACGTGGGAGAAAGGCTCAGGATCGAGATGGTCCGATCAAAAGACGACCGGGTAGAAATAGTTCTCTCCTCACCATCTGCTGTGTAAGAGAACTGAAAACATCTCCTTTGGTATGTCAAGTCGTCGGGGACTGCATCACCGAAGAAGAAGGTAGGCTTGAGCACAACGCTCTGATCATCCGTAACCCAGGGACAGCTACTTACCATGACTTTATAGAACTCCTCATCCTTGAGAGCGATCAATCGCTGTCTCATCTCATCACGATTGAGGGAATCGCATTCTTCTAAGTTTTTCTCCACAAACTGGATCTTCTCCCAAGCCTGCTGAACGGCCGCATTGGAAGATCTAGCAGACCGACGAGGTGCGTCAGTAACAGGACCTTTACCTTTGTTCGTTCTAGAAGAACTACCTGCAAAAGATGGAAGAGGAAAGATCAATCAACATCAAAATGACAGAATTGTGCTACAAAATTCTAGCAAAATTTTGACATGGTTCCGGGGCAATTCCAAAGAAAAGGAAAATACTCCGAAAAAAGACAGGAAGCCTGAAGATGAGCTCAACATCGCTGCGAGCTCATAGTCAGTGGAGAATTCTCAAAGAAGGCTCGAACTCAACATCGCTGCGAGAACAAGCCAATCTCATCAAATTTCCGTAAAATCTGGAAAAGAGCTCAACATTGCTGCGAGCTTCAGAATCCAAAAATTGCAAACTTCCTCAAAATCCAGCAAGACCGAGAAAGAGCTCAACATCGCTGCGGGCTCAAAATCCCAATACTTGCAAAAGACTTTCAGGTATGCATCATCATACTTCCAAATCTATTTACCAAAACTCATGCATCAAAAATATATCATCATGCATTAAATGCTAGGAAAACCTTGACCAAAGTTTGACCAATTCCAACCCAATTTGGTCAAAACCAATCAAACTTTGTCCAAGTCAAAAATCATGTTGGCTTGACCTAGAGACTCTAGCCTTCTATCTTGATGCATCAAAAAGAAAAAAAATAGAGAGAAAGAAAATGCATACATATTGAAATTGCATAGCCTCATTATCATAGTGAGTAAACAAGGAAAAAGAAAAAGAAAGAGAAAAAAAAAATCTCACCAAAAAAAAAAAAAAAATTTGGCCCACAGGCCGTGGCCCACTGCCACGTTGCAGTATGGTCAGGTCCGTACGGACCTGTCCGTACAGCCAGAAAAAAAAAAGCAAAAAAAAAAGAAAAGAAAGATGCTGAAAAAAAAAAAAGAAATCAGCGTGGGAAAAAAAAACAGAAAAAAAGAGAGTACACGGTTTTAAAAAAAAAACAGAGAAAACCGTGAAAAGAAAAAAAAAGAGAAAAAAAAAGAAAGAAAGAAAAAAAAAGAGAAGCATGAAAAAAATAAAAAGGAAAACGTGCATGAAAAGAAAAGAAAAGAAAAAAAAAAAGAGAAAGAAGAAGAAAGAAAAGAATAGAAAAAAGAGAAGAAGAAAGAAAAGAAAAGAAAAAAAAAGGAAAAAAAAATGAAGAAGCTACTTCTACAATGGAGATTCTTGACGAGGAAGAAAACTTACTTGAAGCCATTGATGGAGGAGAAGAAGAAAAGCTTGGAGATCCTTGAAGAAGAGAAAGCACTTCTTATCTTGTAGAGCACTCTTGAAGATTTCTTACAAAAAGAAAGCAATGGAGCAAAAGCACCAACCCTCTTTGCTTTTATAGAAGAGAGCAAGCCAAAAGAGGAAACAAGGAGAAAGAAAGGAGGTAAGTGCTAAAATTTAGCTACTTTCCCAAAGAGAAAGATATTTTGAGAGAATCTTTCCACAAAAAGAAAACTTGAGAAATTCTCTCCAAGTAAAGATATTTTTAGATATTCTCTACACAAAAGAGATATTTTTAGATATTCTTTACAAATATGACACCATATGAGATCTAGGCCATCTCCAAAGCCTAAGGTCCCATAGGTTAGCCCATATGAGCCAGGTTTGACCACCTAGGCACTAAAAGTGGCTTTCAGTCAAAATATTCCTCTTACCAAGAGCAAAAATAAAAAAGAAAAGAGCAAAAAAAAAAACTCCCATGCCTCTTTTGAGTTGATGGGACCATTCAAAAAAAAAGAAAAGAAAGTCCCATGAGTTTCCAAAAACCAAACCATCCAACCTCATGAACCAAATTGAGCCAAAATCTTGAAATTGACATTTTACAAAACCAGATTCCAGTCACCTAGCTCGCCACATACAGCTTGTTAGGTCACAAGACCAAAACCAAAATCAAAATCCAAAACCAACAAACCAAATCTGACCCCCCAACCTGCCACATACAGCTTGTTGGGTCACAAGGTCAAAATCAAAGTCAAACCCCAACCCCCTAACCTGCCACATACAGCTTGTTAGGTCACAAGGTCAAAGACCAAAATCTAAAACCCAAAATCCAAATACCCCATGTCATTTTCAAAACTTTGCCTTGAGATTGTACGTGATCCCTCTCACTACCATAAAATTCCCCCGGAAACTCAGAAGGCTATTCAAAAAAAAAAAATTTGCTCAAGACTCTTGGTCAAGTTGGAATCTTTCCTCCAAGTTTCTCTTCGAGGCACATCGACTCCAAAAAGCTACTCGTCGTTGTACCTCGAGGGGGCATTTGTTGACATCAAAAAAGTCAATATGTCTCCTCAACATCAAGAAGCCTCCTGAAGCTGCATCCTACTAAAAATAGGCAAGGCTACTTCAAGCATCAGATTTTGTCAGAATCAGACAGAAACTGAGAGATCCTTCAAGACAGCTAAAAGAGAGGTACACCTGAGGTTTCGGGTCATTCCGACATCGTTTGGCCCAACTTCACCGCTCCGACAGCTAACAAGTGCTCCCGGCGGCAACATGTTCAAAGACACCAAAACTTTGATCAAAGCCTACGGATGACTCCAGAATGTCTCCAAAGGGCTCCATGCCAAATTTCAAGTCAAACCGACAACGTTTGACCCTCCATCAATGCTCGAGCAATAAAATCAAGCCTCCCGGCGGTGGCAACCACCGAATCCATCACTCATCAAACAAAATACATGAGTGGCTTCAACATGCTTCCAAAAGGCTGCACGTCAAATTTCAGGTCATTCCGACAACGTTTGACCAGGTTTTGATGCTCCGAGAGAAAATCAAGCCTACCGGCGGCGGAGCAACCCGGGACCATGACATCCAAAACGGAGCCCATGGAACGTCTCAAAATGACTCCAATAGGCTCCCTGTCAAATTTCATGTCAATCGGACATCGTTTGACCACATATCAAAGCTCGGCATTTTCCTTGCAGCAAAATCAAGTGAAGCATCAATGGGACCCCAAACGGCTTCAAAACTCAAATAAAAGCCCATGGTTGGTCCTATCCACTGCTCAAGCAGCTTCACCTCAATTTTCAGGTCATTCCGACATCGTTTGTCCTAGTTTCGACGCTTGACGAAAAATCGGCTACAAAGTCTTCGGCTTTCCCGAAAAATGGGAAACTTTGTGCTCCGATTTCACACAGGTTCTCGTTAAGTTTTCTCCAAGAAAATGAAGTCAATAATTGAGGAAAAATGTCAAGAAAAATACAGAAGAAAAAAGGGACGAAAAAAACGAAAAAACGACCGAAAACGACGCTCGACGACCAAACGGGCCAAAGCCCTATGGCCAAGGTCGCCGGCGACCCTGGCCCAGGGTCGCCGGATTTTGCACCAAAGTGTCCGTTTTCGATGGTTTTCGCGTTTCGGGTGTTCCGGCCTCTGTGATTTTCGGAAAATGCAATGTTTGATGCTTGAAAACGACTGATCTTCATCGACATCTCGGATCCGCCGTCAAAAGCATGAAATCATCACCGATCGCCTCAAGATCGCCAACCGGCTGACCAAGAAAGTGCACTTTCTGTCCGACCGATCGTGAAATCGACAAGACAGACGTCACCGGCCCTCCAACATCAATCAATGTCCGAAATTGCATCGCAATCCGACATCAAATAATGCGTGGATCCACCCGTGATGATCGCAAGAAGAATCTCAAAAGGCGCAGCACGGCCCGCGACTCTTCACATGCCTTGGCAACCACTTAATGTCGTTAATTGACCCATTAAAGCAGTCATTAACTCATTATTTTGGACGGCCCAATCAGAACCAAGATTTGGGAGTTACAAATCCAAGCAATCATGGCATTAAACCCATGAAACTCCCATCATCATGAAACATAAAGGTAATTAAATGCCCACTACCTTCATCAGCCAATCACAAGCCTTGAAAAAGGAGTTACAAAATCGATTTGTAACTCCTCATCAATTCTTTCATCATGGCCATCAATGCCAATAAACACCTCATGGCTACCAAAAGCCTATAAAAGGAGGTCCATTCCAAGAAGAAAGGATGATGAAAATAGATCCCAAGTGCAAGCTCTGAAAAACTAGAAAATCCAAGAGAGAGACGAAGTCCTGCTACTTTGCTCCCGGAAGCACCACAAGGTGATCAACATCCCTTGCTCCCCCCCCCCCCCGCGTAAGGTCACCTCCTTCTCCAACATGGCCTAAATGCGGCTTTTCAGCCCGTTTACTTGGTTTTTCATTAGATATAGGACCTTCTCTTGGTCCTTGTCCTTTAAAAAACTGAGGTTAGGAGCCAAGCCAAAGAATCAAAGCATCACATGTTCTCATTTGAAGGACGATGGCGAAGCCCATACATGACTTGCGACCGTCGATCTCAACGTGTCCCCGCAATCTCCTGAGAAGTTAGATCCCTTTTCTTCCTTTTCTATTGTAGTTTGTATTTCTTAAAGAGACAAAGAAATCACAATTCTTGTCTTTCATATTTGATGAGTTTTGTAAAATCGCCTTTCACGGCAAACAAACAAAACGCCTCTTACGGCATTCTAAAAACTTGTCTCTTTTCTTAATATTAATGAAATTTGAAAAGTTAGAAAAAAGGATTGATTTCCTTTCCACTTGTGAAGGTGAATCTCCGGATTATCACCATTCCAAATTCCAAGTAGAAAGTAAATCTGGCATACCCGTACAAAAATGTTGATGCCCGAGATCTTCCCTCCTCCGCCGAGACCCAGGTCAACCCCTGGGGTGCGGAGGGAGAGGACGGAAGATTCCCCCTTTTTTTCAGGTCCATCACTGGCCTGGAGGGAGTGTAGTAAGCTCCCAAATGTCGTTCTTCTCGATGGCGTGAATCTCTTCTTCCATGGCTTTTCTCCAATAATCTTCGTTCACTGCTTCTTGGAAGGTAAGATGCTCATGGTCAGCATAGAGACATAAGAGGTTAGTCTCTTCAGTTTCCTCATAGATGTCTCTTAGGCTTCTCATCTTGATTGGTGTGATGGAGAAGGAAGAGCTTCGAGCTGATGAGCTGCTTGCTGATGATCCATCTTGTCATTCAAGACTCCTTCGAAGTGAAGATGCTTTACGCGGAGATGTTGCATCACCTCGCCGCGGGCCTTCATTATTTTGAGGATGTGTCTCTTGTTCTTCTATTTCAAGAGGCTTTTCTTGGGATGTGTTTTCTTCATTCCACCTCCGTGCCTCTTCTTCACTAAAGACTACATCTCTACTTACCACTACCTTTTTAGTAAATGGGTTGTAGAGTTTGTAGGCTTTAGACTCCTCACTGTGTCCAATAAATATACATTTTTCTCCACGGTCATCAAGCCTCTTCCTCTTTGCCTCTGGTACTTGGGCATATGCAACACACCCAAATATTTTTACATGGGCCACACTTGGTTTGTGACCGCTCCATGCCTCTTGTGGTGTCTTATTCCTGACACTTTTTGTAGGGCATCTATCGAGTAAGTAGGTTGTACACGCAACAACTTCTGCCCAATATGCTTTTGGCAGACCTTTTTCTTTAAGCATGGTCCTCGTCATATCGAGGATGGTGCGGTTTTTCCTTTCTGTTATTCCATTCTGCTGCGATGTATAGGCAGTTGTGAACTGATGCCTGATGCCCCATTGTTTGCAGTACTCTTGAAATTCTTTCAAGGTGTACTCTCCACCTCCGTCAGATCTAAGTGACTTAATCTTACAAACACTTTCTATTTCTACATGGGCTTTGAAATTCTTGAAGGTAGTGAAGGCCGCAAACTTCTCTTTGATAAAGAATACCCAGAGCTTTCTACTGAAGTCGTCAATAAAAGTGATGATGTATATATTACCTCCAAGAGAAGGTGTCTCCAATGGTCCACAAATATCTGTGTGAACCAACTGCAATGGTGCTTTTGCTCTCCATGATATCCCTACTAGAAATGAGTTTCTTTGTTGCTTGCCAAGTATGCATGCCTCACATACATGCTTGGGCTTTTCGATAGAAGGCAAGCCATGCCCCATGTTTGCAATGGATAATAGCTTGAGCCCATTGAAGTGAAGATGCCCATATCTAAGATGCCACTTCCATAACTCATTGTTTATAAGTCCATGGAAGCACTTCTCTAGCTTTGTGTTAAGATAGAGTGGGAACATGCGATTCTTCGCCATTTGGACTTGAACTATATGCCTACCATGAACATCTCTCAATGACAAAGAGAGATTCTCCATGTGTATTACGTACCCCTTCTCTAGGAGTTGCCCAAGACTAAGGATGTTACTTTTCATGTTGAGCACGTAATACACATTTGAGATATATGCAGGCACACCATCTTTCTGATAAATCTTAATATTTCCCTTACCTTGTACGAAAAGAGCTTTGATGAGTCCCCGAGACTTACTTTTCCGCTGACATCTTTTGCAAGCTCTTCAAAGAGTTCCTTCTTCCCGCACATGTGGTTGCCCGCGCCAGAATCCAGGTACCAAACATTTTCTTGGCTATAGCCTTCCTCTTGTGCTAGGAGAACTGTGGATAATTCTTTTTCTTCATCTCTCGCTTCTGCGAAGTTAGATCGCTCCTCCTGTTCAGTAGGTTTACTCCAGCACTATGAGGCAAAGTGTCCAACTTGTTGCTTGTCGCGACCCTGGACCGGGCTTAGGGACCAAATCTGGGATCGGGACTGTTTGTGGATGGTGATGGTGGGCATGAGATCATATGGAGTGATGACAATAAATAAAGATATGTTTAATGCCCAAGCGTACATGGGTAGATAAAGAACACACATTACCCATGCACGTGATTTCCCACAGGTGTCCGCGGTGAGGATTTTCCAACGCACATAAACATTTAGTAAGATTGCGGAAGCGTATGGCAAATCAAGTATGTAAAACATTTCCATAATAACAAGACCGTTTGCATTTAATTAACAAGTATTAGAATAAGCAATGTTCTATAGCATAACCCAAAATACTGTTAAAGTTAGAACCTATATCATTTAATTACAATTCCCAAAATTAGAGGCCAACAAAGGCCAATATGGACAAAACAATAACCACCAAAAATATAGTTTCTAACACCCCCAAAATGTCACGCAACTCTCGAGGCAACCGGATGTTTAAACAACATCATCGGCACGCCACTCGACTAGATGCTGCGTTTCTCCGACCGCCTCCTCTGGCTCCTCCTCGGGGAAACCAACAACGGGACCTGAGTACCAAAGCAAAGGGGTTAGACACGACGGTCTGGCAGGTAGATAAAAAGGTAAACACATTTCATAATAAAACGTTTACCTTGGAAAACATTTAAACCTGTCTAAACAAAACTTTCATGAAGTAAATGCATTATTTAATTAAAAACATATATGCAAGGTAAAACAAGTAAAGGTAACCAAGGAATTCAGGAACGAGCAAGATGGCAACCACACGAAGCTAAATCCTCTATCACCGAAGTGATAGAGCAAGCAAGTCAAGGCGTTGACCTCAGTCACTGAAGTGAGGAGGTTCAACGAAATACATATACATATATACTATATATAAGACATGACCACGGTAGCGAGCCGGGCATCAGGAACCACAGTAGCAATCTGCGGTATCAGGACAAGACCACGGTTAAATAACCAGGTAGCAAGATCCAAACTGCAGTTGGCGGGACAAGAGGGCGATCACCTAGTCAGTGGATCAGACTAACAAGGTATCCAAGCTTAGTGGTGCCAACTCATAGGTCAAAACATGGAAATCAAGACATGTATAAAATAATTCAAGTGCAAGACTATAATCGGACAAGACGGGGTGCTCAAGGCACAGCTATCACATCAGATCGGGCATATATGTCAAGACTAGTAAAACAGTACAAGTATACTTTCAAGGTTTTCCGGATGGATAGATCCCAAATCGTCAATTTCAGGAATAAAAGGTGAAGTACCCTTTCGAAATGTCAAAACAGTGTTGGGGTTAAAATAAAGGCATTCCGGGCTCCTTAGGCACTTGGAGGTTTCCAAAACTTCAATGAATTCTTGTGATTATGGTTTCTTTCTCATTCGAGCTTCAAACAACGGTTATGAGTCTTCTCATCACGATGGGGACGTTAACAAACCTCCCTCTATACCTAGGATATTTCATTGTTGCTTCCAAAGTGGCCCCAGATGAACAGTACACGTCGCTCGAGCGGACAAGGAGTTCGCTCGAGCGATGTACTCTCTGGAATGGCTTTCTGGGAGGGTTCGCTCGAGCAGACCTGCGCAGTTCAGGATGGCACGAGCGAACGATTAGTGCACTCGAGCCAACCATTCTCTGGATGGCTGCTGAGAGGGTTCGCTCGAGCGAACACGGGGTTCGCACGAGCGAACAGCTCTCTAGAATGGCACGAACCTTTTCCTGGGCAGTTTGCTCGAGCGAAGTGTCAAGTTCGCTCGAGCGAACTGTCCAGAACTGGTTTCGTGAATAGCTCTTTTCTCCATTCTCCTTCTCTTACAAATCCACATTTCTTGAGGTTCTATCATACACCAAAGAGGGCATGTAAGCACCTCAACATCCTCTTCAAAACTCCATCAAAACTTCTCACAACCTCCACAAATGATCCATTCATTCATTCATTTTCACATTCAATCAAAAGGAGAAAGACATGACCACAATTACATAGATTCATTCAAGTTTTTAAGTACAAGATAAAACAAAGGCTATCAATCATATTTCAAGACAATAAATGGGCTCAACAACCCCTTTCAAAAGCATTAAAAATCATATTAAATGCAATTGAAATCCACCATTAATGAGGTAATAAATCACACATTTGTCATGGAAATCATTCAAAACTAAAACATCCATTAAATCCACTTGCCTCAAGGTCTCTAAACAAAGAAATCAAGCTTCTAATCAACTCTTCCAAGCCAAACTCCAAGCTACACAAAAACCCCCAAATACAAACCCTAAAATGGAGCTCCTCTATGACATAGAGAATACAAATCTAAAAGAATAGGAGGGAAAACTCACTTGGGAGCTCTTCAAATGAACAAGACTAGCTCAAAGAAGGTCTTAGGATGGAGGTCTTCCTTCAAAAGTTGTATCAATGGAGAGGTCTAGAAGAGAGGAAGAAGATGATGGCTTCTATTTCTTGATTGGAGCAAGGTGGGTGGTGCTTGATGGTGGAGAAGCAAGAAGAAGAAGAAAGAAGTGGAAACAAGGAAACCCTAGATTGCTCTTGTGCTGGAAAAAGGGAATGAAGAAGCTAACCTCTCTATATATATACAAGTGGGTGTGGGCTCCATCACTAGCAAATCTCTTTGGGCTGAAATCGCTAATCTCGGGACCTCGGACGAAATCGACGAAGAAGAGAAAAGTGATCGCCGAAATATCTAGTTTCTAAAAAGTATACGTTTCGTGGGTTTCGGGGATATCAAGTTTTGGGTACAGATTTAGTGTAAAAAGACTGTTTTGCCCTCAATGCAAGAAAATCGGGTTTCGGGGTTCCAGACGGGTACGGGCTCAACATTAAAGTTGTAAGGATCGACAAAATAAGTAAAACGGGATCAAGACAAGAATTAGGGGAATATCAAGTAACCTCCAAAAGCAAGCAAGACTATAAAAAAGGAAACTCCAAAAGGGTCCCACCAAACACAAGACACTAAACGTTCCCCAAAGCTATAAAAGAACTATACTAATCCAAGCTCAGTCAAAACCACTAATCAAGCTTAGCACTAACACACAACTTAATTAGTACTAATCGAGTCACTCGGGTCGGGGTCTTACATTGCTGTTGTAGCATTGGACACTTTTTGAATTACCAAGACCATGGGCAAATCCTCCTCAACCAACTCCTCTTCCTCGATTGTTGGAGCTCCTCGATTGAGATTGCCCTTGGCTTTGAGTATTTGCTCCCCATTTACCTCTACCATGATTGTTGTTTGTGCTACTGCCCCGCTCGAACTTCCATGACCAGGCTTTTGCTCACATGGAATCAATTTTGACTCTAGTGCATGTTCCAAGACCATGGAGCCACTATTCTTTTACATACGTTGCTCATGGACTTAGAGTGATCCCATTAATTCTTCTATTGAGAGAGTCTCTAAATCTTTAGACTCCTCAATAGCCACAACCACATGCTCAAATTTGGTTGTAAGGGATCTTAATGCTTTTTCTACAACTCTAATATCTTCTATCTTTTCACCATTTCTCTTCATTTGATTTACTATTAGTAGCAATCGTGAAAAATAATCAGAAATATTCTCACCTTCTTTCATGCGAGTAGCTTCAAACTCTGGTCGAAGGGTTTGCAGATGAACCCTCTTGAGCCGATCAATACCTTTGAAGATAGCGCTAAGGGTCTCCCATGCTTTCTTGCTTGATGGTGCTTCAGCAATCTTTTTGAAGGTTGATTCATCTACCCCTTGATAGAGTAGGAACAATGCCTTCTTATCTTTCCTCCTTTGATCTTTAAGGGCAGTCTTCTGCTCCGGAGTGCACGCAGCTTCTTGCTCTGTAGTGGGCTCCACGTATCCTTCGGTCACGATCTCCCATAGATCCTGCGATCTGAATAACGCCTTCATTTAGATACTCCAGTTCACATAGTTCTCCTTTGTCAGCTTCGGGATCTAAGGATGAACCAAGCTTGATGCCATCTCTATTTGTAGGGGAACCTGGCTCTGATACCACTTTACTGAAAGATGGCTTCGATAGCTCAGACAATGGGAGATAGACACTCGCTACATCTTAACTACAAATTGCACTAAGAACAAGAACCCACTTTATAAATCTCACACAAATACACTATTACAAAGGAACACACTTTTAAGCCTATACACTTACAGCAAAAGACTTACTCACTACACTTCACTCAATACACTCACTCACTACAAAGAGAGTACTCACTAAAATCTCTCACTACACACTTGAACTCTCACTGTACACTTCTGTGTGTCTAGCTCACTTTACAACTCGTCACTTTACTTCTGTGACTTCAAATGACTTGTGTTACAAATGAGGTAAGGCCTCATATTTATAGATGGGCCTATATTGGTGGGGAGACCACATGTGGATTGGAGATGGTCCACGTGGCCCTTTGAGTTTCCACACATAAAGTCGGTTTGTGTGAGGCGGTAGTGTAGGTTCTTGTGGATTCTTGAAACAGTCCACGTGGCTTAATATCCATCATGGTTTTGACTTCTCTAGAATGGGTAAGTCGTTCTAGATTGGGCTCTTCTAGTAAAAGGTAAGAAAGGGAAAGAGAGTTCTAGAGACCCACTTGTTTTTGAGTTAGTGTTGACTAATAGGCCTCCCTCTCTCTTCTTTTCTCCTTCCCCTTCTTTCTTTCCTTCCTCTCCTCCCCTACGCACCCACTGCCTTTTCCTCCTCCTCTTCTTTCTTTCTTTTTTTCTTTCTCCCTTCTCTTCTTCTTTTCTTTCCTTCCTATTTATCCACCTACGCATCCATATCTCTCGCTCTCTATCTCTCTGTTCTCTCTCTGTCTTCTCTCTCTCTCTCCATCTCCTTGTTCTCTCTCCCTCTCTGCTCTCATCTCTCTATTCTCTCTCTCCCTCGCCCCCTCTCTATCTCTCTGTTCTCTCTCTCTCCCTCTCCCCCTCTCTATCTCTCTCTCATCCTGTTGTCTCTCTCCTATGGAAACCAATCTAGAGCACCACCCAATGATACGATCTCCACGCCACAGAATCATCATTCCTAGTCTATAGAATCTATGAACTATATCTTCTCTGTGAATAGTAACTCATGTATTAATAGCCTATGTATACGTGTAACACTCTGGCAATACCATGTGCATTAAGTAATATAAATATAACAGTAGACCACCAAGAGAATCAAGTGGTGGAATAATTTCTGAGATCCAAAATGTTTTATGGTATCAGAGCTACAACCGTGACTCACGTTTTCTTCTTCCTCCTTGCAGTTGGTCCATGCGTTCTTTCTTCTGTATCTTTTCCAATGGCTGGAACGTCCTCTGCCTCTACTTCAGCAACCATTCCCACCAGCCAAATAGATATCATTCACCACGTTATCTCCGTCAAAGCTCGATCGCCATAACTACCTTCTATGGCGCACTCAGTTTACGCCTTTACTCAAAGGCTATGACCTTGAAGGGTATGTTGATGGGTTGCTTCCCCCACGCCCGCCCCCCCCCCCCCCCCCCCCCCCCGTCCCCGTCCCCGTACCCATCCTCTGACAAAGGCGACAGTGACTCTCTCACCCTCAACCCGGCCTATATCACCTGGACTAAGCAAGATCAAATCTTGCTTGGCTGGCTACTATCCTCACTTTCTGAAACAGCGCTTGCTCACGTCGTTGGACTGTCCACTACTAGAGAGGTCTAGATGGTGATGGACCCTTGGATTTCCGTCCTCTCCTGCCGCCTCGAGGGCTGCCGGGTCCTGGCGGAGGGGGAAATGCGGGTATCAACTTTTTTGTACGGGTATGCTAGATTTACTATTCTACTTGGAATTTGGAAAGGTGATGATCCGGATATTCACCTTCACAAGTAGAAAGGAAATCAATCATTCTTTCTAACTTTTCAAATTACATAAATATTTAAAAAAAAAAAAGAGAGACAATTTTTATTTTTGAGAATGCCGTAGGATGCGTTTTTTTGTTTGTTTGCCATGAAAGGCGATTCTGTGCCGTGAAAGGCGATTTACAAATCTCATCGAATATGAAAGACAAGAATTGTATTTTTGTCTCTTTAAAAAATACAAATCACAACAGAAAAGAAAGAAAATGGATCTAACTTCTCAGGAGATTGTGGGGACACGTTCAGATCGACGGTCGCAAGTCATGTATAGACTTCGCCATCGTCCTTCAAATGAGAACGCTTGATGCTTCGATTCTTCGGCTTGGCTACAACCTCAGTTTCTTAAAGGACAAGGACCAAGAGGAGGTCCTATATCCAATGAAAAACCGAGTAAACGGGCTGAAAAATCGCGTTTAGGCCATGTTGGAGAAGGAGGGGACCTTGGGGGGTGGCCCCCCAAGGGACTTTGATCACCTTGTAGAGCAGCAGGACTTCGTCAGGATTTCTCCGGGAGAATGCAAATGTGCAGGCTTCAAGTAGATAGTTGATCATTTTTTTGGTAGGTGGAAAGTGTCTTTCTCTTTGGAATGGGCCTCCTTTTATAGGCTTTTGGTAGCCATGAGGTGTTTATGGGCATTGATGGCCATGATGAGAGAAATGATGGTATTGATGAGAAGAGTTACAAGTTTTATTTCTTGATTTTGTAACTCCTTTTTCTTGGCTTGTGATTGGCCGATGAAGGATAATGGGCATTTAATCACCTTTAATCTTCATGATGATGGGAGTTTCATAGGTTTAATGCCATGATTGCTGGATTTGTAACTCCTGAATGCTTGAATCTAATTGCGCCGTCCAAAATAATGAGTTAATGACCGCATTAAGTTGTAATAAACGGGTCAATTAACAACATTAAGTGGTCGCCAGGGCATGTGAAGAGTCACGGGCCGCACCGCGTCCTTTGGGATTCTTCTTGTGATCATCGCAGGTGGATCCACACGTCGTTTGATGTCAGATTGCGGTGCAATTACAGACATTGATTGATGTTGGCGGGCCGATTACATCTGTCTTGTCGATTTCACGATTGGTCGGACAGAAAGTGTACTTTCTTGGTCAGCCGATTGGCGATCTTGGAGAGATCAGTGATGATTTCATGCTTTTGACGGCGGATCCGAGATGTTGGTAAAGATCAGTCGTTTTTAAGCATCAAAAATCGGAGTTTCAGAAAATCACAGAGGCAGGAACACTCGAAACGCGAAAATGATCAGAAATCGAGCCATCGGGCAAAAATCCGGAGACCAGGATTTCCAGGGTCGCCGGCGACCATGGGGTTTTTGCCCCTTTGGTCGCCGAGTGCATTTTTCGGCCATTTTTTCTTCTTTTTCGATGCTTTTTCCTTCTGTATTTTTCTTGAAATTTTTCCTCAATTATTGACTTGATTTTCTTAGAGAAAACTTGACGAGAACCTACGCAAAACCGGAGCACAAAGTTTCCCATTTTTTGGGAAAGTTGAAGACTTTGTAGCTGATTTTCCGTCAAGAGTCGAAACTAGGTCAAACGATGTCGGAATGACCTGAAAATTGAGGTGAAGCTTCTTGAGCAGAAGATAGGACCAACCATGGGCTTTTATTTGAGTTTTGAAGCTGTTTGGGGTCCTGTCGATGCTTGACTTGATTTTTGCTGCGGGGAAAATGCCGAGCTTTGATATGTGGCCAAACGATGTCTGATTGACCTGAGATTTGACAAGGAGCCTATTGGAGTCATTTAGAGATGATCCATTAGCTCCGATTTGGATGTCATGGTCTCGGGGTGCTCCACCGCCGGTAGACTTGATTTTCTTTTGGAGCGTCGAAATCTGGTCAAACGTTGTCGGAATGACCTGAAATTCGACGTGCAGCCCTTTGGAAGCATGTTGAAGCCACTCATGTGTTTTGTTTGATGAGTGATGGCCTCGGTGGTTCTTGCCGCTGAGAGGCTTGATTTTGCGGCTCGATCGTTAATGGAGGGTCAAACGTTGTCAGTTTGACTTGAAATTTGGCAAGGAGCCCTTTGGGGGTATTTTGGAATCATTCGTAGGCTCTGATCGAAGTTTTAGTGTCTTCGATGATATCGCCGCCGGGAGCGCTTGTTTAGCTGTCGGAGAAGTGAAGTTAGGCCAAACGATGTCGGAGTGGCCCGAAACTTCGGTGTACCCCTCTTTTGGCTGTCTCGAAGGATCTTCCAGTTTTTGTTTGATTCCGACAAGATCTGATGCTTGAAGTAACTTCGCCTGTTTGTAGCAGGATTCAACTTCATGTGGCTTCTTGATGTTGAGGAGACATAGTGACTTTTTTTGGTGTCAACAAATGCCCCCTCGAGGTACAACGACGAGTAACTTTTCGGAGTCGATGTGCCTCGAAGAGAAACTTGAAGGAGAGCTTCTGACTTTACCAAGAGTCTTGAACATTTTTTTTTTTAGAATGCCTTTTGAGTTTTCGGGGGAATTTTATGGTAGTGAGAGGGATCACGTACCATCTCAAGGCAAAGTTTTGAAAATGACATGGGGGATTTGGATTTTGGGTTTTTGGATTTTGGTTTTTGACCTTGTGACCTAACAAGCTGTATGTGGCAGGTTAGGAGGTCGGAGTTTGGTTTTTTATTTTGACCTTGTGACCCAACAAGCTGTATGTGGTAAGTTGGGGGGTCAGATTTGGTTTTTTGGTTTTGGTTTTGGTTTGGTTCGGATTTTGATTTTGATTTTGGTTTTGTGACCTAACAAGCTGTATGTGGCGAGCTAGGGGACCAGAGTTTGGTTTGTTGTGGAATGTCAATTTCAAGATTTTGGCTTGATTTGGTTCATGAGGTTGGATGGTTTGGTTTTTGAAAACTCATGAGGCTTTCTTTCCTTTTTCTTTTTTTTTTTTTTTTTTGTTTGGTCCAATCAACTCAAAAGAGGCATGGGACAATTTTTTTTTTTTTTTTTTTTGCATGTTCTTGGTAAGAGAGATATTTTGACTAAAAGTCACTTTTAGTGCCTAGGTGGTCAAACCTGGCTCACGTGGGCTAACCCATGGGACCTAAGGCTTTGGAGATGGCCTAGATCTCATATGGTGTCATTTTTGTAGAAAATATCTAAAAATATCTCTTTTGTGTATAGAATATCTAAAAATATCTTTACTTGGAGAGAGATTTTCTCAAAGTATCTTTCTTTTGGTAAAGTAGCTAAATTTTAGCACTTACCTCCTTTCTTTTCTCATTATTTCCTCTTTTGATTTGCTATCTTCTACAAAAGTAAGAGGGGTTGGATCTTTGGCTCCATTGCTTCCTTTTGCAAGATTTTCAAGAGTGCTCCAAGATCAAGAATTTCTTTTCTTCTTCAAGGATCTCCAAGCTTTTTCTTCTTCTTCTCCATGGCTTCAAGAAAGTTTTCTTCCTCCACAAGAAAATTTCATTGTAGAAGTAGGAAATTTCTTTTCTTTTCTTTCTTTTTTCTTTTTTTTCTTTTTTTTTCTCTTTTTTTTTCAAGCACGTTTTTTTTTTCCTTTTTTCTTTCGTGCTTCCTTCTCTTTTTTTTTCTTTTTCTGTTTCTTCTTTTTTTTCTTCTCACGGGTTTTTTCATTTTTTTTCCCCGTGTTTCTTTTTTTTCTTTCTCACGGTTTTTTTTCTCTTTTTTTTTTTACCGTGTTTCTTCCCTTTTTTTTCTCATGGTTTTGAAAGGGGGGCATTTTGAATATCCAGGTCTCTTTTCTCTTCAAATAATTTTTCCCGTCTTCCTGCATTCTGTCAGTCTCTTCTTTTTCCACTTGGATGTGTGTTTGGGAGAGTCCTTTTAGTCCAGTGCTTTTCGTGCTTTGAAACCCTAGACTACAAAACCCATTCTAAAGAGAGGAGAAACCATCTTCTTCTATTTCACCCTTCTTCTTCATTCTGAGTAGAAGAAAACCCATCCTGTTGAGGCCTTTGAGAGTTCCAAATTTCTGACTTTTTCCCATTCTTAAGAGACTTCAATGGAGCATCCAAATGAAGGGGAATCAGCCCATGGCAGCAACAAAGGGAGTCGCAAGCACTGGGCAGCAGAATGCAATAGAGAAGAAAAGGGGGTGGCCTGCAGCTAGCAGTGGTGTAGCCGCTGATTTAACAGCGTGGGCGGGCGAGGCGGCCGCAGTCCGGTCGAGCGCCGGCGCAGGCGTAGCCCAGGCGGGCGTTGACCCAGACGCAGCGAGGTGGACCGGGCGGGCGCTGGCCCAGGTGAGGTGGACCGGGGCGGGAGCTGGCCCAGGTGAGGTGGACCGGACGGGCGCGGGCCCAGGCGAGGCAGCCCGGGCGGCGACGGCGCCAAGCCTGGGCGTCGTGTCACGGGCGGCGTAGGGCGCCAGCGATGTGCAGAAGGCGGCGTCCAGCCTAGGCGTCGTGCCACGGGCGGCTCCGAGCGCCAGCGACGTGCAGAGGGTGGCGCCAGGCCTAGGCGTCTTGCCACGGCCGGCGCCGGGCGCCAGCGACTTGGAGAGGGCGTCGCCGTGCCTGGGGGCGTCGACCGGAGCAGCAACTCCCTCGGGCGTGATGACGGGCGTCGATCCACAAGCGAGCACGGGTGCAGCGTGCGGTGGGCGAGCTCAGGTGCCTGATGCTACACAGCATGTGACGCTGGCCGTGGGCGTCGCGCATTCGGCGGCGCCGGGTGCGGGTGCCTTGCAGCGGGCAGCGCCGACCGTGAGCGCCGTGCGCGTGACAGGCCAGGGAGTGGCCGGCACCGGTGCGAATGCCCAAGTGGGTGTGAGGAAGACCGTGGCGCCCGGGGCGGGCGCCTACGCGGGAGTGAGGACGGCAGCAGGCTTGAGCTAGGCTGCAGGAGCGAGGCATGTGGCGGGTGAGCAATGCCAGACGAGAGAAATGGAAGATAGCCCTTCTAGCCATATATCAGGAAAACGTTTGCGTCCTCACCGCAAAAAGTATCGAGGAAAAGTTGCTGTTGACGACGACGGATCCAAAGTGAGTACTATTCTTAGTGTACTCAAAACTGATGGTGACATTTTGAAGATTATTGTTTCTTATCATATTCCTCCCACCGTACTGTGCCGTCGAACCGAAACGGACAAGCCTGCTTACGATGACTCCTCTGGAGACACTATCATCTATGAAGAGATGCTCGAGGCCGGGCTGAGGTTTCCAATGTCCTCCTCCATCTGCCGCATTCTCCATTACTTTTCCTAGACCCCGGGCGGTTAGCACCCAATGGCTGGAGAGTTCTGCTTGGCTTCCTTGCACTGTGGAGCAAGGTACATCAAGAGGACGCTTCTCCTCTGGAGTTTCATGCCACCTACAATTTGATCGAGTCCCCAGTCCCTAACAGGGGATGGTACTATTTCACCCCTAGGGGTGGCAAGCTACTCACGGGGTTGCGTTCCAATTGTCACATTTGGAAATCTCATTTCTTCTTCATTGGCGAGGAGTGGGTCTCTGATACAGATCGAGCTTTGGTGCCAATACGATGGACTGACGCCAAAAGACTCGATACGTCCTTTTATTACTCTTTCATTTTTTTATGCATGTACATGTACGTGCTCACTATCCCTTTGCAGATCCTCCAGTGCTCTCCACGGATCAGGAGCGTAAGCTGCAGGTTGTGAGAGTTCATCCTGACAAGGATTTGGGAGTTTTCCTTCCCAAAGAGAGTGGCAGGACTAGCGGACCTCCTCCGGGCTCTTCTTCTTTGGGTAGGACTGGTGGACCCCCTCCGGGATCGTCTTCCAAACGAAAATGTACGTCACTTCAGCTTTAGCAATGATTTTTATGTTTACCTGATATTCCGTATCTAAATAGCACTTTTGTTTCTGCAGCCATAGACAGAAGGGTGATTGGGGCCCGCCTCTCTGATAGGAGTACTCCTCCTTCCAAGGCGGCCAGGGTAGATAATGCCTCTCCAGGGACCTCTCCACCAGTGACTATAGAGGTGAGCTCTCCTCTATCCACCCCTCCAGCGGGGCCTCGGGCATGTCCCCATCGGGTGGCCTCTCCTGTGGTGTCTCCCCAGGCAGTGACCTCCTCAGCCTCTCCGGCCACACCTTCTGCCTCTCGTTTGTGTCCTCCACGCTCGGGCACTGCTACAGGGGTACCGACGTGGGCTGGTCCCATGTTGGGCAACCCGCGGGAGATCCGGGAAAAGCTCGGGAGATTTGTGTTTCCACCCGAGGTTTCTCAGGCTACTGCTTTGGGCACCAAGGGGGTTATCAATATGTTTTTGGAAGGTCTGGCTCAGGTAAAGGTTCATTGTTCCCCTTTTCTCCAGACTTTCATTTTTCTTTATATGCACTGTCTCATTTCCTTTGTCCCTTATTTTTTCAGGCCTCCACTGCATCCGTCTGCTTGTTGTCAAGGGCCCGATCTCATAACCAGATGAAAAAGGATAATGAGACTATGCAAAAGGAGCTCTCCGCTGCTCAAGGAAAGATTACTGCTCTTGAAGCTGCATGTAGGGCTTCCGAGGTCGATCTTACAGCGGCCCGCGAGAGGGCGACCAGGCTTGAGACTAAGCTCTCAGCAGCCCACGAGAGGGCGGCCAAGGCAGAGGCTGAGCTTGTGAAGGCCCGTGAGAGGGCTTCGCTCAGTGAGGCTGAGCTTGCACAGACCCATGAGAGGGTGAGGCTCAGAGAGGCTGCTGTGGAGACAGAGATGAAGGCGGCACATGAGAGAGCTTCTCAGGCTGAGGAGAGGGCTGCCCTGGCTGAGAGGGACCTCGAGATTGGCCTCGCTGATGCCTTCATTGACGGCTATGATGAGCTCCGAGGGAAGATTTATGCTGCTTTCCCAGACATTGACCTCTCAAGCTTCTTGCCCACTGAGGCGCCTGATGATGGCAGTGGCAGCTCTGATGATGCCGAGGATGATGAGGAGGACGATGAGGAGGAGGATGAGAGTGATTAGAGGATAGGGGACTTTTGTTGTGTTTTTTTTTTTTTTAGAAAGGCAATTTATAGCCTGACTTCTGGAAAGGCAGTTGTCGCGACCCCGGATCGGGCCTAGGGACCAAATCCGGGATCGGGACTAATGTGGTGGTGATTGGACATGCGATTATATGAAGTGATGACAATAATTAAAGATATGTTTATGATCAAGCGTACACGGGTTAATAAAAGGACACACATTACCCGTGCACGTGATTTCCCACAAGTGTCCGCGGTGAGGATTTTTCCAACACACAGAAACATTTTGCATAATTGCGGAAGCGTATGGCAAATCAAGCATGTAAATCATTTCCATAATAACAAGACTGATTGCATTTCAATAACAAGTATCAAAATGAGCAATATTCTATAGCGTAACCCAAAAATACTGTTAAAGTTAGAACATATATCATTTAATTACAATTCCCAAAAATAGAGGCCAACAAAGGCCAATATGGACAAAACAATAACCACCAAAATGTATAGTTTCTAACACCCCCCAAATGCCACGTAACTCTCGAGGCAACCGGATGTTTAGACAACATCATCGGCGCGCCACTCTACTAGCCTCCTCTGGCTCCTCCTCGGGGAAACCAACAACGGGACCTGAGTACCAAAGCAAAGGGTCAAACACGACGGTCTGGCAGGTGGATAAAAAGGTATACACATTTAATAATAAAACATTTACCTTGGAAAACATTTAAACCAGTCTAAACAATACTTTCATGAGCAAATGCATCATTTAGTTAAAAACATATATGCAAGGTAAAACAAGTAAAGGTAACCAAGGGAATCAGAAAACGAGCAAGATGGCAACCACACGAAGCTAAATCCTCTATCACCGTAGTGATAGAGCAAGCAAGTCAAGGCGTTGACCTCAGTCACCGAAGTGAGGAGGTGCAACGAAATACATATACATATATACTATATACAAGACATGACCACGATAGCGAGCCGGGCATCAGGAACCACAGTAGCAATCTGCGGTATCAGGACAAGACCACGGTTAAATAACCGGGTAGCAAGATTCAAACTGCAGTTGGCGGGACAAGAGGGGGATCTCCTAGTCAGTGGATCAGACTAACAAGATATCCAAGCTTAGTGGTGCCGACTCATAGGTTAAAACATGGAAATCAAGACATGTATAAAATAATTCCAGTGCAAGACTATAATCGGGCAAGACGGGGTGCTCGAGGCACAACTATCATGTCAGGTCGGGCATGTATGTCAAGACTAGTAAAACAGTACAAGTATGCTTTCAATGTTTCCGGGAATAAAAGGTGAAATACCTTTTCGAAATGTCAAGACAGTGTCGGGGTTAAAACTAATTCAAGTGAATAGGGATCCCGTATGTCTACTTTGAATTTACTTGGTACTCTTTGAATTTGGAGACATGCCGGGTTCCTTATACACTATAGTAGTCCTAACGCTTAAATGATTCTCTGTGATGTGGTTTCTCTCTCGAACGGGCTCCCAACAAATCTTTCTTCTCTGCTTCGAACACATTTCCAAGTGAGCAGTGCCCATTGCTCTCAGAAAGGTTCACAAGCAATGGAATGGAAGCTCCCTTCAATCCCCTTTTATTCATAGAATTCAGGGAATTTCTGTTACCTAGCGGTCAGTTGGCGGTTAGCCGCTAGAGGATCAGGCGGTTAACCGCTGACTGACCGTGAGGCTGACCGCGGGATCGCAGCTCTCTGGAATTGTGACCGTAACTATGCGGTTGGCTGGCGGTTAGCCGCCGATGGATTCGGCGGTTAGCCGCTAGCTGACCGCGAGGTTACAGCTCTTTGGAAAAGCGACCGAAACTGCTTCGGCTAGCCGCCAGTCATTCTCCTTCTCCTACAAACCCACTTTCTTGGGATTCCACAATACACCAATGGAGGGCATGTAAGCACCTCAACATCATCTCCAAAACTCCATCCAACTCCTCACAACATCCACCAATCATCCATCCATTCATTCATTTCCACATTCAATCGCAAGGAGAAGGATATAACCACAATTACATAGATTCATTCAAGTTTTAGGCACAAGATAAAACAAAACTATCAATCACATTACAAGACAATTAATGGGCTCAACAACCCTTTTCAAAAGCATTAAAATCATATTGAATGCAAGAAAAACCAACCATTAATGAGACAATAAATCCAACATGTTAATCATAGAAATCATTGAAAACTAAGACATCCATTAAATCCACTTGCCTCAAGGTCTCTAACAAGAAAGTCCAAGCTTCTAATCACTTCTCCAAGTCAAGAACACAATCTACACAAAAACCCCCAAAATGCAAACCCTAAAATGGGTCAAACCAAGAAATAAGAAGAAGAAACTTACAATAATAAAAATGGAGCTCCTCTAGGACTACGAGAATACAAATCTAAGAGATTAGGGAGGAAGCTTACTTGTAGGTTCTCCAAATGGATAAAGTAAGGTCAATGAGGGTCTTGAGTTGAGTAGATCCTTCCACAAATGGTATTAATGAGAAGCTTGCAAGTTGGGGAAGAGGGTTGAGATCTCCATTTCTCAAAAGATGCAAGATTGGTGGGGATTTGGGCAATGGAGAAGCAAGGAAATGAAGGAGAAAAAAGGGAAAACCCTAGGTTGCTCTTATGCTGGAAAAAGGGTAAATGAAGAGGGTGAGTCTCTATATAAAGCACTTGGAAGTGGGCTCCACCACTTAGAAACTCTTTGGGCTGAAATCACTATTATCGGGACCTCGGATGAAATCGACGAAGAAGGGAAAAGTGATCGTTGAAATATCTAGTTTCCAAAAAGTATATGTTTCGCGGGTTTTGAGAATATCAAGGTTTGGGTACAGATTTAGTGTAAAAAGACTATTTTTCCCTCAATGCAAGAAAAATCGGGTTTCGGGGTTCCGGACGGGTACGGGTTCAACATGAAAGTTGTAAGAATCGACAAAATAAGTAAAACGGGATCAAGACAAGAACTAGGGGAATATCAAGTAACCTCCAAAAGCAAGCAAAACTATCAAAAAGGAACCACCAAAAGGGTCCCACTAAACACAAGACACTAAAAGTTCCCCAAAGCTACAAAAGAACTATACTAATCCAAGCTTATTCAAAACCACTAATCAAGCTTAGCACTAACACACAACTTAATTAGTACTAATCGAGTCACTCGGGTCGGGGTCTTACAGCAGTTTGTAAGCCTAACTTTTGAGAACATTAAAATTCAAGGATCTTTTTGCCATAAAATGTTGAATGTTTTATTCATCCATTGCTTTAAACAACATTGACAAAGTAGAAAGAATCAAATCAAGCCCTAAACCCTACTATTCAGACTCTCTTAAAATATTACTGGTAGTACCTCTTCAAATGTTCCGCATTCCACGGATGAGGTAAGACCTTTCCCTCAGAATTTTGGATCCTGTAGGTGCCTGGCCTCACTACTTTTGTTACGAGGTACGGCCCTTCCCAGTTTGGTCCCAGCTTTTCTTCGCGAGAGTCCTTTGTGGCGAGGATCACCTTTTTGAGGACCAGGTCCCCCGGTTGGAAGGAATGAGGCTTTACCCTCGAGTTGTAGTACCTTGCCATGCGTCGTTTGTACTCCTCGTTGCGGACCACAGCCGTCTCCTTTGCCTCTTCTACCAAGTCGAGGTTGACTCGGAGTCCTTCCTCGTTGGTGACGGGGTTGTGGTGGTGGACCCTTAGGGAATGCACTCCTATCTCGATAAGGATGACCGCCTCAGTTCCAAAAGCGAGAGAGAAAGGGGTTTCCCCTGTAGGAGTTCGTGGCGTGGTTCGATAGGCCCATAGCACTCCTGGGAGCTTGTCGACCCAAAGACCCTTCGCTCTTTCGAGCCTTGTCTTTAGGTTGCATAGGACCGTTCTTACCATGACTTCTGCCTGCCCATTCGCCTGTGGGTGTGCCGGGCTAGAATGAGGCTGCTTTATCTGAAGGTCGAAGCAGAAAGAATTAAAAAGTTTATTGTCGAACTGCTTGGCATTGTCACTGACAATGGTGTGAGGTATCCCAAAGCGGCAGACTAGGTTTTTCCAGACGAAGTCTTTAACCTTGGAGTCTATTATTTTCGTTAGGGGTTCTGCCTCCGCCCATTTTGTGAAATAGTCGATGGCGACCACTACAAACTTGCACTGTCCTCTACTCAAAGGAAGGGGACCCAGGATGTCAATGCCCCATTTGGAGAAAGGCCATGGACTCACAATGGTCGTCAGCTCCTCTGGTGGCTGCCTTGGCATAGTGGCGAAGCGTTGGCATTTGTCACACTTTTTGGCAAACTCTTTGGCGTCCTTTACCATGCTCGGCCAAAAATATCCTTGCCTAAGCGCTTTGTGGGCGAGGGAGCGACCTCCAGAGTGATTCCCACAAATTCCTTCATGAATTTCTCGGAGGGCGTAGTCAGCTTCCCCAGGCGAAAGGCAACGCAGCAGTGGTAAGCAGTAACCCTTCTTGTAGAGTACATTTTGTAGGAGGGTGAACTTGGAAGCTCTCATCCTAAGCTTCTTCGCCTCAAGGGGATCATCTGGTACTGTTTCTTCTTGGAGGTACGCCCTTATGGGGGTCATCCAGTTCGATTCGGCCGTTGTACAGTTGATGTTTGTGGTGTCCACATCCAACTTACTTGGCTCAAACTGGTGCCCGATGAGAGTTGGTTCCGCGAATGAGGCCTCCAAGGATGAGGTGAGTCTGGCGAGTGAGTCTGCGGCCATGTTATCCCCTCTTGGGATGTGACAGATCTGGAAGTATTGAAACTGCTGGATTAGTTTCTTTGCCATGCCAAGATACTCCTGCATTCTTGTTTCTTTTGCTTCGAACTCGCCATTTACCTGATTGACTATCAATTGGGAATCACTGTAAGCGGCGAGGTACTGGGCATCCATTTCGACCGCCAACCTCAGGCCAGAGAGGAGGGCATCATATTCTGCTTCATTATTTGAGGCAGTAAAGTGGAGCTTCATTTCATATTTAATGGGTGTACCATCAGGGCTGATCAGAATGAGGCCCGCTCCACCTCCCTCACTGGTTGCGGAGCCATCAACATACAGCTTCCAAAGTGGCAGTGAAGAAAAATCGGAGATCTCAATAGGTATCTGGGTGCCAGGCTAGGAGTCAGAGGTTGACTGGGCTTCTGAGGTAGAAATCCCTGGAGGTGCCTGGGCGCCAGGAGGGGTCTGGGCGCCAGGAGGGGTCTGGGCGCCCGGAGGGGTCGGGGCGCCCACTGAGGATGTCTGGGCACTAGGAGGGGTTAGGGCGCCCACTGAAGATGTCTGGGCGCCCGGAGTGGTCTGGGCGCCCACTGCTGGTGTCTGGGCGCCCGGGGGAGGACTCTGGGCGCCTGGCGGTGACTAGGCGCCCCTCCTGATGTCCTCACCGGGTGGTAGATTGAATTGCACGACTGGGCTCGATGGCAGCAACGTGGTGGGCTCTTCTGTCTCCCCGTCCGTATGTGTAAACTCAGCCACAAAGTCTGCCAGCACTTATGCCTTGATGGCCACCTTTGGTTGGTACTGGACATCAAACTCGCCCAATTCCACTGCCCACTTGAGGAGTCTCCTGGATACATCCGACTTTCCCAAGACTCTTTTCAAAGGCTGATTTGTAATCACAACAACCGTATGGCTCTGAAAATAGTGCCGCATGTGTCTTGCCGCCGAGATAAAGGCGAGCGCCAGTATTTCTAGCCCCGAGTATCTGATCTCTGCCCCTCGATATGCTCTGCTCACATAATAAATGGGCTTTTGTACTCCATTATGGTTCCTGATGAGAACAGAGCTGATTGCTGAGGGGGAAGCAGAGAGATACAAATACAACACCTCGCCCGGTGTAGCATGTGAAAGGAGAGGAGGTGCGGCCAAGTAGGCTTTAAGCTTCTAGAAGGCCTCTTCAGCCTCAGGTCCCCATTCAAAAGCCTTTCGGAGGATTTTGAAGAAAGGCAAACGCTTGTCTGCAAACTTGGAGACGAATTTGTTGAGTGCTGCAATTTTCCATTGAGGCGCTGTAGCTCCTTGGTGGAAGAGGGCGACTTCATGTCGAGTATAGCTTTGATTTTATCGGGGTTCGCCTCGATTCCCCTCTGGTTGACCATGAAGCCCAAGAACTTCCCTGATCCACGCCAAAGGCCGACTTCTCGGGGTTCAACTTCATGCGTAGGACCTGGGAACATTGAAAGTTTATTGAAGATGGTCGATGTGATCTGCTGCAGCGAAGCTCTTCACCAGCATGTCGTCCATATAAACCTCCATTGTTCGCCCAATCTGGGACTGGAACATTTTGTTCACTAGCCGCTGGTAGGTTGCACCTGCATTTTTCAGCCCGAAGGGCATGACTGTACAGCAGTAGGTCCCCTTCGGAGTGATGAACGACGTCTTTTCCTGGTTTGGAGGGTGCATGCTGATCTAGTTGTATCCAGAATAAGCATCCATGAAGGAGAGCAGTTCATGTCCCGTTGTGGCGTCGATGAGGAGGTCAATCCGTGGAAGCGGATAGCTGTCTTTCGGGCATGCCTTGTTGAGCTTAGTGAAGTCGACGTAGGGGCGCCACTTCCCATTAGCTTTTGTCACCATCACCACATTTGATAGCCATTCAGGATATGCTACTTCTCTGACCGCTCCATTTTCTATCAGCTTCCCGACCTCCTTGTCCATTGCTTGGGCCCTTTCAGTGGAGGCGTCCCCTTAGCTTTTGTCGAACAGGCTTATGGCGAGGGTCGACATTGAGGCGGTGAGTGGCGACTTTGGGATCAATTCCTTCAAGATCCGCATGTGACCATGCAAAGATGTCCATATTCATTCTCAGAAAATTTGTTAACCGGCGGACCAGATCCTCTGAAAGAGAAGAGCCAATGTACGCTCTTCTGTCATGATGTTCTTCATTTAAGACCACAGGGGTAAGTTCTTCAACTGGTTCCCCTCTTTCTGTGGTGGCGTCATCCCTCGGGTCCAAGATTTCGACTTGTAACGCCTCCTGCGTCTTCTTGGCCTTCATTGAGGAGAAGTAGCACTCTTTTGTTGCAACCTGATCTCCTCTGACCTCCCCGACTCCATTCGGGGTTGGAAAGCGGAGGATGAGATGATAGGTGGAGAGGACGGCTCTTAACGCGTTAAGAGCATGTCGCCCTAATATGATGTTGTAGGCTGACAGGCAGTCTATCACCAAGAAGTTAACCATTATAGTGGAGCTTCGGGGTGCTGCTCCGGCTGTGACTGGCAATGTGATTGCTCCAAGGGGATACACCTTCTCCCCTGAAAACCCAATAAGGGGGGATTTGACAGGCTGCAGTCTTTCCCGACCCAGCTTCAGCTGGTCATAAGCTTCTGCAAATAGGATATCCGCAGAGCCGCCGCTGTCCACCAAGATCCTACGCACCTGGAAATTGGCAACGGTCATGGTGAGCACCAGAGGGTCGTCATGGGGGTGCTGGATCCCTTCCAGGTCCTTATCCGAGAAGGATATGGTCTCGCTAGCGCCATGCCTCGGCGCCTTGGATGGGCGTGCTTCATCAGGATGCCTTGCCTTTCTAGCATGTGCCTTCATGGCAGAGAGTGACTCCGCTAGTCCTCCCGAAATAGTTCGGATCTCCCCAATGGGCTGCTGGTCCTCCAGATTGGGAGGTGGTGGTGGTGCTTGCCCCCTACCAGCAACATACTGGCGCAGGTGTCCACGCTGAATGAGATCCTCAATCTGCCTCTTGAGGTCATAGCAATCGTCGGTGTCATGGCCATGGTCGCGATGGAAGCGACAGTATTTAGCTTGGTTCCTGCGGTTTGGAGGGGACTTCATCTTGCCAGGCCATTTTATGGCGGGGTCATCCTGTATCTGGAGCAAAATGTGCTCAACAGCAGCATTGAGAGGAGTGAATGCTTGTCGATCTCTGTGAGGAGTAGGGCCGAGTCGATCTCTCTGCAGAGCAAGACCGAGTCGGTCTCTGACAGGTACCCTCTCTGTCCTTCTTCACTTGTTGCTTGTCTCCTTCTTGTCATCTCTCTCCCACTCCTTCCCCTTGTCCCCTGCTCTGGAGGACTCACCTGGCCTGGCCCTTGTGATATCTTCAGCATTCATATACTTCTGGGCCTTTGCTAGTAGCTCTGGCATGCTCTTAGGCGGGCGCTTCATTACCGAGAAGAGGAAGCTCGATGAGCGGAGGCCTCCCAAGAAGGCTGTCAAGGTCACCTTGTCGTCGGGTTCTTCGACCTGAAGTACCTCCTCGTTAAAATGAGTGAGGTAGCTCATGAGGCTCTCATTTTTGTCCTGCTTTACGGTGAGCAGGTGTGTGGCAGGCTTCTGGTGGCGGCGCCCTCCGATAAAGTGCGACCCGAAGGACTTGCTCAACTCCCCAAAGGTGGCGATGGAGGCTGGGGCGAGATTGGCAAACCATTGCCAGGCGGAACCCTTCAGTGTGGTTGGGAATGCCCTGCACATAATCTCATCAGGGATATTATGTAGCTGCATTACAGTTTTGTAAGTCTTCAGGTGGTCCAATGGATCCTTCGTTCCATCAAAGGTCTCCATGGATGGCATTTTGAACTTCCGAGGAATTCACCACGTCGGGCTTGAACGGTGTGTCCGTTCGCTTGACTAGGTAATCTACTGTCTCTGGTGCATGTGCCTTCATGGCGTTGAAGACATCACTCAACTGATTTTGCATTTCCCTGATCTTCTCGTCCCAGCGATTTGGGGCCTCCCTGGACGGATCATGGAAATAACTCCCATCCTCCATGCTTTGGTTTTCACTCTCCCCCTCTTGGAAATGAAGATCCTCCCCATTAGAAGCAGAGGGAGGAGGTGGAAGTCCTCCATGATTTGCTCCCCCCGGAGGTGGGAGTCCTCCAAACTGTGCTCCACTCGGAGGTGGAGGTCTTTCCTGATGGGCACCACCTTGAGGGGCGCCCATGGTAACTCTAAAGGGGGCGCCCTGGGGAACTCCATGGGCGCCCTGGGGAGCTCCGGCGCCCTGGGGATGGGCTCCCAGATGGGGAGCTCCCTGGCGTGGAGCTCTTGGATGCCTCGGGCGGGTTGCTCCTTGCGGTACTCCCCCAAATTGTGCTCCTCCCTGCCCCTCTGCGAGCATGAGTTGTAAGATCTGCTGGGTTTGAGTCACCAGCTGCTGCATGGTCTCCAACATTTGTTGAGGAGTGAGAGCAGGAGCATTTGGGGCATGATTAGTCGGTGGAGGACCATCATCGCCCTCCCGCAAGGGGTTATCCTCTGGTCATCTTGTGGATCTAGTGGTGATCACCATAATTTTGATAAATGGAGTATTCTGAAGTGAGAACTTTGTTCGATTCCCACAGACGGCGCCAAACTGATGATGCACAAAATGGATTTGCACACCACCTATCAGATATGAGTAATAAATGCAATAATTAAGAGGAGAGAGAGATTATAGTGGTTCGATCAGTGTGACCTGAGTCCACTTTAGAAGGGCAGAAGTCGCCGGATGTATTATATCTCAAGTGTCCAGAAATTACAAACTTAGGAGAATAAGAGAGATGAAGTGTGTAGAAGGAATGAGAATATTGCTTGCCCCCCAAGTGCTGGTGGGGCTCTTCTATTTATAGTCTTCTTCTAACAGATGGGGAGGACTTTACAGCAACGTTCACAAGGAGCCTTCGAACTATCCTCGATGGGTGAGGTAGTTGGGATATTCTCCGCAGGACTTGGTAAAAGCGGGATGTGGACTTGACTATTCCAGAAGCGACGTGAATTGCTTTGACGTGGTTAGGCCTCATGGATTTGGGCCTGGACTTCATTGGACTAACCGGATCTTCATAAATTTAAGCCTCGGCTCATCACGGACTGAGCCACTTGGGCCTGACTTATTAATCACCCAAACCAAGTTCGTAATTTTTAGGCACGCACAGTGGCGATGATGAATAACAAACAGTGTCCAACTTCCAATCAAAAACAACCCAAGAAGCCCCGAGATCAAACAAGTCAATCTTCTCCGAACCAACCAACGGAACCCGCCCCGCCGCCGACGCCTTTTCTACCACTTTCTACCGATTTCTTCCACATCTCATCGGCAAATAAAAAACCTAGAAGAACCCATGTCTCAAATAAGATGGATAAATCAAGTAGAGGAGATTTCCGCTCAATCTCAGCTCTTCTTGGTGTTTCTGGGATCCTTGATTTCAGAGAAAACAGAGGCTGAGATAACATTCTTTTGTATTGGAGACCGTCGGAGAAGAAGATGCAGCATGGCCTTGTCAAATATTGGTCATCGTTGACGGAGAAGAAAGCATGTTGCAAAGGAGACCGGACTTTCTTTCCTGGTGTTTGCTTTCAAAGAATCCAGACTGCTGGTTCGGATTTTGCTTGAGGCTTTGCATTGCAGAAATCGTAGGAGTTGCAGACGGCAGTTGCCTGTTCTCCGATTTACTGTGAGAGGAGAGGGCTGCAGGAGAAGCAGAATTTTTATGTTTGCAAAAACAACCCTGCCATTTTTGTTATTCATTCCAAAAAGGGTCATAGCTGAGGTAGCCAATTTGCCACGTGAATCACGTGATGCATGCGGATTAGTCCAAACAAGTTCCCCTGTTTCGTGGCCGGACTCACCAAAGCTGTGTCAATTAATGCTGATGGCAGTGGGCCCTGTTTTTAACTCGCATATATGGTCCGGACTTTAGCTGAGGCCCAACCATGGCCCTTGACACTTGACAGCAGTCGGTGTCAAATAATCCCATGCCCTTAAGTCATGGATATCCGACGAATGATTCTATTTACATTGCTAATTGCCATGTCACATGCCTCGGGAAGTTAGTTTTTCTTTCGCATTTGTCTTTCATGTCTTTTATTGACCAGAGAAACAGCTGCCATGGCAGGCACCTTTCGGACTTTGGCTGCTAGCCTGCAACTACACGTTCAGCACACAAGGAAAACCTTGAAAATGAAAGGGATGTGGTAACAGGCCGGCGATTTAAGCATGGAAAAACTCGTGATCATGGAATGTGGGGAAAAATAATCAAAACAAAAGAAAATGACAAGAGTCAAGTGATTTTGTAGCCATTTTTGGGTCTTTTGTTATCATCTCATGGAATCTAAGTTTAATAGGGATTAAACCATAAAAATTCAAAAAAAAAAAATCTTGGAGGGGTCATATGTAAAAATTGCATTGAGTTTTCTTAAGATGTAAGAGGTTTTATGAAATTTTTGGAGGAGGTATGGCCACCCCTTGCCCATCCTGATTCCACCAATGACAACCAGTAAAGTAATCAATTTAATTTTTATGAGGTAAAAAGTCTACGATAAAGTAATTTTTTTTTTTCTTTTTGCTATTGAAACTTTACTTCTCCATTTGTTTTGACTCATCAAACCTGACAAAGTTAAAATTTTGGCAGTTGAAATTTTTTTACTATAGATTTTTCTATACCATTGGAAAAACAAATATTAGGTTAGGAAATAGACCGCACTATTACCTGACACTACTGATCATTCAATAAAAGAGCCTCATATCACTATGTACCCAGCCAAATTTCACTTCCTTGTACTGATATATAATGTTGGATTGATTTGAACGTTAAAAAAGGGTTTTTAAATAATATTTAATTTTGGTTTTCACATATTGATAGATCTAATGGTGAATATTACTCTGATTTAATTAAATAAAATTTATTCTTATTCTAATTTATTGGGTAATGTAGCATGAATCGCCTAGATAAAAAAAGGGCCACATGAACAATAGTAAATGATCATGGGAGTTCCGACAGGGATATTAATATAGGATCAATCATCCCAAGACGAAAGAAGAATTGAAAGCAGTTCTTCATAAGGTCTACTTTTCTGATTTAGATTTTTATACAGGGAGCGCACCAGTGATCAATCCTAATCCCACCTTCTGTTGATCCTAATTAGTCATTGTTTGGGACATGAAACGGTGTTACATTTCACCACATTAATGAATCCTCGCGATTATGGCCATTAAAACTCAATGACACAAAATCAAGAGTTAAAATCATTTGATTTTCTGGGTATTCCACATGCATGCCATTAATACATGTTCTAGCCTTTTCGTTGCCCAAACCTACTTTGATTGTCACATGCATGTCTTTAGCGCCACTCATTCATATAGGCTCCATAGCAGATGAACGTTTTCCCTAAAATGGATTCTTAAAACAGCCGTTTACAAGTTGCCAAGATGAATGAAGGATGTGAACCTATAATTTTTCTTGCTCGTGTTGATCTATTATATGGACATGAAGATATTTTGTGATTCCATGTAATTTTTGTCTCATGGACCTGAACTTGGAGAGAACCCATCGGGCCCACTATAGCCCACATGATTAATCCAGTCACATCACCTATACCGATAATTGGACTGAATTTAGGAAAAATGATATATTTTAAAACCATTAAACTTGTGGGACAAGGCCCAAGAATTTAGGATGATAGAATTGACTTGAAGTTTTTAATATGGGCTGGTCCAGTTTGAATCTTTGATCCCCTCGCTCATCCATGATTGGTTGTCTCACACTTCCCCACTATAAGACTTCTGCGAAGGAGCGCTCACAACATATAGAAAAAGGGTTACCTCTCGTGTTAGGGAGTTGGATTGATCACGGGAGGCTCCGCATAATAGAAAAAGGGTTACCTCTCATGCAATCCAAGAGAGGTAGTTCTTAACGGAACATATCCCATACAACTATATATTTATAGCCCATACAATTATATATTTATACATGGGCTTCCCTCATTTGCGTGCTTCTTCCGCACATGCCACATGTGTACCCCTTGTGGTGCCACAAGAATTTAGGAGAAGTGGGGGATTGAAAGTTTTGGATGGGCTGAACCTATGTGCCTAATTTTGAGGTCATCAAATCATCCATGCCCCTAAAGTTTAATGGTATTATAAGTGTTCGTCTTAAAACAAGGTTGCAAATATAAATTATCCCCCTCTACTATCTCTATTCGAAAAAAGCAAAGATGTTAACCGAGTATCTTATCCACTGAGATAAAAAGGTTAAGTTGTGTTAGTTCCTAAATTCCTAAACTAATCCTAATAGAAAACAAAGTGTTGATTCTTAAATTAATCATACTAGAAAACGAAGTGTTGGTTTGATTCCTAAATTAATAAATTAAAAGACAATGTTTTGATCTAATCAGATAAAAGATTTCAGGGTACGAATCTACCCTAACCTCGCATAATGGCATGTATAGACTTAGAATTTCACTATCAATGCTAAAAAAGACTCGTTCTGGTTACAAACCTTTAGAGTCAACAAATAAGGGATGTTGATGTAAATCGGGGCATAACCTATCTCTATGGCATAAATTATCCTAGATCTGACAACACATTCATTCAAGCATCATTAAATGATTTAGTATTAAAATTTGCAAGATTAAAATACCAAAGAAAGAGATATTGCATTAAAAAAATAAAATCCAATCAATGGATTACATTTTGTCATATAACCAAAAGTGTTTGAGTAGAACCTTAGAACCTATACATCACCAAAAATACAAGATTATGGCTTCATCGCAACCCTAGGATCCCTAAGATAGATATTTAGTTGCACATGATGAGAGGTTGATGAAGAATCTCTGACAAAATCCCCATTGATACTCTTTTAAAGCTCCAAAACCAGCCTCCAGAACTTCTCCCAATATGTGAATATCTTTAAAATTGAGTTTGGCTTTTATTTATATTTTGGTCTCAAAAACCCTTCAAAACGAGGTCCAAGGCAATCTTCACCCATTCCGGGCGTCCAGACGCCAGCCACAGTATGTCCAGGTCATCTTGCTAATAGCAAACTTTTTGAGGTTATATCTCCCTCAATATAGCTTCGATTTATACAATCTTGGGCTCCACGGATATCTACTCGAAAAGGAGCTTTTCAATGGTACGTAGATTGCACTAATCTGACACTCGGATTGAAAATTATGACCATTTCAATTTGTTGCCCTTAAAAATTCCTAAAATAATGGTGCAATTAAATGAACTTTCATGTTGGCATGCTATGGGGTGAGTGGGACCCATGTTGGACGTCTAAAGCATGTTTGGACTCTTTCTTTGCTTTCTTATTTGCTTCTCTTTCTATATTTGGCATGATTCCTTACTTGTAAGTTGCAACTCCGGTTTGTCGTACTTTGTGAGGTTTCTTCTATTTTAGGTATGAATTTCACTCCTTATATCTGTAATACCTACAAATAATAAAATAACATAATTAAACTAATTAATCTCATCAGAACCAAGTCCTCATTGAGGGGCCTAAAATGCATTTTTTGGGCTTTCATCAATAAGGCATCTTTTTTTTTTTTTATTATTTCAATTCAATGGTGGATGAGCTAAAAACTAAGTAACAAAAGAAGTAAAGAACGCAAACATGTATTTATTTTAAGAGAATTAGATTTCAATATAAACTATAAATATTGAAAATACATAATGACTTATTGTAAAATCAGTGCATCGATATAATGTAAAAAAAAAAAAATCTATAAAAGCAAAAGTGGGTTTGTCTTCTTTTTGATAATTCTGAAGCCCGGGGATAGCAAGTTCAAGGGCACATGATTCATAGTAGGTGGATCCCAAGCCTATAAAAACAGGATATCTTGTAAGGTGCTCACAAGATGGTGCTCATTCAGGCTTCCCACGTGTTCTCAAATATGTTTGTATTAGAATATGGTACATGCTTGCACCACAAAATGGTCCATGCCTAGAATTTTTGAGTTGTGACCGATACCCAACTGCCCCCCTGAAGAATCTTATCCTATCCATCTTAAAAATATATACAATACATGTGACACCTTTCTCACGTGCCTGAAAACAATTTACACAAGTAAAATACTCCAATCATGGCTGAAGAATCTATATCTTATTGCATTATTTTTACATCTGTCTGGGAAATGACAAACAAATACAAATCCTGCCCTGTCTTTGACAGTGTGTTTGGGAAGGATGGAAAGTGGGGGGAAGGAAAAAAATGGGGTGAAAATGGAGGGAGGGAAGAGGGGGAGGAAAATGGGGGGAGGGGAAGAGGGGGTAAAATGAGGGGGAAGAGGGTAAATTTGAGAAAGTACAAAATTACCCTTTGTACTCTAATTGAACTTTTTTTCAAAAGTAAAGGTAAAATGTTCTTTTAGTCCCTACCTCACAAACAAAAAAAAAAAAAAAAAAAATACTTTTTCACTTCCCTTCCCCTACTTTTTCACTTCCCAAACAAGAGGAGGGAAAATTAATTTTCCTTCCCCCTCAAATTTTCCCTCCCCTCCCCCCTTCCCAAACACAGCATGAAAGTACAGTGCATTTAGATCTCAATTGCAGGGCACACCTCCTTTGGTCCAACCCATTTGAAGAAACTCTCCTTCCATGAGCTATCATGGCCCCAAGAATCGCTATCGATCAGGTATCAGGTAGAAAAGTCTACCTGTTTGAATGTATGGATAATTAAACTTCAGTGAGGTGAAGGACCAAATCAAAGAAGAGAATAAAATATATGGATTATGATGATTTTTTATTTTAAATTATTTGATGGGGAAGTTTTTTCACTTTCTTTTTTTTTTTTTTTATATAAAAAGAGGAGTTTCTGTTATCATTGAGTGGAGGAAAGGGTTACTTTTTTACTTTTTTAAAAAAATGTGGAAAATTTGAATTTGTGTCCTTTTGATATTTCCATTGTATTTTCTTATCTAGATAATAAAGGCTTTACCTCACTTTAACTTTACTAGTAAAGTGTCAAGCACACCCGAGATGAAATGGCTCACTCATCTAATAATTGTTGTCTGCCCTATTCTAAATCAATGTTGAATATCATTTTAATATAGGTGGAATTTGGGCAGGTATTCATTTACTAGAGCAGAGAAATTTTAACCATCAGTTTAGATCAATCAGAGTGGGCTCAACAAAAAGGATCCGGCCTAGTTTGGCATTTTACTAACATGGTAAAAGTCAAATAAAGCATCTATTTTTCAATAAGATATCACATTAAAAGAACTTTAATTCAAAACTCCCTCCACTTCTTTTTAAAAAATTAAAAAAGCAACCACCTTTATCCACTAAAATACAAAAAAAAAAAAAAAAGCTCCACTTTCCCATATAAAAAGTAAAAAAGATTTCATAATAAACAACTAAATATAAAATATGATTATGACACACTTATATTTTATTTTTTCTTTAAAATCAACTTTATTTCACTACACTCTTAGTAGAGTTGCCAAATTGGCTTTGCTGCATAAAACTGTTGTGGATCAAGATGATAAGATCATTTCTCATATAGAATTAATATAGTTTTCGATTGGAAGTTGGAACTATGTATACTCTACTTATTCAACGATTTCTCCTCGGTGGAACTTTTTAATAATTTTTTACCTCTGCAGGCTTTGTCTGGTTCAGTAGGTTTTGATTGAGCCTACCGTCAGATTGGTTTGATGGAAAGCAGTGGAGGGGCATAAATGGAGAATCTTGACTGATGGGTTTCCGTGGACAAGCTTCACCTTATCAGATATCATGGTCCGCGCCGAGCAAGGAAATTTTCTTCGAGGGGACCATCATGATCTCAAACTCTATAAAGATTCATCATATGGAATTAAACTTATCAATGCTTATCATTTGAATGGTTCAAATTGAAAGGTTAATATGTTCGAAGCTTTTTAAAAAATTTTCATAAAATCTTCAAAATCTATAAAACAACATCCTATTGTTTTTTCAGATCTATAAAGAAGAGGAATGGCTCACATTACCTATTTTTAGCCAACAAAAGAAAAATAAATAAATGTGGTTGAAGGGTTTCAAACTCTCAACTTAACTGTATTTGGCGGTAAACACATCTTTTCCTCATTAACGTATTTCACCATTTACCACCTCCTCAAGTAAATAATTCACAAAAAAATATTTTATTTACATATTATTTTTACACCTCATTTATATATGTAATGAAAAAAAAATCTTTCTTTACTTTGACTTATTATGACCTAATGAATAAATAGATTCAATTTGAGTTGTGGTTGTTCTTCGCATTCAACCCACTAAGGTTACCTAATCTCGCTGTGACCCTGCAACCAAACTTGAATACAACTTATAAGTATAAGGTAGGTTGACCTATTTTACTTTTGGGTTGGGTTGAAATGGCATTTTCAATTCTACTACTAAATTGGTTGTTTTGATTGACCCTATATATGTCAATTGCAATGCAACCTTGTGCGAATCAACCAGACTCCACCGACTGCCATTTAGGTTGCAGATCACTCCAATTTAATGTTTGTAAGCCTTTGCTTCGAGTATTTGTGTTGAAACCGAACAATTGTAATTAGTTGTATCAATGTTAAATTGAGGTGAATACTTAAGTCATGTCGGTTAGAATGTTGGTAGCATGAATAGGTTAAACTAGACTTAACCCATTCATTAACTAGGTTAAACATGTCAACCCAAATTAAATTTAAAAGAGTCAACTACAATCCTTAAACAAGAAATCATGATTTATTTCAGATTTGCGGGTCAAACAAAAATGAATCCAATCCAATCCCATTTATTAATTGGTTAAGAAAAGTCAGCTAAAACCAAATCCCAAAAGGGGGTTAACTATCCTTGAAGCACTTAGGTTGGTGGGTCAAATTAGAAATTATCACCTTTAATAAGCCTACCAGACTTTTGTTAACACTCATGGTTGGATGCCATAATTTGGAAGTTAGGGGGACAAACCATTTAAAAAAGACTTGAGTTTAATTAATAGTAAAAGTTAAGATGAATAAGCCAAAAAATGTAGGGACTATAGAATAATTTTCAGTTTAGACCAGGATTCGAAAAGATATCCTCTCTGCCCTGTCTGTCCTTGTATAATAATTACGAGTACTTTCACGATGAAAGCTATTCCCAGCCTGGTGGGACGTACATTAATGGTGCACATGGATCCGGAACGTCTCATACCAGGCTCATAGTTTTTTTTTTAAGGCCTGCACAATTAACCCATCTCACAGGCCATCTTTGAAAGCTGCAGTGGATCCAACATTAATTAAATTTAGGGCCAAAGCCAATGTAAGGGGGATACTTAGTTTTGACTTTTGAACATTTTGGATTTTAGAATGCTCCGTGAGCCAGACCAACCAGCCCTGAACTATGTTTGAGTATGTGTTTTAAGCTTGTGGATTCAGCCCAAACCTCTTTTTCAGGCCCCCTTCCTGATATTAGACAATGCTTGATAATTAAAATGGATTAGGACGAAAAGCTTTAGCCCAATCCAATAAACATGGAATGCAACACGTTTTAGAAATGGCCGAATTCTCACATCTAAAACAATAAAAAAAAGTAACGGGATCTTGCTACAATGCATGTGAGAATCAATAGACAATAGATGAAATAGTTTGGATCAAACATTGTGTCCCCACTCTTCCTCT
This sequence comes from Umbellularia californica, assembly GCA_028538565.1. Classification (NCBI taxonomy): domain Eukaryota; kingdom Viridiplantae; phylum Streptophyta; class Magnoliopsida; order Laurales; family Lauraceae; genus Umbellularia; species Umbellularia californica. The sequence continues at coordinate 27,462,701 of JAPQWN010000006.1, forward strand.
GCATTCAAAGACTTAACTTTTATTGTGCAAGTGTATAATGTGATTTCAAAATCTTGTGAATTTTTTTTATTTTGTTTATCCTTTTTCTTTTTTCATGAAAAAGCATTGTGCAAAACGTACTAAATTGAGCCTCTATTTTTGAACAAGTTCGACAATCTATGGGTAGCACAATAGAGAGGCGCCTCCCTTTTAGATAAACAATTAAAACCAATCCTTGGTTGTATAATTCCTGGTGAAGGACTTGTGTGTCCATTGGTTTAAGATGATTTAGCAAGGAGCTGAGGAGAAAATTTAAAAATAGTGTAAAACTTTTAGTTTATTTAAAAAAAAATGTATATGAAGATTTGAATGCTTCAAAAGAGTAGAATAGTTTTCCGAATTTCTTACAATTAAGTCCTTGCCATGATTTTTTTTGGAAAGCGACAAAAGTATCATTATTTTATTTTTCAACTTTTTAAAATAAATCATTTTAAGAGAAATGATCAAATCCAACCTAAATGACCTAGTAGAGCCCATTTATGCATAGATGGTTAAAAGAGAAGGGTTTATATGAATTCCAAATGACTAAAAAATTGTCTTCATTAAATGGTCATGTATCATAAAAAAAAAAGTTGAAACTTGGGTCATATAAGAATCCAGAGCACCAATTGCAACATTCTTCTAGGTAATTGAACCAAAGGTATCCTAACATCAACATTTGATGAGTGACACCGTAAAGTAATTTTTGGGTTTGTTTTGAGATGAAAGAAGGCTAAGGAAAAATAAATAAAAACTTATCATAAGAGTAAATTCTTTTTATCATTTTCCAATTTTTTTAGAGAGGACTTACTGAAAGTTATATGAAAATTTTTATACTTTTGAAATATTTAAACCCTACTGTGTTTTTTTTTGAAATTATTGATAGAAATTTTAAAAACAGCATAGTGGAAACTCAGACCCCACACACCTATCCATCTATAGGGAAAGGAAACTTACGCCTTTTTATATATAATAGGGAGAATCTCAAATAAGTATAAAACTTTTGGTTCATTTTTAGCAAAAAATATATAAATTTGAATATTTTTAAAAAAATATAAAAGTTTTTCACAATTCTTTCAATTAAGTCCTCTCCATAAAATCCTTTTTAGAAAATGATAAAATACCCTTCTCTGGTGATAAGTTTTTGTCCTTTCTAAACTATTTCCTTCCAAAATGAGCCATTTTGATTTTGATGATAAAAACCATTTAATGAAACTAAATTTTTAGTCATTTGAAATCTCCTTTGTTTAAATGTCCATGCATAAATGTAGTTGAAATAGGCCCCCACCAGTTCATTTGGATTGGGCTTAATAATTTTTATTAAATGATTTATTGAAGGAAAAAAATTAAAAAAATGATATAAGGATATATTTTTTAATTTCTCAAAACCTTTTTACGGAGAAAACTTGATTGAAAAATTGTGAAAAACATTTCTTACTTTTTTGAGATATCCAAAATCTTCATGTACGTTTTTGAAGTGATACAAAAGTTTTATACCTTTTTCAAACTTCCCCTACGTAATAATTCAAGAAGGGAACTTCCGTGCCGTTGTCTCTCTCATCAATTCCAATCACCTTCTCGCAGCTCGTTTCAGCCACCCTTCAAAAAAAAAAAAAAAAAAAAAAAAAGAGGAAAAAAAAAAAAAAAACCACCACTCCAATCAGTGTGCGTGCTGGAAAGCAGGAAACGTGGAGACTGGATTTTTCGATCCGTGAGCATGTTTCTACAAAGGGGTCTTGATTTATTTTCCATGATATGAGCAAAAACCCAACAAAGATCCTAGCCTTTTCGATTCATTGCTGCTGAAAATGGAGAAAAGAATGGAAGAAGGGACTGGTGAGATTGAAGAGAAAAGCGTGAGATTGGGTGGGGGTTCAGAATCCAGATGGGTTGATGGCAGCGAAGTCGATTCGGAGTCTACTCCTACTTGGTCTCTGCTCGAAGAAGACGAGCGTAGTGTGGGAGGAGAGCGTGCGGGTTTGAGAAGCCGGCTTAAAAAGAAGCCCAAGAGAGTTGACTCTTTCGATGTTGAAGCCTTGGGCATTTCTGATTCCCATTCAAATCATGCGAAGGTATTTTCTCCTCTCTGAAACTATTTGATGTTCAAATCTTTTCTTGAGCAAACTTGGGTGAGTTTAGAACTTGGGTTTTCTATGATTTCATCATTGGGAGTTGATGGTTTTGTAGTTTCTGGATTTGGGGTTTGCAGGGATTTTATGGAAATGTTGATTTGGGTCTTTAGTAATTAAGATTAGCTGCTTAAGGATCATTTATCATTAATGGATGTTTGAAATTACAAGTAGTTTTTAATTTCACTTGTTGTATCCATCTTTCTATCTATCTATTTTTCTATTTTATTTTATTTTATTACTGTTTATGATGAAATGAATAATGTTAGTTAAGTGATGGATGAGAGTCTGGATATAGATGTTATTTGATTCTTGGTTCAGGGCTGTTAGTTTGATTGTGGAGCAGTGAGATGACTTTGGAAGTTACAAGTCTTAAATGAAATTCCCGGACTTACTGAGACTCTGTTTGTTTAAGGGGAACTGAATTTCTAGTATTTCTAAGGAATGCCTTCCAATGAAAAGGACTCAAAATGAAGGATTAAAAAATGACTTATCTATAATGTGCCATCAGATGAACTCTTCTTCGATAAGAAATGATTACCCACCTATCTCCATTAAGCCTAGGAAGTGGCTATCCAATCTACATCTCCAACTTAAACCCTGTATGGTCGGCCTCACCAATTTAATGGTCCTTAATGTGACCCTCTTCACTATAATTCTTTGGAGTTACATGTGAAGTAGACAAATGGGCCTGAAGTAGTAAAAAAAAGTGCCTGTTGCTTTGATGTACCTCAAATTGCAAGTCGTTTGATTTTGAATGTTTTGGCAGTACAATGGTCAAAGAATGAACCTTAGGCAAGGAAGATTGAGACCACATCAGGTGGAATACCTTTTGTTTTCTGTTCTTCCTGTTTTCACCCCAATCTTATTAGATTTTCAGCTTAACAGAGTTACAGAGGTAATGGTACTTAGAATCCACTTAGATACTCTGCTTGATGAGATACAAATCTCATTGTAGAGACAGGAGAATTAGTTATGAAAATGTGAAGAGACATGCATGAAGACCTTCTAGTTTGCAGTTGTGTGTACTGTATTGATCAATTAATTTTCAATCCTTTCAAAGGAAAATCTCAGATGTTGTAATCTTACTGAAATAGAGCTAAATGGGGATTTTCATATTGATAGAGAACAAAGAATTTGCCTGCAATTGGTGATGCTTCCCTGCTATAGGTCAAAAGAAGATGCCCATGTTTCTTTACACATGTCGGAATCTCTTTTACAATAGTTGCCGCCATCGTCATCATCATGATCAGTGACACCTAATCACATGCATCTGTTGTTTGGTTTTCAGACGTGTCACTCCTCTAGCATTTCCTTTGTGAGCAGTTCATTCCAAATCTTCATTCGTTTCCCCATTCTCCTACTTCCTTGAAATTATAGCGATTCAAATCTCGGTACTATAGCTCCTTTTGATTATTCTTCTACATGCTTATAGACTGATTTGGGTACCCATTCCTGACCTGACTACCTGACAGACTGGATCTGTACCTGATTATCTCATAGGCCCAAAATATTATCCATACACAAGATTTTAAGGTTGGGTCCTGCTATTTGGGTAAATGGTGGTCTAACAATTGCATAGTTGATCAAGTCATGCACGCCTGTGTGTTGCCAATTTTGTAATGTAGGTGCTTTGTGGCTGCACTGTTTAGTAAGGTATCATATGCAGTTGTCTTCAGTGACAAGGAAATTATCACATTTTTGATGAATTTATTACTAACATTATGATAGTTGAGAACTTCCACCCATTTTTTTTGTTTATCAGGATCTCTCTGTTTTGGGCACTCTTGCATTGGCATTTCAAACTCTTGGTGTGGTCTATGGTGACATGGGCACGAGTCCATTGTATGTCTTCAGTGATGTATTCAGCAAGGTTCCAATAAGATCAGAAGTTGATGTATTGGGAGCTCTGTCTTTAGTGATGTACACAATTGCGCTTCTTCCTTTTGCAAAATATGTTTTTATTGTGCTCAAGGCTAATGATAATGGCGAAGGTATGGATCTATGACCAAGGGTATTCATTTTCCTCCAAAATGGTTCTAATGGCCATAGATACCTTTTGAACTTATTTCCCTATAAAATTCCTATGTTTTTAATATCTTATCTGCAGCATGCATTTGTTCAAAGCTTAAAGATTTTTCTTTAAAACTTTGTTGTGACATTTCTTTTTGGTTTCTCATTGATTCTAAAGATTACATCTCATGAAATTGATTGTCATCATTGAATATGGCCATTGTATATATAGATTACATTGACACCGAAGTTTAAAACTAGAGCTAACAAGGAACCTAATCTTATTCAAAATCTTATCAAATTGTAATTGCAATCATATCAGATGATCCTAATCCTCAATATATCTAGATTCATTGACTTTCCTGATCTCATATGTTCTGTATTACCCAGCTGCAGACACACGGTCTTTTCAAGAAAGGATCTTGCTATTGGTTACATTAAATAAACCCTTTGATTTCTTATATTGATTGGTTTGATGTATAGCTTGAAAATCACCAATCATACTGTGCTGGTGGTCAAGGCCTATCTGCAAAGCTCGTCACTACCACATTCCATTCATTTTGAGTCTCATAGTTGTCAATCCAAGCCCAGGCCCAAATTGGGCCCAGTCTTCATGTATTACTTTGTCAAAGCCACCTGTACATTCTTAGTTTGTAAAACAGTTTTAGACTATAGATAAGATCCTCTTACATGTAATCAGGGATTTAAACCCTTTATAATGGGATAACAGTCGACCCTAAATGGGCACTGTGTTTTAAACATTCAAAGGAAGATTGCTGTATTACATTCCTCCTCTCTAAATGTCATGGTATCAGAGCAGGGTCGATCATCTTTGATCTTCTCCTCAATCATCTTCCAAACATTGGAAGCCAGCCTATGATCATCTGGGATCATTCTCTTCAGCCGGATCATTTCTGATCCTCCCCGATCATCTCCGATCAGACGTGGCCCACTGGAGATCATCATATCAGAAACTGACGGAATCAGTCAGCAAGCTCGCCTGTTATTCCTCTTATTTATCACTATTTTTCCAGCAATTTTGTCTCATCAGAGGTAGGCCATCTAGCTCATTTTGTGATATTTCAGTTTTCTCAAGAAGTTTTCATCACAGCCGTCAAAGATTGTGGATTTTGATCCGTTTCTAGTGGAACTTCTTCCAATAGTTGCGAAAAGTCCCTATGTTTTCATCCCCAAACTCTGATCAGATCTTTGATCATCAACCGGGGCTCACGTGGACATTTTTCCACTAACGTCCAAGGACGTGTTGCTGTTTTTGCTTCCTGTTGCTGTGTTTCATCTACTATTTGTTGTGCCTGTTGCTGTGCTGCTGTGTTGCTGTGTTTCTCCTATTTGCTGTGTTGCTGTCACAGCTTGGATTTGCAATCTTCTACGTGATTTGAGAAGAATCAATCATCCACTGCTGATTCTAGAACAGTGGCCCACTTGTGATCATCCAGACCCACCTGGAAACCTCAACAGTCTTGGTCGCCCACTGCAGGAGGGATTTTTGGTGATTTTTTTACAAATTTTGGCCAATCAGAGGTAGGCCGTTTGCTCCATCTTGTCTTTTTCCCATTTCTGGCAATAGTTTTCATCTACACCGTCCAAAAGTTTGGATCCTTGGCATCTGCACACTAGATTTCATCTCAAGGAAGACAATTAAGACTGGCAATCAGATCTTACACCTGATCTGTATTCCAATCTCTCTGTGGGCCCCACGTGCTCATCCAGACACAAAACAGGAGGTCGCCTGGCTTGTTTTTGCTCCTATTTGGTCTCTGTGACACTCTGATTCATATCTTCTCCACCTGATCTGCACTGTTACATCTCCTGGTTTTTTTTTTTTTCTTCTGTTCATTACTCTGCTGCTGCTGTTGATTTGTTGATTTGTTCCACTGCTATACTGCTTGTTGCTGTTGCTTTGTGTGCTTCTTACTGGTCTTTCGTAATGGAAAAACATGAGATAGCCCTGGTTCGATTTGATGGAACAAATTATACCTCATGGGCCTTTCAATTTCAAATTTACTTGGAAGGAAAAGAACTATGGACACACATTGATGGATCTGAACCTCAACCTGAGGGCGATGATAAGAAGATTTTAGCTTGGAAGACAAAGGATGCTAAAATCAAGACCTGGTTGTTGGGCTCTATTGAGTCACATTTTATTCTCAACCTCAAACCCTGCAAAACTGCCCGTAAAATGTGGGACTATCTTCAGAAAATTTATCAACAAGGCAATGCTGCTCGCTAGTTTCAATTGGAACTTGAAATCTCTCAATTCACTCAAGGCACCCAGTCTATTCAGGAGTATTACAATGGCTTCCGCAGACTGTGGTCCGAATATGATGAGATTAAGTTTGCAACCGTATCTGCAGCACTTCTACCGGAATTACTTCCATTACAGCAAAGTAGTCATCGGGATCAACTTCTCATGAAACTTCGTCCGGAGTTTGAGGCAGTTAGATCGAACTTGATGAGTAGGGCTCCTCTTCCCCACTTGGATGCCTGCCTTCAGGAACTTCTGCGGGAAGAACAGCGTCTAGCTACTAAAACTACTCTGTAACAACAGAGAGCTCCTTAAGCTTCATTTGCCTATGTTGCCACAACCAGACAACCTCATCGGGACATCAGTAAAGTTCAGTGTCATAACTGCAAAAAATATGGTCACTATGCCAATCAATGCAAGGCAAAAATTTGTAGATATTGTAAGGCCACTGGTCATGTTATTGAAGAATGTCGGAAGAAGGCTCGCAATTCTACTTCCCACAGTTATGTGCAGTCAAGCCCTGGTGCTTCCACCGTGTCGTCAGCTCCTACTGCTTACACCGTGACCACTCTACCATATGCATCATCTGACTTCAATAGTTCTCTGCAGTATGATTCATCCTCACAGCCTGGTTCTTCATCCCGATCTCCGTCTCCAGCTCCTCTCACCCCTGAGATGGTTAACTAAATGATCATCAATGCCTTAGCATCCATGCACATGGCAGGTACTAAGTCCTCTTTTTCCAATACATGGTACTTAGATTCTGGTGCGAGCAACCATATGACCTCTTCACCCAGAACATTACAGCATGTCGTCCCTTACACTGGTCCTCTCACTGTTCAAGCTGCCAACGGAGATCATCTCCCCATCACCTCTGTTGGTGATACCCCTGGCCTCTTACCCTTAACCAATGTTTTAGTTTCTCCTCATCTTGCTACCAATTTGGTTTCTGTAGGTCTACTTGTTGAAAATAATTAAAATGTCTCATTTTCTTCTTCTAGATGTGTTGTGCAGGACCAGGAGTCAGGGGAAGTGATCGCGAGGGGGCCTAAGCGTGGCCGACTTTTTTCCCTACCAATGTCTTCCGTTATTGAGAATAAAACTTTACATCAGTTATTTTGTTTTTTAATTCAGAATAATTCTCAATTGTGGCATAATAGACTTGGTCATCCAAATGCCTCTACTTTGTCTACTTTATTTAAATCTGGCTTATTGAATAAATCTATTGACTCTGCTTCTTTTGAATGTGATGCTTGCAAATTAGGTAAGAGTAAAACTTTACCTTTTCCACACTCCAACACACGGAGCACTGCATGTTTTGACTTGATTCATAGTGATGTTTGGGGCATTGCTCCGACTCTTTCTCATAGTCATTTCAAGTACTTTGTAACATTCATTGATGACTACAGTAGATTTACTTGGATTTATTTATTACATTCGAAGTCTGATGTTCTTAATGCATTTAAATTTTTTGTTAACTATGTTGGAAACCAATTTTCTAAATGCATTAAAACTTTGCGCTCCGACTCAGGGGGGGAGTATGTTTCTGAGGATTTTCAATCTTTTTTAAACAATAAAGGAATCATTTCTCAACGTACCTGTCCATATACTCCACAACAAAATGGAGTCGCGGAACGGAAAAACAGACATCTTCTTGATGTAACTCGAACTCTTCTGATTGAATCATCCGTTCCCCTTCGTTTTTGGACTGAAGCTCTCACCACGACTGTCTATCTCATCAACCGCTTACCATCCCCTACCATTGCTCATTTAACGCCTCATTTTAAATTGTTTGGTCATCATCTTGTGTTTGATCACCTACATACCTTTGGCTGTGTTTGCTTCGTTCATCTACCTCCCACAGAAAGAACGAAACTAACAGCACAATCTCGCAGGTGTGCTTTTTTGGGTTATGCCACTAATAAAAAAGGTTTTGTTTGTTATGATCCCATTGGTCGTCGTATCAGGGTTTCACGTAATGTTTTTTTTTTTTAAAATCAATATTTCTTCCAAACTCACATGGACTCTCCTCATCCCTCTTCACCAGCACTCTTACCCGGTTTTTCAGATCACCCCTCTGTTACTCGGTTTAATCCTGCTTTTGTATATCACCGACGGGAAAAACCTCCCATTGCAGATGGCCCTCCCCTAGATCCTCCACCGGCAAATGGTTCAACACCTACTTCTGTCTTACGTCGCTCCTCTAGAAATTCTAGACCACCTGAGCGGTATGAATTTACCCATACTTCTTTAATGACCACCCTATCTTCTATCTCTATCCCGAGTTCTTATTTGCAGGCTGTCCAACACGATTGCTGGAACCAGGCTATGCATGAGGAATTAGATGCATTGGATCTGAATCACACATGGGATATTCTGGAGTGTCCTTAAGCAGTTAAGCCCATTGGTTGCAAATGGATCTACTCGATCAAACTTAAATCTGATGGGTCCTTGGATCGACACAAAGCTCGACTTGTGGCACTAGGAAACAGACAGGAGTATGGCATTGACTACGAGGAAACGTTTGCACCTGTGGCAAAAATGGCCTCTGTTAGGTTACTTCTCGCCATTGCTGCATCTAAATCTTGGCCATTATACCAAATGGATGTCAAAAATGCGTTTCTTCATAGAGATTTGCAAGAAGAGGTCTATATGCGTATACCGCAAGGCATCCCCTCTCCCTCCAAAAGGTCCGTCTGTCGATTGAAAAAATCGCTTTATGGTCTGAAGCAAGCTCCTCGAGCATGGTTCGAAACCTTCAGAGGTCGCTTATGCGACATTGGATTTACTCCAAGCCCTTATGATCCATCTCTCTTTCTCTGCCACACATCTACTGGGGTTACTGTGCTTCTGGTCTATGTTGACGATATTATTATCACTGGCACGGATGCTGGTATGATCAAATCTCTTCAAGATTCCCTCCGGCATTACTTCCATATGAAGGATTTGGGCCCTTTGCATTGTTTCTTGGGCTTAGAGGTACATCAATCTCCCAAAGGTCTCTTTGTTAATCAACACAAATATACATTAGACCTTATCGAGTTGGCTGACCTCCATGATTCTTCGCCTGTTGATACTCCTGTCGAGGTAAATCTCAAGCTCAGTAAAGATGATGGCGATCTTCTTCCTGATCCTCATACATACAGGCGCCTGGTGGGCAGTCTTGTCTATCTCACAATCACTAGACCTGATATATCCTATGCTGTTAATCTTGTGAGCCAGTTCATGACCGCTCCTCGACATCTTCATTTGACAACTGTAAAGCGCATTATCCGTTATCTGCTACGAACTGTTCCTCGTGGTTTATATTATCCAAAGGATAATCCTCTTCATCTGAGTGCTTATGCGGATGCTGACTGGGCAGGCCGTTAGGACACACGTCGGTCTACTACTGGTTGGTGCATGTACCTTGGAAATTCCCTAATTTCTTGGAAATGCAAGAAACAAGAACGTGTGTCCAGATCTTCCACGGAAGCTGAATATCAGGCAATGTCTTCTGCTTGTTCTGAGATGTTATGGCTATGGGGCCTTTTTTCGGAACTTGGGTTCACTCAAGCTTCTCCTACTCCATTGCATGCTGCCAATACTGGGGCTATCCGAATCACTGAAAATCCCGTCTTCCATGAACGTACTAAACATATCGAAGTTGACTGTCACTTTATTCGAGATGAATATAAACAAGATGTCATTAGTCTACCTCATGTTCCTACAGTGTTTCAGTTTGCAGATATCTTCACAAAGGGACTTCCTCGGCCGCGACATCAATTTCTTGTTTCCAAATTGCTGCTTTATGACTCCCCAGCATCAATTTGAGGGGGGGTGTCAATCCAAGCCCAAGCCCAAATTGGGCCCAGTCTTCATGTATTACTTAGTCAAAGCCACCTGTACATTCTTAGTTTGTAAAACAGTTTTAGATTGTAGATAAGATCCTCTTACATGTAATCAGGGATTTAAACCCTTTATAATGGGATACCAGTCGACCCTAAATGGGCAGTGTGTTTTAAACATTCAAAGGAAGATTGCTGTATTACATTCCTCCTCTCTAAATGTCAATAGTCAGTGGCCCACTAGATCAAATTTGTCATGATCTATCCCAGTAGCATGTGAACTCATATTATGTAGATTGTTGGAAAAAAATGGAGGAAGAAAGGATGAGAAATTGTGAGGCTTGAATGATCGTGTTGATGGGGGAGGTTTGTAGATGAATTAGATGAATATAGGAAGGTAGTATTTTTTTTTTTTTATTTAGGTATGTTAGTAATGGATAAAAGAGATGAGAGATGGGGATGTGAGAAGAAGGTGGAGCCCACCTAGAGGCTCACAGGGGGGGGGGGGGGTTTGAAAATTCTAGTTGAGGCTTACCCATGTACAGGATATGGAGCTCACCCGATCTTCCTAACCCCTTGATCGATGGCCCACAACAAAATTTCACCGTTAAGAATAGGTGTATAGTCGATCCAACGGTCCAGCCATTCGAATGGGTGCAAACCCAGGGGTCTGATGACTATCAGGGGGTCCATATGTGTGGTTCATTCAAATGGACCATCAGGTGGGCCTTGCTGCGAGGTGCGCATAGAAAAAAATGAGCATAGGATAATTTCTGTACACACATATTTATAGTATTTGGGCTTTGTTCCTGTGAAAACTTCTCTCATGGTATTGTGATAGGTAGATGGATGGGGCAATTGGATGGGGCCCACTTAAGGCCCCCACTGATCACAATACCAGTGGGATGAAAAGACCCATATGGGTAGGCTCCAAATAGGCCTGTCAATAGGATGGGATGAAATGGGTAAAAAGCCCGGCCCGTCCCAAGCCCGAAAATACAGGGCTTTTAAAAAAATTTGAGCCCAATGGGACTGGGTTTGGACAATTCATTTTAAAGCCCGGCCAAAATGGGACTGGGAATGGGTAGAAACAACCCAGCCCATTCAGGCCCGGCCTGGCCCGCTGCAAAGTCCTTTAACAATAATTATATATATATATATATATATATATTGAGGAACAACTCTAGAGGTCGTTCTTACAAAAATACAATAGGGAAGGAGGAGAATATTGAGGAACAATTATGGGGTTCACTGGTATATGGTAAATAGAGCGGAGCTTCAGCGGCTCTTGTGTCCATTGTGGCTCACATGCCAATACCCTCTTTTTCGAAGGCACCATTCTTTATCCACCTGAAGTCTGGAAGTATTTTTCGATCCAACCAACCAACCCAGAACTTAAATGATGATCACATAAGCTACCAATTAACATATATGGTTGATAGACACCATTTCCTGCATCCAATTGAGAGGAGAATAATACCGAACTAGCATTGTGATCTAAATCTCTCATCCATGGAGAGTGCTGATGCCACAGGACAACAATCGTTGAATGAGAAAAAATCGGTAGATTAAAAGATTAGGATCATCAAAAGCAAAGCCTATTATGATAGATGATATTTCTCTTGGTATAAAATAGCTGCTTGAGGCATCAACTTAAGAACACCTGAAGGTCCCAACTATACCATCTCTCTGCTCAAGTGTCCCGAACAGGGTGTTTACCACCAGGGCCTTGAGTTTATGATGTAGATTGCTTGTAGGACGACCCTTAAAAAATCTCCTAAATGTGGCAACCATATACCATTACGGCTGACCTGAATGTAGAAAAGTCCAAATGATGGACCCATAGAATGTTACAAACTACTGAAGCATAGAATGGGTTTTGCTTACAAACCTGAATGTCCCAATTAGAGAATGTTTTGCTTATCTCCAGGATTGGACTAATCCCAGGCTCGGCCCTGTCCCAGCCTGGACCCGTACAGGACGGGATTAGATGTAGGCCCGTTCAATTTAGGGCCGGGATTGGGCAACACCTGGCAGGCCCGTCCTATTTTCGGGACGGGATTGGACAACCCAAGCCCAGGCCCGGCCCGTCCCATTGACAGGCCTAGCTCCAAATATCTAATTTGGGATCAATCTGATGCCCATAATCCTTTGATCTCTGCAAATTTCATGACTTTATAGTAATTTTTTTGACCATTGATACATTGGTCTAGTCTATTTAGTGGGTGCAAACCCCAAGGTCTGGTGACTATCAAGGGTGTCCGGTGTGTGTGAATGGTTCAAATGAATCATAAGGTGGTCTCACGAGGAGTTCTCATGAAGCCCCTCTGTGAGGAGCAAATGCCTATATATATGTTAGTTGATCTACCTCAAGATCGAAAGGCCATTAGTTGTAAATGGGTTCTTAGGAAGAAATTCAATTTGGATGGATACTTGGATAAAACAAAGCATGATTAATGGCCAAGGGATTCACATAAGTGGAGGGAATAAATTACGACGAAACTTTCTCCATGGTCGTAAAATTCCAATTCATAAGAAGCCTCGTGATTGTTGTTTGACTTGGAATTGCACCAAATGGATGTAAAAACTGCTTTCCCAAATGGCGAATTGGATGAAAAGATGATTGTCGAATTGGATGAAAAGATTTACATAAAACAACCAGAGGATTTTTTGGTTCAAGGTGTACAAATTACACAAGGCATTGTATGGACTTAAACAGTCATCGAGGCAGTGGTACGAAAAATATCACAGGCTATAAGTGAAATTGGTTTTGTCCCCAATAGTGTTGATATATGTTTCTATGTTAAATGCAATGGGAGTAATTATTTATATTTGTCGTTGTATGTGGATGACATTTTGATTGTTGGTGGCGATTTGGACGTCGCCAATGAAATCAAACATTGGTTGAAGTTAAGATTCGAGATGGACATTGGTGAGGCTAAATATGTGTTGGGCATAAAGATCACCTGCATTTAGCCAAATCGGTTATTGACTTTGTCATAGGAATCTTATTTGGAAACTATGTTAAAACATTTTGATATGAAGACGTGAAAGCTAATCAATACTCCCATTTGTGAAGCACAGAATTGTCCAACAAACAGGGGCCCACAATTGAGGGAGATAAGGAAATGATGTGGGGCAAGCCTTATGCTCAAATTATAGGAAGCATCATGCATTCGATGCTGTGCAAAAGATCGGATCTTGCATTCACCGTGGGTCTCGTAAGTAGATTCCTAAGTAACCTTGGATTACCTCATTGGTATGCAGTTAAGAGGATTCTATGATACAACAAAGGAACCTTGAAATTGCAGTTGTGCTATCAAGGTGATGACCTAGAATTGCATGGCTATTTGGATGCCGATTGGGCCGGTGACTTGGATGATAGAAAGTCAACTTTTGGCTATGTGTATATTCTAGGTGGAGGTGCGATTTCTTGGGGTAGTAAGAAACATACCTCATCGGCTATATCTATAGCTGAGGTAGAGTACATAGCGTACAATATCACACTTCAGGTGGTTGTCTGGTTAAGAAACTTCCTGTGTAGCTTGGAGTTAATCAAAGAAAATCAACTTGTCCTGTTGAGCCACACCTGGTTCTTGTGAATAGAATCTACATCCTCTTTCGTAGCTTTCAACCAATTTCCGGCATCATGCCCACTGATCACTTGAGAGTAGGATGTCGGATCCAAATCCTCCATGATTTCCAATAACTATAATAATCATCCAGATATGCTAGATGTTTTTGTATAATGGGTCTGCTCGGGCTGTTCATCATCAAGCGGGGCATGGCCATGACTTATATTTCTAATGTTATCCACGTCGGAACCCCCAGAACCCCCACTTGCTTGAACACTCTTATTTTTTAGAGGTCTCGTAAAATTCCACTAGGACTATCTATTGGATCTTCAAGGAAATACCTATCCCGACATTCAATGATTATTTTACTATTGTGATTGTATGCACAATATCCTTTGAAATGACTTGGGTAGCCAACAAAAGAGTAATTATTTCTTGTTATTTTTTCTACAGTTTATATCTTTCTTGTGATAGCAATAGAACATGTATGGGGCAGCCCCAAACTTTCATATGTTCCAATTTAGGTTTGGCTCCAGTTCATAACTCATATGGGGTCTTGGACATAGATTTATAGGGCACCCTATTCAATATATATTGTGCCGTGTTTAATGCTTCTCCCTACAAACATAGAGGAGGCTCCTTGTGGCTCATCGTAGATCCAACAATATCTAAAAGGGTACAATTTCTTCATTTGGCCAGCCATTCTGTTGTTTGGTATATGTAATTGCATACTCATGTATGATTCCCTAACATGCACAATATTTTCTGAACAACTTAGAAGTATACTCCCCCCTCTATCTAGTCAAATCTATTTAATTTTCTTGTCCTTTTGGTTACGAACTTCAGCAGCATACATTTGAAACATTTTCAAAGCCTCATGCTTATGTTTTATCAAATAAATAAAAGCATATTTGCTGAAGCCATCAATGAAGGTAATGAAATACAGTTCCCCCATTCTAGTATAAATATTTGAAGGTCCACAAATGTCTGAGGGGATGATATCCAGCAATTATGAACTTCTAGTTCCCTTAGGGAATGGTTTCTTGACCATCTTCCCACTTAGACATGGTTTATAAATAACTTATTCCACTTTTCCTAAGTTAAGCAAAAGTCTATCCCTAACCATTCTGGTCATTTCGTCTTTGTTAATATTTCATAATCTCAACTGTTGTAAAAACGCTAAACCATTAAGACATACATTCACATTCATAGAATAATTAGAACTAGATTTCATTGTAGTGTTTGAAGTGTCTAGCAAATACAACTTATTAAGAAGTGAACAAAAAATAACAATCCTACCATTTTGTCCAACAGTATCTATATCATTCTTAAACCTGATTTCAAGACCACTACATGCAAGCTTGCTGACAGGAAACATGCTCGTTCTCATGGCTATGGCTATAGAGTGAAAAGGACATCTGAAGGGTACAACGATTTTTTTGTTGGCAAAGGGATTTTTCTCTCCCTAACCCCAACACATCGCAAAATGTCTTATTCCTATGTAGATCTTTGTTCTTTAGCTTCCATGCCTTGGAATTCCACAAAGCCTAGTTTTGTTCCTTGAGATGTGTCAAGTAGCACCGGAATCGATCCACTAGTTGCCATCATCAGTGTCCAGTCCACCATCATGGACTTCATGATCATGTCACCATATTCTTTGGTTCTATGTGACGCCATGTTCTGTTGCCCGTCCTCACCCATTTGCTTTTCATCCAGCCATTCCACACGAAAGTTCCCAGGCTCTCTGCAAATGAAACAATCCCCCTTTTCTTTTGTAGTTTCTTACATTTCTGATTACCCTTAAAACTTAGTATTTCCTTTAGTGGCTAACGGACCACTAGCAGAATTGGTATGCGCAATTAAAGCAGTAGGCACTAGACACAACACCATTGGTAGCTTGCCTTTGTCCCTCAACAATTAATTTATCTTTAAGTTCCTTAATGGTTAACATTTTTTGAAGGCTTATGGTTTGAGAAACATTCTCCCATGAAGGTGGGAGACTTTGCAATAGATACACCATTTGCAACTCTTGATCCATGTCCTTATCCAAAGCTGTTAAATTCCTATATCTTATATTCATCTAACCAATGTGGTCATTGATCGAGGTCTCCTCAGGCATTTTATAGTTTACATAGGAACCAAATGCCTCCATCAGATGGGAAAGTTGATGCAGGCCTTAGGGTTAGGGCTTGCAGGGGAAGTGCCGAAGCCCAATCGGTGTCGAAGCGCCCGACCGAAGGCACAATAAGTCCCCGCAGAGACGATAACGAGGACACACCTGAATGAGAAAACCCAATTTCATGAATCAACTCTGAGAAATAATTCTCTACAATGCCATACAAATAGGAAAACATAATTTAAGGCCTAAGAAACCTAATTAAAATACGAAACCAAATAAACAGAAGACCTAATCCTAAATACAACTCATCAAATAAAACTACTAACTAATAACAATTAAATAAATAGAAAAACTCCTAAATCTACTTGTTCCTTACACATGTGGCCGTAGATCTGTATCATTCTCCCTGGCTTGGAAAACACTTGACCTTGAGTTTTGTAAATGTCCACCTGGATCAAAGACCAATATGGCGAACTTCCAATTTGGTGGTCGATCTGCATCTTCCATGTACAGAGTTATGTATAACTGCTTGTGGTGGCTGATCTTTGTGTTGATGTGCAATCAAACTATTGGATGCTTTTCTTGTAGAACCTGCACCATCAAATCACAATCGATGACTATCCACCTTTGTTCATCTCCAAGTTGCCATTGTTGATCCTCAAAGACAAAGTCAATATGAGAATTGAAGTGGGGAATTTCAAAAACTTGTTCGTCTTCCCTTGTTGCTTACACTTCTTGATTGTCAAGCCTCGTAGAAGGAACTTCAGGCTCATTCTTTGATTTTGGCATCGCAATGTCAATCTGGATATCCTTTATCTCTTGCTCTGATTTTGTAATCTGCATATCCTCTGTCAATGGTTCCTTAACAGGATCTGCTGTTTGTGGTGATTTCTCTTCTTGAGCCGTAACTTTTGCTAGATGAGACCTTTTAAGCATCCGCTTCACACGAATTGCTTCCCAATATGCCTCATGAACGGCCGTACAATCATTCATACTCTCCACTATATCCGATCTTAAGCCTCTTACAAAATTGATTAAATCATGTTCCTCATCATCTTCTAATCCACACTTGTCTTGGAGCCATGCAAACATGTCACCATAGTCAATAACAGATAATTCTCCTTGTTTCAAATCAAGAAAGGACTGAATCAAGAAAGGACCGAAAATAGGCTTCATTTTCAAAATACCATGAGCCATATTTATCCGCACATTTGTATCTTTGAAGTATGTTGAAGATTGTGGTATCACGGAGTTTCATCATGGATGAAAGAATGACGAACCTGATGTGTAGATCTGCTCCATGAAAAGGAACGTGAAAACATATCTAAAA
Organism: Umbellularia californica; assembly: GCA_028538565.1. Classification (NCBI taxonomy): domain Eukaryota; kingdom Viridiplantae; phylum Streptophyta; class Magnoliopsida; order Laurales; family Lauraceae; genus Umbellularia; species Umbellularia californica. Next base: position 27,479,978 of record JAPQWN010000006.1, read on the forward strand.
TCTGACAGTGGATGAATCTAATATCGTGAAAAGAAGATTCAACCGTTGATCAGGTCAAATCTACCGTTGATCAGATTCTGCAGTCGCAGGAACGGTGGCCACTGGGCTTCTGCTTGTGGGTCAGGTTGCAATAACTAATTTGACCCAAACTTGAACTCAACCCAACTTAACCGAAGAATGACATGTGCTGATGTGCGTGGGCTTCTTGGTCGTCGTGTCAAGAAAAGCGGAAAAAGGATGGAATTGGCTTTCTCGTTTTGTGCTTTGCGAAGAAAAGAGGAGCCCTTCCCTTTACTGAGATTGTAGGAGAAAGAATAAAGGGCTCGGCCGATCTTGACAAGGTAAGGACTTGCGGCGACTGTGCCAAGGCAGCGGCGGAGACGGAGTGGCAGGATGACGACAATGGGCAGCGGCAGAGCCAAGTACGCTGCTCTCTCTGTAACCCCCTCTCTGCTTCTCTCTGCTCTTATTTTTTTCTTTTTCTTTTTCTTTTTTTTTCTCTAGGTGGGGACGATGGGAGGAATTTTAGTTTTGGGTGGGATAAGTTTTATGGATTTGGAGATGAGGGGAAGGCGATGGGTTTGGCAGGGATTTTCGAGAATGGGGGACTGTGTGCCATGAGTTTGGAAGTTTTTTTTTTTTTTTTGCAGAGATGGGATTACTAAATAGGAAGAAGGGTTTTTGTGATGTTAGGGAATTTGCAGGGATGAGGGCTAGCGGGAAGGGGTTTGGGTATTGGAAGTGTTGATGCAGGGGAATGGGGGTTCGATTGCGTTCGGCTTTGTTGAAGGGTGGTTTTGGAATTTAGGGTTCGGTGGGATGGGCAGTGGGTAATAGATGTGGCCGGACAACGGAAAGATTGGGGTAGGGAGGGAAGGGTTGGAGGGACAAGATGGATGGATATGCACTGATCGGTGACCGGAGGGTGATCGGGGCGATGCGGATCTTCACTCTTATACCAAACTGATGCAGGCCCTAGGGTAGGGCTTGCATGGGAAGTGTCGAAGCACAATCGGCGCCGAAGCGCGTGTCCGAAGACACAATAAGTCTCTGCAAAGACGATAACGAGGACACACCTCAATGAGAAAACCCAATTTCATTAATTAACTCTGAGAAATAATTCTCAGAGGGAGAGGGAGACCCAAGAGAAGTTGGAAAGAAACTATTAAACATGAGAAAAACCAAGCATGGAGATTGCCAGGAGTAGGAGAGGGAGAGGGAGACCTAAGAGAAGTCGGAAAGAAACTATTAAACATGACCTTGCCTACATGGAATTAACGGAGGAAATGGCCCTAAACAGATTTGATTGGCGTCGTCAAATCCATATAGCCGACCCCACCTAGTGGGAAAAGGCTTGGTTTGGTTTGGTTAACTCTGAGAAATAATTCTCTACAATGCAACCCAATTTCATTAATTAACTCTGAGAAATAATTCTCTACAATGCCATATAAATAGGAAAACATAACTTGAGGCCTAAGAAACCTAATTAAAATAGTAAACCTAATCCTAAATACAACTCATCAAATAAAACTACTAACTAATAACAATTAAATAAATAGAAAAACTCCTAAATCTACTTGGGCCCTACACATGTGGCCTGAGCTCGATCTGCATCGAAAGTGTTGATGCATCATATTTCACAATCATGTGATCGTAAATTTCTTTTGCTGTTTCAAACTGATCAAATTGTTAGACCACGTCATTAGAAATAAATCCAATCAACAGATGCCTTGCTGATTCGTTATTATACCCCCAGTTTTTCAAACGCTTCTTTTTCCTTATCAGGTGCATCATCAATAGGCTATACAGGTGCCTCTATCTTGACTACATAAGTCAAATTATTGTAGTCCAACAAGGCATTCATCCGACGTTTCCAGACGGGTAGATTCTTCCCAATGAAGATATCACCCTTGGTGAGGTCATACAGTGCAAATTTACTAGAATACACATCCAATATCCATAGAAAAAAAGAAAGTCTAGATACCATTGATCATAATCACAAACTGAGAAATTTTCTAATTGTTAGATTGTCAATCTCTTACTACCATCACGTAATGTATGTCAATCGAAGTCTAGATTACTCAGATATCGCGAAACGAAGTTCGACTACCAATGAACCCTCTGCATGCCTCAACTGTCTGAGCCAATCCACTGCTGTTAGTGCCATATCAACGTTTCTTATCACTTGACCCGGACAAGTGGGATGGTCTTTGTTGGTTATTTTATGCTTTAAAGCATTGGAAATTACTCTCTTTTGTGCAGAGTGTCCCACATTGCTTGTGGATAGGGCCTTCAATCTGGCCCTTTGAAGAGGGGGCCTAGCCTGAAAATGCCCGTAAAATGAGGGCTTTTATATTTGTCCTAGAGCCCAAGGGTAAGGCTGGGCCCAATTTTGAAAAGCCCACAACCTTGAGGGCTGAGCTAGGGCTTGACAGTGACCCAACCTAGCCAGGCCTGGCGCGGCTCTTTGGCTATTAATATATATAAATATATAAACATGTAATATATAATATAATTAAATTTGTTTGGGTTGTTCATGAAACCAATCACAAACACTTTTTTTTTTTTTTTGGTAATAGTTAGCCATTTTGGCTCTTCTGTTGCCTTTATCTCTATCTCTACATCTTCTCGTATACTTCCTTTTGTTCTTTTCCCCTTTGACTTCTCATCCTTTTTTTTTTTTTTTTTTTTTTTTTTTTTGTGCGATTCAAGGAATTGTGGGTTTTACCATTTTTACTATTGTTATGAAGTTCGTTTCCATTTTCACAGGTTCTAGAGCTATCATGGGCTTTCCCAAATCCCGGGGTCGTGAGTCACGTATGCGTGTGGATGCAGTATGTAAATTGGCCCAGGTAGTCCAAATGTGAGCTGGGTCAAATTGCTCAAAACTAATACAACGGTGATCTGGGCATCCATCAACAGACAATAATTAGATAGATAATAAAACATAGCAAAATAATAGGATGCCATTAGTCATATTAAAGTCTATACAAAATCAAAAGTATTATTTACACCATTGGCTAAACAAAACAATGGCCATTAGAAATATGTTCCAAAATAAAGCTGCCCAAAAGAAGCCATAACAGCTATCCAAAAAGCTATCTCCAAAGGCATGGTCTCTCAAGCACCAACATGACCATCTGGACGAAATTGTCGGCACTCCACTCTGTCAAGCCCTGCAGGGTCTCTTTGACCGCCGTAGCCTCCTGGAAATAAGCAGAGGATGTGTCACCTACACGCCGAGCATAGCATCATTAGACTGCAAATAACCAGAGCAAGTAAACAATGTAAATAACATATCCTGATTTGTCAAATAATGAGTACAAGACATGTGATTGAAACAATAGTAATAGAGACATGTATTAAGCAGAATAGTGCACGAACAGATATAAATATGCAATGCGGAATCAGATAACTGTAATTCTATGCGTCAAGTAACATCCTTTGCCAATTGGCAACCACATGGCGAAATTCTTATAACTGCATGGCCACCAATGGCAGGACCAGAGAGAGAGAGAGATCCTTTATAGTATGTTTATGGAAATCAAGACGAGCAAGAGTGGTACTGAAGTGATAAATCTGCGATCGCTTACAAGACGAACTACACTGCAGTGAGTATTAATATAATCAAAACCCAAACATAGCTGCACTCATCGTGCTAGATCGAAGTTAAGTGGAGCCGACAGAGGATAGTATGTCTATGGCCATCAAGATGAGCAAGAGTGGTACCAAAGCGATAAATCTGTGATCACTTACAAGATAAGAACTACACTGCAGGAGTATTAATATAAACAAAACCCAAACATAGCTACGCTCACCGTGCCGGATCGAAGCTAGGTGTTGCCGACACAGATCAAAGCTAAGTGGAGCTGACACAGGAATCCAAGGACAAGGGGTCTAACTATACCACTGGCAAGAAGGAACTACTTACAAATGCCTTAAAAACTTTAGTGGTAGAGAAAATGCATGGGATGGGAGCCTGGCCAAAGAGTGCATTGGAATATGCCCGACCAAAGGTGGGTAACCAGGGTAATAAACATCAAAACCCTTATCGCAGTACCTTGTGGTATACATCCACTAACAAACAAATCAATCTGCAGATTGAAAAAAAAAGGTCCTTCCACACAGGTGCCCCAGTTGTGTTAGGCGTTAATAGCTGAGTGATGCCTGACTCAAAGATATCAAACAAAGTTTTCTGGCTAGGCTTTATCTTGCATGAACAAGAATCAACATCAAATTGAGGAAATACTCCAAACCATCAAATCCATCAAATTCCATTTACCAAAGTCAAACCTTGAGTAGTCCTCCCAAATACTTCTCTTTCAAAGCCTCCTAGCCTCAAACACGGCAAATAGTCCATCATAAAGGGCAAAACGAACTAAATGGACAACACTGGCAAATGATGCACATAGGGGATCCTAAGTCCAATCTAAGTTCTCACATGTGACTCACAACTGGTACAAATACCACACAACAAAGGAACATGCTTAATGCATGTAGATAACCAACAACGGGAAACATACAACATCATCCGATTGTGCACAAGTCAAAGAATCTTTATAATCCAAACCTAGGTACTTGATTACCTTCCACATATAGACCGAGCACCATTTAGTCTTATGAGATACAGGGTCACTGATGTCCTGTTTTAATACCTTGGTGCCTTTGATGGTGTATGACATCACACTCCTTCGCACCATCACACCTTTGACGTGGTTTGTACCTTGCACGATTCCTGGACAATCTGCAAGGGTATGTCAACTCAAACACCTAGGAGTGGGAGGTTTTCATGCAATTATTGAAGGTGATTCTTTGAGTGGGAGGTTTTCATGCAATTATTGAAGGTGATTCTTTCTCTGCGATTTAGTGGGGTTCTGGGAAGTCTTCTCATCCATGGACTTTAGTTGATTTGGTGGAGGAGGTGGAAGATATTTCATATCACCTAGGAGCTTCTTTTCTTCATATTCCTCATGAAGCTAATTTCTTGGCAGATGGTCTTGCTAGGGAAGGAGTTTTTCGGCTTCACATTTCGTTTGATGTTTAGCTTTCATTTGTGTTATTTTTATTCCTGTTCGTTGTTTTTTTTTTTTGTTTCTCCTTTCTCTGAATGAAATTTACCATTATAAAAAAAAAAAGTCAGCTCAAACACCCCACCATTGGTCTCCCAATTAGTCAATAGACAAAGCTAAGGGTCTCAAGCTAAGACCAAAAACTTTGGTTAATGTTCCCTTGAACAGTGAAACACAGGTCTTCAACGGTTAGGTTACGGTTAGTCGCGGGTCTTCTACGGTTAGCCATAGAGCAACATGCCTGATAATAAACTCTCAGTTGCTATAGTAAAATTGTAATGACCTTGGCCCACTGTGCACATGATATTGTTTGCTTTGACTCATTGGATCTCAGCCCAATCTTGCCGCATGGCATGGTTCAAAATAGTGGCCGCTACGTAGCGTAGTGCCCGCATTATCGGCCGTAGCGATTAAGGCCGCTACGCTATTTTGAAAATGGTGGCGCTACGGTCTAAAACGTCATAGAGCCAAGTAATTTTAGTTTTAAACACTGCTTTTCCTACTACTTCTCCTCAACAGTCTTTCCTAAAGTTATCTCTACCCTTATATGGTTTCAAATCACTAAAGAAATACAATATTGTTTGTTATACAAGATTCAAAAAAATTTGACCATTTAAAAAATTCACACCGCTACGTATCACCGCAACCGCTACGTATCGCCTGCTACGTAGCGTTTTGGTTACTGCCCACTATGCCTGCCGCAACCGCTATTTTGATCCTTGCCGCATGGTTTTAAAAGGCCTTATGTGGGGTTAAGGCCGGGCCGCACTTATATACTCAGGATCATGATTTGCATGTTTTTCGATGTGGGACTTACGCGCCACTGCATACCCAGTCCTTTAGAGTTTCCCTTGCCTTCTCTCTAGGCTGATGCTCGCTGGACCCAACGCCCTTTTACAGGGGGCCACAGGCGTGACATACTCTCTCACCGGAAAATGGAGTCGTCCTCGGCTCTGATACCATTTGTAACGACCCGGGGCCACTGTTCACATGATATTGTCCGCTTTGGCTCATGGGATTTTAACCCAATCTTGTTGCAAGATTTTAAAAGGCCTCATGTGGGGTTAAGGCCGTGCCACACATATATACCTTGCATGTTTTTGATGTGGGATTTATGTACCATTGCATACCCAGTCCTTTAGAGTTTCCCCCACCCTTTCTCTTTTGGTGGATGCTTGCCGGACCCAATGCCCTTCTACAAGGGGCCTTGAACAAGATAGAGAATGTGGATTATTAAAACTTTTCAACATTTAACCCTCAGGATTCCATGATATGAGGATTATGTCAAATTTCCTCAAAATTTGCGAACATTTACAGCAGAAGTCTTAACAAACCATACCATGACTAGCCAAGGCTAACAGTAAACACAATAAAAGTAGAGCAAAGGAAATTCATCTATTTCATTTCATTTTCAAAAGTAAATATTAATTAAGTTTAGTTACAACTGGCCACAATGGGGCCTACAAAAGATGTACAGAAAGGTCATCTATTCCAAATGTGAAGTGTAGAGGCTCTCTGGTGCATGGACTTGATGACTCATGCTACGTTGTTTATACTCCACTCCTGATAACCTTGTTGGTCCTCTTGGACTGCCTCAGCCTCCGGCTCAAAGAGATCAGGTCTGTCACCTTCAACACCAAGTGTAGATCATCAGGTTTACGAAAACCTAGCAGGTAGGCAAGTATATAAAAAATATTGCATCAATATAGAATATGATGACAAATTAATCCAAAGAATGCAATGGTAATTTACATTAAGTATAGTTGTGCAAGAGTAGATATAAACTCAAGCAATCATTAACAAACAATATGACTAAATACAACACATCCTAGCAAAATAGGCTATCCATGTAGGCTAATGTACCACAGGATATTATGTCGCAACCCTCCCATACTCGACAGAGTTGTGGTAGAGATGCGCTGGGTAATAGCCCGGCCATGATATAAGCGTGTAGGAAAGGCCTAACCAAAGTTTGTTGCCAAATAAAACCTTCAAACTCATGATAGTACATAGTGGTGTACGTCCACCTCGAAATATCCAATCTGTAGTTGGCGAAATAGTACAATCCTTTCCACGAGGGGGTCTGGCACAGCAACTGGGTGGTGCCTAACTCCAAGTATCGAGAAACGAATATTGTCCGGCTAGGCTTCTCTTGCATGATTAAGACATCCATTGAAAATAAGGAACTACTCCCAAGCTAACAAATCCATCAAAGTTACATCTGTCAAAGTTAAATCCCTTGAGTAGTCCTTTTCCAAACTTTCCATAAAACAACCACTAGCCTCGAATACTGTAGAAATCTCTTCTATCAAATAAAAACCAAATAAACAAAGCAAAGCTAAACCAATGGGGATCCTAAGTACATTCTAAGTTCTTATTACATGACTCACAGCTGGTACAAATACCAACTAACCAAAGAGGGTGCATGCTCAAGTCACGTAATTAAGGCAACACAGAAAGTACGCATCAATATCTGATTAGACTACAATTCAAGAAACCGGTAGCAATTACCAAATCTAGGTCCTTGGTTTCTGTTTACGTATAGGATCATGGTTTAAAATCGTGGTTGCAGTTTCCATCGCGGTCATCATGCCACATCGCGGTTCGTGGTCATCGTGGTCCATTGCGGTGCGGATTTTTATTTTACCCCAAAAAAATATGAAAAATTATCCAAAAATTCCAAAATATTTTAAAATGCTAGAAAACAATATTTCTTTCCATTAGTAAACCCTTTAAAGGAAAACATCGGTCTCCCTAAGTTATAACATCTTGTATCACTGTCTTTTTTTGAAACTTGTAAAGTCTGTTCTAAATTAAATAGATTAACATTTATATATTAAAAGAAGTTGAAATTTCACAAATCTTACGGCATGCATTGCAACCATAATTTTAAACTAACCATTAGTATTAAACTCTTAACGTCAAGAAACTAGTACTAGTAGTGCAGACATACAATTCCATTACTCAATCACCAAGTAAATTGAGAGTGAATTTCAACTTTCAAGTAACATTTACTACTACTTCAAGATTAATTAATTAATTAAAGTAGCGGAGTCTGAACATAGGTTTATTGTGGTTGAAGAGGAAAGTAACCATCATATGAGAATCTATAAAAATATTGTAAATCACTTGAGTTTTGGTGGAAAAAAAAAAAAAAGCTTGGCAAGCTCGAGCACAACTTTAGAAAGCTCCACAAATGATTTGGGAAAGAAAGAAATGAATTAAAGAAGGGGAAAGAAAGTTAAAAAAAAAACTCTGTCGACCAATATTTTGACCGTTATTTTCAAAATATCAGCTGCTATGGACGTTATGACCGTTATGACCATTTTATTGGCGGTTATGACCGTTATGGACCTTTTTTTTTTTGTTGATACTGTGACCGTTATGACCGTTGTTTGGTACATAACGTAATGGTATAGGCTGTTACCGTTTCATAACGGCCGTAATGAAATGGTAACGACCATTTTTTTAAAACCATGTATAGGAACCAACACCATTCAACTCTATGGTGGCATGGGGTTTGGGATACCCAATGCTGTGTTTTAGGTGCTTCTGAAGGCCAGTGGCACTCAAAATCCCATATCACCCTATATATATTTTTTATATCTTCCCATATCACCATCCTTTTGACTTGTCATTGTGTCAACATGCATTCCCTGACAACCCATGGATGAATGTCAGCTCAAACATCACCTATCCCTTGGTCTCATGCTCATGTATCATTAATTAGCTCCAAGATTCCCAATTTCATTAAAAACCTAAATGCTAAGGTCACACAACCAAGTGGAATTGAGGGTTCTCAGTTGGTCTAAGTCTAGTGGTTCAGTGATCCCAAAGCCTAAGGCCAAGGGGCAAAGAAACTCTTAATGGGGGTCGATGGCCAATTGGCCTGACATGTCCAAGGCCTGTGGTCGATCATCCACTGGCAAGTCCAATGACCAATTGGGCCTGGAATGGATGAAAAAGGGGATCCTCCCTTGGTCTGGTGCGCCAAAAGGCAAGATAATGGTTTTGGTGGCATGTCACTAGTGTCAAAGGCTAACTAGCTGACAAACTGTGGCTTATGGTCTCCGGAAACTTGCTTAGTAGCCAAACCACATGGTTGATCGGTCTGCGGGGTTCCAAATAATTAATGTCTTAAGTCTCTAAGGGTCTCAATTACATGTATAGAGTCTTAGCGTAATTAGAAGCCTCAATGGGTGGCCAACAATCAATTAACTAGTGCCCAGTAGGCCAATGGTCGATCGGCTGCTAGTCACTTAATCACTACGGGTATGGACTTACCTAGGGTCCCATTCACCATGCCTAAGGTCCATGATTTGTACATAAAGGTTTGGTCATTAGTTAAAGGAGGCTCACATGGGTCAAAACCCAAAGAAAACCCCACTTGTAGGGCCAACAACCGATTGGCCTGCCAACGGCCAATGGCCTGTCAATCAGTTTGTCCCAAAATTCGACTGGGACCTCTTTCCAGTCCATTCTTTGGGGAGTTTCTAAACTTAAGGTCCTTTCTAACATGCATGTAAAACTGAAACATAGTCCCATACAAAATTGAGCTCAAAAAGGGTGTCTAACACCATAAATTGCAAGAATCAAAGGAAAACACAACATGCGTTAAATTTATATACACTTCTACTTGCCTTTGGTCAAATTTAACCCAAAACATCCGCGAAAATGTCAAGCTCCCAACTAAACTCTCCGATTCATTTCCCCCAAAAATCTATCTTAGAACTCTTCAAAAACGGTAGACATAAAGAATTGGAATAGTCGCTTGCATGTAAGGATCCACGGGTGAAATGGGATCTAAATCAAGAATCTAAAAGATGGAAACAACATCGTATCTCTAAGTGATCCAATGAGGTGGAAATCCACACAACTAGGGGCTGCCGAACTCAAAATGGAAGAAAAAGATGATGGGAAGGATCGTGGGAGTGAGATGCACTTGATTGGCAGATTGGAATTTCAGTTCGGTGAAGCTTTGAAGATATGGAGCATGCACAAGCTACAACTAAGTCGTTTGGCTTGGAGAAGAAGAAAGATAATGGAGGGAAAAAAATCTCTTATATAAGGTTGGGACTTGAGGAATTTACAAAAAGGCCATTTCTCGTAAAGTAAGTGAAAACGCAAATAGAAATGAGAAGGATTTCTAGGACTCGAAAGGGTTTGAGACTTTGAGCCAAACAAAAGTTTCACGAATTAATTTTATCTACCCAATGAGCCCAATATTGACATATTTCTGAAATGCCGAAAATACTCCTAACAATACCCGGATGACAAAACCAACTAAACCTCTAATCTAACACTTAAACGTACTTAATTGACATCTAAATAAAATTACTTAATACTAATCACAATTAATTAGGGTCAGGATCTTACAACGACTGGTGTAGATTGTCTGATCAGGAAGCCATTGTACCCTAGGCAAATGTCCACGACTCCACATCACATTGGGGGGGGGATGTTAGATTTGCCAAAAGAGTGCGTCTCTCAGATGTGCTTTGGTTACTAGTTGTTCGGGTCCCTTGTTTCCTTTATCTATATATTTATTTTAGTATTTAATTTATTAACAATTTCTGCAATTTATTTTCCAACAGCTTTTGCATTGCGGTTGGCTCCACCTGTAGTGTTGACTAGCTTGACTTGGAATTTGGCTTCAACTTATGTTACGGATCCTTATGAGAGTGCCATGCACAAGAAAGAAGATTTAGCTCAGTCCGACTTGGCTCTGCTCTGCGGCTTCTGCATAGTTGTAGAAATATAGCAACAACAAAATGCCCTTTTATCACCTCGGTTTCCATGCCCAAAGAGAAATCTTTCTATGGTCTTCTTCTTCCCCAATTGCTCAGTTACAGGAAGAAGACATGAGAGGAGAATTAAAAGAAACTGTTCCTAATCCAGCGTGTTCCATAGCCTAATCGCAAGATCTAAACTTTCAAACACACAGAGACAAGGCTCTGATACCAATTGCTAGTCCTAGATGGTTTAGATACAGATCTATTCCAACATTGCTGTGTGTTCCGTTGTGAGCTAGACCTTGGGAACTCAATGCAAAAGCTTTGTCCTTTGGATGGATGACCAAGGGCTTCCGTCTCCCTTAAATAGAGTAGTCCTGAGGAGTCGTGGTTGTCCTGGAACTCTATCTCTCCTAGAATCCCTCATAACTTGACCAACGGGGAGTTCTACCAAATCGGAAGTCTGATGTCGATTCAAACTCTTTTACCAAGTGTTAATCCCAATCAGGACTCTACGAGATTAAGACTTATCGGAAGTTCAACCTCGGCCTACAGCTGGGTTCTATCTAGCGTGGGACTCATGGCAGGCAGGCCACACAATTTTCCAACAATATATACATGTGAGGCTTGAATGATTGTGTTGATGAGGGAGGTTTGTAGATGAATATGGGAAGATAGGGCTTTTGTTTAAAATATGTTAGTAAAGGAGAAAAGAGATCAAGATGGGGATGGGAGAAGAAGGAGGTGTGATAGTTGTTGAAGGAGAGGGGCCAAGACCATGGTATTATATTACATTGACAGTAAATAAGGAGAAGGAGGAGGTGTGATAGTTGTTGTTGAAGGGGAAGGGGCCAAGACCATGGTATTATATTACATTGACAGTAAATAAGGATCCAAACAAGGAACCTAATCTAATTAGGATCTTATCAAATCTTAATTGCGATCAGTGGACATAATCCTAATCCTAAGGATATTTGAACGACCTTAACCTACCCATGCATGTATATTCTCTATTCTTATCTTTGTTAGATTGTATGGACTTAATCCATCAGTGGATGTGATAAATTAATTAATTTCTTTATTTATCAATAAAAATCATGCTTTATTTTCATGAGATGAATGTTATTTTATTACTTTATGCACATGACCAATACATATGACATAATGGTTCATGAGTTGAACCGGGTCCCATTAGTATATTAGATGTGATATATGTGTATGGATGAGATCCACACACGGGAGATATATATCACAAATCTTATACTTAAATAGCTTCACAACCAGTGATGACACTAGGCTTCTTATCTGATAAGGTTACAACACTTTGATCACTATGAGATAGTGTGATTTGTCTCGATCATCAGAATGTAAGATTCTGGATCATGGTGCTGGTACATTGGATGTATTGAAGGACCATGAGAAGCACCTTATGGAATTCCGTCTCAATAATAAGGTCTGCTCTCATAATTCCCTAGCAATAGGCTTTCAATCTTGAGATATTGATGAACTCAAGTTTCTATCTATTCATTTGCTTTGAGTCACCAATGAGTGAGGCCAAGTATAGGTCAACACCTCGGTGTCTTGGGTATGTGGTAGTAGGACTGTGCGAACATTGAATGATCAAGATGGAATGTATCTCTATTATCCCCTTGTGCCAATTAATAGATTTGTCATTAGTAAGTGCGCACCCATCTCGATTAAGAGTTGATTGGATGGTACTGATGATCAGAGTGATCAATTGGGGCTCAAGGATAATAAGATGTGGAACTAAGATTGGAAGAGACAGATTTATTCCAATTGATCTATGGATATTGATAGAGGGGCCTACTTATGGTAATTGGGAAGTTTAGGGTCTTCATTGTAATTTATTTCTAAGACTGGAGTGCAATTGCATTTATATAGTAGTCTTATTTGCAATTAACTGTGGGCCCGGATTGCACATGAGATGTGGGGTCGCGGTGTCCCAGTTGGAGCCAGCTTTCTAAGGAAACCCTAGTGGTCCCCACGCTAGCCCAAGTTATTAGAAAGATACTAATTATAGTAAAACTCTAAAAGGAAATAGAAAGTTACTATTTCTATTAGAAGTGAGACTTCTAATAGTGGTAATAGTAAGTTACTAATTATAATGGAAGTGAGACTTCTATTTTAGAAAGAAGAGAGTTACTAATTGTTAGAGAGGTAAGACTTCTATTTCAATTAGATAACAAAGAAGAGAAGCTTGCTTTTAGCAATAAATAGAGGACATAAGAGGTCTTGGACGTCCATGTAAATTCCTTCCTAGGGATTCACGCCCATGCCCTTTTTGTGCAAGAGTTGCACATGCTTTGTCTCCTCTTCTTCCCTCTTCTAGTTCTCTTCTAGTTTCCTTGAGAGTTTTCTCTTGGAGATCCCACCCATCTTCTTGAGAAGAGAGATCTAATTCGGGTCATAGCGTGGAAGGCTAAGAGGTGTTGGAGATTCTGATCTTAGTTTGTAGAAAAGTTCTACATCAACGAAGTTATCAACTTCTCCATTAGAGCACAACCGAGCTCCTAAGGTATAATCTGCTTCCTTGTATGTTGTGGATTTTAATGGATGCTTGTTCGCTTATGTTCTATCTTTTAGATAGTTTTATTTACTGTACATGATCTTGAGATTGAGGGTTATGCATCCGGGATTGGGTTTTTTGGTCTTATGGATACTTGATCCCTGAGTCAAGTGGGTCAAAAGTTTTAAAAATCTATCCACGAGGCCCACCTACTTCCAACAATCTTTGCATCTCAGTTTGGTGAATGTGGTCAAACTACGACTTTGTCACATTATGTTATTTTAATGAAAATCAGGTCTAGTGTTGTAGAAATGTCCAAATTGTTGCATCTCCCTCTTCAGTGGATGCATCGTAGTCATCTAGCCATAGATATGAGTAGGATTGGCAATGGATTGATTTAAATGGCAACCTACCTAGAGGGGCGGGTTTGGTTGTGGGCTTATTAAGTTCAGGGCAGTTGTGAATTTTTAGACTTTAACACCAGTCGGGTTCGAGTTTTGGCTGCCGCAGACCATCTTGCTTCATTTATGACCCGCCTTGAGGGGTGGGTTTGGTTGTGAGCTTATCAAGTTCAGAGCTGGTATGGACTTTTAGGTTTTGACTCAAGTCGAGTTTGAGTTTTGGCTGTCCCAGGCCATCCTGCTTCATTTATGACTAATTTATATATTACTTGGAAAGTATGATACACAAAAGTAATGTAGCACTATTGGTAACGGATATTTGCAAAATTGGAACTGGTAGTTTTAGGTTAGAATTCTCATTTTTTTTTTTATCCTTTTACAATAAATAATGAAAATAAAAAATAACCCAGATCAAGCCTGAACCAACCCAAGCTGTATCTATCACAGGTCAGTTTTTTATTTTATTTTTATGACAGTGGTTTTCCTGTAGTATATAACCTGACAGGACCATTCCCCAGGTGCACACACAAAACCCACACACAGATTGCGCATGGCAGGTGTAAGTCAGTCTGTGTTTTATGCCAACCCCTTCCAAATCCAACCCATTGCCATTCCTAGATTTGATGCGTCCCCACTATGGAAGCTGTTCTCAAAATACCAAGATTGGAAGATATTAGACATCAATACATCATTTATTTTTTGGAAATATTATTTTCTTAATAATCTAATAATTAACTACTGATTGTGAAGAGCTAGGATTTTGCAGTTTAGGGAACTTGCGGGATGCACTTTATTAGTTTATACTTGCCTGAGCCCACCACATCAATACTTGGTGAACCATCAGTCATGAAGCACATAGGTAATGGATGAACAACACAGTGGACATTTGTTGTTTCTTGTAGTTTATGTCCCATGAGCATAGGTAAGTGTGTCCGAATTTGATACTGGTACAAGGTGCCCAATCCAGCAGATCTCAAAATATAAGATTTTTTTTAGAGCATACTGAATAATTGAATTTAAATAAAGAATGATATATATTAGTATATTAGATGTGATATATGTGTATGGATGAGATCCACACACGGGAGATATATATCACAAATCTTATACTTAAATAGCTTCACAACCAATGATGAGACTAGGCTTCTTATCTGATAAGGTTACAACACTTTGATCACTATGAGATAGTGTGATTTGTCTCGATCATCAGAATATAAGATTCTGGATCATGGTGCTGGTACATTGGATGTATTGAAGGACCATGAGAAGCACCTTATGGAATTCCGTCTCAATAATAAGGTCTGCTCTCATAATTCCCTAGCAATAGGCTCTCAATCTTGAGACATTGATGAACTCAAGTTTCTATCTATTCATTTGTTTTGAGTCACCAATGAGTGAGGCCAAGTATAGGTCAACACCTCGGTGTCTTGGGTATGTGGTAGTAGGACTGTGGGAACATTGAATGATCAAGATGGAATGTATCTCTATTATCCCCTTGTGCCAATTAATAGATTTGTCATTAGTAAGTGCGCACCCATCTCGATTAAGAGTTGATTGGATGGTACTGATGATCAGAGTGATCAATTGGGGCTCAAGGATAATAAGATGTGGAACTAAGATTGGAAGAGACAGATTTATTCCAATTGATCCATGGATATTGATAGAGTGGCCTACTTGTGGTAATTGGGAAGTTTAGGGTCTTCATTGTAATTTATTTCTAAGACTGGAGTGCAATTGCATTTATATAGTGGTGTTATTTGCAATTAACTGTGGGCCCGGATTGCACATGAGATGTGGGGTCGCGGTGTCCCAGTTGGAGCCAGCTTTCTAAGGAATCCCTAGTGGTCCCCACGCTAGCCCAAGTTATTAGAAAGATACTAATTATAGTAAAACTCTAAAAGGAAATAGAAAGTTACTATTTCTATTAGAAGTGAGACTTCTAATAGTGGTAATAGTAAGTTACTAATTATAATGGAAGTGAGACTTCTATTTTAGAAAGAAGAGAGTTACTAATTGTTAGAGAAGTAAGACTTCTATTTCAATTAGATAACAAAGAAGAGAAGCTTGCTTTTAGCAATAAATAGAGGACATAAGAGGTCTTGGACGTCCATGTAAATTCCTTCCTAGGGATTCACGCCCATGCCCTTTTTGTGCAAGAGTTGCACATGCTTTGTCTCCTCTTCTTCCCTCTTCTAGTTCTCTTCTAGTTTCCTTGAGAGTTTTCTCTTGGAGATCCCACCCATCTTCTTGAGAAGAGAGATCTAATTCGGGTCATAGCGTGGAAGGCTAAGAGGTGTTGGAGATTCTGATCTTAGTTTGTAGAAAAGTTCTACATCAATGAAGTTATCAACTTCTCCATTAGAGCACAACCGAGCTCCTAAGGTATAATCTGCTTCCTTGTATGTTGTGGATTTTAATGGATGCTTGTTCGCTTATGTTCTATCTTTTAGATAGTTTTATTTACTGTACATGATCTTGAGATTGAGGGTTATGCATCCTGGATTGGGTTTTTTGGTCTTATGGATACTTGATCCCTGAGTCAAGTGGGTCAAAAGTTTTAAAAATCTATCCACGAGGCCCACCTACTTCCAACAATCTTTGCATCTCAGTTTGGTGAATGTGGTCAAACTACGACTTTGTCACATTATGTTATTTTAATGAAAATCAGGTCTAGTGTTGTAGAAATGTCCAAATTGTTGCATCTCCCTCTTCAGTGGATGCATCGTAGTCATCTAGCCATAGATATGAGTAGGATTGGCAATGGATTGATTTAAATGGCAACCTACCTAGAGGGGCGGGTTTGGTTGTGGGCTTATTAAGTTCAGGGCAGTTGTGAATTTTTAGACTTTAACACCAGTCGGGTTCGAGTTTTGGCTGCCGCAGACCATCTTGCTTCATTTATGACCCGCCTTGAGGGGTGGGTTTGGTTGTGAGCTTATCAAGTTCAGAGCTGGTATGGACTTTTAGGTTTTGACTCAAGTCGAGTTTGAGTTTTGGCTGTCCCAGGCCATCCTGCTTCATTTATGACTAATTTATATATTACTTGGAAAGTATGATACACAAAAGTAATGTAGCACTATTGGTAACGGATATTTGCAAAATTGGAACTGGTAGTTTTAGGTTAGAATTCTCATTTTTTTTTTTATCCTTTTACAATAAATAATGAAAATAAAAAATAACCCAGATCAAGCCTGAACCAACCCAAGCTGTATCTATCACAGGTCAGTTTTTTATTTTATTTTTATGACAGTGGTTTTCCTGTAGTATATAACCTGACAGGACCATTCCCCAGGTGCACACACAAAACCCACACACAGATTGCGCATGGCAGGTGTAAGTCAGTCTGTGTTTTATGCCAACCCCTTCCAAATCCAACCCATTGCCATTCCTAGATTTGATGCGTCCCCACTATGGAAGCTGTTCTCAAAATACCAAGATTGGAAGATATTAGACATCAATACATCATTTATTTTTTGGAAATATTATTTTCTTAATAATCTAATAATTAACTACTGATTGTGAAGAGCTAGGATTTTGCAGTTTAGGGAACTTGCGGGATGCACTTTATTAGTTTATACTTGCCTGAGCCCACCACATCAATACTTGGTGAACCATCAGTCATGAAGCACATAGGTAATGGATGAACAACACAGTGGACATTTGTTGTTTCTTGTAGTTTATGTCCCATGAGCATAGGTAAGTATGTCCGAATTTGATACTGGTACAAGGTGCCCAATCCAGCAGATCTCAAAATATAAGATTTTTTTTAGAGCATACTGAATAATTGAATTTAAATAAAGAATGATATGCTATAATACTCTCAATGAAAACCCTATTAAAATCTCTACTCTAAATGTTATCACCTTAGCTTTATCCCATCTAATTCTTAACAACCAAGTAATAATCATGTCAATATCTTGGATTCTGCTATAAAAAAAGTTTTTTACTTGGGCTCCAAAAGATGAAAAGGCTTGACAATGGCTCAACAATTTGTAAATCAATGTTTAAATTTTCATGAGAAGAATCCATAAATAATCTACATTTGCCATGTCTGATAAGTATCTGATACGGATATGTGGCTCATTTCAAAGAATCCATGTAATAGGCTTTAGTGTGCCAGAACTTAATAATTCTTTATATGACTTTTTGTAGTTTGTCCTACGTTTATGATTTTTACTCAGAGTTATATTTTCAACTCTAGTCAACA
Source organism: Umbellularia californica (assembly GCA_028538565.1). Lineage (NCBI taxonomy): Eukaryota > Viridiplantae > Streptophyta > Magnoliopsida > Laurales > Lauraceae > Umbellularia > Umbellularia californica. Next base: position 27,497,914 of record JAPQWN010000006.1, read on the forward strand.
AACAGCTGAATTGCAATAATTGCTACTGCAGGAGGCACCTTTGCCTTATATTCGTTGATTTGCAGGTATGCAAAAGTCAATCTACTGCCTAACCAACAGCGCGCCGATGAACAAATCTCAAGTTTTCGTCTCAAGCTACCCACTCCTGAATTGGAAAGGGCATTGAATATTAAAGAAGCCTTAGAACGAAGATCCTCTTTAAAAACAGTTCTGTTGCTATTGGTTCTGATGGGTACTTCCATGATTATTGGGGATGGAATTTTGACACCAGCAATGTCTGGTATGTTGATTATTCCCTATCTTGAATTTTAGTTGAGGAATTATATAATTCTTGAGAAAAGGATATGTGCATTGGGGCCTGTTAGCTATCCATACCATTTTTTGGTGGGCTTTATCCTGGATAGATCATTTTGAAAAATCTCCTAGATGGAGAACACTAACCCTTAAATCGACATCCTGATAAGTGATTGGAAATGGAGACAAAAGTCACAAAACAATTCAATTTAATCATAAAATCTGCTAAACACTAGATGGCGAGGGTTTCCAACATGGGGTAATTTCAGGACAAGTCTATTTCCAGTGGGTTCATCAGATCAACGGTCTGGATCACTGAACAGTGAACTCAAGTTTATGAACGTTAGCCCTGAGGTTTCTCTGCATGCTATGCCCTTGAAGATACGTGATTCCTATCTGGTTGTCTATCTGCTCTTCTCCCATGGATATCTGGACCTTTTTTTAATGAAATTATCTCATCCACTGTTGTAGTAATGTCCGCGGTGAGTGGTCTACAGGGTGAAATTCCTGGATTTGATACAGGTTCTTTCCTTAGCTCATTTTATTTTCTTATATCTGTTATTTGTAGTATTTCCCCTCAATGATTTTACAGCAGCCTTGGAATCTTTACAAGAACCTTGCAATTGGCTTCTCTTCTGTGGACTTGGGTCGGACTGATTCACGCTGTGCTGTTTGTAGATGCTGTCGTACTCGTTTCAGTTGTCATTCTTGTGGCATTGTTCAGCATACAGAGGTTTGGAACTAGCAAAGTTGGTTTCATTTTTGCTCCTGCATTGGCACTTTGGTTCATCTCCCTGGGGTCTATTGGATTATACAATATTATTTCACATGATATCACTGTTCTAAGGGCATTTAATCCGGCTTACATCTATTTCTTCTTCAAGAGGAACAGTACAAAGGCATGGTCAGCTCTTGGAGGATGTGTTTTGTGCATTACAGGTTGGCTCTTCTTTAGTCCAATGTTTATATTTGATGGTGTGTTTTACTCCAACACAACTGCTTTAAATAATTGTCAAATAGATAATTATTTGTCCTATTGTGCATTTAGTGGAGAAGAATCTAGAAATCTAATTACATGGTGTTTTGTTTTCTATCTTTTATGTCAAAATCATTTTCAGCTGCAGTTACCAATAATTTTTTTTTTTGATCGGTAACAAAGGACTATTAATATGAAAGAAAGTTACAAGGGACTATTAATATCAAAGAAAGTTACAACTAGACTTCATCCAAAATAGAAAAAAAAAAAAAAAACCAACACTTCTCAAACTGATCCATCGGTATAAGAGAAGTATACCAAACACCAATCCTAATTACATGACATTAGCACTTAAGTTGCACACACAATCCGCCCCTTGTTAAGCAAGAACCCATTTGCCAAACTACTAATACGTTGAAATGAAAACCGGACCAGGGATGTTAAATAGTGAATCTATTTGAATAAAAACTGCATCTTCTATGGACCACTAAAAGATCTCACCTAAGATATGGTGTTTGCCGAATCACTCTCTACTATAAGATCGTTTTGAAATGAAGTACCATAAATGCGAAAAGCTTCCAAAATGGCCAAAACCTCCGCCTCATATGAGTCTTTGATCTCTACATGTTTAGAGAACATGTACAATTCTTCTCCTTTTATTCCTTAGCACACCTCAAATCCTTGCCAACCCTGGTTTACCTCATGCCGCTCCATCCACATTGAATTCTAGGACTTCTAATGACGGAGAGCACCTAGAGACTTTCCTCTTCTTCTTTAAGGCTCCCATCCTTGAACAAGCTTCCCAATTCCGCAAAACATTCTCTATCTTGAGATCTGAACATTCTTGTCTAATACTAGCCCAGTTAGCAATCCTCCATACCACTGTTGAAATAAGCTTATTAAAGTCGATTCTTTTTTATTGAAAACTCTTATCATTTCTCTCTTTCCAAATAGACCGTAGTATTGAAAAAGGGGTGATTTTCTACAATAACCTATCACACCCTACCAAGAGTTGCCTTCCACATTGCAAACAACCCCGCCAATGACCCTGGAACACACCAATCAACACCACATTTTTGAATGAAGTGCCCCCAAATAAAGATAACAATTTTAGATAAAATATCAAAAAAGGTTTATCTTACTGAATACAATCTCTGATATCTGCACTACTACAGATGCACAGCAGAGTAGCTGGGAGACTGGGATGTGTTGATGCACGGGAACACAAAACTGTTTTCCTCATAAGTCTCTCTTGAACTAGTCATTGTTACTTTGGCATTATCAATTTACTCTGAGATCATAGCATTCATCTCCTCTACAGTTACTTACCTTATGCCTGGTCCTCAACCCTAGTTTTTGTTTTTGGCTGTGTTTGGCTCTTTGATACTCTGGGAGTGGATAAAATTCTTGTGCAGTTTTGGAAATTGTACCAATAGGAAGAATCCCAAAACCAAAAGAAAAGCTTCTTTGCTCCCAAAATGGCTACTGGCCAAACTCATTGTCAAGTTTTCTCATTGGAGTATGTCACATGAAGATATCTCTTATGTTCTTACTAGCAAATATATCTCGAGATAGATAATCAACTATTATTGAAAACTTTTTATTTATTGTTTAGGGAATGGAAACTATTTGTTAACACATATTCTATGTCCCACTAACAAAGTATCATCTCTCGTTCCTAAGCCTCCTATAGAATCTTCATTTGAAAGTTTATTTAAATATTCTCCTCACATTCTTTAGTATTGTTGTCCTTTACTCAAAACATTTTTGTTGTATTTCTGCGAACTTGAAAATTTCTCTCCTTATTCCCAATTCATGATATAGGTCATCATGTACTTTGAACTTCGGATAACTGACTATTTTCTTAATTTTTTTCTTAGCCTTATACATTTTATAATTTTTCATATTTCTAGTCCTTTGCCAAACTTTGTGGCAATGTCTTTTCTCTCGAACAACTTCCTGAACCTCTATACTCCACCACCAAGTTTCTTTAAAAAGTGTCCTTTTCTTTTTCAATTCCCAAGAACATCTTTTGCAACTCTTCTACTGTAATCAACCATCTGACTTCACATCACTGTAGTTTCTCCATCCAAATTCCATTCTCCCCCATTCATCACTTTTATGTTTAAATGTTGTCCAATGTTGTCCTTTTCCCTTTTATATACCTCTACCTGTTTAAGGGAACCTTTTATTTACTACTACTCTTTTACTACTTCCGATGAAACATTTATAATTACTATCCTATATCGTGTGGTTAGACCCTCTCCATGAATTACCTTACAATCTTTACAAGCTCTTGTAAATGCCAACACAAATTCCAAGATGGTGTTTCCTATCTCATTATGTTCTCCAAATCATTGTCCTCCATGCACTCTCATACCTTCTACTGTCATTTCTAATATATTCATCTAAGTCCTTCCTAGGTAAACCTTCTATTAATTGGATCGTATTAAACCACTTATCTCCTCCCAAAATTGTCTCTTAACACTTTTATTTGATTTTGCTTGACGTGTATAAGCACTAATGATATGTATTATATCTTCCTTTAACACTAGTTTAATTGCTATAAGTCTATCACCGAATCTCTTTCCCCCCCACCCCCCCTCCCCCAAACAAAATTCTCTTTTAAATCCTTATCTACTATTATACCTATCCGAAGAAGTGCTGATCCCAGATAGGTATCGGAACCGAACTCACCGAGAACCTTGTGTGTTCCGGTGTGAGGTAGACTTGCGAACTCGCTGCGAATACTCTCAGATCTCTGGATGATCAAAAGCAAGGGTTCCCATCTCCCTTAAATAGAGTAATCCCTAGGAGTTACTGCTCTATTAGGATACTACCTCTCCTGGAATCCCACATCTCCTGATCAGCGTGGGAAGTCTGCCAAACCGGGAGTTTGAACTTGATCCAAACTCTACCACTAAGAGTTTGATCCTTATCTGACTCAACCAGATCAAGACTTGTTGGGAGTTCATTAGCGGCACACCGCCGGGCTCGATCTGGCGTGGGCCCAATGGCAGCCGGGCCACACAATTTTCCTAACAATCTCCCACTTGGCACGAATGCCATGGTTAACAAATGTGCCAATGTACATCAAATGTATTCGAGTCCCATACACATCACATGCCTCACAAATTCTTCCACGGGCAACGGTTTGGTGAGAGCATCAGCCATCAAATCCTTAGAAGGCAAATAAGAAATCTCAATTTCTCCATTCTCAGCCTTCTCTCGGACAAAATGATATTTTATCTCAACATACTTTGATCAGCTATTAAATTTTAGCTCAATCACTATGGAGATGGCAGACGTATTATCTACGTTCATCGGGACAGGCTGATCATCACTGATTAAATCAATACCACTTAAAAGTTTCTTAACCAGACAGCCTCCTGAACTGCGGTACTACAGGCTATATACTCTGCCTCGGCCGTAGACAGGGCCGTTGAGGTTTGTTTCTTGCTACCCCAAGAAATCGCACCTCCCCCCAGAGTATACACATAGCCTGTGGTTGACTTTCTATTGTCTAAGTCACCGGGCCCAATCCGCATCGGAATAGCCACGCAATTTCAGATCTTCACCTTGATAACATAGTTGCAACTTCAAGGTGCCTTTGATGTACCGTAGAATCCTCTTAACCGCATACCAATGAGGTAATCTAGGGTTACTTAGGAATCTACTCACGAGACCCACGGCGAATGCAACATCCGGTCTCTTACATAGTATCGCATACGTGATGCTTCCTACAACCTGAGCATAAGGCTTGCCCTGCATTATTGCCTTATCTTCCTCAGTCGTGGGCCCCTGTTTGCTGGACAATGTTTTACTTTTGCTAATGGGAGTATCGACTAGCTTGCACATCATCATATCAAACCGTTTTAACACAGTTTCCAAATAGGATTCCTGTGACAAAGTCAATAACCGATTCGGCCAGTCACGGGTGATCTTTATGCCCAGTACATATTTAGCCTCACCCATGTCCTTCATCTCGAATCTTGACTTCAACCACTGTTTGATTCCATTGACGGCATCCAAATCGTCACCAGCAATCAGGATGTCATCCACATACAATGACAAATATAAACAATTACTCCCACTACGTTTAACATAGAAACATATATCAACAATATTGGGGACAAAACCAATTTCACTTATGGCCTGGTGAAATTTCTTGTACCACTGCCTCGATGACTGTTTAAGTCCATAGAGTGCCTTTTGTAATTTGTACACCTTGTCCTCATGACCTTGCACCACAAAACCTTCAGGTTGTTTCATGTAAATCTCTTCATCCAATTCGCCATTCAGGAAAGAAGTTTTTACATCCATTTGATGCAATTCCAAGTCATGATAAACCACAACTGCCATAAGGGTCCTAATGGATTGGAATTTTACGACCGGGGAGAAAGTTTCATTGTAATCAATTCCTTCCACTTGCGCGAAACCCTTGGCCACCAACCATGCTTTGTATTTATCTAAGGAACCATCCGAATTGAATTTCTTCTCAAGAACCCATTTACAACCGATGGCCTTTCGACCTTTTGGTAGATCGACTAATTGCCAAACCTGGTTCTTATGAATTGATTCAATTTCCTTTCTCATAGCATTCATCCAATTTTCAGCATCATGCCCATTGATTGCTTGAGAGTAGGATGTCGGATCCAAATCCTCCACTGTTTCCACTAGACTGCAATAATCATCTAGATATGATGGATGTTTCCTTATCCGAACGGGTCTACTAAGTTTCGGTTGTTCCTCATCAAGTGGGTCCTGGCCAGGAGTTATATTTCCAACGTCAATCACGTCGGACCCTCCACTCGCTTGAACATCCTTATCCTTCGAGATCTCATAGAAATCCACCATCCGTGGTCTATCTCTAGGATTACCCATTGGATTCTCGAGGAAATATACATCTCGACATTCCATGATTATTTTATTATCGTGATCATACACACGATATCCTTTTGAATGACTTGGGTAGCCAACAAACGAGCAATTCTTTCTCGTTTTTGCTTGCAGTTTGTGTCTTTCTTGTGGCGGTAACAGGACATGTACAGGGCATCCCCAAACTTTTATATGTTCCATTTTAGGTTTGGTTCTAGTCCATAACTCATACGGGGTCTTGGGCACATATTTAGAGGGCACCTTGTTCAATATATATTGTGCAGTATTAATTGCCTCTCCCCACAAATACAACGGAAGTTCCGCGTGGCTAATCATGGACCTAACCATGTTCAAAAGTGTTCGATTTCAACGTTCAGCCCCTCCATTTTGTTGTGGGGTGTAAGGGATCTCATACTCATGTATGATTCCCTTTTTTGCAAAATATTCTTTGAACAACTCAGAATTGTACTCCCCCCCTCTATCGGATTGAATCCGTTTAATTTTCTTGCCCTTTTGATTCTGAACTTCAGCAGCATATATTTGAAAAAATTTTAATGCCTCATGTTTATGTTTAATCAAGTAGATATAGCCATATCTGCTGAAGTCATCAATGAAGGTAATGAAATATACCTCCCCCGTCCTAGTATGAACATTTAAAGGTCCACATATATCTGTGTGAATCAGGTCTAGCAATTCCAAATTTCTACTTCCCTTTGGGAATGGTTTCTTGACCATTTTCCCACTTAGACATGGTTCACATGTAGGGTATTCCACTTTTCCGATATCAGGTAAAAGTCCATCCCTAACCATTCTAATTATTTTGTTCTTGTTAATCTGCCCTAATCTGTAATGCCATAACTATGCCAAACCATTAACACATTCATTCACACACAGAGAATAATTGGAACTAGATTTTATTGCAACTTTAGAAGTGTCCAGCAAATATAATTTGTCAAGAAGCAAACCAGAAATACAAATTTTCCCATTGAGCCCAATAGTAACCTTATCAGTAGTGAACCTAATTTCAAAACCACTAGATGCAAGCCGGCTGACGGAAAGCACGCTCCTCCTCATGCCGGGAGCGAAGAAGACATCTGACAAATATAGCGATTTTCCAATTGGCAAGGGAATTTTGACTTTCCCCACCCCCAACACATCGCAAAATGTCTCATTCCCCATGTATATATTATGTTCTCCAGCTTTAAGTTCTTGGAATTTAATAAAGCCTGCTTTGGTCCTCGAGATGTGTCGAGTAACACCGGAATCGATTCACCAGTTGCTGTCATTGGTGTCCACCATCATGGATTCCGTGATCATATCAATATAATCTTTATTTCCATGTGGTACCATGTTCTGTTGCCCATTCTCACCCTTTTTTTTTATTTTTATCCGGACAGTCCGCACGAAAGTGCCTAGGCTTCCCACAAATAAAGCAACGCCCCTTTTTCTTTTGTTGTGCCTTTTCTTTTCCTTTGCCCTTTTGCTTCCTTTTCCCCATAGTAGCCATCGAGCCACTAGTAGAATTGGTTTGGGCAAGTAATGCAATAGGCATAATACCACGGGCAGCCTGCTTTTGTCCTTCAGCAATTAATTCAGCCTTAATATCTTTAATGGTCAGTGTTTTCTGGAGGCTTAGGGCCTGAGAAACATTCTCCCATGAAGGTGGAAGACTTTGCAACATATACAATCGCTGCAACTCCTGGTCCATATCCCTTCCCAAAGCAATCAAATTCCTCAATCTTATATTCATCTGGTCAATGTTGTCATTAATCGAGGTTCCTTCAGGCATTTTATAATTAACATAATTTGAGAATGCCTCCATATGGTGGGACACAGTGGATGCATCGTATTTCGCAATTATTTCATCATAAATTTCTTTTGCTGAACCCAGTTGCTCAAATTGCTTGACCAAATCATTGGAAATAAATCCAAGTACTAGATGCCTTGCTGATTCATTATCATATTCCCAAGTAGCATAAAGATCTTTATCTTCCTTGGAAACATCATCAGCAGGCTTCTCAGGTGTCTTTTCTTTAATAACATAAGAAAGACCCTCGAAGTGTAACAAGGCATCCATCCGACGTTTCCAAATGGGGTAAGTTCCTCCCATTGAAAATAATGACCTTAGCAAAATCGTGCAGAGCAGATTTAGCAGTAGACATATCTGAAAAAAATAAATAAAGTCCAGATACCACTGACCGTGATCGCAGTCCAAAAAATTTCTGACCGTTGGAATGCCGACCTGTCGCGTCTACCAAATAGTGCTCGTCGCCATGAATCCACATAACCAAACCGCTCGTCGATCGGAGGTCGGATGAAGGAGTTACGATTGGTCAAACTCTCTGTTGACCGATGATGCCGGGCCCAAGTGCGTTGACGTCACTGTACCAACGTAGGAACTGGTTTTCTGCGATGATGTGGGCTGGGCCGAAAATCGGGTTGGATCTCTAGTCAGGTTCGAACCCAACCAACAAAAATCCTAGTTGTGATAGATGGGTGGCGTGTTCTTTCCTTTTCCCTTGCCTTGCACGCGTCCCAAGATAGCAACAAAGCACACCAAAATTGTGGATGGCAATAGTATGCAACGTGGTGGTGCCCTCTTTTCCTGGAACGCAAACCAAAGCAATGATGCTTGGATTGGAAAAAAAACAATTGTAACTTTTGTTCCTGTTGCAAGGCATGCCGAAACGAAAAAAAACTTTCTGTTCCTTCCTCTCGGTCTCTGTGCCCGAGGAGAAGAAATCAGTCTTCTTCTTGGTTGCTTCTGTTGCAGAACAGAATGGAACCGAGAGTAAAACACACGATTAAGAGGTCGTAGATCCGACGATCCACAACCTTATCGCAAGATCAGAACCGTCAAACGCACAGACCAGGCTCTGATACCAATTGAAAGAAGTGCTGATCCCAGATGGGTGTCGGAACCGAACTCACCGAGAACCTTGTGCGTTCCGGTGTGAGGTAGACCTGCAAACTCGTTGCGAATACTCTCAGATCTCTGGATGATCAAAAGCAAGGGTTCCCATCTCCCTTAAATAGAGTAATCTCTAGGAGTTACTGCTCTATTAGGATACTACCTCTCTTGGAATCCCACATCTCCTGATCAGCGTGGGAAGTTTGCCAAACCAGGAGTCTGAACTTGATCCAAACTCTACCACTAAGAGTTTGATCCTTATCTGACTCAACCAGATCAAGACTTGTTGGGAGGTCATCAGCGGCACACCGCCGGGCTCGATTTGGCGTGGGCCCAATGGCAGCCGGGCCACACAATTTTCCTAACAGTTTGTAGCCATCAGTAATCTCCTTAGCTTTATTCCTTTCCACTACGTTTCATGTAGATAGGTTACATTAACTCCTTTTATTTTCATTGTATTTACCAGCTCTGTGCTCTTGTCTGTCAAAGGTTCCATATTCCAAGTAGTAAGTCGAATCCTCCTCTTCCTCTAGACTAACTTCTTTACCCCTACTTGTCCAGATTGGTATGGGAACCCTTGCCTACTTTCGACTGTAATCGGGAGCCATTGTAGTGTGCCGCTTTTATTGGAGAAAGCCGAGGATGATCATGGAAACCTTGCCTATTTTTCTTTACAATTGGGTGCCATTGTAGTGCGCCGCTTAGAGCGAGAAACAACTAGCATGATCACGAAAAAATTTCTCAGAATTCTGAGGAAATATCAAAACTAATTCAGGCATTTTTATTTCTTTGCTTTTTCCCCTCATTTTTCTCCTCCTTTCATAAGAAAAGAGAAATTTACTAAGTAGAAATGGCATTTTGTCTTTTACTTATTTTCTAACTATAGGAAATAACTCACGTCTGTTATCTTCTCTGTCTTAAGTCCTTATCCTCTTATGGGAATGTGAACCAAAGGATTGGATCTCCATGATGGGGCCCACATATTGAAAACCCGTACTACTCAAAATGAATGTCCTGTTGGGTGGCATTTTCCCAAATGTTACTCTAACCCTAAGATTGTGCATAAACTTTATATTGTGACTAGTGAACTAATTTTAATATCAATTGTATTCTTAATCTTATGGTGGAACATAAGAAAAATCTAAACCCATAAAATACATCTTTTTTACTTTTATTATGAAAAACAGTTTAGATCCAATATGATTTGGAGGACCAGCATTAGATATATTTATATGAAAGATTTGAATTTTTATCTTTTTTTGTTTTGAGAGTTTTAAAAGTTACCAGTTTGTCGGTGGATTATTGGAGTAAAATCTAATGAGTTCTATACACTACTGAAGGGGCCGTTCTTCATTGATTTAGATTTTTCATAGGACCCATAGAGTCGTCTCACAAAGTTCTCATGGGGTTTTCTAAGATATATTTTTGCTCTCTCTCTCTCTCTCTCTCTCTCTCATGGATTAAAAATCGGGTGAGTTTGAGTGCCCTAAACGAGTTTGGTCTTATGGGACTCGGCCAACTATATTTGTTTTAAATTGGGATTTGGCCGACTCGACTCTGACTCAGCCTTGACCGAGTCGGGTCCTGAGTCCGAGTTTTGACTCTATTGCTCGTATTTACATGTAAATGAAATTAGCGTCCCTTGTAATCATCAGCGGGCTTCAAAAAGAAATCATGCTTTCTTTGAGAAATCTCATTCCAATACAAATTTGGGCCCATTGTAAGATTCTCTTTTCTTTGTCATTGTCAGAAAGGAGTGCAGCAAAACTGATATTATCGGTAAATTATTTCCCCGAAAAGCTTTGCCACTGTTTATTAGGGCATGGGACTGGCAGTAAACTAGTGGATTTTCTAGATAGGTAATCTATGGAATGGAGAACAAATATATAATTTTTGGTTGGGTATTGGATACTTATTTATAATATTTTATAACAGATGCCTCTTATTTGTAATATTTTAAAATGGATATCTATCTGTTAATATATGTTCTATAAAATCTTCGATCAGCTCTAATAGAATTTTTAGGTAGACATGTTCATTTTCATACTTGTGAATTTCATTTCAGAGGCTGTGGGGTTAGGGGAAATTGGCTTTTGTTTTGATGATTTATTTTGGAAAAAAAAAACATGATGGGGAATTTAAAAAAATATATGAGTATAAAATTGGGAAATTGAAATAATTTTTAAAAAGACACTTGAATTCACTTGTTCTAAGAAATCCCAGTTTTTAGAGGGGTAGAAAGACCTTTTTCACTCATTTTCCAAGCTTTAAATTTTAGAATTTAATGGGGAAAAAGTGAAAAAGAATTTGATGTAGTACATGGAAGAACAAACCCCAGCTATTTGAACCTCTCTGTTTCAGTCTATTGCTGCTGAAATGTACTGAATTCTGACCAAATAACTTATAAGCCTGAAGTCAGACATTTTGGCTGTAATGAAAGTTAATTGACAACTATGCACGAATTAGCACTTAAATTTTTTCTTGCAGTCATATGGCGATGCTAGGGACCTTTTTATTGAACCCTTAGTAGCACTTTTGAACTTTTTAGTTCGGAATCTGGGACTGAGTAAATATATATATATTTTACATAAAACTGCATTAGAAGAATTAGTTAGGTCCTAATGAAATTTTCACACATTCGAAAATGACAATTTAATGCAAAATTTTAAATTTGTTTGCAGGCGCTGAAGCAATGTTTGCTGATCTGGGTCATTTTTCTGTAATATCTATACAGGCATGCCCTCTGCAATGTCTGCTGTTCTCTTCTCTCTCTCTCTCTCTCTCACACACACACACAAACACACATATGCAAAACAGACACATCTTTGTTCTTCTTCTAATATAATTTTATGCTCACAGATTGCGTTCACATTTGTGGTGTTCCCCTGCCTTCTTTTAGCTTACATGGGCCAAGCTGCATTTCTAATGAAACACCCGGATAAGGTGGAGAGGGTATTCTATGATTCCGTCCCAGGTGAGGGCTTTGAAATTTGCATCATAAAGGGCAGTGCACTGCTCTTTCAGAATTCTCTTTGCCAAACTTTTGGTGTACACAGCATTCATGAGTTGATTTAAATTAGAGTTTGATTGCTAGTATCAAAAGCCTTGAAGCTGGGTTGTCACCTAGATTACAACAGTGATAGAGAATGAAAATTGAAGTTCTCATTTACCTGAAGGGACTGATTGCTTCAGGCCTAGGGCCTCAGAGAGATTTTCCTGTAGAAGAGTAAACTAATTCTTAAATTACCATATCAAAGCATGAAATTACAACTTCGTTTGTGAGATAATTTGACTCTGCAGACTGCATGTTTATGTTTTCCCCATCCTGTTAGTTAATTTTGATGAGAGTCTGTAGCACAGCTGGAAGGTGTTCACCATTGCAACGTGGTTGTGGACCTGTCAACAGGAAAAAGGGAAAACATCCATTTTTCTGTGTTCCTGTCCTGAATGCTAGTTCTTCTCCGCAGAGGCTGATATGCGAGTTTTTTTTCCTGGATCAGATGTAAACCTGTGGCATAAAGTCATGCAGCATATTATAGATTTGTTTCTATTGGCCTATTGCATTTATATTTTTAGGACAGTAGCATTCCTGATGTGCCAATTCTTGCATGGTCTGTAGTGCAATGATCGAGACCAATAATGTGTTGGGGAATACAACTCAAAACTTCCAAAATAGAAAGATCCCATCCTTTCGATCTTTGGCCTTTTTCTGCAGATCATCATTCACTTTTGTCCCAACCAGTCTGTTCTAGATCAATCCCAAATGGCTAGGATCTTCAGATCTTGGATAACTTTGGTGGCATCTCACATCTAGTGTCCACTGTGACATTCAATTAAGATAAGCGGTCTACCTTTCAGAAAAAAAAAGAGGATAAACGGTCTTGATAACTGAACCATGGGCCACTTGAACTGTTGCATCAAAATTCAAACCATCCTATGACTATTTTTCTTTTCTCAAGAAAGGATAGAAGGTAATATATTTAGGACAGTTTATTTATTTATTTTTATTTTTTATAATGTCTATGAACAGGTATCCTTTTTTGGCCGGTTTTTGTGATAGCCACACTTGCTGCTATGATTGCTAGTCAGGCAATGATTTCAGCAACCTTTTCATGCATCAAACAATCCATGGCACTTGGTTGCTTCCCAAGGCTGAAGATCGTTCACACGTCCAGGAAATTCATGGGTCAAATCTACATTCCTGTGATCAATTGGTTCCTGATGATCATGTGCATAGTTGTAGTTGCCTCTTTCAGAAGCACAACTGACATTGCCAATGCATATGGTTAAGTTTTCTCAGACTCAATTCCTCATATAAATCCTATAGTACAAGTCAAATTGAGGGATTTAACTAGGCTCTACATGTACAGTTTGTAGGACTAAGTAAATTCTTCAATTTTTAACTGTATGTTTCTTCTTGTTCTTGAAAGTTACATTCTTCATCTGCTCCATAACTTACCTAATCATTTTTCTTGCAGGCATTGCAGAGGTTGGTGTGATGTTGGTTAGCACTACATTAGTAACCCTTGTAATGCTTCTAATATGGCAGAAGAATCTTTTTTTGGCTCTTTGTTTTCCTGCTATATTTGGGACAGCAGAGCTCATCTATTTGTCTGCTGTCTTGACAAAGATCAAGGAGGGTGGGTGGCTACCGCTCGTTTTTTCCTCTTTTTTCCTTTGCATCATGTACACTTGGAATTATGGTAGTGTGTTGAAATATCAAAGCGAGATCAGGGAGAAGATCTCCATGGATTTTATGCTTGATCTTGGATCCACACTAGGGACCATCAGAGTACCAGGGATTGGACTCTTGTACAATGAGTTGGTCCAAGGCATTCCCTCGATTTTTGGACAGTTTTTACTCAGCCTTCCTGCAATCCATTCGACAATTGTGTTTGTATGCATCAAGTATGTCCCAGTTCCAGTGGTTCCTCAAGAAGAAAGGTTTTTGTTCAGAAGATTATGCCCAAAAGACTACCACATGTTCCGCTGCATTGCTCGTTATGGATACAAAGATGTGAGGAAGGAAGACCATCATGCCTTTGAGATGCTTTTGGTTGAGAGCCTTGAGAAGTTCTTGCGAAAGGAGGCACAAGATCTCGCTCTGGAGATCAGCATAACAGACATGGAGTTAGAAAATGAGTCGGTGGGGTCCAGGGATTCCGGAAACCGCAGTGGTGATGGGGAGCTTCAAATTCCGTTACTTTCTGATACTAGAAATGATGAGTTCGGTGCTTCTACTTCAGAGCAGGCCGTTCCCAATTTACCATCTAGTGTCATGTCATCAGATGAAGACCCAAGTCTGGAATATGAGCTTTCAGCCCTTCGAGAAGCCATGGATTCCGGATTTACGTATCTGCTTGCTCATGGGGATGTGAGGGCGAAGAAGGAATCTTGGTTCATCAAGAAGCTGTTTATAAACTATTTCTATGCATTCTTGAGGAGGAATTGCAGAGCTGGTGCGGCAAATATGAGCGTGCCTCACATGAATATCATGCAGGTCGGTATGACATACATGGTCTAATGAAATGATCATGACCACCAGTATTATTCAGAAAAATTACACTAGGGTTTCATGGATGTTTCCTGTTGTACTTTATATAATCAAGAATGGGAATAAATAGTTTTCCATCATTCCTCTCAACTTCATGCATTCAAGTTGAGAAAACATTGGATATATTATGTTATTTTTTGGAAGAAAGTTCCTTTCTTTTTTAAGTCTATGAGATCAATCTGAACATCTTCAAAATGTTGTTGACGAGGAAGTATGATCAATGGGAAATTTGCATTTGTGCATTCATTAGAAATGCATGGCCTATATATTGTGTTCTTGTTTGGAAGAAAGGTCATTTCTTTTTTGGGTTTATGAGATCTATCTGAATATTTTAGAAATGTTGTCATTGATGAGGAAGTACGATCAATGGGAACTTTGTATTTATGCATTTATTCTAAACATTTCATGGAAACATGAAGTCTAGGGTTCTATTTTCATGAGTTAATCATACACTTTCAATATTTCAATAACCTTATGAAGCCTATTTATCTAGAGATTTTGTAGGTAATATAGTAGATAAGGATTTGAAAGAAAAAGATTGTGGGGGTAAAGAGGTTAAGTGATAGACTTACAACAGTGTTAAAGAAAGATACAATACATATAATTAGTGCTTATGTAGCCAAGTAGGGTCAGATGAAAGCGTTAAAACACAATTTTGGGAGAAGATAGATGTTATAATACGAGAAATATTATTTAGTGAAAAGGAATTTTTTGGAAGAGTACTTAAATGGGCATGTAGGAAAGAATAGTAGAGGTTCTCTATGAGAGTGCATGCGGGACAAGGATTTGGAGAAAAAAATGGGTTAGGAGATATTATCTTGGAATTTGCATTGGTATTTGAACTTTTAATAGAAAACTCTTACTTTGAAAAGAGAGATGAGCATTTGATTATCTAAAAGAGCGAAACTAATAGAAATCATATAGACTTTTTCTTAGAAAACATGACTAATTAGCTTGTAAAGATTGTAAGATTATTTATGGAGGGAGTTAATTTGACTAGACAACATGGATAGTAGTCTTACATGTTTACCTTAGAAGTAGAAAGAGTGGAATAGGAAATAAAAAGTTCCCTAAAATAAGTTATGGGGAATTGAAATGGGAAAAACAACAACATTTAAACATAAAGTGATAAGGGGGAGAATGAAATTTGGAGGAAGAAATCACGATAATGTGAAACAAATGGTAGTTTGTATCAGAAAAGTTGCAAAAGAGATGTTTGGGGAGTCAAAAGGAAACAAACATTTTGATAAAGAAACTAGGTAGAGTGTAGAGGTTTGGAAAGCTGTTTGTGAGAGAAGACATTACAAGGTTTTGATAGGGGACTATGACTATGAAATATTATGAAAATGTATAAGAAAGTAAATAAAGAAGTTAAAAAAAATAGTAAGTGTTGCAAAGCTCAAAGCATATAATTGTAACAGTATCTAAGAGAGAGAACAAAGAAAGAGAAAGTTTAGGAGGAAATGGTTGTGTCCCAATAGAGGATCAACTATCTAATTTTACAATATTTTTGTGCCTAATCAAAGGCTGTAATTACAATCAAAATAATGAAAGAATATCCTAATCTTCTATAAAAAGCATTAAGAATATATCCTAATCTTCTATACAAGGAAATAAGAATAGAAAATCTACTGTACACTGTTTGACTAAATCCCACATGTGGGATATTGTACTGGACTATACATGGGCCTAGTTGAGTTGGCCCTAGACGTTATATTGATGAATTGAGTTATTTTCTACACTCCCTCTCAAATTGATGTGGGAAGACACAAAAGATCAATTTGCTAGTAAGATCATTATGACGAGGTTTGGGAAGTGCTTTTGTGAATATCCGCTAATTGATAATGAGTAGAGACATTAGACAACGTTATCTTTTCAGTAACAACATGCTGACGGATGAAGTCACAATTAATCTCAATATTCTTTGTCCTTTCATAAAAAAACAGGATTGTTTGCAATTCTGGTGGCATTGGTATTGTCCCCGTAAAGAGGTGTAGAAGTACCAATTAACAAAGAAAACGACGTAGCCAGATGATATCAGCACTATCGGACGACATTGTTCGATATTCTGTCTCAGTAGAAGATTTTGAAACGGTTGTTTTCTTTTTGTACTTACAAGAAATGAGAGATTCCCCAAGAAATTTATACCAGCCAGTGGTAGATCTTCGAGTATTTAGGCAGCCAGCCCAGTCAGCATCCGCATAAGTTGATAAGTGCAGAGAAGCATCAGAAGTGTAAAAGATACCATGGTGAAGTGTGCCTTTAATATAACGGAGGATTCACAAGGCAGCAGTAAGGTGAGGCTTGTGTGGATTGCTAACAAATTGGCTAACGGTAAGAACCGAGTGAGAAATGTCTGGCCTAGTCATAGTTAAGTAGAGCAAACTACCAATGATCTGTCGGAAAATGAAAGGATCATCCAGAGGAGGAATGTCATCTGTACTGATTTTGTTGTTCAATTCCATAGGTGTATCAAAGATGTTAGCATCATCAAGACTAGCTGAAGTGATCAAATCTGTACCATACTTACGTAGATGAACCCTGATGCCAGATTTGTTACGTAGAAACTTAAGCCTATGAAGTGAGTGGACCAAGATCCTTCATTTTGAAGTGTGGAGCGAGATGGTGTTTGAGACCAGTAATGCCTGCAACATCATTGCCATTAATAATCATATCATCAACATAAACCAAAAGAAATGTGTAGCCCTTTGGTGTCCATCTAAGAAATAGGGGACTATTAGAATGACTCTAACGAAATCGAGCTTGAAGGATTGCTACCTGAAACTTATCAAACGAAGTCCGGGGAGCCTGTTTAATCCTGTAAAGAGATATCTGCAACTTAAAAACATGCTTCGGAGGACAAGCATAACCCGGAGGTGGCTTTAAATAAACATTCTTTGGTAATTCCCCATGGAGAAACCCATTTTTGACATCCACTTGCCATAGAGGCCAGTTGTGAGCTGCAGCAACACAAAGAAGGATGCGAACGGTGGTCATTTTAGCCACTGCCTTAAAGGTCTCCTCATAGTCTATCCCATATTCCTGCTTATAACCTTGCGCAACCAATTTGACTTTGTAGCTGTTAAGACTCCCATCAGAGTGAACTTTTATGGAATAGATCCATTTACCGCCAATAACAAATGCTCTTTCAGGGGCCGGTACTAATTCCCATGTTTTGTTTGCCTCAAGGGCGAGCAACTCCTCATTCATAGCATCTTGCCAGTACGTGATCTTTAGGTATGTGGATATGAGGTGGGTATAGGAGCACTATCTAAAGAAGTAAAAAGAGTAGGAAATCCATAGCGGTTAGGTGCAATTAAAGGAAGAGTAGAACGTCGCAAAGGGATGATATTATTAGAAGAAGCATTAATATTTGAAGGTGTAGTAGGCGACACCGGGAGATGATCAGGAGAGGGAGGCACCATAAGAGGAACCGTGTTACGCCGAACATAGACTTTGGTAATAGTTAATGGAGAAGTAGACTCAGGGAATTGTGACAAACAAGAAACAGTAACAGGATGACTATTCAAACGCAAAGAAAAGAAGGGAACATGTTCCAAGAAGATCACATTATGAGATATTCGCATGCGTTTTTCGGACTAATCATAACAAATAAACCTCTTGTGTTCATTACTATAGCCAAGAAAGATGCATTTGACAGCCTGTGGTGATAACTTAGTGCGCTCGGTGGGTGGAAGATAAACAAAACATAAGCAGCCAAAAACACGTAAATGAAAATACAAAGGGGCATGACCAAAGAGAGCTTCATAAGGGGTAATCTTCCTTAGAACTGAACTAGGAAGACGATTGATAAGATACACAACAGTCTGTACAGCATCACACAAAAAATCAGGAGGAACTAAGGATTCAATTAGAAGTGTACGAACAATTTCAAGAATGTGTTCTGTTCTTTCTTTCCGCAACCCATTTTGTTGAGGAGTATGCGGACATGATTTTTGGTGAATAATGCCTTTATTAGAAAGGAAGGTAGAGAATTCATGAGATATGTATTTTTTTCCCTTGAATCTGACCTAAGAATTTTGATTGCTGTCTTAAACTGGGTTTGGACTAGATTGTAAAACTTTTGGGAATTAGAAAATACTTCATATTTAAATTGCATGAAATAAATCCAAGTATAATGGGAATGATCATCAATAGAGGTCTCATAGTATTTAAACCCTGCCCTACTCAAGTTAGGTGCAATTCTCCAAACATCAGTGTGAATAATGTCAAATGATGCCAATGCATGAGAATGATGAATATGAAAAGACTAAATATGACTTACTTAAGCAACATGTTTTACATTTTGATTGAAGTAAAGAGGACATCATTTTATTATCAATAGTAGATTCTAAACAACGAATCTTAAACAAAGATAATAAATGAGCATTGTTCACATGAACAAGATGTCTATGTCACACAGTCCATAATTTATTCTAATTATTAGAAGAAGAAGCAAATAAGGAATGATATCCAATGTCCAGTGGTAATAGAGGACCTTGTTTACTCCTCGTAACGATCACCTTTCCAGTTTGGCGCCCTTGTATAACACAACTATAGGAAGAAAAGTTAACACTATATCCATCATCAATAAGTTGTCCAACAAAAAGTAAATTGACTGATAATTTCAGAACAAAGTAGACATTGGGAAGGATGATGATCTGGCTAGAGGCACTAGATAAGGTGATGGTACCAACCCCAGAAATGAGTAATTGATCTCCATTAGCAGTGGTTATTGTTTCTTTTCCAAGGTAAGAGTGAGAGTTTGTAAAGTTATGTTCTACAGAGGTCATGTGGTTTGAGGCTCTGAATCTAAAAATTATGCGGATGGGATGATAGAGGAAGAAAGAGAGGTTGAAGAATGAAAGGCGGGAAATGCTATAGGAAAATGAGTTTGATACTGACCACCATTAAAGCCCATAGATGCATATGCTGATGTCACCGTGTTTTGAACCAGCTCTTGAATCTTGGTAGGAGTCATGGATACAGCCCCAGAAGAAGTATTTCCTGTATTAGATGAAGGTATTTAAGCTTGAAATGCAGCTGGAACATTCCGTCTTTGCAGATGGGAATAAGTCTTCTTTTGTTGTGTCTCATTCCTTCGCTGTAAGCTCCAATAGTCATCAATAAAATGACCGGAGCGTTTGCAATATCTATAAACCATTGCGACATGGCAATATGATCGAAACCTTTGCATTAATAACATTGAGTAGGTTTTTGATTTGAGGTTGCCAGAAGAGCAGAATCAGTAGGAAGATGCGCAATGAAGGCCTTTGGTTATTCAAGAATGGCACACTGTGAGGTAAGTTGAAGTTTTTCTTGAAGGACTTCTTGGAACCAAGTATCAAGATTGGCAGAGACCTCTCTATTCATGAGAGCAGAATGAACATATTCAGACTCAGGTCTGAGATTCATAAGAAATTGGCTAATATGAGTTTCTTCTTGTAATTTAAGAGCTTCAGACAGAAATCCAGAAGTGACTGTTTGAATCAACAGAGAGTCTTGTTTAGTCCATAAGGAGAGAAAACCATTGATATACTCCTGCACATATTTATCTCCTTGACTGTATTTAGCAATTTCACTATCCAAGTGAACTTTCAGGCTTTATTGGTTTGATGGTAGATCTTTTTGAGATGAGCCTACATATCAGATGCTGTAGTATAGGCTTGAAGAGCCACGACAAGAGAGGGATCAATAGAGTTAAGTACCTAAGTGACCACTTTACCATTTTCCCTGGACCAGTTGGCTAAGGCTTTTGAGACAGTGGTACTTATAGTAGTAGGCTTAGTTGTGGATCCATCAAGATAACCAAATAACCCTTGGCACTTTACAAAATTCTCTAGATGGAAGGACCATGACATATAATTCTTTCCATTCAATTTAATTGGAATAATGTCATATTTTTCCATTATCTCAAAATGCAATAGAATGATAAATCAAGAGAGAGGAGTGATTTATCAAACCAGAATCAGCAGCCAAGTTTTAAGCTAATAGAGTCCCACGTTTTGTGAAATAAGCCCTCAGACAGCCAACGGTAGCAGAGAATCATGCAATCAATCATAAAAAAATGTTCTTATCCGTGATGATTTTAGTAACCAAGCAGGGAAATATGCAGATTTAGTGGCAGAGGCAATCACCCAATAGTAAACAACAACGGAACTATTCAAATTAAAAAATAAAGTGCCAGACGACCTTGATTTGATGGGCAGAATCTGTACGTGGGCCCCACACAGTGGTCCAATCATGGATCAAGATTTGTCTTCTTGGAAGAACTAAAGTTTACTACCTTCAGTCCAAATTTGATGGGTATTGGTTATAGATCCACAATTCCGGATGGTTTTGATGAAATATATTTGAGAAAGAGCACCCAAAATCGACAGAGGAAGAAGAGGTTAGAACCTACCTCAAATGGTGATAAAAAATCTAGAAAAACCTTCAAAATAACTTAGAAGGCCTGTTGATCACAAGCATGGAAGCCGCTGGTGACAAGTGGTTGATCGGAGGTGGGCCACTGTTGATCACGGGCACTCTAGACAATATCAGCAGTGATAGAGAGAAGTAATATGCTAGTAGTAATCAGGAAGAAGCACTTGATCAATTAGAGATGGATGATTTCTTAAACTAAGAACCAATTTTCCAGGACCAAAGCTCTGATACCATGTAACAGTATCTAAGAGATAGAAAGAAGAAAGAGAATAAGTTTTGGAGGAAATGGTTGTGTCCTAATAGAGGATCGACTAGCTAGTTTTATAACATTATTGTGCACAAACAAGGCATTGCTCATCAAGCAACTTGTAAATTTAAAGTTTAGGGAAGGATCCTTAGTGGCAGAGCATTTGAATGAGATGAATAGTTTGTAAATAAATTTACATCCATGAGCATATGTGTTGAATGATGAGGTGTAAGCACTATTGCTACTTAACTCACTATGGAAAAGTTAGATATTGTTGATTTCTATAAGCAATTTAGTGCTAGATACCTAACCATGAGTAATGTAACCAACACTTGTTAAATAATGAAACACAAAGAGTCGAGCAGTGTTTCAAGTTTACAAATGTTGGCAATCGAAGAAAGAAGTAGACATTTACATCACAATCCATACAGTTGACAAGGGTCCAATTTGAGATCCAAGTATGTGGGTTCAGGAATCCATGGTTGTGTCATTTTCTTTTGATGTTCTAGAGTTGGGTTTTGATGTATCTCTTTTTATCCTTTGATTTGATTTGATTCCTTGAAATTCTTAGATTTTAGATATCCTCTAGAATGTTGGTTTGATTCAGATTTGTGTCCCCCTTTTGATTCCACGTGGTTTTGATTAGATTCCATCAAGTCAGGGTTCATGTATTCTATGTTCTGGAAATCCTGCACAGATTAGTCCTATTAGTGCCTTTATTTGATTGTGCAAATGGTTGAATTATTTGATTTCTGCAGCTTAGTCTTGTTTGACTTCTACTTATTGGGGAAAGTGGTGTAGCGGAACGGATAACATACAATCGACGATCAAGCACGCACACACAAATCACACAATATCAAGCAATCAATCCACGAAGAAAATAAATACACAACAATTTACGTGGTTCAGCAAAACCATCTACGTCCACGGAGAAAGCTTGTGTAAATTCCTTTCTCTCCCCGTTGTGTTCCACAAAACTTCGCAGGGTTCAAGGTTACATATTACATCATGTATATAATCCTTGCTTTCTTATCTTCCAAGAAATTCATTCTTAGCCACCAAGAAAAATCTGGTACAATGACCAAAATACCCTTGAAGCTAGTTACACCCAGATTAACCTAATTGACTAATCCGGCTAACTTGGAATATGAGACAATAACCCAACAATCTCCACCTTGGCTTGGATTCCGTCAATCTTTGAGCCACCTTGAACATACCCGATAATTTCTTCATTTCGTCCTGTAGCACGTTGAAAGTTACGCCCCCGCATTCGCTACGATCGAGCGTGGCTCATACACCCCCTTAGCCTGGGTTGCACCTAAAATCTCAATGATGTGGAGTGACGATCAAGTCTAAGCGTCGTTTGAACTTCTCCTTCGTTGATTTCCCCAATACCTTTGTCTCCTCTTCCCGAAGTGACCCTGTCTATCTATTGTTATCCTTGCTATCATCCTTGGATCACGATGACTTCTCACTTCCAACTGTTAAGGCAAAAGTAATCTTCCTTTCAACTGTTAGGCCTGAGGCATTGTGAATTATTTGTTCTTTGCCTTTAACCTGGTGTTCTTTCTATTTTGGTCCACTGTTATATGCCTCCTTGGAAGTGTCTATTGTAACGTCTTCCGTTTTTCTATCTAACTCCACCTCAATTGACTTTCCCTTCTTCCTTGGAGCTACTCCACCTCCATTTATAACCGTACTCCTTGTCAAACTGTAGAGACCTTTGACTAAGTTTCCCTTCATGATGATCATTGCTCCCCTACAACCTTCATAACTCCACCTGCTACAATGCACTTGCAGCGCTTGGAGTCTAAGGCACCCAAAGAAATAAAATTTGTTCGTAAATCCGGAACACGCATCACATTCATCAGAGTCCGTACAATCCTGTCAAACATCTTGATTTTCGCCGTTCCAATCCTAATGCATCTGCTTTCCTTATTATTTTCCACGAAAACGGATTTCCGCTCACAAGATGTATAGGTGTCAAACACATCTCTACTATAGCACATATCAGAGTCACAACTAGAATCTAGCATCTAGGAATCTGTAGTATGATCCATACCTTTGATCACCGAGAGTAATTTTACCTCGCCATCTGAACTTTCTATGATAGTAGTATTGTCTGATTTAGATTCTTCTTCCTTGGCCAAGTCCTTTCGCTTTGGATGATCCTTTTTGAAGTGACATTCCTTATCACAGTAATAGTAAGTCATAACCTTGCCTTTCCCTTTAGATTTGGAGTGATCCAGATCTGTTGAGCCTCTATCCATGGATCTCCCTCTTCTCCGGTTTGAACTCGATGCAACATTGATGCTTTATCCTGAGGTTTTTCATTACCAGTCTTCATAATTTTATTCGATAAAAGAGTTGCATTTACTTCTTCAATCTCTAAAGTATCTTTGTTACTTTTTCAATCTCTAAAGTATCTTTCCTGTATATCAATGTCGTAACCAAATGCTCATACGATGGGAGCAGTGAAGACAAAAAATCAATGCCTTGTCTTCTTCCTTGATCTTAACCTCAAGACTCAATAACTGCGTGATGATCCTATTGAACTCGTTGATATGCTTTGACAACCATGATCCTTTTATCATCTTCAAAGAATACAATTGTTTCTTCAAAACCAACTTGTTTGTCAGTGACTTGGACATGTAGAAGCTCTCCAACTTGGCCCATAATTCCGGCATAGATTTAATATCCATGACGTTGAAGAGAATATTGTGGAGAGTAAGGCGAATAACACTTACGGCCTTTTCCTCTAACTCCTCCCAGTCTTCCTCGGACATCTTTTTTGACCTTTTCTTCTTACTGTACAAAGCCTTCTTCAGTCCTTTTTGAATCAGAACATCCTTCATTCTTTATGTCCAAAGACTGAAATTGTTCCTCCCGTGAACATCTCAATCTTGTATTCGTTGCTTGACTCCATTGTGTATCTCTATTTCTGTCTCCTGAATCACCCTTTTTTTTTTCTTCACTTCGTCAAATAGTTAACCTCCTCTGTTAATCTTATAAGATCTCATCCTTACGAGTTCACGGAAAATACAAAGCAGGATTTCGAATTTGACTGCTGTCCACGATTTCGAGTCTGGATGACTATGAAAAATGCAAATTCAATTCTGGCCTTCAATCCGGTCAAATCTGACTGCCATCCCTGATGCTGACTGATGGACCCTCGGGAATCTTCCGTCCTCTCCTTCCGCACCCCGGGGGCTGACCTGGGTCTTGGCGGAGGAGGGAAAACCGTGGGTATCAATATTTTTGTATGGATATGCCAGATTTACTTTTTACTTGGAATTTGGAATAGTGATGATCCGGAGATTCACCTTCACAAGTGGAAAGGAAATCAATCCTTTTTTCTAACTTTTCAAATTGCATAAATATTAAGAAAAGAGACAAGTTTGTTTTTTGAGAATGCCGTAGGAGGCGTTTTTGTTTGTTTGCCGTGAAAGGCGATTTTGCCGTGAAAGGCGACTTTACAAAACTCATCAAATATGAAAGACAAGAATTGTGACTTCTTTTTGTCTCTTTAAGAAATACAAACTATAATAGAAAAATAAGAAAAATGATCTAACTTCTCAGGAGATTGTGGGGACACGTTGAGATCGACGGTCGCAAGTCATGTACGGACTTCGCCATCGTCCTTCAAATGAGAACATATGATGCTTTGATTATTCGGCTTGGCTCTTAACCTCAGTTTTTTAAAGGACAAGGACCAAGAGGAGGTCCTATATCCAATGAAAAACCAAGTAAACGGGTTGAAAAGCCGCGTTTAGGCTATGTTGGAGAAGGAGGAGATCTTGTGGGGGTGGCCCCTCAAGGGACGTTGATCACCTTGTGGTGCTTCCGGGAGCAAAGCAGCAGGATTTCGTATTTCTCTTAGATTTTCTGGATTTTCAGAGCTTGGGATTGCACTTGGGATTCTTTTTTCTTTTTTCTTGGAACTCACCTTTTTTTATAGGCTTTTGGTAGCCATGAGGTGATTATGTGCATTAATAGCCATGATGAGAGAATTGATGAGGAGTTACAAGTTGATTTTGTAACTCCTTTTTCATGGCTTGTGATTGGCCGATGAAGGTAGTGGGCATTTAATTCCCTTTAAGCTTCATGATGATGGGAGTTTCATGGGTTAAATGCCATGATTGCTTGGATTTGTAATTCCCAAATGCTTGAATCTGATTGGGCTGTCCAAAATAATGAGTTAATGACCGCATTAAGTTGTCATAAACGGGTCAATTAACGTCATTAAGTGGTCGCCAAGGCATGTGAAGAGTCGCGGGCCGCGCCGCATCTTTTGAGATTCTTTTCACGATCATCACAGGTGGATCCACGCATTGTTTGATGTCGGATTGCGATGCAATTTCGGACATTGGTTGATGTTGGTGGGCCGGTGACATCTGTCTTGTCG
The DNA here is from genome assembly GCA_028538565.1 of Umbellularia californica. Classification (NCBI taxonomy): domain Eukaryota; kingdom Viridiplantae; phylum Streptophyta; class Magnoliopsida; order Laurales; family Lauraceae; genus Umbellularia; species Umbellularia californica. Next base: position 27,523,605 of record JAPQWN010000006.1, read on the forward strand.
ATTTCACGATCGGTCGGACAGAAAGTGTACTTTCTTGGTCAGCCGGTTGGCGATCTTGGGGCGATCGGTGATGATTTCATGCTTTTGAAGGCGGATCCAAGATGTCGGTAAAGATCAGTCGTTTTCAAGCATCAAACATTGGATTTTCAGAAAATCATAGAGGCAGGAATGCTCGAAACGCGAAAAAGATCGAAAAACGGGCATTTTGGTGCAAAATCCGGCGACCCGGATTTGCAAGGTCGCTGGGCGACCATGCACCTAGGGTCACCGGCGACTTGGGCCAGGGTCGCCGGCGACCTTAGGGTTTTGCCCTTTTCGGTCGCCGAGCTTCGTTTTCGGCCGTTTTTCCATCTTTTTCGTTCCTTCTTTCTTCTGTATTTTTCTTGACATTTTTCCTCAATTATTGACTTGATTTTCTTGAAGAAAACTTGACGAGAACCTGCGCGGAATCGGAGCACAAAGTTTCCCATTTTTCGGGAAAGCCGAAGACTTTGTAGCCGATTTTCCGTCAAGAGTCGAAACTAGGTCAAACGATGTCGGAATGACCTGAAAATTGAGGTGATACTTCTTGAGCAGTGGATAGGACCAACCATGAGCTTTTATTTGAGTTTTGAAGTGACTTGATTTTGCTGCGGGGAAAATGCCGAGCTTTGATATGTGGTGAAACGATGTCCGATTGACCTGAAATTTGACGAGGAGCCTATTGGAGTCATTTTGAGACGTTCCATCAACTCCGTTTTTGATGTCATGGTCCCGGGTTGCTCCGCCACCGGTAGGCTTGGTTTTGTCTCGAAGCATCGAAACCTGGTCAAACGTTGTCGGAATGACCTGAAATTCGACGTGCAGCCTTTTGGAACATGTTGAAGCCACTCATGTACTTTGTTTGATGAGTGATGGCTTCGGTGGTTCCTGCCGCCGGGAGGCTTGATTTTGCTACTTGAGTGTTGATGGAGGGTCAAACGTTGTCGGTTTGACTTGAAACTTGGCATGGAGCCCTTTGGAGACATGTTGGAGTCATTCGTAGACTCTGATCAAAGTTTTGGCGTCTTTGATGATGTCGCCGTCGGGAGCGCTTGTTTAGATATCGGAGCAGTGAGGTTGGGCCAAATGATGTCGGAATGGCCCGAAACCTCAGGTGTACCCCTCTTTTGGCTGCCTTGAAAGATCTTTCAGTTTTTGTCTAATTCTGACAAGATCTGATGCTTGAAGTAGCTTTGCCTGTTTTGTAGCAGGATGCAGCTTCACGAGGCTTCTTGATGTTGAGGAGACATAGTGACTTTTTTGATGTCAACACTGACGACGGCCATTGATGTCACAGTCTCCTTCTACCGACATGTGGTACCTACTGCTGGGCTTCCTAGACCCAGGTTAGGTTAACTGACCTGGTCTGGATGGAAAACAGGCTTCTTTTTTGAGTTTTCGGTTCTATAACACAACCATGGAAACAACATCCTTGCTACCTTAACCTCCGACAACGGCGAATGATGTGGCATGGGCGGCGACAATGGCGATTCAGTGTTGCTTCTTCTCCGACAATGGCGACGGGCAGGAACTCTGTGATGTTCTTTCTTCTCAGGCGTCGAACGAATCTGGATCCTCTCTTTATCGTCATATCTAAAATGAAAAAAACTAGACTTGATCCTCTTAAGTCTTCTTCTTTGTGACCGACAACCAATCCGGATTCTCTCAACCTTCTCCTTTGTTTAACAACGGTTGGGAATAAGGTACAACCCTCTTGCTGATTGATTAGTCCACAAAATTGTAGTTCTCATTCATCATTTTATGTTACTTTGTGGACTTAATTAGGGTAATTTGCACTCAATTTCATAGAATTTCATAATTCAATGCATTTTAGCATCAAAGTTTGAATTTTAGTCAAAGTCATTCAAAATCATCAATCTTGCATGAATTTTATGAAATCATTCGTTTACATCATTTTAGTGTCACACCAATTAGCTTTTTGATTCTTGCTTCATCAATTAGTTCATGAAAAATCATCTAGTTTGGTGCATTCATGTGCATGATCTCATTCGGGTCCCATGCATGACATTTATGAATTTTATACATATTATGGCTGAATTATTCTTTTTATTCTTGTAGGGAATCTTCAGTTTTTTTAGGGCCCGCATTGAGTAGAAATTGAAGAAGACTTTTGTGATGGGACCCAATTGAAGAGAAATTAAAGAAGAAAGAAAAAAGAAAAAAAAAAGAAGAAAGAAAAGTAGCTCAAGTTTTGCACGTTGAAGTGTTGTTTTGAAAAAGAGAATGAGGCCACATGGATTTACATGTCCATACATAGGGAAGCTTCAAAGATTTTGTGAAATCTGAAATTTTCTTGCAAGCTTATCATTGGTATCATGAGAGATTTTGAAGGAGCCCAACTTGGAAAGACTTGCACATCAAGACCCTATCCTTAGCAAAGAATCTTTTGAAATGTAAATTCTTATCTAAGATAGGAGATTTTCTTAGACACTAAGTTAAGGAGAAGAAGCCAATTCCAATTGGGAGGCAAGTATTCACAAAGAAGGAAAACCAAGTAAAAAGTGTCCATGCAGTGTTGTTACATGATGTTGCAAGTTCAAGATTTGGGCCCAGTTTTATTCACATGGCTCACATGTATACTAAAGATGGGTAGCTAAAATTACAAAAGGAAAAGACGAAGTCAAGAAATTCTATATGTGGAGAGAGGAACTTGGAAAGTCTTCTCATGGTACACATGGCACTCATACCAGGCAACTATTGTGCATTGAATAGTGTTCAAAGGGAATGAAACCTGAGTTTTTATGGGAGGCCACAATCTTGGCACGTTGGGGTTGATAGTGGAGATTTTATTGGAAAGATGTGCACACCATACACATTCTTATGAAAGTCTTTCTAAAAGCAACTATGAAAGATTTTTGGAACCTAACTTGGCAAGATTTGGAGCTCAAAAGTTATAAATAAAGCCACATAGGGTTTTGAACGTCCACCCCATTCTCCACAAAACATCTCATGTCCAGCCCTCTCCTATTCCCTCCTTCCTTTCTTTTAGCTTTCTTCTTTTCCATTAGCTAGTTTTTCGTTTTTCTTTTTTATAGTTTGGTAACCTTGGGCCATGTCCAAGGACTTGTTTTGAAGGAGAATTTTTGTAAAGGAGAAGTTGTAAAGATAAAATTTTTAATGACAAATCAAGAATCATTCTTTGCAATGGCGGGCTAATTTTCTTGATTAGAGCTATGGATGAAGGTAAGTAACTTCTTTTTATTTATTTAGTAATTCTAATTTGTGTTCCATGATTATGCGTTTAATGATTAATAGGCTTGTCTTCGTGCCCTAGGCAAATCTCCATTTTTATTTCTAAAATAAAAATTAATTTTTGATTATTCGTGCTTAGGTTTGATAGGCCATGCTTTGGATTTAGATCTTTTGATAGTAGTTCTTAAATTATTTTTATTCTTTTATGAGATGAAGGAAGTCTTGAGTTTTGAATTTTTATGATTAAAAATGGATTTTAAAAGTTATATTTTCTAAATTAAAAACATTGATTTGTCTTTGATTTTAAGTAAAAATTGGAACAAATTAGGATTACTTGATAAATAATTTATGTATGCTTATTGGATTCATATGCTCTAATCACTTTCATTACTTGGTCGAGTTCAAATTTCTAAATTAGTTGCTTATTTTTGTATCTAAATACTCAGAACTTTCTTTAATTGTTAATTAATTAGTTTTCTTAATTTAAAATTTTCTTTAATTAGCTCCCTGTGGGGTTCGACCCGTTTTTGCCACTGTCTCATCTAGACACCCATGCACTTGCAGTATTTTATGATTGATAAAGATCACATAAAGTTTTTGACGCCATTGCTGGGGAGCCAATTCGAAAAGAATCTTTTAGTTAGGATTTCTAGCATTACTTTTGCATATCATGGCATATTTTTGAAGTTAGTTGCATTCATTGCTTGCATTAGGTTTAGCTTTTGTGTTTCTTGATGATTGTGGTTACTATTTTTCTTGTTTTTGTTGCTGATCTTTAATTAATTTTCGAACTGATTTCAAGTGGTTACATAGAAGACAAATTTCAGCACTAATTTTTGGACAGATTTGGCTTGGTTTTTACCAAAACTTTGCACTTTGAAAACCGGTCAAACAGGCCCGTTTTGGCTTGATATATATATTTTGAATCCTGAAAATTTCAGAGACAAATACGTTCTGGAAGTCACACTTTTAGTACTGTGAATAGGGCTAGTCAGTCAGGCAAAATCTGCAATCAACAGAAAAATTGGTTCAAATAGCCAACTTCATAATAGCATAACTTCTTCGGTTTTTTTTTATCATTTTTAGTCTCCTTTTTTTTGTTCGATTCTTGCATATTAGGAGAGTACATCCTAATAATGTTATTTCAGGTTTTGATTAATAAAAGTGGGTCATACAGATATGTGAACTTGGGCCTGTGCAATATATTCCAACACTTGAAATTTTTTCAGCACTTGACAGCAAGGTTTTCATTTAATTTAGGACCGCACTAGGAGTTTTAGAAGTGCATCTTTCATTCAAATTACAGTATTTTAGGGTTGTGAATTTAGATTAGGTTGAATTTTCAATTTAGGAATTTTATTAACAATTGTTAGCTATTTTTAGTAGTTTATTTAGATCTAACACTTTAGTTGTTTTCTTTGAGGTTACTATCTGAGTTTAGAAGGACTCTAAAAGGAAGGAAATTGCGGGGATTGTTTTTAAGCAAACAAGTTGCTCTCAAAATTGCTAAGATTGCTCTCAGGATTGCAAAATTGCTTTTAAAAGAAAGGGTTAAGCTTGCACAGTTTAAAGATTGCGTGGACCCGCTGTAAGAGTTTCTAAACTTTACCGCACGAATCTTTTACTTGCAAGTGGGACTTTGATGATTTAATTTTTGCAAAAGTGTGAATGCTTGATTGACACATGACCTAATTGGACACACACTTAGTTAAGGGCAATCGACCCTAGAAAGATAAAAACCGGATTTCATCATCGGACTCATCATTCCCCACATAGGCATCAAACCATAATTACAATCAATTAGGAATGGGACCCTAGGAACTCGAGCTCACTAGGATGAAGACCACTAAAGGTTGCACTAATTGCGTTCTTTGACCAAAGTTGATAAAAGAAAAGCCTTGTCCAAAGCGTGGAGACAGCTTGATTGTTAGAGG